>JBANSL010000002.1:65143159-66412249 GCA_037127255.1 Persicaria tinctoria | reverse complement strand
TTTATTCTATGTATGTTCAATGACTTAAAATTGACTAGTAAATATGCTTTTACATCGTGATATCGATGCAGGTAATTGATCAAGGGAAATCGTCAAACATTATCAACATATAAGTTCGATTGAGTATGCACAGGAGTTTAAATCATATATATATATATATATATGCTTATATATGCTCTTTGTTATAGCTAGATTTTCGTAGAGATATATATACTCATTTTTTCCGACGACTATGACAAATGTTAGTTGTTTTTGTGATTGATATTATATACTAGTAGTAGTAATTAATATCATTGTCTTGTGGTATTTTTCAAAGATAATTTGGAGCGGATCTATTACCGGTGCTTGCACTATTGTGTGTTACAGGGATAGATAACGGCTAGTTTAACCGTTGTCATTAGTTCGTTCAAATTTAAAAATAGGTTATTCACAACGGTCGAAATATGCATATATAACAGTTATATTGTATATAGACAACAGTTCATTTATATTTAGACAACGGCTAAATTGAGTTTAGACAACGGTTATTTGGTACATACACAATGGTTGAAATATACATATACAACGGTTAGATTGTATATAGACAACGGTTCAATTGTATTTATACAACGGTTAAACGGAATTTAGACAGCGGGGATATGGGATATAAACAACGGTTATATAGCACATAGACAACGATTATAGTCCACATAGACAACAATTAGATTGTACATAAACAACAGGTATATAACACATAATTAACGGTTTAATGACATATAAACAACGGTTATATGACACATAAACAACGGTTATAACTATGTAATATTGATTGATGAAAATTTTGGAGTTTCATAGACAACGGTTATAGAGTATCTTAGACAACAGTTATAACCGTTGTTTATAAGAACCGTTGTCATAGGTCCAACCATTGTTTCATCTAAAAGCGCACTAACATAGACAACAGTGCAATAACCGTTGTCTATGTTAATAAATAACCGTTGTGTAAGACCTTTTTTGTACTAGTGTAATTAACACACAAGCATGCTCACAATTTATATATGTGCAGAATAATAAATAGGGCCCTAACATAGAATGCCAAGTAGCATATCCCTCTCCTACCTCTACCCCCCTTCCCGATAGGGCAGAGACTGGCCAGTTCACGAATGCATTCCATTCCATTATAATCGAATAAGGCCCGCAAGCCCAACCCATAACCATATAAGTGAATAAAGCCCGCATGCAACTTCCGTAATCAGGATCATAATACTCATGCTCGCAATATATGTAATGATGCGGGACCATCTTCTACACCTCCGGACACGCCTATCATCCTTGGGGAAGGACCGATCACTCGAGCTCCTGCTAAGAAGCTTCAACGAGACTCGTTCCAGTTTGTGACTCATGATTTTTTGTCGAGCACGGTTCAACTTCCGGAACCTCCAATGAAGACCTATATGTGCATTGGAATGTACATTAGAGCCGAACCCCCTTAGTCTTTGAAGGGCCGAAAATGCTTAAGTGTTGGAACCTTTTTATTGCTATTTTTAGTATTATTTTTACTGATGTTCTTTTAGGAAACTTTATGGGTTATTTTAATTATTTCTTTAATTGTTCGTTTTATTAGAATTCCGCCTATTAGGTTATACAAGGTTGTCTTCTTCATTGTAAAGCATTCACGTCATTAATTATTCAAGTTTTCTCTTTTGTGTGAAACACATTGAGTGCAAAGTCAATCGATTCGAAGCATTGCTCATCGATTGCATCAATTGGTATAGATCTCAGCTTGGTTTGCCTTGTGTTTGTCAACCTCGCAAGAACGTGGTGATTCTGGTATCCATGAGCCCCCTCCTTGTGCCTCCAAGTTGTCCGTTTGGTTGTGTAGGGTTGTAGAGGCGGGTTATATAGTCATTGGTGTTGGTTCCTACCCTCTACGGAGGCCTGGGGTCTTCATCTTGTTCTATATAGATCGATTCAGTCCATCTATCGGTCGTGTCTATTGAATTTCGAGTCTTTGTTTGGTATTCAATCGAGTCTTGATTATTATTCATAGTTGATATCGAGTCTTGAAGGATCTTGATCAATCCTGAACGAGTTCTTGCGTCTTAGTCGAAGTCGAGTCAATTTCTTGTGTTTCTTGCTGCATTTCTGTAGTTCTTGTCGATTTCTTGATCATTATTGTTTGTTGAGTCTTGATTGTCGATGATCGGGCCATCCTACGGCTTACCCCGTATCAAACTGGCATCAGAGCTTTGATTTCAACATCAAAGTTGTGTCTTTTCTTTTTGTTCATCACAAAAACACAAAAATCCACAAAAAACATAGAGTCATTCTTTATTTTGGTGTTTTACTTCTTGTTTCTAGAATTGATTGTTACTAACCTTATTGTTTGTGATTGTTGTGGTTGCGATCTAGCCCTAAACACAAGAGTCAGTCGTGACCCTTGCAAAGAGTGGTCAAACCTACCCCTTGGTTGTAGTCGACGTCGGCTCTCCAAGACTCAAATTGGCCGCCCCTTTATACCTTCAGAAAGTAAACCCTAATCCTAGTTTGTTGCTTCTATATTTGGATCTATTTGTTCTATCTACTTACTTGCCTTATTTAATTTCCGAATTTGGTAGATTTAAGCAATTATATCTATCATAGATTATAAGGGCGTTGATAGAACTCAACTTACCAAAGTTAGCCAAAACTCATCTATATAATTTCTTAAGGGCTACAATTAATTTCATTCACCTAGTTGTTTTATTTTCGAGTTCCTTTTCATTGTTGTCCTTTCTTGCATTAGGTAAAAAAAACAGTCCGAAAAAAAAGTGACATTCAAAGGCTCGGACATAAGAGGATAAAATTCATTAGGAGAAAAAGTATGTAAAAAGAAAAGAGAAGTATTGATCTAGTGCAAGAAAGCTCAAAGGGACCAATTTGGTGATCTTGATCAGCCCTAGTCGATACACCTTACCTCCCACAAACACAATTTGAAACCCTACCTTGCAACTACAACATCCTTACTTGAGAGTTCCAATAGATACACTATACCTCCCACAAACACAATTTGAAACCCTACCTTGCAACTACAATATCCTTACTTGAGGGTTCCAATAAAAAATAGGTAAATTTCCAAGTTGTTTCTTTTATTTCTTTTCTTTTTTTTTTCACAAATCAGTCCTTTGTTTTGTTTATTTTGATTGTGTCGAGTCATTTCTCTCCATTGTCGAGTACTCATTGCTTCTGTCGAGTACTCTTGTGCGTTAGTCGAGTGCTCATTGCTTCTGTCAAGTACTCCCTTTGCTAGTGTCGATTGTTCTTGTCCTTTGTCGAGTGCAATTTTGTGTCTTTCGATCATTCTCCTTTGATCTTTGATCTATTTATCTTGCATTGCTAGGTTCTAGCTTGAGTGTTGTTGTAGGAGGAAAGCGAGTATGCAAATAAAATATAAATAAATCAAAGCAAACCAGATTCCGTCCCTTGCAAATGATTACAAGACTCCCTCCCTATGCAGCAGTAGGAAGTCAGGATCGATCCTCGAGGACGCGTGTCAGCGGATCTTAGGTAGCTGCAAATCTCATAGACAGAAAAGCAGAAACACAGAAAGAAAGACATAAATAACAAAGCGAAAGCACAAAATAAAGCAAGTAATAGAATTAACTCGATATCGACAACTTTTACTCGATATCGACTAAGTGCTATTCGATATCGACTAACAATTCCCGAGATCAACAAACAACAGAAACTTTAGATTGCAAATTCTCGAACACAGAACTCAGATTTTCAATGAAATAAATCAATATACTAAAAGACTTCCAAAGCCAGGGTATCAACACCACAACGATAACCATGCAAAATAACATATAAAGGAGTAAAAGATCATGCGTTCCATCAAATAACTTTCGTTATTAACAAATAGAAATATAGAGGCTTTCGCATAAACCCTAATTGGTGCTAACCCTTTTCACATAATTAACCCAAGTTGCATTAAAATCACTTTCGCTTCAATAACACAAACAAGGATCACCTTCAACTTTCGCAAAAGAATCATGCTCATAGGGATAGAAGACGAATTGCATAAAAAGATCGTACCTTTACTGCATCACCTTACATGGCCACCGTCGGGCTCACCCTAGCCCCAGAAGTGGGTGGATTACTCGCTCTTCATACTGTCTCTGAAATTGAATGAATAAAACTCAGCCCCTAAGGCTTTATTTATAGCCTTCATTCCCTAGATATTCTAGGTCAGAAAGTCTATCTATATCTAAATCTAATTATCTACTTGCTTTAAGATAAATAAATGGAATAAATAATTAAATCCAAAAGGGAAATTATATCTAAAGTAGGTAAATCTTCCATGTGTTGATAGATGTGGATAGATCTTGGCAAACTCGGACTCCATCGGCTCCAAGCAAAGCCAAACCGCGTCGAAAAGCTCACCGCGTAACACGGCTCAAGAAAGAACTCCTCGATATCGAGTAGTTTACTCGATATCGAGTAAAGTGTGTCGTCGACTTGGCTAGGCTCGGCATCTCGGGTTGCTGTTGCTCGATTCATCGATATCGAGTAAAGTTGTGTTGACTTTGTGTGGCTGGGCCTGGTCGAGTACTCTTCCCCGATACTGGTGTTGTGAAGAGGAAAACAAGTATGAAATATAATAAAATAAATCAAACCAGATTCAGGCCTACGCAAATAAATACAAGACTCCTCCAATGCAGTAAGAGAAAGTCAAGATCGAATCCACGAGGAAGCGTGTCAGCAGATCCTAGGTAGCTGTAAATCTCACAGACAAAATAGCAGAAAGACAGAAACAAAGAAACAAAGACAGAAAAGACAAAGCAAAGTAGAAACAAAAGCGAGGACACAGAAGTTGGTCGATATCGACTAACTGTCCTCGATATCGACTACAGATGTCGACTACAGTAACTCAGCAAAGAAAACAGACAACTCGATATAGACAAGCCAACTCGATCTCGACCAGTGTCTACTTGAGACCGACAAGACTCTACTCTGTATCGACTAAAAATTCAGAAAACGTAAATTGCAATTTCTCGAACCCAAAACTCAGAATTCCGACGAAATAAATCAATATGCTAAAAGACTTCCAAGGCCAGGGTATCAACACCACAACGATAACCATGCAAAGTAACACATAAAGGCATAAAAGATCATGCTTTTCATCAAAATAACTTTCGTTACTAACAAATAGGCATATAGAGGCTTTCGCATAAACCCTAATTGTTACTAACCCTTTTCACATAATTAATCCAAGTTGCATTAAGATCACTTTTGCTTCAATAACACAAACAAGGATCACCTTCAACTCTCGCAAACGAATCATGCTCATAGGGATAGAAGATGAATCGCATAATAAGATCTGACCTTTACTGCATCACCTCACATGGCCACCGTCGGGCTCACCTCAGCCCCAGAAGTGGGTGGACTACTCGCTCTTCATCATCAAGAAAGGCATTAAATAACAAAAGAAACTAACTTGCATTGAATTAAATAAAGAAAGCTTACAACCCACAAGACAAATCCGCTTTCGCCTTTCCACCTTTCTTGCTACAAACTTTCTCTCTCTACTCCTACTTACTTGAATGGAATTGTGTGTGTTTCTGAATGAATGAAAAACTAGCCCCTAGGGCTTTATTTATAGCCTTCTATTCCTTGCTAATCAAGGATAGAATCTTCTATCTATATCTACTTACAAGTTTAAAGATAAATAAATTGCTTAAGGGAAATAAATCTTTAAAGGAAACTATATCTAAAGTTTTGCAAAATATCTCTAATGTAGGTAGAACTTCTCTTCCATAGATAGACTTGATTAAATCGGATAGAATATCGGCCAACTCAACTTCCTTCGTGCCCAAGGATTCCCAACTCGACAAGGACAGCTCACGGCGACGCGTTTCCAGAAACTGGCCTACTCGATATCGAGTACCATGGTTCGTCGACTATGGTGGCTCGGCTTCTCGGGTAGATCTGCTCGACATGGCTCGGACTTGTGGGCTCCTTGGCTCCTCGATCTCGACTAGGCAACTCGAGATCGAGTTGGGTGTTTCATCGAGGACGTCTGCCTGGTGTGTTCGAGGGATCCTCCTCGGCATGGACTCAGACAAGCGATGGGTTGTCCTCGATCTCTACTAGATCTCCTCGAGATCGAGTAGGGTCGTCCCGACGTCTCCGTCCTTGGCTTCTCAGCATGGCACAGCTCCATTGACTCCGGGTGTGGCGTCTAGGCTTTGTCGATCTCGACAAGCTAAACTCGAGATCGAGTTGGCTTCCAGAGTCGGGTTGATCTGGATCTCGACACTGCTCTTGGTCGACAAGGCCTGTGCTCGGACAGCTTCGTCGAGGTCGAGTAGCAGTACTCTAGATCGAGTAAACTCGGGCTTCAAGCTTGATTTGACTGGTTCCGCTGCTTCTTGACCTTGGACTTCTGTAGTTGATTTCCGAGCTTTTTCTGACCTTTCTCAGAACTGCTGTAATTTGCGTCGAATTCTGCGAAATTAAACAGAAACTGGTGTAAATTCCATAATTTGGCAAATAAACATAAACTACATAGATTATGTACTATCTTAGCCCAAATGCATGAAATGTATGCAGAAATCGATATAAAAGTTACTGTAAAACATGGCAGATTCAGCTCACAACAACTGGCTTGCACAGGTGATGCCGAGGTTGTTGATATCGACAAGTTTCGTCGATATCGAGTAATTGGTTCTCGGCGTCTCCAATCATCGGCTTCTCGACTTGGCGTGGCTTCCTCGACTCCGGGCATAGGTTCATGGTGTTGTCGATATCGAGTAAACTACTCGATATCGAGTAGGCTTGTGGAGTCGGGTTGGCTCTGGCTCTCAGCTCCTCGATCAGGTCTACTCGACCAGGCATGTGCTCGGACATCTTTGTCGATATCGACTAAAATAATTCGATATTGAGTAAAGTCTGGTTTCCAGCTTGATTTGTCCTGGTTTTGTAGCCCTTTGATCTTGGACTTCTGTAGTTGATTTCTGAGCTTTTCCAAAACCTTTCTAAGAACTGCTATAAATTGCCTCGAATTCTGCGAATTTAAACAGAAACTGGTGTAGATTCCATAATTTGGCAAATAAACATAAACTACATAGATTCTATACTATTCTAGCCCAAATGCATGAAATGTATGCTGAAAACGATATAAAAGTAACTGTAAAACATGTCAGATTCAGTCACAACAAATACCCCATACTTAAGCTTGCTTGTCCTCAAGCAATACTTTTGTTTGTCATTCAGGGGAAGGAATAAAAACTCCCAACATCTTAGATTCATTGCCATATGTCCCTGAAGTTAATTACCATCCTCGAAAAGGTACTAGTGTCACAAATCCATGCATGTGCAATTTTAAGAGCAACATCTACTCACAAAAGGAGGGTTATGTAAAAACAATTCATATGTGACAAAGCATTAATAATCAAGAGGACTTTAATTCAGCTCAATAAGAAGTAGATTGATAAAATGCTAAAGGTGGGCAATTTTTGGCAATGTGGTGCTAATGATCCAGGGAAATAGAGTATTTCCAAACTTTCTCAACCACATTCCTTCTCATAAGATTCATCACCTTCCATAATGCTTTTTCTCAATAATAATGCTTTTACCTCTCTAACCTCAGCACTGCCTTCTCGCGAGTCGCAAACATGGGTGTCATGAATGGCCCCGGATACTTAGTGATTTGGACTCCTCACATATGTCCCATCTCGCCAAACTATTATCTTAGCAAGCAGGGTCAATCTACCTTTATCTCCTGAGGTGATCGGTTTTTTTCTCACTCATTAAATTTTCCATATATTTAAAACAATTCTTGCCAAACTCCAAATAATGATAACAACAACATCACAAAGACCATATAATAATTCCATAATGTAACATCATTCTCAACAGAGTCCCCGGATAGGAAATAAGGTAAAGAATTACAATATTTAGAACATGTGGAACAATAATTGAAATAAGGCATAACATGTTTTTTTTGTGATGCATAAGCATAGGTATGGCTAGGAATATACACAATGAGCATTGTATGGAAATATAAAGTCCTCCATCATCTTATCATGCAACATGTCAAAAGCAACATCAAATTTTACCGCCTTTGATGGTTTTCTCAAAATAATGCACTTCATTACGACTTCCCTTTACTAGGAAATTTCATGCTATATCTCTAATGAATCCAATTTTGCATCGTTGAGTTCAATATAAGATTCCATGAAATTTATCAAAATTTTCAATGGGGGCCATTTTTTCAAACTTTTGGAAAACATGCATATAAGCACATAAATCAATAATGAATTCCAAAATAGCCATGTATAAGCAATTCATACAATAAACTAAAAAATATGCACATATATGTCAAATAGGTCAAATATGCACGAATTAAGCCCTTCCTCCACCCCATAATTAAACATTACAGTGTCCTCACGGTATAAAAAAATAGGGGTAAAGAAAGAAACTCACTAGATAGGTGTGCAGGGCTTCATAATATCGAATGGTAGATGTCTGGGCCGAGTCCAATTTTAGCTTGCTTCTATCCTCATGGACCTGAAAAATATTGAAGACATATACCCACAGTAGAAAAAATAACAGTTCAAAAACCAAAAACAAACAAAACGCAAAAAAGTCCCAAAAATTAAATGGTTATGTACAAGCTCTAGATTTTATAGTCGCTAGGCCGACTTTTCTTTTATGCTCAAGGAGGCATCTGCAGGGCCCATGTAGCTTGGGCTTCAAATAGGACTCCATTCTTGTCCATCAGCTGCAATCCTCCAGAATGGATCTTGTTCACCACGAAAGGTCCCATCCTCTTCTTGTTGAATTTGTTAGGAAACCAATGATCTTTTGATTTGGAAACATAAAGTTTGTCTCCAACTTCATACTCCTTGGGCTCATCATTGGAAATTCTACATCAGCGCACATACCAAGGCAAACCTCTCCCATGTATAGATAAATCTTTGATGGAAATAGGAGAAGAAAGATCCATACCTTGGCTCACCTTCGCAAAAACGGAATCGGGGATCACAGTGTTTGGTCGATCTCGAGTAAGTTTACTCGATATCGAGTTGTTTTCAGCTTCTGGTGGTTGAATGCTCGCGGATGCTGGAGCTGGTGAAGGTGATGCTTGGTCGATATCGACCAGATTGGTCGATATAGAGGAGTTTTTTCCTGCTTCCAGTGGCTTGCTCGTCGATAAGGGTGAAGTCGAGGACGCAGAAGGTTGGTCGATATCGACTAATTTAGTTGATATGGAGGAGTCTATGGCTTCTGTTTGGCTGCTCGATGATGTTGCTGCTGGCGGTAGTTTCCGAGCTTGGTCGATATCGACCAAAGTCCTCGATATCGAGGAATTCTGGTCGACTACGACCCCATACTTGCATCCTGTCAAGGCATCCGAACAATAGTTAGTCCAAATTGACGTACCTTGGTTTGTGTCGAGTGGATTCTTTGTTTCTTCGTTCAAGATGGCAATGATCTTCTCCACCTGGGCCTCCATATCCCTATTTTCCAGCTCTTCAAGAGTCATATTTCTTACTTTAGGCTCCTCGCAAGTGATGTAACCAGCTGATATAGATTCGACCTCTTCCATTGGACCTGTACGCCTTTCAGTTTTATTAAAGGAATACTCAATTACCTCATCGCTGATGTTGAAAGTGAGCACTCCTTTCCTCACGCTTATGTTGGCATCCACCGTCGCCAAGAAGGGTCTTCCTAGAATAATTGGACAAGCAGGGTCCTCTGGCATAGCAATAACTAAGAAATCAGCAGGGACAAAGAATTTACCTACTGGCACTGGTACATTGACCACCATGCCTGTTGGAATGACCACCGTGTTGTTGGCCATATACAGCCTAGCATCCACAGGCTCTAGGGAACCTATCTTAATCTTGGACCAAATTGTTAAAGGCATTATACTCACACTGGCTCCAAGATCACATAAAGCATTAAATTTGTATTGACCAAATCCAATAGTTATAGCAAACTTACCTGGATCTGGCCTCTTCTCAAGTATGTCCATGTGGCTGCACTCCTCTGTAATCTCAGCCATTGATCTCTTTTTGCTTAGAATCTCTTTAAGGAACTTGACATAGGATGGCATTTTATTGAGAGTTTCTGTGAAGGGAATTGTGACATTGAGCTTCTGAAGCGTCTTGATGAAGCACTGAAACTTCTTCTCTGCTGGGTCCTTTGGAGATTTTGTTGGGAAGGGCAGCTTCTTTTTTCTGATTCGGGGCCAGAACAGATGTCGGTTTTGTTGTAGAAGTTTCAATATCGACTAGGCTCTCCTCGATATCGACTTGGTCTTTCTCGATATCGACTATTGTAGTCGATTTTGAGTTGTTGTACTGTGAAGACGAAGGGTTGTCCAGTTGTTCCTCCATATCGACTTGGCCTTGCTCGATATCGACTAAATGCTGGTCGATATCGACTTGCTGCTGGTCAATATTGAGCTGTTTTTCAGCTTCTCCGTCCTGCTGCTTTCCGACCTCTGGCTCTTCTAGTTGATGGCCGCTTCTCAGTTTTACAGCAGCGATGTGTCCAGTCTTTCCCTTAGGATTTGGTTCTGAAGATCTAGGGAGCGTTCCTGATTGTCTAGGATTGCCTGCTGCTAGCTGGCCAATCTGTGTTTCCATTGACTTTCTCCAGACGTCGATTTCCCCTAGCCAAGAGTTGACACCTTGAATCTAAGTGTAGACTGAGTTGTAGGACTGCTTGGTGTCTGAATGGTTCCTTCGCATTTCCTCTATAATTGTTGTTAGATCATCCCTCTTCTGGTCCCTTTTCGGATGTCCTGGAGCTCTGTAGGGTGGGGGGTTCCTAGGGGCACCTTGGTTCTATTGTGGTTGCTGGAACCTTTGGTCCCCCATGTAGCGATTGGGACCCCCTGCGTAAGCTGCCTCCTTATGGTATTCTGCCAGCCTGACTTGCTCTGTGTGTGGGCACTCAGTAGTGGTGTGCCTCTGTGATCCGCATTCAATGCAAGGCTGGTTGACAGAAATATACTTTACTTGTTTGAGAAGCTTGGGATTCTGATCTTTGTAGTATTGCTCCTTGACATCTGGGTCAATCTCTTTAGAGGGCTCATAGAGGGGCATGGATGGTGTTGGCCTGGCGTAGGGATTCTTATCATAGTTGGTTGGAGTCCCATACTTGTTATCATAGTTGGTCAGCTTGTCTAGAGCAGCCCATGCGTTAGCAAGCGGCACTGTCAGATACTCATAGTGAGTATATGTGTTGATCCTGTCCTTTGCAGCCAAGTCCAGAGAATTGAAGAAGATCTCTTGAACTACGCAGGTTTGCTGTCCATGTGTAGGGCATGATCGCAGCAGATCTTTATAATTCTCCCAAGCCTTTGTCAGTGGTTCCCCAAGCTTCTATTTGAAAGTTGTGATCTTCTGGCGGAGGAGTGCTATCTTGGCAGGAGGAAAGAACTTGTTGAGGAATTCCTGCTTCACTTCAGCCCATGTTTTGAGGGATCGCGGTTTCAGCCCTTCAAGCCACTTCAGTGCTGGACCAGATAGGGACCAACGAAAAGCCTTCATCAGGATGTACTCCAAGGTGGTACCTTAAGCAAGAGTACGACACATGTCAGTAAAGTCTGTAATATGCTGAAGAGGGCATTCATTAAATCTACCAAAGAAAGCATTGTACTTAATTTCAATAAGGAAAGGAGTGCGAATTTCATAGTTATTTTCAGGGATGAGAATGGTCGATTCAGGCACGATGAGAGTCGGATGCATGTAATCCTCTGCAATGGTATGGTATTGGGCAAGCTCATCTTCCAATTGCCTCCTTCGCGCAGTTTCCTGTTGCCTGCCTGCTCTCTCAGTGTTGAGAGCAGTATCCTTAGTAGCTAGTTCCCTTGTAAGCCTCTCAATCAGCTGTTCCTGTGTCTCTGCAGCCGCCATGGCTCTTTTTAGTTTAGCCTGGATGTGTATAAGGCGCTCCGGTTCGTCTAAGGCGTCAAACTCAGGTGTTCGACTTGAACGGCGCATATACCTGAAATGTAATTCAAGAGAAAAGTGAGATCTGACTACCTAAGGCGCGAATGATTGCTTCCCCGGCAACGACGCCAATTTGTTGTAGGACGAAAGCGAGTATGCAAATAAAATATAAATAAATCAAAGCAAACCAGATTCCGTCCCTTGCAAATGATTACAAGACTCCCTCCCTATGCAGCAGTGGGAAGTCAGGGTCGATCCTCGAGGAAGCGTGTCAGCGGATTTTAGCTAGATGTAAATCTCATAGACAGAAAAGCAGAAAGACAGAAAGAAAGACAGAAATAACAAAGCAAAAGCAAAAAATAAAGCAAGTAATAGAATGAACTCGATATCGACAACTTTTACTCGATATCGACTAAGTGCTATTCGATATCGACTAACAATTCCCGAGATCGACAAATAGCAGAAACTTTAGATTGCAAATTCTCGAACACATAACTCAGATTTCCAATGAAATAAATCAGTATACTAAAAGACTTCCAAAGCCAGGGTACCAACACCACAACGATAACCATGCAAAATAACAGATAAAGGCATAAAAGATCATGTTTTCCATCAAATAACTTTCGTTATTAACAAATAGGAATATAGAGGCTTTCAAACAAACCTTAATTGTTACTAACCCTTTTCACATAATTAACCAAAGTTGCATTAAGATCACTTTCGCTTCAATAACACAAACAAGGATCACCTTCAGCTTTCGCAAAAGTATCATGCTCATAGGGATAGAAGATGAATTGCATAAAAAGATCATACATTTACTGCATCACCTTACATGGCCACCGTCGGGCTCACCCTAGCCCTAGAAGTGGGTGGATTACTCGCTCTTCATCGCAATAGCAGACATTGTTGTAAGAAGAATCTGCCATGTTTTACAGTAACTTTTATATCGATTTCTGTATACATTGCATGCATTTGGGTTAAGATAATACAGAATCAATGTAGTTTATGTTTATTTGCCAAATTATGGAATCTACACCAGTTTCTGTTTAATTCGTAGAAATCGAGGCATTTTACAGCAATTCTACAGAAGGTCGGAAAAGCTCGGAAAACCATTATAGAAGTCCAAGGTTAAAGCAGCGGAACGAATCGGAGAGCAAGTCTAGTCGACATCGAGTGGGCCCTACTCGACCTAGACGAGCCATGACCGAGCGGCCATAGTCGAGCAAGCTTGCTCGAGAAACCAAGCTCCCCGAACTCCGGAACCCTACTCGACCTAGACAAGCACTAGTCTAGGTCGACGAAGCCCGGACAGACCACCCGGAGTCCTCGAGGAAGAGCTGTCCACGGAGCCGAGGATGACCAGGAGCACTCGCTGCAGCGGAAAAGGAAAGTCGCTGCCGCGGAAGAGGAGAGTCGCTGCCGCGGACCAGACCAGTCGCTGCCAGCGGAGAGAGCCAACCCGAGCACCCAACTCGATCTCGACGAGTCTTACTCGAGATCGACAAAGACCCTGAAGCCATGTCCGAGCCCTTCGAGGAGATCCACTCGAGAAACCCTAGTCGATGACCCACCCTACTCGAGATCGACTAGGCGTGGTCGAGATCGACGAACACCCAGGAGCCAAGATGAGCCACATCGAGCAGATCTAGCCGAGACGACAAGTCAAGCCGAGCCACCTTACTCGACCTCGACGAGCCCTACTCGAGGTCGACAAGAGCCCAGTTCCAGAAGTTCCTCGACTTGCCTTGTCTGAGTAGAGTTGGGATTCCTTGGTGCCGAAGGCGGAAGATTCTATCCGATCTATCAAAGTCTATCCATGGAAGACGAAATCCATCATCATGAAGACTTTCCTACTTTAGTTTTATCTCTTTCCTTATGGATTTAATTCCATTTAAACATTTATTTATCATTAAGGCTTTTTAGATAGAAATTAGATATAGATAAAAGATCTTTTCCTAGATTAGCTAGGGAAGGATAGCTATAAATAAGGCCCTAGGGGGCTCAGTTTCATTCATTCAAATCCAATTCGAATTCTATTTCGAAGAGGAGTAGTTAGTTCCATTCAGAGATACAATTAGGAGTTTGAGGTTTTTAAGGTTTTGGCTTACAGCGAAAGTTGATTGCCAAGATTGTAAAGGCTTTTGAATTTAGTTTTAATGCAAGTTTCTTTCATCCATTCAATGTCTGTTATTGCAATGAGGCGTGAGTAGTCCACCCACTTCTGGGGCTGGGGTGAGCCCGACGGTAGCCATGTGAGGCGATGCGATAAAGGTCAGATTTTTATGCGATTTGTCTTCTATCCCTATGAGCATGATTCTTTTTGCGAAAGTTGAAGGTGATCCTTGTTTGTGTTATTGAAGCGAAAGTGATCTTAATACAACTTGGATTAATTATGTGAAAAAGGGTTAGTAACAATTAGGGTTTATGCGAGAGCCTCTATATGCCTATTTGTTAATGACGAAAGTTATTTGATGGAAAGCATGATCTTTTATGCCTTTATGTGTTGTTTTGCATGGTTATCGTTGTGGTGTTGAAACCCTAGCCTTGGAGGTCTTTTAATATATTGATTTATTTCGTTGAATTTCTAAGTTCTGTCTTTAAATTTGCAAGTTTTAAAGTTTCTGTTCTTTTACTGTTTCTTGTCGAGATAGAGGAAGGCTTCGTCGAGATCGAGTACCACCTTTGTCGATCTCGAGTTGTCTTAGTCTGTGTCAAGTTAGCTTTCTTCTGTTTTCGTCGATTTCAAGTTTCTGTCTTTATTTCCTTTGTCGAAGTCGAGTACCTCTTGTCGAGGTCGAGTTGCCCTTGCTGGGATTTCTTGTCTGCTGTGATTGTCGACTTGCTGTTGTCGATTGCCGTGGTCTATCTCGAGTAGGAGTTTGTCGAGATTGAAGAGATTGTTGCTTTGCTTTTAGTTCCTGTTTGCTTTCGTCTTTGCTTTGTCTTTACTTTCTGTCTTTTATTTGCTTTTATTTAGTTGCCCTTGCCGGGATTATTTGTTTCTGTTTGTGTTATTTCTGCTTCTGTCTGTGCTGCTCTGCTGCTGTTGTGAGAATCTGATAGCTACCTAAGAACTGCTGACGTGCTTCCTCGTGGATTCGATCCTGACTTTTCTCTTACTACAACGGGAGGAAGTCTTGTATTTATTTGCTGAGACAGGGGAGTCTATCTGAACTATATTTGATTTCTATTTCAATACTTGACTAACTCCTGCAACAACAAATTGGCGCCGTTGCCGGGGAGGCAATCAATCGCGCCTTAGGTAGTCAGTTCTCACTGTTTCTTTGAGTTAGTTTGCAGGTGTATGCGTCGTTCTGGTCAAACACCTGAGTTTGACGCTTTAGACGAACCGGAACGCCTATTCCACATCCGAGCTAAACTACAAAGAGCCATGTCGGCCGCTGAAACACAGGAGCAGCTGATACAGAGGCTTACCAGGGATCTAGCCGCCAGAGATGCTGCTCTAGCCACCAACAATGCTGCCCTCGCCGCTGAGAGAGCAGCAAGGGAACAAGCACAAGCTGAGCTTGCCCAGTACCCAACCACTGCAGAGGATTACATGCATACAACACTCGTCGTGCCTGAATCGGCGATTCTAATCCCTGAAAACTCTTTTGAAATTCGCACTCAATTTCTTATAGAGCTTAAAAATAATGCCTTTTACGGCAGATTTAATGAGTGTCCTCTTGAACATATTACTAACTTTCATGATATGTGTCGTACACTTGCAGAAGGCACAACTCTGGAATATGTCAAGATGAAATCTTTTCGCTGGTCGCTCGCTGGACCTGCACTGAAATGGCTGGAAGGGCTGAAAGCAAGATCACTCACAACCTGGGCCCAAGTAGAGCAAGAGTTTCTGAACAAATTCTTCCCACCTGCCAAAACAACACATCTCCGCCAGAAAATCACCGCCTTTAAACAGCAAAAAGGGGAACCACTGGCAAAGGCATGGGAGCGCTACAAGTAACTTCTGCGATCTTGCCCTACTCATGGACAGCCGCCCTACATCATTCAGGAGATCTTCTTCAACTCTCTGGATCAAGTCACTAAGGACAGAATCAACAATTATACTCGCTATGAGTATCTGACAATGCCGCCAAGTGACACATGGGGAGTACTGGAGAAGCTTACTACCTACGACAACAAGTATGGGTCTACTATAACTTATGAAGAGAACCCATACGCCAGGCCAGCACCATCCATGCCCCTCTATGAGCCATCAAAGGAGATCGACCCAGATGTCAGGGAGCAATACTACAGAGACCAGAATAGGAAGCTCATCAAGCAAGTCAAATATCTCTCTGTCAACCAGCCTTGCATAGAATGCGGATCACAAAGGCACACCACTCCTGAGTGCCCACACACAGAGCAAGTCAGATTAGCAGAGCACCATGAGGATGCAGCTTACGCAGGGGGTCCAAATCGCTACATGGGGGACCAACGGTTTCAGCAACCACAATGGAACCAGGGAGTCCCTAGGAACCCCCCGCCCTACAGAGCTCCAGGACATCCTGAAAGGGACCAGAAAAAGGATGATATACAGACAGTCCTGGAGGAGATGCGGAGGAATCATGCTGAAACGAGGCAATCTTTCAACTCCGTCTACACTCAGATGCAAGGTGTCAACTCTAGGCTAGGGGAAATTGATATCTGGCGGAAATCAGTTGATACACAGATTGGTCAGCTAGCAGCAGCAATCCCCAAACAGTCAGGCGCTCTCCCTGGATCTTCAGAACCAAATCCTAAGGGAAAAACTGGACATGTAGCTGCTGTAAAGCTCAGGAGCGGACATCAACTGCAGGAGACAGAGAACGAGAAACAACAGAGCAGCGAGGAACAGCTAGTCGACCTCGACAAAACACTAGTCGATCTCGACAAGAGCCCACTCGATCTCGACGAAGATCTCGTCGACCTCGAGGAGAAATCTCCAGAAACTTCGCCGAACAGCAACTCGTTTGGGCCCACCCTGGTCGATGTCGACAAAGGTCTAGTCGATGTCGAGGAGCCTCAGGTCGAAAAATCTGCAGCAACTCCGACATCTGTTCTGGCTCTGAAAAAGAAGCTGCCTTTCCCCACGAAATCTCTAAAGGATCCAGCGGAGAAAAAGTTTCAGCGCTTCATCAAGATGCTTCAAAAGCTGAATGTCACCATACCCTTCACAGAAGCTCTCAATGAAATGCCGTCCTATGTCAAATTCCTGAAGGAGATTCTAAGCAAAAAGCGATCGATGGCAGAAATCACAGAGGAGTGCAGCCATCTGGACATATTGGAAAAGAGGCCGGATCCAGGTAAGTTTGCTATAACTATTGGATTTGGCCCATACAAAATTAATGCCCTATGTGATCTTGGAGCTAGTGTCAGTATTATGCCTTTAACGATTTGGTCCAAGATTAAGATCGGTGCACTGGAGCCTGTGGATGCTAGACTGTATATGGCCAACAACACGGTGGTCATTCCAACAGGCATGGTGGAAAATATCCCAGTACAAGTAGGTAAATTCTTCGTTCCTGCTGATTTTTTAATTATTGATATGCAAGAAGATCCTGCTTGTCCAATTATTCTAGGGAGACCATTCTTGGTGACGGTGGATGCCAATATAAGCGTACGGAAAGGGGTACTCACTTTCAACATCAGCGATGAGGTGATTGAGTATTCCTTCAACAAAACTGAACAGCATACGGGTCCCATGGAAGAGGTCAAATCTATCTCAGCTGGCTACATCACATGCGGGGAACCAACGATCAGGAATATGACCCCTGAGGAACTGGAAAAGAGGGACATGGAGGCCCAGGTGGAGGAGATCATGGCAATTCTTAAGGAGAACAAAGGAGCCAAGTATGGGGTCAAGCCAGGTCTACTCGAGGTCGACCACATCCTCATCGAGGTCGACCAAAACTCGGGGAGCTCCGAGCCTGCTCCCTCGACACAGACTCCACCAGACGGACAACCTTCGTCGATCTCGACTAAGCTTGTCGAGGTCGACCACCCCTCGGAGAGCCCAGCGCCTCCCTCCTCGATGAGCGAGCCACAGGAAGGAGAAGGCTACTCGACCTCGAATAGCCTAGTCGAGATCGACAAGACCAGATCTTCCTCGACGCCGCCTTCTTCGACTATGCAGCAACTAGGAGGAGAACCCTCGTCGACCTCGAGTAGTCTTGTCGAGGTCGACCACCGCCAGACTTACCAGATCCGTCTTCCTCGACCAGATCACCACCAGAGCCAGAGTCCTCGTCGAGGTCGAGTACGCTTGTCGAGGTCGACAAGACCTGTTCTTCCTCGACTTCTGATTCTTCGACCAGACCACCACCAGGACCAGCAGACTCGTCGATCTCGAGGAGCCCTAGTCGAGATCGACCAAACATCGTGGTGCCCGATTCCGTTTCCGCGAAGGTGAGCCAAGGTATGGATCTTTCTTCTCCTATTTCCATTAAAGATTTATCTATACATGGAAGAGGTCTGCCTTGGTATGTGCGATTGTGCAGGATTTCCAATGATGAGCCTAAGGAGTATGAAGTTGGAGACAAGCTCTATGTCTCTAAATCAAAGGATCATTGGTTCCCTAACAAGTTCAACAAGAAGCTGATGGGACCGTTCGTGGTGAACAAGATCCATTCTGGAGGATTACAGCTGATGGACAAGAATGAAGTCTTATTTGAGGCCCAAGCTACATGGGCCCTGCAGATGCCACCTTGAGCATTAATGAAAGTCAGCCTAGCGACTATAAAATCTAGAGCATGTACATAGACTTTTTAGGACATTTTGAGACTTTGTTTTTGGTTTTTGGTTTTTGAACATTGTTTTTGGTTTTTGTTTTTTGTTTTGTTGGTATATGTCTTCTAAATTTCAGGTCCATGGATAGAATCAAGCTATAGTCATACTCGGACTAGGAGGTGCTCCATTCAAAATTTTGCAGCTCTGCACACATGTCTTGTGAGTTTCTTTCTTTACCCTTTACCTTGTTTTTATACAGTGAGGACACTGTAATGTTTAAGTATGGGGTGGGGGAAGGGCTTACTTTATGCATATTTTATATACTTTATATGCATGTTTTCCAAAAGTTTTAGAAAAATGACCCCCATTGAAATTTTTGAAATTTTTGAATAATATCATGGAAGGTTTATCGAACTCGACGATACAAAATTGGATTCATTAGAGATATAGCATGAAATTGCCTAGTAGAGGGGAGTCACAATGAAATGCACATTTTTATGAAAACCATGAAAGGAGGTAAAATTTGAAGTTGCTTTTGACATGTCGCATGATAAGATGATGGAGGACTTTATATTTCCATATAATGCTCATTATTTGAAGTACCTAGCCTTACCTGTGCTTATGCATCACAAAAGCCATAATATGCCTTATTTCAAATATTGCTCCACATGATCTAAATATTTGCCATTCTTTACCTTATCCGGGGATTATGTTGAGAATGATGTTACATTATGGAGATGTTATATGGTTGTTGTGTTGAGATTATCATTTTTGGAGTTTGGCTGGAAATTGTTTGAAATATAGGGAAAATTTAATGAGTGAAAGAAAATCCAATCACCTCAGGAGATAAAGGTAGATTGACCCTGCTCTCTAAGATAATAGTTTGGAGAGATGGGACACATTGTGAGGAGTCCGAAGCACTAAGTATCCGGGGCCATTCATGACACCCATGTTTGCGACTCACGAGAAGGCAGTGCTGAGGTTAGAGAGGTAAAAGCATTATTATGAATAAAAGCATTATGAAAGGTGATGAATCAAATAGAGAAGGAATGTGGAAATTCAAAGTTTGGAAAGTACTCCATTTCCCCGGATCAAAAGCACCACATTGCCAGAAATTGCCCACCTTTTAGCCTTTTACCAATCTACTCCTTCATGAGCTTAAATTAAAAGTCCTCTTGATTATTAATGCTTTGTCACGAATGAATATTTGTGCATAACCCTCCTTTTGTGAGTAGATGTTGCTTTTACATATTTTGCACGTGCATGAATCTGTGACACTAGTACCTTTTCGAGGATGGTAATTGATTGCAGGGTTATATGAGAATGAATCTAAGATGTTGAGAGTTTTAATTTCTTCCCCTGAATGACAAGTAAAAGTATTGCTTGAGGACAAGCAAGCTTAAGTATGGGGTGTTTGTTGTAAGAAGAATCTGCCATGTTTTACAGTAACTTTTATATCGATTTCTGTATAAATTGCATGCATTTGGGTTAAGATAATACAGAATCAATGTAGTTTATGTTTATTTTCCAAATTATGGAATCTACACCAGTTTCTGTTTAATTCGCAGAAATCGAGGCATTTTACAGCAATTCTACAGAAGGTCGGAAAAGCTCGGAAAACCATTACAGAAGTCCAAGGTCAAAGCAGCGGAACGAATCGGAGAGCAAGTCTAGTCGACATCGAGTGGGCCCTACTCGACCTAGACGAGCCATGACCGAGCGGCCATAGTCGAGCAAGCTTGCTCGAGAAACCAAGCTCCCCGAACTCCGGAACCCTACTCGACCTAGACAAGCACTAGTCTAGGTCGACGAAGCCCGGACAGACCACCCGGAGTCCTCGAGGAAGAGCTGCCCACGGAGCCGAGGATGACCAGGAGCACTCGCTGCAGCGGAAAAGGAAAGTCGTTGCCGCGGAAGAGGAGAGTCGCTGCCGCGGACCAGACCAGTCGCTGCCAGCGGAGAGAGCCAACCCGAGCACCCAACTCGATCTCGACGAGTCTTACTCGAGATCGACAAAGACCCTGAAGCCATGTCCGAGCCCTTCGAGGAGATCCACTCGAGAAACCCTAGTCGATGACCCACCCTACTCGAGATCGACTAGGCGTGGTCGAGATCGACTAGGCGTGGTCGAGATCGACGAACACCCAGGAGCCAAGATGAGCCACATCGAGCAGATCTAGCCGAGACGACAAGTCAAGCCGAGCCACCTTACTCGACCTCGACGAGCCCTACTCGAGGTCGACAAGAGCCCAGTTCCAGAAGTTCCTCGACTTGCCTTGTCTGAGTAGAGTTGGGATTCCTTGGTGCCGAAGGCGGAAGATTCTATCCGATCTATCAAAGTCTATCCATGGAAGACGAAATCCATCATCATGAAGACTTTCCTACTTTAGTTTTATCTCTTTCCTTATGGATTTAATTCCATTTAAACATTTATTTATCATTAAGGCTTTTTAGATAGAAATTAGATATAGATAAAAGATCTTTTCCTAGATTAGCTAGGGAAGGATAGCTACAAATAAGGCCCTAGGGGGCTCAGTTTCATTCATTCAAATCCAATTCGAATTCAATTTCGAAGAGAAGTAGTTAGTTCCATTCAGAGATACAATTAGGAGTTTGAGGTTTTTAAGGTTTTGGCTTACAACGAAAGTTGATTGCCAAGATTGTAAGGGCTTTTGAATTTAGTTTTAATGCAAGTTTCTTTCATCCATTCAATGTCTGTTATTGCAATGAGGCGTGAGTAGTCCACCCACTTCTGGGGCTGGGGTGAGCCCGACGGTGGCCATGTGAGGCGATGCGATAAAGGTCAGATTATTATGCGATTTGTCTTCTATCCCTATGAGCATGATTCTTTTTGCGAAAGTTGAAGGTGATCCTTGTTTGTGTTATTGAAGCGAAAGTGATCTTAATACAACTTGGATTAATTTTGTGAAAAAGGGTTAGTAACAATTAGGGTTTATGCGAGAGCCTCTATATGCCTATTTGTTAATGACGAAAGTTATTTGATGGAAAGCATGATCTTTTATGCCTTTATGTGTTGTTTTGCATGGTTATCGTTGTGGTGTTGAAACCCTAGCCTTGGAGGTCTTTTAATATATTGATTTATTTCGTCGAATTTCTAAGTTCTGTCTTGAAATTTGCAAGTTTTAAAGTTTCTGTTCTTTTACTGTTTCTTGTCGAGATAGAGGAAGGCTTCATCGAGATTGAGTACCACCTTTGTCGATCTCGAGTTGTCTTAGTCTGTGTCGAGTTAGCTTTCTTCTGTTTTCGTCGATTTCAAGTTTCTGTCTTTATTTCCTTTGTCGAAGTCGAGTACCTCTTGTCGAGGTCGAGTTGCCCTTGCCGGGATTTCTTGTCTGCTGTGATTGTCGACTTGCTGTTGTCGATTGCCGTGGTCTATCTCGAGTAGGAGTTTGTCGAGATCGACGAGACTGTTGCTTTGCTTTTAGTTCCTGTTTGCTTTCGTCTTTGCTTTGTCTTTACTTTCTGTCTTTTATTTGCTTTTATTTAGTTGCCCTTGCCGGGATTATTTGTTTCTGTTTCTGTGTTATTTCTGCTTCTGTCTGTGCTGCTCTGCTGCTGTTGTGAGAATCTGATAGCTACCTAAGAACTGCTGACGTGCTTCCTCGTGGATTCGATCCTGACTTTTCTCTTACTACAACGGGAGGAAGTCTTGTATTTATTTGCTGAGACAGGGGAGTCTATCTGAACTATATTTGATTTCTATTTCAATACTTGACTAACTCCTCCAACAACAGACATCTTTGATGAAAAAGAACTAACTTGCATTAAATAAACTCAAACTTACAACCTCTTCTTCTTCTCTCTATATGTAACTAATTGTCTCTGAAATTGAATGAATAAAACTCAGCCCCTAAGGCTTTATTTATAGCCTTCATTCCCTAACTATTCTAGGTAAGAAAGTTTATCTATATCTAAGTCTAATTAGCTACTTGCTTTAAGATAAATAAATGGAATAAATAATTAAATCGAAAAGGGAAATTATATCTAAAGAAGGTAAATCTTCCATTTGTTGATAGATGTGGATAGATCTCGGCAAACTCAGACTCCTTAGGCTCCAAGCAAAGCCAAACCGCGTCGGACAGCTCACCGCATAACGCCGCTCCAGAAAGATCTCCTCGATATCGAGTAGTTTACTCGATATCGAGTAAAGTGTGTCGTCGACTTGGATAGGCTCGGCATCTCGGGTTGCTGCTGCTCGATCCGGCTCGGTAAGGTGATCTGGGGTCCTCAATATCGACAAGTTTTGTCGATATCGAGTAAAGTTTTGTAGACTTTGTGTTGTTGGGCTTGGTCGAGTACTCTTCCCCGATACTGGCTTGCATAGGTGATGCCGAGGTTGTCGATATCGACAAGTTTCGTCGATATCGAGTAACTGGTTCTCAGCGTCTCTAGTTGTTGTAAGGAGGAAATCGAGAATGCAAATTAAAATATAAATAAATCACAGCAAACCAGATTATGTCCCTAGGCAGCGTCTCTAGTGGGAAGTCAGGATTGATCCACGAGGAAGCGTGTCATCGGATCCTAGGCAGCGGAGAAATCTCACGGACAGAAGTCGACCACAGGTTGTCGCTCTGGACTAGGGTTAGTCGACAGAAGAACGGACAAGTAGAACAACGTAGCAGCAGTGGCTCTCGACGGTTTTGGTCGATATCGAGCAGATGTTACTCGATATCGAGTAAACCTTGTCGACATCGATGACTGGCTTGTCGAACACCTGCACATAGAAGCTACAACGATCTGGATCGAGAATCAGTAACTCGATATCGAGGAGTGCTAGTCGATATCGAGGAAGACAGAAAGTAAAACGAAATAAAGTAAAAACAAATGCTTTTGGATTTGAAATAAACTGTATGTAAAAGACTTCTAAGATTGGGGTTTGTAACAACGATAACCAAGCATGCATAAGGCAAGAATAAAATAGATAATCATATAACTTGCATTGAAGGAAAAAGTTTTCGCCTTTTCCAACAATTAGACAACTCTTTCACGAAACCCTAATTGTATCTACCGATTTTATGTTTATAATCCAAGTTGTTAGCATGGACATCCATTAGATGGGTAATAAACACATAACAAGTAGTAGATGCTCAAAACATGATAAAAGTCGGATCTTTACCTCAAACATGCAGGGTTATCATCGGGCTCGCCCCAAACCTAGAAGTGGGTGGACTACTCGCGCTTCATTGCAACCTCAGACATTGATGTATGAAAAGAAACTTGCATTACACTAAATTCAAAGCCTTTATAATCCCGATAATCCAACTTTCGTTGAACGCCAAAACCCTAAAACCTTCGAACTCCTAAAACTTCTCTGTGAACTACTTCTCTAGCTTGTGAATTGGATGATCCCTAAAATCAGCCCCATGGGCTTTATTTATAGCCTTCTACTCCTTGCTATTCAAGGATAGAATATCTCTATCTATATCTAAATCTAACTTTAAAGATAAATAAATGGATTAACATAATTAAATCTAAAAAGGGAAATTATATCTAAAAGCCTAAAATATCTTCAAGTGGATAAATCTTCTCTTCCATGATGGATCTTGATAGAATCGGATAGAACTCGGCAATCTTCGGCCCCAAGGAATCCCAATTCGAGTAGGACAGCTCAAACCGCGTTACGCGTCTCCGGTCATCTTTCCTCGATCTCGAGTAAGTCTACTCGATCTCGAGTAACTTGTACATCGACTTCAGCTTGGCTCGGTAGGCCGGGTAGCAGGTCATCGACATGGCTCGGAAGTGTGGCGCTGGGTCTTCGATATTGAGTAAATAACTCGATATCGAGTAGACTGGGTTCGTCGACTAGGCGGCTTGGCTTGTCGAGTAGCTTCTCTTCGACACTGCTCGAACAGGTGCTCTCGGCTTTGTCGATATCGAGGAATGTGTTGCTCAGCGTCCGGGTATCTGGTCAAGTTGAGTAGCTTCTCTGCGGCATTCTCGATCAGGCTCTCCTCGACTCCAGGTGTGGTCTTCAACATTGTCGATATCGAGTATGTAACTCGATATCGAGGAAAGTGCTGGAGTCAGGTTGTTATGTTCCTCAGCTCCTCGACATGGTGCTCCTCGATCAGTGATGTGCCCGGACTCCTTTGTCGATATCGAGGAAATTAAGTCGATAGCGAGTAAAGTGTGGCCTCCGTCTTTGCTTCTTGGTTTTCTCCCGAAATGACTCCATATTCTGCAACATTAAACAGAAACTTATGTAGATCTCTATTTCTGGCAAATAAGCGTATATTACATAAATTCGGCATATTCCCAACCCGAACTATGCAAAGTATATAAAATATGGAACTGATATGTGCATAAAAACATGGCTACTTTAGTGACATCAAATCACCCCATACTTAGACTTGATTGTCCTCAAGCAATAACCCAACAATAACCAAGACCTACAATACATCCTTCAAGTCTTCGCCTTTTGTCAAAAGCAACATCTTAAGTAGTAGCAATGTAAGACAAGTGAATTTAACGTCATCACACATATATGAGCGATCCATAGGCATAAGCAATATAAATCCAACCTCACCAGGGTAAAATGTTTACACTCAGCTCTCAATGTGTATAGGCTATGTAGATCAACTCTCAACTCAATTCCATATACAATCTCATAAACATTGCAATTTAAATATAAATCCACTTCGCAACCAATTATGAAAATGCAACAAGAATTATCAGGAGGACTTCGCTCAATAGAAGTCTTCAAAGAAGATTCCATTCGGCGGGGTTGTAATGGGGCTTGCTAAGAAATAAAAGGGTATGGAATTATTTGGCCATGTGGTGCTTAATAAAATTCGGGAATCAAGACTCCTAAATTTCCAACACAAGTCAACCAACCCATAACTCTCAATCATATGCATAACCCAAACTCTCCAATTTATCTTAATGAAGTATGTAACCTTCCAAACTTAATTAACCTCTCCAAAGTATGAATCTTGTGAAAATGAAAGAAAGAAGGTAAATTTGGTTCATGCACTTTATTCACAAACATATATACAAGCTTTTCTTTCTCTTTTTCTCTTTTTCGATTTTTTTTTCGATTTTTTTTAAACGAAAATAACTAGTGCATTTATAGGGTGAGCCAAAAAATCCTTTTACATAGTATGCATAGCAAGATAAAAATATAAAACCAACCCATATCTCAATAAATTCAAAAATCCTTCCTACTTGAAATGAAACATAAGCTCATTCCTTCCACAAATCATCATTCCAACCAACTATAAGTCTTAATTCCAAAATGGGGTCAGGCTCAATTTGGCTAAGGATAATTTTGTGGAGTTTATAATAAAAGTCTCAGGCTAATGTTCTGGCTTCAAGCAAGGATAATGCATGGTAGGTAAAGAGAGGATAAAATTGGCTTAAAAGGTGCCTCCATCATTTAATCCTCATTCACATAAACATACAAATGTATTGGCTTTGAATAACTATCACAACATTTAAAGATGTATAGGAAGAGTAAATACACTCAAGAAAGCAGAGGGATTTTTTAATGTTCTCCCTATAAGACCGAAATTCTCACTAGGACAATTTTTGTTGGATTTCAACCTTTAGCTTAGGATCATATGTGCTCAATTTCATCACAAGTTCACAATCCACATAAAAACAATTTCGAGGACATAAGCTAAACCTTCCAAACAAGCCATAGGATTTACATGATCAAGTTAGTCATTATTTATCATCATAGGACATCTAAGTTAGGGTATGCAAAAATTTAAACATGCATTTTTTCTTTTTTTGACATTTTTTATTTTTTTTTATATTTTTTAATTTATGTAACTAAAAGAAAACAAGACTAAGGTATGACAAAAGACTCAAATGCATAAAACTACAACATGAATGCATAAAAATAAAATAAAATTTCACCATGTAAAACCAAAAAGCAAGACTAAAACATATAATAATGATAATGAGCCCTTCCCCCACCCCATACTTAAAATATACAGTGTCCCTACTGTATACAATCAAATAAAAACCAGAGTAAAGGAAGGAACTCACCGAATAACACATCGAGGAGGACAGAACAGGGCGGTCGAGTAGACTTTTTGTCAATATCGAGTACTGTACTCGATATCGAGTAGCTTTGTCTGCGTCCAGTGGATTCTGAAGTCGAGGAGGTTCGTATGGCTTAGTCGATATCGAGTTGGCCTACTCGATATCGACGAACTTGGCCTACTCGATATCGACGAACTTCTGGGCTGCTCCTCTTGGTCGATTTCGACTTGACCTTCGTCGATTCTGACTGTTTTTTCAGGGACTTCTTATTCCACCTTTCGCAATTCTTTTATGCTTGCCAACCTAAAAGTGTTAGATTGCACACAAAAACAAGACTTCCCACATGAAGTATTCTAAACTAAAAAACCAAAAACAAAAAACCAAAACCAAAATCAAAAGTTCCAAAGTCCCAAAATTCATAAAGTCTTATATACATGCTCTAGATTTTAAAGTCGCTAGGTTGACTTCTTCATTTTTGCTCAAGGACCTTTAATGTGGGTCCCGCATGTGCTTGGCCCTTCTCCTGGATCATCTAGGTCTTGATTGTAGTATGCCAGCTCAGCTGACAGGTGGTTGCTTGCATAATCCTCCTTTTCTTTCTTCTTTTTCTTCCCAGCTCTCAATTTCTGCAGAATCTCTCGCCACGGGGCCTTACCTCCCCTTAAATTATTTATAAATTTATTAATGGACTGAGGAAGAGTATGATTCATACCCGAACTTACCTTTTTGGGCCCAAAACAGAAATCTTCGGGCTTGGTTGCTTATGCTCTTGACCTCCATCCATGAAATTTCCTCTTTTTCAGGGCCAAAAGAGAAGTCTAAGACCTCGTCGCCTATGGTGAAGGTGAGCGATCGCTGTTTGACACTAATCTTGGCATCTACAGTAGCTAAGAATGGTCTACCAAGAATAATAGGGCTAGTAGGATCTTCAGCACAATCTATAATAAGGAAATTTGCTGGAACAAAGAATTTACCAACCTGGATAGGGACATTCTCCACTATACCTGTAGGGATGACTACTGTATTGTTTGCCATGTATAGCTTGGCATCCATAGGCTCTATGCATCCTATCTTTACCTTCCGCCAGATTGATAAGGGCATGATGCTCACACTTGCTCCTAAATCACACAGGGACTCATATTTATATTGACCAAATCCCATAGTAACAGAAAACTTACCACGGTCAGGTCTCTTTTCAGGGAAGTGGAGTACATTGCATTCGCCGACGATCTCTGAGATGGATCGCTTCTTGCTCAGGATTTCCTTTAGAAATTTGACATATCCAAGCATCTCTTGCAGGGCTTCTATAAAAGGAATAGAGACATTCAGTTCTTGCAGCATATTAATAAAATGGTTAAACCTACTTGTAGTGGGATCTTTCAATGCTTTGGAAGGAAAAGACAATGTCTTTTTTCTGCTTCGGAGCCAGTTCAGACGTCGGAGGTGTTGCAGAGTCGTTGACCTCGACTTGATTCTCCTCGATATCGACAAGAGCCTCCTCGATATTGACTAATGTTGTCAATTTCAGGTTGATGGGCTGTGCAGTGGAGTCCGAGCTGGGCTTCTGATCTGTGTCGAGGAGATTTTGGTCGATATCGAGCAGCGGCTCCTCGATATCGAGTTGCTTCTGTTCATTGTCGAGTTGCTGCTCTGTCTTGTCTTGATGTTTTCCGACCTCTGGCTCGTGTAATTGGTGCCCACTTCTGAGTTTGATAGCTGCGACGTGTCCGGTTTTCCCCTTAGGATTTGGTTCCGTTTGCCCTAGAAGTTGTCCGGATGATCGCGGAATCTGTGCTGCGATTTGACCCATCTGGGTCTCTATGCCTCTTTTCCAGATGTCTAGCTCTCCAAATTTTGTAGTGATGTTCTGGAACTGGTTGTTGATGATGCCTTGATTCCGACGCATCTCCTCAAGGATGAGTTGTAAGTCATCCTTCTTTTGATCTCTTTCTGGATGTCCTGGAGCTCTGTATGCTGGGGGGTTCCTAGGAGGACCATGGTTCCACTGTGGTTGATAGAACCTTTGATGCCCCATATAGCGATTGGGACCCCAGCGTAGGCTACCTCTTCATGTGTCTCTGCCATCATGACTTGTTCAGTGTGTGGGCACTCAGTAGTGGTGTGCCGTTGTGATCCGCATTCGATGCAAGGGTGGTTGACAAAGAGATACTTGACTTGCTTGAGGAGCTTGCGATTCTGGTCTCTGTAGAACTGCTCCCTGACATCTGGGTCAATATCCTTGGCAGGCTCATAGAGGGGCATAGATGGTGCTGGCCTGGCATAGGATTTCTCCTCATAGTTTGTTGTCATTATTGGTGATCTTGTCAAGTACACCCCATGCGTCAATTGGTGGCATCGTTGTTGTGAGCTGAATCTGCCATGTTTTACAGTAACTTTTATATCGATTTCTGTATACATTGCATTCATTTGGGTTTAGATAGTACATAATATATTTAGTTTATGTTTATTTGCCAAAATTATGGAATCTACACCAGTTTCTGTTTAATTCGCAGAAATCGAGGCACTTTACAGCAATTCTATAGAAGGTCAGAAAAGCTCGGAAAACCACTACAGAAGTCCAAGGTCAAAGCAGCGGAACCAGTTTGAGGGTCAAGGCTACTCGATCTCGAGTAGGCCTTACTCGACCTAGACGAGCATGTCCGAGAACAGCCTTGTCGACAGAGCCTGATCGAGCAAGCCAGACCACCCGACTTCCGGACCCAACTCGATCTCGACAAACCCTAGTCGAAATCGACGAAGCCCAGACACCACACCCGGAGTCGACAAGGAGAAGAGCTGCCCGAGAAGCTGAGGACGAGAAGCCGAGCACAACTCGATCTCGACGAGCCCTTGTCGAGATCGACGAGCCTTCCAGCGCCTGCCCGAGTCCTTGCCGAGGAGAAGTTGCTCGACAAGCCCCTGAGTCCGGATCCAGGCTTGTCGAGTAAAGCCACCCGAGAGCACCTAGTCGGAAAGACCAACCCTACTCGACATCGACGAGTGCTAGTCCAGGTCGACGAGCCTAGGAAGCCATGTCCGAGCCACATCGAGGAGATCTACCCGAGAAGACCTAGTCGGCGAAACCGTCTACTCGAGGTCGACTAGGGCTTGTCGAGGTCGACGAGCACCGTGAGCCAGAGTCCGAGTTTGTCGAGCACCAGCTAGCCGAGACGACGAACCAAGCCAGTCGACCAAGACTTCTACTCGAGATCGACCAGAGCCTTGTCGAGCTCGACGAAGCTTCCGGAAGCTGAACGGCGCGGTTTGATCAACTCTACTCGGATTTGGATTCCTTGGGCATGAAGATTTCCGATTCTATCCAAAACTATCAAGATCTACCATGAAGAGAAAGATTCTATCCATTGAAGACTTTTAGATATAATTCCTATTTTAGATTTAATTCTTTTATGTCTTTTATTTATCCTTAAGCATTTTAGATAAAGTTTTAGATATAGATAGATATCTTCTTTCCTAGAATAGCTAGGGAATGAAGACTATAAATAAGGCCCTAGGGGCTGGTTTTTCATTCATTCAATTTCAGAGCAAGACAAGGAGTTCCACAGAGACGGTTTAGGAGTTTGAGGTTTTTAAGGTTTTGGCAGTTTGCGAAAGTTGATTGCCGGGATTGTAAAGGCTTTGAATTTAGTTAATGCAAGTTATTTCTTTTCAATCGATGATGTCTGAGTTTGCAATGAAGAGCGAGTAGTCCACCCACTTCTAGGGTTGGGGCGAGCCCGACGATAGCCATGCATAATTGAGGTAAAGATCCAACCTTTATCATGTTTTGAGCATTTTCCTACTTGTTGATGTGTTTATTGCCCGTCTAATGGAGATCCATGCTAACAACTTGGATTATAAACATAAAATCGGTAGAGACAATTAGGATTTCTTGAGAGAGTTGTCTAATTGTTGGAAAAGGCGAAAGCTTAATCCTTTAATGCGATTCACATGATTATCTGTTTGGTTCTACCTTATGCATGTTTGGTTATCGTTGTTGCAAACCCCAATCTTGGAAGTCTTTTTCACATTAAGTTTAGTCGAAACCCAAAAAGCATTTGTTCTTTATTTTCTTTATTTTTATTCGTTTTGTTCCCTGCCCTACTCGATCTCGACCAACTGTGGTCGACCTCGAGTTACTGATCCTCGACCCAGAGTCGCCGTAGGTTACCTGTGCAGATTCTCGACCAGACCAACTCGACCTCGACGAGCCGTACTCGATCTCGAGTAGACCCCAGTCGAGATCGACCACCCTTTGCCGAGGAGCTACTGCCCTGCTCGACTGTCCGAGCTTCTGTCGACTAACCCCTTAGTCGAGCTCGAGGACTTCTGTGGGCGACTTTCGTGAGATTCTCCGCTGCCTAGGATCCGCTGACACGCTTCCTCGTGGATCGATCCTGACTTCCCGCTGCTACATCAGGAGGAGGTCTTGTATTTATTTGGCGTGGGCATAATCTGGTTTGAATTATATTTCTATATTTCGAACTCGATTCCCTCCTACAACAAAATTGGCGCCGTTGCCGGGGAAGCTATCATTCGTGCCTTAGGTAGTCAATTCTCACGTTTTCTTTGAGTTACTTTGCAGTGTATGCGTCGTTCTGGTCAAACACCTGAGTTTGACGCCTTAGACGAACCGGAACGCCTTTTTCACATCAGGGCTAAACTACAAAGAGCCATGGCGGCCGCTGAAACACAATAGCAGCTGATTGCCAAACTTACCAGGGAACTGGCCGCTAAAGATGTTGCTATCGCCACTGAGAAAGCAGCAAGGGAACAAGCACAGGCTGAGCTTGCCCAACATCCAACTACCGCAGAGGATTATATGCATCCCACTCTCGTCGTGCCTGAATCGGCGATTCTAATCCCTGAAAACTCTTTTGAAATTCGCACTCAATTTCTTATAGAGCTTAAAAATAATGCCTTTTATGGCAGATTTAATGAGTGTCCTCTTGAACATATTGCTGATTTTCATGACATGTGCCATACTCTTGCTGAAGGTACAACCTTGGAATATGTCAAGATGAAAGCTTTTCGCTGGTCCCTCGCTGGTCCTGCACTGAAATGGCTGGAAGGACTGAAAGCAAGATCACTCACCACCTGGGCCCAAGTAGAGCAAGAATTTCTGAATAAATTCTTCCCACCAGCCAAAACAGCACATCTCCGCCAGAGAATCACCACCTTCAAACAGAAGCAAGGGGAACCGCTGGCAAAGGCATGGGAGCGCTACAAGGATCTTCTGCGGTCTTGCCCTACTCATGGACAGCCACCCTATGTCATTCAGGAGATCTTCTTCAACTCTCTTGAACAAGTCACCAAGGACAGAATCAACCATTATACTCGCTATGAGTATCTAACAATGCCGCCAAGTGACGCATGGGGTGTGCTGGAAAAGCTCACTAACTACGACAATAAATATGGGTCTACTTCAAACTATGAGGAGAACTCCTGCGCCAGGCCAGCACCATCTATGCCACTTTATGAGCCAGCAAAGGAGATTGACCCAGATGTCAGGGAGCAGTTCTACAGAGACCAGAATCGCAAGCTCCTCAAGCAAGTCAAATATCTGTCTGTCAATCAGCCTTGCATCGAATGCGGATCACAAAGGCACACCACTACTGAGTGTCCACACACAGAGCAAGTCAGGATGGCAGAAACACATGAAGAGGCAGCATACGCTGGGGGTCCTAATCGCTATATGGGGGATCAAAAGCCCTATCAACCGCAATGGAACCAAGGTCCCCCTAGGAATCCCCCACCCTACAGAGCTCCAGGGCATCCAGGAAGAGATCAAAAGAAGGACGATCTGCATCTGATCCTTGATGTGATGCGCCGAAATCACGCCCAGAACCTGCAGGCTACCAACACCATCAATAATCAGCTTCAACACGTCAACACAAAGTTTGTAGAGCTTGATATCTGGAAAAAGGGCATCGAAACTCAGATGGGACAAATCGCTGCACAGATCCCACGACCGTCCGGACAGCTCTTTGGGCAGACAGAACCAAATCCTAAGGGTAAAACCGGACATGTCGCAGCTATCAAACTAAGGAGTGGCCATCAATTACACGAGCCAGAGGTCGGAAAACAGCAGAGCCAAGCAGAACAACAGCTCGATCTCGAAAAGCCTGTACTCGATGTCGACAAGAGCGTGGTCGACCTCGACAAGCCCGTACTCGACCAAGACCAGAATCTGAGCTCGGACTCCGCTGTGCAGACCAGCAACCCGAGGTCGACAAGTCAACTCGAGGTCGACAAGCCTCTGGTCGATCTCGACAAGCCTCTGGTCGAAGTCGAGGAGCATCTGGCCGACGTCGAAAACTCTGCAGCATCTCCGACAGCTGATCTGGCTTCGAAACAGAAAAAGCCACTTCCTTTCCCTTCTAAAACTCATAAAGACCCCACTACAGGTAGATTCAATAGATTTGTTAATATGCTGCAAGAACTAAACTTTTCCATTCCTTTTACAGAAGCCCTGCAAGAGATGCCTGGATATTGTTGTGAGCTGAATCTGCCATGTTTTACAAAATCTATGTAGTTTACACTTATTTGCAATATATGGAGGGCTACACAAGTTTTGGTTATATTTCGTAGAAATCGGACGCACTTTGGAGCTTAAAGGAAACTCATGGAGAAGCCAAGAATGGTGCAGCTGGAGAAAAGGCCATTTTTCATCATTCTTCGTTCTGAATCAAGCTTTGATGTCTTCATGAGAGTTGTATCCCTCGGAAAGAGCTTTCCAACGCAGGGTCATATGCGTCAATCCGACAAACGAGGACTCGGGAAAGTGCGTTTCAAGAACAGAACAGAAAGCTGAGAGAACTCTACTCGAGATCGACAAGCCTCTACTCGATCTCGACAAGGGCTGTTCGACCACACCTGGTCGAGTAGGGCTGGTCGAGGACACTGAGTCAGAGACAACCCGACTCCCGGAACCCTACTCGATCTCGAGTAGACTTGGTCGAGATCGACGAGCCATGTCCGGAGTCGACGAGCTGTGCCGAGCCGAGAAGCTGAAGACGAAGATGCAGACCACCTCTACTCGAGACAGAGTAGGGCTACTCGAGATCGACTAGACCTCCGAGCCATGTCTGAGCCTTGTCGAGCACCGGCTACTAGAGACAGACGAGGGCTACTCGAGACAGACGAGGGCTACTCGAGATCGACAAGACCCTGGTCGAGATCGAGTAGACCTCCAGAGCCGCGTTACTCGGTTTTGACGAATCCTACTCGACTTGGGGTTGCTTGGGCGCGAAGATCTATCCGATTCTATCATCATCTATCCAAGGAAGGAGATCTATCAAGACATGAAGACTTACCCACTTTAGAATTATCTTTTCCTTTTTGATTTATTTCCTTAAAACATTTTATTTATCTTTTAAAGCTTTAGATATAATTTTAGATATAGATAGGAGATTCTATCTTTGATTAGCAAGGGTTAGAAGGTTATAAATAAGGCCCTAGGGGCTCAGTTTTATTCATTCAATTTCAGAGACAATTAGTTAGTTGCATAAAAAGAGGTTATAAGTTAGAGTTTATTTTATGCAAGTTAGTTCTTTTCATCAATCAATGTCTGCGATTGCAATGAGGCGTGAGTAGTCCACCCACTTCTGGGGCTGGGGTGAGCCCAACGGTGGCCATGTGAGGCGATGCGATAAAGGTCAGATCTTTTTGTGCGATTCATCTTCTATCCCTATAAGCATGATTCTTTTGCGAGAGTTGAAGGTGATCCTTGTTTGTATTATTGAAGCGAAAGTGATCTTAATGCAACTTGGATTAATTATGTGAAAAAGGGTTAGTAACAATTAGGGTTTATGCGAAAGCCTCTATACGTCTATTTGTTAATGACGAAAGTTATTTGATGGAAAGCATGATCTTTTATGCCTTTGTGTGTTACTTTGCATGGTTATCGTTGTGGTGTTGATACCCTGGCCTTGGAAGTCTTTTAATATATTGAAGTTAATTTCTGTCAAAATCTGAGTTTTGGTTCGAATTCTGCAATTTGAAGTTGATAACTCACTCCCTTGATGAAAATCGGAAAAGATGTTCCAAAGGCTTTGACAGGATATTTGTGTCAAAGGCCTTGGAGCGTTAACAGTTGATGAAATACAAAACCTATCTTATTATTCGTATATTATTTTATCTTATTATATACTTCCATTATATTATATATATATGAATAACTAACCATTTCAGGAAGTATAAATCAGATTACATCATTCCTGGTCCATGCCAGAAAAGCTCGAAAAGGCTCTCCCCTCCCCTTTGCTACCCTTTTGACCCCTATCTTCAAAGCTTCTGGAATTGATGTCAAAAATGAAGAGCAGCTGCGTCATACGGGTATGTTCGACTCTAAAGGCCTTTAAAAGATTGGCATCACTCGGTCTCCCCAAGGGACCTTGAATCTTGCCACTCCTTCAAAAGCCTTTCCCACTGCTCCAGCTTTCGATGAACGCATGGACAACCTAGAGTTGGGCTTGGAGGAAGTTCGCCTGGATATTAAGGAGCTGCAGACGGAGGTGATGACGAAGATGAGCGGGATTTCAATGCTGCTGGAAGGACTGTGGACGAGGCTCACTGATGATGCTCTGGATTGACCAAGCCTAAACCTTAACCCACCCTATCCCACCCTGAAACTTGTTACTTTGCTGGTTTTTGGAAACATTTTCAAAACATTTGGTAACTTTTTGGTGACTGTTTTACCTCCGCCCTTTGTTGAAAGACAAAATGGGGGAGATGATCGTTAGACTTTGAAAACCTCTGATTAAAGGTCTTGGAAGACCTTGCCTTTTTGATTTCTGGTTTTCGGTTGGATGTTTTCTTACTTTAAAATATTTTGATCCAACATTTGTCTAACCCCTTGCAGGTACTTAGTCTGTCCTTGATTATGATATATTTGTTTGACTAAGTTGCAGGGACGCACAGGTTTTGTCTTTCATCAAGGGGGAGATTGATAACTCACTCCCTTGATGAAAATCGGAAAAGATGTTCCAAAGGCTTTAACAGGATATTTGTGTCAAAGGCCTTGGAGCGTTAACAGTTGATGAAATACAAAACCTATCTTATTATTCGTATATTATTTTATCTTATTATATACTTCCATTATATTATATATATATATATGAATAACTATCCATTTCAGGAAGTATAAATCAGATTACATCCTTCCTTTTACTTGTTGAGAAGATCGGTTCAAAAATAGATCATGGCTTCGAAGTGTCCTTAAATAGAAGATCCAAGATCAACCTGATTGGAAAGAGCCGTAGGACATCTGGTGATGAAGATCCTCACGCTCCATGCTATCTTCATACTATTATATAAAGGAAAGGAAGGAGAAGACAGAAGTACAAGTGCTACACACGAGCTTCAATTCATTCAAGCGATCTGTCTTCCAAGTGTCTCTCTGCAAAGCGCTCAAATAGTTTGTTGTTTATTTCAAAGCCTTTGAGAGTCACTGTGAGCTTATAGGATATATTTATTTCAAGTGTTACTCGAGAGTTTATAACTCGGGAAGTTGCACTAGGCTATTGATTTGCGAGAGTTAGAGGATTGTACTAGATAGCTGAGAGAGGTGGGGCTCTTCTAGATTGGTCTAGGACTCCAAGGGAACGTGAGTTGACTAGATTGCAATTGTATAGGAGAGAGGCTTCTCGGTGAGCTATTAGGATCCTAAGCTAAGCATTCAATAAAGCCTTTGAATCCTAGGGTTGTGGAAGAACCCTCGGCGGGGACGTAGGCCAGTTGTGCTGAACCTCGTAAACAATTACTCATGTCCTTTACTTATTTGCTTTACCTTATTTCTGCACTTGGTTCGATTGTCTAACTTTGTGATTCAGGTTTAATCTCAAGAGTTTTGATTCAAGCTTCAAAAGTCTTGAGACTTTCTGCGAAAAACGGGCATACTCTATTCAACCCCCCTTCTAGAGTATTTCTTATTACATTGTTTTTACATTATCGAACCTTCAAAAGTTTCTGTCTTTACTTTTCTTTGTCGAGATCGAGTACCTCTTGTCGAGGTCGAGTACGCTTTGTTCATCGAGTTGATTGCCTTTGTTTTCTGTTTTCTATTTTTATTTCTGCTCTTGTCGAGATAGAGGACAGCTACTCGAGATCGAGTAGCTTCTGTGTCCTCGTTTTACTTTCTGCTTTGCTTCTGTTTTGCTATGTTTTTTACTTCCTTTGCTTTACTTTCTGTCTTTAGTTTATTCTTTGCTTTTGTTTTTACCCTTGCCGGGTTTATTTGTTTCTGTCTTTCTGCTCTGCTTCTGTGAGAATTTACAGCTACCTGAGAACTGCTGACGTGCTTCCTCGTGGATTCGATCCTGATTTTCTCTTACTACAACGGGAGGAAATCTTGTATTTATTTGCTGAGACAGGGGAGTCAGTCTGAACCATATTTGATATCTATTTCAATACTCGATTTACTCCTGCCTAGTCAACAAATTGGCGCCGTTGCCGGGGAAGCAATCAATCGCGCATTAGGTAGTCAGTTCTCACTGTTTCTTTGAGTTAATTTGCAGGTGTATGCGTCGTGCTGGTCAAACACCATAGTTTGACGCCTTAGACGAACCAGAACGCCTATTTCACATCCGAGCTCAACTACAAAGAGCCATGGCAGCTGCGGAGACACAGGAACAGCTGATCGCTAGGCTTACCAGGGAATTAGCCGCTAAGGATGCTGCTATCGCCGCTGAGACAGCAGCAAGGGAACAAGCAGCTGAACGCGCGAGGCAAGCGGAAACTGAGCTTGCCCAATATCCAACCACTGCTGAGGATTATATGCATCCGACACTCATCGTGCCTGAATCGGCGATTCTTATCCCTGAAAACTCTTTTGAAATTCGCACTCAGTTTCTTATAGAGCTTAAAAATAATGCCTTTTATGGTAGATTTAATGAGTGTCCTCTTGAACATATTACTAATTTTCATGATATGTGCCGTACTCTTGCAGAAGGTACAAATCTGGAATATGTCAAGATGAAATCTTTTCGCTGGTCTCTCGCTGGGCCTGCACTGAAATGGCTGGAAGGGCTGAAAGCAAAATCACTTACAACCTGGGCTCAAGTAGAGCAAGAGTTTCTGAACAAATTCTTCCCACCTGCCAAAACAGCACATCTCCGCCAGAAAATCACCGCATTCAAACAGCAGAAAGGGGAACCACTGGCAAAGGCATGGGAGCGCTACAAGGAACTTCTGCGATCTTGCCCTACTCATGGACAGCCACCCTACATCATCCAGGAGATCTTCTTCAACTCTCTGGATCAAGTCACTAAGGACAGAATCAAGAATTATACTCGCTACGAGTATCTGACGATGCCGCCAAGTGATGCATGGGGTGTGCTAGAAAAGCTCACCAACTACGACAACAAGTATGGGTCTACTGTAACCTATGAAGAGAACCCATACGCCAGGCCAGCACCATCCATGCCCCTATATGAGCCACCTAAGGAGATTGATCCAGACGTTAGGGAGCAATACTACAGAGACCAGAATAAGAAGCTCATCAAGCAAGTCAAGTATCTCTCTGTCAACCAGCCTTGCATAGAATGCGGATCGCAAAGGCACACCACTCCTGAGTGCCCACACACAGAGCAAGTCAGGATAGCAGAACATCATGAGGATGCAGCTTACGCAGGGGGGCCTAATCGCTATATGGGAGATCAAAGGCCTTATCAACAACAATGGAACCAAGGTCCCCCTAGGAATCCCCCACCCTACAGAGCTCCAGGGCATCCAGAAAGGGATCAAAAGAAGGATGATCTGCAGCTGATCCTTGAGGAGATGCGACGAAATCAGGGCACCATCAACAACCAGTTCCAGAACATCACCACCAAATTTGGAGAATTGGACATCTGGAAAAGGGGAATTGAGACTCAGATGGGACAGATTGCTGCGCAGATCCCACGCCAGTCCGGCAAGCTCCCTGGGTAAACAGAACCAAATCCTAAGGGAAAGACCGGACACATCGCTGCTGTAAAACTCAGAAGCGGCCATCAACTGCAAGAGCCAGAAGTCGGAAAGCAGCAGAACAACGGAGAACAGCTGGTCGACCAGAGTCTACTCGATGTCGAGGAAGGTCTACTCGATGTCGAGGAGAAGCTTCAGGAATCTTCGTCTGCGCCGAACAGCAACTCGACAGCACCAAATCCAGTCGATAACGAACAGACTGTAGTCGATATCGAGGAGCCCCAAGTCGAGAAATCTGCAGCAACTCCGACGTCTGTTCTGGCTCCGAATCTGAAAAAGAAGCTGCCTTTCCCCACGAAATCTCTAAAGGACCCAACGGAGAAAAAGTTTCAGCGCTTCATCAAGATGCTTCAGAAGCTGAATGTCACCATACCCTTCACAGAAGCTCTCAATGAAATGCCATCTATGTCAAGTTCCTGAAGGAGATTCTGAGCAAAAAGCGATCGATGGCAGAAATCACAGAGGAGTGCAGCCATCTGGACATATTGGAGAAGAGGCCGGATCCAGGTAAGTTTGCTACAACTATTGGATTTGGTCCATACAAAATTAATGCTTTATGTGATCTTGGAGCCAGTGTTAGTATTATGCCTTTAACGATTTGGTCCAAGATTAAGATAGGTGCCTTAGAGCCTGTGGATGCTAGACTATACATGGCCAACAACACGGTGGTCATTCCAACAGGCATGGTGGAAAATGTCCCAGTACAAGTAGGTAAATTCTTCATCCTTGCTGATTTCTTAATAGTTGATATGCAAGAAGATTCTGCTTGTCCAATTATCTTAGGAAGACCATTCTTGGCGACGGTGGATGCCAACATAAGCGTAAGGAAAGGAGTGCTCACCTTCAACATCAGCGATGAGGTCATTGAGTATTCCTTTAATAAAACTGAAAGGCATACTGGTCCAATGGAAGAGGTCAAATCTATCTCAGCTGGCTACATCACCTGCGGGGAACCTAAGGTCAGAAATATGACCCCTGAGGAGATAGAAAAGAGGGACATTGAGGCCCGGGTGGAGGAGATCATGACAATCCTCAAGGAGAACACAGAAAATCCAATCGACACAGAGCAAGGTAAGTCGTTGTGGATTAATTATTTCTCGGATGCCTTGACAGGAGCTAAGTATGGGGTCAAGATCGACCAGGGCTCCTCGACCTCGAGTAGAATCCTAGTCGATCTCGACCAGACCAAGGAGACTCCACCAGAGCCGGCTTCGTCGAGCAGCAAACCAGAGGAGCCACCCTACTCGATCTCGAGTAGGCTCGTCGAGGTCGACCACAACTCGGAGCCACCAGTCCCTGCTTTCTCGAGCGCACCACCAGAGCCAGGAGAGCCCTTGTCGATCTCGACCACCCTTGTGGAGATCGACCACCACTCGGAGAGCGCAGACCCGCCTTCCTCGACGAGCAAGCCACCAGGATGAGAAGGCTACTCGATCTCGAGTAGCCTTGTCGAGATCGACAAGACCACGTCTTCCTCGACGGCACCTTCCTCGACGTTGCAGACACCAGGACCAGAGCCCTTGTCGAGGTCGACCAGGCTCGTCGAGATCGACCAGACCCTGTCTTCGTCGACTTCTGAATCTGCGAGCAGACCACCACCAGGACCAGCAGACTTGTCGAGATCGACTAGCCCTAGTCGAGATCGACCAAACACCGTTGTCCCCGATTCCGTTTCTGCAAAGGTGAGTCAAGGTATGGATCTTTCTTCTCCTATTTCCATTAAAGATTTATCTATACATGGGAGAGGTCTGCCTTGGTATGTGCGATTGTGCAGGATATCCAATGACGAGCCTAAGGAGTATGAAGTTGGAGACAAACTCTATGTCTCTAAGTCAAAGGATCATTGGTTTCCCAACAAATTCAACAAAAAGCGGATGGGACCGTTCGTGGTGAACAAGATCCATTCTGGAGGATTACACCTGATGGACAAGAATGGAGTCTTATTTGAGGCCCAAGCTACATGGGCCCTGCAGATGCCACCTTGAGCATTAATGGAAAGTTGGCCTAGCGACTATAAAATCTAGAGCATGTACATAGACTTTTTAGGACATTTAAGACTTTTTTTTTTTTTTTTGAACTTTTAGTTTTGCTATTATGGGTATATGTCTTCTACTTTTCAGGTCAATGGATAGAACCAAGTCTTAGTCAGGAGGTGTTCCATTCGAAATTTTGCGGCTCGGCACATCTGTCTTGTGAGTTTCTTTCTTTACCCTTACCTTATTTTTTATACAGTGAGGACACTGTAATGTTTAAGTATGGGGTGAGGGAAGGGCTTACTTTATGCATAATTGCCATATCTGACATTATGTGTGCATTATTTCTTTGAATTGCTACATGGCTATTTTGGAATGCATTATTTATTTATATGCTTATATATGTTTTCCAAAATTTTGAGAAAAATGACCCCAATTTATTTTTTTGAGAAAAATGACCCCCATTGAAAAATTTTGGTTAATGTCATGGAAGCTTATATTGAACTCGACGATGCAAAATTGGATTCATTAGAGATATAGCATGAAATTACCTAGTAAAGGGAAGTCACAATGAAGTGCATATTTTGATGAAAACCATGAAAGGAGGTAAAATTTGAAGTTGCTTTTGACATGTTGCATGATAAAATGATGGAGGACTTTATATTTTCCATATAATGCTCACATTGTTATAATCCTAGCCTTACCTATGCTTATGCATCACAAAAGCCATAATATGCCTTATTTCATATATTGCTCCACATGTTCTTAAATATTTCCATTCTTTACCCTATCCGGGGATTATGTTGAGAATGATGTTACATTATGGAGATGTTATATGGTTGTTGTGTTTATCATTATTGGAGTTTGGAAAGGAAATTGTTTGAATATATGGAAAATTTAATGAGTGAAAGAAAATCCAATCACCTCAGGAGATAAAGGTAGATTGACCCTGCTCTCTGAGATAATAGTTTGGAGAGATGGGACACATTGTGAGGAGTCCAAAACACTAAGTATCCGGGGCCATTCATGACACCCATGTTTGCGACTCGCGAGAAGGCAGTGCTGAGGTTAGAGAGGTAAAAGCATTATTATCAATAAAAGCATTATGAAAGGTGATGAATCAAATGGAAGAAGGAATGTGGAAATTCAATCTGGAAAGTACTCCATTTCCCCGGATCAAAAGCACCACATTGCCAGAAATTGCCCACCTTTTTGCCTTTTACCAATCTACTCCTTCATGAGCTTAAATTAAAGTCTTCTTGATTATCAATGCTTTGTCACGAATGAATTATTTTTGCATAACCCTCCTTTTGTGAGTAGACGTTGCTTTTACATATTTGCACATGCATGGATCTGTGACACTAGTACCTTTTCGAAGATGGTAATTGATTGCAGGGACATATACGAATGAATCTAAGATGTTGAGAGTTTGAATTCTTCCCCTGAATGACAAAAGTATTGCTTGAGGACAAGCAAGCTTAAGTATGGGGTGTTTGTTGTGAGCTGAATCTGCCATGTTTTACAGTAACTTTTATATCGATTTCTGTATACATTGCATTCATTTGGGTTAGAACAATACAGAATCTGTGTAGTTTACACTTATTTGCAATATATGGAGGTCTACACAAGTTTTGGTTATATTTCGCAGAAATCGGACGCACTTTGGAGCTTAAAGGAAACTCATGGAGAAGCCAAGAATGGTGCAGCTGGAGAAAAGGCCATTTTTCATCATTCTTCGTTCTGAATCAAGCTTTTATGTCTTCATGAGAGTTGTAGCCCTCGGAAAGAGCTTTCCAACGCATGGTCATATGCGTCAATCCGACAAACGAGGACTCGGGAAAGTGCGTTTCAAGAACAGAACAGAAAGCTGAGAGAACTCTACTCGAGATCGAGAAGCCTCTACTCGATCTCGACAAGGGCTGTTCGACCACACCTGGTCGAGTAGGGCTGGTCGAGGACACTGAGTCAGAGACAACCCGACTCCCGGAACCCTACTCGATCTCGAGTATACTTGGTCGAGATCGACGAGCCATGTCCGGAGTCGACGAGCTGTGCCGAGCCGAGAAGCCGAAGACGAAGACGCAGACCACCTCTAATCGAGACAGAGTAGGGCTACTCTAGATCGACTAGACCTCCGAGCCATGTCCGAGCCTTGTCGAGCACCGGCTACTAGAGACAGACGAGGGCTACTCGAGACAGACGAGGGCTACTCGAGACAGACGAGGGCTACTCGAGATCGACACGACCCTGGTCGAGATCGAGTAGACCTCCAGAGCCGCGTTACTCGGTTTTGACGAATCCTACTCGACTTGGGGTTGCTTGGGCGCGAAGATCTATCCGATTCTATCATCATCTATCCAAGGAAGGAGATCTATCAAGACATGAAGACTTACCCACTTTAGAATTATCTTTTCCTTTTTGATTTATTTCCTTAAAACATTTTATTTATCTTTTAAAGCTTTAGATATAATTTTAGATATAGAGAAGAGATTCTATCCTTGATTAGCCAGGGTTAGAAGGCTATAAATAAGGCCCTAGGGGCTCAGTTTTATTCATTCAATTTCAGAGACAATTAGTTAGTTACATAAAGAGAGGTTGTAAGTTGGAGTTTATTTTATGCAAGTTAGTTCTTTTCATCAATCAATGTCTGCGATTGCAATGAGGCGTGAGTAGTCCACCCACTTCTGGGGCTGGGGTGAGCCCAACGGTGGCCATGTGAGGCGATGCGATAAAGGTCAGATCTTTTTGTGCGATTCATCTTCTATCCCTATAAGCATCATTCTTTTGCGAGAGTTGAAGGTGATCCTTGTTTGTATTATTGAAGCGAAAGTGATCTTAATGCAACTTGGATTAATTATGTGAAAAAGGGTTAGTAACAATTAGGGTTTATGCGAAAGCCTCTATACGCCTATTTGTTAATGACGAAAGTTATTTGATGGAAAGCATGATCTTTTATGCCTTTGTGTGTTACTTTGCATGGTTATCGTTGTGGTGTTGATACCCTGGCCTTGGAAGTCTTTTAATATATTGAAGTTAATTTCTGTCAAAATCTGAGTTTTGGTTCGAATTCTGCAATTTAAAGTTTCTGTCTTTACTTTTCTTTGTCGAGATCGAGTACCTCTTGTCGAGGTCGAGTACGCTTTGTTCATCGAGTTGATTGCCTTTGTTTTTTGTTTTTTGTTTTTATTTCTGCTCTTGTCGAGATAGAGGACAGCTACTCGAGATCGAGTAGCTTCTGTGTCCTCGTTTTACTTTCTGCTTTGCTTCTGTTTTGCTATGTTCTTTACTTCCTTTGCTTTACTTTCTGTCTTTAGTTTATTCTTTGCTTTTGTTTTTACCCTTGCCGGGTTTATTTGTTTCTGTCTTTCTGCTCTGCTTCTGTGAGAATTTACAGCTACCTGAGAACTGCTGACGTGCTTCCTCGTGGATTCGATCCTGATTTTCTCTTACTACAACGGGAGGAATTTTTTTATTTATTTGCTGAGACAGGGGAGTCAGTCTGAACCATATTTGATATCTATTTCAATACTCGATTTACTCCTGCAACAACAGATATGTCAAATTCCTGAAGGAAATCCTGAGCAAGAAGCGATCTATCTCAGAGATCGCAGACGAATGCAAAGTCCTCCACTTCCCTGAAAAGAAGCCTGACCCTGGTAAGTTTTCTGTTACTGTGGGTTTTGGACAATATAAATATGATTCTCTATGCGATTTAGGAGCAAGTGTGAGCATCATGCCTTTATCAATCTGGCGGAAGGTTAAGATAGGATGCATAGAACCTGTGGATGCTAAATTATACATGGCAAACAATATTGTGGTAATCCCTACAGGTATGGTTGAAAATGTTCCAGTCCAGGTTGATAAATTCTTTGTTCCGGCTGATTTCCTTATTATTGATTATGCTGAAGATCCTACTAGCCCTATTATTCTTGGTAGACCATTCTTAGCTACTGCAGATGCTAGGATTAGTGTTAAGAATCGATCGCTCACCTTCACCATAGGCGATGAGGTTTTAGATTTCTCTTTTGGCCCTGCAAAAGAGGAAATTTCTTGGCTAGAGGTGAAAAGCATCAGCATCGACGGGACTAAGCAAACAGCGGAGGAAAGCACCAAATCTGTACTCGAGGTCGACAAGCCTTACTCGACCTCGACAAGCGCTGTACTCGACCTCGACAAAACGTTGTCGATCTCGACCACCACTGTTGAGCCAGAGACTTGCCCATAGTCTAAGTATGGGGTCCCTGTACTCGAGGTCGACCAGTTGTACTTGACATCGAGTAGACCCAAGCCCAAAGATTTCTGTTTTGGGTCCGAACAGGTAAGTTCAGGTATGAATTCTACTCCCCCTCAGTCCATAAATAAAATTTTTAATGATTTAAAGGGAGCTAAAACACTATGGCGAAAGAATTTGCAGAAATTTAGGGCTACAAAGAAAAAGAAAAAAGAAAAGGGAGATGATGCAAGCAACCCCTTGTCCGCTGAGCTTGCATACTACCATCAGGACCTAGATGATCCAGGAGAAGGGCCAAGCATGAGCGGGCCCCACAATAATGGTCCTTGAGCGCAAACAGAGAAGTCGGCCTAGCGACTCTAAAATCTAGAGCGTGTATATAAATTTTATTTGAATTTTCTTAATTTTTGTTTTTTTTTGTTTTGTGTTTTTTAAAATAATTCATATGGATAGTCTTGTTTTTGTGGAATCTAATACTTTTTGATCGGCAAGCATATAAGGATCGCGAAAAGTGGAGGAAGAAGTCCCTGAAAAACCAGTCGGAATCGACGAAGGCCAAGTCGACGACGATGAGGAGGAGAAGCCAGGAGCTACTCGACCTCGAGTAGACGTACTCGACCTCGACAAGCACCAGACACTCCTCGACTTCAGAAACCACCAGATGCAGACAAGCCTACTCGAGATCGGGTACACCTTACTCGAGATCGACGAGGCACCTCTACTCGACCTACACTGATCAACCTTCCTCGATGCATTATCCTGTGAGTTCCTTCCTTTACTCTTGTTTTTATTTGATTTTATACAGTGAGGACACTGTAAATTTTAAGTATGGGATGGGGGAAGAGCTTACTTTGTGCATATTTGCTATATTTGATCATATTTGATATATATGTGCATTATTTCTTTGAATTACTACATGGCTATTTTGGAATGAATTATTGCTTTATTTGCTATATTTGATCATATTTGATATATATGTGCATTATTTCTTTGAATTGCTACATGGCTATTTTGGAATGCATTATTGCTTTATGTGCTTAATATGCATGATTTCCAAAAATTTGAGAAAAATAACCCCTATTGAAATTTTTGACATAATGTCATGGAAGCTTATATTGAACTCGACGATGCAAAAATTGGATTCATTAGAGATATAGCATGAAATTGCCTAGTAAAGGGAAGTCACAATGAAGTGCATTATTTTATTGAAAACCATGAAAGGAGGTAAAATTGAAGTTGCTTTTGACATGTTGCATGATAAAATGATGGAGGACTTTATATTTCCATATAATGCTCATATTGTTAAAATCCTAGCTTTACCTATGCTTATGCATCACAAAAGCCATAATATGCCTTATTTCAAATATCGCTCCACATGATCTAAATATTGACCATTCTTTACCTTATCCGGGGATTATGTTGCGAATGATGTTACATTATGGAAATGTTATATGGTGTTTGTGTTGATAATTATCATATTTGGAGTTTGGAAGGAAATTGTTTGAATATATGGAAAATTTAATGAGTGAAAGAAAATCGAATCACCTCAGGAGATAAAGGTAGATTGACCCTGCTCTCTAAGATAATAGTTTGGAGAGATGGGACACACTGTGAGGAGTCCAAAGCACTAAGTATCCGGGGCCATTTATGACACCCATGTTTGCAACTCGCGAGAAGGCAGTGCTAAGGTTAGAGAGGTAAAAGCATTATTATTGAGAAAAGCAATTTGAAAGGTGATGAATCAAATGGAGAAAGAATGTGGAAACTCAAGTTTGGAAATGATCCATTTCCCCGGATCAAAAGCACCACATTGCCAAAAATTGCCCACCTTTTAGCCTTTTACCAATCTACTCCTTCATGAGCTTAAATTAAAGTCTTCTTGATTATTAATGCCTTGTCACTTATGAATGTTTTTGCATAACCCTCCTTTTATGAGTAGATGTTGCTTTTATATATTTGCACATGCATGAATCTGTGACACTAGTACCTTTTCAAGGATGGTAATTAATTGCAGGGTTATATGAGAATGAATCTAAGATGTTGAAAGTTTGAATTCTTCCCCTGAATGACAAATAAAAGTATTGCTTGAGGACAAGCAAGCTTAAGTATGGGGTGTTTGTTGTGAGCTGAATCTGCCATGTTTTACAGTAACTTTTATATCAATTTCTGTATACATTGCATTCATTTGGGTTTAGATAGTACAGAATCTATGTAGTTTATGTTTATTTGCCAAAATTATGGAATCTACACCAGTTTCTGTTTAATTCGCAGAAATTGAGGCACTTTACAGCAATTCTACAGAAGGTAAGAAAAGCTCGGAAAACCACTACAGAAGTCCAAGGTCAAAGCAGCGGAACCAGTCTGAGAGTCAAGGCTACTCGATCTCGAGTAGGCCTTACTCGACCTAGACGAGCATGTCCGAGAAAAGCCTTGTCGATAGAGCCTGATCGAGCAAGCCAGACCACCCGACTTCCGGACCCAACTCGATCTAGACAAACCCTAGTCGAGATCGACGAAGCCCAGACACCACACCCGGAGTCGACAAGGAGAAGAGCTGCCCGAGAAGCTGAGGACGAGAAGCCGAGCACAACTCGATCTCGACGAGCCCTTGTCGAGATCGACGAGCCTTCCAGCGCCTGCCCGAGTCCTTGCCGAGGAGAAGTTGCTCGACCAGAGAAGATCATGTCTACTCGATCTCGACGAAGCTTGGTCGAGATCGACAAGCCCATGAGTCCGGATCCAGGCTTGTCGAGTAAAGCCACCTGAGAGCACCTACTCGGCAAGACCAACCCTACACGACATCGACGAGTGCTAGTCGAGGTCGATGAGCCCAGGAAGCCATGTCCGAGCCACATCGAGGAGATCTACCCGAGAAGACCTAGTCGGCAAAACCATCTACTCGAGGTCGACTAGGGCTTGTCGAGGTCGACGAGCACCGTGACCCAGAGTCCGAGTTTGTCGAGCACCAGCTAGCCGAGACGACGAACCAAGCCAGTCGACCAAGACTTCTACTCGAGATCGAGAAGAGCCTTGTCGAGGTCGACGAAGCATCCAGAAGCTGAACGGCGCGGTTTGATCAACTCTACTCGGATTTGGATTCCTTGGGCATGAAGATTTCCGATTCTATCCAAAACTATCAAGATCTACCATGAAGAGAAAGATTCTATCCATTGAAGACTTTTAGATATAATTCCTATTTTAGATTTAATTCTTTTATGTCTTTTATTTATCCTTAAGCATTTTAGATAAAGTTTTAGATATAGATAGATATCTTCTTTCCTAGAATAGCTAGGGAATGAAGACTATAAATAAAGCCCTAGGGGCTGGTTTTTCATTCATTCAATTTCAGAGCAAGACAAGGAGTTCCACAGAGACGGTTTAGGAGTTTGAGGTTTTTAAGGTTTTGGCAGTTTGCGAAAGTTGATTGTCGGGATTGTAAAGGCTTTGAATTTAGTTAATGCAAGTTATTTCTTTTCAATCGATGATGTCTGAGTTTGCAATGAAGAGCGAGTAGTCCACCCACTTCTAGGGTTGGGGCGAGCCCGACGATAGCCATGCATAATTGAGGTAAAGATCCAACCTTTATCATGTTTTGAGCATTTTCCTACTTGTTGATGTGTTTATTGCCCGTCTAATGGAGATCCATGCTAACAACTTGGATTATAAACATAAAATCGGTAGAGACAATTAGGGTTTCTTGAGAGAGTTGTCTAATTGTTGGAAAAGGCGAAAGCTTAATCCTTTAATGCGATTCACATGATTATCTGTTTGGTTCTACCTTATGCATGTTTGGTTATCGTTGTTGCAAACCCCAATCTTGGAAGTCTTTTTTACATTAAGTTTAGTCGAAACCCAAAAAGCATTTGTTCTTTATTTTTTTTATTTTTATTCGTTTTGTTCCCTGCCCTACACGATCTCGACCAACTGTGGTCGACCTCGAGTTACTGATCCTCGACCCAGAGTCATCATAGCTTACCTGTGCAGATTCTCGACCAAACCAACTCGACTTCGACGAGCCGTACTCGATCTCGAGTAGACCCCAGTCGAGATCGACCACCCTTTGCCGAGGAGCTACTGCCCTGTTCGACTGTCCGAGCTTCTGTCGACTAACCCCTTAGTCGAGCTCGAGGACTTCTGTGGGCGACTTTCGTGAGATTCTCCGCTGCCTAGGATCCGCTTACACGCTTCCTCGTGGATCGATCCTGACTTCCCGCTGCTACATCAAGAGGAGGTCTTGTATTTATTTGGCGTGGGCATAATCTGGTTTGAATTATATTTCTATATTTCGAACTCGATTCCCTCCTACAACATCAGGTACTCATATCGAGTGTACTGGTTGATCCTGTCCTTAGTGACTTGGTCAAGAGAATTGAAGAAGATCTCTTGAATGACGTAGGGTGGTTGTCCACGAGTAGGGCAAGATCGCATCAGTTCTTTGTATCGTTCCCATGCCTTTCCTAGCGGCTCCCCAGGCTTCTATTTGAAGGATGTGATCTTCTGGCGGAGGAGTGCTGTCTTGGCAGGAGGGAAGAATTTGTTCAGAAACTCTTGCTCTACTTGGGCCCATGTTGTGAGGGATCTTGGTTTCAGCCCTTCAAGCCACTTCAGTGCAGGTCTAGCGAGAGACCAGCGAAAAGCCTTCATCTTGACATATTCTAGAGTTGTACCTTCAGCAAGAGTACGACACATGTCAGAAAAATTTGTAATATGTTCAAGAGGACACTCATTAAATTTGCCATAAAAAGCATTATTTTTAAGCTCTATACGACGAGAGTCGGATGCATATAATCCTCTGCAGTGGTTGGGTATTAGGCAAGCTCAGCTTCTGCTTGTTCCCTTGCTGCTTTCTCAGCGGCGATAACAACATCTTTTGTGGCTATTTTCCTTGTAAGCCTCGCAATCAGATGTTCTTGTCTTTCTGCGGCCGCCATGGCTCTTTTTAGCTTAGCTTGGATGTGTAGAAGGCGTTCTGGTTCGTCTAAGCCGTCAAACTCAAGTGGTTGACAACAACGGCGCATACACGTGTAAAGTAACTCAAAGTAGACGTGAGATTTAACTACCTAAGGCACGAATGATAGCTTCCCCGGCAACGGCGCCAATTTGTTGTAAGGAGGAAATCGAGAATGCAAATTAAAATATAAATAAATCACAACAAACCAGATTCCGTCCCTTGCAAATGATTACAAGACTTCCTCCCGATGCAGTAGTGGGAAGTCAGGATTGATCCACGAGGAACCGTGTCAGCGGATCCTAGGCAGCGAAGAAATCTCACGGACAGAAGTCGACCACAGGTTGTTGATCCCGACTAGGGTTAGTTGACAGAAGATCGGACAAGTCGAACAACGCAACAGCAGTGGCTCTCGGCGGTTTTGGTCGATATCAAGCATAGGTTACTCGATATCGAGTAAACCTTGTCGACGTCGATGACTGGCTTGTCGAACACCTGCACACAGAAGCTACAACGATCTGGATCGATAATCAGTAACTCGATATCGAGGAGTGCTAGTCGATATCGAAGAAGACAGAAAGTAAAACGAAATAAAGTAAAAACAAATTCTTTTGGATTCAAAATAAACTATATGTAAAAGACTTCCAAGATTGGGGTTTGTAACAACGATAACCAAGCATGCATAAGGAAAGAATAAAACAGATAATCATATAACTTGCATGGAAGGACTAAGCTTTCGTCTTTTCCAACAATTAGACAACTCTTTCAAGAAACCCTAATTGTATCTACCGATTTTATGTTTATAATCCAAGTTGTTAGCATGGACCTCCATTAGATGGGTAATAAACACATAACAAGTAGTAGATGCTCAAAACATGATAAAAGTCGGATCTTTACCTCAAACATGCAGGGTTATCGTCGGGCTCGCCCCAACCCTAGAAGTGGGTGGACTACTCGCGCTTCATTGCAACCTCAGACATTGATGTATGAAAAGAAACTTGCATTACATTAAATTCAAAGCCTTTATAATCCCGATAATCCAACTTTCGTTGAACGCCAAAACCCTAAAACCTTCGAACTTCTAAAACTTCTCTGTGAACTACTTCTCTAGCTTGTGAATTGGATGATCCCTAAAATCAGCCCCATGAGCTTTATTTATAGCCTTCTACTCCTTGCTATTCAAGGATAGAATATCTCTATCTATATCTAAATCTAACTTTAAAGATAAATAAATGGATTAACATAATTAAATCTAAAAAGGGAAATTATATCTAAAAGCCTAAAATATCTTCAAGTGGATAAATCTTCTCTTCCATGATGGATCTTGATAAAATCGGATAGAACTCGGCATTCTTCAGCCCCAAGGAATCCCAATTCGAGTAGGACAGCTCAAACCGCGTTACGCGTCTCCGGTCATCTTTCCTCGATCTCGAGTAACTCTACTCGATCTCGAGTAACTTGTACATTGACTTCAGCTTGGCTCGGCAGGCCGGGTAGCAGGTCCTCGACATGGCTTGGAAGTGTGGCACTGGGTCTTCGATATCGAGTAAATAACTCGATATCGAGTAGACTGGGTTCGTCGACTAGGCGGATTGGCTTGACGAGTAGCTTCTCTTCGACACTGCTCGGACAGGTGCTCTCGGCTTTGTCGATATCGAGGAGTTTCCTCGATATCGAGGAAAGTGTTGCTCAGCGTCCGGGTGTCTGGTCAAGTCGAGTAGCTTCTCCGCGGCATTCTCGATCAGGCTCTCCTTGACTCCGGGTGTGGTCTTCAGCTTTGTCGATATCGAGTATGTAACTCGATATCGAGGAAAGTGCTGGAGTCGGGTTGTTCTGTTCCTTAGCTCCTCGACATGGTGCTCCTCGATCAGTGATGTGCCCGGACTCCTTTGTCGATATCGAGGAAATTAAGTCGATATCGAATAAAGTGTGGCCTTCGTCTTGGCTTCTTGGTTTTCTCCCGAAATGACTCCATATTCTGCAATATTAAACAGAAACTTATGTAGATCTCCATTTCTGGCAAATAAGCGTATACTACATAAATTCGACATATTCCCAACCCGAAATATGCAAAGTATATAAAATATGGAACTAATATATGCATAAAAACATGGCTACTTTAGAGACATCACCAGTCCTCGGCTTCTCGACTTGGCGTGGCTTCCTCAACTCCGGGCATAGGTTCATGGTGTTGTCGATATCGAGTAAACTACTCGATATCGAGTAAAAACATGGCTACTTTAGAGACATCACCAGGCATGTGCTCGGACATCTTTGTCGATATCGACTAAAATAATTCGATATCGAGTAAAGTCTGGTTTCCAGCTTGATTTTTTCTGGTTCTGTAGCCCTTTGACCTTGGACTTCTGTAGTTGATTTCCGAGCTTTTCCAACCTTTCTCAGAACTGCTGTAAATTGCCTCGAATTCTACGAATTTAAACAGAAACTGGTGTAGATTCCATAATTTGGCAAATAAACATAAACTACATAGATTATGTACTATTCTAGCCCAAATGCATAAAATGTATGCAAAAAACGATATAAAAGTAACTGTAAAAACATGGCAGATTCAGCTCACAACAAGTGTTGATTTGCCCAAGGCGGATTGAAACAACAACCGTGACATACCAATTAGAGAGAGAGTGTGTGAGCGAAACACTAGTGAGTTGTTTATATTTTCTACTAACTTTTACATAGTACCTTGTTTGTTACTTTGTGATGTCTAATGAGGAGAACAACGACAACAATGCCAACAATGGCAACAATGGTAACAATTCCAACAATACCTCGACCATGTCGCCTGAGATGTTCAACATGTTCAATAATATAAACGCGACCTTGACGAAGGTGTTAGGAAGATTGGCGGCAGTAGATGGTCGGTCATCCGAGTCTAATACCGTGGTTGGGCAAGGTAACCCCCGGCGTGATGAAACGCCTCCTAACGAAAGGGAAGTAACTAACCTTAATCCCCCTCCTAATCCTAATGCTAATCAGCAACATGTCATTAATTCTCATTTAGATAATCCTTTATTTGATGAGAACATCTCTCCACGAAGGGAGAGACATGGTAGGAATGACGGGTTTGCTTATGCGTAGGGAAAAGGAAGAGGACGGCGGCAGCAAGAGGATTACTACCCTTCATAGGACGAGTATGACATCCTAGGCGGAATGATAGAGGAGGTCGACACCACTACAGAGCACCTAGGGAGCCTGAGCAAGAAGGCATAGGCAAGGTGAAGGGGAAGATTCCTCCATTCGATGGAAAGACTGATCTAGACACCTACATCGACTGGGAAACCAAAATGGATCAAATCTGGAATTGCCATATGATGTGAGTCTATTTCGCCATGTTTTATAGTTATTTTATATCGTTTTCTGCATACATTTCATGCATTTGGGTCAGAATAATACAGAATCTATGTAGTTTATGCTTATTTGCCAAATTATGGAATCTACACCAGTTTCTGTTTAATTTCGCAGAAAGCGAAGCAATTTACAACAATTCAGAGAAAGGAAGAAAAGCTCGAAGTCAACTACAGAAGTCTGAGGTCAAGGAGCAGCGGAACCAGGACAAATCAACCTAAAAGCAAGGAAATCTACTCGACAACACATTAGTCTATATCGAGTACTGTAAGTCGATATCGAGTACAGTCAAGTTGATTTCCACCAAAGCTGCCCAGAATCGAGAAAGCTAAAGAAATTTAGTCGATATGGAGGTGTTTTAGTCGATATCGATGAACCACATATCGAGCTAGAGACCAAAAATTGACATGAAGAAGCTAGGAGCTGAACGTTTTACTCGATGTCGAGGAATTTACTCGATATCAAGGAAAACGTAGGCGATTTTCACGTCCTGGAGCCGAGATCGACGAAAAAGCTGAAGACGGACCAAGCCTTGGTCGATATCGAAGAAATCTTCTCGATATCGAGGAAAAGTCAAGTCGATGTGCTGTCCTGGAGGCCAGAATCGAGTTTTTGAGCGGAAGATGAGAAACGTGCTACTCGACATCGAGGAATTCTACTCGATATCTAGGAAATCCTAGAAGCCGACGTCGAGCTATCCGGTTCTTGTTAAGTTTCTATCCCGAAGCCAATGGTGATATTTTCGAGATGAAATTCTATCAAGATCTATCAAGTGCTATCAAGTCAATAGAGAAGATATTTTATCCAGATTAGATATAGTCCTAGTTGATTTAATTATTTATTTTCATTATTTAATCTTTAGATAAAAGATAGATAAATATAGATTTAGATATAGTTTTCTTTCCTAATTAGAGAGGGAATGAAGGCTATAAATAAAGCCTAAGGGAGATATTTTATCCACATTAGATATAGTCCTAGTTGAAGGATATAGATTTAGATATATTTTTCTAGTTTCAATTACATCTAGTAAGTAGGAGAGAGAGAGAGAGAGAGAGCTTTGTGGCGAGAGGAGAGAAGGTGTTGAGAGACGGTTTGTCTTCGATCGGTTGTAAGTTCTCTTTGGTTTATTTTAATGCAATTTATTTTCCTGAAATCTTTGATGAGTTTCTTGATGATGAAGAGCGAGTAGTCCACCCACTTCTAGGGCCGGGGTGAGCCCGACGGTAGCCATGTGAGGTGATGCGGTAAAGGTTTTATGTTTTTATGCAATTCGTCTTCTATCCATGTGAGCAAGATTCTTTTGCAAAAGTTGAAGGTGATCCTTGTTTGTGTTATTGAAGCGAAAGTGATCTTAATACAACTTGATTAATTATGTGAAAAGGGTTAGTAACAATTAGGGTTTATGCGAAAGCCTCTATATTCTTATTTATTAATAACGAAAGTTATTTGATGAAAAGCATGATCTTTTATGCCTTTATGTGTTATTTTACATGGTTATCGTTGTGGTATTGAAACCCTGATCTTGTAAGTCTTTAGTTTATTGATTTATTTCGTTGAAATCCGTGTTTTGTGTTGCAAAATGATGCGATTTAAGTTTCTGTCTTTTTGTCGATTTTGGGGAATTTTAGTCGACATCGAGGTATCTCCTCGATATCGAGTAGTTTTGTCGAAGTCGGGTACTTTCTGTTGGTTTTCGTTTTCTGTTTCGTTTTGCTTTCTGTTTTACTCGACAGGTTAGTCAATTTCGCTGAGATCTTTCCGCTACCTGAGATCCGCTGACGTGCTTCCTTGAGGATCGATCCTGACTTCCCGCTGCTACATCAGGAGGAGGTCTTGTAATTATTTGCGTGGGCACGAATCTGGTTTGATTTATATTTCATTATATTTTAAACTCGATTTCATTGTTGATATCTATGTGCTTACATGTGCTTATATATGCATGTTTTCCAAAGTTTGAAAAAATGACCCCCCCATTGAATTTTTTTGATAAATGTCATGGAAGCTTTATTGAACTCGACGATGCAAAATTGGATTCATTAGAGATATAGCAGGAAATTGGCTAGTAAAGGGAAGTCACAATGAAGTGCATATTTTTTTAAAAACCATGAAAGGAGGTAAAATTTGATGTTACATTTGACATGTTGTATGATAAGAAGATGGAGGACTTTATATTTCCATATAATGCTCATATGTTTATATCCTAGCCTTAACTATGCTTATGCATCACAAAAGCCATATATATGCCTTATTTCAATCATTGCTCCACATGATCTAAATATTTCCCATTATTTACCTTATTTCCTATCCGGTGATTATGTTGAGAATGAAAGTACATTATGGAGATTATTATATGGTGTTTGTATTGTTATTATCATTATTGGAGTTTGGCAGGAAAATGTTTGAAATATATGGAAAATTTAATGAGTGAGAAAAAATCCGGTCAGCTCAGGAGATAAAGGTAGATCGACCATGCTTACTGAGATAATATTTCAGTGAGATGGGACACATGTGAGGAGTCCAAAGCACTAAGTATCCGGGACCATTCATGACACCCATTTTTGTGACTCGCGAGAAGGCAGTGCTAAGGTTAGAGAGTTAAAAGCGTTATTATTGATAAAAGCATTATGAAAGGTGAGAGATCTTATGAAGAAGGAATGTGGTTGAGAAAGTTTGGAAATCATGCATGTCCCCGGATCATTAGCACCACATGGGCAAGAATATCCCACCTTTTAGCCTTTTCACATTCTACTCCTTATTTGAGCTTAAATTAAAGTCCTCTTGATTATTAATGCTTTGTCACTTATGAATGTTTTGCATAACCCTCCGTTTGTGTTTGTATTGTTATTATCATTATTGGAATTTGGCCGGAAAATGTTTGAAATATATGGAAAATTTAATGAGTGAGAAAAAATCCGGTCACCTCAGGAGATAAAGGTAGATCGACCCGGCTTACTGAGATAATATTTCAGTGAGATGGGACACATGTGAGGAGTCCAAAGCACTAAGTATCCGGGACCATTCATGACACCCATGCTTGTGACTCGTGAGAAGGCAGTGCTGAGGTTAGAGATGTTAAAAGCATTATTATTGATAAAAGCATTATGAAAGATGAGAGATCTTATGAAGAAGGAATGTGGTTGAGAAAGTTTGGAAATAATGCATTTCCCCGGATCATTAGCACCACATGGCCAAGAATATCCCAGCTTTTAGCCTTTTAACAATCTACTTCTTATTTGAGCCTAAATTAAAGTCCTCTTGATTATTAATGCTTTGTCACTTATGAATGTTTTGCATAACCCTCCATTTGTGAGTAGATTTTGCTTTTTATTTGCACATGCATGGATTTGTGACACTAGTACCTTTTCGAGAATGGTAATTAATTGCAGGGACATATGAGAATGAATCTAATATGTTGAGAGTTTTGATTTCTTCCCCTGAATGACAATTAAATGTATTGCTTGAGGACAAGCAAGCTTAAGTATGTAGTGTTTGATGTGATCCTATTTCGCCTTGTTTTATAGTTATTTTTATATCGTTTTCTGCATACATTTCATGCATTTGGGTCAGAATAATACAGAATCTATGTAGTTTATGCTTATTTGCCAAATTATGGAATCCACACCAGTTTCTGTTTAATTTCACAGAAAGCGAAGCAATTTACATCAATTCAGAGAAAGGAAGAAAAGCTCGAAGTCTATTACAGAAGTTCAATGTCAAGGAGCAGCTGAACCAGGACAAATCAAGCTGAAAGCAAGGAAATCTACTCGACAAGACATTAGTCGATATCGAGTATTGTAAGTCGATATCGAGTATAGTCAAGTCCATTTCCACCAAAGCTGCCCAAAATCGAGAAAGCTGAAGAAAGTTCTTCGATATTGAGGTGTTTTAGTCGATATCGAGTAACCACATATCGAGCTGGAGACCAGAAATTGACACGAGGAAGCTAGGAGCTGAACGTTTTACTCGATTTCGAGGAATTTACTCGATATCGAGGAAAACGTATTCGGTTTTCACGTCCTGGAGCCGAGATCGACGAAGAAGCTAAAGACGGACCAAGCCTTGGTCGATATCGAAGAAATCTTCTCGATATCGAGGAAAAGTCAAGTCGATGTGCTGTCCTGGAGGCCGGAATCGAGTTGCTAAGTGGAAGACGAGAAAAGTGCTACTCGACATCGAGGAATTCTATTCGATATCGAGGAAATCCCAGAAGCCGACGTCGAGCTATCCGAATCTTATTAAGTTTGTATCCCAAAGCCAATTGAGATATTTTCGACATGAAATTCTATCAAGATCTATCAAGTGCTATTGTTGTGAGCTGAATCTGCCATGTTTTATAGTTACTTTTATGTCGTTTTCTGCATACATTTCATACATTTGGGCTACAATAGTACAGAATATTTGTATTTTACACTTATTTACCAATTATGGAGGTCTACACAAGTTTTTGTCTTATTTCGCACAAATCGGACGCACATTGGAGTTTAAGGAAACTCATGGAGAAGCTAAGAATAGTGCAGCTGGAGAAAAGGCCATTTTTCACCATTCTTGGTTCTGAATCAAGCTTTTATGTCCTCATAAGAGTTGTAGCCCTCGGAAAGAGTTTTCCAACGCATGGTCATATGCGTCAATCCGAAAAACGAGGACTCGGGAACGTGCGTTTCAAGAACAGAGCAGAAAGCTGAGAGACTTAGTCGATATCGAGTAAGTTACTCGATATCGAGTAAGCCAAATCGAGTCAGAGGCACCAGACATCGACAAGTGAAGCTGGAGCTGGAGCAGGTTAGTCGATATCGACAAGATTTGGTCGATATCGAGTACACACCAAGTCGATTTCCATGTCTAGAGCCGAGATCGACGAAACTGAGCTGGGAGCCGAGCAGAAGTTCGTCGATATCGAGTAACTTTACTCGATATCGAGGACATCCCAAGTCGACATGTGTTCTGTTGGCCGACATGGAGTTGCTGAGCACAAGATGAAGAAAACGCTAGTCGATATCGACGACTCCTACTCGATATCGAGGACGTCTTAGTGGCGGATTCCGAGCTATCGGGATATCTTATTAAGTTTCTGTCCCGAAGGCGATGGTGATATTTTCGAGACCAAATTCTATCCACATCTATCAAGAGGTATCAAGTCAAGGGAGAAGATATTTTATCTACTTTAGATATAGTTCTAGAATTAATTATTTATTCCATTATTTTTATCTTAAGTAAGTAGATATAGATATAGATAGGATCTTCTTTCCTAATTAGAGAGGGAATGAAGCCTATAAATAAGGCTTTAGGGGTTGATTTCTAAGCATTCAATTTCAGAGACAATTAGTTACATAGAGAGAGTAGAGAGAGAGAGAGTTTGTGGCGAGCAAGGTGGAAAGGCGAAAGCGGATTTGGCTTGTTCGGTTGTAAGCTTTCTTTGGTTTATTTAATGCAAGTTAGTTCCTTTTATTTATTGATGAGTTTCTTGATAATGAAGAGCGAGTAGTCCACCCACTTCTAGGGTCGGGGTGAGCCCGACGATAGCCATGTGAGATGACGCGGTGAAGGTTTGATCTTTTTATGCAATTCGTCTTCTATCCCTATAAGCATGATTCTTTTGCGAGAGTTGAAGGTGATCCTTGTTTGTGTTATTGAAGCGAAAGTGATCTTAATGCAACTTGGATTAATTATGTGAAAAGGGTTAGTAATAATTAGGATTTATGCGAAAGCCTCTATATTCCTATTTGTTAATACGAAAGTTATTTGATGGAAAGCATGATCTTTTATGCCTTTATGTGTTATTTTTGCATGGTTATCGTTGTGGTATTTATACCCTGGCTTTGGAAGTCTTTAAGTTTATTGATTTTATTCACCAAAATCTAAGATTCTGAGTTCGAAAGTTTGCACCTTTAAAGTTTCTGTCTTTGTCGCGAACAATGCTGCTCTCGCCACTGAGAGAGAAGGAAGGGAACAAGAAGTTGACCGTGCGAGGCAAGCAGAAGCTGAGGTTGCCCGATATCCTACCATTGCAGAGGATTACATGCACCCGACACTCGTCGTGCCTGAATCAGCTATTCTAATCCCTCAAAATAACTATGAAATTTGCACTCCTTTCTTAATAGAAATTAAACATAATGTTTTTCATGGTAGATTTAATGAATGACCTCTTCAGCATATTACCAACTTTAGTGATATATGTCGTACTCTTGCTGAAGGTACCACCCTACAGTACATCTTGATGAAGGCTTTCCATTCTCTCGCTGGTCCGGCCCTGAAGTGGTTGGAAGGACTGAAACCACGATCCCTCACGACATGGGCTCAAGTAAAGCAGGAATTTCTCAATAAATTCTTTCCTCCTGCCAAGACAGCGCTCCTTCGCCAAAAGATTACATCTTTCAAACAGCAGCCTGGAGAGCCGCTAGCAAAGGCATGGGAACGCTATAAGGATCTGCTGTGATCCTGCCCTATGCATGGACACCAACACTGCATCGTTCAGGAGATCTTCTTCAATTCTCTTGACCTGACTGCGAAGGATAGGATCAACACATATACTCATTATGAGTATCTAACAATGCCGCCAGCTGATGCATGGGCTGCCCTCGACAAGCTGACCAACTATGACAACAAGTATGGGACTCCAATCAACTATGAGGAGAACCCCTATGCCAGGCCAGCAGCATCCATGCCCCTCTATGAGCCTTCTAAGGAAATTGATCCAAATGTCAAGGAGCAATACTACAAGGATCAGAATCGCAAGCTCCTCAAGCAAGTTAATTATATTTCTGTCAACCGGCCATGCATCGAATGCGGATCACATAGGCACATCACTACTGAGTTCCCACATACAGAGCAAGTTAGGCTGGCAGAATACCATGAAGAGGCAGCTTACGCAGGGGGTCCCAATCGCTATATGGGGGACCAAAGGTTTCATCAACCACAATGGAACCAAGGTGCCCCTAGGAACCCCCCACCGTATAGAGCTCCAGGACATCCGGAAAAGGACCAGAAAAGGGATGACCTACAGACCATCCTAGAGGAAATGCGGAGGAACCATTCAGACACCAATCAGTCCTTCAACTCAGTCTACACTCAAATACAAGGTGTCAACTCTAGGCTTGGGGAAATCGATGTCTGAAGGAAATCAAAGGAAACACAGTTGAGCTAGCTAGCAGCAGGCGGCCCTAGACAGTCTGGTACGCTCCCTGGATCTTCCGAACCAAATCCCAAGGGAAAGACCAGACACATCGCTGTTGTGAAACTCAGAAGCGGCCACCAACTACAAGAGCCAGAGGTCGGGAAGCAGCAGGACGAAAAAGCTGAACAACAACCCGATAACGATGAGCAGCAACTCGATATCGAGGAGGGCAAACTCGACGTCGAGGACAGAGTAGCCAACCTTCGTCTGCACAACACATCAACTCAAAATCAACTACAGAAGTCGATATCGAAAAAGACAAGTCGATATCGAGGAGAGCCCAGTCGATATTAACCCTTCAATAGCAAATCTGACATCTGTTCTGGCTTCGAATCAGAAAAAGAAGCTGCCCTTCCCAACAAAATCTCCAAAGGATCCAGCAGAGAAGAAATTTCAGCGCTTCATCAAGATGCTTCAGAAGCTCAATGTCACCATACCCTTCATAAAAGGTCTCAATGAAATGCCATCCTACGTCAAATTCCTCAAGGAGATTCTGAGCAAGAAGCGGTCCATGGCAGAAATTATAGAGGAGTGCAGCCATATGGACATACTTGAGAAGAGGCCAGATGCAGGTAAGTTTGCTATAACCATTGGATTTGGTCAATATAAAATTAATGCATTACGTGATCGTAGAGCTAGTGTGAGAATAATGCCTTTAACGATATGGTCCGAGATTAAGATAGGTGCCCTAGATCCTGTGGATGCTAAGCTTTATTTGGCCAATAACACTGTGGTCATTCCAACAAGCATGGTGGATAATGTGCCCGTGCAAGTCGGTAAGTTCTTTATCCCTGCTGATTTCTTAGTTATTGATATGGCGGAGGACCCTGCTTGTCAAATTACTCTAGGAAGCCCTTCTTGAAGACGGTGGATGCCAATATAAGCGTATGGAAAGGAGCGCTCACTTTCAACATCAGCGATGAGGTAATTGAGTATTCTTTTAATAAAACTGAAAGGCATACAGGTCCAATGGAAGAGGTAAAATCAATCTCAGCTGGTTACATCACTTGTGGGGAGCCTAAGGTAAGAAATATGACTCCTGAAGAGCTGGAAAAGAGGGATATGGAAGCCCAGGTGGAGAAGATCATGATCATCCTAAACGAAGAAACAGAGAATCCACTCGACATAAACCAAGGTACGTCGATTTGGACTAACTATTTTTCGGATGCCTTGACAGGATGCAAGTATGGGGTCGAAGTCGGACAAAATTCCTCGACATCGAGTAATTTAGTCGACATCGACCAAACTCAGCCTCCTCCACCAGCAGCAGCGTCGTCGAGCAGCCAACCTGAAGCACAGCACTCCTCGATATCGATTAAACTACTCGATATCGACCAAAACCAGGCTGCCTCGACTTTGCCTTCCTCGACCCTGATTCCACCAGACGAGCAAAGGTCCTCGATATCGAAAAAACTGGTCGATATCGACCAAGCACCAGTTTCCTCGACTCTTGCATCCTCGAGCAGCAGCAGGCCACCAGAAGCTAAAAACTCATCGAGATCGAGTACTGTTACTCGAGATCGACCAAACATTGTGGTCCCCGAATCCGTTTCTGCGAAGGTAAGCCAAGGTATGGATCTTTCTTCTCCTATTTCCATCAAAGATCTATCTATACATGGGAGAGGTTTGCCTTGGTATGTGCGCTTATGTAGGATTTCCAATGATGAGCCCAAAGAGTATGAAGTTGGAGACAAGCTCTATGTTTCCAAATCAAAAGATCATTTGGTTTCCTAACAAATTCAATAAGAAGAGCATGGGGCCCTTTGTGGTGAAGAAGATCCATTCTGGAGGATTGTAGCTGATGGACAAAAAAGGAGTTCTATTTGAAGCCCAGGCTACATGGGCCCTGCAAAAGTCACCTTGAGCTTAAAAGAGAAGTCGACCTAGCGACTATAAAAGCTAGAGCTTGTAAATAGACATTTATTTTTCGGACTTTTTGGACTTTGCTGATTTTGTTTTTGTTTTGAACTTCTAGTTTTTCTATTGTAGGTATATGTCTTCTACATTTTCCAGGTCCATGGGGATAGAAGCAAGCTAAATCAGACTCGGCCCAAGCACTAGCATTCGACATTATGAAGCCCTGCACATCTGTCTAGTAAGTTTCTTTCTTTACCCTTGTTTTTATACAGTGAGGACACTGTAATTTTTAAGTATGGGGTGGGGGAAGGGCTTACTTTGTGCATATTGGCCATATTTGACATTATGTGTGCATCTTTAAAGTTTATTTCTTGAATTGCTTATACATGGCTATTTTGGAATTCATTATTAATTTATGTGCTTATATGCATGTTTTCCAAAAGTTTGAAAAAATGACCCCCATTGAAAATTTTTGATTAATGCCATGGAAGTTTAATATTGAACTCGACGATGCAAAATTAGATTCATTAGAGATATAGCATGAAATTGTCTAGTGAAGGGAAGTCACAATGAAGTGAATATTTTCTTGAAAACCATAAAAGGAGGTAAAATTTGATGTTGCTTTTGACATGTTGCATGATAAGAGGATGGAGGATTTTATATTTCCATATATGCTCATATTGTTATATCCTACCCATACATATGCTTATGCATCACAAAAAACCATATTATGCCTTATTTCAATTATTGCTCCACATATTCTAAATATTGCCCATTCTTTACCTGATTTCATGCCCGGGGATTGTGTTGAGAATGATGTTACATTATGGAGATTATCATATGGTATTTGTGTTGTTATATATAATATATGGAGTTTGGAAGGAATTTTTTTGAAAAATATGGAAAATTTAATGAGTGAAAGAAAATCCGATCACCTCAGGAGATAAAGGTAGATCGACCCTGCTTACTGAGATAATAGTTCAGTGAGATGGGACACATTGTGAGGAGTCCAAAACACTAAGTATTCGGGGCCATTCATGACACCCATGTTTGCGACTCGCGAGAAGGCAGTGCTGAGGTTAGAGAGGTAAAAGCATTATTATTGATAAAAGCATTATGAAAGGTGATGAATCTTATGGAGAAGGAATGTGGTATGAAAATTTGGAAAGTACTCCATTTCCCCGTATTATTAGCACCACATTACCAAAAATTGCCCACCTTTAGCCTTTTACGAGATCTACTCCTTATTGAGCTTAAATTAAAGTCCTGTTGATTATTAATGCTTTGTCACTTATGAATGTTTTGCATAACCCTTTTTTTTATGAGTAGATGTTGCTTTTTAATTGCACTGCATGGATTTGTGACAGAAGTACCTTTTCGAGGATGATAATTGATTGCAGGGACATATGAGAATGAATCCAAGATGTTGAGAGTTTTGATTTCTTCCCCTGAATGACAATTGAAACTATTGCTTGAGGACAAGCAAGCTTAAGTATGGAGTGTTTGTTGTGAGCTGAATCTGCCATGTTTTATAGTTACTTTTATGTCGTTTTCTGCATACATTTCATAAATTTGGACTACAATAGTACAGAATATGTGTAGTTTACACTTATTTACCAATTATGGAGGTCTACACAAGTTTTTTTCTTATTTCGCAGAAATCGGACGCACTTTGGAGCTTAAAGGAAACTCATGGAGAAGCTAAGAATGGTGCAGCTGGAGAAAAGGCCATTTTTCACCATTCTTTAGTCTGAATCAAGCTTTGATGTCTTCATAAGAGTTGTAGCCCTCGGCAAGAGCTTTCCAACGCATGGTCATATGCATCAATCCGACGAACGACGACTCGGGAAAGTGCGTTTCAAGAACAGAGCATAAAGCTAAGAGACTTAGTCGATATCGAGTTGTTTTACTCGATATCGAGTAAGCCAAATCGAGTCAGAGGCACCAACCATCGACAAGTGAAGCTGGAGCTAGTGCAGGTTAGTCGATATCGACAAGATTTGGTCGATATCAAGTGTACACCAAGTCGATTTCCATGTCTAGAGCCGAGATCGACGAAACTAAGCTCGGAGCTGAGCAGAAGTTAGTCGATATCGAGTAACTTTACTCGATATCGAGGACATCCCAAGTCGACATGTGTTCTGTTGGCCGACATGGAGTTGCTGAGCACAAGACGAAGAAAACGCTAGTCGATATTGATGACTCCTACTCGATATCGAGGACGTCTCAGTGGCGGATTCCGAGCTATCCGGATATCTGGTTAAGTTTCTATCATGAAGCCGATGGTGATATTTTCGAGATCAAATTCTATCCACATCTATCAAGAGCTATCAAGTCAAGGGAGAAGATATTTTATCTACTTTAGATATAGTTCTAGATTTAATTATTTGTTCCATTATTTTTATCTTAAGTAAGTAGATATAGATATAGATATGATCTTCTTTCCTAATTAGAGAGGGAATGAAGCCTATAAATAAGGCCTTAGGGGCTGATTTCTAAGCATTCAATTTCAGAGACAATTAATTACATAGAGAGAGTAGAGATAGAGTTTGTGGCGAGCAAGGTGGAAAAGCGAAAGCGGATATGGCTTGTTCGGTTGTAAGCTTTCTTTGATTTATTTAATGCAAGTTAGTTCCTTTTGTTTATTGATGAGTTTCTTGATAATGAAGAGCGAGTAGTCCACCCACTTCTAGGGTCGGGGTGAGCCCGACGGTAGCCATGTGAGATGACGCGGTGAAGGTTTGATCTTTTTATGCAATTCGTCTTCTATCCCTATAAGCATGATTCTTTTGCGATAGTTGAAGGTGATCCCTGTTTGCGTTATTGAAGCAAAATTGATCTTAATGCAACTTGGATTAATTATGTGAAAAGGGTTAGTAACAATTAGGATTTATGTGAAAGCCTCTATATTCCTATTTGTTAATAAGGAAAGTTTTTGATGGAAAGCATGATCTTTTATGCCTTTATGTGTTATTTTTGCATGGTTATCGTTGTGGTGTTGATACCCTGGCTTTGGAAGTCTTTAAGTTTATTGATTTTATTCACCGAAATCTGAGATTCTGAGTTCGAAAATTTGCACCTTTAAAGTTTATGTCCTTGTCGATCTCGGGGAGTTGGTAGTCGATATCGAGTAGTGCCTTGTCGATATCGAGTATGGGGTTGTCGAGATCGATTTTATGTGTCTGAGTTTGCTGTCTGTTGTCGACTTGCTGTAGTCGATATCGAGGACTGTTGCTCGATATCGAGTAGCTTCTGTGTCCTTACTTTATTTTCTGCTTTTGTTTATTATTTATGTCTTTCTTTCTGTCTTTATGTTTGCTTTTCTATTTGTGAGATTTACGTCTACCTGGGATTCGTTGACACGCTTCCTCGTGGATCGATCCTGATTTCCCACTTCTGCATAGGGAGGAAGTCTTGTAATCATTTGCAAGGGACAAAATCCGGTTTGATTTGCTTTATTCATATTTAATTTGCATTCTCGATTTCCTCCTACAACAGCTATCAAGTCAATAGACAAGATATTTTATCCACATTAGATATAGTCCTAGTTGAGTTAATTATTTATTTCCATTATTTAATCTTTAGATATAAGATAAATAGATATAGATTTAGATATAGTTTTCTTTCCTAATTTGAGAGGGAATGAAGGCTATAACTAAAGCCTTAGGGGCTGATTTCCATTCATTCAATTCTAGTTTCAATTACATCAAGTAAGTAGGAGAGAGAGAGAGAGCTTGTGGCCAGAGGAGAGAAGGTTTTAAGGGACGGTATGTCTTCGATCGGTTGTAAGTTCTCTTTGGTTTTAGGGGATGATGAAGAGCGAGTAGTCCACCCACATCTGGGGTCGGGGTGAGCCCGACGGTAGCCATGTGAGGTGATGCAGTAAAGGTTTGATATTTTTATGCAATTCGTCTGTTGGTTTGATATTTTTATGCAACAGCTATCAAGTCAATAGACAAGATATTTTATCCACATTAGATATAGCCCGTCGGGCTCACCCCGTCGGGGTGAGCCCGACGGGGTGAGCAAGATTCTTTTGCGAAATTTCAAGGTGATCCTTGTTTGTGTTGTTGAAGCGAAACTGATCTTAATACAACTTGGATTAATTATGTGAAAAGGGTTAGTAACAATTAGGGTTTATGCGAAAGCTTCTATATTCCTAATTGTTAATAACGAAAGTTATTTGATGAAAAGCATGATCTTTTATGTCTTTATGTGTTATTTTACATGGTTATCGTTGTGGTATTAAAACCCTGATCTTGGAAGTCTTTAGTTTATTGATTTATTTTGTCGAAATTCGTGTTCTGTGTTGCGAAAGGTTGCGATTTAAGTTTCTGTCTTTTTGTCGATTTCGGCGAATTTTAGTCGACATCGACGTATCTCCTCGATATCGAGTAGTTTTTGTCAAAGTCGAGTACTTTCTGTTGGTTTTTGTTTTCTGTTTCGTTTTGCTTTCTGTTTTACTCGACAGGTTAGTCGATATCGAGTACTTTACTCGATATCGAGGAATCTTTCTGTCGATTTTGCTGAGATCTTTCCGCTGCCTGAGATCTGCTGACGTGCTTCCTGGAGGATCGATCCTTACTTCCCGCTGCTACATCAGGAGGAGGTATTGTAATTATTTACGTGGGCACGAATCTGGTTTGATTTATATTTCATTATATTTTAAACTCGATTTCCTCCTACAATACCATAACTTCTCCGACGCTAAAAATGTACAACTTGCTTCTCTCGAATTTCAAGGATTTGCTTTGATTTGGTAGGATAACTTAATTAAGGAGAGAATAAGACCCTTTGATGCGTCTATCACTTAATAGGACCAAATGAAAGCACTTATGAGGAGAAGATTCGTTCCGCAACACTACTCTAGAGAGCTTAGACAAAGATTAGAGAACCTTAGGCAAGGTAATAAAAGTGTTGAGGAAACCTTTAATGCAATGCAAGAAACGATGGCTAGAGCCAATGTAGTTGAAAACGATGAAGATACAAATGCTAGGTTTATTAGAATATTGCATCCCGCCTTAGCTCATGAAATTGATTATTTTCCTTATTCTACACCTACTGAACTTTTACATATAGCTATGAAAGTGTTGAGGGAGGAAATCGAGTTCAAAATATCAGAATATAAATCAAACCAGATTATGGCCATGAAAATAATTACAAGGCTTCCTCCCGATGTAGCGACAGGAAGTAAGGATCGATCCTCGAGGAAGCGTGTCAACGGATCTCAGGTAGCGGATGAATCTCACGGATAGAAGTCGACTCCGTAGTACTCGACCTCGACTAGGGGTAGTCGACAGGGGTCAGGAACAGTCGAATTCGAGCAAGCAAGGGTCACTGGTGGTGGTCGACGTCGACTAACTCTCCTCGACGTCGAGTAAGTTTGGTCGAAGTCGAGTAATGCTGGTCGATCTCGAGTACCTGCAGAGACAAAAACGAGAGCGATCTTGCTTGATCGAGAAATCAGTGGTCGATGTCGACTAGAAGTAGTTGATGTCGAGTAGAAAACAGTAACGAACGAATTGCAAATTTCGATTTAGACAATATAAAAGAAAACTTCCAAGACCGGGGTTTGCAACAACGATAACCAAACATGCATAAGGCAAGCTTTCGCCTTTGCCAATAATTGGACAACTCTCTCAAGAAACCCTAATTGTATCTACCAATTTTATGTTTATAATCCAAGTGGTTAACCAGAATCTCTATTAATTAGGTAGTAAATATATAAAAGACAATGGATGATCAAAACACAATAAAGGTCGAATATTTACCTCAAACACGCTTGGCTAACATCGGGCTCACCCCGACCCTAGAAGTTGGTAGTCTACTCACTCTTCATCATAGGAAAAGACATCAATAATAACAGGGAAATAACTACTTGCATTAAAAAAAACCAAAGCTTACAACCGATCAAAGCCAAATTGGTCTCGCTCTCCAACTCCTATCGGCCTCCACTCTCTCTCTCTCTCCCTCTACTTGTTTTCTCTCTAACATGGAATGAATGAAAACTAGCCCCATGGGCTTTATTTATATTGCTAACTCCTTGTTATCCAAGGAAATAAATTTCTATCTAATCCTAAAGATATACTTTGGATAAAAGAAACATTAATCCTAAAAGGAAAATATCTAAATCTTCATGTGTTGGATAAATCCTTCCTTCCATAAATAGATCTTGATAGAATTGGATGGATTCGGCCTTGCTTCGTTCCCAAGTAATTCACACATGCTAGGATTGGCCCAACGGACTTGCGGCCCAAAAATAGTCTGGTCGACGTCGAGGGGGTTTGGTCGACATCGAGATGAACTTGCCGATCTCGTCTTCTCTTCGCAGCTCCTCGAGTAGCTTTCTCTTCTCGAACTCGGGTAAGGTTTCTGGACTGGTCGACGTCGAGGAAGTGTACTCGACATCGAGTACAGTCGAGCTCGAGTTGTCTCCATCTTCCGTCCTCGATCAGTTTTGCTCCCATCTATAGTCGACTTCGAGTAAGCTTTGTCGACATCGAGTAGAATTCTGTCTTCGTTTCTCTTTTCTTGTTTCGTCCCGGAATAGCTCCAAATGTTGCAATATGAAACCAAAATATGCAATGTATTTAGAATAAGGAACTAAAATAGATATAATAACATGGCATAAAACATGTACATCAAATCACCCCATACTTAAGCTTGCTTGTCCCCAAGCAATAACTTGGATGATCATTCAGGGGAAGAAACAAAACTCTCAACATATTAGATTCATTGCTATACAACCCTGCAATCAATTACCATTCTTGAAAAGGTACTAATTTCACAAATCCATACATGTGCAATAAAAGCAACATCTACTCACAAAAGGAGGGTTATTCAAAACAATTCATAAGTGACAACGCAACAATAATCAAGAGGACGTTAATTAAGATCAATAAGGAGTATATTTGGTAAAAGGCTTAGGGTGGGCAATTTTTGGCAAAGTGGTGCTAATGATCCGGGGAAATGGAGTATTTCCAAACTGAATTTTCGCATTCCTTCTTTTTTTGATTTCTCACCTTTAGCTCATTGCTCATTGTTTTTATCAATAATAATGCTTTTACTTCTCTAACCTCAGCACTACCTTCTCGTGAGTCGCAAACATGGGTGTCATGAATGGCCCCGGATACCTAGTGCTTTGGACTCCTCACCTGTGTGTCCCATCTCACCAAACTATTATCTCAGCGAGCAGGGTCGATCTACCTTTATCTCCTGAGGTGATCGGATTTTCTTTCCCTCATTAAATTTTTCGTATATTTCAAACATTCCTGTCAAACTTCAATAATGATAATAACAACCCAATAATCATATAATAATCTCCATATTGTGACATCATTCTCAACATAATCCCGGGATAGGAAATAAGGTAAAGAATCGCAATATTTGGATCATGTGGATCAATATATGAAACAAGGCATAAATATGGCTTTTGTGATGCATAAGCATATGTATGGCTAGAAATATAACAAGGAGCATTATATGGAAATATAAAGTCCTCCATACTCTTATCATGCAATATGTCAAAAGAAATTTCAAATTTTACCACCTTTCATGGTTTTCAAGAAAATAATGTACTTCATTGTGACTTCCCTTTACTAGGAAATTTCATGATATATCTCTAATGAATCCAATTTTGCATCGTCAAGTTCAATTAAAGCTTCCATGACTCTTTTCTTTAGACAATTTACAAGCTTTGGGAGATGTCTCATAAATTAAACTTTGAGTTTAGCAATTAAGTGCAAAAATAAAAAATTCACCCAAAATTTACCATGTAGCAGCAAAATCAAGAATAAAACAATAATGATAATGAGCTTTTCCCCCACCCCATACTTAGAATACACAGTGTCCCTACTGTATAAAATAATATAAAACAAATGTAAAGGAAGGAGCTCACCGAATAACGCATCGAAGAGTTAAAACAAGGCCGTCGAGTGTAGTAAGGTAGTCGACGTCGAGAAGATGTACTCGACGTCGAGTACAGTGGCATCGTCGAGTGGAAGGTGGAACTCGAGGAAGCCTCCTGGGTGGTCGACGTCGAGTGGCCTACTCGACGTCGAGTAGATCTGTTCTGCTTGATCCTCCTCGTAGTCGATCTCGACTTGGCCTTCGCCTATTTCGATTGTTCTGTCAGGGACTTCACCTTCCCCTCTTCGCGATCCTTTATGCTTTTCGACCTGAAAATTGTTAGTTGTTGCACAAATACAGGACTTTCCACATGAAGCATTCAAACATTCATAAGGCAAGATAACGAGAAATAATCATGCAAATCACATTGTTGACGGGTAAAATTTAGTGCTCATAGGCTAATTTATATCATGAAATAAAATTATTTGATATAATTAAAGTGTTGCACTAAGGTTTATAAAGTTCGTACAAAAGCCGCAACTCTCGGTACTAATGTGTGGTATTACTATATATTATACCTACTATAGGTGACCATAATTAAATTATATAGGTAATATATAGCACTATATTTTGTACAAAGAGGTAATATGTACGTTGATTCATTTTGGGCACTAATTACCGCCACCGGTTACGAGCAAAAGCAAAGTAACGTATGAGTCATTATTGAGTGCTACAAATGCATAACATAATGGCCACAAATGCAATGGCGGTTACAAATGCAATAATCTACTGCACATATGCCGGTATATATATATATATATATATATATATACATGCTTGCATGATGCTACGAAAAAAAGAGAGGTTTGTGTCCAGGAAAAGGAAAAAGCAAGAAAAAGAAAGAAAAGAGAGCAAGTACTCCCACATAAAGAAATCAAACCAACACCGGTGAAAACAGTAGGTAGATCTCATCTCCTTCCTCTTTTATGTGATATGCAGGTACATGGTCTGGGCTTGAAAGTTAAAATTTCGGCCGGGAGACAACCATTCGAAGACCGGTGGGGCGTTATAGGCTCGAAATGTGAAAGTTTCGCCTAACGCCAAAGTTCTAACCCTCCATTCTGGTATTCGGTGGGGCGTTGTAGGCTCGAAATGTAAAAGTTTTGCCTAGAGCCAAAAACAATTCGTAGACGGTCGAAATGTAAAAGTACACCGATCCTACGGATCGACCCAAGTGCAAACATAATGAGGAGTACAAAAAATAGGCCTGAAGTCATAACTGCTCAGGTAGTCAAGTTATGGGCCGTGGTACGAAAAGCTCGAGGTGTATACAGGACCGTGACATGTTGAGTCTAAACGAAGGCTATGCAAGGGGTATGCCGGAAGAAACGACGGTAAAAACGCAGCTCTGTGGTGGCCGCGACAAACACCATAAGTTGGCTTGTCGACCACCTTTGGAGGATTCCTGCACAACATAGCAACGTTTGTGCACTCCTCGAGCAACAGACGATGATCTCTACGTGCCCTTGGCTCCATTTCACAAATTTATGTCATACCTAGTATAGCTAAGGCCAACAAATACCCTCGAGGATCGATCGAGGCGGTCTTGAACACCACACAAAAGGAACCACGAAGAGCATATATATGCTATATAACAAAAATATACTATTGTGAACAACTCCCTCCACGTCTAAGTACAAATAGGGTAGAGTTCAATAGAGGACACTGCAAACAACACGTCCAAACAAAAAGCAACAAAAGGGAAGATCTGTAGCAGTCAAGGCGATGCTGTGGAATTGACACATTCATGCAGTTTTTGCAAAAGAACGACAAGTCTCTATTGACTTTGTTCTCAAGGAAGAGGACTCCACTAAGCCACGAAACAAGGACGAGTCACCCATCAATGAACACAAGCCATGCAATTTGCATGACATCAAAATTATTTTTGATCGTTTATAAAAGAAAGCGATTTCAAATGCCAAAGATAAAGTGCGGAACTATGGAAACTTGATTCCGTCTCAAACGGATACGTAGGAAACTCGATGCAAATCAAATTCTCATCGAGTTCATACGTCCCCAAAATCAAAATTTCCATTGAACCCAAAGTGTCCACTATGACTCGATACAAAACTTCTGCTCATCGAGCTTGGTCACACAAAAAATCAAAATCCCACCAAATCCAAATTTTTCATTTAAATAGAACTACAAAAGATTTGATCTCTTTCAAATGGGTACGTAGGAAGCTCGGCACAAAGTTAAAAGCTTGTCGGGTTCAATCGCCCCAAACAAAGAAAATTCCATTGTTTTCCTTAGAACTACGGGTGATTTGATTCTCTTTCTAAGAGATACGCAGGACACTCGATACATAGCCAAGACTCGTCGAGTTCAATCGCCGAAAAAATAAAATCAAATTGTCCATTATGACTCGATACCAATCTCCAGCTCATCAAGTTTAACCATCCCCTCAAATGATCTCATGATCAAAACCAAATACAAAATTCATCCATATTCCCAGAACTACGATGGCTTGATGCTCTCAAACGAGCTACGTAGGAAACTCGATATCAAGTCAAACAAACGTTGAGTCCAGCCGCAAGTTCCAAATCAAATTCATACCTTTGAACTACGAGTGATTTGATTCTGTTATCACGGATACGTAGGAAACTCATATCCCGGTTCAATCACAAACCTCAAAGAAAACAAATCAAACTCGATACTCTATCGAGTTGAAACCCAAACACACAAACCTAAACACATATACCCAATCACATAACCGAACTCAAATCAGACACCGAGTCTAAACCAAATCAAATCAAAACACCTTACTATATACCAAACCAGACACAAAGTCTACCCAAACCAACCAGAAATACATAAAACCTATATCCTCGAACTACATTGGACTTGATCCTTCCCATGAAGGTACGTCGGCAACCCTCATCAATGGGTGCAGTCCAAACCATCAAAAACCCAAATCATTGTCCTTTCAAAGTATCCGCATAATTTAAAATTGTGAGGAAGTACAGATAAGGGTCGAACTTTATAAGGAAATTCAAATTAAAATGTGTTATGCGAGATTGTTCCTTTAACAATTTTTGTTTAACATATTTTTGGCACGCCCAGTGAGACCCTTTTCTTTCTTTGTAATTTTTATTTATGTGGATTCTTACATTTCTTTCTCTTCATTGAAGGAAGAACATGGCCCCAAGAGAAGTTATCAATGTGAGCCAGCTCCCAGCAACCTTCGTCGTGAACGGGGGAAGATGGATGAGGAGACGCTCATTCAAGGTGATGTTCGACATCACTCGCGAGACGATTTCTGCGACAATCCCAATGGAGAACCAGTTTGGACCTCTTCAAGGTCGCAAGGAGGAGAGGGGATCCACCAAATTGGTGCCTACTTCATCGCCTAACCAAACGAGAAGAAAGCCCGTGAAGGGTGGGGCATTTCATCCCGCCATAACCCTCATCAAGAATAGTGGGGCTCCCTCAGCACCAGCCCTAACGGCGAACACTTATGCAAACAAGAAGAAGAAGTTACGGAGGAGATGTCGCAAGAACGGATCTAAGTGTCGAGTGACTAGTACTCCCGCCAAGCTGGCTATGTCACCCGCCCTAGAGTTGGCCAAGGCTACTCTACAAAAGGCCGCTCAAGAGATGGAAATGGGACTAGTCCCGAGGCCTCATATTATGGTAGGGACTTTCCCTTGCTACATCAAACAAGTAGAAGAGGTGAACATGACCTCGCACTTGCAGGAGGGAGATGTTCAAGCTGGAATTGAGAAGGAGAAAGCAATTCCCCCTCCTAAAACTAAGAAAGAAAAGGGGCAACGAAAGCCTCATGTCCACGAGGATTCTAAGACATACACTGGTCCAATGACTAGATCAAGGACCAAGGAGAGCTCATACAGTGAAGCAACTTTAGCTGTAGGGAAAGCAACAGGGCAGTGTCCGGATCCCTCACTTTTCAAAGAGGAGGAGTTCCCACCAATTACAAATAAACAAGCGCATGTTAACACAACCTCACAAGATGAGGCATATGTAATGACCACTGAGACTACCAGTATCGAAGAGAAGCTTCAAGAGTTGCAGAGATAGTTGGAAGAAAAAGACCAGCAAATCGCAGCACTAATGGCCCGAATTCCCGATCCGGGTCAAGAAAGCAAGCATGAAGGAGGTGGCACTAATAATGAGGATCCAAACGGTTCCTCAGTAACAACCTCTAGTGTAGCCATCTCAGCCGATGAGATTCGAGAGATGATAACTCGGGGCATTAGAGATTTCCAAATCGCCCATAATCCACCTGTGATGGGATACCGAAAGCCATACCCTTTGCATTATGATGTCGTGCCATTCCCGCCGGGTTATTAAAAGCTTAGCTTCGATAAGTTTGACGGTATACATGGGTCACCGTGCGAGCATCTTGCTCACTTTTACTCAGCATGCGGTGAAACAACCTTTATCGATACTTTGTTGATCCGTCAGTTTGTTCAGTCCTTAAAAGGGTCTGCATTTACATGGTACACCCAGCTCCTACAAGGATCAATCGAGACTTGGGATGACCTACAAACAGCTCTCTTGGCTCAGTTTGTGAGCACGAAGATAAAAGTCTCTATCATGGACTTGGCATACACCATACAAGGTCCAAACGAGAGCGCAAACGACTTCATCGCAAGATGGAAAAGCTTAAGGTTGCAATGCCCGGAGCATCTAAGTGAGTTGGCTTGTGTCCAAATGTGCACAAACAACTTACTTCCGAACCTAGCCGTTCATTTGGGAAGTGTCGAGCCATCATCTTTTGATGCATTGGTGCCAAAGGCATGTAATGTGGAGCGACAACTCCGACGGAAGGTCACAGCGAGTTGCTCTCAAGTAAATGAAAGGAGAATGGTAGACACGAGACGTCAACCTAAACGAGAGTCTATGATGACTTTTGTTAAGAGCGATGGCAAGACAACCGGTAGTGGCAATAAAAAAGCCCAAGAAAGGGGCAAAGAGCCGCCAAAAAGACTTTCCTTGCAAGAAAGGAAGTCAAAAGAGTACTCATTTGATGATGAGGATGTTCAAGGAATATTTGATCAGCTAATGGCGGTCAAGATGTTAAATCTCCCGTAGCCAAAAAGACCAGAGGAAGCCGACCGAATGGAGGAGCCTGACTATTGGCCATACCATCGCATTCTTGGACACACAATCCGAGATTGTTATATATGTTCTAAAAGACAAGATAGAAGGAATGATTCATTCAGGAGAGATCGCGGTCGAAGGGGCAAAACCAAAAGCGCCCTCTGCCTCATCTAATACCATTTCAATGGTTGAGGCAACAGAAGCACTTCCTTCAACAAATAAAGGATCGCATGAAATATCTTCAGAAGCATCATCCAAGGGTATCGGTAGTGGTGACATTCCCACAGTCTCCTTGCCTTTTATGGCTATACCGGTCCAATTCAAGGTCGATGACGAGGTGCGCATTGTCTGGGCATATCCCGACATGCGAAGAAATAGTCCGGGGAAACCAACATTGTATAAGATCATGACATGTTCTAATGTTGAAGACCTATTCTCAGATGATGATGACGATGATGAAAGTCTCTTTGAATGGCAAACTGCCTCGGGTCAAAATAAATCTCAATTGGCTGTCACTCGACGTGTTGAGCCTGTAGGTTGTAGAATAATTGGGAGAGGATCTGGAAAGGAGAAAAATAAGAAAGGAAAGAGTGGCAAAAAAGCTAGAAAGCCAAGGGCGGAGCCCGAAGAGGAGTATCTTCAACCCAGCCGAGTCACTTTTACTTTAAAGGACTATGTCCCTAAGGACTTGACTAGGGATGGTATGTCTGATAGCGATGATGATCCCTTTTCGGGAGAAGATGAGATTCAATGCTGCATGACAAGTTGGGCTGATGAAGTGGAGGAACAAGAAGAAGTGGATGAGGCCGTCAATTACCTCCTCTCCCCTTAAAAGATAAAAAGAGGGGAAAGAGCCCAACCTCAATTGAAGAAGAAGTGAAAGGCTCTGAGGATCACACTACGCCTCAAGCTACTACATCATTGGGTGTAGAGGACAAGACCATGACTAAAAAAGACAAGTCTGTAACAACGCCTATGGTGGCTCGAGGCGCACCGTATAAAGTACAAGTCAAGTACGATGTGGTCAATCACCTCAAGCGTGTTCCATCACGTTTGAGTGTATATGATGCCCTGCAAATGTCAAATGATCTAAGAAGGGCGCTAATGCAGACTCTCATGGGCCCCGAGCATTACAAAGATCAAGTTGATCCGATTGAGGTTGACAACACTTCAATACCTGCGGTGACTCATTGTGATTCATGCATGGCCGCCATTACTTTTTCCGATGAAGATCTTCAACTAGGGAGCGAGCATCATAATAGGCCCTTATATGTGACGGGTACTATCGGAGATACTCAAATAAGCCGCATCTTACTTTACTGGGGATCATCGGTTAACCTCCTCCCGCTTAAATCCATAAAGGCGATGGGTTTGACAACCAGTCACTTGTCCCCGACTTTGCTCACTATTCAGGGTTTTAACCAAGTAGGGCAAATAGCCATGTGCAACATCGCTTTGAAGGTGATGATGGATGATTTATATAAAGATGCTCTTTTTCATGTCATTGATGCAAACACGTCCTATAACGCATTGTTGGGACGGCCTTGGCTTCATGCAAGTAGGTCCATTGTTTCAACACTTCACCAATGCTTGAAGTACACAGATGAGGGTGGAAACGAAAGGACTATTCGGGGAGACCCTAACCCCTTTCATGGGGAAAGTGTGAACTATGCCAATGCTAAGTTCTATAAATCGATTAATGGTGAACCGTTTGTAAGAAAGGAGGAAGGCAAGAAAGGTGAAGAGAATGGAGCATCTAAAAATAATATCCGGACTCGACATGTTACTCCCACAAGAAAGGCGGAGGAGAAGCATCAACCTAAGATGTTATTCAAGTATGTCCCAAAGGACCAAAGAAGGAACAACGAAGCACCTTTGTCCCCCGTTGGGGAAGTTGTACAGTCCCTTGTAACAGATTATACTTTTCCCTTACGGAAAATTGACCAGGCAACTACGAGGGGAGCATTGGTTATTCATCCGGCCGTTGAAGGTAGCCAAAACAAGAATAAGAGAAGAGTGTCAAAAGGCTTTTCTAAAGCCATCGAAAAGTTTGTTACAGCTTGAAAGGAGCCAAAGGGGAAATTGGTGTAGGTGCAAAATGCTAAAACGATCCTTCCTGCATTTTAGCCTGGAATCGGTTCCCCGAGAGATGAACGAGTCAGCAGATCTCCTGGATCGGATTAGGGCGGCCATACCCCCGGAAGCAGGGGAAAACTTCTTGTTTGGAAAAAAGGAGCAACGGGGATTCGTCCAGGAAATCTACGCGGTCTAAACCGAAGGAACAGGAGATTGGCGCACCCCAATAGCGGAGTACATAGGGAAATAAGTCATTCCCTCAGAAAGAGTGGAGGCCAAGAAGAAGAATTACAAGGCCACCTGATTCACGGTTCGCAAAGGCAGGTTGTACAAGAAGAGTTTTAACTTCCCAGACCTGTTGTGTGACCACGGACGAAGGAAAATTCATAGTTGAAAATTGCACGCAAGAGTATGCGCGCACCACCAAGGGTGGAGATCCTTGACCGCAAAGATCATGAGGTTAGGGTATTACTGGTCGACCGTGAGGAATGACATACAAAGTCATGTGCAGAACTGCGACGCATGCTAGAAACATGGGAATGTCCGCGTAGCACCTGACGAGCGGCTCCAAAGTATTTTTGGGGCATGCCCCTTTGCTCTAAGAGGAATGGACATCTTGGGACCTTTTTCCATGGCCCCGGGACATTCGTCAAGTCCCAAGACGCGGGAGCTTGCTCCGCGTCGGGAATCCGGTTGGAGCTCTAGTCTCCCGGATCGACATACTCGTTAAAGTCCCAAGATGCTGGAGCTTGCTCCGCGTCGGGAATCCGGTTGGAGCTCTAGTCTCCCGAATCGACACATTCGTCAAGTCCCAGGATGCAGGAGCTCGCTTGGCGTCAGGAATCCGGTTGGAGCTCTAGTCTCCCAGATCGACATACTCGTTAAAGTCCCACGACGTTGGAGCTTGCTCCGCGTTGGGAATTCGGTTGGAGCTCTAGTTTCCCGGGTCTCCCAAATCGAAGCACTTACCAAATGTGCGTGTCCTGTAGAACTTAGGCCCCCACGAGCCGGGAGATGTCTCCCATACCAAAGGACTGAAGCTAATAAAAGGGCCAGGAACTTTAGGAATACTATAACAACGGACAAGACAGAAGCACGAGGGATCGCCAGGATGACCCCCAACAGGGCGCCTGACTGAATTTGCAAAGCGTTCAGAAAACAGGAAATACATGGAGTCCCGGAAAATAAGGATCCCGACTTCATCCAACGAAATTCACGCAGCTCTGGGCCTACCAAGGACCATTTGGGTTCTATCTTCACTCAGGCGAGCTCCGTTAGGGAGAGGACCCTCGGGGTGTTGCTCTGCCCAATCCTCGTCAACTTCATCTCCTCCAGAGGCCACCCTTTATGAAGGAAGGTCAAAGAGGATCCGATGTCCACGCTATGTGTGCAAACAAAGTGGTTCCACCCATGACGGAGATAAGGAATGCCGTAATCACCGCGAACCACAGCCACCGGGAAATCCTTCAAAATCCGAGTTGTTAAGAGGACCCGCTTGGGAAGAATCTGACTATACTCATCCTCGAAACGAAGCGGCAACATCTGTCCGAAATAAACAGCGCAGGTGTGTGAAAGTTAGAACGAAAGAAACAAACCAAAAAGAGTATAAAGGCAAGAGATTTACCAGGCGATGAAGCTGCTCCGGAAAGTCGATGGTTTGAAAGAATGCCCAGTTGGTTCGTCTCGAAGCAGGCATATTTGAAAAGTGAAAAGGTCCAGATGAGGAAAAAGGAAGCGAAGAAGGTTTCTCTTTAAAGGGGAGCCCCGGGGGTCACGAGCCACACATGAACCACCCCGGGGCAGGCCCGTCAGGACTTCGGCGAACCACCAGAATGATGTGAAAGGACGATCGCGATATGCACAAGACAAGGCATGAAGGAAACCTGTCCAAAGGAATTCCACCTCGATTGGCGTAGTCACAGCGTCCCAAGAATAAGAGGGCCAAAAACACGGGATATTCGAGGTTGAGCATGGAGGAGACATGTCCAAAAAGATTTAGCGTTACACAGTCTGAGCACCTTGCCTCGGAGAGACGTGCAGATGGACCTTACACCGTATACCCAACGCTAGGAGGGGGAAGTAGATCCTTGGCACAAGGAGCGTCACCCCTTCCAGGAACAAATGGAATCAAACACGTCTCAAACCATGTTCTACAGGGTAATCCTTCGAAGCGATCAACTTCTACGACTCTGACTTCCCTTAACATATGGACTAGCCTTGGAAGATGCTCAGAGGAGGGTCATCCTGCAGTCTCGTTCATTCCGAGAGCCCAACGTCATGGTCGGACGAGATAATAACGGGATCTACTGGCTAACCGAAGGATGGGGGGATTTCGTCACTCCAAATCGCGTGCGAGTGTGGGTCGTCCTTAAATTAACCAAGGAAGAAACAAGAGCCGGATACGAGGTTTCCGTGGTCGACCCAGATCCTTAGAACAAAGAAGCATCCCCAGCCGCGTAAGATAATCGGTTCGTCTCACAAAAACTTCTGCTCTGGAAGGCCCGATTCGTTTACATCTACGTTAAGAAGGTGTAAGAGGATATTTTGCTCGCTAACTTTATTTGTTTCAAAATAAGAAAAGCTTTTTCCCAACATTCCCGCCAGGGCACCTCCAACAATAGGCCGGACCGGTAGAGTCACGGAGCCGTATAGCTCAGACGTGGGGCCAAGGCAACATCCACGTAGAACGAAGGCACTTGGCCAAAGGCAACGTGGACAAAACATCCCCGTAGTAGTAAGTATTATAAAAGGGGGGGGGGGATTTTTTAGAATCCCATACAGAAATCCTTACCACTCTCGGAAAATAACCATGGGGCCACCGAAGACCCCGCAAGGGCTTTTTATAGTTTCATCACCCGGGGGGGAGCAGTTGCAGAGATTGTGGCTGCCCCAATCATACGGAAGGTTAGGAGAGGAGGCCCACGAGCTCGTCCACCTATGCTCAACCTCATTCCAAGATTGCAAAGTCGGTGTTGAAAAAGACGACGAAGGAATGCATTGGTACACGAGAGGGTGGATGGATTTCACCTTCACAAACCGCGTGCACATCGGATCCGCTCTCCTTTTCGTCTACGAGGGAGACTCGCACTTCGAGGTATACGTGTCATATCCTAATTCCTCCTTGACCGCGGACGTCGGTCCAACTCAACGAAGATGGCTTCCCTGATATAAGGGACGACCAAGGTAATAAAACCGACTGACGGAAAATAAAGATGTGCGGCCTGCGGTTAACCTTTATCTCCCTAGTTAAAGCACAACCGACAAAAATAAAGTCTTTCGATGTAGTCTCTGTCATTCCCCATAATAACTATAAAGACCCCAGTCATGAAATTGACCAAACCGACTCCCTTTTTCAAATGTCCTCTTTCCCAAGGTGCTTTTCTTGAAAAAGAAAAAAGAAAAAATGCGGAAACAGCCAAATGAGGCATGACGAATCTTCGAAAAAACAGAAAGTAAATCCTCACTTAAAGGAGGGAACTCTTCCTATAAATATGGTTCCAGGAGAGTCTTAAACCACACAACCCTATCCCAAAAAACAACAAAATCCTCTCCCATGAAGGAAACAAAATGGGTGCCGGAAACTCGCCTGAACCCCTCTTCTCGGTAACCGGTAGAGGCCCAAGAGACTTCCTTCGCTGGGTGCAGAACGCTACGTTCGCACAAAGGATGGTAAGTCTCTTTTTTTTTGAAAACTCAACACTCGTTAAATGGTATTAAAACATGAGGGGATCTTCACAAATGCAGCCACTATCGGCCTGCTTCGAGGTGGAGTTTGGGCTAACAAGTGTCGAAAGGATGTCGTTGACCAATGGGTGAGGAAGGAGGGGAACGAGCGTCCAGGTAGAACGAGACGACGCCGGGTTACTCAGGCTTACCTAGGGGTGGATTACCTTTGCAAGATCAAGAGGCCTCCATGTAGGAGGGGTTGTGACGTTCCGCTACCTCGGCAACTCGCGTTTCAAAGTTCGTGTCCTACCTCCAGAAGACGTTGGAACCTCCGAAGGCGAAGACTCTGGGACCTCTGAAAACGAAGGATAGAAGAGGTATTCGTCCGCGTAGAATGTAACCTTGGTAACGCCCGGAAACTTTATGTTAAAGCTATTTCGCGAAGAAGACATGTGTTTATGAAAAGTGGAAACCATGTCCCTAAAAGGGAATGTGGTAGTCTATTGACCTTCTAGAAAAATAGGAAACGTAGGTACAAAAGCGACCACGGTCAAGTTTTCTACGGGATCGCACCGCGGACATAATAACATAAACCAAATTAAGGCACAAAACGGAGTGCCGAAGTTTGTCTGCCCAAAGAAACGATGATAAAAGACCGATATCCCGAAAAAGGAGTTTACAAGCCATCACCACTTATGTCAACATTCTCGTCTTCCCTCAAGTCGCAATCCTCCCTATCCTCGCTCGGGGAAAAAGGCTGAAGAGGGACGCCTGGGTTCTCCGTGGACTTCTGCACACTTTGGTGGATCCCGGCCTTTATGTCCATGTAGAAGAAGTCCCTGTACCTATCTTGAATGAAGTCCTGCCCGACCTCTTCATTCAACCACTCCGGAACCGCGCTTTTCATAAAGTCCAGGCCGTTCGGGGTTCTCAACCAGTCATCAACAAGCTTAGTGCGGTTGTGCGGAATGTCTAACCAAGATAGAACGATATCCCCGTCCGTCCGGGACCGATACCACTCAAGCTCGATCGCACGACGGTTATATTCCAAAACCACCTTGCTCCGTTCCTCATTAGCCGCAATCAACTGGGCTTCCAACTCGGCAGCTCGGGCCTCGGCACTGGATTGCAGGGAAGACATGGACTGCTGGGAAGACTCGAGCTGGGCTCGCACCATCTTTAAGTCCTCAGCCAATTTATTTTCTTTTGCCTTCTCGGTGGCCAGGACTTCTTCCCCCTCTTCCAAGCGTGAGCAAAGGGATTCAACCTCTTTCCGCGGCGTCTCTGTCTCCAAAAGCCTTTCTTTCATCTGCTCCAAGTTCTTCTCAAGGCCACGGGCGTCTTGGACCAAGCGAATATACCGTCCCCAACCGTTGTGAGTGAAAACGCGTCCCTGATCACAAAAATATAGAAAGGTCAGGGAAATTCCCAAAGAGAAAAGCCAAGGCAAACAAATAACCAAAGGTTACAAAGCGCGGCCCACTTACCCAGTTGCACCAACGTTCTTGCTCCATCGTGAATTGTTCATCGGTCAGTTGGTCCAGGTATCGCAACTCCGCCACCCCGAGCTCTGGGGGAAAGGCCAACTGATTAAGGACATCAGAGTTAAAGTCGGGCATCCGATATGCCGGGCGGCCGTTGACATCCACGTGAAAGACCGGCACGTCCTAGTCGACCCCTTCCCAGGCCAGGAAGAGGCACGGTCTTTTCTTCTTTGGAGGAGTTTTCGAAGTTCCTGCCTCAGAATGAGAAATAGGCCAAGGCTCCACAAGGCCCGCCAGAGGAAGATGATGAACTTCAGCAATCGGAGAAGCCTCGATATCGATAATTGGTGGCTCGGGCTCCGCCGGGATAGCATGAGAGGTAGAAGCTACGATCGTCGTCTTCTCCTTCGCCGATCTCTTGCTCTTTGGCTTGGGAGCCGAAGTCTTGGGGCGCTTTAGGGCTCTAATCACGTCTGTAGGTATCTTCCTCTTAGCAAATGAAGGGGGAGCGGAGAACGTCTGAGGAACCATGAAAAGGACGACGGTATTAGTACAAAACCAATAACGCAAGAAAAGGCAAAAATGAAAAGTGTTCCCCAAATTAACTATAACCTATGCAACAGCTTTCTTCTTCACACGTGTATATAGATGCGACTCGGTGTGGAAATTCAAGATTTGACGAGAAGGGTCGTGAACTAAGAACCGCTTGTGCCTCCATTCCGGTTTGTTGGAATTTCGTTCAACTATCGAGACGCTAAGCTTAGCCTTGTAGAAATTCTTATGGGTGCCTTCATGACCCAAAGTGAGCATGTTGCTAAGAAGTCCCAGAGTTGGCTGAACCCCAATCTCCAAGCAACGCATAACGAAAGAAGTAAAAAAGAGCCAGCTATTTGGCACTAGTTGGGCGGGGCTCAAAGCACAAGCTTTCAAATAACGCTTAAATAGATTAGGGAGAGGAAGCCGAAACTACTGAACCAGACTCTCGATATAGACAACCAATCACCCAGGATACGCGTCCAGGGCCTCCAGGCTCCCTCCGCCCTCCGCCGGAAGACACAACACTACTCCCTCTAGCCAAGGGAAGACACGGGAAATCACGCACAGGTCATCCAGGGTCGGGAAAGTCCCTCCTTCGCGGTCTTGAGCATTGGGCAGAGCGATGGGAATCACCCTCTGCGGTAGAACAGCCGGATTGGACCCGCGGCAGACGGGTGAAATTCTTTCCTAAAAGCGCATGTCGCCAATACCCCCTCATCATATACGGATGGGCGGAAATCCCCCAGCACAGACAAAGAACGGTGCTCCGATGGTAGGTAGACAGGGCCGGATGGCAGATCAGTACGGGAATCCCACTCCTTGTAGGAATGCTGAGACTCAGGTGATTCCAGTATCGAGTCAGATCCCGACGACGAAGCGCCATCACCCGATCTAGAAGAAGTGGATGTCGCGGGAGAAGGGGGTTCGTCGTGTACGCGACCCGGAGAAGAATAGAAAGAGGGATCTGCGGGGGTTTTTGGTTGGCAAATTGTGACTTCCTCAGGAACTGCTATACCACCCATCAGAAGTTTACCCTCTGACTTCACCGAAGGCGGAGACCTAACCAGGGCTTGAACACTCCCAGAACTGCTCAGCGAGGTCGACATGGTGAGGGCTGCTAGTGGGTTGTAAAGAAGGGACAAGTTGGGAAGGAACCTACAGATCAACGGGAAATAAAAATGCGCACGGAAAAACGCGCGCCACAATCGCGGCCAAGAGAGATTGAAAAGAAAAGAACAACTTTCCCTTGATCGGCCGAAGGCGAGAGCTGTAAAAAAACGGAGAACGGTAAAAATTAGAAGGGAGAGGGGCACTATTTATAGGCTTCCACTTAACAACGTTTCGACTCCTGTCTCGGCCCACGTGTCAAACTCCGGACACACATCAATCAGGTAAACGTGCCTAGTGGAGACCGGCCCAAGATAGGCCAACTCAGCCCAACGGGCCTCCTTTTTTCCATTTCCTGCCCCAGGAAGCGCTAGGGGCGAAGGGACGAGTAGGGTGATTTCGAACTGCGGAAAGATCCTCCGGGTCTCCCCACGGCTTGAGGAGATGTGATCATGCCCAAAAATAACGGAAAGATGAAGAAAAGGAAGAAGCAGTAAGAGGACTGGGGAAAGTAGGTCGGAACGGACGCGCTGACTAGTGATCCGCGGATAAAGGTTGCATGCAGTTCAGCCAAATGGCACGCATGCCCACCACCCACGCGCCCTTCTCCTTGGAACACGTGGAAACCATACTTCAACAAGTGGAAAAAAGGAAGGAACACCCCCCCCCCCCCCCGAGGGGGATGTGAGCACGCACTATAAATACGAGAAGACACTCTAAATTCAAGGTTTTTTCGGAAAACTCAAAGGAGGGTCTTGCTTTACGGAGATTAGGAGACGAAGTCCATAAACCAAAATACTAAGCTAACCGCATAAGTGCCTTAGATCCATTTTAGAGCGAGAAATTACTCAACTCGGAGGTCCCAACTTCAACCCTTTCATTCCATTTTAGAGCGAGAACTCTTCCTCTCTGAATAGCCTTGATGAAATCGATACCCGAGGGGTGGAACGAGCCTTAGGTAAGACTCGGCGGCACCCGTTGTTGGTCATCTGCAGTCCGCGGATGACCGGAATGGGGTAAGACCGTCTTGAATTGTGTGGTCATCCTGGCACAGGCAAAGGTCCTCCCCCCTAGGATAGTAGGTCTAAGGGATGGTTCTCTAGGGGAGGAACTTCAGGTAAGTCCGTTGACCACTTAAAAGAGAACACGTGCCCCCCCCCCCCCTCCATAGTGATGTGGGGTGGGGTCCACTCTCGAATGTGGTTTTATCAAAACCAGACACAAAGTCTTCCCAAACCAACCCCAAATACATAAAACCTATATCCTCGAACTACGTTGGACTTGATCCTCCCCATGAAGGTACGTAGGCAACCCTCATCAACGGGTGCAGTCCAAACCACCAAAAACCCAAATCCTTGTCCTTTCAAAGTATCCGCATAATTTAAAATTTTGAGGAAGTACAGATAAGGGTTGAATTTTATAAATAAATTCAAATTAAAATGTGTTATGCGAGATTGTTCCTTTAACAATTTTTTTTTAACACACATCAAAGGCACATGCTTTCACCTTTTCCAACAATTGGACAACTCTCTCAAGAAACCCTAATTGTATCTACCAATTTTATGTTTATAATCCAAGTGGTTAACCTGAATTTCTATTAAATAGGAAATAAACATATAAAAGGCAGTGGATGATCAAAACACAATAAGGGTCGAATCTTTACTTCAAACACGCTTGGCTAACGTCGGGGTCACCCCGACCCTAGAAGTAAGTGGACTACTCGCTCTTCATCTTAGGAAAAGACATCAATAATAAAAGGGAAATATCTACTTGCATTAAAATAAACCAAAGCATACAACCGATCGAAGCCAAATTACTCTCGCTCTCCAACTCCTCTCGGTCTCTCTCTCTCTCTCTCTCTCTCTCTCTCTAACTTGGAATGAATGAAAACTAGCCCCATGGGCTTTATTTATAATCTTAACTCCTTGCTATCCAAAGAAATAAATCTCTATCTAATCCTAAAGATATAATTTGGATAAAAGATACATTAATCCTAAAAGGAAAATATCTAAATCTTGATGTGGTGGATAAATCCTTCCTTCCATAGATAGATCTTGATAGAATTGGATGGATTCGGCCTTGCTTCGTACCCAAATAATTCTCACATGCTCGGATTGGCCTAACTTACTCGCGGCCCAAAAATAGTTTGGTCGACGTGGAGGAGGTTTGGTCGACGTCGAGGAGAACTTGTCGATCTCGGCTTCTCTTCGTAGCTCCTCTAGCAACTTTCTCTTCTCGAACTCGGTTAAGGTTTCTGGTCTAGTTGACGTCGAGGAAGTGTACTCAACGTCGAGTATAGTCGAGCTCGATTTGTCCTCATCCTCCGTCCTCGATCGGTTTTGCTCCCATCTGTAGTCGACATCGAGTAGGCTTTGTTGACAACGAGTAGAATTCTGTCTTCGTTTCTCCTTTCTGGTTTCGTCCCGGAATAGCTCCAAATTCTACAATATTAAACCAAAACTCGTGTAGATATCTAAAATTAACACATAAGCTTATACTACATCAAATTACCATATTCCCAACTGGAAATATGCACTGTATTTAGAATAAGTAACTAAAGTAGATATAAAAACATGGGGATAGAGCGAGCCAACCCCAGGGGAGGAGTGAGGGACGAGTACCTCAAGAGCACGTCGAGAAGGGCAATGCGCATATGTTCGACAGGAATTCGTCTGAGGCATCTACTGGCCCTAACGGGAGTAATCCTAACCCTTCTACTACTAGATCTAGGGTCATTATTTATTTTAAATGCAAAGGTAGAGGTCATGTTATGAAGGATTTCCCAAATAAGAAAACCCTCATGATTAATCACTTAGGGGAATATGAATCTGAAAATTCTTGTGATGAATATAAAGAGCATGCTAATGATGATAACGATCAAAACCTTAACTTTCTTGCTTATGATGATGATGATTGCATTGAATATGAGAATGGTGATTCCTTGACTGTTAGGAGAGTTTTAAGTGTTCAACCTGCACCTTGTGTTGACAATCAAAGGGAAAATTTGTTTCATACTTGATGCTTAGTAAAGGGTAAGGTTTGAAATGTGATCATTGATGGTGGAAGTTGTTGTAATTTAGCTAGTCAAGAGATGATTGATAAACTACAACTTCCAACAGTTCAACATCCTAGACCTTATAAATTGCATTGGATGAACGACTGTGGTAATTTGAAAGTTAATAGGCAAGCTAAAATTCAAATTAAACTAGGAGATTATGAAGATGTTGTTCTATGTGATATTGTGCCTATGAAAGCTTGTCATATAGTTTTAGGTCGTCCTTGGTAATTTGATCGTAAGGTCTTACATGATGGCTTCACTAACCGCTAGCATAGCTTATGACACCAACATTGTCCTCAAGCCTGTGACACCAACACAAGTGGCCGATGATATTGAGAAGTGGAAGATAAGTGAAGGTATGCTAAATAAGGAGGCTCAGTCGAGCCAAGGGGCTTCCCATACTCGGCCTAAGGATGTATTCATGGCTTCCAAGAGTGCATTTGTAGATGAGTTTGTGGATGGGGAAACAACCCTCATGCTCTTATGCAAAGGGTTTAATATGTTGAGTTAGGAGCTTAGAGCTACCCTCCCTCCTCACATCGTATCTCTTCTTGAAGAGTATAAGGATGTATTTCCCGATGACATACCACCAGGCCTACCCCCTATTCGTGGCATTGAGCATCAAATTGATCTCATTCCGGGGGCTGCATTGCCTAATAGGCCTGCTTATCGTATGAATCCCACTGAAACCCAAGAAGTTCAATCCCAAGTCCAACAATTGTAGAATAAGGGATACATTAGGGAGAGTTTGAGTCCTTGTGTTGTGCCTGTGTTATTAGTCCCTAAGAAAGATGGTTCATGGAGAATGTGAGTAGATTGTAGGGCTATTAATAAAATTACTGTGAAATATCATCATCCTATTCCCCGCTTAGATGATATGCTAGATGAATTACATGGTTCTTCAATTTGTTCGAAAATAGATCTTAAGAGTGGCTATCATCGGATTAGAATGAAGGAAGGCGATGAATGGAAAACAACATTTAAGACAAATTTTGGGGTATATGAATGGTTGGTTATGCCTTTTGGTTTAACTAACGCACCTAGTACTTTCATGGGCTTAATGAATCGTGTGCTTAGAAATTTCATAGGAAAATTTGTTGTAGTTTATTTTGATGACATTCTCATTTATAGCAAATTTCCTAAGGAACATGAAGCACATCTCAGGGAAGTACTCTCTACACTTTGGTTAGAGCACTTATATGAAAATCTTAAGAAATGTGAATTGTGTAATAATCAAGTGTCCTTTCTTGGTTTTGTAGTGAGCTCGGATGGACTACGAGTTGATTAGGCGAAGATCAAGGCCATCCAGGAGTGGCCAACCCCAACCTCAATCGGACATGTCTGCAGCTTCCATGGTCTCGCGAACTTCTACAAACGCTTTGTGCGTCGTGACTTCAGCTCCATCGCAACACCTATCACGAAAATCACCAAGAAGCGGAGCGAGTTCAAGTGGGGTGCAACACAGGAGGAGGCGTTCTGCAAGCTCAAGGAGAAGATCACGCAAGCACCCCTACTCGCGTTGCCGGACTTCACACGCCCTTTTGAGGTGGAATGCGACGCTAGCGTAGTTGGAATTGGCAGAGTTCTTTTGCAAGAAGGTAAGCCTATTGCATTCTTCTCCGAAAAGCTGAAAGGTGGGTGTCTTAACTACTCTACTTATGATAAAGAGTTGTATGTGTTGTTTAGAGTTCTTACGACATGGTCCCACTACCTATGGCCTAGCGAATTTATTATTAGGACTGATTATGAATCTTTGAGACATTTTAAGAGCCAAGATAAACTAGATAGGAGACATGGTAGATGGATGGAATTCATTGAAACTTTTTCTTATGTGATTAAATATAAGAAAGGCAAGGACAATGTTGTTGCTGATGCTTTATCTAGGAGACATGTCTTATTGACCACTTTTGATTCTAGGGTCCTAGGCTTTGTTTATATTAAGGAATTGTATGAAAACGATGAAGATTTTGGGGAAACTTTTCGAAATTGTAGCACTAAGGGTACTATCGACATGTTTTACATTTTTTAGGGATTTCTCTTTAGGATGGATCAAGTGTGTATTCCTAGGTGTTCTCTTCGATTATTTTTTGTGAATGAAGTCCATAGTGGAGGTTTAATGGGTCATTTTGGGAGAGATAAGACTTATCATACACTTAGGACACATTTTTATTGGCCACATATGGTTAGGGATGTAGAACATTGACTTAAGAGATGTATTGATTGCATAAAGGCTAAATCTAAGCTTATGCCCCATGGACTTTACACGCCGCTACCAAACCCCTCAGCCCCTTGGGAAGACATTTCTATGGATTTTATAGTTGGGTTGCCTAGAACTAAGAAGGGGAGAGATTCTATATTTGTAGTGGTGGATAGATTCTCTAAGTGGCTCACTTTATTGCATGTCATAAAATCGATGATGCTACTAATGTTGCAAACTTGTTCTTTAGAGAAGTAGTTAGGTTGCATGGTGTGCCTAACACAATTATTATTGATAGGGATGTTAAGTTTATTCTTCATTTTTGGAGAACCTTATGGAGCAAATTGGGAACTAGATTGTTATTCTCTACTTCTAGCCACCCCCAAACTGATGGCCAAACTGAGGTGACCAATAGAACCTTAACCATTGTCCTTAGAGCCATTATTATGAATAATTTGAAACTTTGGGACTAAGCATTACCTTATGTGGAGTTTTCTTATAATAGGACTATGCATTCCTCAACAAAGATATCTCCATTTTAATGTGTCTATGGTGTTAATCCACTAACCCCTTTTGATCTCACCCCATATCCTATGAGGGAGAAAGAGTCATTCGAAGCAGGTAAGCATGTCGAGTTCATTAAGGAGATGCATGAACGGACACATCAGAAGCTTGTGGAGAAGGTTGAATACAACGCCAATAAGGCCAACAAGGGTCGCCGATTAGTGGTGTTTTAGCCAAGGGATATTTTGTGGGTACACCAACGGAAGGAGCAGTTCCCAGAGCAAAAAAAGAGCAAGCTAGCACCGCGAGGAGATGGACCATTCAAGGTTCTTCAATGAGTTGGTGAGAATGCTTACAAGCTAAAGCTTCCTGGAGACTATGGTGTGAGTGCAACGTTCAACGTCGTAGATCTCATTCCCTACCTTGCTGTGGATGAGACTTTGGATTCGTGGTCGAATCCTTTCCAAGAAGGGGAGGTTGATGCGGGACCATCTTCTACACATCCGGACACGCCTATCATCCTTGGGGAAGAACCGATGACTCGAGCTCGTGCTAAGAAGCTTCAATGAAAGTCATTCCAGTTCGTGACTCATGCTTTGTTCTCAAGCACGGTCCAACTTCCGGAACCTCCAATGAAGACCTATATGTGCATTGGAATGTACATTGGAGCCAAACCCCCTTAGTCTTAGAAGGGCTGAAAATGCTCAAGTGTTGGAACCTTTTTAATTATTTATTTAATTGTTCTTTTTATTAGAATTCCGCCTATTAGGTTATATAAGGCCGGCTTCTTCATTGTAAAACATTCACGTCATTCATTATTCAAGTTTTCTCTTTTGTGTGAAACACATTGAGTGCAAATTCAATCGATTTGAAGCGTTGCTCATCGATTGCTTCAATTGCTATAGATCTCATCTTAGTTTGCCTTGTGTTTATCAACCTCGTAAGAGCTTAATGATCCTGATATCCACGAGCCCCCTCCTTGTGCCTCCAAGTTGTCCGCTTGGTTGTGTAGGGTTGTAGAGGCGGGTTATATAGTCATTGGTGTTGGTTCCTACTCTTTACGGAGGCTTGGGGTCTTCATCTTGTTCTATATAGATCGACTCAGTCCATCTATCGGCCGTGTCTATTGAATTTTGAGTCGTTGTTTGGTATTCAATCGAGTCCTGGTTATTATTCATAGTCGATATCGAGTCTTGAAGGATCTTCATCAATCCTGATCGAGTTCTTGCGTCTTAGTCGAAGTTGAGTCATTTTGTTGTGTTTCTTGCTGCGTTTCTTGAGTTCTTGTCGAGTTTTTAATCATTCTTGTTTATTGAGTCTTGATTGTCGAAAATCGGGCCATCCTACGGCTTACATCGTATCATGTAAAGGTGTTGCCATATGACTCGAATGACTGAGGGCGAGACCCAATGGGACTAGAACGTCCTATGACCCTAGTAAAGACTCTAGTTACTTCAGATATAACCCCCGTTCTTTTTACATACGCGTACAGAATAAGAATGCTTATTTGTCAATGCAACCTAGCATGATACTACATGGCATGCAGGTATGATATGCAAGCACCTAGTACATCATGCACATATAAGAAAGGAAGGTCTGATCAATTTGAGTATGCTCTGAGAGACTTATCTATCTAGCAGAGAAGCAAAAGAAGAACCTGGCACATAGCAACACAATCAGCGAGTATCACTTAGATACATAATTAAAGTATACAATGAGTCTGCTTCTATAGCTACTCAAAATACACATATCACACACTCATACAAGCAGATAAATAAACGAGTTCGCATCATTAATACTTCAATTCATCGGATCAATCATCTCTCATCTCATACCGCATTCAACATACATAATCTGCCATCTCATCAGCTTAAGATAATTCGAAATCATACTTAGCCACTTTGCATGTTATCACCTAATGTTCTTACTTAGCATATAATTATATATCCCCATCATAATTATCTAACATTTAACCTCTTATAACAAATCACCACAAGTCATGCTATTAGTCACACATATCATAACATCATTCTAGTCAGTCGTCGAACAAATCAGATTCCCAAGTTAGCTCACAACCATTTCGAAACCCGAATCAACTAGTTAGAACCAGTCGTTGTCTCCAACAAACTAACATAGTCTTCTAAGGTCGACAAACGAGTCACTGTCTTTGACATATGACATCAGCAAATCCCAACAACCATCGTGCTTGTCGAAACTACTTTGTGTCTGCAACCACAATCTGCGACATACGAAAATTGGTAAATCCTTGTAATCATCATGTCTGTGGAAGCTGCTTTGTGCCTCCAGCCACTATCGCCGACATACAGAATCGGTGAACTGGTTCTGTTGTAAGCAGGAGGATGGTCAAGTATGAAATAAATATACAATAAAGATCAGACTGACTTCCCTGTCTCAGCAAATAAGTACAAGACTTCCTCCCGTTGTAGTAAGAGAATAGTCAGGATCGAATCCACGAGGAAGCACGTCAGCAGTTCTTAGGTAGCAACAGATCTCACAGACAGAATAGCAGAAAGGACAGAAACACAGAAACAAGGAAAGAAACAGAAATAAAAGCAGAAAATAACAAAAGCAAAGAACAAAGCAAAGCAAGAAAAGACAAAGCAAAGCAGCAAATAAAAGCAAAGGCAGAGGCTACTCGATCTCGACAAACAGCTCCTCGAGATCGACAAGAAACAACAAAACATAAACTGAAAATCGACAAGAACAGAAGAAAACTCAACTCGACCAAGACAAGACCTACTCGATCTCGACCACGTCTTACTCGAGATCGACTAGCTCTACTCTATGTCGACTAGAATCCAGAAATTTAAATTGCAGATTTTCGAACACAAAACTCAGATTTTTGATGAAAATAAATCAATATAATAAAAGACTTCCAAAGCCAGGGTATCAACACCACAACGATAACCATGCAAAGTAACACACAAAGGCACACAAGATCATGCTTTCCATCAAATAACTTTCGTCATTAACAAATAGGCATATAGAGGCTTTCGCATAAACCCTAATTGTTACTAACCCTTTTTCACATAATTAACCCAAGTTGCATTAAGATCACTTTCGCTTCAATAATGCAAACAAGGATCACCTTCAACTCTCGCAAAAGAATCATGCTCATAGGGATAGAAGATGAATTGCACAAAAAGATCTGACCTTTATCGTATCGCCTCACATGGCCACCGTCGGGCTCACCCCAGACCCAGAAGTGGGTGGACTACTCACGCCTCATTGAAATCGCAGACATTGATTGATGAAAAGAACTAACTTGCATTAAAACTAAATTCAAAGCCTTTTATAATCATGGCAATCAACTTTTGCAGAAAGTCAAAACCCTAAAAACCTTAGAACTCCTAAACTCTATGTGGAACTACTTGTTTCTCTCTGAAATTGGAATGAATGAAAAACCAGCCCCAAGGGCCTTATTTATAGTCTTCTAATCCTCGCTAATCAAGGATAGAATATCTATATCTATATCTAAAATTATATCTAATTTGCTAAAAGATAAATAAAATGCATAATGGAAATAAATCAACTAAGGAAAACTATATCTAAATTAGGGAAAATATCTTCCAATGTAGGTAGAACTCCTCTTCCATAGATAGACTTGATGTATTTGGATAGAATCTTCCTCCTTCGGCCCCAAGGAATCCCAGCTCTACTCGGACAGCACTTCGTCGACGCGTTTCTGGAATCCAGTCTACTCGACATCGACAAGAGCTTCGTCGACCTCGACAAGGATTTCTTCGTCAACGGGACTTCTCGGCTAGATCTACTCGACAGGCTCGGATCTGGGTTCCTGGGCTCGTCGATCTGGAACAGACGTCCTCGAGATCGACTAGGGTTGGTCGAGGATGGTTCTCTGATGGTGCCGACTAGAGCTCCTCGGCATGGACTCGGACAACCTCTGGGTGGCTCGTCGATCTCGACAAGGCTTTGTCGAGATCGAGTAGAGGTGTGCTCGGCTTCTCGTCCTCGGCTTCTCTCCTCGTCGACTCCGGGTGTGGTACTGGGCTTCGTCGATCTCGACTAGGGTCTTGTCGAGATCGAGTTGGGTCCGAAAGTCGGGTTGGTCTGGCTTTCTCGATCAGGCACTGTCGACCAAGGCTGCTCGGACAAGCTCGTCGAGATCGAGTTGGGTCAACTCGAGATCGAGTAACCTTGACTCTCAGATTGATTCGACTGGTTCCGCTGCTTTCTTGACCTTGGACTTCTGTAGCTGTTTTCCGAGCTTTTCTGCCTTTCTGTAGAATTGCTGTAAAACGCCTCGAATTCTGCGATTTAAACAGAAACTGGTGTAGATTCCATAATTTGGCAAATAAACATAAACTACATAGATTTTGTACTAGAGCCCAAATGAATGCAATGTATGCAGAAATCGATATAAAAGTAATTGTAAAACATGGCAGATTCAGCTCACAACAAACACCCCATACTTAAGCTTGCTTGTCCTCAAGCAATACTTTTAATTGTCATTCAGGGGAAGATTTTAAAACTCTCAACATATTAGATTCATTCTCATATGTCCCTACAATCAATTACCATCATCGAAAAGGTACTAGTGTCACAGATTCATGCATGTGCAAATATGTAAAAGCAACATCTACTCATAAAAGGAGGGTTATGCAAAACATAATTCATTCGTGACAAAGCATTGATAATCAAGAAGACTTTAATTGAAGCTCAAATAAGGAGTAGATTGGTAAAAGGCAAAAGGTGGGAATTTTTGGCAATGTGGTGCTTTTGATCCGGGGAAATGGAGTACTTTCCAAACTGAATTTCCACATTCCTTCTCCATTTGATTCATCACCTTTCATAATGCTTTTATTCATAATAATGATTTTACCTCTCTAACCTCAGCACTGCCTTCTCGCGAGTCGCAAACATGGGTGTCATGAATGGCCCCGGATACTTAGTGCTTTGGACTCCTCACAATGTGTCCCATCTCTCCAAACTATTATCTCAGAGAGCAGGGTCAATCTACCTTTATCTCCTGAGGTGATTGGATTTTCTTTCACTCATTAAATTTTCCATATATTTCAAACACTTTCCTTCCAAACTCCGATAATGATAATAATCAAAAACACCATATGATAATCTCCATAATGTAACATCATTCTCAACATAATCCCCGGATAAGGTAAAGAATGACAAATATTTAGATCACGTGGAGCAATATATGAAATAAGGCATATTATGGCTTTTGTGATGCATAAGCATGGGTAAGGCTAGGATTTAACAATATGAGCATTATATGGAAACATAAAGTCCTCCATCATTTTATCATGCAACATGTCAAAAACAACTTCAAATTTTACCTCCTTTCATGGTTTTCAATAAATAATGCACTTCATTGTGACTTCCCTTTACTAGGCAATTTCATGCTATATCTCTACTGAATCCCATTTTGCATCGTTGAGTTCAATTTAAGCTTCCATGACATTATTTCAAAAATTTTCAATGGGGGTCATTTTTCTCAAACTTTTGGAAAACATGTATGTAAGCACATAGATCAATAATGCATTCCAAAATAGCCATGTATAAGCAATTTCAAGAATTAATGCACAAATAATGTCAAATAAATCAAAATATGCACAAAGTAAGCCCTTCCCCCACCCCATACTTAAATATTACAGTTTCCTCACTGTATAAAAACAAGGGTAAAGAAAGAAACTCACAAGACAGGTGTGTAGGGCCTCAAAATTTCGAATGGAGCACCTCCTGGCCGAGTTTGAATATAGCTTGGTTCTATCCATGGACCTGAAAAGTGTAGAAGACATATACCCACAAAACAAAAACCAAAAAATGTTCAAAAACAAAAAGCAAAACAATGTCCAAAAAAAGTCCTAAAAAGTTTATGTACATGCTCTAGATTTTATAGTCGCTAGGCCGACTTTTCCATTTAGCTCAAGGTGGCATTTGCAGGGCCCATGTAGCTTGGGCCTCAAATAGGACTCCATTCTTGTCCCTCAGCTGCAATCCTCCAGAATGGATCTTGTTCACCACGAAAGGTCTCATCCGCTTCTTGTTGAATTTGTTGGGAAATCAATGATCCTTTGATTTAGAGACATAGAGTTTGTCTCCAACTTCATATTCCTTGGGCTCATCATTGGAAATCCTACATAAGCGCACATACCAAGGCAAACCTCTCCCATGTATAGATAAATCTTTAATGGAAATAGGAGAAGAAAGATCCATACCTTGGCTTACCTTCGCAGAGACGGAATCGGGGACCACAGTGTTTGGTCAATCTCGACTAGGGCTAGTCGATCTCGACGAGGATGCTGGTTCTGGTGGTGGTCTGCTCGAGGTTGCGGAAGTCGACGAAGAAGATGGCTTGTCGATCTCGACAAGGCTGGTCGACCTCGAGTAGGGCTCCGCTCCTGGTGGCTGCAGCGTCGAGGAGGAAGGATCTGGTGGAGTCGAGTGGTGGTCGATCTCGACAAGGGTGGTCGAGATCGAGGACGATCTTGGCTCTGGTGTTCTCAGTGTATAGGAAGCAGGAGTCGAGTCAGCCAAGGGCTTGTCGATCTCGACAAGGGTGGTCGATGTCGACGAAGGTCCTAGCTCTGATGTCGTCAGCGTCGAGGAAAGCTGAGTCGACGTAGGGCTCTGGTGGTGGATCTCGACGAGCCTACTCGAGATCGAGTAGGGTTCTGCTTCCGTCTGGTTGCTCGACGAGGCTGGTACTGATGGAGACTCCTTGGTCTGGTCGAGATCGACTAGGGTCCCGTCGATCTTGACCCCATACTTAGCTCCTGTCAAGGCATCCGAAAAATAATTAATCCACAACGACTTACCTTGGTCCGTGTCGATTGGATTCTCTGTGTTCTCCTTGAGGATTGCCATGATCTCCTCCACCTGGGCCTCCATGTCCCTCTTTTCCAGCTCCTCAGGGGTCATATTTTTGACCTTGGGTTCCCCGCAGGTGATGTAGCCAGCTGATATAGATTTGACCTCTTCCATTGGACTTGTGTGCCTTTCAGTTTTATTAAAGGAATACTCAATTACCTCATCGCTGATGTTGAAGGTGAGCACTCCTTTCCTTACGCTTATGTTGGCATCCACCGTCGCCAAGAATGGTCTTCCTAAGATAATTGGACAAGCAGGATCTTCTTGCATATCAACAACTAAGAAATCAGCAGGGACAAAGAATTTACCTACTTGTACTGGCACATTATCCACCATGCTTGTTGGAATGACCACCGTATTGTTGGCCATGTAAAGTCCAGCATCCACAGGCTCTAGGGCACCTATCTTAACCTTGGACCAAATCGTTAAAGGCATTATACTCACACTAGCTCCAAGATCACATAGGGATTAATTTTGTATGGACCAAACCCAATAGTTATAGCAAACTTACCTGGATCCGGCCTCTTCTCCAATATGTCCAAGTGGCTGCATTCCTCTGTAATTTCAGCCATAGACAGCTTTTTGCTCAGAATCTCCTTCATGAACTTGACATAGAATGGCATTTCATTGAGAGCTTCTGTAAAGGGGATGATGACGTTGAGTTTCTGAAGCATCTTGATGAAGCGCTGAAACTTTTTCTCTACCGGGTCCTTTAGAGATTTTGTGGGGAAAGGCAGCTTCTTTTTCTGATTCGGGGCCAGAACAGACGTCGGAGATGCTGCAGGCTGCTCTATGTCGACTAAGGGCTCATCGACATCGACTAGGCCTTTGTCGATGTCGACTAGGTTGGGTGCAGGCGAGTTGCTGTGTGGTGCAGACGAAGATTTTTGCAGGTTCTCCTCGAGATCGACGAGGCCTTCCTCGAGATCGACTACAGGTTTGTCGACATCAAGTTGTTGTTCCTCATTGTTCTGCTGCTTTTCGACCTCTGGCTCTTGCAGTTGATGGCTGCTTCTAAGTTTTATAGCAGCGATGTGTCCAGTCTTTCCCTTAGGATTTGGTTCTGAAGATCCAGGGAGCGAACCTGACTGTCTGGGGATTTCTGCTGCTAGCTGACCAATCTGTGTATCAACTGATTTCCGCCAGATATCAATTTCCCCAAGCCTAGAGTTGACACCTTGCATCTGAGTATAGACTAAGTTGAAGGATTGCCTAGTTTCTGAGTGATTCCTCCTTATTTCCTCCAGGACTGTCTGTATATCATCCTTTTTCTGGTCCCTTTCCGGATGTCCTGGAGCTCTGTAGGGCGGGGGGTTCCTAGGGACACCTTGGTTCCATTGTGGTTGTTGAAACCTTTGGTCCCCCATGTAGCGATTGGGACCCCCTGCGTAAGCTGCATCCTCATGGAGCTCTGCCAGCTTGACTTGTTCTGCGTGTGGGCACTCAGGAGTGGTGTGCCTTTGCGATCCGCATTCAATACAAGGCTGGTTGACAGAGAGATACTTTACTTGCTTAATGAGCTTCTTATTCTGGTCTCTATAGTACGGCTCCCTAACATCAGGATCAATCTCCTTAGGTGGCTCATAGAGGGGCATGGATGGTGCTGGCCTGGCGTATGGGTTCTCTTCATAAGTTGCAGTAGATCCATACTTGTTGTCGTAGTTAGTGAGCTTCTCTAGCACACCCGACGTCACTTGGCGGCATTGTCATATACTCATAGCGAGTATAGTAGTTGATTCTGTCCTTAGTGACTTGATCAAGAGAGTTGAAGAAGATCTCCTGAATGACGTAGGGTGGCTGTCCATGAGTAGGGCAAGATCGTTGAAGTTCCTTGTAGCGCTCCCATGCCTTTGTCAGCGGTTCCCCTTGCTTCTGTTTGAAGGCGGTGATTCTCTGGCGGAGATGTGCTGTTTTGGTGGGTGGGAAGAATTTGTTCAGAAACTCTTGCTCTACTTGGGCCCAGGTTGTGAGTGATCTTGCTTTCAGCCCTTGCAGCCATTTCAGTGCAGGCCCAGCGAGAGACCAGCGAAAAGATTTCATCTTGACATATTCCAAGGTTGTACCTTCAGCAAGAGTACGGCACATGTCAGAAAAGTTTATAATATGTTCAAGCGGACACTCATTAAATCTACCATAAAAGGCATTATTTTTAAGCTCTATAAGAAATTGAGTGCGAATTTCAAAAGAGTTATCAGGGATTAGAATCGCCGATTCAGGCACGACGAGAGTTGGGTGCATGTAGTCCTCTGTCGTGGTTGGATATTGGGCAAGCTCAGCCTGTGCTTGTTCCATTGCTGCTTTCTCAGCGGCGATAGCAGCATCCTTAGCGGCTAATTCCCTTGTAAGCCTAGCGATCAGCTGTTCCTGTGTCTCCGCAGCTGCCATGGCTCTTTGTAGTTTAGCTCTGATGTGAAAAAGGCGTTCCGGTTCGTCTAAGGCGTCAAACTCAGGTGTTTGACCAGAACAACGCATACACCTTCGAATCCACTCAAGAGAAAAGTGAGAACTGACTACCTAAGGGGTGAATGATTGCTTCCCCGGCAACGGCGCCAATTTGTTGATGGTGCTAGGATGGTCAAGTATGAAATAAATATAAAATAAAGATCAGACTGACTTCCCTGTCTCAGCAAATAAATACAAGACTTCCTCCCGTTGTAGTAAGAGAATAGTCAGGATCGAATCCACGAGGAAGCACGTCAGCAGTTCTTAGGTAGTAACAGATCTCACACACAGAATAGCAGAAAGGACAGAAACAAGGAAAGAAACAGAAATAAAAGCAGAAAATAACAAAAGCAAAGAACAAAGCAAAGCAAGAAAAGACAAAGCAAAGAAGCAAATAAAAGCAAAAGCAGAGGCTACTCGATCTCGATAAACAGCTCCTCGAGATCGACAGGAAACAGCAAAACAGAAACTGAAAATCGACAAGAACAGAAGAAAACTCAACTCGACCAAGACAAGACCTACTCGATCTCGACCACGTCTTACTCGAGATCGACTAGCTCTACTCTATGTCGAGTAGAATGCAGAAATTTAAATTGCAGATTTTCGAACACAAAACTCAGATTTTTGATGAAAATAAATCAATATAATAAAAGACTTCCAAAGCCAGGGTATCAACACCACAACGATAACCATGCAAAGTAACACACAAAGGCACACAAGATCATGCTTTCCATCAAATAACTTTCGTCATTAACAAATAGGCATATAGAGGCTTTCGCATAAACCCTAATTGTTACTAACCCTTTTTCACATAATTAACCCAAGTTGCATTAAGATCACTTTCGCTTCAATAATGCAAACAAGGATCACCTTCAACTCTCGCAAAAGAATCATGATCATAGGGATAGAAGATGAATTGCACAAAAAGATCTGACCTTTATCGCATCGCCTCACATGGCCACCGTCGGGCTCACCCCAGCCCCAGAAGTGGGTGGACTACTCACGCCTCATTGCAATCGCAGACATTGATTGATGAAAAGAACTAACTTGCATTAAAACTAAATTCAAAGCCTTTTACAATCCTGGCAATCAACTTTCGCAGAAAGCCAAAACCCTAAAAACCTTAGAACTCCTAAACTCTATGCGGAACTACTTGTTTCTCTCTGAAATTGGAATGAATGAAAAACCAACCCCAAGGGCCTTATTTATAGTCTTCTAATCCTCGCTAATCAAGGATAGAATATCTATCTCTATATCTAAAATTATATCTAATTTGCTAAAAGATAAATAAAATGCATAATGGAAATAAATCAACTAAGGAAAACTATATCTAAATTAGGTAAAATATCTTCCAATGTAGGTAGAACTCCTCTTCCATAGATAGACTTGATGTATTTGGATAGAATCTTCCTCCTTCGGCCCCAAGGAATCCCAGCTCTACTCGGACAGCACTTCGTCGACGCGTTTCTGGAATCCAGTCTACTCGACATCGACAAGAGCTTCGTCGACCTCGACAAGGATTTGTTCGTCGACGGGACTTCTCGGCTAGATCTGCTCGACATGCTCGGATCTGGGTTCCTGGGCTCGTCGATCTCGACCAGACGTCCTCGAGATCGACTAGGGTTGGTCGAGGATGGTTCTCTGATGGTGTCGACTAGAGCTCCTCGGCATGGACTCGGACAACCTCTGGGTGGCTCGTCGATCTCGACATGGCTTTGTCGAGATCGAGTAGAGGTGTGCTCGGCTTCTCATCCTCGGCTTCTCTCCTCGTCGACTCCGGGTGTGGTACTGGGCTTCGTCGATCTCGACTAGGGTCTTGTCGAGATCGAGTTGGGTCCGGAAGTCGGGTTGGTCTGGCTTTCTCGATCAGGCACTGTCGACCAACGCTGCTCGGACAAGCTCGTCGAGATCGAGTTGGGTCAACTCGAGATCGAGTAACCTTGACTCTCAGATTGATTCGACTGGTTCCGCTGCTTTCTTGACCTTGGACTTCTGTAGCTGTTTTCCGAGCTTTTCTGACCTTCTGTAGAATTGCTGTAAAACGCCTCGAATTCTGCGATTTAAACAGAAACTGGTGTAGATTCCATAATTTGGCAAATAAACATAAACTACATAGATTTTGTACTATCTTAGCCCAAATGAATGCAATGTATGCAGAAATCGATATAAAAGTTACTGTAAAACATGGCAGATTCAACTCACAACAGGTTCTCGGCTCCGAAAGCTAGTATATGTACTCTCGTCGTGCCTTTAGTGAGATACAACCATGCTAATAGCATACACGATATTTTATATATTTTTTTACTAGGAAAGAATTCGGATAGACATACATCTATCCAAGAGCTTCCTTACAAAGGAGCTCTAGGAGACCTAAATCAGAACAATTATTGTCAACATCGGTCGAGTAACCAAGATGTGCAATCTTGTCTGCTACTTTATTCGCCGTTCTATAAACATGATAGAAATTTACATATTGAAACGTTGTCAATTCGAATTTGATATCTAAAAGAAGAAGTTCAACTTCCCATGGGCACTGTTGTTGTTATTTTTAGGTGATTTATAACTATTAAGGAGTCACCTTTAACGTGAAGATGGGTAATATTGAGTTCCAATGCTTTTAGGATGGCAAGCTTCAAAGCCCCACTTTCTGCTTGTAATGGGGATTGATACCCTAGCTTTGCTGATCCTAAGGCCGTGACCAGTCCTCGATGGTTCCGAATAATGAAACTAGCAGAATGGTCACCTGATGTGCGCTCAAATAACCATGATTTTCACTTACATCCATATCGATTTGTGTATACATTTCATATTTATGGGTTACATTTATAGAGAATCAGTGTAGTTTATGCTTATTTGCCAATTATGGAGATCTACACTAGTTTTCGTTTAATTTTGCAGAAATCGAGTCACTTTACAAGCAATTCGGAGAAGGAATGAAACTGTCAGAATGTTGAAAGTCGACTACAAAAAGCCCAAGGTCGAGTAGGAGCTGAGCTAGAACACATCGAGTAGAAGAAGAGAAGAATTCACTCGACAGAACTAGTCGATGTCGAGGACTCTGTGGTCAATGCGAGTACAACTTGGTCGACAACACCTTTAAAGACCGAGATTAAGCACAGGACCAGTCGACAACACAGAGTCTACACAATGTCGAGTACATGTCGAGGGCATTCCGTGTTAAGATCGAAGACGAATCCGAGGAGGAGACAAATTCTAGTCGACGTCGAGTACTTTACTCGATGTCGAGTACATCCTAGCGACCAATCCGAGTCGAAATCGAGTGGAGATTCGGATGAGAAGTTACTTGCAAGTGAAGACACGGACATATATCATGAAGAGAAAATATTTATCCACATTAGTAATTCCCACATTTACTTTAGGGAATTTTATTTGTCTTATTTTATTTATTTATCACAATTATATCTTAGGAAGGAGATAGCTAGATATAGATATAGAAAGATTGTTCTTTCCTTGGATAGCAAGGATTGAACACTATAAATATAGCCTTAGGGACTAAATTTTAGGATCATTCTATTTTCAAGCAATTGAGAAAACACTAATTAGGCAATTAAGAAGTTTTATATTTAGAGCTTTTGGCCGAGTAAGGTGAAGGAGGCGAGAGCAGAATTGGCGTTATTCGGTTGTAAGCTTTTTATTTATTTAATGCAAATAGTTATTTTCATGAAATTATTGATGTGTGTTTATATGATGAATAGCGAGTAGTCACCCAACTTCTAGGGTCGGGGTGAGCTCCACGGTATCCATGTAAGGTAATGCATCAAAGGTACAACTTTTATTGTGATTTCATCTTCTATTCCTGATTTACATGATTCTTCTACGATAGTCGAAGGTGATCATTATTTGTGTTATTGAAGAAAAAGTGAACTTAATGCAAACTTGGATTAATTATGTAAAAAGGGTAGTAACAATTAGGGTTTATGCGAAAGCCTCTATCTTCCTATTTGTTAATGACGAAAGTTATTTGATGAAAAGACATGATTTTTTATACCTTTAGCGTGATTGTTATATGGTTATCATTGTGGCGTTGATACCCTGATTCTAGGAGCATTTAGTTTATTGAATTACATCCTTCGAATTTGAGTTTATTTCTGTCTTTTATTTCATTAAAGTTACGATTTTTCACTGCACTGACACTCGACATAGACAAGATCTAGTGGATAATGAGTACTACTGGTCGACGTCGAGTACTTTTCTACTCGACATCGGTTTGTGTTGTCTTCTGTTGTGTAGCTGCAGGTGAACTCGATAGCTGTAGTCGATATCGAGTACTTTACTCGGCATCGAGTAACTCTTCTGGTCGATTTTGAGAGCAACTTGGAACTATTTAGAAGAGCGCTGACACGCTTCCTCGTGATTACGATCCTAAATACCCTACCACTAATCGGGAGAGATTCTTGTATTTTATTTGATTGGATAGGGAGTTGGTTTGATTATATATTTCATTATTTATTTTGATAACTAGTTTCCCTCCCACGTCATCACCTCCGATCCAGGTCGATCCATCGAAGTAGAGTTTCTGGAACTATAGAATTGGGTTGTTCCATTTAGCTATTTTTTTATGTATCCCGTTCCTGTCCTGAACCCGGATGTTGGGGTTCGACCATGTTGGTGTTTCCATGGTTTTGGTTAGGTTCCACTTATCCTTTTGGGTTCGGATGAATTGCTAGATTCCTATTTGAGTTCGAAGTTTTTTATTGTCAAAAATAATTTTACGTCTGAAAACCAGATTGTCCACCATTTTATAGCCATTTCCTCTTTATCCTTTTTCTACATCATTTCCCCTACTTTGGTCAATAGATCCTTGATATGAGTTATGTGAGTGTTAGGATTCATGGCTCTAAGACGTTTTTGTAAGCTCATTATTTTTAATGGGTGTTGATTTGAGAATTTCAATCCACAAAAAGATGAATTTCATCCGCTATACTGTTATTACAGAAAACACACGAAGGCGTGGTAGGGACGCCCATAGCACAAAGTCTAGCTTTTGTAGGAAGACCCTATTGAGCAACTCTGCACATAAAGTTTCTTATTTTAGGAAGTGAATCCGGTTTCCATATCCATGTTGGACTATCAAGTTGTTGGTCATTTTGATTTGTTAAAAGGCGTAGCGCACTTTTTGTCATGAAACAACCATAACGATCAAGCCACCAATACAACCTATCCTGAAATTCATTTCTCAGAATGGGAATGCTAATAATCTCTTTTAAAACTTGTGTAGGTATCTCTTTCGCTAGTTCATATATGTTCTTTCCATTTTCCATTTTGGATATAGTCACTGACCAAACGGTGGTTTGGATAGTCCCCGGAATCATTTTTCAGTCTCTTATATAACAGAGCTATTGATATCTAGTTATCAGTCCAAAATTTAACTGATTTTCCGTCTCGCATTGCCCATATAAGACTTTTTTTTAATGAATTTATGAACTTGCTGAGTTGTCTCCATTGCCAGGACATACCCCCTTTCTTTGTATGTTGGAATAAATATACTTGTCTTAGAGACATATTTCTTATAATTTGTACTCGTACATTGTTCGATTCTACTAGAATTTTCCAGAGCAGCTTCATTTATAAGACCTCGTTCATATCCTTTGAATTTCTCCTTCCAAGACCTCCATGCCCGATATTTTATGGTGTGATTAACAATGTACTTTTCTTTTCTTTTTATACTTTTTTTTAGCAGTGGATGCCCAAACATGACGTTGCATGATAATTTGTATATCAAGTAGTTTAATTCACATTGTTTTGACTTTAAAATATGATTGCGCTCTCATAGAAATGGGTAATGGTGTTTAGTAAGAGTAAGGGGATCAATTTTGTGTTGATAATCATTCGGGAGGCACCACCAATTATGCTCTAAGTCTAGTCTAGATAGCAAAATGTATCCGGTTCTCATTGTAGAATTCAGGTTCATTTCGGGAGGAGGATAACCACCGCAAAACAAGAAACATTCATATGCATACAAATAGGTTAGGGTATGAAAGATGTTAACAAGTTCTATGTTTATAGTTTCTTTCCAATATACTGTTGATGTGGGCAACATTAAAGACCAGTGTTGGAGATACGAATGTGAATGCTTGAGAGCATCAAGCCAAATTGTTTGATTTAAATTACAGAAAAGACAATTCCTATTTGAGTTTCTCAAGATTTTTATTTTACCATAATCTAGATAGAAAGGTCCAATACTAAGAGTCCATTTTACATTTTGTAACAGGTGATTTTGTTTTTGAGAATTCTTAGGTTCATCAAGCATTACAGTTAGGTCTGGATTGCAGTAAAGTGTTATTCCATTAGAGATTTCGCAAGTACCGATTTGAGGAGACAGGGGAAAAAACCTCATTCAGGCCAAATTGGTCGATTTTCACATGCTTTGCATAAGTGTTGACTTCCTGTGTAGCCAGTGGGATCTAAAGTTCTAGCCTTTGCTAGTGTGGCAGTGAACATAAGGGTTATAGAGAGTGAGCCAAGTCCAACACTTCAACCACCAGAACTATGTAGAGAATTGGCCAATCTCTTGAGTCCAATTGCATTCCTGCATCACATAATTTCTTTTGCAAATATCCAAGTATCATTTAGGTAGTTTGTCTACAATGATATAGTTCAAGCCGTGTGCGTTTCATATCCAGTTTCTGGATTAATTTCATTCAAAACTTTTGTACAAGTTAAAGAGGTTTTTTCCAGATCATAGAAATTTATTGTGAACAAGTGTTGAAGGGTTGATCTAATCTTATTGCAAAACTAGTTTGTGCAGGTAAAAGATGAGTAACCATGTTTGATAAAAGCATATTTATATAAACCACATATCTTATATTGATCTTTTACATGATCCAAATAGCACACAGTACATATCATGTAAAACTTTTATTTCAGTTGGTGCTTTTGGAGTTTGTTGTAGAATGTGTTAAGGTCGATTCTCCATTTGCCCTTGTCGATATTAACCGACTTGGAGGGATTGGGTTTAGATTGGGGTTCACCCGAGGGCTTCCCATTAGGGTTTTTTTGGGTGTCGGTGGATTCTTAGAGAGAATCCCCTTCCCTTTGAGTTGAGATGGGTTATTAGCCATTAAAGCTAATTTAGAGGGGTTGAAGAAGAACCAGATTGCAGATTCAGAAAAGATGAGAGAGATGAGATGAGAAGGAGAATAGGAGTGAGTTGTATGAGCATTAAGTTGGATACCTGTGATTTTAGAAGCGAGATTCAGAGGGTGGTTAGAGAGCTCAATCTCCCAATACCACAGCGGACTGGGGAAGCAATGATGGTGAAGCCGGTTTCGAGCGACGACTTCCCAAATCCGGAAATCCGAGAAGCAGCACTCAACAAATCCTCCGTACCACACAGAGGAGGATAAACCAGAAGAAAGCCCTATGAAAATAGCGGTCGTTGCAGCGAGATGAGACCAAAGGGCCGATTTGATTGAACATTGAAGACGGAATCCTAGCAGAGAAAGCAGGCGCCCCTTCACCCCCTCCAGGATCCCTTTGTTAGGCCAGATCCAGTGCCAGAAGCTCTTTAATTTGAGGTTGAAGAAAGAAGAAATCCAAAGGATCCCGAATAAATAGGAAAGCTTTGTTTCTGCTGATTTGGGCCTCGAAGTATAAAAACGTGAGGGAGAGGAGATCCATATCCAGAAATGTAAAGAAAAAGCTTTCGGTCTCCAATTGATTTGAAGGATCCATAGATGCAAGTCGGGAAGCTTTGAATTGAAAGGATTGATCGACGAGAGTTTCTCATATCTAGGGTTATTTGCTTTTTCGGGTTTAGGGGATAGAGAAGGTGGCGCGTGTAAGGGTGTGTAGTTGTGGGGATTTTGGTTTTTCATTCTTGGGTTGGCTAATTGGCTACTTGCATTGGTTGGTTGTAGGTATTTTTTTAAGGGTTAAAATATATTAAAATTTGGAATAGAATATATACAAAAGTCATACAAGGGTGATTAGTGTTCTAGATCCACTTTCTAGGGGCATCAAAATCACGGGGTCCGGTTTTAAGGGACCCCAATCCATATGGTGTGTTGAACTCATAGGTTCGGTGTAACCCCTATCTCGTCAAGCCAAGGCTATCCGAAGTCGGGCCCACACCCTAAGGTTGTGAAAGAATAAAACCCCCTTCGGCTCGGCCATCAAGGGTCTTATTCTAACACAACCTTAGCACACCTAAAGCATTAAATGGAACCCTATTACTTAGAGTTTATTACATCAAAAAGGGGTATCCATGAACTAGTCGAAGCTTCTAAGCAAAAACAGCCTTTGAAAGTTGAAGGAAAGACAGCATTCTTTAGCCACTTTTCTTCAGCATTATGTCTCCATTGAACTTCATTCTTTTAAGCTTGAGGAGGGGTCCCCGAGGGTAGGCAGCAAGCCCTCTTGTAAGGTATTCGGTGAGGTTAAGTGAAGGGAGTGCTAATGGGATAGAAAATTGAAGACATGCATCTTGATCAAATTTGTGACTTCCTCTGGCTTTTGGTTATGTTTTCAAAACAACTTTTTCATTGTGAGCCTTCCAAAGGTGGTACGCTATTGCAGCATGGGATATTCTTTTGGCCTTAGATTGCCAGCTTCTACAACGTGCCTCCTTTTTCATCCATTTTAGACCACTGCTTAGGGAGCTCAATCCTCTCCAAATGCCTAGCCAGCTTTTAACTTGAGACCAAACATTAGAGGAGTAGTTACAAGTAAAAAATAAATGATCATGTTACTTAGTTACTAGGATGAAAAAGTGGCAGTTCAGATTCACTTCCCTAGTTATGATGAGGTCATTTGTGGCTAGCCTCTTTCTAGCTACTAGCCACAGGATGAATGGATGTTTGGGAAGTATAGAGTTATCCCAAACCACTGAGGTCCAAGGAGGCATTAATGCTTTTCTTCTAAAATTTTCATATGCAGCATTCACTCAAAATTTTCTCCTTGAACCCATGATTATATTAGCTGGTGTTGTAGGAGGAAATTGAGTTCAAAATATAAGAATATAAATCAAACCGGATTATGCCCACGCAAATGATTACAGGACTTCCTCCCGATGTAGCAAAACGAAGTCAGGATCGATCCTCGAGGAAGCAAGTCAGCGGATCCTAGGGAGCGGAAGAATCTCATTGGCAGAAATCGATTTTAGGGTGCTCGACCTCGACTAGATAGTAGTCGACAGGGGTCAGTACAGTCGATTCTGAGCAAAAAACGGCAATTCCAGGAGTTGGGTGTAGTCGACGTCGAGTAGGTTAGTCGTAATCGAGTAACTGCTTGAGTACTGAAGAGACACGGAAGCAACATCGATCTTGCTCGATCGAAAGTCAGTCCTCGACGTCGACCAAGGGGTGGTCAAAGTCGAGTAGGAACATTAAAATAAAGAATAAATCTTGCGGAATTCGGAATAAACTATTAGTGAAAGAAAACTTCCCAGATCGGGGTTCGCAACAACGATAACCAAACATGCATAAGGCAAGATAAATAACGATAATCATGCAAATCGCATCGAAGGATCAAGCTTTCGCATTTTCCAACAATTAGGCAACCCTTTCAAAACCCTAATTGTATCTACTGATTTTATGTTTAATATGCAAGTTGCTAACATAGATCTCTAATAGATAGGAAACAAACACACAAAAGGTAGTAGATGCTCAAAACATAATAAAGGTCGGATCTTTACCTCAAACACGCATGGCTATCGTCGGACTCGCCCCAACCCCAGAAGTGGGTGGACTACTCGCTCTTCATCATAATTAAAGACATCAATAATAAAAGGAAATAAACTTGCATTAATAAAATAAAATAGAGCTTACAACCAAAGGAAGCCAATTCCGCTCTCGCTTCACAAACTCCTCTTGGCCTCCACTCTCTCTCTCTCAAGATTGAATGAATAAAAATCAGCCCTATAGGCTTTATTTATAGGCTTCCAATCCTTGCTAATCAAGGAAAGAAATATCTATCTAATATCTAAAAATAAAACATTAATAAAAGGGAACATTTATCTAAAAAGGAAATTAACTAAATATCTTCATGTGGATAAATCCTTTTATTCCATAGATAGATCTTGATAGAATTGGATGAAATCAGCCTTGCTTCGTGCCCAAGTATGCTCGGAATGGCCCAACAGTCTCGCGGCCCAGAGACGCGTAGTCGACTTCGACCAAGCCTGGTCGACGTCGAGTAGGGTGTACTCGACTTCGAGTACATGTCATAGCTTCTCGATCAGATTCTCTTCCTCGAGCTCGGGTATGGTTCAGTTCTAGTCGACATCGAGTAAGGTGTACTCGACGTCGAGTACGGCTCGTGCTCGAGTTGTCCTCTTCTCGTCGAGCTCGGGTAGAATTCTGGGTTTGGTCGACTTCGACCAGTTTGGTCGACGTCGAGTAAACGTGTTAGCTCTCAGCATTATGCTCTATTCTTTCAACGCACTTTCCCGAGTCCTCGTTCGTCGGATTGATGCATATGACCATGCGTTGGAAAGCTCTTTTTGAGGGATACAACTTTCATGAAGACATCAAAGTTTGATTCATAATGATGGATGTTGAAATATGGACTTTTCTCCAGCTACATTATTCTTAGCTTCTCCATGAGTTTCCTTTCAGCTCCAAAGTGCGTCCGATTTCTACGAAATTAAACAAAAACTAGTGTAGACTCTATAATTTGGCAAATAAGCATAAACTACATAGATTCTGTACTAATCTGCCTCATATGTATGAAATGCATGCATAAATCGATATTAAAGTAAGTATAAAATATGGCACAAAACATGGACATCAAATCACCCCATACTTAAGCTTGCTTGTCCCCAAGCAATAACTTGGATGGTCACACTACAAAAAAAAACATATTAGCAACGGCAGAAAGCCGTGGCAAAAAGTGACTTTGCTGTGGCCAAAGGGGACTAGCAACGGCTGTAGCCACGGCAAGTTAGGCGTAACCAATATGCCGTTGCTACATAATTCCTGGAAAATTAAAAAAAAGGGACTACTTTTTAGCCCGGAGTCTTCCGGTCCGGGCTAAAAAAAGCCTCATTTTAAAAAAAAAAATATAATACGCAAATGAATTCAAGTTGTGCTAAAAAAACCTCCAGTTTATTTCTAAAACCAAATATACAAATTTACATAAACATAATTATACAAATTTCCATGTAGGATAAAAATGTCAACACATGACAACAATGTTTGTCTCAACATCCAAAATATATACATAATAAGACTATCGATCTTGCTTGCTCCTCTTTCCTTATGACACGAATGTTCTTTAAGACTCCCCATGGCTGTCAACCAATCAAACCTCAACATAGAGAGCAAATGTAATGGCAGTTAAAGATTGAAAACAAAAGCAACATGCCCTAAAAAACTAAAGTAAATGAAAGAAGTTTCTGAGTAAACTGCAGATGAAAGAAGTTTTTCATCAAAGACATGGGTAGGAAATAAACATGGAACAAATGTAAATGAAATCATAAGTAAGGGACACATTTCCCACACCCACCCACAATGTTCTGTCATTTTTCTCTCATTATCATTGTTCTCTCATTTTTCCCACAATGTTTATTTAACTTCTCCCATTTCATTCCATAATTTTAGTATTAGGTAATCATATCCTTCATTATACATTAATCATTTCTCTCATTCCCTTACTGAGTAGAAAATAAAAATTAAATGAAAAATATGGCCATATACTTTTTACTTGTAAAAAATTGATTCATTTCCTTTCCATCCACTAGTCTTCAAACATAGAGATGAGTAGAGTTAAAGAATTATATTGATTCCACAAACTAACTTTAGTTAGATTCGAAAAGGATATATCTTATCAGAAGGCACACACTAACTGTTGGCATTGAAGGTTTAGGTTTTTTTCTAGTAAGGGGGAAAATAGACTATATATAACAACAAAAACGAACGAAATTCCAAAATATATACAAAAAGAGGATTACACGATCCAACACAATTCCACAAAAAAGAAGACACTAAGATTGTAAAATGAAATAAAAAAACAGGGGCAGAATTAGACACATAGTACCTTTTAATGATACGAGTATGTCAACCTCCAAAATGTTTGGGCCACATGCTGTAGAAGATTGGTTGATCAGCAAGACTGCAATTACAATGCAACGGTATGGGGTCAGTTTTGTTGAAAACGGATCTTATAATATACTAATAAGTTTTGAGTATTTTAGAGTCAATACCTATGAAGTGTTAGTTCTTCTTCTTCCTTATCCCTTTTAGCAACTTGTTGAACACAATAGAGAATATATTGACACACCTGACTTGAACACAAGCTATCCACCTCAAGCAAAAAAAAAAAAAAGGAGTTGTGCATGAGATGAATGAGTAGAACTTACGTTAAAAAATCACTTAAAAATTAAACTCTGTAAAAAAAATGTACCAGCTTTTCAATTTAATTTTCGAATCCTGAACTGCCATCTAAATATTTGGTTTTGAAGTGTGAAACCTTTACAAGAAAACACACAAGGAAAAGTAAGAAAGGTAAAAATCCAATATTAAATTGTATCCCAAAATTTCATTACGATAAGCATTAAAAAGAAAATAGATCAAAGAAAGAAAAAAATACAGTCACAGTACACACAGTCTCACTCACATGGTGGGTCTTCATCATCCCTTCATTGTTGCCTATTCCTTTGCATCTTTGTAAAGACAAGTTTTATGAGCAACATCGTGTTGTATTCACTCTCAGCTCCATACCATTTTATGTGAGGGATTCTAGCTGCAATTGAGAACACTATGTTAGATTGACAGATAGCTAAAAGAGATTATCAAAACATGATAATTTTAGTTGAAATAGAGAGAAGGTTGATAAACATCGAAATGTATCTTGAAAACATCCTATTTGAGCAAGTAATGAACATGAACATATTTCCACCTTGAACAAACTCATTCCAAACCATAATTTAGGGTATTTTGAAGTCTGTACAGAAAACGAAAGGCAGATGTAGAAAAGGTCAAATGAAGCAGCAAATTAGGTGAGCACTGGTTTTGGATGATCAAAAAGCGTATTGCAACCAATCACAAACATTCTAATCATTTATGCCTAGTTTTTTATTTTATTTTAACATTAACAAAGATGATAAGAGTAAAAATGAATCGGACATCCAACTAAAGTAGCATAATAAGTGTATCTTCAGCAAACAATCACATGACATTCATCTCTTTTCAACAGGGAAATATATAAAAAAAAACTAACAACCAATCTATTAATCATAGGGCATGTATCTATATACCTTACAGTATCATTATATTTCATCTTTTTTATTCTTTAAACGGAAATTTGCAACGAACACTAGATACATGTTTTTTTTCATCACAAAACCCACCGAATTGACACGAACCAATTCACCTTGTAGGTTTCTCGGAAACTCAAAAGTGGCAGTGTACATGTATATCTTAAATTGCATATTCAACTTACTAAATTAAATCAAAAGTAAGCCAAATTTTAAAAGTAGCAGACAAATCGGTGACTTGAGAGAAAGAGGGCTAAATATGGAGTTTTACGCAGAAGCAGTTTTAGATCTATGGGGATTTTGACCATAGATGACAAATCAGTGGCGTGAGAGATTAGAGGTAGGGTTTTTCTTTGTAAAACCTCCATTGAGAACTTAAATTCACCAATATAAATCAAACCCTAATCTAGATCCAATTACCTGTTTCCCCAAATCAAACCCTAACCAAACCTATGAACTGAAATTAAAGGGGTTTGAAGAGATTACCTGAGATGGCGAAAACGTCCAGTGTAGAGAGATGTAGAAGGTGCCGGAGATCTGAGGAAGAGAGAGATGTCGAAGTTGACAGCGTGAGGTCGAAGGTGCCAGAGAGACATCGAGCGGTGCACAGGTGGAATCACGCCGAGCTACCCACCGACACCGTGAGGACAAAGCTCCGGCGCACAGGTTGACGCGAGGGCTTGGGATGGAGAAGGGGTGGAGACTGGAGAGACTAGAGAGAGAGATGAGGGCCTGAGGGGTGGTGTTTACCTCTCGTTCAGTCGGTCTACTGATCTCTATATACAATAAAAGTGGTTTTCTTTTTTCATTTTTATTTTCAAAATAGTTAAAATTATAAGCATTAGCCACGGGAATCCGATTGCCGTCGCAAAATACTGTCTGGATATAACAACTTAGCAACGGACACTCCATTGCCGTGGCAAATTTAAGTGACCTCACACAAGCCGTTGCTACGCTGTGGCAAAAATCCACCCAATTGCCATGGCAAATTCATGCCGTTGCTACCGTGCGTGGCTAATATGTTTTTTTTTGTAGTGTCATTCAGGGGAAGAATTCAAAACTCTCAACATCTTAGATTCATTCTTATATAACTCTGCAATCAATTGTCATCCTCGAAAAGGTACTTATGCCACAATCCATGCATGTGCAAATAAAAAGCAACATCTACTCACAAAAGGAGGGTTATGCAAAAACAATTCATATGACAAAACATTAATAATCAAGAGGACTTTAATTAAGCTCAATAAGAAGTAGATTGGTAAAAGTCTAAAGGTGGGATGTATTTGGCAATGTGGTGCTAATAATCCGGGGAAATGGAGTATTTCCAATTTAAATTTCCACATTTCTTCTTCCTTGATATTTCTCACCTTTCACTCAATCGCTCATTGTTTTTTTTCAATATTATGATTTTACCTCTCTAACCTCAGCACTGTCTTCTCGTGAGTCGCAAACATGGGTGTCATGAATGGCCCCGGATCCTTAGTGATTTGGACTCCTCACATGTGTGTCCCATCTCACTGAACTATTATCTCAGTAAGCAGGGTCGATCTACCTTTATCTCCCGAGGTGATCGGATTTTTTCTCACTCATTAAATTTTCCATATATTTCAAACATTGTCGCCAGACTCCAAATATGATAATAACAACACAACAACCATAATAGTCTCCATAATGTCACATCATTCTCAACATAATCCCCGGATAGGAAATAAGGTAAAGAATTACAATATTTAGAACATGTGGAGCAATCCTTGAAATAAGGCATATATATATGGCTTTTGTGATGCATAAACATAGGTAAGGCTAGGATATCAAAATATGAGCATTATATGAAAATATAAAGTCCTCCATCCTCTTATTATGCAACGTGTCAAAAGCAACTTTAAATTTTACTCCCTTTCATGGTTTTCAAGAAAATAATGCACTTCAATGTGACTTCCCTTTACTAGGCAATTCCATGCTATATCTCTAATGAATCCAATTTTGCATCGTCGAGTTCAATATTACTTCCATGACACTATTTCTTTAGACAATTTACAAGCATTAGGAGATGTCTCATAGAACTTTGAGTTTAGCAATTAAGCACAAAAAATTAAAAATTTTATTCAAAATTCACCATGTAAAACCAAAAGCAAGAAAAAAACATAAACAAATAATATTAAGCTCTTCCCCTACCCCATACTTAAAATATATAGTGTCCCCACTGTATAAATAAATGGAAAACAAGGGTAAAGGAAGGAACTCACCAAATAACATGTTGTAGAGTCAAAACAGGGCTGTCGAGTAACTGAGGTAGTTGACGTCGAGTAGGCGTGGTCGACGTCGAGTACAGATCTGTTGTGTCGAGTGAAAGATGAAGTCGAGGAAGCTCCTGGTGTTCGACTTCTAGTAGCTAGGTTGACCTCGAGTAGAATGTTTCTTCTCGATCCTCTCGTGGTCGATCTCGACTTAGCCTTCGTCAATTTCGATGTTTCGTCAGGGACTTCATCTTCCTCTCTTTGCGATCCTTTTATGCTTCTCGACCTAAAAATGTTAGTTTTCACAAAGACAAGACCTTCCACGTGAAGCATTCAAAACCAAAAACAAAAGTTTCAAAGTCCCAAAAATCCAAAAGTTTTATGTACATGCTCTAGATTTTAGAGTCGCTAGGCCGACTTCTCGATTAAGCATTAACCTGGCTCATCTTTGTCCGGAGGTATAGGTGGGTCTGGTGGTTCCTCCGGCGGTGGGAAGCGTGGGATGTCATCTGGGGGCATCATGTGAAGAAGCTTAAACCTCCCCGAGTGAACGCTCCATGGCTTCACCCATTCATCTTCATGGGCTCCAGCTGTCATGCATAAAGAAAGATATAAAGAAAATATACATACCTCATCATCATACCTCTTCCGCTTCATTGGTTGATTTGTTTGCCCGTCTCCACCACATCAAAACGGTGGAGAGGGAAGAGATATTTCCACCTCATCATGCGGAGCTTCATGCCACTTTGCTAGGACCTCATACTTGAATATGAACATTGGTTGCTCAAAATCGTCGGGGATAGCCTTCACCTTATAAGGCAAAAGTGACCTTGAAACCACATGGGCAACGACGTCCAACTTCTTCTTTTCTGGCTCCTCTTCTTCTGAAGGTTCTTCAAATGTTTATTAAAAAACAAATAGAAAAGTTTGAATTGAGATAGTGGAAGGACATATATGGGTATCGACTGTAGATAGGTTGATATCGACCGAAGATGGGTCGACATCGACTAGGTGTTGATCGAAGTCGACCTCAGGTTCAAATCCTTCTTCTAGTGGGATTGGGGCTTCTAGCGGTGATTTTGACAAATCTTGTAGCATCCTAAATGCGCGTACACCCTCAAGCCATGCCTCCTCATAAACGATGTATAGCCATCTCAAATATTCCAATTATTTTGCATACCGTCTCTCTCTTTCCCTTTCGGCCCATATTTCAAGGCACTCGAAGAAAACTCAAGGAAAACGTGAGATCTAATTACCTAAGGCGCGAATGAATGCTTCCCCGGCAACGACGCCAATTTGTTGTAGGAGAAAAAGGAGTTCAAAATATAAGAATATAAATCAAACCGGATTATGGCCACGCAAATGATTACAAGACTTCCTCCTGATGTAGCAAAAGGAACTCAGGATCGATCCTCGAGGAAGCGAGTCAGCGGATCCTAGGCAGCGGAAGAATCTCACGGGCAGAAATCGATTCCGAGCAGAAAACGGCAATTCCAGGAGCTGGGTGTAGTCGACGTCGACTAGCCTTACTCGACGTCGAGTAGGTTGGTCGTAGTCGAGTAACTGGTCGAGTACTGTAGAGACACAAAAGCAACATCAATCTTGCTCGATCGAAAGTCAGTGGTCGATATCGACAAAGCGGTGGTCGAAGTCGAGTAGGAACAGTAAAATAAAGAACAAATCTCGCGGAATTCGGAATAAACTATGTGTGAAAGAAAACTTCCAAGATCGGGGTTTGCAACAACGATAACCAAACATGCATAAGGCAAGATAAATAACGATAATCATGCAAATCACATCGAAGGATCAAGCTTTAGCTTTTTCCAACAATTAGACAACCCTTTCAAGGAACCCTAATTGTATCTACCGATTTTATGTTTAATATCCAAGTTGTTAACATGGATCTCTATTAGATAGGCAATAAACATACAAAAGGTAGTAGATGCTCAAAACATAATAAAGGTCGGATCTTTACCTCAAACACGCATGGCTATTGTCGGTTTTGCCCCAACCCTAGAAGTGCGTGGACTACTCGCTCTTCATCATAATTAAAGACATCAATAATAAAAGAAAATAAACTTGCATTAATAAATTAAAATAGAGCTTACAACCAAAGGAAGCCAATTCCGCTCTCGCTTTACAAACTCCTCTGGGCCTCCACTCTCTCTCTTTCTCTCTCTACCCTCCTACTTCTCCTTCTAAGATTGAATGAATAAAAATCAGCCCTATAAGCTTTATTTATAGACTTCCAATCCTTGCGAATCAAGGAAGGAAATATCTATCTAATATCTAAAGATAAAACATTAATAAAAGGGAACATTTATCTAAAAAGGAAATTAACTAAATATCTTCATGTAGATAAATCCTTCTCTTCCATAGATAGATCTTCATAGAATTAGATGAAATCAGCCTTGCTTCGTGCCCAAGTATGCTCGGAATGGCCCAACAGTCTCGCGGCCTAGAGACGCGTAGTCGACTTCGACCAAGCCTAGTCGAAGTCGAGTAGGGTGTACTCGACTTTGAGTACATGTCATAGCTTCTAGATCAGATTCTCTTCCTCGAGCTCGGGTAAGATTCAGTTCTATTCAACATTGAGTAAGGTGTACTCGACGTCGAGTACGGCTCGTGCTCGAGTTGTCCTCTTCTCGTCGAGCTCGGGCAGAATTTTTGGTTTGGTCGACTTCGACCAGTTTGGTTGACGTCCAGTAAACGTGTTAGCTCTCAGCATTCTGTTCTCCTCTTTAAACACACTTTTCCGAGTCCTCGTTCGTCGCATTGGCGCATATGAGCATGCGTTGGAAAGCTATTTTTGAGGGATACAACTTTCATGAAGACATCAAAGCTTGATTCAGAATGATGGATGTCGAAATATGGCCTTTTCTCCAGCTACACTATTGTTAGCTTCTCCATGAGTTTCTTTTAAGCTCCAAAGTGCGACCGATTTATGAGAAATTAAACAGAAACTAGTGTACACTCTATAATCTGGCAAATAAGCATAAACTACATAGATTATGTACTAATCTACCCCAAATGTATGAAATTTATGCAAAAATTGATATTAAAGTGAGTATAAAACATGGCAATAAACATGGACATCGGCTGGGTAGCTTCTTGTTCAGATCCTGCATAAATCAACAAGTCATCTCTAATAGATAGGAAAGGTTGTCTTCCAACTCTTGAGGTCTTTCAAGCCTAGTTCACCCTTCTTCTTTGGCAAGTAGACATCCCTCCATCTAATCCTATGAGATTTCCAAAGGAACTTTGCACAAAGGCTATTGATTTTATGAACGAGTATGGAGGGGGAAGGTAGTATTGAAAACCAGAAAGCTTGAATCCCTTAATGCACAGCTCTAATTAATTCCACTTTTCCTGCATAAGAAAGTGTCTTGGTATTCCAATTGCTAATGTTAGCCAAAATCTTATCTAAGAAGGGGGAGAATTATGAGAGTGTTAACCTCCCTTAAGATATAGGTATCCCTAGGTACTTAAAGGGGAAGACTCCCTGAGTAAAGCCTGACCTTGAGGCCAAAAAGGCTCTATCTTCTTCCATGACACCTGCAACAAAGTATGAGGATTTGGTAAGACTTACCTCTAGTCCTAACACTACGGAGAAGTGGGCAAGTGCATCTAGTAGGACAGTTATAGACCTTCTGTCTCCTCCAAAGGGTAGAACGAGGTCATCTGCATAGGCAAGGTGAGATACTTGCAGTAACTTACACTTAGGTGGAATTTAAAAGCTGGAAGCCTAGTTTTGCACTGATAACACAAATATTAAGGGGGATATGGGATCCCCTTGCCGTAGCCCCCTTTTACCAAGGAAGTAGCCCTGCAAACAACCATTGACATTGATAGAGAAAGATGTGGAACAGAAACATTCCAGAATCCATTTGATAAAGATATGATGGAAATTCAAGTGGAAAAGCATTTGGTCAATGAAGGAGCAAGATATTGTATCATAGGCTTTTTTAGATCTAGGTTTAGGATACATCTTGGACTAATTCTCTTCCTGGTCTATTTCCTAATAAGCTCTTGGAGCAACATAATATTCTCACTCATAATTCTGCCTTCTATGAATCCTATTTAGGTTGGGGAGATGATGCTTTTAAGAACATGCCTTAACGTATTAGCAAGGATTTTAGAGATTATTTTATAAGTGACATTGCAACAGGATATAGGCCTAAAGTCTCCCACTTTGTTGGAATTTTTCTGTTTTAGCAATTAAGGATATGGAAGTGTGGTTTATTTGTTTTAAACGGCTGCTTGATCTGAAGAACTCCTGAACAACACTGGTGAGTTGCTCCCCAATAGCAGCCCAAGTATCCTTGAAGAATTTAGAAGTAAAGCCATCAGGTCCAGGAGATTTTTCAACCCCAATTCCCCAAAGAGCTTTATTGATTTCTTGTGGAGAAACTAATTTGACGTGCTCTTCGTTTCTATCATCATTTAGCAAGGCTCTTGTTGTGAGCCTATGTTTTCATGTTTTACACTAACTTTTATATCGATTTCTGCATGCATTTCATATCATTGGGTTAAAATAGTACAGTTCGAATCTATGTAGTTTATGCTTATTTGCCAAATTATGGAGTCTGACCTAGTTTCAGTTTAATTTCGCAGAAATCGAGGCAGTTTACAGCAAGTCGGAGAAAGGAAAAAAATCATGGAAAAGCTCGAGGTCCAATACTGAAAATCTAAGATCAAACAGAGCTTAACCAAAGCACATTGAGCAGAAAAGAGAAGAAGAAGCACTCGACCAAGACTAGTCGACTTCGACTACTCTAGTCGATCTCGAGCACATTGATCGAGAATCACCCAGTCGAGCACACGAGGTCGAGCACGGAATCACTCGAGAAGCACAATTCTAGTTGTCATCGAGGAGTTTACTCGATGTCGAGTACCCGTCGACTACCAGAATCCTAGCCAAGCTCGAGTAGATATCCGAAGAGAAGAAAACTACTCGATGTCGAGTACACTACTCGATGTTGAGTCCTATCCAGAACCAATCCGAGTCGAAATCGAGTGGAGTCCGAGCTATGTGGATTACTTGCAAGTGAAGGCACGAGATATTCTATCAATTCAAGAGACGATTATCAAGATGAAAGATATTTGTTTCCAAGTTTTATTTGTTTTATTTCCAAGTTTTATCATTTAGCTTTAGATAGATAATTTTAGATATAGATAGATTATTCTTTCCTTGAATAGCCGGGATTGAATACTATAAATAAGGTCTTAGGGGCTGATTTTAAAAATCATCCAATTCTACACACAATTTACATTCGAAAGGTAGCGCAGAGAGAGAGAGAGAGAGAGAGAGAGAGAGCTTAGGCCGATTTGAGTTGGAATTTGCGAGAGCAGTTTTGGCTTCGATGGGTTTCTTTATGATGAAAGGCGAGTAGTCACCCAACTTATAGGGTCGGGGTGAGCCCGACGGTAGCCATGTAAGGTAATGCGATAAAGGTACAATTTGTAATGCAATTTCGTCTTCCATCCCTACGAGAATGATTCTTTTGCGACAACCGAAGGTGATCCTTGTTTATGTTATTGAAGTGAAAGTTATCTTAACACAACTTGGATTAATTATGCAAAAACTTCTATTTTCCTACTTGCTAATAACGAAAGTTATTTTATGAAAGGCATGATCTTTTATTACCATTAGTATGATTCTTATATGGTTATCGTTGTGGCGTTGAAACCCCGATTCTGGAAGTCTTTTAGTTTATTGAATTTCCCACAAAATTTGTATTGATTCTCCTTTATTTTTGTTCGCAAAGTTACGTTTTTGTTCACTTCATTACTTGATCTCGACCAGTTCTGGTCGACGTCGAGTACTCTGTTCTACTCGACTTGCTCTGTTTTAGCTTTTGTTGCACGGTTTTGCAGTTTCTGTTGACAGGTTTAGTCGATATCGAGTACTCTACTCGACATCGAGGAGCCTTCTGGTCGATTACGAGAGGATTATGGAACGAGAAAGGCGAGCACTGACACGATCCTGAATACCCTACCACTACAGCGGGAGGGTTTCTTGTATTTTATTTTCTGGGACAGAGAGTTAGTTTGATTTTATATTTCGATTTATTTTCATAATTGATTTTCCTCCGCATCAAATTTTGGCGCCGTTGCTGGGGAATCAATCAATCGCGCTCTTTTTAGTTTCTTTCTACTCTCTTTTTGTTTTTGTTTTTGTTTTTGTTTTTCAGGTGCATGCAAAGAACCGATCGCACGCCTATTGACCCAATTCTAGAACTAGAACGCTTCTTCCACCTTCGACAAAGGTTAAGGAGGATGTCGCAAGCTAGCAATGAGAACGAGGTCCAGCTCACACCTGCACATGTGCTTGAGCAACTCCGACTACATATTGAGGAATTCACCATCAGAGAAGCAAAATACGCCCGACGAGAGGCGGAATATCAACAAAATCAGCTAAGGTGGGAAACAAGGGTAGATTGCGAAGTTAACGCCAGAAGGGAACTTGATGAGCAGATTGGGCACGTCTCAACAAACGTAAAGGAGTATTTGCTTCCTACTCTGGAAGTTCCAGACTCACCGATCGTTCTTCCCGTCGTTAATTATGAAATTCGTCCTTCTTTTATTACTGAAATTAAGAGGAATCGATTTAGGGGAAAACCCAACAAATGCCCTTTAGAGCATGTTACAACGTTTCTAGATTTATCTGAAGCTAGTGTTGATAATGACAATCTAGAATATTTAAAACTAAAGGCTTTTCGTTGGTCCCTTGCAGGATTAACTATTGTTGATAATGACAATCTAGAATATTTGAAACTAAAGGCTTTTCATTGGTCCCTTGCAGGATTAGCTATTGTTGATAATGACAATCTAGAATATTTAAAACTAAAGGCTTTTCGTTGGTCCCTTGTAGGATTAGCTTCGCGGTGGCTTGAGGGTTCGCCTGCACGATCTATTCGCACAGGGAATGAACTGCAAGACTTGTTTCTTAACAAGTTCTTTCCTCCTGCAAAACAGTTGTGCTCAGACAACATATCAAGGCTTTCGGACAGAAGCCAGGGGAAACATTAGCACAAGTCTGGGAGCGCTACAAAAGGCTTCTGAAATCTTGTCCTACGCATGGACAGCAATCCTACATGATCCAGAAGATCATCTTCAACTGGCTGGATGCACCATTTAAGGATAGGATCAACAACTACATCGCCTATAGGTATCTCGAGTACACCTCACGGCGTGCTTGAGAAACCTTTGAGATGCTGACAAACTATGACAATACTTATGGGACTTCTGCGGCCTCAAACGATAGGTATGAAAGGCCTGCCCCATCTATGCATCTATATGTGCCACCTAAAGAGATTGATCCGGATGTCAGGGACCAGTTCCATAATGATCAGGTACGTAGTCTTACCAAATAAGTTAAATCCCTTTCTAAAGATAAACCTTGTTTGGAATGTGGGTCTGTGAGACAAAGCACCACTGCGTGCCCTCACGCCAACCAAATATTAGTAGCTGAAACCGACGAAGAGGCGCGTTATGTGGGGGGAAACTACTCAGGGCAACATCAGCAACAAAGCTGGAGCCACTATCGCTAGCCCTAGTATCAAAGAGACCCCCCGCCCTACAGAGCTCCTAGTCACCCTAACAAGGAAGGTAAGAAGAATGACATGCAGGTTATTCTTGAAGAGATGTGGAGAAATGACTCAGACATCAAGTAATCCATCAATTTCATCCACACTCAACTGCATGGCATCAAATCTAGACTCGGGGAGATTGATATCTTGTGGAACCGTGGAAATCAATGGAGACCCAAATGGGTCAATTAGCTTCATCAATCCCTATACAATCAGGTACACTTCTTGGATCCTCTAAACCTAATCCTAAAAATAAATCTACAGGACAGGTGGCCACCATGAACCTAAGGAGTGGGCGACAGACCCAAACGCTTGAACAGAACATAGAAGCAGAAGCTGCAGGGGACTCCTCGGCGTCGACCAAACCAGTCCATGTCGACCAGATCTTACTCAACGTTGAGGAGACCCAAGTCGATATCGAGCAGAACTCATAACTCACCAAGAAATCGACTACTCCAATCGATGTCGACCAACCTTCTGATAACGTCGACAAGACTCAAGCACCTCCGAAGAAGAAGACACTGCCATTACCAACAAAATCTTTTAATGACCCAGCGGAAAAGAAATTTCAACGGTTCGTGAAGATGCTTAAAAGGCTAAATGTCACCATTCCTTTCACATAATCACTTCATTTTCCCTACTTCCCTTTTTAAATCGACAAATCCGAATATTTTATTCAAATCCCAAATGATTTTATAGATATTTTAAACACCATTTTATCAACACTTTTATATAGTATTTCTAAATCCTTTATGAAATAATTCCAACTCATTTGTATTCGATGAAACCAACCCTTTATAAATCTCCCGAAATAATATTTTATCTTTTAAATCCTCAAATATTATATAATAATTTAAATACCGCAAATTAATTAAATAATAAACGGACCAACCTGAACCGAACCAAGTTAGTTAATCCCCAAACCGATTTGAATAAATAACAATTATATATATATATATATATATATATATATATATATATATATATATATATATATATATATATATATATATATATATATATATATTCAACTTCATCATCCTCCAAATTCAAATGAAGGAACCCATCGCCCGCACCTGCCCTAGTGCAGCTCCCGCGCCGCCGGTTTGCTCCTCCTCAGATTCTCGTCCCTAGCTTCCTCGCTCACCGGCGCTCACTCCTCGCCTTCTCCTCGGCTCAACCGCGCACGCTGCTCACTCTCATTGCTGCTCGCATCGCCTCGCCGCTCATCCGTGCCTCGCACACGTTTCGCACTCCCGACGACGCCGGAGCTCTCGCCGGGCTCATGAGGCCACCCGATATCCCAACCTCAGCTCTCGCTCACCCCCTAAAAACAAGTCTCGTCCCCGAGACTAAAATAATCGTAAAACATGGGATGAAATTTGAAATTAGTGAGTATAAGGATCATGCCATTTATCCCGTAAGCACCTCATAAGTGCCTCTATGAGATCCTCACAGTACCGTTGTCATAATCATAATATCTCCAATAGATCGTAGCAAGAATGTAATATGGCCCCCTACCACATCCTTACTCTGAATTCCTGGCTATATCATAACTCGAAAAGCATTACAACCTCTGCACTATGTCTTAGCAAGCAGTCTATAAGAGCCCCTATAAAATGCCTGTATTCACTTCGTGGGGCGTCATAATGGAAGGTCGATTAGAAAATTTCAAGAGGGTCATTAGTTTGAAAATGTTTGGTCTCAAAATCATTGAAGTTATCAATCACGTTCAATTTCTCTAAATCCAACTAATGTCATCCTCAAGCGGAAGAAGAAAGCTCCACCTTGGGATTCGTTGAAGAAACGGCGTTAATTATTGGAAGAATAGCAAAATATACCCCACATCAAGAAGAGATTTGCAAATATACCTTGTTTTTTTTTTATTTTTTTGCAAATATACCTAAATTTATTACAAAAATGCCTAATAAAAATGCGAATTTGCCTAAAAGAAAAAAATGTGATTATATTAAAAAAAACAAAAATATATAGGGGAAATACTAGTAAATACCCCACTTTCTTATTTGGTTTGCAAAAATACCTAGGTTTGAAAACAATTGCATCAATATATGAAAATTTGCAAAAATATATGAAAATCTGCGTTCTGTGTTCGAAAGTTTGCATCTTTATGTTTCTATTGTTTGTCGACTTCGAGCAGGTTCTTGTCGATATCGAGTTGATTTACTAGATATCGAGGAGGGTTTTACTCGACATTAGTTTTTCTGAGTTTTGGTTTCTGTTTGTCGATTCTGAGTTTCTGTTGTCGACAGTTGTAGTCGATATCGAGAACCTTTTAGTCGATATCGAGTAGTTCTGTTGCTTTGCTTTCTTTTCTGCTTTTATTTGTCATTTTTGTCTTTCTTTCTGTCTATTATTTCTGTTTGTGAGATTTACAGCTACCTGAGATCCGCTGACAAGCTTCCTCGTGGATCGATCGTGACTTCACACTACTGCATCAGGAGGAGGTCTTGTAATTATTTGCAAAGGACGGAATCTGGTTTGCTTTGCTATATTCATATTTAATTTGCATTCTCGATTTCCTACTACAAATAATTGGCGTCATTGCTGGGGAAGTAATCATTCGTGCCTTAGGTAGTCAGATCTCACTTTTCTTTTGAGTTACTTCGCAGGTGTATGCGCCGTTCTGGTCAACCACCTGAGTTTGACGGCTTAGACGAACCGGAACACCTTCTACACGTCCACGCTAAACTAAAAAGAGCCATTGCGGCTGCAGAGACACAGGAACAGCTGATTGAGAGGCTTCGGAGGGAACTAGCCGCCAAGGATGCTGCTCTCGCCACTGAGAGTGCAGGAAGGGAACAGGAAGCTGAGCGTGCGAGGCAAGCAGAAGATGAACTTGCCCAATATCCTACCACTGCAGAGGATTACATGCACCCGACTCTCGTCGTGCCTGAATCGGCTATTCTAATCCCTCAGAATAACTATGAAATTCGCACTCTTTTCTTAATAGAAATTAAACATATTGCTTTTCATGGTAGATTTAATGAATGCCCTCTTCAACATATTACCAACTTTACTAATATGTGTCGTACTCTTACTGAAGGTACCACCTTGGAGTACATCTTGATGAAGGCTTTCCGTTGGTCTCTCGTTGGTCTCGCATTGAAGTGGCTGGAAGGACTGAAACCACGATCCCTCACGACATGGGCTCAAGTAAAGCAGGAATTTCTCAATAAATTCTTTCCTCCTACCAAGAATGCGCTCCTTCGCCAAAAGATTACATCTTTCAAACAGCAGCCTAGAGAGCCGCTAGCAAAGGCATGGGAACGCTATAAGGATCTACTGCGATCCTGCCCTACACATGGACAACAACCTTGCGTCGTTCAGGAGATCTTCTTCAATTCTCTTGGCCTTGCTGCTAAGGATAGGATCAACACATATACTCATTATGAGTACCTGACAATGCCGCCAGCTGACGCATGGGCTGCCCTCGACAAGCTAACCAACTATGACAACAAGTATGGGACTCCAATCAAGTATGAGGAGAATGCATATGCCAGACCAGCCCCATCCATGCCCCTCTATGAGCCCTCTAAAGAGATTAATCCAGACGTCAAGGAACAATACTAAAGAGATCAGAATCGCAAGCTCCTCAAGCAAGTAAATTATCTTTATGTCAACCGGCCCTCCATCGAATGCGGATCACATAGGCACACCACTACTGAGTGCCCACACACAGAGCAAGTCAGGCTGGCAGAATACCACGAAGAGGCACCTTACGCAGGGGGTCTTAATCGCTATATGGGGGACCAAAGGTTCCAGCAACCACAATGGAACCAAGGTGCTCCTAGGAACCCCCCGCCATACAGAGCTCCAGGACATCCGGAAAGGGACCAGAAGAAAGATGACCTACAAACCATCCTTGAGGAAATACGGAGGAATCATTCAGACACCAAGCAGTCCTTCAATTCCGTCTACACTCAGATACAAGGTGTTAACTCTAGGCTTGGGGAGATTGATATATGACGGAAATCGATGGAGACACAGATTGGCCAGCTAGCAGCGAGCGTCCCCAAACAGTCAGGTTCGCTCCATGGATCTTCAGAACCAAACCCCAAGGGGGAGACCGGACACATCGCCGTTGTGAAACTCAGGAGCGGCCACCAACTACGCGAGCCAGAGGTCGGAAAGTAGCAGGACGAAGGAGCTGAACAGCAAGTCGATATCGACCAGACCATGGTCGATATCAAGGAGAGGCAACTCAATATCGAGGAAGGACTACTCGATACCGAGGACAAACCGGATCAACCTTTGTCTGCACAGCACAACAATTCGACATCGAGAACAGTGATTGATATCGAGGAGAATCTGGTCGATGTCGAAGAGAACCAAGTCGACGTCGAGAAAGCTGCAACACCTCCGACATCTGTTCTAGCTCCAAATCAAAAAAAGAAGCTGTCTTTCCCAACAAAATCTCCAAAGGACCCAGCAGAGAAGAAGTTTCAGCGCTTCATCAAGATGCTTCAGAAGCTCAATGTCACCATACCCTTCACAGAGGCTCTTAATGAAATGCCATCCTATGTCAAGTTCCTCAAGGAGATCCTAAGCAAGAAGCGGTCATTGGCTGAGATTACAGACGAGTGCAGCCATATGGACATACTCGAGAAAAGGCCAGATCCAGGTAAGTTTGTTATAAACATTGGATTTGTTCAACATAAATTCAATGCTTTATGTGATCTTGTAGCTAGTGTGAGTATAACACCTTTAACAATTTGGTCCAAGATTAAGATAGGTTCCCTAGAGCCTGTGGATGCGAAGCTTTATATGGTAAACAACACGGTGGTCATCCCAACAAGCATGGTTGACAATGTTCCAGTGCAAGTAGGTAAGTTCTTTGTCCCTGCTGATTTTCTAATTATTGATATGGCGGAGAACCCTGCTTGTCCAATTATTCTAGGAAGACCCTTCTTGGCGACGGTGGATGCCAACATAAGCGCAAGGAAGGGAGTACTCACTTTCAACATCAGAGATGAGGTAATTGAGTATTCTTTTAATAAAACTGAAAGGCATAGAGGTCCCATGGAAGAGGTAAAAGCTATATCATCTGGTTACATCACTAGCGGGGAGACTAAGGTAAGAAATATGACTTCTGAAGAGCTGGAAAGGAGGGATGTGGAAGCCCATGTGGAGAAGATCATGGTCATCCTAAACGAAGACACAGAGGATCTGCTCGACATCGACCAAGGTAAGTTGACGTCGACTAACTATTTTTCGGATGCCTTGACAGGAAGCAAGTATGAGGTCAAAGTCGACCAGAATTCATCGACATCGAGTAAACTAGTCGACATCAACCAAAATCAGAACCCTCTACCAGCAGCAGCGTCGTCGAGCAGCCAACCTGAAGCCACGAACTCCTCGATATCGAAAAAATTGGTCGATATCGACCAACCATATTCATCCTCGACTTCGCCTTCCTCGACGCTGATTCCACCAGACGAGCAACACTCCTCGATATCGACAATTGTAGTCGATATCGACCAACACTTGACATCCTCGACTTCGCCACCTTCGAGCAGCAGGCCACCACAAGCAGATAACTCCTCGATATCGAGTACACTTACTCGAGATCGACCAAATAAAGTGGTCCCCGAATCCGTTTCTACGAAGGTAAGCCAAGGTACGGATCTTTCTTTTCCTATTTCCATTAAATATCTATCTATACATGGGATAAGTTTGCCTTGGTATGTGCGATTATGTAGGATTTCCAATGATGAGCCTAAGTAGTATGAAGTTGGAGATAAGCTCTATGTTTCCAAATCAAAAGATCATTGGTTTCCCAACAAATTCAACAAGAAGAGGATGGGGCCCTTCGTGGTGAACAAGATCCATTTTGGAGGATTACAGCTGATGGACAAAAATGGAGTCCTATTTGAAGCCCAAGCTACATGGGCCCTGCAAATTCCACCTTGAGCTTAATGGAGAAAGTCGGCCTAGCGACTATAAAATCTAGAGCTTGTAAATAGACATTTATTTTTGGGACTTTTGGACATTGTTGCTTTTGTTTGTTTTTGGTTTTGAACTTTTCGTTTTTCTATTGTGGGTATATGTCTTCTACATTTTTCAGGTCCATGGGGATAGAAGCAAGCTAAATCAGACTCGGCCCAGGCATTTTCACTCGATATTATGAAGCCCTGCACACCTGTCTAGTGAGTTTCTTTCTTTACCCTTGTTTTTATACAGTGAGGACACTGTAATGTTTAAGTATGGGGTGGGGGGATGGCTTACTTTATGCATATTTGATATATTTGACATTATTTGTGCATTATTTCTTAATTTGCTTATAAATGGCTATTTTGGAATTCATATTTGATATCTATGTGCTTATATGCATGTTTTCCAAAAGTTTAAAAAAATTACCCCCATTGAATTTTTTTTATAAATGTCATGGAAGTTTTAATTGAACTCGACGATGCAAAATTGATTCATTAGAGATATAGCATGAAATTGCCTAGTAAAGGGAAGTCACAATGAAGGGCATTATTTTCTTGAAAACCATGAAAAGAGGTAAAATTTGAAGTTGCTTTTGACATGTTGCATAATAAGATGATGGAGGACTGTATATTTCCATATAATGCTCATATTGTTATATCCTAGCCTGACCTATGCTTATGCATTACACAAAAGCCATATTATGCCTTATTTCAATTATTGCTTCACATGATTTAAATATTTTCCATTCTTTACCTTATTTCCTATCCGGGGATTATGTTGAGAATGATGTCACATTATGGAGATTATCATATGGTTTTTGTGTTGTTGTTATATTTCATTTTTGGAGTTTAGTAGGAAATTGTTTGAAATATATGGAAAATTTAATGAGTGAGAAAAAATCTGATCACCTCAGGAGATAAAGGTAGATCGACCCTGCTTACTGAGATAATAATTCAGTGAGATGGGACACATTGTGAGGAGTCCAAAGCACTACGTATTCGGGGTCATTCATGACACCCATGTTTGCGACTCGCGAGATGGCAGTGCTGAGGTTAGAGAGGTAAAAGCATATTATGGATAAAAGTATTATGAAAGGTGATGATTCTTATGAAGAAGAAGTGTGGTATGAAAGTTTTGAAATACTCCATTTCCCCGGATCATTAGCACCACATGGCTAAAAATATCCCACATTTAGCCTTTTACCAATCTACTCCTTTTTTAGCTTAATTAAAGTCCTCTTGATTATTAATGCTTTGTCATGAATGAAATATTTTTGCATAACCCTCCTTTTGTGAGTAGATGTTGCTTTTTAATTGCACATGCATGGATTTGTGACATAAGTACCTTTTCGAGGATGGTAATTGATTGCAGGGACATATGAGAATAAATCTAAAATGTTGAGAGTTTTGATTTCTTCCCTTGAATGACAAATAAAAGTATAGCTTGAGGACAAGCAAGCTTAAGTATGGGGTGTTTGTTGTGAGCTGAATCTGCCATGTTTTATAGTTACTTTTATATCGTTTTCTGCATACATTTCATGTATTTGGGCTAGAATAGTACAGAATCTATCTATTTCATGCTTATTTGCCAAATTATGGGATCTACACTAGTTTTTGTTTAAATTCGCAAAATTCGAGGCAATTTACAGCAGTTCAGAGAAAGGACGAAAAGCTCGGAAGTCAACTACAGAAGTCCAAAGTCAAAGAACGACGGAACTAGAACGAATCAGGCTGAAGCCAAGTGTTACTCGATATCGAGTACTTTTACTCGATATCGAGTACTTTTACTCGATATCGGCCAAAGAAGTCCGAGCAGAGCACTGGTCGAGTAGGAGCTGAAGACGAAGCCAACTCGACTCCAGAGCCCTACTCGGTATCGAGTACTTTTACTCGATATCGAGTACTTGAAAGTCATGCCCTGAGTCGAGGAAGGATGCTAAGTCGAGAAGCCGAAGACTGGGCATACCGAGCACCACTTACTCGATATCGAGTACTTTGCTCGATATCAACAACCCCAGCACCACATGTCCGAGCCAGTGTCGGGGAGCGGTTTCTCGGCCAAGACCAGTGAAGCTGAAGTCGACGACAAAGCTACTCGATATCGAGGAGAGCTCTCCTTGGCCGCATTACGCGGTGAGCTGTCCGAGTCGAGTTGGGCTTGCTTGGATCTGAGTTTGCCCGATTCTATCCACATCTACCAAGTCTTATCAAGATCTATCAACTCCATGGAAGATTTACCTACTTTAGATATATTTCCTTTTTTGATTTAATTCTATTATTCCATTATTTTATCTTCAAGTAAGTAGATAAATAGATATAGATATAGATAGACTTTCTTAGCAAAGGTTGGAAGCCTATAAATAAAGCCTTAGGGGCTGGATATTATTCATTCAATTCAACACACAATTAGTTACATAGAGAGAGTAGAGAAGAGAGCTTATGGCGAGAGAAGTTGGAAAGGCGAAAGCGGATTTGGCTTCGATTGGTTGTAAGCTTTCTTTAGTTTATTTAATGCAAGTTATTTTCCTGAAATTATTAATGTCTTTCTTGATGATGAAGAGCGAGTATTCCACCCACTTCTAGGGTCGGGATGAGCCCGACGGTAGCCATGTAAGGTGATGCGGTAAAGGTTTGATCTTTTTTATGCAATTCGTCTTCTATCCCTGTTAGCATGATTCTTTTGCGAAAGTTGAAGGTGATCCTTGTTTGTGTTATTGAAGTAAAAGTGATCTTAATGCAACTTGGATTAATTACGTGAAAAGGGTTAGTAACAATTAGGGTTTATGCGAAAGCCTCTATATTCCTATTTGTTAATAACGAAAGTTATTTGATGAAAAGCATGATCTTTTATGCCTTTATGTATCATTTTGCATGGTTATCGTTGTGGTGTTGAATCCCTGGCCTTGGAAGTCTTTTAGTGTATTGATTTAATTCATCAAAATCTGCGTTCTGTGTTTGAAAGTTTGCATCTTTAAGTTCTGAGATCCGCTGACACGCTTCCTCGTGGATCGATCCTGACTTTCCACTACTGCATCAGGAGGAGGTCTTGTAATTATTTGCAAGTGACGGAATCTGGTTTGCTTTGCTATATTCATATTTAATTTGCATTCTCGATTTCCTCCTACAACAATTCCCTGATGTGGTTAAAGATAGTGCTTTACTGAACTTACAGGAGTCGATAACGAACAGACTTATCGTAGCACTAAAGTGAATTGATGTGTTGATCAAGGTGGTGGAAAATGGAGTGACGAGCCTTTTCCGGGTAACTCGATCACCGGTTTGAAATCGAACATGTAAGGATACATGAATAAATTTCATTATTTCAGGAGTTTAATTACACCTGAAGTACGTATGGATAACTTGGTGATATATGTATTGGACATCGATGATTTTGGAGTATACTCACTCAAGTACAGTAAAGTTTTAAGCACTGGAAGGTCTAACTTGAAGGCTATAGCAGACAAATTTATTGATAGATACTACATATCTTTGGCGCAAAGTGTGTGGATTGCCAAATGGGAGTCCATGTGATAATGTGTAGTTAAATGTGTTTCATACATTAGATGTAATCAAATTTAAGTTTAATCAATTAAAGATGCTTTTTGATGGGTAATACCTAAAGATCCCTAGTTCGAACCCTGGATATGGCTACTCTTTATTTACAAATTCAAGGAACTGAACTGGTGTTACATTAGATATAATCAAAATTAAGTTTCCCTTAGGTTAATTGATTTATATGAGTATTTCCTTTCCATCTGAGCAATTTGTATAGTACGGAGTATAACACAAACGACTAAACATCGAAGCTATTTTTTGACATTTGACAAGAAATGAAACAGATTATGACAGGATGTAATTTTTACCATGGCATGATATAAACCATAAAGTTGTAACAATTTGGGGTTAATCCTCCATGACTATTATGTCTCGATAGTTCCATATTATAGATTGAACACCCATGTCCAATTGTAATTGTTAAACATAAACACTTTGCGTATAACACGAAAGACTAAATATCACAATTAGTTTTTGACATTTAACCGGAAATGAAATAGATTATGTGGTATGATGTAATTTTACCATGTCAGGATATAAACCATAAATCTGTAACAATTTGGGATTAACTATAATTATAAGGGGTGCGACGCCGTCAAGCATCCCACACTCACATTTGATAGGAAAACACATATAACCTGATAAGAAATTCAATAGATCTTGACAGGATATGGCTACCAATATGTCAGGATACAAACCAAAAAGATGTCAAAGCTGGTGGTTAAAGGTTGACAAGAGTATTGGAAATAATGGATCGGAAAACACTAAAATTTGTAGTTGATAGTGTTAGATGCTTGGCGACGTCGTACAAGTATAAGAGGCATGAGTCATCATTGAGCTCAATTCTCACATTTGGCAGGAAAACACATATAAAGATGTCAGGAAATTCAATAGATCTTGACAAGACAAGGTTATCAACATGTCAGGATACAAACAAAAAAGGTGTTAACATCGGAGGTTAAACGTTAAAAAAGATTATTGCAAATAATGGATCAAAAAACACTAACCATTTATAGTTGATAGTGTGGGATGCTTGACGACATCTTACAAGTATAAGAGGTATGGCTAATCATGACAGGAAAACACATATAACCTCATAGATAATTCAATAGATCTTGACAGGATATGACAACCAAAATGTTAGGATACCAACCAAAAACATGCCAAACTTGGGGGTTAAAGGTAGACAAGATTGTTGCAAATAATTGATCGGAAAACACTAAAAATAGTTGATAATGTTATATGTTTGACGACGTCGTACAGGTATAAGAGACGCGGGTCATCATTGAGCTCAATTCTCACATTTGACAGGAAAACACATAAACATGGCAGGAAATTCTATGAATCTTGACAAGGTAGGGTTATCAACATCTCAGGATACAAACAAAAAAGATGTCAATGTCGAGGGTTAAACGTTAAAAAGATTATTGCAAATAATATATGGATTGGAAAACACTAACCATTTGTAGTTGATAGTGTGAGATGCTTGACGACGTCTTACAAGTATAAGAGTTGCGGGTCATCATTGAGCTACATTTTTAGAATTGACAGAAAAACACATATAACCAGACAAGAAATTCAATAGATATTGATTGGACAGACTATCAATATGTCAGGATATTAACAAAAAATGTGTCAAAACCAAGGGTTAAATGTCGAAAACATGCTACAAATAATGGATCAGAAAACACTGACATAGTTGATAGTATGGGATGCTTGAAGACGTCGTACAAGTATAATAGGTACGGGTCATCATTGGGCTACGTTTTCACATTCCACAGGAAAACACATATAACCTGACAAGAAATTCAATAGATATTGATAGGATAGAGCTGTCACCATGTTAGGATACAAACTAAAACGTCTCATACTTTCCAAAACTACTAACAACTCATCTTTTACTAGGTTAAACGGTTTCAAAACATATTATCATATCTTTAAAGATTAATTCCAAATTTTATATAAAAAAAATCTTCCCATAAATTCCTTTATTTAATTTTGCAAATTTCCAAAAAATATATATTTTTTAATTTCTGAAAATCTTATTATAATATAGTTATTTTAATTAAAAAAATACATAAACTCATAATACTTTTATTGCAAGTATGCCCAAATGGGCATCCTTTGCAATTTGGAAGAAATTGGGGTATTTTTGCAACCGTTTTTTTTTGTAGGGTATATCCGCAAATTTGCCTTAATTATTTTATTATTTATATTTCTTATTTTTTATATATTATATTTTTTTGTAACTCCTATATTAGTTGGAGTCTAATTATAGAATTGCTTATTTTAGTATTTCTTAGTTAGGTCAAATAAAATGGTTAGGAGAGTCTATCCTTTAGGCTTTCTTAATTATCATATTTTATTATTTTCTATATCAAGATTTTAGATTAAGTTTTATTTAGATAGGATATAGTTTGGTAAAGCAATCATTAGCCTTTAAGGAAGCCAATCAAACCCTATTTATTTACCTATTTAAACATTGTATTCCATTTTGAATTAATGAGATTGAATATATAATTGAAGAAACTTTTTGGCTAAAGGGTTCTTCGATTAATCAATCCAAACTCGCATTCCGGTTAGTATTCTTTCGATTCGTTGATTTCCCAAAAAAAAATCACTTTGCAATTTGTTTCGTTTTGAGATTCATTGATCGAGGGCTTCCGAAGTCGGCAATTTCACATAAGCCGCCATTGTTGACCAACCTATTTAATTATTACCTTGTTAGTTAATTAATGTTTTGTTGCATTGATTCATCACAAATAAAGGAGTAATATTCCATTCTTCCATTGAGCCACTGTTCATGACTTAATTCCGTCCAAGGGAGGATTTGGTGATCGGTATCGATTGACGCTACTTTGCCTACTTGGCGTTAGTGGCTTCGAAGAGGGGAAATACAAAGAGCTAAGCAAGATCATTCGCTTTTATTTTTGCAATTGGCCGGCCTAGCCAATTGCTATACATCAATTGGTATTCAGAGCCAGGTTATGCTACGCTCTTTTTTTCTTTTAGTTTGATGTTAAGATGTTTTTATTTGATGGCTTGGGAAATTTGGGGTGATTGGGAAGATGATCCCGATCCATTGGATGGATTTTTTTGCTTTAGAACGTGCTAAACAACAACGACGCCAACAAGAGTTACGTCCGAGAGCTTGGCTACAACAACAAACCCTAGAGCGTCAACGCGAAGCCAAAAGACGCCAACTTTGGCTTCAACATCAAGAGGAAGAACAACGACGAGCTAGGGAACAACTTCAACTAGAACGTCAACGAGAGTACAGAAAATGTGGTTGCGACAATATAAAGAGAAGGAATTTCGAAGTGGGAGATCTGAAATTGTCGATTGGGATGTTTAGTATGCGTCTTATCAGCGTCGCCAAAGAGAAGAAGAGGATCGCCAAAGTTGGGAGAAGGAGAAGCTCTTCGAAAGGCTCAAGAAATCGTCGTGAACAATTTCGTTGCCCAGAAAACAGCACAGCGCGACGATTTTGTTTCGCAGATTTCCGTGGAGCCCAGCCTCGGATTCGCATTATCTCAATCTTGTTGCGAAGTTGACTCGACAAGCTTTCCAACGGTGGGTTATACATTGCCAGAGTCTTCAAATAAGGTCTCCGAATCTGTTCTGCAATCAGACTGCAACAATGTTCAGGACGAGCATGTTGATTCCGTTGCGGAGAGTTAGCGATTGTACCTCTTTGGCATGTTCATGAAGTTCCAGTTGCGGAGATTTGTGTGGTCATTGATCCTATTCTTATTGAAGATCAAGTCCGTTCAACGATCGCGCATGAAGGTGTTGTTTTTGGGGTTCCTATACCTCGAATTCTCCTGGCACCTATTCCATCCATTCCTCCATTGTCTTCTTTGAAGGTTGCTGCTCCTTCCTTGCTGATCATCGCCAACTCGATTCGAGGATGAATCGAAGATAAGAGGGGGAGAATGATGCGGGTCAAGATGGCCTTCTGTGGGTCAAACAACGATCCTTATCCAGGCAACGACTCGAGGACGAGTCGATTTCAAATGGAGGAGAATGATGTCATCCTCAAGCGGAAGAAGAAGGCTCCACCTTGGGAGTCGTTGAAGAAGCGACGTGGGAGTCATTGAAGAAGTGACGTTAATTATTTTATTATTTATATTTCTTAATTTTTTATATATTTTATTTTTAGTAACTCCTATGTTAGTTGGAGTCTAATTATAGAATTGCTTATTTTAGTATTTCTTAGTTAGGTCAAATAAGATGGTTAGGAGAGTGTATCCTTTAGGCTTTCTTAATTATCATATTTTATTATTTTCTACATTAGGATTTTAAATTAAGTTTTATTTAGGTAGGATATAGTTTGGTAAAGCAATCCTTAGCCTCTAAGGAAGCCAACCAAACCGTAGTCCTTTTGATTTAATCGGATTGAATATAGAATTGAAGAAACCCTTTGACTAAAGGGTTCTTCGATTATAATCCACCCGCTTCCAAGTATTTACGATTCCAAATTATAATTACGTTTCAATTTCCATTACATATTGTCGAATTAGAATCCACCACTTTCCACCATCTTGTGCTCACGTATGCCATTCACACGTCTTGGGAGAGTCATTACCACCATCATCATTCACGTTCAATTCACCTTGGTGGCACCATACCTCAATGATAAGTTATTGTTATACATCACCAACTCAGTCCTTTTTCAACACCATTCGAAATTCTCTAACCCGACGTTAATCAAACAATTTTCAAATCTCAAGAGGTGGAATCATTCACCTCTAAGGGCTAATACCATATTCCCTTCCTAGGTTCCAAGTCAGAATCAAATCTCATCAATTCGATTCTATAATCCTAGCAATTCCAATTCAAGGGATCATATATCATAGGAATTTTCAACATAGCCATCGTATCACACATTCATAATCAATTCATACTCATGTCAGGATAGTCACATACTATAACATATCTAGCATTGTATCGTTCATGGTAGGATTTATCACATCATCTCATGGAAGTTACACACCATATCAATCTGATAAGCACGTCATATCAATCAGATAAGCACATCATACTCATGCTACTTGATGGACGGTTTTTAGTCGCATAAACCGTATCAAAATAAAACTCAAACCTACAAACTAGTATAGCAAGCAAGTAAGAGGTCGATCCCACAGAGAATCAAGTATTTCTCAGCAATGTGTATTTACCAATTAGTAGAAAGGGGGGTTTTGGTTGTTTGAGATTGAAAAGAAAACAAAATAAAATAAAAACAAATAATGCAAAACAAATTAGAGAAGATCGCTCTACCTACAACTATCCACTTTATTTGTTTGAATTGATATTGTAACTTCCTCTTGTCCTTTTAGTCTTCCTATGAATGCCCTTGTCCCGACCTAATATAGTTACTAGTCCAATCAGTCCTAGAAACCCTTATCAATCGAACAGTCCCTAAAGAAGGATTTAACCCAATTGATAGCTTTAAGTTCAGAGATTAACCAAGGTATTTGCAGTCCCTAAAGAGGGATTTAACAACACATCCAACTTCCTACCAATACAATTAGTTCAATCAGCCCTAAAGGAATAAGTTTGCCACTTGGGTTAAGGTTCGCAATCAGGAATCTACAAAACCCTAGCAATTGAATTGATCTAACTAGTTGGCCAGACGAGAAAGAACAAAACAATAAACAATCAAGCACAAAGAAGTTGAAGCATTCAATATAGGAAATAAGGAACAAGATTCAGAAACTCACAATCAATCCAAATGAAGCTTCAAATAGCAAGTAGAACGAAGAGAGTTTAGTCGCCCATGGCGAACATCGCTCTCTCTCTAATTGTCTGATGGTTCGTAAGAATAGAATGGAAGGTAATGAAAAATAACATAAAAGTGGCCTAATAAAACATCCAAGTCGGCCTCAAAACAACATAATAGAAAACTAGGGTTTTTTCCAAAACGCGCTGCGCGCTGGCGGCAGCTGCGGCGGGCGCAGCATGAATACCGCCCCTGGCGGCGGGCGCAGCAAATTATGCGGCGGCCGCTGCATTGGGTTTTCCCGAAAATTCCGTCTCGAATTAGCTCTCAACGGCAACATGACAGTTGTAGCTCTCTGAAAGAGCTTTCCAACGCATGGTCATAATAGTCGATCGGACAACCGAGGCTTCCAGAAAGTGCAAAACAAGTTCAGCATGTCTGGCGACAACTTCTGCAGACTTGTTCTTCGTTTAAGTTCGCTTCATCTTCTCAGGACCTCTTGAGATCTTCATGTAAGCTTCTTCGATCAACTAGACATTCTCATCCAATGCGTTATCAACTCATGTCTCCTCCTCGGATCCACGATTACCTGGAATAATCAATAAAAACATGTAGATTCCGACTCCAACCACACAGAGAACAAATATGCAAATTATACTTAAACCATGCATGATATGCATCATAACTAAGCTAAATGCAACCTATTATAACTCTCTAAATGCATGCTATCACTACTGCCAAGCGTCATCGCATTAGAGGCAAACAAGTACTTCCATACATTAGCATTCCATCGAGTCCAGGGAATAACTATGTTAGTACTAACAATTCACTATTGTTGAGGACCATACATCATAGAATCAACATCGTCTATAGCTTAAATTCCTCAACTAAACCGCTCTCACGATTGATCTAGACGCCTCTTAACAATCTCACTTACTCTTTCTTGGCTCTCAAGAATCCGCCTAAACATCACCCCCCAAAGAGATATCTCGAATCACCTTGCTAACCTGATCATATTCCACGCACCACTGACCACTCTCACTAACCATCCACCTCTAATAATCCAACTCATACTAATCATCTCACACTTGTCACTCTCGACAACTCTAATGCAGAAATCCATCTCGTGCTACTCCCAACCACGAATTACCAAGACCCCCATCACCAACGCCTATCCTCAAAGTCTAACCACTTATTATATCTACTCATCCCATTCCAGAACTCACGAAACCTGAACCACTCATGACTCCTCAAGCCGACCTACTATAGATCCTCTTCCCAGCATTATCCGAATTTACCTCAAGTTACCACTCCTTAACCACGACCATTATCCCCAACGAAACCTCACCCTAGCTCGAATTACCCATATCATCGCAACATGACCAATTCTGCCATGATTTTCCAACCGATAGAATTCCCACTGAACTCATATGACATCCTCGTCCGAATTTCCTAAGTACCGCAACTTCACCAACCTTTTCAAATCTCTTATCATCTAGCGTCCTCAATACCTTCTGCTTTGCCTAGTTCCCAAATCCATACTCATAATATCCCCATCTCAACCTTAAGCCCACAGTCTTACTGGGAATCTCAATTACATCCTTGCCTAGCTGTCAACCTTTCCTCGAAGACTCATCTCACATCCTCAAATACCACAATAGACACAATAACCTCCACTCATAAATTCCCCAAGCATTACCAATCATATCTAAACAAACCCAAATACTCATCACACGAACAACCCTGATATGAACAACCTAATATCCGAGATCGATAATTTCACAAGCAACCTCATACTACTCTTCCTAGGCAATTCCTCAACCTCACCCCTTACCGAAATCGCTCCCACTCACAGCACACACCACCTAGTCCCAAATTCTACGATTCCTCAGTCATTCTTTAATCGATCATCCTCGACATCGCCCACGATCCGCTCATAGACTATTTAGACACCTTTCTTAGCACACCAATCCGTCTCACAACACCTCCCCTCAAGAATCTTCTGATCTACTCCTAGCTCCCCTCAAGAATCTTCTGATCTACTCCTCAATACCTTCTGCTTTGCCTAGTTCCCAAATCCATACTCATAATATCCCCATCTCAACCTTAAGCCCACAGTCTTACTGGGAATCTCAATTACATCCTTGCCTAGCTGTCAACCTTTCCTCGAAGACTCATCTCACATCCTCAAATACCACAATAGACACAATAACCTCCACTCATAAATTCCCCAAGCATTACCAATCATATCTAAACAAACCCAAATACTCATCACACGAACAACCCTGATATGAACAACCTAATATCCGAGATCGATAATTTCACAAGCAACCTCATACTACTCTTCCTAGGCAATTCCTCAACCTCACCCCTTACCGAAATCGCTCCCACTCACAGCACACACCACCTAGTCCCAAATTCTACGATTCCTCAGTCATTCTTTAATCGATCATCCTCGACATCGCCCACGATCCGCTCATAGACTATTTAGACACCTTTCTTAGCACACCAATCCGTCTCACAACACCTCCCCTCAAGAATCTTCTGATCTACTCCTAGCTCGCCCATCCACCTCTAGAACTATCCTAACTACCTCTACACACACCCAATCTCAAGATCACCCTAATTAAACTATTCCAGACCTCAGCCAACCACTATCTTATACTACCCGCACACACTACTTGCCTCTGCTTCCACCTCTAACTAAGACCTACTTAGAAGCTCATCTGAGAACCCCACTACCTACTACCTCCTACCAGTCCTAACTCACTCGGCTCTACCTAAGTTAATACATCCATCCTGCATACACTCTCGCTCATCTCATGACCAAGAACAAAGACTTCAATCCCTCTGCCACTTTCCGACCTAGCTTACCGAAGAATCTCTTGACTCATGCCCGAGAAGAAGCACCACCAGACATATAACCCATAACCTACTCACCAGCAAGTCAGTATACCAAGCACCAAGGCACATCATCATAGAAACAAGTTAGTCAGGCAATCATTGCTACGAGTTCAGCACATCCGTCATCACACATTCAATTATGTCAGTTCTAGGCCTATCACACAACATCAATTCCAATTAGTATAGAATAATCCACGATTTGAATTAAGAATGCTCTTCCTCCTGTCAGCTAGGAAGAACCTGTCCACGATTGTCATCTTTGAAGCATATTCTTCCTTTTTTTCCATCGGTGATGTTGTTCCTGGGGCCTAGGGGTCATGGACCCATCACACTTCCGTTGCGCCGCTCCGGTGCCACTTGGTCGTCGGTCCTTTCTTGCATATCGGCGCTTATCGAATGATCATAAGGGTTAGAAGTAACGGAGATAGGAAAGAGACAAAGGCGGATAACACAACTTCCTTAAAAGTTCATACATGGACCAGGACTAGGGACGACGAGGCCAAGGAGAAGATCTGAACCTGAGAGTTACAACGATTCCCTTATAATTGTGGCACGAAAACACATAAAAATCAAGAGATATCATCACATTATTTCACACTAGTATACACTTATCTCAAGGGATATCGATTTATGCATTCATAACATGTTTATATAATCATCTTTATATGTGCGCAGAACAAGCTAGCAACCTATCATTTCATTCACCAATCATGCTTGACAGACTAAGAACATGTATGCACATACTGACATGGGACATATATGGCATAAGTTATGCAAGATCTAACAAACATCACAGGATCTCATATGCACGACTTATCACTCATTTAGATACACAATTAAGCAAGTCATAATATTACGGAAAGCATGCTAAGATGTACCCTAAAAATCATGCTAAGGGTATGGTCAGTTCATGCAGGGTTGGTACAGCAACTATCTCATCACATACATCCATATTCGCATAGTAAGACTAGGACGTCACACAATCATACGAGGGCCTATACCTGGGAGGTATATGTCTTACATGATACTAGCAATACTCATTAAACATGTACACAATTAATGAGGTCCAATTAGGTTAATCTGGCATGCCAAGTCATCTAATTCATGTGTTAAACATGCAAAGAGAGTTGGCCACACTATCATGGACCTAGTTCATAGGGAGACAATAATCATGGGAATTCAATACATACGACACATACATCCACTCATAAGTGCAACCATGCAAGGTACAAGGCAAGTCATGCTGAATTATACCAATATAGCATGTATTAAAATCACAAGGAGGCTATCATTATAACTTGACAGAATTCTCTAAGGATAATCACCGACTCACCACCCCGTTTCCCCGTGGGACGCTATTATGGCTCGCTGTACAAAAGGACATTCACACCGTTTTCGAGAGGTGAGGGTAGAACTTGTGTTTAGTCTCTTGTGGCAAGAAGACGTGGTTGACCATTACGTGGATCGAAAGGGCTGACTCCATAAGACAACTCACTTCTATCTCGAAATGATTTAAATCCTGACCCCGACTAGCATACTCAGGTAACCCCCACTAGTAAGACTCTTGTGGCAAGAAGACGTGGTTGGCCAGTTCAATTCTATAGCATATCGAATCTCATCATCATATCGGGGATCTTGCGAGAAGAAAATAATAATGTTGACAATAGTAAAGGTGTTCCAACGACTCGAATGACTCAAGACTAAACCCGATGGAGCTGGGCTATCCTATGACCCTAGCAAGGTCATTCGTAAGTGCAGTTCATAAGCATGATACCACATGACATGCTTTTATGCATATGCAACACCTACATACAATATGACACATCATACAGGAGGTACTGGTTACTGAGTAAGCCCCGAAGGACTTACCTGGCTAGCAGATCGGAAAAAGAATCCAGCACACAGTAGTCACGATCATAGAGTATCACCTAATTACATAACAAGAATATATATAAGTCTATGTCTAACTATCAAGCACTCAAGCACACACACCAATCAATAGAACAAGTAACATATCGTAAACCTCATCGTATCGCACGTTCCATAAAGCCACATTGCTCATCATAAATCATCAACCAAATCTGCATGTTCATACTCATCATATCCGCATATATCCCAACAGTCCATCACAATCATAAAGCATAATTTATTCGATAATATCCTACTAACTCGTCACAATTATATAACCTTTTAACCTCTTATAATAAATCACCACAAGTCATGCTAATAGTCACAAATATCATGCCGTTAGTCAACTGATCATATCATCATGCTAGTTAGTCATGGAATAAGTCATATCCCCAAGTTAGTCCCAAGCCGTTTCAAAATCCGAGTCAAACGGTTAGAAATCCAAATTCATAAAAATGTTCCATTTGAAGGTAAGGTGAGGTGAGGTGATGGAAGTGGGTGAGGGTGGAGTGTGGAAATGGGTAATCTAATGCTCGGAAATAAATAATGAATACGCGAATTTCAAATCCGAAAATAGGTCAACGAATGTTAGTTTTCCCGGCTCTCGCTTTCTCGATCAATTAGATTTTTAAAACAGAAGAGGATATCATCATCCAATAATTATTTCCAATTTTTGAGGTAAAACAACGCAAATTATTCGCCAAATTTTATATTTCGGTCGGAATCCACTAAATGAGTTTTAAATTCAATTTAAGTTCATTTTTAATTTCCTTTTTCCAGAAATTTAGGAATTGAAATTCCGAGCCTTTAGAAATTTATTAGTAAATCTTAATAAATACTCCTCCTAGTAAAATAGTTATATTTGACTTTTTCATAGAGTTTAAAAATAAAAACTCTATAAAATGATGAGCTTTAAATTATTTTTTTAATAATTTCATATATTTTTATATTTATATATTTTTATTCTTATTAAAAACTAAACAAAAATCAAATATTTTAATATGGATGTAGTATTGAACAGGGCCCCTAAAAAGGATTGGACGGCCCTACGAGGAAGCCATAGGGAGGTGTGCTGGTGTCCGAGGCGCAACCAAGCAGGTGAAGGAAGCTGGAGACGTCGACGTCGATCCTTGTAGGCGAGAGTGGTTTGATTTGAATAGGGAGCCCGACGGGAGCAGACTTGATCGGAGGAAGGAGATGATTGTGGTCCCCACTTCCTTTGCCAATTTATATTGTTTTATTTAACATTTAACCGGTTAGGAGTTTGGAAATTTGGTTTGTTCGGTTCGGTTCGGTTGGATTTAAATGGGTTTGGTTCGGTTTTGGATTTTATAAAAATAAGGGTGGGTTTGGTAATTTAAATAAGGGTTGGTTTTATTAAATAAAAATAGTTGGGAAATTTAAAGGATCTAGAAATGGTTTATGAAAGTATTTAGGCAAATTTGCATAACTATACCAAAAAATGTCGAGAGTTTGCAAAACTAGCATTGCTAGTGGAAAATTTGCAAGAGGGGGAAAATGCTAGTCTTACAAATATTTGGGTAACCCTTTAAATAGTTTGCAGGTTTGGGCCACCTTTAAATTTTAATTGTTTTAAACTAATTTTCAGTCATTTTCATTAGTTAAAATTAAAAAATAAATTTATTTTTTAACTTAATTTAATTTTATCTATCTATAGACACCCGCTTTATATATGTTTATGAAAAAAATATTTCAAAATGAGTTTATTTTCTGGACGGAGAGATAAATACGGGACTTACGTACTAGTCAATACATTCTTCATGCCACTAACGTCTATTTATGTGCCAGTATTGGTATATCTCGTGCCAACTCTTTTGACTCTGACAGATAAACCCAATCCGAATATTACAATTATCTTAACGTCTATCATGATTGTCAACTACATGCCACTCAATACCGTCGTCGTGCCACTAATGTTTATTTACATGCCAATATATGAATTTCATGTGCCAACTCTCATGAATCCGACCGAGACACATTCATTATTATATATTATATGATGGGGGCACGGTTCCCTTCACTTTTTCTTCTCTCTCCTCTGCAAATCTCTGCTCTCTCTCTCTCTCTCTCTCTCTCTCTCTCTCTCTCTCTCTCTCTCTCTCAATTGGAAACTTTTTCTTCTCGCTCCTCTGCAAATCTTTGCACACACACTCTTCCTCTCTCAATTTGGCAGCCCTCTCTCTCTCTGCAATTAATAATCTCTCTCTCCACTTGCAACAATGGGTTAGATGACTGGATAATTTTGCAAAATTTTGATCCTAATTGTTAGTTTTGCAATTTTCTCAAGAGGGGTGCTAGTTTTGCAAAACCCAAATTTTTTTTGGCAAAATTGCAAAAATATACCAAAAGTAAAATCCTTTGGCAAAAGTAGCAGTGCTACTGTAAAAATTGGGAGGTGGGGTTTAATTGCTATTTTTGCAATTAATTTGGCAACTTATTAAGCCGGTTGCAGATAAAAAAAAAGGAACATCTTTAACTTGCCAGAGGAAAAGCATCGAGAGCTCATGTGTGATGTCCTGCACATTAAATGCATTTAATGAACTCCATATTGGCGCCAAAAAAAAGGAGGGATAAATGATTGACTTTTTAAAGCATGGAAGTCTAGAGACCCCACCACCATTCCATCTCAGCTCAAGGGTAGGGGTGAAAGTAAAAGTCTCTCCATGAAAGCTGACTGGGTAGCTAAAGTGGACTCAATTACCAGTTATATGTCGGCTACTAAAGAATACAGGACAACAACTGACTATTACGCGCCAGAGGAAAAGTGACACGTGTCAACATCGTATAGTATATATTCACAAAAATGGGTATGTAAGATTGTGGGTTTCTTTTTATGGACATCACTACTTTCACTCCTCTTCATATCCCCATAGAAAGGACTAAAACTCACTACAAAAAAAAATTAAATTGGCCACGCTAAGTAGCTTCGGCAAGGGGGTTGGCGTGGCAATTGGTGTCTTTTCCCACCATTGGTTGCTTCGGCAAGAGCTGCCAACCCTTTCGCCACACTGCCTAGCTTCGGCAGGAGCTTACCGTGGCAATTGATACCCTTTTGCCACGGTATTAGCCACGACAAGCCTTAAATCCAAAAAACAAGACAAATTCGCCATTGATGGTAGCTTCGGCAAGGTTGCCGTGGCAAAAAAAGAAAAAAGAAATTCGACAATTTGCCACTCCAACAACAATCTATCGTAGCAAATGCAATTTTTTATTAAAAAATAAAAAAAAAAACCCTAAAAACAAACCCACTTGCCTCCCTCTCTCACAGATAAGATTTACCCTTCTCTCTCCAGACTCTCCCCTCGTCTTCTATCTTCCCGATCTCCTCTCTCTCCTCAATTTCAGATATGAGAAATTTGGATCTCGTTGATTCGAGAAATCTGAAGCCTAAAGTGGTAGATTTAACCTCCATCTCATTCTACTCCTCTTCCTCTTCCATCCATCTTTCATCTTTCTCATTCTCCTGCTCTTTTGTTTTCCTTTCCCGAACTCCCTCCTTCTCCCTCTACTAGTCTGGAACCACTCCTGCTCCGGCTCGTGGGCGCCGCTCCTACCTACTGCTCTTCTCCGCTCCTCCGCTCGTGCTTATCTACTCAATCAGTCATTTCCTGCTTATCCGCTTTTTTCTTTGTTTCTTCCGGGCAACAAGAGGAAGAACAACACGCAGAACTCTCAGATCTGACTATGGTCTCCTTCGCCTCTCCTTGAAGTCAGAAGAATCGTACCATGTATTCATTCTTCTTTCAATTTTTGTGATTCTTTTGTCTAATTAAAGTCTTATTTTTAGATTTATTTTTCGCTAGTTGCAAATCGATTCTCTAGAATTGGTCTCTAATCTGAATTTAGCGGTAATGAATCTAAACCTACCAACTGCTTTGTATTTCATTCGCCCTCCATGTTCAATGGTCAAACCCTAATCTTTGCAATTCGATTTAATATCTAGGAATTGGAGCAAGAAGATGCCGTCTATGCTTCTAGCTAGAGTTTACACACACCTCTCTTGAAGAGTCTGATGGGTGACTTGAGCAGGTTTGGTTTACACACACCTCTCTAGAATTGGTCTCTCATCTGATGTCGTCTGTGCTTCTAGAGCAAGAAGATGTCGTCTATCCTAACCTACCAACTGTTGTTTATTGTATTTCAGGTTAGGTTTAATTTCTTTGCCACTAGTTTTTAGATTCAACAATTCATGAGATTTAGCTAATTATGAAATTTTTCTAATGAGGATCCAAAGATGCAATTTTCCCTTGATTTCTAACAGTGAATTTGAAATTGCATAGACAGAATATGAAACATAGCTAGTTTGGTGTCGGCGTTTAGGGAATTAGTCAGCAGTTGGATTCAACTAGGGATAGTACGTTGTTTTACTATTTGCTTTTGTAACCATAGAGCTATAACTTGCAGGCTAAACTTGAGATCTAACTCTCAATAAAGGTATTGATATTCACAAAAATAAGCCAATCTATGATCCAAGTCTATTTTGTGGTATTTGTTGGCAAATAATGACAATTTTCAACCTTTTTTTTCCAGTTAATCCTTTTTTTTAATTGCCTTCCATTCAATCTAAAGTGTATCAAAACTTGAAAAAAAGTGTATCAAACTTGGTTTTTCTTTCCAGGATGTCAGTACTCAAAACTTGAACAAGAAAAGTGTGAACATGCTTGAACTAGAAAAGTAGACTAGTTCTTCTTAATGTTGTACATTTAAATTCATAGATCTTTCTTATTGATTATGAGTTTTACTAAATATATTTTCTGATGCATTTGAGATTTTGTTTAATTTTTCTGCAGATTGCCTATATAACACATTCATTACAGCAGCCTGTCGGTAGAAAGGTTTGGATAGTTTCTTTTACTATGGTTTAAAATTTGAAAGCTGCACACACCATTATTTTTATAAGTTTGATCTGAATGGCTATCAATGGATTCAAACTATTAAATTACCAAGACCTCCTGCCTATTTAAGAGTGTTTGTTACTATAGATTCTTATGTAATTTTTTAAAATTTTAGTTCGCTGCCTCATCTTATAATCTAAGTGTTGGTTAGGGCTGTTGTAAGGGTGCCCAGTCCTTTTCCTTGACTTATATTCATGTAATTTGTTTTTAATCAAGTCTTAATATCTTGTTCTAAAGCATCTTACTAAACAAAAAATTTCCTGTTCTTAGGGGCATAAGCGTGATGATGGTTGGTGATCCCTCTGTAGCCAAATCCTAACTACTAAGAGCAATCATGAAGGTTTGTGGCACTTCTACTCAAATAGATTTAGTGTAATCCGTTTCGTTATAATATACTGCAGCAAGGTTTGAGATGATGAATGAGTTAACTTGCCCAAGACTGAAGTTCACCGAGGCTGTTTATTTTGTGCAAATGAAGTATTCACATGCTTGTTTTTTGGAGAAAAATCTCCAAAGGCTGACTTTTTTATGTCTCTGCATTTGGCTGTTGCTAACTCGCCCAATTTCTTGGCCTTTACACTCAGTCAGCTAGTTCTTATAAATGAACAGCCAAACAAAGAGGAAAAACAATCCATAGTAGTTAGAAAACCTCAATGTTTGCAAGGTTTCTTTTTTAGATTTGTGCATTTGTCTCATTTTATCCATTTAAATATGTTATTTTCTTTTTCATTTTTCCTGATTTGGTAAGGCATCTTTCATTTCTTAGCTTAGTTATTTTTTCCTATCTTAGAAAGTCACCAGTGGCTTGGAGTGAAATATGAAACTAATAGATCAGTTGATACTCGGTTTTTTTTTTGGTTCAGAATCATTTATTTATTTTTTGGGTGAATATAAGGGTGACTGTGAATGGTACCGCTGAGAACATGAATGTGATCATGATTTGTCCATCTCATTTGCCAAGGTAAAACATTTTATGGATTCTTTTCCTTCAACATTTTAACATTCTTCATTGCAATTTGTGGGCTCATTTTCTTAGGCAAAGTAATGGTTTGGAATCAAAAGAAACACACATAAGACTACTGATATAAGATTTATATTTATGACTCAAACTTGCAGGTTCTTTGAGCTCAGAAGACTGCATGGCTTAGAGGAAGAGAGATTGTCTACTGGGGCTACATGCCTAAAGAAAATGGTAACTAGCCTTCTCTATATGTATGTGAAACTTCCAGGGATGAGATTGCTAATGTTTTTTTTTAAACAATTAGTAGTTTAAAAGAAATGTTTCCCTCTCTTATCCATTTTTGCAGTTGTCAGTCTCAAGTAAAGTGTGTTGGTGCATCAAGCTGAAGTATGTTAAACGTAAATTGCTTCTACAAGAAGAGGTATTTCTTCGTTTAAGGGTTTCCAAACATGAAATATGTTAGTATGCTTCATGTAAATAGCTATCTTTGATCTGCTGCTGCTATGGCATCTCCATGAGCTTGTTGTTGCTGATTTGTGGCTGCCTCTTGATATTGGTCAGCTTTCTTCTTTTCATCTTCAAGCTTCTTCTACAGCTTCTCATTTTCTAAGCTTTATTGTAGCATGGCTTGCATCACCTTTTCCTTGGACACCATTTTTAGTCTATTTGGCTTAATTTCTTATCTATATTTTCATTGATTTTTATTCATTCAATTATACTAAGTGAATTGGTTTGGTGTTTCAAATCCAAGATTCGATTTGGTGTTCATGTGAAAAAAAACTCATGATTTGATTGGTCTTTATGAAAATCTTTTGAATTGGTTTTTGATGTTTCTGGAAATCTTATGCATCTAGTCGTTATTTAGTGTTTGTACTTGTAGCAACAAAAAACAATTAGATCATGGACTCATATATCACTTACATTGTGTCTGCTTATTGTTAGTCACTTGGGCAACAAAAGTTTATTTTCAGTGAATTTGATTGCTTGATATGAAAATGTAAATGCTCTATTTGATCATATCTACTGTTTTTTTTCATGCAGTATATGTAGAGTTTAAATGCCGATACTCTTTGTTGGTGTTAGGTGGAGGCTCACATTTGCATGGTGAAGTGTTGAGATGCAATGAAAATATGTAAAATTTTATAATTATGTATATTTATTTTATATAAATTATGTAGTTTTTAATATTTTATTAGATATGTAATTTTTAATAATTAATGAACTTTTATTATTTATGTAAAATGTGTATTATTTTTTTTTTTTAAAAAAATATTGGACTTTTTAGCCCGGGTCCGAAGAATCCGGGCTAAAAAGCATGTTTTTTTTTATTTTCCACCCACACTTTAGCTACGGCTCCTTGCCGTGGCGAATGTGTCATGCCTATCGTCTGGGGTCGCCTTGCCGTGGCTTTTGTCGTGGCTAATATCTTGCAACGGCTAGTAGCCGAAGCTACCAAGTTTTGCCACCGCCCGGTTCGGCACCCCCCCCCCATTTACCGTCGTTGTGCCGAAGCTACACCCCTTTTGCCACCACAAATACCCCTGTTGCCACGGCATTTTTCCGAGGCAAATTTAATTTTTTTTGTAGTGACTATATACTACTTTTATGAGTGCAAGGGAGAAAGAGCGCATATTGCTTACTATTGTGGCCGATGGTCGGTGGGAAAGAGGAGGAGGTGGTTGGGTGTTCGAAGGCCCAAGTTTGAGGTGGTTGGGTGTTCGATGGTTGGTGGGAAAGGGGACGAGCTCAAAAATAAATGGAAAAAAAATAGAAAAAACAAGAGGTGTAGAGGAGGAGCACTCCAGCGGCCGGAAAACCGTGCAGAGGGGTGGGGTTCATCGGGCGCTAGATCGGGCCGGAACGACGGCGATAGCAGCGCAGGTCTGCAAACCAACAAAGGAAACGCTAAGGGATGAGACGATGACTACAATCACCACCACCAGGCACCACCGGTCGAAGAGACACCGAGGAACAGGAAACGCCAATGGAGGAGAAGACGACTACAATCGCCACCACCAGGCACCACCGGTCGAAGAGAAACCGAGGAGCAGGGGTAGCCACCGAGTCCTCCGACGTGAGTACAAGCCACTTGAAGCCAGCCAACCCGGCGGGTAAAGGGCGACGATTGACAACCCCGTGAAGACATCGAACTCGGAGCTCTCTAACCCAAGAGGGAAGAGAGAGCTTTGTTCCGTCACTGCTTTCTCCGAACGTAATGATAATTTATTATGTATCAGTAACAACGTTTTATTTGCCAATAATGGTTTTTGTCATGCCAATAAAGGTGTATCCTATGCCAAGTCATACGACTCGGACAAAAACAAGTGTCAGACTGTCAGGTGTATCCCGTGGCAATACAATTTTATAAGTGCCGCTCTAGACATTTTTTGTGCCAATGCCATTAATTATTGTGCCAACAAAGGTATATCCCTTGCCGATTCGTTATGGATGGGCTATTCTTCTTCTTCTTAAAAATCCTTAGGTTTTTCTTCCCTTCCTCGTCCTCTTCTTCCTTTTCAAAACGTGAATTCTCTTTCTCTACAAATCTCTCCCACGCTCGAAGGATGGTGCTTCAGTTTCTTCTTCGTCACCGGTTTTCACTTACTCTACGCTTGCTCTGCATTGTGAAACCGCATGAATTTCCAAATGGGAGTTTTGTCTTCCTTGCAGTTGATTTGATAGGACTTATGGTTACCTTGAAGGAGCAGTTGGAGAAACCTGCTATTTTTGCAAATTTTTAGGGTCTATTGCTACATTTGCAAAATTTTGAGAGGGAGTGCTATTTTTGAAAAAAGGCAGCTTTTTTGGTATATTGGGTGCAATTCCCTCAATTTTTTCTGTATATGCAATACCAATTACTCAAGTATTTAATTATTTGATGGTATTTAAAATAGAATATAATGTTATTGGGGGTCAAAATATATTATTTTGGACTTAAAGATTTAGAAAGAATTCTGAAAATAATTTCTAGATTGGAAAATCATTTAACAAATAAATTGAAAAAAGAATTTTACGAGCATTTTTAAGGGTCGGGATTATTAACTTTTTAATTCGGATTTCAAAATGAATTTGGAACTAACATGGGAATTATACTTACTCGATGACTAACTAGCATGATAAAATAAGTGTTTGACTAACGACATGATATGTGTGACTAATAGCATGACCTATGGTGATTTATTATAAGGGGATAAATATTTGTTACCGATGATGATAATGATATATATATACTTATGAAAACTATGAGTATGAAATGGTAATATGCAAATTTGACTAAGTATGATATGAGGGTTATTTTAAGCTTATTAGATGGCAAATTATGAAGAATGGACCGACCCGATTCTGTGTTACACCATTTTTGTTAATTTGCCTCTACTGCGTAATAGCTGAATGGAGATTGGAAATTGAAAGCGAAAGAGCGCTCCGACAGAAATACGACAAGAAGAAGATGAAATTCGGCAAAAGTATGGAGACATAGATGGAGGGAGGCCTCAGATCCGGAGACATCCACTGAGAGAGGAAATAGAGAGATCCTCTTGTCTCTAGAAACTCCTGAATTGAAGAGATGTTTGCGGCAACCGAAGTGGTGGCAATGGTGATCGGAGTCGAATCCCCTTTCCATGTCGTTTAGTAGCTTCTCATGTCCGCGAGATTGTGCTTGGTCTAGGGTGTTCCTCTGGAGTTTCACTTCTCCCTCCTTCTGATGTGATCGAACTTTGGGGCTCTGTGCCCTTCCAAATCCCAGGTGCGTTCGAACCTATATGTGCCATATTTGCAATTTTTTGAAAAACTTGACTTCTTGAAAATCTAAACATGCTTTGAGCTTGATATTGAGATTTTATATGGTGAGTTATTGCTATATCAATGTTATAAACATGTGAATCACCTTTGTATCATTGGCTGATAACTGTGTCCGTTCACCCTTGGCTTTAGGGACCTACAAATTGCGAGCTTCCTACCCTAATATGGAAATTGAAGTCAAATCCCCTGCAGAAGTTTGTGCCTCTTCATTTATTATCTCATTTATTCACTCTGCTAATTTTGTCTTAAGAGGAAGCTAAAACTGATATAGATACATATGAAAGGGAATACAGTGCAGATGCATATGAAAAGAAATACAGTGCAGATCCCCTGAGGACAATGCACTTCAGCAACATCATCAGAATACAGATACATATGAAAAGGAATCAATCTGATGTTACTTTTCTCCTCTTGTGAATTCCCATTGAAGAAGATAGTGTCACACTTGAGATCTCTATGAATAACCGAATATCTGTTGATAGTGCATATGAATTTAGCCTCTGAGAATTTGCATCCTCCAATTCTTGAGAGCCTTCAATTCAACCTTGTTGTGCTTTTCGCGCTACTGAAGTAGGTTTCTGAATGTGGTTTTCAAGTGATGGTACCATCTCTCTTAGTCTCTCTGTGTGCTTGTTTTTTCTTGAATGCTTTTGTGGTGGCATTCTCTTCACCACCAAGTAAAATTCTCTAATTTGATTGCTCTTGCCTCTTGAAGCTTCTTTTGCTTAAAATGGTGCTTAATTGGGACATTCTTGATTTTGGATTTGGTCTAGGAGTAGGTGTGCAACAAGGAGACATGTGACCTTCTCAAAGAGAAGAAGTGGACTGCTGAAGAAAGCTCTGAGTAAGTTTATGAATTATAATAGCATATTATGACTATGTTTATGTGATTTCAAAAAATAAATGACAGTGTTTATGAATAGCATACAGGTGTGCAGCAAGTGTATGAATTCTCTTATCAGATTATTCTTCAGTTTTTTTAGCATATAATAGCATATTTTGCAAGTTTATGAATTATGACAGTGTAAATCATTGTAGTGCTATTGTTATGTTTTCGTATGAGAGTATTAAGAAGAGTTCGCACCTATTTAAACTAAATGCCTTCTAGGTGTTTGATAAAAATGCCTATGAGAGAAATCGAGATTGATTTCAGGATTTCGCATACCAAAAGGATTTAAAGCCTAAAATGGCACTAATATAGATTATTTTTGTGCTTATAATACTTTTAAAAGTCTATTAGCACAATGGGAGAGCGATATGCTTACACACATAAATGTAGGTTCGACTCCCGCATAGGCTAAAACACATATTTTTTTTATTAAAAGTGAAATAATAATACTACGTATATATTAGGTGAGATGGTATTCATAATGCATTTTTTAATTTTGTTTTATGTTGTTATTGAAGTTATTTTGTTTCCAAATATAAAACTATTTTAGTTGAAATACTTTAAAGTGCAAAAATAAGATCTGATAGTGCATGGATAAATTAATATAGTGCAAAAATAAGACCATAAAGTGGATTAGATTTATAAAAAACAGATTATTAATGCATATTGCACTTTACATGAAATAAAATATATGGTGCATGTATTCCATTATAAAGTTCATAAATAAGATTTAAAAGTGCACAAATAACATGTCTAAATTCTTTTCTACATCCTCACTTTTTCCATATGAATTATCAGGTGGTTGAGGCTCTTCTTGCAGGCCTGAGAAATAACTTGTTTGTATCGATATGATAATATCAAGCCTTGTGATATCTGAAGTTGATATTTTCTTTGAAGAATTTAGGATTTATTTTCAGTTTCTTTACACTTCAAAGATTCGCACTACACTAATATTTGCCTTAGTTATGAAATGTTTTGTTTCTGTATGTGACTTTGATTTTTCCTGTGATATCTACGATTATGAAGTGCACAATTTAAGATTATAAAGTGCATAAATAAAATGATAAAGTGTAAGAATAAAATCTTGAAGTGCATGAATAAGATTATAAAGTGCACAATTAAGATTATAATTAAAGTGCATAAATAAAATGATAAAGTGCAAGAATAATATGAAGTGCATGAATAAGATTATGAAGTGCGTGAATAAGATTCTGAAGTGCACAATTAAGACTACAAAGTGTAAGAATAAAGTGATAAACTGCATGAAGGGGATGACAGAGAAGTTAGTGAGTAGGTTCATAAATCACCTTGAGTTTATGATCCTGGATATTGGCTTCAGATGAAGATTTCTCAACCTTATGAGCAGCAAATGGATCAACAACAATGCCAGATACTTGCCGAGCAGGTTCTTAAGATCCTGGATGAAGGGGGTGACAGAGAAGTTGAGACTAAGCTTTTAAAGCACCTTAAGTTTGAGAAAATCAGCCTTATCAAGTTTCTCTTGCGCAATAGGCTTATGATCGTTCGGTGTACCCGTCTAGCACCTGATGAAGACAAAGAAAAAAGAAGAATGATTGAAGAAAAACGATTCGTGAAGGACCTGAGTTGTCTGTCATTCTTGAGCAGTTACATGCCACACAAGCATCAACAAAGGAGAGAGAAAAGAACATGAAAAAAAGTATTAGAGAGGTGGCTCGTCGATTGAGGGATGAGGTGATACGCTAAAAACCTACACCCACAAGTGTACGGGTTCAGCTGTAGTAATCAAGTTTCGTATCCACAAGGACCGGAGGAGTATCGACGGTAATTTCAAGCTAGTTCGACCAAGTTCAAAAGTAACAAGCAGATTTGAGAGTTTATCTTTAAAGTAACAACAAAAACAGATCATGTGCAGAGAAATATCAATATGGAAAGCATTCTAGGACAAGGGATTACCAACAATGCATCATCGATAGACCAAAAATATTTTCTTGCTTGAGTGATATCTAATTCAAATGTGAAGGTAGATCGTCCAAGGTAATCGCAAAGCTCCTCTCGGAATCAAAGCGAATGTGTCTAAATTGGTTAATGATCGCCTCTCGGTCTCAACCAACCAATTTAGACCCTTTGCGTTCTTACAATTCTAGGTAATAATCGTGCAAACATTACCATCTCGGTCTCAGTCGATACAAGAAGTTCAATTTCTCTTTTGATCAACTAAACTTCAGGCTTAATCCTATGGTTCCAATAGCCTCTCGACTTAAATTCACCATCTAGGTTCCAATTAGGGTTCTTAGTCTCTCGATTTCAAACCCCAAAATTAGTTCTAATCGACTCTCGTCAACTAGGGCTAGCGCGATAGGATTAAATCACCAAATAGAATCAAATATCATTCAAACAATACTAAGCACAAGTCTATCTTTGCATCGTCGGGATCACCCCGACCCTAGAACAATGAAATCTAGCAACCCATAACAGGAACAATGCTTGAATCAATCAAATTCAACAAAACAATCATTGATAAAGTGGAAGAGTTACCGGAATTCGATAGATCCGATCCCATCTTCGATTACAGATCTCAAAACCTTCTCAAAATCCACTCCACACTATCAGGTCCTCCCCTCTTTCTATCCCCCCAAGAAGTCCTTCAAAGACCCCACCAGCTAAATCGAAAATAATGCAAAACGAAATTGCAAAAAATGGAATCAAGATCAACACTCGGGCATAACACATCTCGAGTTTACAGGGCACTCGGCCGAGTGTTGAACTTTGGCCAGTTTTGAGGGCCACTCGAGCATACACCTGGTCGAGTGTGTAGAGCACTCGTCCGAGTGGTGTTCAGCAAGGTCGCCTTGAAATGCATTTTCTATAGTCCTCACTCGTCCGATTAATGCATATGAATATGTGTTGGAAAGCTCTTTTCGATGACTAAAACTCTCATGAATACATTAGAACTTTATTAGAAGTGTTTTAGGGCGAAAATGGGAAGTTTTTACACGCTGCTTCGCCTTGTCCCCTTTGTTTAATTCTGCTTCGAATCTCTTGGCACATTTCCTTGATCCCCTGCATTCTAGCTCGTCTTTGATGACTCCAGTGTACTAAAGATCATTGAACCATCCCTTTCTCCTTAAGTTCTTGAATCAGCTCCAAAACCGCTCCAAAACACCTGAAATTACAATAAACTAACGATAGACACGGATTCCTCGAAATGGGACACTAAGGGTTAAGAAATAGGCAAATGCTTGAGTAAAACACCCTAAACTCTAACCAAGAGTGTCCTATAAACATGAATAAATAGATGCTATGAAAATACCCCATACTTAACCTTGCTTGTCCCCAAGCAAGACTAAGACAATACACCACAATATAGCGTATACTAAATCATAATATTTAACGAATGCCATCCTAGCATATCATAGCCAACAGACAAGCTTGACTAGCTCTTCAAAATACAAAAACCCTCTAATACATTTCCCTCAAATCTCAATCTAAATACTCGCTATCCACAAATCTTGAACAACCTGGATAATCTCCACCGATTGGAATTATGCACAGAACAAAATCATGAGGACTTTATAGGGTTATGATGGGGAAAAGGTGGAAAGAGCAAGGTATGGATAACTTTAGGCCATGTGGTGCTAGAATCCGGGAAAAAAGATCATGCGAGAACAACTGGAAAAACACCCACTTCAAAGAATCAAACTCATACCAATCCAACAAACAAACTCCGTCACAACAACTTTTTCATCTTCACTTTTGTCAACCACTTCAATGAATTTTTTTTTCACTCTTTTTCTTTCCCCTCTAGCCTCGACACCGTTTTACACGAATACAAACATTTGTGATGAATGTACCCGGTTACTAAGTGTCTTGGCCTCCTCACTTTGCACTTCTTCCTCCTTGTGTGAATTTTATTCTCCACAAGCAGGATCGGTTACTAACCGTATTTTTTTCTTGACTCTTACATAAGAGTGAATTTTATCCTCCTCTTATCCCAAGACTTTTTCTCTTTATGTTTCTTTTTCTTTTTCTTCTTTCAATCACAATCAAGAGAAATCATCCCATACTTGAAGCACATCCACACAACAAAATACACTGCCATGACCCAAAATCTCAGATTGGGGAAAGGCAAGTAGCGGTTATGAAACTCTTGTGGAGCTACCAAAGAAACAGGCTTCTAAGGATCAGAAGGCTTCAAGCAGATGATCAAATGCAAGGGTAGGCAAGGATAAATGGGCTAACAAAATGGCCTCAATCATATTTCAATTGTGTACATAAACCCAATAATGCGGTCTTAAACCATAAAATCAAGCTCGAGAATCCAAGCATGAGGCAAGATGCAAGATGCACATAAGATCAAGCAAGAGGGTAAACAATCTAGCTAGTCATACAAGGCAATGGCTCAATGCTCAATCAATAATCAAACATTCCAATAAGCACGGGCCAACTAGACACAGAAACCGCAAAAATTGTGAAGTATTCACCCCCACCCCATACTTAGACAAAGCATTGTCCTTAATGTGTAAACAAATCAAGGAAGAGATGTGAATACTCACAATTTCAACATGTAGAACGGGTGTCTTGAAGGTGGCCAAGCCAATGTCATATATGTCGAAAACTGAACCAAGGCGAACAACACCAACAAAACTCGGCAAGATGGGGATTAGTAGATAGGTGTCAAACACCATCAATTCATCTCAAAACACAAACAATATTCTCAATAAAGTGCACTCTTCACCCCATACTTACACTTTTGCAAATCAGCTAAAAACAAAGACAAAAGAAAAAAAACTGAAAACTAAAAATAAAGAAAACATACCTCGGGTTGCCTCCCAAGAAGCGCTAGTTTAAGGTCTAAAGCCAACCCTTATTACCATCAAGAAGCTTAAATCAACCCGAATGAATGGTCCATAGCTCATCCCATCCTTCCAGCAGAGTCTTCTTGGAGCGACATGATTTAGATTGCTTTTCGCTCAAGCTCCATAGGCGTGTGCTCCTCCTCTTCTTAGCCCATCGACCCATTGTGCCTTCATTGTCACCACCGTCTTCAAATAATAAGATCACCTCTTGAGACTTGATGAGAGGAGGTATGTCAGCAGGAACTTTAATTGATATCTCCTCCTTATGCCATTTTGCAAGCATTCCAGCAAATGCCCCAAATTGTTGATCAACATTCTCTTGAACCATCGCTTCAGAAAATAGTGATGGCACCATGTATGCTTGGTGAACAACCAATATGGGCTCTTTTTTGGGCTCATCCTCCTCAAAATCAATCTTTGGCTCCATCAACTCATGCACATGCTCTTCCAAACTTTCTTCAATCTCAAAAGAAAAACTAGTGCAATTGTCATTGTCACTGACATCTGTTTGGCTTGGGAGACTTTCCTGAATAGCTAGAGCATTCAATGTGTGTTGCGCTAATTGAGCTTTGAGCTCCGCTATCCTAGAAAATAGCTCATCAATGGCTGAATGTGAATAAGGCTCTAGATCAGGAGGGGGTTGCGAAAGTTGGCACTGAAGCTCGAACGAATCCCTTTCATAAGTGTGCTCCCACTTGTAATATCCATTGGGATTGCAAATGCGGTAAATGAAATCCGCATCATGAGAGGTGAGAGCTAGCAAAACTGGGCATTTAGTAATTGTGTGTCCAAAACCTCCACAAAACTCGCAATATGCATATGTCCCATAAACAGAGAATTGATGATCACGAGTGGCATGACCAAAAGACGCACAAACATCACAGAAGGGAACATGACTCATCTTCAAAATAGCATATCTGAAACCAAAAACAAAAAGAAAAAAAATCAAAGCAACAAAAAGAACTTAGTGAACTAGTCGTCAAACAGACAATCGATACTAGCACCGGTCCCCGACAATGACGCTTTGAGTGATGACTTCCAAGAGGAACTAAACTCATCTATTCTGCCTGCAATTTGAAGCTTTATTTGGATTGATTGTGAGTTTCTAATTCCCGTTCCTTGTTTCCTATATTTGAATGCTTCAACTACTTTGTTCTTGATTGTTTATTGTTTTGTTCTATCTTGTCTGGCCAACTTGTTAGATCAATTCAATTGCTAAGGTTTTGTAGATTCCTGATTGTGAACCTTAACCTAAGTAGCAAACTTGTTCCTTTAGGGCTGATTGAACTAATTGAACAAGTAGGAAGTTGGATGTGTTGTTAAATATCTCTTTAGGGACTGCAAATACCTTGGTTAATCTCTAAACTTAAAGCTATCAATTGGGTTAAATCCTTCTTTAGGGACTGTTCGATTGATAAGGGTTTCTAGGACTGATTGGACTAGTAACTATATTAGGTCGGGACAAGGGCTTTCATAGGAAACTTAATAGGACGAGAAGAAGTTACAAGGATCGCTTCAACCAAATAAAGTGGAAAATTGTAGGTAGAATTGCTTCTCATAATATTCTAAATCAAAATCATTTACTCTTGCTTTCATCAATCTGCTTTGATAAAAGGCGAAACTCTTACACTAAAAAACCCCCCTTTTGGTTACTTGATTGGCATCTAAATCACACTTGAATAGTGAATTTCCTTGTGGGATCGACCTCTTACTTATTGCTATACTATTTATAGGTTTGAGTTTTCTTTGACGGATCAACGACAGGTTTTCTCTCCGTCAAATTTGGCGCCGTTGCCGGGGAAATTTATTGATTCATGTTTGATTTTAGAGCTGATTTTTGGTGTGGACCATCTTATATGGTCCATACCAGTGCTACTAATTCTTCTCTGTAGAAAACATTGCAGAGATGGCTAACGACGCAAACCGCACTCTTAAGGAGCTTTCCGCTCCTGATGTGGCACAACAACCCCTGGCAATCCAATTCCCTGCGCTAGGGGAAGGAGTCAACTTTGAGCTGAAATCAGGGGTAGTTCATCTTATACCTAAGTTCCATGGGTTGAGTGGGGAGGACCCCCACAAGCATTTATTTGAGTTCCATACTGTGGTTGTTGGAATGAAACTTGAGAACGTTACTAAGGATCAAATCAAGCTAAGAGGTTTTCAGTTCTCTTTGAAGGATGATGCAAGGGAGTGGTTCTTCTATCTACCACCGGGATCTATTACTACTTGGGCTGAGATGAAGAGAGTCTTCCTGGAGATGTACTTCCCTAAAACAAAGCTTAATGCCTTGAAAAGGTCCATCAACAGCATTGAGCAATACGTGACGGAGTCGATACATGAGTACTTTGAGCGCTTCAAGAAACTCTGCGCTAGCTGCCCATGCCATGGCTTCTCTCAGAAGGATTTGGTCTTATTTCTCTTCAATGGGCTTACTGATGATGAGAGCAAAACGGTGAATTCTTGTTGTGGGGGAAACATGTTGAATAAGACGCATGTTGCAACTTGGGAAGTGTTTAAGGAGCTCTCTGAGGGCTCTAGGTTGTTCAACAAGAGCACTCGTGCTAGAGGTGTACTTGCTATTGATGCCCCAGTGGCTGCATTACAAACTGATATGGTAGAGATGAAAGAGATGATCAAGAAGCTAGTAGTTGACAGAGTATCTCAGCAGTTGAAAGCATGTGAATCCTACAACGATCCATCCCATCCTATGGATATGTACTCAACTTGGCAAGAACCTAGTGTTGAGTTGAATGCAATTGGGAATTTTGCTCCACAAAGGCCTACGCAAGGCAACTTTGGTAATCTTGGGTACTTCAACAATAATAACTACAATGGAGGTTTTTAGCAGGGCTATGGTTATGGAAACTACCAAGAACCTTTCAGTCAGCAAGGAGGGCATTAGGTGAGGCCACAGCAACAGTTTGACCTCTGTCAGGGAGGACAACCTCAGGCAAGTGCACCTGATGGAAATGCACTACAAGCTCTCCCACAATTTGTCATGAACCAGGCTGAACGCACAAAGAACTTAGAGACGTGCACTAAGACCCTCGCACAGGCAGTCTTGGACCAAGGTGAACGATCTAAGAACTTGGAGAACCAGACGAGTCAAATCATTCAACTGCTAAGCGCAAAAGAGGCAAATGACTAAAGAAAGCTCCCATCGCAAACGATTGAGAATCCTAGGGAGAATGTCAGTGCAATAATGCTTAGAAGTGGCAAGGAACTGATTGTCACACCTCAAAAGAATGATGAGTGAATCATGGACGAAGATAGGGAAGTAATGAACAAAGAAGATGGAGGCAATACCGTGTTGCAGCCGCAACAACCATGCCGCGGCCGCGGCCAATCAAACATGATGCACCCGCAGCCATATGCCGCGCCCGCCGCCAGTGCCCTCGCCGATCCGTCGGTGCTAGGTATGCATTTTCCGTCTTTCTCCCCTTCTTTTTTTTTTCTCCTCTTCCTCCTCCTTCCTCTCCTCTTTCTTCTTCTTTACCTGTGGAGACTCCAAAGCCGGTTCCACCTTTTCCGGAAGCCCTAAAGGATACACGAAGGTATGAGAACGATAAGGAAATCTTTGAGACGTTCAGCAAATGCGAGGTAAATATTCCTTTACTCAAATTAATTAAGAGCATTCCTAGATATGCTAAATTTTTGAAGGAATTATGCACCATCAAGAAGAAGCAAAGATTGAAAAAGAAGGAAAAGGTAAGCTTGAATGAAAATGCCTCTGCTGTGCTGCAAAAGAAATTGCCTGAAAAATGTGGAGACCCAGGTATGTTTAAAATTCCATGTACAATTGGGAATACTAGATTCAAACAAGCAATGCTAGATCTAGGAGACTCAATTAATGTTATTTCCTATAACATGTACATGTCTTTGGGTTTGGGTGCTCTGACTGAGACTAGGGTTACAGTGCAACTTGCTGATCGATCACAAATCAGGCCAAGAGCCGTTATTGAAGATGTTTTGGTTATGGTGGATGATTTGTTTTTCCCTGTTGAGTTCTTTGTTTTAGATATGGAGCAGGGAGCCCCTGAAACACCCATTATACTAGGAAGACCATTCCTGAAAACTGCGAAAATGACAATTGATTGTTGTGAGGGTCTATTGACTATGGAGTTTGATGGAAGAAAGATAGAATTCTCTCTCTTTAATCATTCTAAGCTTTCTCCTGAAAATTCTTTAGATATACCTATTGCTAACAATATTGATCGCAATAATTATTTTCGTGATTTGTTAGAGACACCTAAGGAAAATAGTTTATGGAAAATTGAGCCTCCTAACAAATTGAAACCTTTTGTGATTTCAGGACAACCCCCAGACATAGCTCAAGGAGAGAAGTTGAGGGTCATGGATGACTGCTTGGACAGAAAGCTACACCTTCCAAGGGTGCCCGCATTTGTCAATGAGATGACAGGTATTGGTGACCCTGATGGAGGGATCTAGGCCAATCAAGGGCCATTACGTCGAGCCAACGACTTGAAACAAAGGCGCTTCTCCGGAGGCAACCCGCGATATGTTTTTCTTTCTTTTTCCTTTTTCTTTTCCTTCACCCTGATTATATTTTATTTACTTTTGTTGTCCTTATTGTTTCATTGAGGACAATGAAAACTTTAAGTGTGGGGGAGAGGAATTCTGTATATATAGTGCATATAGGAGATCATATTTCAATTTCTGCATCATGTTTAATTTCTGTAATCATATTTTTTTTAATTTTGTTTATTTTCGTATGTATATAAAAAAAATTCTGAAAAATCCAAAAATAATCATGCATTGCATACATATGTGTTATTCAAATACCCATCTGGCTTAGTTTGTCCTCTTATTTAAATTTCAAGCATGATCATATAAATCCCATGGAGTTCTGGATGTTTTGGCCTTGTCTATATTTGATTTTTGTGGAACATAAGCTAGCAAATGTAATTGAGCATGTATGATTGAGCTAAAGTATGATTGAAGTCCTCAAAACATGACCTTGTGAGAATGTTTACCCTTATTTGAAATCTTTTGCTCAATTGTGTGAATTACTCTCCTTGTGTTGATATCTCTTGGCATTGACTGCAGTATCTATTTTTCAAGACCGACTCACATGTTTATTGCTTGCGGAATTTATGTTTATATTTTGAGTCTTTTGTTTGAATTTGTGCATATTTAGTGAATAAGGTGGCAATGGTTGATGCACTTAGTAACCGGATCTATGCATGACACCCATGGGTATGATTCGCGCAAAAAGGTGTTGAAAACTATCCACTAGGAAAGAAAGCTTGATCATTGAGTAACCAGGTTCATTCATGACACAATGTTTGCAACTTGCGTTAAAAGATGTTCAAGTGGATTTCATATTAGTAGGTTGAGGTGTTGATAAACCGTTGTCATTCATGACACCCATGTCTGCGCCTCGCATAAGGGAAGCATCAAGACAAGAAAAAAGAAAAAAAAAAGAGAAGAAAAGAGAAAAAAAAGAAAAAAAAAATGTCACATTTTATTTAGTTCTCTTTATTATGTCCCGCAAGTATTGACATTTCGGTAGATATTTGGTGATATGGTGGTCAATGTCTATGAGTTTAGTGCATGTTGGTTTGAGTTGAGAGTTGTGCCTTAAAGCCTAAACACATGAGAGAATGAGTGAAACACATATTTCTGGTGAGGTTGGATGATGTCTACTTCTAAGCTTTGATCACTATAATACATGTTCTGACGTTTGTTTGCTTGATTTATGTTTTCACCTGCTATGATGTTGCTTTTTGATGAGGTTGAAACATGAAGGGATTTCCTGTGGGATGCATTGATTCATGTTCATTCTATCATTGCTTGAGGACAAACAAAGGTTAAGTGTGGGGGAGTTTGATAGCATGCATTTAGGTAGGCATAATAGGTTGCATTTAGCTTAGTTAAGATGCATTTCATGGATGGATTAAGTACAATTTGCATATTTGCACTCTACGTTGGTGGAGTCGGAATCTACACACTTTTATTGATTATTTCAGGTAATCGTGGATCCGATGATGAGACATGGGTTGATAACGCATTGGATGAGAATGTCTAGTTGATCGAAGAAGCTTACATGAAGATCTCAAGAAGTCCTGAGAAGAAGAAGTGAACATAAACGAAGAACAAGTCTGCAGAAGTTGTCGCCAGACATGCTGAACTTGTTTTGCACTTTCTGGAGGGCTCGGTTGTCCGATTGACTATTATGACCATGCGTTGGAAAGCTCTTTCAGAGAACTACAAATTTCTTGTTGAAAAAAAGAGTAAATTCAAAACAGATTTTCCGTGAAAGACAATATTCCGCGGCCGGAGCATGCATGTCACGGCCGCCGCCAGGGCCACTGCAGCGGGATATGGGAGAATGGCCATTGCAGCGGGATATGGGAGAACGGCCATTGCAGCGGGCGCAGCACATCAAGGGCATTCCAGGAGTGATTGGACTGTTCGATTGGGTTAAATCCTTCTTTAGGGACTGTTCGATTGATAAGGGTTTCTAGGACTGATTGGACTAGTAACTATATTAGGTCGGGACAAGAGCATTCATAGGAAACTTAATAGGACGAGAAGAAGTTACAATGATCGCTTCAACCAAATAGAGTGGAAAATTGTAGGTAGAATTGCTTCTCATAATTGTCTAAATCAAAATCATTTACTCTTGCTTTCATCAACCCGCTTTGATAAAAGGCGAAACTTTCACACTAAAAAACCTCCCTTTTGGTTACTTGATTGGCATCTAAATCACACTTGAATAGTGAATTTCCCAGTGGGATCGACCTCTTACTTATTGATATACTAGTTATAGGTTTGAGTTTTCTTTGACGGATCAACGACAGGTTTTCCCTCCGTCAACAACAATATCTTTCAACAAGTCACAGTTGCAGGGATTGACCCCTTTGTTGGAATTCATGCCAAGTGACCCCTTTCTCAGCATTCCCTATCTTCCGAGTTTAGTAAAAGATCAATCTTCATTCTTTTGGAATTTTTTTAGCATGGAGTTTATGAGCTCTAAATTATGTTATTCTGTTGTAAAGGTTGTCGACCCTTGTCTACTTTAGGTGATTCTAAAAGGATGTTTATCGTTTAATCTAAGGGAAACGACTCTTGGAGCAACAAGCCTTTGAAGATTTATAAAAGATCATTTTGCACTTTCTTCAAACTTCTCAGTAAGGATACTTAAGAGTTTCAATTTATGATCTTGAAAATGTTTAGTGGTTGCTTAAGTGATCTAAAGTACAACATTCTATTTGTTGTACTTTAGATTTCTTGCAGCAGTTTCATGTAGCAGTGCTGCTCCCATTTTTATATGATGAATTTGTTTGAATGTTTAAGTGATCTAAAGTACAACATTCTGTTTGGTTGTCTTTTGTCCTTCTGATGGATTTGCTACTTCCACTCGAGTATATTTAACAGGTCCAAGAGAATAAGTTAAAGCATATTTCTGAAATGAATGTGGATCCGTCAAAAGCTAAAGCAAATGGTTGCATTACTAGTTCAAGCATCTCAAGTAGTCCCAAGCCACATCTCGCAAATGGGGGAAATCCAGACACATCATACAGTTATTTGAGCAATGACTTCTCATTTCCAGTTGCGGGGATACCATCATTACATTTACCTATGGTAGTTGTACCTTAATTTCCTTAATTAACTTGTCACATAATTTAGATACTTAAACTCGTAATTTACACTTGAGATTAAAAGGTCTTAAAGATTTGATTGTTTACTGCCAATGAATGATTTAATGTGAAAAAATATTATCCTCTATTTGATGCTTGATGCTGATGATGTTTTGGTTGAGTAAGTTTGTTCTCAGAAGCTGGTTGATGCTAAACTTTCTCTACTCTCTAGCCGTATCTTTGTGGTATCAGTTTTGCTTTAAGCGTTTTCCTTTTTACCTTTTGTTGTGTGATTAGTGGTCTTGCTTACGCAAAAGTTTTGTCTGTGTATCAGATGTTAAATCATTTGTGCTTATCGTGTTATATGTTGTTTATGTTTATGCTTTGAGCTTCTAAATATTTTTGTGTATGATTTTGTATGTTAGTAGCCAAGAGACTAGTCTTGTTGCAAGATGAAGAAGAGTATATAGCCATGCTCATGATTTTCATATCAATTCTATTTCAAATAACAGGTCGACTTTTTTGCCCATATGCAATCGTAGATGCTTATCCATATAGGTTTTATTTTTTAGCTTTGTCAGAACTTCTGGGCTCTATTATGATATTTTTTTTTTTTTGCAGTGATGGAGAAACTTTCATTTCAGCTAACGATCTACGAATTAACCTATTGGAATTTGAGCTGCTGGCTGCTGTAGCTGGAAAGGTTCTTCAGGAGAGTGATAGCTCATCTGCTTCGAGCAATGATGGTGTAAGGTAATCACGACATCAGAGATGTATTTAGAATAGATTAGCATAATGTGATCTCATTCTCTAGTAGATTAGCTTAATTGTGTAATTTTACATTTACAATTTCACTGTTCAGCTGCTAGAGGAATGTATTTAAAATAGAATTTGTGGTGAATTATTTTTATATATAAATATGGGACTTTTTAGCCGGATCTGAAGAATTCGGGCTAAAAAGTAGTGTTTTTTTTTTAATTTCCCGGAAATCATTTAGCAACGGCAACTTGTCGTGGCTAGCACTTTAGCCACGGCTATAACCGTTGCTACTCTCTTTTGCCACCCCATGTTTCCCCACGGCTTGTTTCCTGTGGCTACAGCCATGGCTAACACCCTTTGGCCACCGCAAATGGACTTTTAGCCACGGCAAATAGCCGTTGCTATTATCTTGTTTTTTTGTAGTGTTATATTTGCACAACAGAAAGTGGTGACACGGAAAAAAAATCTTGGGACATAAAAAAAAATTTATAAAAAAAAAATGGCCCGAGAAGGGGGGCAGGGGGGCACATGAGGTTGACATTGTACTAATTAAATTAGGCTCATTAGCAAATAAATTAGGCCAATTAGCAATTTACTTACAAAAATTAGGCTCATTAAGAGAATTTTACACTTAATCATTTTACACTCTAAGGCAATTTTATATTTGAGCATTTGCCTATATATATATATGAGATACGAGATGAGCATGAGATTTAATATGATAATGAGATTTGATATGCTATAGCATCGAACCGACCAGTCTCCACCCTATATGGAAGCGGGGTGGTAGAAGAGGGATATATCGCTTGTTATTCTTTGTTAAGGCCTTCCTTAATATTTTGCATATATGAATTAGGATCATGATAGTATGGTTATTAAGATTTCAGTACTGCATGAAGGCATCCTTTATTCTAGGTATAGACGGATTATATGTCCTCAGCGTGGTCTTTAGGGCCTGCATGCGAACTCTTGGCCTGACTTTGTGGTATAGTTTCAGGTACCCGATCCACTGCTTGATTTTATGCTGTTATTACAGGGTCCATTCATATGGCGGAGAGTGAGTGTTTGAACCTTGACTTCACCAGATTCATATTTTTGGGATTTCTTCCAACTTATACGTTGTTTTGACCCGGCTTTGATGCGGCACTCGTTGTATCGTTTTCAGAACTTATGTCCTTAATTTGCATGATAAAAGCTTTTCCGCATTTTTTACTTAGGACAGGTATAGGGGTTTATCCCGGGGTCTCTAACGGGCCTTCTGGATTTGGATGCAAAATCCCACTTTAAACTAGAAACCTTAGGTTTTAAACTTTCAACCTGTATTCGGGGCGCAAGATCCCAACGAGGGGCTTCATCCCTCAAAACGTAACCCGGGAATCATAATCTCGGGTCGTTACATAAATATGATATTTTATTACAAAAATTCATACAATAATTTAATAATTTATATTTATGTGTGTAGCGTGATTAAGATTTTTAAAAAATATTGGAAGAAAATTATAAATTTTTTAAGGAATTTCTCATTGGTAAAAGAAAAAAAATTGATAGGATTGAAAACGATGACAAAAAAAACTCATAAATTGTGCTTTAAATATGACATTGATAGTACAAAATTTTTAGAGGAATAAAAATTAGAAGAATTTTTTGAAATATATGTGTAACATAATGAATAATCTTATGAAAATATTAAAAGAAAAATATAAAATTTGATTTAAATATGACATTTATAATAGGAAAATTTTGGTAGGAATAAAAAGTAGTGGAAAAAGGGAAGGGATGAGATATGAGAGGGGGCAACTACCCCCCACGCCCCTATGGCCGCCCCTGCGTGTGAATGATACATGGATGCATGAGTTTTATTTATTTTTATCATTTTTACAGATACTATTGAGCATAAAGGCAATACACATGGACCCAAGATACTTCGAAGAACTAGAGAAGTTTTATCCTATGAGATTCTAAAGGGAAGGGCCATTGTCGAACACTTACAAACCCTTCAGATGAGGGCAACACTTCTGCCCTGGAAAGAACTTCGCCCATGTGTTGGTGCTTGTCTTCATTCACCATGTTGTTAAGAGATTTAGATGGGATTTGATGAAAGATTGTGAAGAGGAATTGCTCATCGATCCGATACCCAGACCTACTATTGGGGTTCATGTTCGTCTCTACCCAAACATACATCCATAAATCTCGTCCCGGAATATGTCTGCTTGATCGTAGTTGCCATCTCCTGTAATACAAGTTATCCACCACCTATATATTTTTGCATGATTTCGTATATGTATAACAAGCACATGCAAGACAAGATAAATTGTAACTTTTTTTTAAAGTGTAGTTCAATCGGACTCGTGCAATTGTTCTATATCTACATATGATCGATGTTGTGTGACTCATTTAAAGGCAAGGATGGACCGTACTTTCCTAGTCATTATTAGAGAAAATTGAGTCTGCCGACCCAATTTCCTAACCTAATTAAACAAATGTCCAGTTGGTAATTCAAATCAAGAAAATGCCCATCAGTCGGTCATAGACTTCTACCTTCTCGTTCTTCTTCGTTCTTGTTCTTCTCGTTCTTCTCCTCTCTCTCTCTCTCTCTCTCTCTCTCTCTCTCTCTCTCTCCCCTATATCCCTTTTCCTTCTGTTCTTCTCCTCCTCTGCGATAACATTTGCGGAGATGAGAACCGCTTCCGACCTTTATTTCCTGGCTTTGGCGACGATCGATATAGAAGAGAGCTGAGCGAATCCCCTTGCAGCACCCCCTGACAAGACCATAGGATATGATCCCCATAGTACAACCTAGCTGGATTGGAGTAGCAAATTTCAACCCAACGAGAGATTGTAGGACAATGGGCCCGGACTTCACTGATCATAACTTCCTGCTCAACTAAACTGAAGGCATATATAAAGTCCACCAACAACATAGTGAGACCCTCATCATTACCATGCTCCTCAACTAAGCGATTCACAATATGGAGAATGGCCTCACCTCCACCCGACACACCCACCCCAAACTGAAAATCATCCAAATAACCACGCAAGGAATGACCAATCAAGGAAGCACTAACCTTGGAAACCAAACGCCTCCAAACCGTACCCACAACAATGGGGCGAATACCTCCACCCGTCTTGACAAGCGGTGTGAGAGGCGCACTAGCAATGTACTCGCCTAAAATCGTAGGACGTTTCCCCTCCATTAAGAGATTAACCAACTGGGTGATAGCATCGACTAACTCGTCAGAAATAGCAATTGCAGCCTCACTCAAGCAATCCATAAGATGTTGAGCACACAAACCATCTCTTCCATATGATGTACCAGGTGGAAAACTCTTAATTCTATCCAAAACAACCTCTTTAGGCAAAAGTAAATTTTGTTGACCAAATGGAGTATTAGGTATGGCCGGCGACTGAGAGAAAGGATGTTTGGCCGCTAACTCCTCAAGAGTGGCACTAGAATAAGGAGCAATGCTAGAGGAGGAAAGGACCCTGATTGCAGCGGTGTAGTGCCCATCACCAATCTTCCTCTTACACTGCTTGATATTACGCTCAGCCAAATCAAAGTCCTCATCACCATCCTCTGACAAGGGATGAGAGGGTTCAACCAGAGTATCCATAACAAGCTGCATAATAGTGCCTAGCTCGCTCCAAGAACAAATAGCCTTGGCTATACATTCCTCTTGCAACCTCCGCTTGTTAGCAGACCGGGACTCCTGGCTACTCCTCAGGGAAAAAGTTTTAAGGATACACATAGGCAGCACCAACAATCTAACCCACCCTCCGATGTCAATCGGATTGTTGATCACCTTATCAAGAGCTCCTTTCAGCACCCGAGAAAACCCAAGTCGACACTTAGGGGGATTGATTTCATAATATGCAACCTCTTGGAAAAGATACGGTCGAGCATATCAACATTAAAAGCACACTGTTGCCCATCCATCAAAAAACAGAATCCTAAACAAGCTGCATTGGAGAAGAGGTAACTTGTGGCCTAGTAAAGTCATAAAGCACAAATCTAACCACACCATCGCCACAATCAGGAGGGTGTACAAAATCAAAACCATTCCCATGATGACATTTAGAATGAAGAGTATGTGTTTGAAACATACTCCACACAACCAAATCCCCATCCTCTTAAAAGTAGTTTCAGCCTCGGTGAAAACAAGAGCATTAGAAGAAATAGCATCCCTTGTCGTTACCTGAGCATCCCTTGTACAATGACGGTCCCTAAGGTGCGTGATCAAAGACGCCTTGGTAAGCCCTTGACCACCACCATCTTGGAACCCGTTGAGACCCACGAACGGGCAATGAAACCAAACCGTGGCAGTCGGCATTGGCAAGCAAAAACTAGGAACACCGTACACAGATCGAATTGAATGGCTGGTCGACAATCAAAGGGCTGATCGAACAAGCCAAACCAAATCCTCGAATTCCCAAACACATCAAACGGAACCAAGCCAACCAACACACCGTACAATGATCAAAACCGATGAACGTACCTGTTGAACGTCCCTGTTGAAAGCCCTACTGATTGTGCTGATCGACAAACTGAGCAAAGAACCGCTACAAGAAACAGGCCTCGCCCTTACCCAGTCCACGCACACACGCCGCTGATCACCCAAATCGCATTCTCACCCAGGCCTCGCCTACCTTGTTGTTGGGCTCTGGCCTCAAAAACCGCCAGAGGAACGCCGACACCGGCCACCAAGAACCGCCAGAGGGACGTCCCTTGCTGCTTGCCTCGCCTGGCCGCTTGACCGCGCTGATCGCCTGCCCTAGCAGAGCAAGAAGACGGTTGTTGTTATTATTATTATTATTATTATTATTATTATTATTATTATTACTATTACTATTATTATTATTATTATTATTATTATTATTATTATTATTATTATTATTATTATAAACTCCAAATAGTATAGAAATCAAACAATCGAATGTTTACAAGAAGTTAGCGGACAGCCGAGAAACAAGCTGCGCACCAACCCCCTTAGCAATGGAAAAACACACTCTGGTAAAAATATGAGCAGCTAGACGAGAACTAGAATCTAAGGCTAAAGAGAAGGAGCGGATCCGTCCCAGAAGCGCAATCGCATCACCATCCAGCTCACCAAAAGAGGAGAAAGAAAAAGTCAAAAACCCATAACCAGCAGCAGAGCACACATCCCGATACTTGGTACACTTACGCCGCGCAGTGTCGAGGACACATCGTCCAGGAGCGAAGGAAGCCAAGCAAGTCTGAGTGAGGGGGGATGAACCAGTGATATCAACACACACATCTCGACCCCGATCCCAGGAGTAAAGAAGAATGTCAGCGAGCCTAAGAGGTCCGCCAAGACTGTCAACAACACTAATGTCCACCTCCTTCCCAGAGGACATCCCAGCACGGAAGCAAATGTCGAAGAGGGTATCACGAACAAGATTATGCCAATGTTTGAGCCCAACAGAACTCGGACACGACACAGCATGATCCCCAAAAGTATCATCCTCAAAAACCCAACCACATGCAGAGCAAGGAAGACCAGCAAGAAAAAAGAAGGATACCCAAACAATAGCAGAGTACAGACCTGTAAGTCCTACCATTCATGGTCTGACCGAGCCCAGAAATAGGAACTGCTCTGAACCAATCAGATGAATGGGGACCATGCTGAGACCTCCACAACACCACCTGCCGCGAGGTCAATGAAAAAACCGACTCAGAATAAGCCACAATCCGGGCGAAGTACACATCTGCCAAGTTCTTCATAAGTTTGGGGGCAGCGAACTCGCAAGAATCGCGACTAAAGTCAGAACCAGTAAGACCATTGAAACCACAGAGCGCAGCGTCGAAAGAGGTCCCCTCACCCAGGGGCAGCCCAGCAAGGCGGAGGAGCGAGGACTGCAACCCAGAAGACTGCAGGCACCGAGATACTATCTGGGCACCCACTCCCTTAGCGATAACAAAGCTAAGTCTAGTAAAAATATAAGTGGTGGCACGAGCCCTGGCATCCTGAGATACCGAGAATTTCTGAATCTGCTTCAACAAATCTACAACATCAGTATCTAACTCTCCCAACGAAGAGAAGAAGAAGGGTAGGAGAACGTGCTTTTATTATTATTATTATTATTATTATTATTATTATTATTATTATTATTATTATTATTATTATTATTATTATTATTATTATTATTATTATTATTATTATTATTGAATGTCCAAGCAAGTTCCGTTTGTTTTATATGAAGAAGAATTAAGATTTGTTCGTGCTTTATTTTTTTTATTATTATTATTATTATTATTATTATTATTATTATTATTATTATTATTATTATTATTATTATTATTATTGATGAATGTCCAAGCAAGTTCCGTTTGTTTTATATGAAGAAGAATTAAGATTTGTTCGTGCTTTATTTTTATATAACAAAGTCACAATTTTAAGCTCTATCTCTATTGGATAGTGTCAAAATTATAATCCTATGTTAATTAAAATTTGTTGTCTACTATTCATGAACACCTTTTTTATAATGATAAAAAACTATATAAAATATTAACTTTCTTTTATATTTGTTTTTATAAATTCATATTTAATAGTAATAAGCATGAGTTATTAAAAAAATTATTTAAAATTTTAAAATTTTATATAGTTTTAAAAAATGTGCGTGAATAGTAAAACGTCAAGTTTTAATTAACGGATGAGTATTATATAACTACAAGAAAAAAAACAATTTTTAGTGACAAAAAGTTTCGTCGCCAAAAATGATCGATTTGTGGGGAAAAAAATTCCCGAGTTCGTCGCCTTCACTGTGTTGCCCCTAGATATGGCAATGAAAAGTAAATTGGTCGCCCTAAAAGAATTTTTGTGACAAAACTTTAGTTTGTTGTCATAGACTTTTCATGACAAAAAACACATTTTGACGCCTTATACTTTTGTGACAAAGAAATGACTTTTTCTGTCTCTAAATCTTTCGTGGCAAAAAATTTATTTGTCACCCTAGCCTTTTAGTGAGAAAATTGTATTATCAATTGAATGTAGTTTCTAGCAACTTTATCCTTTTTTAATTTTTCAAATTTAAGTTCTTAATGCAACAATAGTAGCTAGTTTAGCACAAATGATTATGTTATGTCAAATAGATCAAAAAAATGTATACTATACAGTAAAAAATTTATAAGTACATTATCAAAATCTATACCATACAGTAAAAAATTTCAAAGGGAAACGCTGGTACATCTCCAATAGTAAAAATCCCTATCACATTAGTACTTAATTAATCATCACTGGCGGATCCAGGGTGGGCTTGTATAGGCCCAAGCCCACCCCAAACTGGAAAAAAAAACAATACATATATATATTGGAAGTATTAATATACATGCATGTGAAACCGGTCTAGTGGTAAGAGCATGAGCAACCATGGGTTTTAGCAACCTTAAGGTTGCTAAAAGGTAAGCCCATGGTTGTGGCCTCTACCTTAAGGTAAGAGGTGTGAAGGGGTTACCTTGGTAGAGAGAGGTAACCTCTTCCCATTTGTAATTTTCTTTTCCTTTTTTTTTATGATAAAGTAGGTTTATATATTTCACATTTTGATTTATTAGTTGTAGTATGATTTAAAATGAAATAAAAATATATTTATATTTCATTATTTTTTAAAATAAAATATCACATTGGTTAAAAATTTTTTTTCTATAATTTGAGCCTAATTTTATCCTTTATATAACCCCATCTTGATCTATTGTAGTTGCACCTCTTTTCTTAACCATGGATCACAATTATCCAAATACTCCACCCATTCCAAATATGCCTTTTGATCCAAATCTTCTCAAAAATCCTCAATTTCAAGTGATGTTGCATGGAAGGGGATGTATCAAGGAAGATCTCGAACAACAACAATAATCTTAGAAGATGTTGCTTCGAAAGATTTATGGATATGGCATGCTTTTTTCGGAACACCGGGGTCGTGCAATGATATTAATTTATTGCAAAGATCGCTGGTGTTTGATGATATCCTCCATGGACAAGCTCCACAAGTTACTTACAATGTCAACGGAAAAGCCTACAACATGGGGTATTATCTTACGGATGGTATTTACCCTAAGTGGGCGACATTCATAAATGCAATTACTCTCCCTCAAACCGCAAAACAAAGATTTTTCACCGAGCGCCAAGAGAGTGCTAGAAAAGATGTGGAGCGAGCATTCGGCATATTGCAAGCTCAATTTGCAATAGTACGACAAACGGCTCTTGCATGGAGTGAAGAAATATTATGGAAAATTATGATGGCATGTATTATCATGCACAACATGATTGTCGAAGATGAGCGAGACATGTATCAAGACCCATCTAATTTTGATCAGGATCAACCTAATAATGTTCTTGGATCATCAGACGGTTCTAATATTGAGCAATTCAACGTTACCACCGGGCGATATGAAGATAGAAATCTGGGCAATTATATGGCTATGAGAGATGAGATTCGGGATAGACAAAGTCATATGAATTTGAAGAATGATTTGGTTGAGCACTTGTGGAACCAATTCCAAGGCTATGATCCGAATTTATAGGTAGTTTTATTAGTATTTACGTATTTTATAATGTTTTTAACTTTTTTTTATTTTAATCTAGATGTAATAAAATATATTTACATTAACCACTTGCTAATTTTATTTATTTATAAAATTATAAATAAAAATAATTCACAATAATATATGATGATACATATATAATAAAGGGAAAGATATAAAGGAAAAGAAAAAGTGAAAATAAATTTGGAAAGAGGTAAAAGGGGTTTCCCATGGTTGTAGAGGTAAACTTTTAGAAAGAGGTAGAAAAAAGTAAAAATTATTTTAAAGAAAAAAATAAATGAGTTGTAAAGTTGTAATAGGAAGATGAGAAAAAAAAGGGGGAAAGAGGTTACTCCATGGTTGCGGATGGTCGAAATTGGTGTTTTGTTGATTCGTTTCGTCCCAAGTTCGACTCCCATATAGCTCATTTTGATATTTTATATTTCTTTTCATTAGATTTTGTTTCATATCCCAAGTTTAGTATATTTTTAATTTCTGTTAAGTATTTTATTAATATTTTATTTTTTTAAAATTTAATTAGAATATGATTAGAAATATTTAAATAAAATTAGAATAGATTAATTAGGCAAAGTAGTGAATGAAATTAAAATTGCAATAATTTAAGGGTTTTTTTTCTCAATATTTATATAAATTATTTTATTTCTTATAAAATATTTCCAACAAATTTGTTTATTCACACGTTTGCTCCTAACTTGCACACCCCAAAATATTTCCTGACTCCGCCACTGTTGACCATCAACCATGAAAAGACAAGTCATAACGGACAACAATTATTGATCTGAACAGCATGGAAAACTTACAAAGATGATATGGAATGCATACAAAGGAAAGAGGTCACCTTTTATGAATGATATAAATTAAGCCATATAACTCTCGCTTTAAGATAATAGATGATAGAGTACTCGAGAAGATAATTTATCTAGATGTATCATTTGGACATGTAATGTCAAACAAAGATTAACCTTATCCAATACTCTCTCCCTTCCGCAAAACATGTCGTTTACTATTTATGCACGCTACTTTTTTTTTTTTTTTTTTTTTGAAGCAAGATAAGGTTTAGGTCGGGTCTGCTGCAGCAGAGGCCCTTCCTAGCGCATCCTTCCGGACGAGAACTCGCAGTTCTGGATCATCCTCACAGCAGACGTCGGCAGGGGAGACATGGGCACTACGCGCAAGGTAGTCAGCCACAGCATTCGATTCCCTGAAAATATGACGAATAGCAACATGAGTAAAGGACGAAATATCAGACAGTATATCCGCTTGTAGCATCTCAATCGACCAGGGACATTTCCAATCCCCTAGTAGTACTTTTATCACCAAAAGATTGTCTCCTTCGATCAGAAGTGTAGACAGGTTCAGCGCCTTAGCCCTTGCCAGTCCCATCATGAGGCCGAGATTTTCGGCATAAATAACCGAAATATTTGTGCAAACAGATCTGCCAGCCGAGACAACTGAACCATCAGAGTCGCGGATGACAAAGCCATAAGACGATTTACCATTCTGGATCACCGAACCATCAAAATTGAGCTTGTAGCAATTCAGTGGTGGTTTGTCCCACTTCCCAGACCGATCATGTGGCCTGGCTTTCGATGCTTTAGCACTGTAAGGCTGGTCGATAATGCCCCCACGACAGCTGTGTAAGGGGGACAAAGGACCCGACGGGTCACCATCTAAAAGCTTTGATTGTTTCCAACAGTAGGTGGTAGTGCCGTGAAGCAGTAGAATTTCATTAGCTGTAACCTTTTTCGTGTGATCGAAAACAAGTTGATTCCTAAAGAACCACATGGCCCACCAAGCCAAGGCTAGGTTGGCAAAGGAGCGAGACCCAATCGCACATTTAATTGCAGTAAGAGGGAATATATTACCCATGACACTAGCAGAGATACGCCTTGGGATATGGATATTTAAAGCTTTAAGCACAGCAGTAGCCATAGGACAACGAAGGAGAATGTGATCTCTCGATTCATTTGTATTGTCACAGAAAGCGCAACCAGCAGGTACAACGACATGTGACCTCTGTAGTCTTGTCTTAGTTGGTAGACCGTCCCTGGAGATTTTCCATAGAAAGTGTCGCACCTTAGGGGGAACATCGAGACCCCAGATCCACGCACAATCGAAATCTGGCGACCCGGTGTGTGCAGATATGAAGGAGTTGGCGGAGGCGGTTGAGAACCATCCATTTTTACTAGGCCCCCAATACAGACGGTCTGTGATGGGGTTACTAGGTAAGGTTATCCCCAAAATGTGGTTTATATCATCTTGTTTCAGCAAGTTTTGTAAAGCGTCGTTTATGAAAGGTTTGTTCCATTGTCTGTTTGTGATGAAATGAGCCACCGAAATGCCCGCCAGCTCAACCGGTATGGGGATCATTGTTTTGGAACTCAATGGCGTTTCAAAAGCCCAATTATGGGCCCAAAAATCAATAGTTTCCCCATTTCCAACCCGCCATTGAAGACCCGGGAGGAACTGATGCCTGATGGACATCAGGCGGGACCATTGCCAAGAGGTATTACCTTTTTTGTTATAGCTATAAAGATTGTTCCCTTTCAGGTATTTATGTGAGATGACTCGAACCCAGATGTTGTCCGGTTCCGCAATGATTTTCCAGAGAAGCTTCATTTGAAGCGCTATGTTCATAGATTCTGCCTTATGAATCCCCAAACCACCTTTCATCGTGTCTGAACAGATTTTGTCCCAACTGATGAGCGGCGTAGCTTTTGCGGTTTTGTTCCAAAAGAATTGTCTATACACTTTGTCAAGTTCGTGAAGAACGTGAGAGGGTAGTAAGAAAGCTTGCATGAGAAAAATCGGTTTGGCACTCAAATTTGCTTTGATAAGCACCCGCCGCCCTTCTGCAGAAAGGTTGGAGGCTTTCCATTTTGTGAGCTGGTTTTTGGTCTTGAGAACTACATCAGCGAAGGTATCCCTATTGGTCTTGCCGTTGACTACAGGGCAGCCCAAATATTTGTCAAAATTGTTAGCTTGGGGAATACCAAGTACGGCAATAGTCGAAGCTATTGCGGCAGCTGTTGTGTTTGGAGATGCTTGGAAGCTTGATTTATGCAGATTAACCTTTTGTCCTGAAATAAGACAGTATCTGTCTAAGATAGTCATTACAGAAGTACATGCCGATTGGGATGCTTTACAGAAAATGAGAATATCATCAGCAAACGCTAGAAAGGGAATCTTGATACCCGGACGACCAAAAGAAATGCCTAGGTCCTTGCTAGCAAGCCCTTGGTTGTGTAGTGTACGTGCTAGTACCTCAGAGGCTAGGATAAAGAGAAAGGGGGAGAGTGGGTCTCCTTGTCTTAAACCTCTAGTGGGGTGAAAAACCGTGGTTGGTTCATCATTTACGAGGACCGAGTAGGATACTGTTGAAACACATTCTTTTATTTTGTTAATAAATAGATCATTGAACCCATATTTGGCTAAAACTTTGAACAAAAATGGCCATTCGATGCGATCGTATGCCTTTTCCATGTCAAGCTTGAGGGCAACCATGCCCGCTTTGCCTTTCTTCATTCGAAACGAATGCAAAGCTTCATGCGCAATCAGGATATTGTCCTGAATAACTCTCCCTTTTGTGAAGGCCCCTTAAGCTTGTCGAAGATTTTCGTTAAACGTGCGGAAATTACTTTCGCAATTATTTTATAGATAGTAGAGCATAAGTTGATTGGTCTGTAGTGGTTTACTGCAGTCGGCACCTCACATTTTGGTAACAGCGTGATAAAGGTATGGTTCGTCTGACGTAGTAACCTACCACTGGTAAAGAAAGCCTTAATTGCCTTCGTTACAGACGGGCCCACATTGGGCCAGAACTTTTAGTAGAAACCGGCTGGGAAGCCATCAGGACCCGATGCCTTGTCTGGGCTCATTGCAAAAACAGCCGCTTTTATCTCATTGTTTGTATCAGATGCAGATAGCATGTCATTGTCAGCCTGAGTTACTAGTGTTGGGATCACCGATAGGTCTGTAGATAAATCCGGATCATAAATCGAAGATGCTCTGAACCGAGCCTTGAAATCGCGGACAAATTCTTGTTGGATTGTGTGGAAATCAGTCGTGGGCTGACCACCCGGCAGAAGGATAGATTTGATTATTTTCCTGCCTCTCTTTGCAGTAGCGATTTTGTGAAAATAGGTTGTGTTGGAGTCATTTAGTTTTGTGTGTTTAACTTTAACCCGCTGGCTCCAGTAGCGACGGTGAAAGTCGAGCATACGTTCCCTTTTGTTGAGTAGTTGTTTAAGGATTTGGACATCCCGGTAGTTGTAATTTGAGATAAGAGTCGTCTGTAAACTGAGGAGCTTTTGATCCGTTACAAGGATTTGGTTGTGAATATTGCGTACCGTATTCTTATGCCAAGTTTTGGAAAGTCTTTTAAGAACTTTGGCTTTTTGAAGCAATTTAAACATCAAGGAACCTTGTGGGTTTGCCCTCCAAGCCTGTGAGACTATGTTTCTGTAATCAGCCCTAGAAGCCCAAGCCAGATCGAATTTAAAAGGTCTATTTTTAGGCTGAATGTTGTGTCGAAAGTCTGTGGAGATCGGAGCATGATCAGAGCTGGTAAACGGATGTATCTGAGTACGCAGTGAATCGAAAATAGTAAGCATGTCCGTGTGGATTAGTAGACGGTCAAGTTTTTCCAGGCAAACGACCACATCATTCGATTTTCGTTGCCAAGTAAACTGACCCCCACTTGTAGGTACCTCTAGTAATGAAAGGTTGTTCTTGAAGTCTAGTAATCGTGTGAAACGGGCGTTTGAAGGGTAGGCTCCTCCAAGTTTTTCTGCTGGGGTGGCCATTTCATTAAGGTCTCCCATAATACAGAATGGAATAACAAGTGACTGGATATAAAGGGTGATTGTATCCCAAAAGGCTGATTTACGCCGCTCATCAGGAGGGGCATAGACCACCAGAAACGCAAAAGAGCGCTTTGTAGCATAGTCCGAGTAGTTGAAATGAATGAACCGATGTTGAACCGAAATAAGCTCGATGGAACCTTGAGTAGCAGAGAAATCTTTCCAAAGAAGACAGATTCCCCCAGAAAAGCCAATGGCTGGATCGAAAGCTATATTCGTGAAGCCATACTTACGCAGTATGCTATCAGAAGGAACCTTGTCAGTCTTAGTTTCTAGAAGAGCTATCACGTTTATATTATTATTTTGACAGAAAATATCCACATTTGTCCAGAAGTTACGGCTCCGGATGCCGCAGGAATTCCATGTACAGATATTCATAAAAACCTTATTGGGCGAACAGTTTGTACTAATCTAGGAGAGACTAGCTCAGTCTTAAAACAAGAAACCATAAGTGAGATTGTTCGAATGCAGTAAATGCGGGGTTTAAGTCCAGTTGTGGTTCTAAAAACCGAGAATGAGGAATCTGTGTAAGGGACTTCTCGACTAGAGAAACTATGTTTGACGGTAACAAATTTAATTTTAAGCATCTCGTTGGTTAATGGTTTGCCGATCCGGGAAGGCACATAGCTCATGATGGGAGCCAGATGGTCCCAAGTGACCCAAATCGATGGGTTGTGTAAAACGAGATAGGGTTTCCCCGTAGGTGTCGTACTAACTGAGTTCGTATTGAGTACAGAGACGTCGACTAGGAGGTTAAATGTCTTTAGGATTGTTCTCCGAATTTTTATAAATAGGGGGTTATGTAAATCCAGCCAATTTGAGCTAACCAGTCTAAGAACTAAATTAACGCCAACTTTCAGTTTGTATGCTGTTACAAATCCGGGTGTAGCAAAGAACCCAATTTTTTTTACTGTTAAGTAACCTTTGTGTGGTGAAAAGGTCCTGTAAGGACAACGAAATGAACGAGCCCGGTCTGGACGATACAATGAGCTGCTGAGCAGCACATGAAGTCGGAAAGATATGAATAGAGTTGAGTACAAAATGAAGAGCCAACCATAGAATAGTAAAGTCCATAGAGAGACAACACTTGTGGAGTAAATAGATTACAAAGTAGCCCAAGCCAAACCAGCAGGTTACACGAAACTGAAAGAAAGCAAAGGCAAACCCTATGTAAAGTAAAACAGAATAAGGCCAGTTATGAAGCTGACAGTGAGCATACCAAGCGAAGAAGCCGTGTAGACCACCAGGACGAGCCACATGAACAGCCCACCTGCACATAAGACAGGCACACCAGCAAAGGGAGCAAAGCAAAATAGATAGACAGGAGGTAGGAGTAATATAAGCAAAGGCTATTTGAAAAGTAATCTGCGGACAAGGCATAATAAACACAAGACGAGGATATCGATTAAGGGATGCGCGAGACACATCACCCCCAAACGCAGCAGCACAACATACAAAGGCTTGCTTAGCCGATTCGTGGGCTTTATAACCAAGAAAAGAAGCACAATAATAAAACTTTAAATGGTGATATGAAACTTGTAAATGCTCGTCTTTATAGAGATAATGGAGTACACCAAACTTGTAAGTGGTGGGAGCCCGAACATCATAAGAGACGAAAGGAGAGTAACCAATGGTGGGAAATCCATGTATACAACTAATTATATTTAGTAAAAAGGCCTTGTAAGGCTTAAGATAACCCCTATAGTCAACCGTTTGGGCTTGTGAGCCATTGTGAAGTAAACATTGATTGAAGAACCAACATAAGCAACTGAGCAGCAACACCAAAGCGTCGGAAGCCATAGTCGAGCCGATGAGGAGGACCCAATAAACTTCCACATACAGAGCGAGAGGGGTTGCCCCAACAAGAGAGAACCAGCTAGCCAAACCAAAGGAAACAACCCCGACAGGCAACCTGCACGAAACAAAAGCCACACAGCAGCAAGTAGAAACCCAAATAAAAAGAACAAAGCCATCAAGGCCAAGGTAAAACTGATCAGATAGAGGATTATAGTACCTATAAAGGTAAAAGAAAATTAGGTTTAAGGGATACTGCCCTCCACAAAGAAGCAAGTTGGGATGTAGCTTGGGATATAATCGAATACGATGGTTTGGAATGTAATGTTTATAATAAAAAAAGTTCACACAAGAAGAGCTATAAAATGGGTCCTGTGAGGACCTTTTGTTCCTAGACACCTTGTAAGAATGTAAGACAATACAATTGCTATAACAATTAGTCACCTGTAGACCACCGTTAATAAACCCACAACCATGATTGCATATACCGCACGCACCTACGCCGGAGATAAAGAGCAAAGTAAGGTAGCTGAAAGAGGTTGCTGTGAGAGCGGTGTTGTTACCCCAAATTGATCTGGTGGGATCGATTAAAAGGGCAAATTGCTTGTAGGCAAGAGATTCGGTTGTACCCAAAAGGAGGCGATCGTAGCCAAAAAACGTGACCGTAGAGTCAGATAGGTTAGGTAATACCTGGATTGAGGAGTCCATCATGTATAGGTAGATGAGACGGCAAACGCCTGACCTCACAAAAGCGCCAACAAGAATCAACCGAAAACGGAGCCGCCGCCTGTGCCACCAACGCCAAGCCCAATCTCGATGACGGAGACACCGCCGTCGCACCAAACCACGATTGCCCGAAACGCGCCTCCAACTCCATCTCTTTGTTGAATAGCTTTTGATTTGCCCCAAACAAATCATGAATTGGGGTTTTCCCCTCCATTGCAAGTTTTCCGTCTGACAAACGGAAGATTTTAGGATTTTGATTTGGGGGAATTGAAGATGCAATATGTGAAATTGCTTTGTGGTGTTTTCAATACATTCTTGGGAGAGATGGTTGTGCTTGGAAGAGGCGGAGTTCGGGCTCCTTTGGGCCTGATTGGCGAGGACGACGACGGCGGCCGGTGGGCAACTAGGGTTCACCATGGACAGACGGGGGAAGAGAGAGGATATTTGGGATGAGCTCTTTTTTATGCACGCTACTTTAGAATGATAAAAACAATATAAAATATTTACTTTTTTATAAAAAAATTTAACAATTTTATACTTATTAATAATAACTACGAAATTGTTAAAAAAAATTATTAAAAAATAGATATTTTGTATAATTTTTATCTCCTAAAAAAGCGTATGTGAATATTAACTTGACATATTTTACCGAACGGATGGAGTATTAAAGAACAGAAACCATATTGGAAGCAACAATGATACAAAACGTGTTGACCGGGGTAGAATTTTTATTTCTCGTCAAAAGATATTCCTACACAAAAGCTAGTATAATAATGAGTGAAGGGTCGAACCCACAGGGAGATCTAAAATTTAAAATGTAGTTTAGTCGCTACTAAGTTAACCAAAAGTGGGAAAAATAAACTAATATAGAATGCAAAGAAAATAATAAAGAATAAAGTAGAGGTTTTGAAATCAACTCAATGGAGAAAAACGTTCCACCTATGCAATCCTCGACATTGGTTGGCTTATTGGTCCTAGATGATTCAAACTCAAGTTATTATCTTTCTTATCATCTATATTCCTCCCATCTTAGTTTATATAGATTAAAACACAACGTCTAAAATTAATCTCTTACACCCTTATGCAACCAAAGCACGACTAAGATTTAACATAAAGATAGCATAAATTCCTAATACTCAAGACATATTATGAATAACATCAATTAAGCAAGGTAAATCGAGTTTAAGACACATGTCAAATTCCCGACTTAATCATGATTTAACAAAGGTCTTCATACTTCTAAGCATGCTACTACAAAATTCATTCAAATTTGATAGAATAAAAATCTAGCAAGATACTATCATGGTGATCAAGCATAATAATATCAGAATATGAACAAGGAAATTCAAAGAAATTATAGGAAAACAACTAAATTCAAGTCTCACAAAATCACAAATCAAGTCTCCGGAACATAGTTCAAACAAATAGCGGAATTAGTCACTCATGACTTACTTAAATCTCCTTCGAATTGATTGGATATAAAACCCAGAAAGCTCTCAAAAACCTACTGTAATTGAGCACAAAATTGTTGTAGAAAGACTAGATGCATGAGTTGATCCTAGGGATTTTTAGACTTAGGGTATATATAGGGAACACATATATGGGCCAAAAACTCAGGATTCTTGATAATTAAAAATCCTAAACTGATAAACTTGGAATTTAAATAATAAATATCCTAAATCTGAATATATCAACCCAACTGAAGTAGATAGACGTTCAAATTAGATAGAATTTTCAACCAAAAAGATAGCATTTTCCTTCTCGACTAATGTTCTACTGACGCTGTTGCTGCAGCAACAACGCTAGTCGCTGTTGCGACACTTTGCAACTCTCACGGGCTCTCGTGTGCTCTTCTCCATGGCAGCAAGGTCATTTTGCTGCGGCGACTTAAGCATTTCGTCGCGACGACTGGACTTGGTGTTCACTCCTTCCTAGCAGCTCCTCACCACGGCGACTAGGGCCTTTCATTGTGATGACACATAGCTCTCGCGCTTGCCGCGATAGTGAACTGAGGCTTAAATTCAAAGGAAGTTTCTTAGCTTTATTTTTGATCTTTTACGAAGCTCTTCACCACGCCGGAACTACAAATCTGCATAAATTCAAATGAATCAGTGTTTTAAGCAGGTTCATGTCTAACCCCAGTGAGAAAGATTAGATTGCCCTAAAATTTATTTTGAGATAGTTGTGTGATTCCAAAAATGTTGATTTAGTATATATGGAAGGCACTCAACAGTCAACCTTCAAGGCTATGTAGATGCAGATTATGCTAGCAACAAGGACAAAAGGAAGTCGACCACCTTCTACACGTTTACATGGGCATGAAATTGTATCTCCTGGAAGTCTCAACTATACAACATATTGTTGCCCTCTCATCAACTGATACAGAGTACATTGCATCAATCGAGGATGTAAAAGAGGCAATTTGGCTTCAAGGCTTATACATGGAGAATTCTGAAAAACCTTTCATCTCAACCATTAATATTGATTCTCAATCTGCTCTTTACTTATGTTGTATCCAATGTATCATGAAAGGACTAAGCATATAGATTTGAGATATCAATTTATTAGAGAAGAATTTGATAAGAATATTATAAAGGTTGTTAAATTTTGTGGTGATAAAAATTCTGCAGATTTTAGAACAAATAGTATCACTTCTCACAAGTATCTATTTTGTAGGAAGTTCCTCCATGTGAAGGATCCCACATAGCTTCGTGATGCAAGGTAGCAAAGGCCGACAATGGACTCGGTAACCCTGAATCCAATTGGTGAAAAGGCTCTAACTCGCTACAGACTTGGTTTCTGTGGCTTAAAGAAATAAATGAACATATTGTTAGAATATATTTCATTAAGCTTTTATGTTATGTATAATATATGTGTATAATTTTTTTTTTTGGTAGGAAATATATGTGTATAATGGTTGTATAATATATAGGCTATGATTGAAAGTTGGAATTTGGATTGGGTCTTAGTTAGCTCAATTGTGTGTTAGCTCATTTGAGTTGTCAACTGAGTAATGGGTCGCCCAAAACTTGATGAGCCCAACCCAGCCTTGCAGCCATCTCGTTATGCAGTGGCGGTCGCAGGATCCTCCGAAAGGTGGGGCGAAATTTTCTAGTGTGTACTAAGACATTGGCCTTAAATAAACTTCTTTACCTAAGCTATGATTTTTAACTTAGCATTGGATTATAGAAAAGTAGGCTTACATTTGCTTACATTTGCTTTGTTGCTATGATAGTTGTTTCTCGTCATTCATTGAAAATTCAGGCATTTGTCATATTTAGGAGTGTAAACTTATCGAAATTCAATCATGTTAAATTCAAAGTTTTTGCATATTAGCTAGGATTGTAAACTCACCAACTTTATAATATCTTTTGGTTCCCAAAGACATGATAGAAAATGTGATTTGAATATGTAGGTTACGAAAATACAAATATTGCATAAAGCTTCACAAATTCAATTCATAAATTTCATTCTCAAAATCACATACACAATAATTAAAACACAAAATTTATTCTCAAAATCAAAACTCTAATGAAAATTTCACAAAATTTATTTTCATAATCAAATCATAATTTCACCAATTTTATGGGATTTAATTAGTTTATAGCTAGATAATTTGTATATAGTAGGGAGCTCGAGAAGTGGGAAGACTGGAAACATAATTAAATAAGGGGTAGAAACATAGAGAGTAGGTGCAAGTTGAACAAAGAATTAAAAAAAAAATTTGAGGGAGGCGAAATTTTTTTTTAAAAAAAAAGAGGCTAATTTCACCAATTTTATGGGGTTTAATTAGTTATAGCTAGATAATTTGTATATAATAGGAAAGTCGGGAAGTGAGAATATAATTAAATAAGGGGTAGAAACAACGAAAGTGTGATGTAAGTTGAACAAATAATAAAAAAGTTATTTTTAGGGAGGTGAAATTTGTTTTAAAAAATGAGGCTATTGGGACTTGAACCCCCCAACCTTTGGTTTAATATTAGATTCCTTCCTTCCCACCAACCAACTAAGCTAAGTAGACTAATTGATTCTATATTCATCCTAGTTTTACTTATTACAACACTTCTATATATATATATATAAATTATTTTTTATTTTTTTTTCCAAACCCCGGGACACGTGGGTCGAAGGGTGGGGCGGCCGCGTACGCCACCCCCACCCTGTGGCCGCCCCTGTCGTTATGTGTTTGTGTAAGCTGCTCGACTCTCTTAAAAACCCTAAGTTGAAGTGTTGCGTTTCGATTAGGTTTGCGCCACAAGCTCGCCTATGTATACTCCCATTTACTTGCTTGCTTGTCTACTGTTGCAGCTCCACCTTTGATAAGTCCAGTAGAGAGCGAGAGAGAGAGAGAGAGAGAGAGAGAGAGAGAGAGAGAGAGAGAGAGAGAGAGAGAGAGAGAGAGAGACGTCGTATCCCTTTCTGGGAGCGTTGCTTCTTTCTAGCTCTGGTGCTTTCTTTGTGGCTTGATCTGTTGGTGTTCATCAGATCTCCTTCAGCAAAGATGTTCTTCGTCTTGTTCTCTCTTCTGCTTTAGTGTTCTTTGTTGTTACGTGTTTGCATGTTCTTCTTTCTTTTATTTTCGTTTGTATTCTTTGTATCCCCTTGAACTTCTGAGTTAGTGATACCCGATACTTGAGGTCCCGAGGACGTAGGTCATTTGAACTAACCTTGTAAAACTCTCAATGTTCTTGTACTTGGTTTACGCTTTTGATTTCGATGTGTTCTTTCAAATTCGCTTCCATTTCAAACCGATCTCGTATTTCAGATGGAGCATGGAAACATGGCTTGTGGCATGGCTGCAAACGACTCCCGAGTCTTGACAATATACAACATTTTCAGATGGAGCATGGAAAGATGTTCTGATAAGGTTGCACATCTCCCATGAGCCGGCGACCAGAAAACTGTATCGAAACCAGCAGTCTTCCAATTTTTGTCATCGGGAGTAGATCCTGTTTTAGTCTATGCTAATGCCAAAATTTGGATATGCTCATTTATACATAAAGAATTAATTTCAGTCCAAAAGGTTCTTTTTCCTATGCCTTAACAGTTCCAAAAACAGATCTTCATTTATAACCTTTGAAGATTAAAGGACAGGTTTTCAGAGTCCTTAAATCGAAGAGTTTTTGTGGTTTTAATTTGACAATTACATTTGCTAACCTTGTAGATAATATTATGTAACACATATTAAGATATGACAGGTTACTCTGAATAAAACAACAGCCAGCATCAACTGTAAAATAGGACAGCTGCATTCAACTCAACGCATTTAAACAAAACTTACATCGGTCACCAAACACACACTTGAAACGTTCCGAGTTGATCGGGGGTTTCCGTATTTTCTTCTCCTGCATCCCTAATTTCTGGTGGTTGTTAGCCACCGGGGGGTGGGAAATCCCCTCGGATTTTTGGCTCTCATAGAGAGGTTTAGGGCCCTTACGGGGGTTGGATGGGGAGAGAACATAGTCCTCGATCCCCGTGGGTATTTTGCATAGGCGTTTGGCCGCGATTTCCATGCCAAACCAAACAAGAAATTTGAAGTTAGAATTTTTGAACAAGTAAGAGATAACAAAAGGAAGATGCAAGCAGGTTAGAGTGTTGGGAGAAATCAAGCCCTCAACACACTTCAAGTAAACGAACAAACAAACAAGGATTTGAGAATATAAATTATTTGTGAAAGGTTTTTCCAAGATGTTGTTGAGACCACTTAGTTTTTTATAAGGCCATATCTTTTTAGCTATGTTTATGTAGGACCAGTGAAACAACAACACACTCTCCCACACTTGTGAAGATTTCCGATTGATATTCTCACCAGTTTGTATTGGGCACCAGCACAACAAGAGAAAGCCGGCACGAGTGCACAAGCAAAGACCTTTTAGGATTATAACAAAGATTGGTATAGCTAGTTTTAACCTACCACAAGAGGATATCATGGAGGCTCCATACAGCCCACTAGGAGGAGGAAAATCAGCAATTTCAGCTGGGTTGGAGGAGAAATCCTTTGACGATAGCCATAAGAATAAGCAGCAATCCAAGGAGAAATTAAACTCGAATTGGGACCATGGAATGACAAGGAGACTTATGCTGACAGGCATGATATCAATAACAAATCAAGATATGCAGGGAGTAAAGGAATAGATCCTACATAACTTTAGGAGATAGATGGAGATAATACAAGAACCGCAAGCAAAGTAGATCATAAATATAGGATAGAAAAGTTGCATTTTATACATCATTTTCATCATAACAGCTCCAACAACACTAAGGACAAGCCAGGAGGAAGCTTGGGACGGAGCTATATAGCAAGGAGGACCAAACAAACCCAAGCTCATGTACAAGTGGACTATCAGATGGCCCATGTTCGATTTGATCATAAGATAGCCACCAATTCTGCCAAAAAATACAATCGCGGAATCAAACCCCAAGATTGGATGTTGTAGAAACTGGTAATGTAACTCCAATTATTTCACTTTAGTATCATAGACTAACACAAATAGAAAACCAAGCCAGTTGTTAGCCACCACTATTCTACACAACCAAAGGTAAGATGCAATTTCAATTGTCGTGGAGTGACTCACGACGTTTTTTGGTCCCTCGAAAGGGGGGTACGTGTGACTAGAAGTTGAAGGTTCGAAAATGTAAAACAATGTAATAGAAATACTCTAGAAGGGGGGTTGAATAGAGTATGCCCTTTTTTCGCAGAAAGTCTCAAGACTTTTGGAGCTTGTACCAAAACCTTTGAAATAAACCTGAATCACAAAGTTAAACAATTCGAACCAAGTGCGGAAATATGGTAAAGCAATAAGTAAAGGACGCAACGAATTGTTAACGAGGTTCGGCACGAACTTGGCCTACGTCCCCCCCTAGGGTTCTTCCACAACCCTAGGATTCAACCGGCTTTTATTGATTCACAAGACCTAGGATCCTAGTAGCTCCCCGAGAAGCCTCTCTCCTATACAATTGCAATCTAGTCAACTCACGTTCCCTTGGAGTCCTAGACCAATCTAGAAGAGCCCCACCTCTCTCAACTATCTAGTACAATCCTCTTACACTTAGTGAATCAATCGCCTAGTGTCAACTTCCTGAGTTACAAACTCTTGAGTATAACACTCTCTCGAAATATATCCTATAAGCTCACTGTGTATCTCTCAAATGCTTTGAAACAAAATATAAGACTCTTAAGAAAAAGCAGAGAGAACACGCTGAAGAGAGAAGTATGCTTGAAGGCTGATTGTGCAATGATATTCTTGAAGTGCGTCCCTCTCTCTCTTCTTCATCTCCTTTATATAGTGAAGATCATCAGCGCCACTTGAGGAAGGAATCTTCTCCAACGGCTAAGAGAGGATCATGGCTTGAGCGCAATCTTCTATCTTTGGAAACTTCGGAAGCCATGATCTCGATTTGATCTTTCTCAGCTTTGAACACTTAAGGAAGATGATATAATTCAAATAGCTTTCTGAAGGGTTAGTGAATATATAATAATAATATGGAAGCATATAATAACATAATATAATATTCGGACATAATAACATATAGAGCAGGTTTTGTATTTCGTCAACACTGTTAAAGCTCCAAGACCTTTGACACAGACATATTGTCAAGGCCTTTGAAACTGATTCCGATTTCGATCAAAGGGAGTGGAGTTATCAATCTCCCCCTTGATGAAAGACAAAACCTGTGCATCCCTGCAACTTAGTGAAACAGATATATCATAAGCACAATCGGACTAAGTACCTGCATGGGTTAGACGAATGTTGGATCATAAGATTAACATGAAAAACATCCAACAAAGTAAAACAAAAACAAGGTCTTCCAAGACCCAAACAGTTTTAAAGTCTAAACCATCATCAAATCATCTCCCCCTTTTTGTCTTTCAACAAAGGGAGGAGGGTAAAAATATTCTCCAAAATCAGACTTACTAAAACAATTCAAAATTCAAAAAGATCCTTTCAAATCTTAAGGCAAGAAAAGATTAATCCGATTTTAAAATAATTTCCACAAATAAACAATACTCGGATAAAATAAAATCAGTAACAAATAAAGAAGGTTAAAAATCCATTAAAAATATATTTGATCAAATACCTAATAAGATATCACAACCTTTGAAATGAGGTTCAAGGATCTTGACACTGAGTAGAGTTTATCTTTCGTAAAGGGAAAGTTCCCCCTACGAAAGTGCATCCCTGTTAAGCATTCCGATCTCATGTCTAATGAAGGTGAACCTGTCCTCTGCCAAAGGCTTAGTAAAAATGTCAGTCCATTGATAATCAGTTGAAATAAATGATATGGACACATCACCTTTTTCGACATGGTCTCCAATGAAATGATGCCTTACATCAATATGTATGGTCCTTGAATGCTTCCTCTTGACTGTAGCCTTGAGCAACAAGTCTTGCCTTGTTCCTCACAATCTTGCCATTCTCATCTAACTTGTTTCGAAACACCCATCGAGTGCCAATGACTGATTGATGCTTTGGTCTAGGCTTCAAAGTCCAGACTTTGTTCCTCTCAAATTCATTAAGTTCACTTTGCATAGCTATAATCCAGTCTGGCTCCTGAAGTGCCTCATTTACCTTCTTTGGCTCAATAAGAGAAACAAACGCGTTAAAAGCACAAAGATCTTTAAGTTTAGAACGAGTTTGAACACTAGAAGTAGGGTCAGAAATGATATCCTTTAATGAGTGTGATGAGGAGTATTTGATTTTCCTTTTGCTAGTCTCAGCTCCTTGATTCGTCACACCATCAGGATTGATTTGTGGTACATCTGACTCCGTGGTCCTGTTAGGTTCAGTTACAGCAGTCTCTGACATCTCAACATTGTTGGATTGGACACCAAGGGCTTTGGACGAATCTTCAACACCTTGAGCCAATTCTTCAGTGTTAAGAATCGGTTCCTGCATGTTCCTTTTCTCTGTGTTCATGGTAGCAGCATCATCACCTTCCTCATTCTCTGTTTAAGATCTAAAACTGCAACACTTTCACTCAAAGAACCGTCATTGCACTCATCAAATATGACAACAAGCATGTACTTTTTACCATTGAGAGATTTGACTCGGATAAGACCACATAAATCCATATGTAAAAGTTCAGGGGTCTAGAAGTACTTACAACCTTTTTGGGTTTGAAAGAGATACGTGTTTGTTTACCTCGTGTGCATGCTTTGCACATCTCAATACCTTTGAAGTCCATCTCAGGTAGTCATCTTACAAGCCCTTTGGACACAAGCTTCTGTAGTGTATGTGGACTCACATGACCGAATCTCCTGTGCCAGAGCTTTGGATCGTCCGTCAAAGCCTTTAGACAGGATAAACTTCCTTGTGCCAGTTGCTCAGCATTCACGACATAGATGTTGTTATAACGATAGACAATTAGAACTATTTCACCTGTATCTTCTCTGCGCACTAAACATCTTTTCTTGTTAAATCCAACATCATTACCATAATCACATAGTTGAGAAATACTAAGCAAATTATACTTCAAACAATTAACAAGATAAACATTTTTAATACAGTGGTTAGGATCACTCCCAACACTACCAATACCAACGATGTCGCACTTTCCTTTGTCGCCAAGAGTGATTGTTCATGTGGATTGCTCCTTTAGATCATGAAAGAGAGAACTCTTCCCACTCATATGCGTCGAGCATCCACTATATATAATCCATTTTTGCTCCTTCACCTTGGTGATCTCCTGCAAAACAAACATCAACCTTTGTGGCTAGACCAGTGAGCAAATTTAGATCCTTTATTGGGATAAACCATATTTGGTAAAATAGTGCCTTTGGGGACCCAAACTTGCTTTATCCGTTCTTTTCTCAAGTGAATAGGAAATGTATTGCGAATAATATGAGGATCCTTTCTCCTATAGGGGCAGGTCTCTTTTACATGTCCCTTTCTAGCACAATGGTGACATATAGGAGAGGTTCTGCTTCCTTTAGCCTTTACAAAAGTGGTAATGTGTTGCTTCTTTAAAAACTTTGGATTGTAGCCAATACCACTCTTGTTTAGAGAGCTTTGTTGCTCACCCAACATCTTATCGAGAGTGCCTTTGGATTTGGTAAAACTTATAAGGGCTGTCTGTTGGTCTAGAATCTTATTATTCAGGGAGATCTTCTCGTTCTCTAAGACATGATGCTCATTTCTTAGAGAGGAGAGATCTTGCTTGAGTTCAGATTTCTCCGAGTCAAGCGTCTTGACTTTAATGTCAAGACCTGAATAAGAAGCTTCAAGACCTTTGACCCTCATAGACAGATCCTCAATAGTTCTTTCCTGGTCCACAGTTCTCTCAGTAAGAATGTTAGTTTGGGCAATAAGCTTCTCTTCATTGGCAATCATATTTGAAAGGAATTCCGATAATACCTCTTTTGGACTTTCCATTAGTTCTCTTACAGTAGCTTCAAGCTTTCCATCGTGGGATTCATTTTCTGAGGCCATAAGACAAATGTTGGCCTTCTCATCATCGGAGTCAGAGTCGGAATCACTCCAAGTAGCCACCATAGCTTTCTTCTTCCATTTGTCACCTTTCTTGGGCTGGCTCTTTGTCTTTTGAGGACAGTCCTTTACAAGATGATCTGTTTCACCACATTCAAAACAAGACAACGGTTTAGTCTTCTTGTCATATTTGTTGTATTGAGACTTACCTCGAAATTTAGAAGACTCTGATCCATCTTTGTTGTTGAATTGTTTCTTCATCTTGAGGATTCGAGAAAGACCCCTTGTAATGAGATCAAAGGGATCATCCTCATCATCGTCCTCATCTTCAGAATCAGACACATCTTTGGGCTCATCCTTCTTAGACTTGAGCGCCAAGTTCTTAGTGCTTGCTGGAAGTTCTCCATCGTCTTCATTGAGAATCATCTCATGTGTGATCAACTTCCCAAGCAAGTCATCAAGGGACAGAGTGGTGAGATCTTGGGCTTCCTCTATGGCTGTCACTTTCGGGCCCCATTTGTCTTTTGGGAGGCACCTCAATATCTTCCTCACTTTCTCAACATTCTCAAAGGTCTTGCCGAGAGAGTCAAGGTTGTTCGTGATTTCCGTGAACTGTGTGAACATTGCCTTAATGGACTCATCAGGCTTCATTTTGAAGAGTTCATACTTTCGAAGGAAGATGCTGATCTTGGTGTCCTTCACTTGACTGGTTCCTTCGTAGGTGACGACCAGCTTGTCCCAAATCTCTTTAGCTGACCTACAAGATGAAATACGGTTAAACTCATCAGTACTAAGACCACGATATAGTAAGTTAATGGCCATGTAGTTTTTGGAGACGAGTTCAAGATCCGCTTGGACGTATTCAGACTCCTTCTTCGCAATTTTTGTTCCATTTGGTCCGTCTTTCTTTGGAACCTTCGGACCATTCTCTATAATGTTCCAAAGTTCCAGATCTTGATCTATAATGAACATTATCATCAAGGACCTCCAATGGACGAAATTGTTTCCTACAAAAAGTGGTGGTCTAAGGGTAGACCTTCCCTGTGCAAATCCTCCGCTTGCTTCACCAAACATGATCGAAAACTCACAAGATTGTTAGATCAAAAACAGTGAGTAAAGCTCTGATACCAATTGAAGGTTCGAAAATGTAAAACAATGTAATAGAAATACTCTAGAAGGGGGGTTGAATAGAGTATGCCCTTTTTTCGCAGAAAGTCTCAAGACTTTTGGAGCTTGTACCAAAACCTTTGAAATAAACCTGAATCACAAAGTTAAACAATTCGAACCAAGTGCGGAAATATGGTAAAGCAATAAGTAAAGGACGCAACGAATTGTTAACGAGGTTCGGCACGAACTTGGCCTACGTCCCCGCCTAGGGTTCTTCCACAACCCTAGGATTCAACCGGCTTTTATTGATTCACAAGACCTAGGATCCTAGTAGCTCCCCGAGAAGCCTCTCTCCTATACAATTGCAATCTAGTCAACTCACGTTCCCTTGGAGTCCTAGACCAATCTAGAAGAGCCTCACCTCTCTCAGCTATCTAGTACAATCCTCTTACACTTAGTGAATCAATCGCCTAGTGTCAACTTCCTGAGTTACAAACTCTTGAGTATAACACTCTCTCGAAATATATCCTATAAGCTCACTGTGTATCTCTCAAATGCTTTGAAACAAAATATAAGACTCTTAAGAAAAAGCAGAGAGAACACGCTGAAGAGAGAAGTATGCTTGAAGGCTGATTGTGCAATGATATTCTTGAAGTGCGTCCCTCTCTCTCTTCTTCATCTCCTTTATATAGTGAAGATCATCAGCGCCACTTGAGGAAGGAATCTTCTCCAACGGCTAAGAGAGGATCATGGCTTGAGCGCAATCTTCTATCTTTGGAAACTTCGGAAGCCATGATCTCGATTTGATCTTTCTCAGCTTTGAACGCTTAAGGAAGGAGATATAATTCAAATAGCTTCCTGAAGGGTTAGTGAATATATAATAATAATATGGAAGCATATAATAACATAATATAATATTCGGACATAATAACATATAGAGCAGGTTTTGTATTTCGTCAACACTGTTAAAGCTCCAAGACCTTTGACACAGACATACTGTCAAGGCCTTTGAAACTGATTCCGATTTCGATCAAAGGGAGTGGAGTTATCAGAAGTCATGGTTTGAGATGATGGAAACAGAATAAAATAAATCTTAGCAATTTCCAAATGGGTAATAAATACATAGGAAATATTTGGCCAACAAAGAACAGTTTTACAAGTGACAATCACATGAATTGCAATGTTCAGAACAACCTCAATAGGGAAATATTTTAAAGAAAGACAAACAAATTCCTACTCACTCCACAACGAAAAGGAGAAGCCATAATCATTATCAAGGAACAATAGATGTTCATATTGGGGAGTGTCAAGATACCTGGGACTGCCAAGAGACGCCAAAGTCAGCCACCGGCAGAAACAGCCCCCCGCCGAACAACATGCACTCCCCCACAGAAATTGACAGCGACAAGCCAAACAACCGCTTCCGCTCCCGGAACCACTCTTCCAGGGACAAAGAGCACCGCACCTTCGCCCCCAACAACTAGGTTTTTTCTTCCTCTTTCTGAAGTTTCTCCGAATCAGCTCGGACCTCAACCAGACGACCGTCATCTTATTAAGGAGAGGAAAAGAGAGCCGACATAACCACTGAGGACAGAAACCGCTCCCCATGTACTGAGCGATTCTGCCATTCGAACAAGCCACTGTGGGAATTAATCCGCCCCAAAAGAACATACCAGAATAGGGGCAATGAGGAAAAAACCCCAAATCTGAAACAACAAATGGCTCAGAAACCGGGATTAGGAGGAGGCAAAAGGGAGAATAATAATTTATATATATTTGAGCATGACTAAGATTTTTTTGAACTATTGAATGAAAATTATAAACTATTTAAAGAATTTGTCATTGCTGAATGAAAAAAAAATTGATAGGATTAAAAAGTATGACAAAAAAACTCATAAATTATGGTTTAAATATGACATTGATAGTAAACAAAATTCATAGAAATAAAAATTAGAAGAATTTTTTAAAATATATATATAACATAATGAATAATCTTATGAAAATGTTTAAAGAAAAATATATAATTTGATTTAAATATGATATTTATAATAGGGAAATTTCGGTAGGAATAAAAAAATGAGGTTTGAGCCCATGACTTTTTGCATCACTTATACTTCCTTCTCTAATTTTAACAACTAAGCTAACAATTAAGCTAGACAACTTTTGTTTTCTTTTTCACATTTTCTTTTAAATACTACTGTAATTCCTAATCGATCTCGACTCCACATATTGGGAATCAAGAACGGGGTTGAGAATATGAAACGTTTGAAACCAGAATAACCAACACACAAGATTTTACGTGGTTCGGCCGAAGCATACGTCCACGGAGCCTCAGCTGAACGACTTGAGAACACAAATCCACTAATCAGTAAGTAGGTTTACATAACATGTTTCCCTAAACTCAAACTAAGGCAAATACAAGCAAGAACACATCGAAACAAGAGACATATGTGACGAAGCCCGATTTTCAGAATCCCGTGTCGGCGGGTTCCGGGATCAAGTTGGACGCGGGCAAGCTCAGACGATCCGGCTTACCTGAGACGCGCGACGGGGTTACCGTCGGCGTACCCAAACCTGTGCCGATCCGAGCTCAAGCCATCCGCGGACCACCGTCCTCTCAGGGCTCCATCAAATGTCGGCTCCCGCTGATCGAGATGAATCCCGCTCGGGAAGGCTCTTTTAGCCATCCAAAACCGACCCCTTTCCTTAAGGCTATTAAGCCTTATTTATAGTGATGGCTTCATATCCTACTGACGAAGCCCGATTTTCAGAATCCCGTGTCGGCGGGTTCCGGGATCAAGTTGGACGCGGGCAAGCTCAAACGATCGGGCTTACCTGAGACGCGCGACGGGGTTACCGTCGGCGTACCCAAACCTGTGCCGATCCGAGCTCAAGCCATCCACGGACCACCGTCCTCCCAGGGCTCCGTCAAATGTCGGCTCCCGCTGATCGAGATGAATCCCGCTCGGGAAGGCTCTTCTAGCCATCCAAAACCGACCTCTAGTCCCAAGGTCTTGACCCATATTTATAGGCCAACCCAATGTGCCCTTATCGACAAGTGTCCGGAGGTGGGTGACAAATGTCACTTTGCTTGGGGCAAGTGTCCCATAGGTGTCACTTGGGCATGTGAATAAATAATAGGTTTATGTGGTGATGGTGGGAAAATCCACTACTTAACTGATACAGGTTAATTTATATAGCGGGAACCCGTTTATGCATATTTATTAAATATTATTTATAATTTGATGTTTCGTCACAGCTCCTCGGACCTTAGTTAAGATGAGTCTTAGCTAGGGTTCGATTCAAACGAGACAACATATGCATTTGTACTTTGTCTTAAATATATCAGACTTTTGGTGTAATGTTTTAAGTAAGATTGTTTGGTCTGGGTTGTACCCAACTTATTAGTGGGTTGCCTACGTATCTCTTGGGAAGAGAATCAAGCCTTTCGTAGTTCAATCAGGAAGCCCTCCGCGAATGAGAGCTCCGTCGTTGAGGGACTTTAATTTATACTCGTTTAGAGTTTATCTCCGCGACTATACAAGCTACGATCGGATGCCCTCCGTGAGAGATAGCTCCAGCGTCGAGGGGCTTAGTTTATACTCGTTAAGAGTTTATCTCCGCGAGCATACGAGCTACGATCGGAGGCCCTCCGCGAGCGATAGCTTCCAGCGTCGAGGGGCTTAGTTTATACTCGTTAAGAGTTTATCTCCACGAGCATACGAGCTACGATCGGAGGCCCTCCGCGAGTGATAGCTCCAGCGTCGAGGGGCTTAATTAGTTTATACTCGTTAAGAGTTTATCTCCGCGGGCATACGAGCTACGATCGGAGGCCCTCCGCGAGCGATAGCTCCAGCGTCGAGGGGCTTAGTTTATACTCGTTAAGAGTTTATCTCCGCGAGCATACGAGCTACAATCGGAGGCCCTTCGCGAGCGATAGCTCCAGCGTCGAGGTGCTTAGTTTATACTCGTTAAGAGTTTATCTCCGCGAGCATACGAGCTACGATCGGAGGCCCTCCGCGAGCGATAGCTCCAGCGTCGAGGGGCTTAGTTTATACTCGTTAAGAGTTTATCTCCGCGAGCATACGAGCTACGATCGGAGGCCCTTCGCGAGCGATAGCTCCAGCGTCGAGGTGCTTAGTTTATACTCGTTAAGAGTTTATCTCCGCGAGCATACGAGCTACGATCAGAGGCCCTCCGCGAGTGATAGCTCCAGCGTCGAGGGGCTTAGTTTATACTCGTTAAGAGTTTATCTCCGCGAGCATACAAGCTACGATCGGAGGCCCTCCGCGAGCGATAGCTCCAGCGTCGAGGGGCTTAGTTTAAATCTTTGATCCGGGAGGCGAGCTCTACCGGATGCCCGGCGCGGAGCAAGCTCCAGCGTAATGGGACTTAAAGGAATCCTTGATCCGGGAGGCAAGCTCAACGACCGGATGCCCGACGCGGAGCAAGATCACGCGTAATGGGACTTAATAAAATATTCGATCCGGGAGGCAAGCTCTATGACTGGATGCCCGACGCGGAGCAAGATCACGCGTAATGGGACTTAATAAAATATTCGATCCGGGAGGCAAGCTCTACGACCGGATGCCCGATGCGGAACAAGATCACGCGTGATGGGATTTAATAAAATATTCGATCCGGGAGGCCAGCTCTACGACCGGATGTCCGACGCGGAACAAGATCACGCGTGATAGGACTTAATAAAATATTCGATCCGGGAGGCCAGCTCTACGACCGGATGCCCGACGCGGAACAAGATCACACGTAATGGGATTTAATAAAATATTCGATCCGGGAGGCAAGCTCTACGACTGGATGCCCGACGCAGAGCAAGTTCACGCGTAATGGGATTTAATAAAATATTCGATCCGGGAGGCAAGCTCTATGACTGGATGCCCGACGAGGAGCAAGATCACGCGTAATGGGACTTAATAAAATATTCGATCTGGGAGGCAAGCTCTACGACCGGATGCCCAATGCAGAACAAGATCACGCGTAATGGCATTTAATAAAATATTCGATCCGGGAGGCCAGCTCTACGACCGGATGCCCAACGCGGAGCCAAGCTCCAGCGTCCTAGGACTTAATATAAAATATCATCTCCTAGAATGCATATTCGATCGGAGGCTCGACGCGGAGCCATGCTCCAGCGTCCTAGGACTTAATATAAAATATCATCTCCGAGAATGCAGATTCGATCGGAGGCCTGAAGCGGAGCCATGCTCCAGCGTCCTAGGACTTAATATAAAATATCATCTCCGAGAATGCAGATTCGACCGGAGGCCTGACGCGGAGCCATGCTCTAGCGTCCTAGGACTTAATATAAAATATCATCTCCGAGAATGCAGATTCGATCGGATGCCCGACGCGGAGCCAAGCTCCAGCGTCCTAGGAAAAATATCATCTCCGAGAATGCAGATTCGATCGGAGGCCCAACGCGGAGCCAAGCTCCAGCGTCCTAGGACTTAATATAAAATATCATCTCCGAGAATGCAATCGGAGGCTCGACGCGGAGCCAATCTCCAGCGTCCTAGGACTTAATATAAAATATCATCTCCGAGAATGCAGATTCGATCGGAGGCCCGACGCGGAGCCAAGCTCCAGCGTCCTAGGACTTAATATAAAATATCATCTCCGAGAATGCGATCGGAGGCTCGACGCGGAGCCAAGCTCCAGCGTCCTAGGACTTAATATAAAAGATCATCTCCGAGAATGCAGATTCGATCGGAGGCCCGACGCGGAGCCAAGCTCCAGCGTCCTAGGACATAATATAAAATATCATCTCCGAGAATGCAGATTCGATCGGAGGCCCGACGCGGAGCCAAACTCCAGCGTCCTAGGAAAAATATCATCTCCGAGAATGCAGATTCGATCAGAGGCCCAACGCGGAGCCAAGCTCCAGCGTCCTAGGACTTAATATAAAATATCATCTCCGAGAATGCGATCGGAGGCTCGACGTGGAGCCAAGCTCCAGCGTCCTAGGACTTAATATAAAATATCATCTCCGAGAATGCAGATTCGATCAGAGGCCCGACGCGGAGCCAAGCTCCAGCGTCCTAAGACTTAATATAAAATATCATCTCCGAGAATGCGATCGGAGGCTCGACGCGGAGCCAAGCTCCAGCGTCCTAGGACTTAATATAAAATATCATCTCCAAGAATGCAGATTCGATCGGAGGCCCAACGCGGAGCCAAGCTCCAGTGTCCTAGGGACTTATAAAGTATATATAAGTTGTCCGCGCAGACATGATAGTAACGAGCTGGGCCACAGAAAACCTATAAAAACCCATGTCAAATGCCCTTGTCGCATAGACCAAAATGCATATATATCCATCGCACTTGTATTTTGCTAAATCACTAATTCTAATTAACATTTGTATGTTTGACCATTTAAGGTCGCATCTACCTGTTGTCCATCAATGTTATACATACATACCTACTTGGAAACTTACTTTGATGAGCGTATGAGGTGATGCACACGTTTGAATGAATAGCCCCAACACAGTACTAAATAAATTCAAATAAACTTCAATACAGCCGCATATATAAGTCGAGGAATAAATCAAATATGCAGCCCCAGGTAAATGAGCAACATATATATACTTTTAAACAATTTGGGGCTCGAACCCACGACCACAAGGTTCGATGGGAGGCCCTCCGCGAGCATGGTTCTACGCTGAGGGGCTTATGATAGTAGAACATGGATGCACACGCTTCATTCCTCTCGCTTTGTATATATATATATATATATATATATATATATATATATATATATATATATATATATATATATATGACATTAAAACATGTATATAAGACAGTTAAACATGTTTACATATACATGATAGTAAGATATTAGAAGCCTTGTATATATATACTTTCTGATCGATCAACTTGCATATATATGATAAAACATGAAACAAGCTTTGTATATTCTCCGATAGACAAAGTCTTAAGATAGCATCATGATTTTTTGTTTATTCTGTTCCAAATTTCATATTTCTTTAAACAAATACAGGTCAATAATACTCAATCCAAAGGATTCTTCTGTACAAGCACACCTTGCATGTTTTAGATGGGAAGGGGAGCAAGCACAACCCTAGCAATTAATCTACCAACTGAGATCCCACTTTCGATGCATTCATTAAGTTTTGATCAAGATTGCACTGCTAGCATTGCATATAGCATAAAAATGAATTTGCTTATATTCATCATAATCTAGCAATCCTGACGCATGCTTGTATCGAATCAAACCCAAAAACATTTATATATCTACCACCATTTGCTTGATCAAGACGATTAAAAATAAAATAATCAGGTGAAACACAAGACCGATCAAAGCAAAGAAATAGGTTGAGTGTTGAACTCCCATTCATGAAAAATCCATTCGATCGAAGTTAAATCGACGAATACTTAATTTCAATCTTAATTTACCTCTTAGCGTGAGAGTGTCCCCACGGACGGCGCCAATGACGAAGCCCGATTTTCAGAATCCCGTGTCGGCGGGTTCCGGGATCAAGTTGGACGCGGGCAAGCTCAGACGATGGGGCTTACCTGAGACGCGCGATGGGGTTACCGTCGGCGTACCCAAACCTGTGCCGATCCGAGCTCAAGCCATCCGCGGACCACCGTCCTCCCAGGGCTCCATCAAATGTCGGCTCCCGCTGATCGAGATGAATCCCGCTCGGGAAGGCTCTTCTAGCCATCCAAAACCGACCCCTTTCCTTAAGGCTATTAAGCCTTATTTATAGTGATGGCTTCATATCCTACTGACGAAGCCCGATTTTCAGAATCCCGTGTCGGCGGGTTCCGGGATCAAGTTGGACGCGGGCAAGCTCAGACGACCGGGCTTACCTGAGACGCGCGACGGGGTTACCGTCGGCGTACCCAAACCTGTGTCGATCCGAGCTCAAGCCATCCGCGGAACACCGTCCTCCCAGGGCTCCATCAAATGTCGGCTCCCGCTGATCGAGATGAATCCCGCTCGGGAAGGCTCTTCTAGCCATCCCAAAACCGATCTCTAGTCCCAAGGTCTTGACCCATATTTATAGGCCAACCCAATGTGCCCTTATCGACAAGTGTCCCGAGGTGGGTGACAAATGTCACTTTGCTTGGGGCAAGTGTGCCATAAGTGTCACTTGATGGGCATGTGAATAAATAATAGGTTTATGTGGTGATGGTGGTAAAATCCACTACTTAACTGATACAGGTTAATTTATATAGCGGGAACCCGTTTATGCATATTTATTAAATATTATTTATAATTTGATGTTTCGTCAATATGCATAAACGAAGAAAGAACGAAGTAGACAAAGGAAGAATACACCCTAGATCTGAAGATCGGAGTCAGATTGTCGTCGAAGTGAGCCAAAGAAGAAGACCTTCGCCAGAACCGAGGACGTGCACCTTCTTGTTCTTCCTAAACACCGGATCTAGAGTCTCCAAGGGAGATACACTCAAGATTGGCCACCAGAACTTCACCGGAGGTAGGGATCTCAGAAACCCTAGCGTCGCCTCGCTCTCTTCTCTTTCTTTCTCATTTGGATTACCTGATGGAGTGTCTGCCAAAGTGCCCAACTCCAAACCCTAGCTTCCTTTATATAGATGTGAGCTCAAGGTAAAACGCAACGTTCCACAAACGAGCTTCACAAGTGTAGAAGCCAGGTAGAGATTCCAACGGAGCTGGACATGGGCCTCAGTTTGGGCCAAGCCCAAAAATTAGATCAAGCAATCATACAAACATACATAATATGTCCAGTATAATAGATACTATACTTATAGATATTCAACATATATGTGCATAGGTAAAAACCCACACTTCTAATATATGTTACGATATAAGTATAATATATATATTCAAGTCTTATGCCTTAATCTACCAATTAATTCAAGTTTAGGGCCACCCAATATTCCTAGAGTTAATGTTTAGAATAAATAGACAGTACAATTTGCCCTTCTAATCCAAACATTAGATCTACTAAAAACACAACCTACTAATTAGTGGATATATGAGCTCAAACCATTCGGCATCATCATCGGCTCAATTACCTTTATCTAAGGTGGTTCTCCAAGGTGGAGAAAATCCCTGCAAAACACAAACTTGTTTGCGGGGACTACCTTCGTCCCAAAGTCAGCAGGATTGATGTCTCCTTTGATTTTTTTCACATCTAATTCTTGAGCAGGAACTCTATTACGAATGAAGTGAAATCGGACATCAATATGTTTTGTCCTTTCGTGATACATAGGATCTTTCCACAGGTATAGTCCGCTTTGGCTATCCGTATGAATTACGGGTTTTGGATGCTTTTTAAGGATTTCCTCAAGGATTCCTTTAAGCCATATAGCCTCTTTGGCAGCTTCTGTAGCAGCCATATACTCGGCTTCAGTTGATGACAGGGCAACAACTGTTTGCTTCTGAGATTTCCATGAAACATAGTTACCGGCTCATGTGAAGAAATAGGTGGTAGTGGCACCAGTACAAAAATGGTTTTAGACAACACCGCATAGACAACGGTTTTTGAAATAATGTTGTTTATATTGGCACAAATTATAGTTTTGTGGTACGCACAACGGTTATTAGTTATAACCGTTGTCTTTGTAATTGCAAAGACAACGTATATATAAAGAATCGTTGTCATACATATAGAAGACATGTCAAAGAATACGGTTGATAGAACCGTTGTATATGTATAATTGAAATTGTTGTCTTTGTAAGTACAAAGACAATGGATATACAAATAACTGTTTTCATAGATATAGAGGACATCTCAAAGAATACGATTCACAAAACCGTTGTTTATGACTAATTAAAACCGTTGTCTCTATTATTATAAAGACAACGAATATAGGAAGAACCGTTGTCATAGATATCGAAACATCTCAAATAATACGATTGACAGAACCGTTGTCTATGTCGAATTAAAACCGTTGTCTTTGTAATTGCAAAGACAACGTATATATAAAGAACCGTTGTCATACATATAGAGGACATGTCAAAGAATACGGTTGACAGAATCGTTGTCTATGTACAATTGAAACTGTTGTCTTTGTAAGTACAAAGACAATGGATATACAAATAATTGTTGTCATAGATATAGAGGAAATCTCAAAGAATACGATTCACAAAACTGTTGTTTATGACTAATTAAAACCGTTGTCTCTATTATTATAAAGACAACGAATATAGGAAGAACAGTTGTCATAGATATCGAAACATCTCAAATAATACGATTGACATAACCGTTGTCTATGTCCAATTAAAACCGTTGTCTTTGTAATTACAAAGACAATGAATATATAAATAACTATTGTCATATATATAGAGCACATCTCAAATAATATGGTTGTTAGAACCATTGTATTTATCCAATGGAAACCATGGTCTATGCCCAATTTAGGGTAAAAAAGTAAAAAAATAAAAATAAAAATAAAAAATATTTTATCTTCTTAAATTAATATGGTAAGTGTTTTATCTTCTCAAATTAAAATTAAAATAAAAAGTAAAAAATAAGAGAAAAATCTGATTCAATTAAGGAAAAAAAAAACCCAGTGCTAATCCGGCCATCTTCTCCCGCGAAAACACACAGTACGTGCCCTAGCTCTCTTCAACTGGTCAATCGGCGAAGCAGAGCTTCTTGGATTGAAGCTTCTTCGCACAGTCGAGCGTCCTCTACTCCCTAACTCTATTTCATCTCCATCCGTTGTCTAGATTCTTCCTCAAGCGACGCCAAGTTCGGTAAGTGTTCTACTCCCTAACTCTGTTTCATCTCCATCCGTTGTCCAGATTCGTCCTCTACTCCCGAACTCTCTTCAATTGAAGATGATAAGCCCCTCGTTTTGTGTTAATCCACACCAGGTTTCTTCAGAATCTATGAAATTGAAGGCGATAACCACCCACCCCCTCGTTCTGTGTTAATCCCAAATCGAGAAAGCGGGTATGTTTCTTATACTGTTAGTTTTTTGATTTTTTTTGTTCTGGAACTACAGCAGCATTGTAGGGTATTTCGATCGCTGCCTAATTGTGTTTTTTCTTTGCAATTGGGTTCAAAAATCGTAGAACATATTGCCACAAAAAAGCATCATAACTGCAACTATAAAAAGACATGCTTTTAGAGTGTATAATATACTCCTGATCTCATAGTCCATATAATAATGCTACTGATTTTTTTTTTCTGGAACTACAGCAGCATTGTAGGATGAATGTTTAATGAAGGACTAAAGCTAAACTAAATGTTGTTTGTCTTTAGGAATTTCAAGACTGCAGGACAACCCTTAAGTAGCAACAAAAAAGATGTGACTGTTGGCTTGAAGAGGTAGTTACCTTTCACTATACCTAATTATCTCACTCAACTATAAGAATTAATCTTGCTACATCTCTCAAAACCTTCATTTTGGTCTGAGCTTTCAAGCTGTTCAAAATTTGTACTCTATTTTCTGAGAGACGCTTCCCATTTCAAATGTCAGTTTTATTTTATTCATTTGCTAGACAAACTATCCTGCAAGTTTAGTAATCAAAGTAAAAAAAAATAAACAAGATTAGGAGGAACAACCTCTAATATATGTAAACCAATAGGATATGTAAAAGCTAAATGGTCAGCTACCCTATCAGTCTCACCAGAAATTGATGAAACTAGTTCAAAACTCTACCAAGCAGTTTATTGTGAACATCAATCACTAAATCTGAACTTGTTTCCAGAATGAACTTCTGAAAACCCTACTCCCAAGCAAGTGGCAAAACTTCAAGAACACCCCAACAGCTTCATCCAATGCATTGCACACTAGATTGTATATGATTGCCATTGGCCTTCTTTCTCCCCTACCCTCACAATCTCCCTCTTTCTCAGCACTATAGTACGTCTATAATTACCACTTCAATCTCCCAGAACATAGAGTTCACAAACAACACTTACATTGTAAACCTGCAAGCTTTCTGTTCTCAATTCACTTTTCATCTTTAGAGTCATTGCAGGCCATCTCAGATGATTATAAAACACACAGACCTTTCTTCTGTCTGCGCTTATTTATATTAAAATTAGAAGATCTTTTTTTTTATCAACAGTTCGAGTGATTTACAACGTAATATATCACTCTCCTTGACATAAGATGTCAATCCTCAAACTTGAGAGCATCATCACTCTTCTACTCATCCTCCTTCGGATCTAAAAGCAGCCACATTGCATCTGTACTTCTATAATATAACTCATCCAGTTCAGAAATTGAAAAATACAAATGAAAAATTATACAAGAACGATTGAGAACAATATAGCACAATCATGGTCATATGTAAAACAAATTGTAAGAGGATGCTAAAGCTTTAGCAGACATCAAGCTAGAAGCAATGAAAGTCGTATACTTTTGAAAACTCTGAATTACAGCAATCTGAAGTTGTCTTCGGAAGGCTTTTATGATTGTCTTTATTACTAGCAAAGTTAGCATCTACATATCCATTCAGTTTATCAATAGGCACATGTAAACCATAATACAGACAAAGACTCTTAGTACCAACAATGTAACGAAGCAAGTATTTCATGACAGTCCAGTGATCATTTCCGGGATTAGACATAAAACAGTTAAGCACATAAATGGCGAATGCAAGGTCTGGGCGGGTGCACAGCATAGCATACATGATGGATCCTACAGCTATGTCATAAGGAACCTTGGCCATTTCTTTAATATCTTCAAGTTTTGTGGGACAGCTTCTTTTGGTAAACTCTAGATACCCTCCTAGGGGTATGGATGTAGGCTTAGAATTTATCATATTAAACCGGTTTAGAACCTTAAGAATATGGTCGTCCTGAGACAACCATATTTTCTTATTAGGTCGGTTTCTATGATGTTAACACCAAGAATATTCTTGGCACTTCCTAAGTCTTTCATGTCGAAGTATTTCTTTAAATCCGTTTTAACAGTACTAATAGGAATCATAGAAATGCAGATCAATAATATGTCATCAACATATAATAGCACATAGATCAAGGATAATTTAAAAATACTTTTAAATGAAAGACATGAATCATAACTGCTACGAGTGAACCCAAGTATCTTAATCATGGCGTCGAATTTGAGATTCCATTGTCTAGGGAACCGCTTGAGCCCATAGATGGATACCTTCAGATGGCAGACATGATCAGGATACTTAAGGTTTGCAAACCTTTTGGGTTGTTTCATATAAATGGTTTCATCAAGAGTACCATGTAAAAAAGCAGTTTTGACATCCATTTGTTCTAGCTCCCTGTCAAACACAACACATATAGCAAGCAGAATACGCACAATCTTATACTTAAGTACTGGGGCGAAGATATCATTATATTCTATCCCTTCTCTTTGGGTGAACCCTTTTTCCACAAGGCGGGCTTTAAACCTAGGAGGCTAACTAGGGTTTAGACCTTCCTTGAGCTTATAGACCTATTTAGAGTCAATATGTCAGGTCTTAGGAGGTCTTAGGACTAATGTCCACGTTTTGTTAGTGTACACAGAGTCCATCTCTTCTCTCATAGCAGCTAGCCACTCTTTGGCATAGCTATTCTTAAGGGAAAATTCATAAGAGCTAGAAGTAGTAGGGTTCCTAATAATATCATCAGTCAAGAAAGCATATTCCACAATATAAGAGGTATATTTCCTATTGGGGATGATAGTTCTAGGTTCTCTATCCCTAGTTAACTGATAATCATGCAAATTAGGTATAGCATAGATATCAAAAGCATGTAAATCAGAAAGGAGGGAGAAAAAAACAGAGGACTCTCTTTGAGAGTCAATAGAACGGCCTTTTACATCACCCTAATTAGGAGAGGGAAGAGGAAAAGTAGATGGAGAGTTAGGATAGACTTCCTGCTCAGTGTCAGCCCGAGGCTCCTCTGTATGAATTTAAGGATCTTCATCGCCTATGTTCTCTTTTTCTCCTTGTTGCCCCCCTGTAGTGTGGAATGTGTGCCCTTCTTAGCTGATACGTTGGGACTACCATTATTGTGCTCTTCTTCATCAGAGGACTCACTTTCATTAGGTAACAACTCCTTTGTCTGCTCCAGGGTACCTGTCAGCTCCGGGAAAGATGTTAGCTCAGTTTTTAAAGGGAAATCTATCTCATTAAATCTCACATTACTAGTTGTAATGACTTTGTAAGGTCCAGGATGCAACAGAAGCACCCTGAATCCTTTCACTCCATCAGGGTAACCTAGCAGGATGCTCGTCAAGGCTCTTGGTTGCAGCATCCCATCATTGATGTGAGGGTATGCTGCACGTCCAAAAGGCTTGAGGTATCCCAAGCGAGGTTGCTTACCTGTCCATTTAAACTGGGGAGTGAGAAAGCTAGTGACACTAGAAGAAGATCTATTGATGAGATAGGCAGCAATTAATATAGCTTCACCCCGTAGAGTGTTCTTAAGGCCAGAGCTAATTAACATGCATCTCACTTTTTCTAACAGAGTCCAATTCATTCTTTCAACTGTTCCATTTTGTTGTGGAGTTCCAGGTACAATTAAGTGTCTTTTAATCCTATGTTTTTGGCAATAAGTAACAAATTCTGTATTACAAAACTCTAATCCATTGTCAACTTTTAAGCATTTCAGTTTATAGTTGAACTGACTCTCTACCATTACCTTCCATTTTATGAAAGCATCAAAGACTTGATCCTTTGATTTGAGAATGCTTACCCATACTTTCCTTGAGTAGTGGTCAATGAAGATGATGAAGTATCTCATGCCCTCTGCAGTAGGGACTTGTGAAAGTCCCCAAAGATCAGAGTGCGTGCACATATTCTAAAGGAAACTTAGTAACATATGATGACATAGGAAATTTGAGTTTGGCAGACTTGCCCAATACACAATGCTCACAGAATTTAATATCAACAGGTTTCTTAGGTAATAGGCCAGAATTATGCAACTTTATTAAGCCCTTGTTGCCTACGTGACCAAGCCTGTTATGCCAAATTTTAGTCTCATATAATGTCATGGAATCAGAAGCAATAGCAGCATTCACTTCAGGTTTAGAAGAGAGAACAAAATACAATCTTTTTCTTCTAACAACTTTGACAATAACAGTTCCACTTCTGGACACAGTTCTAACACCATCAGAAGAATTAACATTGCATCCTATTTTTTCTAAAGAATATTCAGACATTAGACTTCTTATAAGACTAGGGACCCACTTAACATTGGTGAAAACTCTAACAATGTCATCACGCATGAGTAAAGGAACATCACCTACACCTTTAATATGCAAGCAAGTATGATCACCCAACATGACATCACCACACACAGATTCATTTAAGTTCTTAAAGAAATACATATGGGGGTGGCATGCATTGGAAAACCTGAATCTAAAAACCATGCATCAAAGGAATCAACAGATGAAACATCAAAACACATGAACAATTCAGCAGAGTATTCACACATATTTTCAAGCATAGCAGCAGACAATTTAGTGTTGTTTTGCTTAGCAAGTTCCTCTGCCCTTTTCTTTTTCTCTACACTTATTAACCCAATGACCAACATTACCACAATAATTGCATTTAGAGTTAGGGTCAGATTTCTCATGCTTGGGCTTATCTTTCTTATGATTCTTATTTTTGTTATTCTTGTTACCCTTTTTATCATTCTCTTTAGTGAATAGAACCTCAAATTTGTCAGCTTTATCAGTTTTAAGACCTTTGATCTTGAAAACTTTCATGATCTCATTCTTTTCAATAATGGATTCAATTAGCTTATCCCAGTAAGTTCATCACGACTAAATAGTATGACATCTTTGAAATCGTCAAATTGGGAGGGCAAAGAATTCGGAATCAAGATAGCCTGGTGAGAATCTTTCATGTCATCATCACAGCGTTCTAATTCATTAGTCATCTTTAGAAACTTGTCAAGATTATCATCAAGAGTTAAATCAGTATTCATCTTGAATGTAAACAAACGACATAAGAGAGAAATCCTGGAGGGCAAGGACTTAGAGAGTAAAAGCTCCTACATGGCATGCCAGACTGAGAAAGCAGAAGAGTGTTTTACCACTTGACGGGCAATGTCATCAGTGTGGCGTAGCATTATCTTAAAGTGGGCTTTCATGTCCATCTTTTGCTCTTCAGTTGTGGACTTGGTTGAGGAGGATCCACCTTCAACTTTCTTCAACTTATGTTCTTCAGAAAGTTTTGAGGGCAGCTCATCATCGATGTTCACACCCTTCTTGAGGGTAGACATCTCATGAGCTATGGTTGCAGGCTTGAGAACCGCCTTCCAACATCCTTCTTTGATGAGAACGGCTCTCATCTTGACTTGCCATATGGCGAAGTCAATGACACCATTGACGGGCTTTATCTTCAAAGCACGTACTATCCATGGTTTTTAGTACCTGCAGTGTATAAGAAACAGGTGAGTATCATAGATTGTGTAAGTGGAAGTGTAAACGAGTGCAACAGTATACAAGACACTCAAGAAACCCTAGAATCAGAGGCCATAGAACGGATCCAAACCAATGGTACATTAGACATGAGAGGAATAGGACCAAGCCTGAGCTTTTTGAAGGTCTACACAATGTCCTGCCTCTGACACCGCTCCTTGCGATCCAATAATGGCACAGGTTGGTAAGGAAAAGGGACACCCAAACTCTGATACCACTTTGTAATTCCTAATCAATCTCGATTCCACAGATTGGGAATCAAGAACAGGGTTGAGAATATGTAACGTTCAAAACCAGAATAACCAACACACAAGATTTTACAGGGTTTGAATGGAGCCTACGTCCACGGAGCCTCAGCCGAACGACTTGAAAGCACAAATCCACTAATCGGTAAGTAGGTTTATAGAACAGGTTGCCCTAAACTCAAACTAAGGCAAATACAGGCAAGAACACGGAGAAACAAGAGACATATGCACAAACGAAGAAAGAACGAAGTAGAGAAAGGAAGAATACACCCTAGATCTAAAGATCGGAATCAGATCGTCGTCGGAGTAAACCAGAGAAGAAGAACTTCGCCAGAACTGAGGACGTTCACCTTCTTCGTCTTCCTAAACACCGGATCTAGAGTCTCCGAGTGAGATACACTCAAGATCAGCCATCAAAACTTCACCGGAGCTAGGGATCTCAGAAACCTTAGCGTCGCCTGCTCTCTTCTCTCTCTTTCTCTTTTGGATTACCTGATTGAGCGTCTGGCAAAGTGTTTAACTCCAAACCCTAGCTTCCTTTATATGGAGGTGAGCTCAAGGTAAAACGTAGCGTTCCACAAACGAGCTTCACAAGTGTAGAAGTCAGGTAGGGATTCCAACGGAGCTAGACATGGGCCTCGGTTGGGCCAATACAATTTAATCACATTCTCAATACAATATAATCACATTCCCAATACAATTTTTAATCAAATTCAATTACTAATAGTCGTCTTTTTACTCTATATCAATTGTTAAAGTCGGATGTGTCCGGCGGGACTAAGAAAAGCCACTAGTACAAATATACCCTTCTACAACGTTTGAAAAACGTCTTAGAAACCTTAACATGGCGTTTTTAAACGCCATACCTCAACGTCGTTGAAGGTGACGCCATGCTTTTGCCCACTATTTTATGACGTTTTAAAAACGCCGCAGAAAAGGTCATCCATGGCGTTTATAAAACGCCATGCTTTTTTGGGGAAAACCTAAAAAAACATAGAATTCATGACAGTTTTCAAACACCATGCAATTCTATTTATTTTCAAAAAAAAATATTACTCGAAATATGAAAAATTAAATACATTTTTTTTGGCTCTCAAAGCCAAAACCTTAATACAACAGTTTAGTTCTGTTTTACTAACCATGAAAAAATAATGTAAATATTTGTCTCCACGTGACATTCAACATTTGAACTACTAAGCTAGAATTCTATTTATCCAGGCTTTCTCATGCTCTATTTGATTCAAAGTTTCATTCACTCCGGTCAGCTCTGTGTGAAGTTTTAAGACCTTCAGGACCATGGTAAACAGCAAACATAGCAGCCATGTTCGCGAGCAAAGCCTACACAATGAAAAAATGAATTATATCTAACCAAAAAATGAAACTACACATTCTCACCTTATAGACATTGTCAGGCATATCAGAGATTCGGAGATATTAGTTTATCCATTAAGAGTTTCATGTATAAACGTGTCAGAGATATGAGTTTATAAATGAGAATTTACTAAGTTACCATAAACCATTCAGATTAATAGAATGTAGCTATATTTAAATTTGAAATGCATCTCAAAACACAAATAATGATCAAGTTATTAGAAACCAATGAATCCATTTGCATGTTCTTTATCAAACAAAAGAGCCATTCCTTTCCACCTTATACAAAAGCAACGTGTTCAACATGAATGCATAGGATGTGTTAGAGACAATAAAATGGACATAAACTATGGAAGTCAAGTAATGCAGGAAAAGGAAATTTTATGACTGGAAAATGAATGCATGCAGGAAAGGAAAAGGAGGTAATAAAGGAATGGGATGGGTATAAGAGGAGGTAATAAAGGAATCCATTTGCATGCAGAAAAGATTAGAAACATTCAGTTTCTTTTGCAAAAATCCAGAGTAATATGATTAATATAGATAAATGGATTATAAATCTAAAGCACTTGCATCAAAGACATCATTTCATACCTTAAGTTCACAACATTTACAAGATACAGGTGGGTGTTGATCTGCAGCAATGCAAATACATCATCTCAATTCCATCCCAACATATGTTCAGTTTCTTATAATGTCTAATAACCCTGTAGAGTTAATCCCAACATATGTTAAGTTCACAACATTTACACATGGATATCCAACCAAAATTATATATGTTTCAAACAAATTTAAGGACTAACAGTTACCATGCCAGCCAACACAAGGATCCATAAAAAAATTAGCCAAGGCCATTAGTGGAGCACAACCTTAAATATAAGATGTACTGACGGAAGACAAGTCATCTTCATGCTTATAGTAATTTTGATATGTAGATATTCATATATCTCAGTAAAAAGGCAATAACATAAAGGCAGATCCCGTAATCCATCACATACCTTTGGAATCTGGATATCCTTCCCATCAACTTCAAGATACATTTGTCATGGTAAGTTAGCGCGGGCTGAGCCATAATGTCCCTAGCACCTGCTTTAGGATAATGCAATTTGTTCACAAACTATAAAGAAGCTTTAATTAGCCAATTGTCCAAGTCTTGTTCATCACATAATACAGTTGCTTTATGAATACCTAAATAGTTCATCATGAATTTCGAACAAGTTATGTTCATCACGGATAACATCAGTGAAGTCCTCAAACAGGTGCAGAAGACAAAAAAAAAAATCTACTCTTGCCATTAGAATGACTAAAATGCTTAAATAAACCAAGAGAATATGATAAATAGAAGCAACTTTAGATCATAAACATATTGTCACCATCTAATCGTACTAAGTATGCACATGTGAAAAAATAACCATAGATGATTTCTTCTGTCATTTGACCAAGGTGTATATAGGAGCAAAAAGGCAAAATGATCTCATCCCATCCCTTTTAAAAGTATAGGTTTAAAAAATAAAAAACGAGAAATCACAGATAATTCTATATGCAGATAATTCAAATAAGAAGAGAGTAAGCCATGAACTAAATAAGAGTTCAGCTTTACATTCAATCAACAAAACCTCATCCATTCACAAATCTGCACAATCAAGCCAAACAAAAGGTACAGCTAGAACACACTACTTAAAGCACACTTAATTTTGATAAATAAAATAAAGAAAATAAAATATCAATAAGAAAAGGAATTACCAAGATTGTAGGACCTCAAAATTGTTTTTATGTTCACTAGATAGAAATGAATGCTCCTTGCGTAATTTTCCATATGAGAAATAATACTCTGGAATGCTTATTTATAGATTAATTGCTAAATAAACAATCTCAAAGCCAGGAGCTCAATCGTAGCAAAATCATCATTGTCTCACACAGTTGGATTAAAGAGCTAACCCACAAATCCTGAATGCTACTACTCCTCGCAATTATGCTAATTCAAATTAACACAAAGGGCCAAATCCAGGTACGCACAACCTCTAAAGACATAAAAAAATCCAAATAATACAAGCTTACACTTCAATAACACTAGCTTTAGAATACTTTCTTATAGCATAAATTGAAATCCCTTTGTATGATATTCACTAAGAACAACACTGTATTTACTAAGAAGTAAATTCATTTCGAGTAAGACTTTTGTACTAGTGTGATCATCTTGCTCTTATAGGTTTAACACAAGAATATGATCTAAAATGACACAAAACTGACATTTAACATTCACTAAGGGCTTGAATACTTACTCAAAAAGGATCCATCTAGACACCAAAGTGCACCGTTAAACCTGTATCTTTTAATAAACTTCTTTGGAAACTAATATGAGCAAACATCCATCAATCAACAAGATGTTTTATTATTAAACAGAGGAGTTATCAATTGAATTGGTCTTAAGAGCAACTGAAACAATTCCCCCTAAACCTGTGTCAATCGATGAAAATTCAAATAAAAAATCCAAAACATCTACCGAAATTAACCTTAGAAACCCTAAAACTTTGTAATGAAACAATTCCCCCCTAAATCTTGACCTGCAATTGCAACCATCAAACCTTAATCTTTAAGACCATAAAGCACAAACAACATATTCCCTAATTTAGGAAAAAATCGACTTAACGGGTAGGCAAGAACAGAGGCAAAAACCTTGATAGATCGAAGAACAACGACTGGTGAACGGTTGACATCTAAAATGGAGAGCAACCGACCTCAAGCAACGAAGAGAGGATGATTTCGCCGCACCATTACTGCTGGGATGGGGCTCGGTCTTTGAACCATACGTGAGGTGAGTTTTAGCCTCATACAACTTGGGCAACAGACGGGGGAAGTTTAGAAGAGATGAGGAGAGACCCAAGCTGTCATGGAGGGTGGAGAGTTGAACTGGATATAGGGCATCATATTGAGACTCAAATCTGAATATTTTGAGGTGAGGTGAGAGAGATAGAGAGTCGAATTGGATCTAGGGATTCAGAGAGAGAGAGATTCGGAGGTGAGAGAGAGCCGAGAAACAAAAGAGATAAGATTACAGAGTACTGTATATCTTTTCAGCTGTTTAAAATTGAAAAAAATTGCAAAACCGGCACTTTTTTGAACGATTTTGCAAAATGACCACTTTTTTGGACAATTTAGCAAAATGCCCACTAATTCTCTATTTTTTTTTATTTTTTTTTTCTGATCGTTGCCCTCAATCCCATCGTCTCTCCAATCTCAGGCAATGGAGCTCTCGAGCGAGCGGCGGAGCGAGCTCCGGAGGCCGGTGCGAGGTCGATCGAGCGAGCGCCGGATCCGAGATCTCCTCGAGCGAGCGAGCGAGGCTGAGCGAGGAAGCGAGGGTGCGGGAGCATCGCTGGAGATCTCGGATCTTCTCGTCTCCTCGGAGCGAGGGAGGCCGAGAGAAGGAGCGATGGCCGGATCTAAGAATCCGGAGCGGCCGGCTCAGCTTCTTTCCTCTCCGTGTTTCACACAGGTAACATCTTAACCTAAATTGACTTCAAATTTGACCGAATTAGGGATTTTCTCCATTAATTTTCTATGAATTCAAGGTTGCAATCTGGAAAAAATTGTATTGAGCATCTCTTTATCTTTGCTCACCCACTAATTTCGGCTCATAAGTTCGACACAATGAAAAATCTGTGATTGTTTGATCATTTCACCTGTTCTTGCTCTTGCTTTTACAACTGTAGATCTTCAAATTGAATTTCCGAACCTATTTAGAAGCTGATGATGATGCTTCAAGTCAGAAGATAGTGGATTATCAACTCATGTTTTAAAGTTTGTAGAAAATGAGTATAATTGATCAAGTGTTTCTTTCTAGTAGCTTGAATGGATTCTGCATCGGTCTCTATAATTATATTTGTGCATTCTCTGTAGAAAACATTCTTAGCGCATGTGTTTTAGGCAGGTCAGAAAACAAAGTATGAATGAATGCAGCAGATACTGTGTTGATTCCCTTTCATGGTTCTATAAACATTTGCATAATCGTGGTTGACTACTTCATGATGCCATTTGTTGTGTCTCTTGTTCATGTTGTTGATTCATCATAGTTATTGATACTGTTATTGCTCCATTTATTGATCTCATTGTTATCTCATAAGCTTTCGTAAGCTACTTGTGATGTATGGTATGATTTGATGTTCCTAGTTTGAGTAATACAATTTAGTTTGTTTGTTATGAAAGCTTTGATTCTATCTGATCTGACAGATTTCAAGAATACATACTTCAATGGATTCAGAACTTGAAAAGGAGAGATGTTTATGTGTATGTTACATATATACATACTAATGTTGGAACTTTGTAGTGCAACTTTTATGTTGGTTCTTCTCTGTTAACATGTCATTCAGTCATCCACCCTAAATTGAAGTGACGCTTTACATAAGTTGTCATTTACCCATTTCTTAACCATTTTTAGCTAGTGTCTGTTTAATATAGTAGAGTCATTGTATCTTGTACAATGTGTTTTCGACGAGTGCATTGCTGATGCTGAGCATGCTGAAGCAATACGTCACGCTTTGGATGATGTAGCATCTTCTAGCACAAGCAACCCTCGTGACTGGGCGTCCTCTGAAGATGACTGTGATGCTATGGAGGATGATGAAGGTAACTCCATGTCTGCCTTGCTATCCTTTTCTTCTGATGTTCCTTCTTCTTTTAAAATTTTGTTAGTTTATCTTATGCATTAGTATTTATGATGAAAAATGCATCAGTGGTTTCTTTCGTCTATCAGATCATGTTAATATACTGAAATCTTTGTAAATGTTCTTTATTTTTTCGTGCTGGGAGATGAGTCTTTGTAAGTTGTTAATCATTGTCACTTTGGGCTTCAAATGTTGGAAGATCATAGAAAAATGGAATTTTGATAATGGTTGTGCAAATCATCTGCTGACTATTGATTCCGCTTCCACACGATGATCTCTGAAGTTGCAACTCCCCTCACCTACTTAGTGCTTACCCTAAATATTTCTGTTTTCATGTTTGTTAAGATTCTGAATCAGAGAGGAGGAAAAGCTTCAAAGAACTTAGGCGAGTACACTATGATGAATTCCTGAAAGTGAAAGAGCTCAGGAGAAATGGCTCTGTGATCGAGGAAATGTCTGATGAGGATGAGCATCCCCCAATTACTAAGGCAAGCAGATCAGATTCGTCTTCTTCACTGAGTGTTGGCGTGAAGGATATCAACATTTCTGATGGCATCCGTTCTTCCCCGGCTAATGTAGTTTGACTACAAAAGCTTCGAAGAATATGTAAGAAAAACAGAAACACGAACACCTGAGCGAACCGGCTCCTCCCATGCCAAGACGTAGTCTTTTGTTAAAACCTTAACACCATTGGCATTCAGTTCAAAGCCCATACTTGTTATAGAGTTGTAAGTGTAAGAAAACATATCATCGTTGTTGGGAGCTTCATGCACCCATAAAGACCCTTTTTAAAATGTATCACTGGCATGTTGTAACTAGTGTGAGGCTCCCTTCTTAATCACTAGTACTTGGTTAACTTTTAATACTGTAGTATTTATATTTATAATGAATGAATGAAACTGGAAAAAGTTGTGTTCAGCACTTCAGCCTCGTAAAGCTTCCAAAGCTTCTATAATCTCCCACCAAACACAATCCAAGTCCGGATCTATATATAAATTTGTACAGTTGTTTTCTCTGCTATGGTATTTTTCTAGAATTGTTGAAATGTTCACACTTCTCTTATGTGGATTTCTCCCCATTCAGCAATTTGATCATCAATGGTGTTGCTCATCAATGGTGTTGCTATTGCAGCTTGAGGTATGGAAGTTGATTGTTGTGCAACCTCTAAGAGAGAGTTGTGCAACCTCTAAGAGAGAGTTGTGCAACCTCTAAGAGAGAGTTGGAAGACCATCTTATTTTTAATATAACCCCCAGCGTTCCTATTATTCAGTTCATTGTTGTTTCAGCCCATCCACCTGAATCTAAAAAAAGTGCTGACATGGGAGAAAAAAGTGTTGACACGGAAAAAAGTGCACTTCTAAACTAGACTTGGATAATATTTGCACAATTTACGGTTATATTTGCACATTGTACTCTTATATTTACACGACAAAATCTTTAAAAAAATAATAATTAGATTTGATTCATATTTGCACAACTTACGGTTATATTTGCACAACATGCTCTTATTTTTGCTCAACAATTCTTTATCTTTGCACAATAATCGAGACTTGTGAAATTGTGTCTCAACATGATCTTATTTTTTGTAAATATAATCTTATACTTTTATAATAGATTATTGCACAACACGGTCTTGTTTTTGCTCATGAATAGAGTAAAATTGCACAACATGGGGGATTGGTCAAATTTTGCTCAACATCATCTTATTTTTGCTCAACAATAGGTTATTTTTGCACAACAATCGAGACTCGTGAATTTGTTCTCAACATGATCTTACTTTCTCTCAATATAATTTCATACTTTCTCAATAAGTTATTGCACAACATTCTCTTATTTTTGCTCATCAATACTTTATTTTTGCACAACTAGTGGTGAAAATTAGTGCTGACATTGATATTAGTTACAATTAATGTTGACACTGATATTAGGTACAATTAGTGTTGACACTGATATTAGTTACAATTAGTGTTGACACTGATATTAGTTACAATTAGTGCTGACACTGATATTAGTTACAATCGAGTCATCTTCCTAAGTAATAATTTTGTAGTTCGGTATATATTTTTTCCGTGTCGGCACTTTTTTTTTCTTCATGTCAGCACATTTTTTAGGGTTGTACAACTGTATTTTAGAGTTGCACAACTTTAGTTTAGAGTTGCACAACTTTAGTTTAGATTTTCACAACTGTATTTTATTTGTGTCAGCACCTCCAAGAAACACTTTTCATTATATTTATCATTATTTTAAGAGTTGCACGACTCTGTTATAAGAGTTGCACGACTCTGTTTTCAGAGTTGCACGACTCTGTTGTAAGAGTTGCACATCTCTGTTTTAAGAGTTATACGACTCTTGTTTTAAGAGTTGCACGACTCTGTTGTAAGAGTTGCACGACTCTGTATTAAGAGGTGCACGACATTGTTTTAAGAGTTGCACGACAATCGAGACTTGTGAAATTATTCTCAACATGATCTTATTTTATCTCAATATAATTTCAGACTTTCTCAATAAACTGTAAGCGGTCCATAATCTATATTTTTTTTTATTTCTTTAACATTTTGTCGTGCAAATATAAGAGTATGTTATGCAAATATATCCGTAAGTTGTGCAAATATGACCCGAGTTTAGTTTTTTTTTATTTTACATTTTGTCATGCAAATATAACTGTATGTTGTGCTTGTGCAAATATAATCATATGTTGTGCAAGTATAACATTTTTTTGTGCAAAAATAAAAAAAAATATAGATTATGGATCACATAATAAAATATAGATAGTTTTTTTAAGAGGGAATTTGGTGAAAAAGCCCTTTAAGCATATTTGGTTAGCTAGATAGGCCCATTAATTGTTTTTTTAGCATGCTTAGCCCATTAATTGTTTTTTTTAGCTTGCCAACCCATTTTGATGCCAACTTTTTTTTGTTTTTTTTTTTTTTTTGATGCCAACTTTTTTTTTTTTTTTTTTTAGTGATGCCATATTTTACCGTTTTGATGCCAACATTTTGTGGTGACAATTTTATATAATTGATGGCATAAGAGCTTAAAACGTGGAATCAAAATATTGTTACCTTATTGTCACTTTTCTAATGAAATGATTAGATGACTTTTTTTTAATGCCACTTTTTTAAAACATTGATGACATTTTTTGTGATGTCATATTTTACCGTTTTGATGCCAAAATTTTATTACATTTTATTTTCACTCTGATGCCACTTTTCTAATTAAATTATTGGATGACACTTTTTTTAAACTTTGATGACATTTTTTGTTTACTCTAATGTCACGTTGACCATTGATGCCATTTTGAAAAATTTGTATCACATTAAAGAAAAAAATGTCATCAAAAAATACTACTTTGAAAAAATATCATCAAAAATATGGCATCACGGTAAAAAAAAATATTATCAAAAAATTGACATAAAAAAGTGGCATCAAAGTGAAAATAAAATATAGTAAAATTTTGGCATCAAAACGGTAAAATATGGCATCACTAAAAAAAAAGTTGGCATCAAAAAAAAAAAAAAAAGTTGGCATCAAAAAAAAAAAAAAAAAAAGAGTTGGCATCAAAATGGGTTGGTCAACGTTGACCTTGACCGTTGACCGGTCAATGGTCAAATGGTTGACCATTGACCAACCCACCCAATTGGGAAGGGGCTAGGGCAAAACTAATTAAATTAATTAATGGGCTAGGTGACTAATTGAATATTCAAAAAAGGCCCTCTACCAAAATCACCCTTTTTTTAATTTCCATAATTATGGGGTAAGTTTTATAATTTATTCAAAAGTCCTTCTTCTTCCTCCCGATTTCTGCGGAGAGAACGCCGGCCAGCCTGCACCTCGCCGCCTCCGCCTCGCTCGGATCCACGGTGCTCGCTCGAAATCACTCCGGCCGCTCGATTTCGCTCCGCCGCTCGCTCGACCTCGCTCCGACACTCTCGCTCTTCAGCGCTCTCGATCTCCGTCTCAAATTCTACTAATTGGAACTATAATTCGACTAATTGGAACTCGAATTCACCAGATCTCCCCACGCTGAATTGATTACGTGAGGTGAGTTTTAGCCTCATACAACTTGGGCAACAGACGGGGGAAGTTTAGAAGAGATGAGGAGAGACCCAAGTTGTCATGGAGGGTGGAGAGTTGAACTGGATATAGGGCATCAGATTGAGACTCAAATCTGAATATTTTGAGGTGAGGTGAGAGAGATAGAGAGTCGAATTGGATCTAGGGATTCAGAGAGAGAGAGATTCGGAGGTGAGAGAGAGCCGAGAAACAAAAGAGATAAGATTACAGAGTACTGTATATCTTTTCAGCTGTTTAAAATTGAAAAAAATTGCAAAACCGGCACTTTTTTGAACGATTTTGCAAAATGACCACTTTTTTGGACAATTTAGCAAAATGCCCACTAATTCTCTATTTTTTTTTATTTTTTTTTCTGATCATTGCCCTCAATCCCATCGTCTCTCCAATCTCAGGCAATGGAGCTCTCGAGCGAGCGGCGGAGCGAGCTCCGGAGGCCGGTGCGAGGTCGATCGAGCGAGCGCCGGATCCGAGATCTCCTCGAGCGAGCGAGCGAGGCTGAGCGAGGAAGCGAGGGTGCGGGAGCATCGCTGGAGATCTCGGATCTTCTCGTCTCCTCGGAGCGAGGGAGGCCGAGAGAAGGAGCGATGGCCGGATCTAAGAATCCGGAGCGGCCGGCTCAGCTTCTTTCCTCTCCGTGTTTCACACAGGTAACATCTTAACCTAAATTGACTTCAAATTTGACCGAATTAGGGATTTTCTCCATTAATTTTCTATGAATTCAAGGTTGCAATCTGGAAAAAATTGTATTGAGCATCTCCTTATCTTTGCTCACCCACTAATTTCGGCTCATAAGTTCGACACAATGAAAAATCTGTGATTGTTTGATCATTTCACCTATTCTTGCTCTTGCTTTTACAACTGTAGATCTTCAAATTGAATTTCCGAACCTATTTAGAAGCTGATGATGATGCTTCAAGTCAGAAGAGAGTGGATTATCAACTCATGTTTTAAAGTTTGTAGAAAATGAGTATAATTGATCAAGTGTTTCTTTCTAGTAGCTTGAATGGATTCTGCATCGGTCTCTATAATTATATTTGTGCATTCTCTGTAGAAAACATTCTTAGCGCATGTGTTTTAGGCAGGTCAGAAAACAAAGTATGAATGAATGCAGCAGATACTGTGTTGATTCCCTTTCATGGTTCTATAAACATTTGCATAATCGTGGTTGACTACTTCATGATGCCATTTGTTGTGTCTCTTGTTCATGTTGTTGATTCATCATAGTTATTGATACTGTTATTGCTCCATTTATTGATCTCATTGTTATCTCATAAGCTTTCGTAAGCTACTTGTGATGTATGGTATGATTTGATGTTCCTAGTTTGAGTAATACAATTTAGTTTGTTTGTTATGAAAGCTTTGATTCTATCTGATCTGACAGATTTCAAGAATACATACTTCAATGGATTCAGAACTTGAAAAGGAGAGATGTTTATGTGTATGTTACATATATACATACTAATGTTGGAACTTTGTAGTGCAACTTTTATGTTGGTTCTTCTCTGTTAACATGTCATTCAGTCATCCACCCTAAATTGAAGTGACACTTTACATAAGTTGTCATTTACCCATTTCTTAACCATTTTTAGCTAGTGTCTGTTTAATATAGTAGAGTCATTGTATCTTGTACAATGTGTTTTCGACGAGTGCATTGCTGATGCTGAGCATGCTGAAGCAATACGTCACGCTTTGGATGATGTAGCATCTTCTAGCACAAGCAACCCTCGTGACTGGGCGTCCTCTGAAGATGACTGTGATGCTATGGAGGATGATGAAGGTAACTCCATGTCTGCCTTGCTATCCTTTTCTTCTGATGTTCCTTCTTCTTTTAAAATTTTGTTAGTTTATCTTATGCATTAGTATTTATGATGAAAAATGCATCAGTGGTTTCTTTCGTCTATCAGATCATGTTAATATACTGAAATCTTTGTAAATGTTCTTTATTTTTTCGTGCTGGGAGATGAGTCTTTGTAAGTTGTTAATCATTGTCACTTTGGGCTTCAAATGTTGGAAGATCATAGAAAAATGGAATTTTGATAATGGTTGTGCAAATCATCTGCTGACTATTGATTCCGCTTCCACACGATGATCTCTGAAGTTGCAACTCCCCTCACCTGCTTAGTGCTTACCCTAAATATTTCTGTTTTCATGTTTGTTAAGATTCTGAATCAGAGAGGAGGAAAAGCTTCAAAGAACTTAGGCGAGTACACTATGATGAATTCCTGAAAGTGAAAGAGCTCAGGAGAAATGGCTCTGTGATCGAGGAAATGTCTGATGAGGATGAGCATCCCCCAATTACTAAGGCAAGCAGATCAGATTCGTCTTCTTCACTGAGTGTTGGCGTGAAGGATATCAACATTTCTGATGGCATCCGTTCTTCCCCGGCTAATGCAGTTTGACTACAAAAGCTTCGAAGAATATGTAAGAAAAACAGAAACACGAACACCTGAGCGAACCGGCTCCTCCCATGCCAAGACGTAGTCTTTTGTTAAAACCTTAACACCATTGGCATTCAGTTCAAAGCCCATACTTGTTATAGAGTTGTAAGTGTAAGAAAACATATCATCGTTGTTGGGAGCTTCATGCACCCATAAAGACCCTTTTTAAAATGTATCACTGGCATGTTGTAACTAGTGTGAGGCTCCCTTCTTAATCCCTAGTACTTGGTTAACTTTTAATACTGTAGTATTTATATTTATAATGAATGAATGAAACTGGAAAAAGTTGTGTTCAGCACTTCAGCCTCGTAAAGCTTCCAAAGCTTCTATAATCTCCCACCAAACACAATCCAAGTCCGGATCTATATATAAATTTGTACAGTTGTTTTCTCTGCTATGGTATTTTTCTAGAATTGTTGAAATGTTCTCACTTCTCTTATGTGGATTTCTCCCCATTCAGCAATTTGATCATCAATGGTGTTGCTCATCAATGGTGTTGCTATTGCAGCTTGAGGTATGGAAGTTGATTGTTGTGCAACCTCTAAGAGAGAGTTGTGCAACCTCTAAGAGAGAGTTGGAAGACCATCTTATTTTTAATATAACCCCCAGCGTTCCTATTATTCAGTTCATTGTTGTTTCAGCCCATCCACCTGAATCTAAAAAAAGTGCTGACATGGGAGAAAAAAGTGTTGACACGGAAAAAAGTGCACTTCTAAACTAGACTTGGATAATATTTGCACAATTTACGGTTATATTTGCACATTGTACTCTTATATTTACACGACAAAATCTTTAAAAAAATAATAATTAGATTTGATTCATATTTGCACAACTTACGGTTATATTTGCACAACATGCTCTTATTTTTGCTCAACAATTCTTTATCTTTGCACAATAATCGAGACTTGTGAAATTGTGTCTCAACATGATCTTATTTTTTGTAAATATAATCTTATACTTTTATAATAGATTATTGCACAACACGGTCTTGTTTTTGCTCATGAATAGAGTAAAATTGCACAACATGGGGGATTGGTCAAATTTTGCTCAACATCATCTTATTTTTGCTCAACAATAGGTTATTTTTGCACAACAATCGAGACTCGTGAATTTGTTCTCAACATGATCTTACTTTCTCTCAATATAATTTCATACTTTCTCAATAAGTTATTGCACAACATTCTCTTATTTTTGCTCATCAATACTTTATTTTTGCACAACTAGTGGTGAAAATTAGTGCTGACATTGATATTAGTTACAATTAATGTTGACACTGATATTAGGTACAATTAGTGTTGACACTGATATTAGTTACAATTAGTGTTGACACTGATATTAGTTACAATTAGTGCTGACACTGATATTAGTTACAATCGAGTCATCTTCCTAAGTAATAATTTTGTAGTTCGGTATATATTTTTTCCGTGTCGGCACTTTTTTTTTCTTCATGTCAGCACATTTTTTAGGGTTGTACAACTGTATTTTAGAGTTGCACAACTTTAGTTTAGAGTTGCACAACTTTAGTTTAGATTTTCACAACTGTATTTTATTTGTGTCAGCACCTCCAAGAAACACTTTTCATTATATTTATCATTATTTTAAGAGTTGCACGACTCTGTTATAAGAGTTGCACGACTCTGTTTTCAGAGTTGCACGACTCTGTTGTAAGAGTTGCACATCTCTGTTTTAAGAGTTATACGACTCTTGTTTTAAGAGTTGCACGACTCTGTTGTAAGAGTTGCACGACTCTGTATTAAGAGGTGCACGACATTGTTTTAAGAGTTGCACGACAATCGAGACTTGTGAAATTATTCTCAACATGATCTTATTTTATCTCAATATAATTTCAGACTTTCTCAATAAACTGTAAGCGGTCCATAATCTATATTTTTTTTTATTTCTTTAACATTTTGTCGTGCAAATATAAGAGTATGTTATGCAAATATATCCGTAAGTTGTGCAAATATGACCCGAGTTTAGTTTTTTTTTATTTTACATTTTGTCATGCAAATATAACTGTATGTTGTGCTTGTGCAAATATAATCATATGTTGTGCAAGTATAACATTTTTTTGTGCAAAAATAAAAAAAAAATATAGATTATGGATCACATAATAAAATATAGATAGTTTTTTTAAGAGGGAATTTGGTGAAAAAGCCCTTTAAGCATATTTGGTTAGCTAGATAGGCCCATTAATTGTTTTTTTAGCATGCTTAGCCCATTAATTGTTTTTTTTAGCTTGCCAACCCATTTTGATGCCAACTTTTTTTTGTTTTTTTTTTTTGATGCCAACTTTTTTTTTTTTTTTTTTTAGTGATGCCATATTTTACCGTTTTGATGCCAACATTTTGTGGTGACAATTTTATATAATTGATGGCATAAGAGCTTAAAACGTGGAATCAAAATATTGTTACCTTATTGTCACTTTTCTAATGAAATGATTGGATGACTTTTTTTTTAATGCCACTTTTTTAAAACATTGATGACATTTTTTGTGATGTCATATTTTACCGTTTTGATGCCAAAATTTTATTACATTTTATTTTCACTCTGATGCCACTTTTCTAATTAAATTATTGGATGACACTTTTTTTAAACTTTGATGACATTTTTTGTTTACTCTAATGTCACGTTGACCATTGATGCCATTTTGAAAAATTTGTATCACATTAAAGAAAAAAATGTCATCAAAAAATACTACTTTGAAAAAATATCATCAAAAATATGGCATCACGGTAAAAAAAAATATTATCAAAAAATTGACATAAAAAAGTGGCATCAAAGTGAAAATAAAATATAGTAAAATTTTGGCATCAAAACGGTAAAATATGGCATCACTAAAAAAAAAGTTGGCATCAAAAAAAAAAAAAAAAAAGTTGGCATCAAAAAAAAAAAAAAAGAGTTGGCATCAAAATGGGTTGGTCAACGTTGACCTTGACCGTTGACCGGTCAATGGTCAAATGGTTGCCCATTGACCAACCCACCCAATTGGGAAGGGGCTAGGGCAAAACTAATTAAATTAATTAATGGGCTAGGTGACTAATTGAATATTCAAAAAAGGCCCTCTACCAAAATCACCCTTTTTTTAATTTCCATAATTATGGGGTAAGTTTTATAATTTATTCAAAAGTCCTTCTTCTTCCTCCCGATTTCTGCGGAGAGAACGCCGGCCAGCCTGCACCTCGCCGCCTCCGCCTCGCTCGACCTCGCTCGGATCCACGGTGCTCGCTCGACATCACTCCGGCCGCTCGATTTCGCTCCGCCGCTCGCTCGACCTCGCTCCGACACTCTCGCTCTTCAGCGCTCTCGATCTCCGTCTCAAATTCTACTAATTGGAACTGTAATTCGACTAATTGGAACTCGAATTCACCAGATCTCCCCACGCTGAATTGATTTGCCGAATCAATTAGCCGAATTGCAGATCTGCGTCGCCGAATCAATTGGACATAGAATTCGAATTCAGATCTGGCCGGGGAGGATGTGAGGCGGTGCGAGGCGGAGCAAGCGAGAGCGGCGGCGAACGGGAGGAGAGGAGAAAGATGGACGGAGATGGAGGTACGTAGATCTCGCGGCGACGTCGAAGGTGCCTCCAGATCCGGCGAGAGCGCAAGGACGACAGAGCGTGACCGGAGAGATCGAGAGATTAGGAATTGGGGATCTGATTTAATTAGTATTTATAGCGGACATTTTACAAAATTGTCCCAAAACGTGGATATTTCGCAAAATAAGCTCATTTTCGTGGCTATTTTGCAAAATCCCCCATTAAAATTTGTCCAAAATTTTAGCGAAAAAAGATCCGCTTATTTTATGGCGTTTTTAAAACGCCATCAATTTCATAGCATTTTCAAAACGCCATAAAAGCTAGTTTATAATTTGCAAACTAATAACACGGCATTTTATAAACGTCATAAATTTTATGGCGTTTTTCAAACGCCATAGAAAAATTGTATTCTAAATTTCATGGCGTTTTTCTATTTAAACGGCATTAAAGCTATTTTTAATGGCATTTTATTATAAACGTCATCTTCTAAAAGTCATAAATGACTACATATATAATAGTGAGCTGAAAAAAAGTCATGTGTACGAATCTACATACGGGAGATTCAAACAATACATAAACCCAATGAAGTTTAATCTCAAAATGTCAATTGACAACCACATTCCAATATCAACTGTTTTATTTAGGGTAGACAAGGGCACAACATGGAAAAGACACTTTCTTGTGCAAGTCAATAGGCGTGGTCAACGATAAGGAAGATATTTCTTGATTCTTGACTTGCTGCGAGGTCCATATTTGTTTTTTTTTCAGGAGTGCTGTATTTCATGTTTAATTTTAATTTTAATTTTTTGTTTAGTAGATCTGCTACACATCTTCTTGGATGAGGATCAAGATATCATGACAATTCAAGTCTCTGCAGCCACAAGTTAAAACTTAAAAGTGACCCAAATCTACTATAGTTTGTCGCCCACTATATTCTTCCACTTACAGCAACCACCAATTTAAATCCCAAAAAGGATCTTAGATCCATCCAAGTATCTGCTAAAAATAAAATTACTTCAAATTTATCCAAAGATTAATCAATTTTGGATTGCTAACATTTTTAACACACAGGTTATCTTCTTCTATATCGAAATTTTGAATTTACATTATCCATCTTGCAGAATCTATATCTATACTGTCCTAGTTTCCCTCTCATCCTTATTATTCGAATAAGTTTTTGAATCAGTCCACTTTGAATATATTGTGTCGTCGCACAAAGCTGAGAGCTACCTTTGGAGCTTGTCGAGCTCATTCTCATCTAATCCGTCATTCCACCCATGGCTTCAATCTGCTGCAATGCATCGACCACCTCGTTCATAGAAGGCCGGGATCTTGGGTCTGGCTGGAGGCATTTGATGGTGAGCTGAGCGGCGTTGTTTGCTGCTTTGAACGGATACCGCCCCTCCAGTCTCCCATCGATGATCGCCCTGAGCTTCTTCTTGCTCGACAGGCTTGGACTCCGCCACACCACCAGGTTTTGCTGTCTGTCTGGACGGTTTTGATCCACTGCTCGTAGGCCTGTTAGCATCTCCAACAGCACCACCCCGAACCCATACACGTCGCTGTTCACATACAACCGACCTGAAAAATGTATGATCGTCGCTATCAATGGTGCCAAGGCCGAGAAATTGGGATTCAAATGTAGATGAATCACCTGTTGCAACATACTCCGGAGCAGCATACCCATAAGTGCCCATCACACTCGTCGTCAGATGTGATTGATCCGGTGATGGTCCGAACTTGGCTAACCCGAAGTCTGATAACTTGGCGTTGTAGCTCTGCAAGAAAGACGGTGAGTTAGTTGTACATGGCAAATTAAAAGAGACGGCAAAGACTATATTTGAAGTAAGGTCTTACTCCATCAAGGAGGATATTCGAGGTCTTGAAATCTCTGTATATCACTTGTTTATCCAAAGTATGCAGAAAGGCCAAGCCTCGAGCTGCTCCTAGAGCAATGCTGATCCGTCTGCCCCAAGGAAGAGGCTCCATGGACCCTAAAATAAAAATATAGTTCCCAAACAAAATCAGCCACAAGGCATTTATAGATGAAGTGGATGATATATTTCAAGCAAGCCAGACTCACTCTTGAAAAGGTGGTTTTCCAAGCTTCCTTTCGCCATGTGTTCATACACGAGAAGAAGCTCCTTCTCTTCCCAGCAATACCCCAACAACCTTACCAAGTTTGGGTGGGTTAGGCTTCCCAAGAAATTCACCTCCGACTGCATTCGTGTACGAAACGGTTCACCAAATTGAAACCATTCAATTCACTAAAATGACAACTACTAGCTTGAAACAAAATTGAACTAGGAGTTCATGTGATGTGATCATCCTCTCACACTAGTACACTACTATGAAAAGAGCCTCCAAAATTGCAATTTCATAATGTAACATTGAAATTTAGGCATGAAAACAAACATACCTTGCACTACATTTAATTTGCTAGGTAAAATTGAAGCACTAATCCTATTAACACACACCTGCCATTGTTCAAAACCTTGTAAGCTATCCTGGCTCAGTTTCTTGATAGCTACGACAACCTTGGATGCAGTCTTTGAGGGGGCACCTGCAGGCTTTTCATCAATCCAACCTCTATAGACGGTCCCGAAACCACCAATCCCGAGCACCGTATCGGGCTTGAAACCCTTGGTGGCAACTTTCAACTCGGCAAAACTGAAAACTCTCAAGCTGGGTGTGTTTGGAATATCCACAATGGAGTCCTTGTCATCAATGCTTCCACTCGCAACCAACGAAAACCGGCTGTTCCCAGCGCTACTACTGCTCGCTGAATATCCCCTGTTGATGCTTTTAGGCCCTGATACTGAAATCCCTATTAACACAAATAAATACCCCACAAATTCCATCATTTTGATCACTCTAATTGGAAATTTTGCTGTTTTATATTAGAGCGAAGAATGGCCTGATGCAATCAAAACATCTCACCCTTGATATGTGATAACCGTTGACTGTAAGGAAAAATTGCCCAGATTACCCATTTGAAAATCAAATATCTTGATTCAACCCCTTTCAAAATCAAGAAACCCCTTTTAGAGAGATCCCAATATCTATTGAAATGCTAAGATTAGCTTTGAAACATGTATACATGTGATGTACTCCCATCAGAGGGATTAAAATTCACGAAATAATGGAAAAATAAATCAATAAATAAAGATCCATGAAGAAAAATGTAAGATAATTTTGTGAGATTTGGTTACCTGGGGAGGATAAAGGAGGAGCTATGACGCTTGATTTGGGTTTGCCATTGGATGAGCCAACACAATTTCCCATCAGAGGGATTTACTAATTTTTTTTATTTTTTATTCCCTACCCTCTGTGTGGAATCAAACCCTTTCTAGTTAGATCATGAGTGATTGCAGTTTGGGGTTTTGCTCCAAATTCTTCATGAGAGGACCTTTCGGCACAGCTTGAGCCCATTGTTTACTTCTTGACTTGTTTAAATTTAAAATAATCAGAATCAAAATTCTTTCCTACCGCTTTCATTCTTATGGTTTGCAAGCAGTCAACTGTCAACGGCCAACTCAATAGTCAATCGATAATTCACAAAATTAGTCCTTGAACAGGGTGATTTGCAAAACTAGGCCAAAATTTTTTATTTTTTTTTTTGGCAAAACTAGACTATCACATGTAAATTTGGCAAAACTAGCATATAGTGTACTTTTGCAAATAAAACGGGCAACTGGATGGAAGGGTTCCAGGTAAAAGGAAGAAAGAGAGAGAGGGAGGAAAGGAAAGAAAGGGAGAGAGGCTCCACCGGCGGTGCCCTCGAAATCCCGATTCTCTGGTCGCAGGCACGACGATATTCTCAGGCTCCGGCACAACCATGACGTGATGACGATCCGAGTGGGATAGGGCCAATCAGGGACCTCGAGAGTCCGAAAATGGCTATCGACACTTGAGGACTGGTGGATATGTAGCGAAAATCCCCAATCGAGCAAGCGAAGAGAATGTAACAGTGACAAAGAGTTGTTTGGGGAAGAAGAAATGTGTATGTAATTGGATAACTGTGAAAGAGACGGAGTGAGGCTTATAGCCCTCTCCTTGACCCCGGTTCAACTGAACCCATACAAGCAGGGAACCGGAGTTCCAAATAAGAACCAAATAAAAGGTGAAACGCAGTTCACCGATACTAAACGACGATTTTGAATCTCTACTTATTATAGCTGCAAATATAAGTATGGAAATTGAAATATAAGTTGTTCTGTATTCAGTATTTGAAGATCCTCTGCATCAGTACTCCCCGCTCAAAGAAATCCTTGACCTCAAGGATGAAATGAAGGGAAACGAACACGAATGTGGTCGAGGAACTCCCAAGTGGCGTCTTCAATTAGGCAGTTCAGCCATTTGACAAGCACTCGGGTGGTTGCAGCGTTGCCCCGACGGATAGATTGGCGCTCGAGAATGGCCTCCGGCTCTTGATCCAGTCCCACGTCAGGCAAGTAGCCCGGAAGTGATGTGTTGGAGACAGTAGATGGATCGGGGCACAACTTGAGCTGACTGACGTGGAACACGTCCACGTCATGGATTTTAGCAGAGGGTGGGAGCTGCAGCCGATAGGCAACCTTACCAATCCGTTCAAGCACCAAGAAAGGTCAGAAGTACCTGGGTGACAACTTCTTAGAGTGATGAGCACGCATCGTCTGTTGGCGGTAAGGTTGAAGCTTAAGAAAGACCCAATCCGCAACATCAAACTGACGATCGCTGCGCTTCCGGTCAGCTATTTGGGACATTCGATGTTGTGCTCGCGAGAGGTGGAACTTCAGCATACGAATAACGTCCTCCCTCTTACTCAGACTACGGTCGACAGCATGAACCTTACTCTCCCCATTAAGTAAGGAAGATGGAATGGAGGTTGTTAGAAGGTAAAATATCATGAATTTTATTATTCATGGCATAAATAAGTTTATCACATTCATTTCATAAAAAAAAATGTGTGGTAAATTTTCTCTCAAATTAAACAAAGTTTAGGAATTAAAAGTGGGCCTGTAAAACTCCATTACAAGCCCAATCCCGTCAGGCCCAAACATGTCAAAAAAACAAAAGGTTGAACTGGGAGGTTACAAATGATAAATTGATAACTGTAATTCTGCAGTTAACAAAAAAAAACTGTTGCAAAAGAAAAAAAACATGTTTAAAAAAAAGGTGGTACAACTGATGTGCAGTACGTGGGGATGCAAAATAACTTCCCCTATCCTTCTTCTTTAAAAGGTTGTTGCTGCACACTGGAGGGCTTTTCAAAAAAAGACTGGCTGGGTTTTTCTTCCTGGAGACCCATCATCTCAACTGCAAAATAAAAGCAGTTGTTCTCTCTTCCCTGCCTTTCCTGTTGCTCGTCTACCTGCAACCATAGCAAAAAAAAAAAGGGCTGTAGTCACACCAAAAGAAGAAGAGCAGCAATACAAACATCAATTATACAGAAAAGCACAACCAAATCTAACATAGGGTATAATTCCATCCCTATTTCTTTCTTTTGATGTGCAGGTAAACAAAAAGGAGATGGAGGATCAAAATTGCTCTCACCTAGTGTTTGGACTCGTCATAGGCTTGAAAGTATTTTCTTTCGCCTAGAGACCATCACGTAATAGGTTGAGAGCATATACTCTCGTAGTTGGCTTGAAAGTATATTCTTTCGCCGCTACATTCGATCCCGGCGTGGATCGGTTTATAGGGGCGAAGCGCTGCCGAAATTTTTGGAGATTCAATCAACAAAGTAAAACCCGGCAGGAAAAAATGCAAAAGCCCCAAAAACCTAAAGCTAATTTGAGGCATCAATCCCCTTTGTTGCTACCAAATTGCAACCAAAAGTAAATCCTGATTGTTTGAACCAAAAGGCTAAACTGTTCGATTCAAGTCAGTCAAAGACAATGTTAAACTGGAACAACTTGGGAAGTAAAAAATGCCTCTCATCTCCAAACTAACATGATCACATCCGAATAAATATAACCCGGATGCAAATAAAAACCCCTAATCAGTGGTCCAACAAATCAATACTACTGAGAAATCGAGGGTATCAATTTTTCATAAGGAAAAAGGATGTCCAACATACTTAATTAGAGAGGTTGAAGCTGTATCCGTTCCCGAAGTTGCAAAGGAGACCCTCTCGCCACTCTTCAAATCGTCCCGAGCCCGGAATTGTGGCCGTCCCAAACCGAAAACCCCCAAAGATGCAAATCCTATGAAAAAACAATCAAACCCCGAAATTGAGTACCCAATTAGAGGTTGGTGTAAGAAGAGATTCGATTCTTGGAGCACAAAGCGTCTAAATATTGAATCAAGCATCTGATTGGGGCTTGGAATTTTCCGGAAAAAAAAAACTTAAACGAGCTTACTGAGAGGTGCACTGAGTTGAGGTGCTCGGATGGTGTCTGCCTCGCTCCTAATCGCATGAGCAGGAAGTCACCAAGTCACCATCGATCTCGAAGCGTTCGACGTACCGTAGCTTCTCTGTGATTCACATCGCAGCGCTTCAATGGAGGTCTGGATAAAATTAGGGCTCGGCTGATTAAAAAAATTGAAGGAAGCAAAATGGGTTTGCTGACTTGGGCTCAATTACAGCAAAAATGGAATTGGGCTGAGTCATTCTAAAATACAAAACAAAGGCTTTCCGGTATATTTGTATTTGAAACAAAAAAAAAGCCTTGCTTGCCTTCGGCATATTAGAAACAAATCATGAATTTAATTACAAAATTTACCCACTAAATTATACGAATTATAATTGGCACAAGTTAAGAATTCGAGTTTGATAAAAAAATAAATAAAATTAAACTCGTCAAAAATTCTTTGCCGATTAATTCGAGTGGGTCAATCTCAAGTCGGCTCCTAAACAAAAACGGAGTCAAAAGCCTAAACCGAATTTTCCTAAATTAAAATCGGTTTCAAGTAGAACTACGTAAAGATTTGACACCGTAAAATCGGTTACGTAGGTAGCCCGATATTAAATCTCAAAAATATATCGGGCACAGTCGTCTGCCTCTAAATTCACTTCTAAATGAATATGAGGTCAAAACAAAACAAATCAAACGGTTCTGTTTAGAACTACGTAAAGACTTGATGCCTCCTATCGGCTACGTAGGTAACCCGATATTCAATTCTAGAAATATATCGGGTACAGTCGTCGACCTCTAAATTCCCTTTAAATGAATATGAGGTCAAAATCAAACAAATTCAAATTGTCCATGTCGACTCGATACAAAGCTTCTGCTCATCGAGTTCAATCATCCCTCTCAAATGATCTCATGATCAAACCCAAATACAAATCTTCTTTTCGTTCCGAACTACAGTGACTTGATTCCATCAAACAAGTGGATACGTAGGAAACTCGGTGTAAATCAAATTTCCACCGAATCCAGTCACACCCAAATCTTCAATCAATCTCCTCAAATTTATTTATCGACTCTAAGTCGTCCCAAAAATCAAATTTCCATTAAATCTAAAGTGTCTCCTCCGACTCGATACAAAGCTTCTGCTCGTCGAGTTCGGTCATGACCAAAACCTCAAAAAGCCAAATACCAAATTCAAAATTTTCCTTTTCAAGAACTACGTGTGATTTGATCCCTACCAAAAGAGTACGTAGGAAACTCACAAACGAGTTCAATCACACCCCCAAATTGACTTTTCAGTCAAATCTCAAATCAAATCAAATCAAATCGTTTTCTATGCAAATGATAGGTGGGTCACTCGAGTTACCCTTCCGAGAAGGTGGGCTCAGGTTACTCGGGTGGAGTGTTGTTCGAGCTACCCTTCCTAGAAGGCGGGTTTGAACTTCATCCTCTGATGCATACAAGAAAACGAAATCAAATCAACACTAAATCCAAAATCCAAAACATTCTGAACTACGTAAGGCTTGATTCTCTCCCAAGAGATACGTAGGCAACCCGCTAAATTTCGGGTGCAGCCCAAATCACCAAAACCATTCAAATCTTGGTATCGATACGACTTCGAATCAAGAGGATAACCAAAAGGGGTCGAACTCAAATATTAAAAATCAAATAAAATGTGTTGTACGATTATTTGCGCATTTTTGTTCAACAGAGGTGGCTGACCATAGAGAACCTCAAAAGGAGTGGTGTCGGTGGCAGAATGGTGCGAGGTATTATACCAATACTCAGCTAAAGGCAACCACGAGCACCATGTGTGAGGAGCATCCGAGCACATACAACGGAGGTAAGTCTCTAGAGTACGGTTTGTTACCTCTGTTTGACCATCACTTTGAGGGTGATAGGCAGTAGACAGATTGAGGGACACCCCTTGCAGTTTAAAAAGCTCATGCCACATCGAGCTCAAGAAAATAGAATCCCAGTCGCTGGTGATGGTTCGAGGGAACCCATGGAGTTTGAAAACCTGATCCAAGTAGAGCTGAGCGACGTCTAAGGCAGTGTAAGGGTGGTGGAGGGCCAAGAAATGAGCATATTTGCTCAATCGATCCACCACGACCAACACGGTGTGTTTACCTTTGGAGGGTGGTAAACCCTCGACAAAATCAAGACTGATGTCCTCCCAAACACCATTTGGAATTGGAAACGGTTGGAGAAGACCCGGGGAAGCAGCATTGTCATACTTGTTTTGCAGGCAAACATTGCAATTGCGAATATAGGACTTGATGTCCTTGTGCATACCCTTCCAATAGAAAAGGTACTTGACTCGTTGGGTAGTAGAATCTCTGCCCGAGTGCCCCCCCAAGGGGGAATCATGAAGCCATTTCAAAATTCTGGTGCGAAGCCCTGTATCAGCGCCGACCACCAGCCTAGAACCCCTCCTGAGTTCGTCATTGCTCCAAGTAAAGTGTCGATTAGAGCTAGGATCCTAGCGGAGATCGGTGATGATCTTCTGACAGAGAGGATCAGTAACCCAAGAGTTCTGTACCTCCTGAAGCAAGTCATCGGTGCCCACAGTTAGATGAGTATGTAAGAGCTGAGAATGAGAAGCTCTTGACAAGGCATCAGCGGCAACATTCTCTCGCCCTTGTTTATATTGAATCTCGTAGTCATATCCCAACAACTTCGCAATCCACATGCGTTGGAAGGGGGTAGTCACGGTTTGATCAAGCAGATACTTCAAGCTTCGCCGATCTGTACGAATAATGAAATGTTTGTGCATGAGGTAAGAACTCCATTTCTGGACAGCGAAAACAACCGCTAAGTGTTCCCTCTCATAAACCGATAGACCTTGCTGCTTGGGGCTCAGTCGCATGCTAATAAAAGCGATTGGGTGGTGATCCTGCATAAGGACAGCTCACACACCTATGCCAGATGCATCAGTCTCGATGACGAAAGGTTTACTGAGATCCGAGAGAGCCAACACAGGCGTTGAAGAGAGGCACTGCTTGAGAGCCTTGAAGGCAGCTTCTGCAGCATCAGACCAAGCGAACTGGTTTCACTTAAGTAGCTCAGTCAGAGGTCGTGAGATGGAGCCATACCCTTTAACAAATCGCCTATAATAATTGGCCAAACCCAAAAACCCTCTTAGTTGTTTGACCGTTGTAGGTGAAGGCCAATCAATGATGGCCTGAATTTTGGCCGGGTCTGTGCTAACACCATCAGCTGAAACAAAATGCCCCAGGTATTCGATCTTTGAAGCACCGAAGGTGCACTTCGAAGGCTTAAGATACAACTGTTGGGATAATAGAACCTGCAAGACAGCCTCGAGATGTCGGAGATGAGCAGCCCAGTCCGGACTATAGACGAGGATGTCGTCAAAGAAGACGAGCACGAACTTGCGGAGGAAATCCCGGAAGACATGGTTCATCAAACCTTGGAATGTACATGGGGTGTTTGTGAGACCAAAGGGCATGATAAGAAACTCATAGTGTCCAGAATGTGTCTTGAAAGCAGTCTTGAAGATATCCGGAGGGTGCATACGAATCTGATGGAAGCCGGAACGGAGGTCCAATTTAGAGAAAATACAAGCACCTCCCAACTCATCAAGGAGATCATCAAGCAGTGGGATTGGGTACTTATCTTTGATTGTTTGGGCATTGAGATCCCGGTAATCGACACACATGCGCCATGTCTAATCCTTCTTCTTGACCAGCACCACAGGGGATGCATAAGGGCTAGAACTGTGCCTGATCACACCATCTTATAACATATCCTTGATCATAGTTTCTATAGCATCCTTCTGCTTAGCTGAGTAACAATATGGCCGCTTACTCACAGGATTGGCCCCACTTGTGAGAGGAATTCGATGGTTAAAGCCATCCCTGAAAGGAGGAAGGGTGGCAGGGACTTGCATCACCGAATCGTAAGAGACTAACAACCGCTGCAGCTCCTCTGAGTGACCCGGGATTGCCCCCGAGGCTGTAACATGATTAAGTTTGGGGTTTGGGAAGCAGACCTGTAAGAAAGTGAGCTCAGGGCTATCATGGAGGGCTCGAATGAGGCTATTGCTACTGACCACCTTATGAGTGGCATTAGGACAGCCACGCCAAACATGCTTCCGCCCATTGCACTTAAATTCCATTCTTAACTGGTTGAAATCCCATATAATGGGGCCTAATGAAGTGAGCCAATGAACACCTAAGACCAAATCACAACCCCCCAAAGGCAACAATATAACATCAGTGTTGAATTCATGGCCCTTAACTAGCCATTTGAAATTCCTGCACACAAATTCAGCCCCCAATTTCTGACCATTAGCAACAGATACTGACAGCGGCAGGATGGGGTCTAGTTTACATCCGAAAACGTGAGCGACCTCCTCATCAAGAAAATTATGAGTGCTCCCTGAATCTAAAAGGATACTTATCGCCCGGTTGCCAAAATAGCCAGTAACCTTCATAGTGTTGAACTGAGGAACACATGTGAGGGCATTAATAGAGATTTGGCAAAGGGAATCCTGTGTCAACTCCTCAATATGCAGACCGCTATCGAGGGGTGGTTCTTCCATCTCACGGTCAATGTCATCACTCTCCATAACTTGGAACTGCACCCGCTTATGTTTAAGGTGAGGTCCGGGAGTATAAGGCTCATCACAAAACATGCACAAGCCCTTCGAACGTCGCTCGTACATCTCTGCAGATGTGAGAGACTTTAAGGGGCGGTCGGGGATGTGTTTAGGAGGATTGGGCTTGGGTAGGCTATTTTGTGGAGGTTTGGGAAGTAATGGAGGGGAAGATTTGGGTATTGAAGGTGGGAAGTAATTAGTGCGGGATGGACCGAGCTTAAGAATCCCTTCTTGTAATCGCACCAGCTTGGCAGCTTGGTGGATGGAGGTAGGATTGAACTGGCGGACGTGTAATTGCATCGATGGGCTCAAATTTGCCAAGAAAATGCTGAGGGCATGAGATTTAGACAGAGATAGTTTGGTTAAGGCCCCCTCAAAAGCCTTGAGGTAAGCAACAATGTCCCCGGAGTACCTTATACCCACCAATTCAGCAAGAGGGTCATCGATCAGATCACAAAACCTAGACGAGATATCAACGATGTATTCCGACCATGACGGGAACTGATGGCCACGCTCACGGATATAATTGTGGTGCCATTCCAGTGCATCCCTAGTAAAATGCAGAGAGGCCAAGCGCACCCGATACTCGGGCACCGTATTGTCTAGAGCAAAGAATTGCTCGCACTATTACAACCAAGATCTCAACCCCGTTCCGTCGAACCTGGGAAAATCAAACTTCGACAAACGAGACACCAGACCACCAGGGAGAGCAGATCCACCGTTGGAGGTATTAGTAGACCCAGGTGAAGGGAAATTAGGGTTACCTGGTGGAGCGTGAGGCGGTGCTGAGCCAGATCCGGACGCCTCAAAGCCCGGGGAACCCGATCCTGGCAGCTCCAAACCAGGAGGAGGACGGATCAAGTGGGAAAGGGCCGCGGTCATATCCTTTAGCTCTGCGAGCTCCCGATCATGCTTCGATTGGAACGATTGCAACGAGTCTTGCATCCCGTCCATACGACGACTCATCTCCTGTACTGCAGCTTGTCCTCTAGTTCCGTCTGCCATGGAAACCGCAAAGGACCGACCGCTCTGATACCAATGATGACGATCCGAGTGGGATAGGGCCAATCAGGGACCTCGAGAGTCCGAAAATGGCTATCGACACTTGAGGACTGGTGGATATGTAGCGGAAATCCCCAATCGAGCAAGCGAAGACAATGTAACAGCGAGAGAGTTGTTTGGGGAAGAAGAAATGTGCATGTAATTGGATAACTGTGAAAGAGACGGAGTGAGGCTTATAGCCCTCTCCTTGACCCCGGTTCAACTGAACCCATACAAAGTTCCAAATAAGAACCAAATAAAAGGTGAAACTCAGTTCACCGATGCAAAACGACGAGTTTGAATCTCTACTTATTACAGCTGCAAATATAAGTATGGAAATTGAAATATAAGTTGTTCTGTATTCAGTATTTGAAGATGCTCTGCATCACGACGCCTCCATCTATCCTGCAGATTGCACCGCCTCCGGCACAACCACGGCGCCTCCGAAGTTATCGAATCAAGAAAATCGGGATCCTGCAACCATGGTGAACGAGATTCCCCCCACATATGTCGATCGAGTTGTCCAAGCAAGTCGCCACGTTAACGGCGAGTTACATCGAATTGAGATCTGAGAGGGATGTTCTCAAGCAGCGGATTGAGACCCTAAGGGAACTAATGAGGACATCCAATCGAAAGGATCCATGGCAGGTGAGTTCCCTATTGATCTAGTTACACATCCTACTCATGATTTAGGAAATAATCATGTTTCAAGTAAGGACGATGACGAGTTACTGTCTTTCGACCCGGAAGGGGGATGATTGAGTGTCTGCAGCAATGGTTTGCTGAGGGAATCACCTAAGGCTAGAGGCGACAGTCCTATTGTTGCAAAGGAATCCATCAGTGAGGTCGCTCACAAAGTGCTCGACAAAATGTCTGCACAAATTGAGAGTGAAGCAATCAAAATTAAGAGTGATATGCCTAAAGAAATTGATGGGAACATCCAACTGAAAGGGCTAGTTGCAGGTTTGGTTGCACATTTGAAGGGTGGTGGCGATTATTTGATTGTTGCTAGGCATGGCTTGCTGAAGGAAGTGTCCAAGCCATCGGTTGACAATCAGGTTGTTACAAAAGGATTCACTAGTTTGCTTGCTAGGCAGTTGCTCAAAGGTGCTATAGCTGATAGTTTTCATGTTATGATAGTTTTCATGTCCATTTATGATAAATTTGACAAGTGGTTTATTTATTAATCTAGCTACCGGTTTTCTAGCAAGAGAAGTGGACAAGAACTAAGATGGCTTTGTTTTAGCTAGATGGGAAATTGATTGGACTGAAATTGTTGGTCTTTTCATTTTCTGGGGAATCTTGCTGATAATGTGTCCGTTTTCTGTCTTTTTATATCACTTGCTCCATACGAGACAGTATATTGCAAGTTTGACGCAGGCATTGGCGTACTGTCATGACAAGAATGTCATTCACAGGGATATCAAGCCTAAGAATTTATTGCTGGATCATGAGGTATCATTTGCTTGCCCACTTTCTCTTTTTTGAATGACTACTTTTAGCAAGAAAGCTTGATATGAGTGTGTTTACTATAGAAATGCTACAAAAGTTCGTCGATAAGGAATGTGCTTGATATCTTCCAATTCTTTGCCTATTTTCAGGTCTTTCTACCTTTGGTAGGATAGTTATGGTCAGTTGGCATGATATCTTAGTTCGGTTGGTAGGATAGGGTTATTAATTTTGGGGTGGATAAGTTTGTTCAGTTGGTAGGATAGGCTTGATCATTTGGGATGATATGATTGCATCTGTTTAACAGGTCAGCATGCTCAAATGATATCACAGTCATCATGGCTTTTAAGTTTTATCTATTTTGATTGATCCCATTGACTTGCTCACTTGGCTAATTGCGTTATTATCTATTTTGAATGAATTTGTACATGTTTAGTTCATACACAGTGCTCACCTTGAGAATCAGTAAATCTGTTCATTAATTACTAATGAACATGTTTGATAGATCCTTTTATGGATGGCTCTTTTCAAGGTTTGAACAACACATTAGATTTGCTTCAGCACGAGTGTTGAATAATATCTACACTTAATTGTTGCATATTTAGGTGTATATTTTATGCATTACTGTGGTTGCAACTATGAACTGTATCAGCTACGGATTAAGTTGATTTTTTGGGATAAGATTCTGATATGATTTTTGGAGATGGAAGTGAGAATCTATTTTTTCCTCTTTCCCACAGTTAGTTAAAGTTTGCTTACTATAAATACTGGAAAACATTAGACTGATAGATCTTGTTCAGCATGTGAAAAGCTATTCTTTAAGAACTATAAGAAAATATCATGAAAATGAAATATGGGGGGAAATGTCTTTGCCTTAACCTGGATAAATAGTAATCCTAAACTACACACTTTACCGGCATCCATCTTCCAAGTGCTTTGCGACCACCTAGACCTGAGGTGAGAGATAGTTCAAATCTCCTTAGTCGAATGTGTTAGTTTTAATTTTCATTTTGGGGTTGAGATGAGTACAATGTACCCAAGAAGCTTAGATAAATTGGGGCTAGCTACTTACATATAAGTCCACCTACAGCCTACCAGCCTGAATGCAAGTCTTAGAATTGTATATCAGCAACTCCTTAGCTCTAGCTAGCTATAATGTTCAAGCATTAACCAAACCGTTTCCATTTCGAAACTAAAAACTGTTTCAGATTCATGCATCACAGGATATTCTAATCAGGGACAAATTTTTTGCACATTCAGCATTTTATCATACTTGAACGATTGGCATCAAGTGGAATGTAATTGATTGAAGGTTACAATTTTGTTGTATTTGCATCAGATTTCGGCTGCAATTGGATTTGATGTTATCTTACTGCCTCGAGTATTTGGAGGCTGCACCATGGGCAGAGGATGATGAAGAAAAAGTGGCTTCTTTGCTTTCAGAACTCCGGCTTGAAGGGGCAGGTGCTACTGATGTTCTCAAAAGGCTCTCTCTTCATGATTAAGCAAGGCTGCAGACCGAATGAGAGTACATACAATGCAGTTGTAGATTGCTACTATAGACACAATCGTCTAGATGAAGCTAAGATGTTCATCAGCTATAGATTTGAACTAGATTTGAACTATGGATGTCGTACAGCTTAAGAGAAAGAACATTGAGCTTCAGCATGAAAAGCGCGAGCTGATGGTTAAATTGGATATAATGTTACTTTGGTTTTCTTCTTCTGTTGTAGACTGAAATTCTTAATCTATACGATGATAAATAGCCTATTAGATCAATTGGTAGAGCGTTGTGTTTGCACACAGAGATGTGAGTTCGACTCTCACATAGGCTAATACGGAGTGTGTGTTCATAAGTCTTCGATATATTGTGTTTTGGTAAAGTCAATTATGCATTTACATATTTCCAATAGTATACCTATAGTTTACCATTAATGTGCATCTATCCTACCGTTAGTGTCAAGTTATACAGGAATTACTGGGTTTCCATTCTAATTCTACCAATATCGTTGTTTTCTCTTACCATTAGTTTCCATCTATCCTCCTATTCTGATCGTATTAGTTTTGCAAATAAAATGGGTGGATGTAGAAAGCACGATGGAAGCCGACAATGTGCATTCTCTTATTAGAAGCTCTGAAAGAGTTGTAGAACCTCCACATAGGGAGCATGAAGAAGGCAAGTTTACAGATGCATCTCCTGATCTCCAGGGTTTTCAACAGAAAATTGGATTTTCCTTCCCCATCAACTTGATTGATAATTTGATATTACTGCAATTGCTTCATCAGTGGGAGCATTAACAGCAAATTTCTATTCATTTCTAAAGAGTCAAGTAGACCGCAAAAAATTGTTAATTATTCTTTTTGCAACGATCCTTGTTCTGATGCAGGTATAACATTTTTTCCTCATTTTTTGTTACCCTATTGAATGATGTCGAGTTTACAAAATTTGTAGTACATTATTGTCTACTGGTGGACCTGCTAAAAGTTTAGTATAGAAAGGAATAAAGACGAAGGATATAGAGCTGGTTGGTTCTCATATTCTGATATAAAAGCCTAATATGAATGTTGTTTAACTTGTTGCAGCTCAGCATAGTAATTCTCTTGAGCAGGCCTCAACAGATTTACGTCATTCCTCAAGCAAACCCTGCAAATGTAGGGGGCTTGTGGGACCATCCAAGAGGAGCGGAGTCCATGGCTTGGCTGGGAAATCGTATTCACCTGCTCAAGGATGAGATGTTGATGGTGGAGGCTCAAATCGAGAGAATGAGACATGAACACATACTCCTAAAAGCACAACTGAAGGAACTTGAGAATATACATGATAAGCAGAGATGATAAAGGTATGTACTATACACACACATATATATATAGATTTCCTTTATTGCCCTACCGAAAATCTATGCTTCTCTTTTGGGGCTTGAGGTTGTACCAGATGCACATAAATGAGGAGCATAAGATATGTTTGAAGTTAAGATTCCATAAACGAATAGTGTTCTAGTGCCTAGCCGATTTAGAAGTAATAGGATAGATGAACAAAAATTGCAGGATAGATAAAAACTAATAGTAGGAGAAAACAACGATATTGGTAGGATCAGAATGGTAGGATAGATGGAAACTAATGGTAGGAGAAAACAACGATATTGGTAGAATCAGAATGAAAACCCAGTAATTCCTGTATAACTTGACACTAATGGTAGGATAGATTCAAACTAATGGTAAGATATATTTATATTAGTGGAAATATGTAAATGCGTAATTAGCTTTACCAAAACACAATATATCATAGACTTATGAACACATACTCCGTATTAGCCTATGTGAGAGTCGAACTCACATCTCTGTGTGTAAACACAGCGCTCTACCAATTGATCTAATAGGCTATTTATCATCGTATAGATTAAGAATTTCATGTGTAGCAGCAACCTCCTCTAAAAGAAACCCACCCCCTAATTAATATTCTTAAAAGAAACCCACCCGTTTACATACATACAGATGCAGCATTAGCTGAAGCTAAGTGCTACATCAGCCACCAATTAACAAGTGGTTAACAATAAAGTTCAGTAAGCTCGAAAGGAGAAACAATAAGACCTTATTAGCAATTGGACCCTGTGCAAGGTAAGGGTTTATCTCCGGTGAATCCAAGCCTATCCTACCAACTGATCAAGCCTATCCTACCAACTGAACTAACCTATCCACCCCAAAATTAAGAACCCTATCCTACCAACAGAATGAACATATCATGCCAAATGACCATAACTATCCTACCAAAGGTACAAAGAAATGAAAATAGGCAAAGGGAATAGCCTGCAAGGGAATAGCTTTCCAACTTCGATAAGCCTGGTAATATTGACCCTCGGGGTATGTGTGCTTTCCCAATCCATAGTTCCTTGCACTAAAGCTTGACAAGTGTTAGTCACCTTCTAAACAATAGGGCTGGACACAAATGTCAAACATTAATGAATCCAATTTTGAAAGACGGAAATATAATGCTGAAATCAGAATGCAAATCTCAATGTCACTCATGGGAACAAAGGATGCATACACTGGAGTCTAGACTAATTTTAACAGGATACACAGAAAAATGGTAGAAAATCAGCAAAATCAAAGTATTCCAAATAGAACCACTAACTCCCCCAGGTATACACACTATACAATTGCAATTCCAAGATCCCGAAGATCCGCAATTACAGTCCATAATCCTTTTTCTTGGAAATGTGAAAAAACAAACCTAAACAGCCTCCAAATCTAATCCCCTACATGCATGCTAAACTGTAGGTATAGGAACCTAAACACAAGTCTCAGCAGAAAGAGCATGGACAAAATATGGCAATGTAAGGCAGGAAATAGAAAATACTCAATCACTGCCTTGACTGATTTAGTTTGCTCCACCAAGGATGAGATTTCACCAAGAGTGAAACTTCGTCAGGTTTTGAAACATCGCAGCCTAAACTAAATGGTGGAAATTTCCTCTTTCTTTGTAAGAATTGGATGTCTACCTCTAAAATGAAAATAGCTCAATCGAAGACAATTTAGGTCCAGACACGTTGAGGAAAGAAAATCAACCAATCTATTGAAATCAATTCCTTCCATTCCCAACAGTTCTGAAATGAATCATGATCAGTCCATATCGATTCAGCCAAGTGCTCAATTCAATTAGCAACCAAATCAGCTCAGTCACATACTAATTCAACATATGTGGAGAAAACAAAGACGGATTACAGGTAGCAGATGAAAATTGAAAACAATCACAAGTGAGAAAGTGAGAGAGGAAGAACCATGGGAGAGCAGAGGCGGTCGCTGGAGTCGACGCCGTGCCAGCCACGAGAAACAAGGAGTGAAAGTGCCAGGCTGCGTGTGTCGTTGGGAGTTGTGGGAGGGGGATTTGGGGATCTGAAGGCCGTCGGTGACGAGGGACGGCCGGCGGTGGTTGGGAGCGACTCCTCCTCCGATTCACAGCGTTGGGCCGCTCGGCTCCCGGGGAAGAAGATGCCCTCCGTCTCGCCGTCGCTGTCTCGACCACAAGTCGCCGTCGCAAACGCCCCACCGTATCTCCGCCAGCACCTGTTCCGTTCGCGATCGGTGAGGAAGAATCGAAGAAGAGTCGGGCGTGGGTGACTGGCTATTTCCCTTCCAATCCCCCCTCTTGACCTGGACAATTTTGCAAAATTTTGCCTTGTGGTTTAGTTTTGTAATTTTTTACCCTTGTATGACATTTTTGCAAAATGCCCCAAAAAAGTGTCTAGTTACTACCATTTCCTCCCTTGAATATCTCTTTTTGCGAAAACAGGCCATTTTTTTGAAATCTACTCCGGGGTATATTATACTTCCGCCGTTAATTTAAAACTTAACGTTTAGGAAAGAAAAACTTGTTATTTTATGTATTTTGTCACCTACTTCATGACATTGTCCTTATAATGATTATATACTTATTAGTTGTAGTTTTTGATAAAGTAAAAAAGTAGAGTAATATTTAGGGGTATAAGTGTATTTTTGTTTATTTTCTTAATAAGTGTGTAGATTTCTTAAATGACAAGTTTTAATTAACGAATGGTGTATCTATCTATAATCTATCAATAAAAATATTAAAACAGTTGCGAAAGATCATATGGATCCTCAAATATACTCAAAATAAATTTAGATACTACCGTCGTTAAGAAAAACAGTTCGTTTTAGGAGTAAAATCTTGTCAAAAACATGTTTTAGGTATTTTGGTGTTCACTTTTCAAAATTACTCTTGTAATAATTATGGATTTATTAGTTGTAGTTTTCAATAAAGTGAAAAAATAAAGTAATAATTAGGGATATAAGTATATGTTTGCTTACTTTTATTTGATTTCTTAAAAAATGTGCAAATATCTAAAACGACATGTTTTAATTAACGGATGAAGTATTATATTAGGAAAGGGGAAACTACTCTGTTTATTTAGTCTTTCTTTGTATTTTATACGGAGTATATACTTAAAACAAATTTAGCTATGTGCAACAATGAGTTTTTATTACCTTATAAGTCTTAAAAGGTTGGCTCATGGTTGCAAGACAAACCTTAAGGAAAAAGGTTGAAAGAGGTTACCTCTCTTTACCAAGGTAACATCTTCCCTTTTTGTTTGGATGATTGTGATTCATAGTTATGAAAATAGAAGATGAAAAAAAAAATACAAAATACAATAGGTCAAGATTATGAAAAAATTATACTCAAATCTTGTCAATAATCCTCAATTTCAAATGATGTTACGAATGTTTAAGAATCATCAAAGACCTGAATACCCAAACTATAATCCAAATATACATCAATTTGCTAGGGAAAATCCTACAAATATGTATAATCTCTTTTTCTCCGAAATCAACAACCTATAATGTAATGTTATTATTTTTTGTTAATTTTCATCTATATAAAATAAAAAATATTAATATCAAGCATTTATGAATTTTATTTATAAATAAAAATAAACAAGGTAGAAAAGATAGGGAACGAGGTAACTCAATGGTTGCAAGGGTAACCTTTAAAAAAGAGATAGAAAAAAGTAGAAAATAATTTAGAGAGAAAAAATATATGATGTGTGAAATTAGGATATAGGAATGAAAATTAAAAAGGAAAAGAGGTAACCACATGGTTGCTCATGCTCTAATTAGGAAAGGGAGATGATCTCAAAAAAAAAATTAAAAAAAGAGAGAGGGGAAACTACTCTATTTATTTAACCTTTCTTGGTAGGCACAGTGAAGCAGAGGATCTGTATTAAAAGCGGCCAGGAAACGCTCTCTTTGAGCGTAACCTAGATGTTCGCCGCCACTCACCAGGCTACACCAGCCACACCTCCACAACCCACCTCCACAACCATCCTCCCCTGGTCCACCTCCAAGCCTACACCAGGCTCACCGGTCACCACATAGTCCACATCCACGGCCCGACCTCCCGCTTCCAAGCTTCACCAATCATGCCTCTCTTCATCAACTCCATAGCCTCCACCAGGCTCACGAGCCACCACCTGGTCCAAAGCCACAACCCGACCTCCCCCTTCAAAGCTTCACTAGCCACGCCGCCATCCACTCCTTTGCCTATAGTGCCCTTCGATCCGATCGCCGCTCCACCGCCATCTTGGCCCTCCTCCGCTAGTTCCCACCTCGATCGCCGCTCCCTCGAGTCCGCCATTTCGAGCCATTTGGTTCCCCTAGTCGTCGTTTTTCCTTCCAGAGGTGTGCTTCTTCTTTGGGGCACCGGTGTACTCCATCTGTGATTTCTATCGCCGACATCTTTTTAGCTTTGGGTTTACGTTGTTTTACCACGTTTTGGTGAACCAGTCTCAATCCGCTTTTCCGCTTCGATGCCTTTTTATTGTTGTTCCTTTTCTCTGCTTTGGCCCATTTTCATTCTCCTCTGTTTTGACTACCTAGTAGTCGCTTGCGATCTTGTTATCGTCCTTGAGGGTTTGGGATGAGTTTGAGTGTTTTTAATGGACAATGGTTTGGCTTGGAGTCGGGTTTGCGGGTTGATGTGCAGTACTATTCTTGTTGTGTTGTAGGCTTCTTTGAGCGGTGTTTGATTTGTCATGTTCAATGACGTCGTGGATGTGTGTTGGCATCTGATGACTCTTTTGAGCCCATAATCTAAGGTGCCCGCTGATATTTCCCAGAGTTCTCCGTATGCGTCGTCCCTTTGACCGATCGTTTTGTTTCTCTTTGGCTTGTGATTTTCAGTGTAGGATGGTTTGCACGTTTTCGTTGTAATTTTATTTCTTTCATTTGATTATGTAATTTTCTTTTTGTCATTTGCTTCAGTTATTTGCTTCCAATTATTTGCTTCTGTAATTTGCTTCCAGTTATTTGCTTCTGTAATTTGCTTCCAGCTGCACATGATGGTTAGTTCATCTACCGGCTTGTCCGATCTCTCGATTTCTCTAGGGAACCGAATTCTTATCTTGCTTTAAAAAAAAATTTAACCTTTCTTTGTAGTTTATACTGAAACATGATATGTGATATCAATCACTCACTCACACACCCAATGAATCTATTCATTTCCTCATTGATCCTTTCTCTTTCTCACTTGTTTTCTTTGCCTTCTTCTAACACCTTTTTATTACTCCTTCCGTTTGAAATTATTTATCGTTTGACTTTTCGGCACGCTTTTTAATGAGCTAAAAACTCAATAAAATATAATTTTTTAAATTAATTTTTTTTCATAATCTTATACTTACTACTTATATGTGTGAATTATATAAAAAAATTAATTAAAAAAAATATATTTTATATAGTTTTTATCTCCTTAAAAAACGCGCACTACAAGATAAATGACAAATAATTTCAAATGGAGTGAGTATATATCTTCTTGATTTGCAGCGCAACAATTGTGCTTGAATTTCATTGCTTTAGGTTTATATTATTTTGTAGTATGGATTATAAAGATCATAGCTGACAGCGATGCTTTACCAGGTCAAAGCCAACAGATCAGTGGCCCTTCATCACCAGTAGTATCCCAAAAAGGCTTTGGGCTAGCAACAATTGTTCGGAGAGCAACCTCTGCAGCTTCCGTGGCAACAAGGCAGCAAAACAGGCTTATGCAGCAGCAACGACTACTTCAAGGAATTCTGATGAAGAGATGTTACCCCTCAAGTGCTGCTTGATGTCCGTATCTTTCCTCTGGGAACACATCGCCTATGATCTTTTATTCAAGGTGGGATTCTTGCCCTTTACTTGTTGTCATATGCTTATGCAACATTTGTAATCGCATTCTTGAATCCGTCAACTGCAGGGAGGTCCAACTGTCAATCTTTAATGACTCGGTTGAGAAAGAAGCGAAACATACATGACCCTAGTATGAGCTTTTATGAGAGATGGAAGCTCATACTGTGTGCTAGCAATCGGCAAGGCTCAAGATAGGATGGCAGAAAAAAGTAAGTATTCCATTTCGATTACGATATTCTGCTCTTGTTGGAGATTGTCCTTTTGCTTGTGGCACCAAAGGTGGAATATGCTTTTGGTAGATTGTTTGTTGACATTGTATATAGCATGTGAAAAGAGAGCATTCAGTGTATGTATTGCTTCCATTTTCTTCTTGTTTATGTATTCTTCTTGCTGATTTTTTAGTCTTTGTGTATCTTTAGGTTTTCAAGTTTAGGGGAAATTAGGGGAAATTTGAATATGTTTTTGTTGTTCCAGGTTAATCTTACTGTCGGTCTATACCTCTAATGAATTTCAAAACTTTGTACCCGTTTGTTAATCCTGAAGGCATCAGGCAGGAACTGAAGCATTTGAAGTTATTGAATATAGACGGTGTTACTGTGGTGAGGTATTTTTGAAGGCTAGAACCCTCATAAATATGTCTGGTGGTCTAGGTACAGAGAGTTGTTCCTAAAAATAGATAATAAACTAAATGTATAGTTTGATTGCTTTCATAATAGATTTTGGTTAGGGTGTTCTGATAACCGTCCTGTTAAGCACACATGTCTTTGTGTATTTATTATTGATGGTGTTTTGCCTTGCTACCCTAGATATAAAGGTTGAGCTGATCATGAATCATCGAATCTATTAAATTAGCTTCTGGCATTGTGTATGAGTCATTCTTAATTCTTCCCTTGATAGATTAAGCAAAGTGTGATCTTTATGCTAACTTCAATTTACTTTCCCTTGGCCTTCAAACTGACGGATGGAAAACATTTAAAACCATAAAATAATGTACGTATTGAATCTTACTTACTGATGTTGAATGGCAATTTAACAATGTGTTTTTCTTTGGTTGTCGTTTTGAAGGTAGTAGTGGCGTTTCATGCATATTATGAAGGGTAGTTTAGTCCTTTTACATGCAAACTAAAAAAATAACCTTCAACCAACCAAATACTCATAAAAATGTCACCAGTTAGTCAAAGTCGTCAATAAAATATGTATCAATTAAATGTAATCACATTTTATACTCTATGTCATCAATTGTATAAAAATGTAATAAAAATGTCATCAATAAAAGATATCATCACAAATGTCACTAATGACTTGTAAACAAAAAATGTTATCAATAAAAATGTCATCAACAAACAATGCCATCACAAACAATTTGATTAAAAAAAATGTCATCGGATAATTATATTAGAAAAATGGCATCAAAACAATGCTTTGAAAAAGTTGCATCACATTAAAGAAAAAAATGTTATCAAAACATTACCTTGAAAAAATATGGCATCACGGTAAAAAATATCATCAAAAAATTGACAGAAAAAAGTGTAATCAATAGCCAACAGTAAAAAAAATGGCATCAATGGTCAATGTGACATCATAGTAAACAAAAAGTATCATCAAGATTTGAAAAAAATGGCATTAAAAAAGTGTCATCAAACCATTTCATTATAAAAGTGGCATTAAAGCGAAAATAAAATGTAATAAAAAAGTGGCATCAAAACCGCAAAAAATGGCATCACAAAATATGTCACCATTAAAAAAAAAAGAAAAAAAAAACTGAAGAAGTTGGTCAACGTTAACCAGTCAATGGTCAAACATTTGACCATTGACCATTTGGGAAGGGTGCTAGCATACCTAATTAAATTAGTTTGGGTGCTAATCACATAATAAAAGATTCAAAATAGACTAGTAAGCAAAAACACCCTAATTTATATCTTCTCATAATACAGTCGAACACAAATTAACTCGGGGGGGAAGGGGGGGGGGAGTGTAGAGATTCGAGACTATAGAGACTCTAGGCTTAGGGTGTGTTTAGGACGGGGTGGTGGGGGAGGGAGGGGTGGATGATTTTTTTTTTCGGGATGCAGGTCGGGATTAGGGTCGTGCGGATACTTTTGGGAGCCCTGTACGAAAATTAATCAGACCTTATTCATATATTGTGTTAACGATCTTATATATTTTTTATATATAAGTTGCATTATGTAAATTGTTTTGCTATTATAAAAAAATATATAATTATGTTTTATTTTAAAAAAAATCTACAATGACTCTATTTAATTTATATTTACAAAATGCCTAAAAAGAAATCAAAATGCCAAGGACCGTAAGGAATATTGTAATTCAAAGTCAACTTTATGTACATTAAATTAATCAAAATAGAAATAAGGTAAAAATTTGAAGCCTTTGAACATTCTTTTAAACATAAAATGGTTGTGAATCATTCTTTAAAAATGATAAATATGATTTTCTTAAAATTTTTATTTGACTTTCATAATAAGTTCATTAAATTTTTAATTATTTTGAGGGAAAGTCCACTAATTTCTCTAAGAAATGGGCTTTGGATGTTTTTTTTTAAAAAGAAAAAGAGAATAATTGTTTTAATGATTAAAAAATTATTTAAAAGATGAATTTTTTTTTAAAAAAAGGGCCGATTAATAAGTTAAAAATGAAACAAAAAATATATTTATATAGTTAATAGAAGAGCAAATTATACAACAACAACAAAAAAAAATCCAAGTCATGTAGCTGTCGGGAATCGAACGCGGGAGGGTTAGTAACTGTTGAGAAGGGTTGTAGCGCAAATTGCCAATAGACCACATTAGTAATGTGTTTCATTGACATACTTTTTTTTATTTAATCTAAAACTAAAACGTTATTGGGCCCCTTAAAATTTGGGGGCCTGTTCAGCCGATCCACATAAACCACCCTAGGGCATGAGCCTGGTCGGGATCTTTGGGAGGGGGTGGTTGAAGGGGAGGTGGATGGGGTGGCAGGGATGAGTTTTGAGTTGGGGATCTTCCACCTTCAAATTGGGGGTGAGAGGGGGTGGGGAAATTTTTTCCACCCCGTATGACCTTTTATGCCCTCCACCAATTCATCATCTACCTCGTCCCTCATCTGGCATCCCCACGACCTCTCTCCGACGACCATCCCAGGCGACCCTCCTCCTTCATCGTCCTCAACCACCCATCCCCTTGGCCCTAAACTGGATCAATAAACCCCCAATTTACACCCTAAATGATCCATCACGTAACCCTAAATTCCAAAATTTGCCATTAAAACTCACTACCAAAGCTTCGTCAAATTGAATTCGTTTTTATTACCACTCCCCAAATCGAATTCGCAGAGAAATGGGGTGTGTTAGTTGGAAGGGAGGGGTGTCCCTAACCCGTGGAGCTCTCGATTCCTCTGACGCCCTCAATGCGACATCTTGTTTAGGAGGGAGGCGACAACACGATGCGGCAAGGTTTGCGTCAGAAAGGGAGAAGAGGGAGGTGGTGGAAGCAACAATTGAAGGTGCTCTAGAGTTTCCAAATTACGCCGAACAACAATGAGGAAGAAGGGTGAAATTGGGTTGAAGTATGGTGTTTAATTACGACGCGGATAACTTCACTGCTAATTTTTACTATATTCACTGCTAATCACCGCATTTGTTGGCGTGACCTTAATGACGTATATCACTGGCCACCGCATCGTATAAAGGTGGATATCATCTGGTATATGATTCAAGCCACCGTCAATGTCTACGATGACCAAAAAAATAAATAAACTAGTGGAATTCCCGCACCATGGCGCGTTTGCAAGGAAAAATAAAATAAAAATAGAATATAAAATATAAAATATTGATTATAAGGCAGAAACAAATAATGATCTAAAAAAGTGTTCATAAATTTGAGATCATAATCCAAATTTTTATGTAGCAATAGCATGCGATTTATAGTTAATTTCCATTAATTTACAAAATAATGGAAATTTATAACAGACGGGAAAGGTCAATTGGATTTAGCTATGTATGCAAACCATTACAATTAATTAGGAATATTTTTAAAAAAACTCATGTTCCAAATTCTTGACTTCAATATAAGAATTACTACTTAGCTGCACAAGGGCCCTATCAACTTTCCTCTCCGATGTATCAGATATGCAGATGGGGCTTCACCAATTCTCCCATTCCTCCCCCAGTTTCTCGCCTAATCGCCTCGTCTTCTCGAAATCCAACGAAATTTGTGTGGGTTCTCCCATTTGGTGCCCCCAATCTTTAGGGTCTCGACTTCTCCCCGTCTCCCGTAGTAGCAAGAAGGTATATGGGGATGGTGTTCAAAACCCCTCTTCTCATACTATCGATGGCGGCTTATCTCCCACAATTTCAACATCAAACCCTGCATGGAAATAAATAATTTAAACGTCAAAGATAAGACACTCCCTTATAGCATGATGTTATCCTGTAAGAGAAAAGAACTGAAAGTTGAAATATAAACTTTGAAGCTAGATGCAGATTGATCAAAAAATCAGTGACATAAGAACTGAGAAGGGGCAAAGATAATATATTTACCTGCAATTAACCAATTAAACATTTAATGATTAGCATGTAGCTCCTATTTCACAGTTCAATGAGATGTTGAAAGTGGGAACATCACCGAGGCCAAACCCGCCAAGAAAGTATTATGTTTTATTTAAGAGAAGCAAGAAACGCCAGGAAGGAAACACTTAGATATGCTTGACCATGGAAAGGGAGATAAAAAATTGAGGAACAAAATCTAGGTAAAAGAGACTATATACGGGAGTAAGCTTAATCAGCTACACTTTCTTGGTAACTTACAAACCTGCAAGTAAAAAAAAGTATTGTGAATCCTTCCCTACTCCCACTATGACTAATGATAGAGTGTCAATACACATCCGAAGCTCAATTATATTGTAAGAGAACAATCACAAAGAATCAACCACAGAAAAATTGAATGACATAAGTGGATTATTGAACAAAATTACAAAACAGAAATGATTCGTGTGTTCTAGGGCACATAATGAAGTAAGACATGGAAATTAGGGAAGACAAAGGAATGACTCGAGTATACAAAATTGGGCTGAAATTAAGAACAAATTTGAAGATCCTGAATTTTAGAAACAAAGTGAAAGAAGACCGAGAAATTAAGGACAAACACAGGAATATTTCGATGCAGAGACGACGAAGGAACAATTAGATAAACAATAATCCAAGGAAGTCAGCAAGTAAACATACAGAGTGGCCAATTTATCTTGCAGTGTAAGGAAATGGGTGGATTTGCAAGTGTTGTTTGCTTGTTCTCCTCCTCTTACACTGGGGAAACCAAAATCCACAGTTACATATGGGTTTTGATTGGATTGGCGAGTCCAGATAGATCACTTATACCAATCAAAATATCCAAAAGTTAACTAAAATCTTAATAACAAAAGAAGGTATACAAATTGTAACCACTCAAGAAAATTAAGAACTTGAAAAGAAAAGAATAAACACATATAGAGGGAAGAGATGCACATAAAAGGAGGAATTGAGAAGAATACATAGTTTTGAATATGAAGGTCAACAAAGAGAAAGATTACATTTTCAGCAGCAACAACTTTACACATGAAATGTAAAATAAAACTTTACACTTACCTAAGTATAATGTTCTAAACTCTTAACCGATAGAAAACAATACTAAGGATTGAATGATGAACATTTCAAAGGGAAAGAAAAATTTAGTAACTCTTGTTGTCAAAAGCAAGGAGGAAACTCATCAAATCATTATTTGACAATATAAGTGAAGATGCAGTAGCCAATCTTGATAAAGTTTTGTAAGGATTTTTTACCAGGACTTCAGGTGCCAGAAAACTCATATCCTTGGAGCTAACAAAATCATGAGCAATGCTCCTCCTTAGGGACATCGATTTCTCTATAAGCAACAAACATGTCATATATAACTCAGGCTGATTCTAGGCGACGTAATAAGGGGTTCATCAATTGCATCCTTCAAGCATGTCCCGAGCAAAGAAACGTTACCAATCTATCAGAAAAAGGAAAGATACATAATGTACAGTTAATGAAGAAGGCTTCCACTCCATATATCCAAAAGAACAAATTAAAAATAGATTTTGTCCACTTACTTTCAGCCCTTGGCCCTCCATGAACATCTTCTCTTTCAACCTTTCACTAGTACAAAATGTATATTATAAGACGCCACATAAACAACGGTTTCTATAAACATGGGTTTCTATAAACATGATGTCTATGTTAAAAAAAATTAGAGATTTTTGGGACAGACAACAGTTATAAAATATAACCGTGGTCTTTGTGTATGCTTGTATTTATAAAGACAACGGGTATTTACAAAACCGTTGTTATATATACAAAAGACTTCCCAAAGAAAACGGTTCATTAAACCGCTGTGTAAGGCCTACTAAAATCGTTGTCTATTAGGTTATAAAGACAACGAATATTTAAAAAACCATTGTTATGTATATAGAAGACGTCTCAAAGAAAACGGTTAATAAAATCGTTGTCTACGGTTGAATAAAATTGGCATTTAGTAAGTTGAAAAGACAACAAATATTTAAAGAACCGTTGTTATATGTACAGAAAACTCCTCAAAGAAAACATTTATAAAACCGTTGTGTAAGGCCCATTAGAATCGTTGTCTATTAGGTTATAAAGACAACGAATAATTAAAAAACCATTGTTATATATATATATATAAGACGTTAAAAAGAAAACGGCTTTTGAAACCGTTGTTTAAGGCAGAATAAAATCGGCTTTTAGCAACTTTAAAAGATAACGGTTAAAGAACCGTTGTGATATGTATAAAAGACGTCTCAAAGAAAACAGTTATTAAAACCGTTGTCTACGGCTGAATAAAATTGACATTTAGTAAGTTGAAAAGACAACGGATATTTAAAGAACCGTTGTTGTATATACAAAAGACTTGCCAAAGAAAACGATTCATAAAACCGTTGTCTTAGACCGATTAGAATCGTTGTCTATTATGTTATAAAGACAACAGATATTTAAAAAACCCGCTGTGATATATATAGAAGACATCTCAAAGAAAACGGTTATTAAAACCGTTGTCCACGGTTGAATAAAATTGGAATTTAGTAAGTTGACAAGACAATGGATATTTAAAGAACCGTTGTTGCATGTATAGAAGACTTGTCAAAGAAAACGGTTCATAACACCGTTGTCTAAGGCCAATTAGAATCGATGTCTATTATGTTATAAAGACAACAAATATTTAAAAAAACGTTGTGATATTTATAAAAGACGTCTCAAAATTGACATTAGTAAGTTGAAAAGACAACAGATATTTACAGAACCATTGTTGTATATACAAAAGACTTGCCAAAGAAAACGGTTCATAAAACTATTGTCTAAGGCCGATTAGAATCGTTGTCTATTATGTTATAAAGACAATGGATATTTAAAAAAACCGTTGTGATATATATAGAAGAGATCTCAAAGAAAACGGTTATTAAAACCATTGTCTACGGTTGAATAAAATTGGAATTTAGTAAGTTGAAAAGACAAAGGATATTTAAAGAACCGTTGCTGTATATACTGAAGATTTGTCAAAGAAAACGGTTCATAACACCAGTGAAAAAGTTTTTATACAAATATATTAAATTTTTTTTTATTTTTTTAATAGTTAACTTTAACCGCTAACTTATTATCAAATGTATAGTTTTTATGAATTTATATTTATAATTAAGATATTTTTTTAATAAAATAAATTATCGAATTTTATGCAAATTTATACGAAATATTATCAGTTATAATATTATTTTTAATTAAAATTTTTAATCTAAAAAAAACATATTTTAATTATTTTTAATCTTAAATATTTTCTAATTGTTTTTTGTTCATATTATCATCTAATCTTATTAGGATAGATACTAAACTTATTATATGTAAAAAACAAATAATATCCTTAATTATTATGACAAAAAAATATTGAAAATTAATAAAAATATATTATTATTATTATTATTATTATTATTATTATTATTATTATTATTATTATTATTATTATTATAAAAAATTAGGTGGTATATCTTTTTTTAACAAAGGGTGTTTGACTTTCGATGTTTATGCAAATTTATATTAAATATTATGATATATAATATTATTTTTAATTAAAATGGTTATTATAAATAAATATATTTTAATTATTTTTAATGTTAAATATTTTATAATTGTTTTTTGTTTATATTATCATATAGTCTTATTAGGATAGATTCTAAACTTATTACTATGTAAAAAATAAGTAATATCCTTAATTATGATAACAAATATTCAAAATTAATATAAGACATTTAAATTTTGTGCACGTAGTTTAAGGAGCTAAAAACTATATAAATTATTAATGTTTTTAATTATTATTTTTACATTATAACACTTATTATTAATAAGTATTATAATGTCAAAAAAATTAATTAAAAAAATTAATATTTTATATTGTTTTTAGTTTCTTAAACTACGTGCATATAAGTCAAATGACTTATATTAAAAATCGTAGGGAGTATATAATAATTTAAATGAGAAGAATTATTTTTAATAATTTTAATACAGATTTATAAAATACTTATATGATAAATATTTTAACAATTTTTTATTTTATTTATCAATTTTACCTTTTATATTTGACATTAATGTTTTAAATATTTTATTAATATATTCAAGTTTTTAAATATTTTATTAAATTTTATCATATTAATTTTCTATATTATTAAACTTTTGTTTGATTAAAAAACGTGTCACGACGCGGAGATTGTACTAGTATTATTTGACAACTATATAGTCTATAGGCGGAAACACGTTTCAAAAAATAATATTAAGGCGGTAAATTTAAAGTTATGAAGCCAGTTTTGAAAATTTTAAAAATAAACTTAAAGCGGCAAGTTTAAAGTTATGGAGCCAGTTTTGAAAATTTTTGAAGCCTAACCCTAGGGGTGTGTATGGGAAACAAATAAACCAGTTAAAATTTCCAAGTTTTTAACTGTTAAAATAATAATGTGGTTAATTGCTGTATGGGGAACAATAAAAAGTCACAAATCGGTTTAAAAAAGTGGTTTAAACAAAAGCCGGTTATGGTAGCTTATTTTGGAGGCTTTATTAATATTATTATCATAATTTGAAAGTACCACAATACCCCAATAAAAACCAAATAAACTCCACTTTTTACAAATAAACTGTTTTTCGCCCCATACGGAGTTTATATTTTTTCATAAATTTTTAACTACTTTTACCAACAGTTTATAAATTTCACCTTATTTATAATTTTAGTCAGTTTATTAACTCCGTTCCATACGAACCTAGAACTATTTAACCTATCTTCTTCTATTTTCCAAAGATTAGTGCCGCACCTCTCATTGGTTCCCAGATCTGAAAAGCTCCAAAGCTCCTCTCATGTCATCTCATCTCCCACCTCTCGTCCCCTCTCTCTTCTTGATTTTTTTTTTCACCCCTACATGTTCTCTGCCCGACATGGAAGACCCCAAAACACAAGCCCTCTTCCAGTCTCGCTCTCTCACCAGATCTGAGAACACCTAAGGTGAGGCATGAGCTCGTCGTTCGCCATCTTGTTCTCTGTATTGCGACTTCGATCCATTGGAGATCGATCGATGACGCCAGACCTCCTACTTCGTTGACGAAGTCCTTGTCGATGATGCCAAGGCTTTGTGGCCTGCTATAGTCATGCCCTCTATCATGAACTGCCAGGCGAAATCGTGTTTTGTTCGTGCAAGCCCGAAGTCGTAGATTTTCAAATCAGGATTCCAATTGACGAGCACGTTTTCGATCGGGCTTCAAATTGATGACGGAACTGGAGTCTGTCCTCTGCTGAGACTAGTTAATAGTTATGGCGTCCAGATCTCACCTCTCCTCTCCTCTCATCCTTCTTCACTGAATTGGCGCTGATCTCCAACTTCTTGAGTTCAAACCGGCCTACTTAGCTGCGTGGATTTGTCGGATTTGGTATAATCTCTCGAATCGAGCCCATGATTAATCGATCGGTGAATTTTAAGTTGAATTTTGTATATTGACTGAATAAGTTATTGGATTTGAGGAATAACATTAGTAATAATGATTTGTTTGGTTTCACAGGGCCCTTGGTGATGGAGTTGGTGGTTGCATTGTTCAAGCTATAAAGATGTACTCTAAATGTTGTTGGTGGTGGAGTTGCTGATTTATTCCAACTGTTGTTGCAAATGTGTACTCCGTAACTTTTTTTCCAGCATTGTGGCCGGGTGCTCTTCTATTGTAAGTGTGAATGGTGTTTGTACATTGAAAGTTAGTAGTTGAGGCTTGACCACTGTTTGGGTCATTTAATTTATTTTTCTTCCTTTGCAGTTCAATTTGGTAGATAATGATGCATGCATGAATGGCTACTCGATCTGATTTACATTATTTTTGCCAAGTTGAACTTTCTTGTAATGGATGATTTGAGTGATAATGAATTGAATGGCCTGTTTTTTCCTCAAAAAAAATTAAATAAAAAAATAACAACCCCCGCCACAAATATTGGATTACCTATTGACCTTTGCTAGGTTACAATCACTACAAAAAAAAAATGAAATTTGCTTCGGCAAAAAACCGTGGCAAAAGGCTTTCAAGGGGTGGCAAAAGGAATCTAGCTTCGGCTTAGCTACGGCAAATGGGAGGGTGACGAATTTTGGGTGGTAAAATTTGGTAGCTTCGGCAAATAGCCGTAGCAAGGAAATTAGCGACGGCTATCTGCCGTAGCTAAAATGTGGGGTAAAATTAAAAAAAAAACTGCCTTTTAGCCCGGATTCTTTAGACCCGGGCTAAAAAGTCCAATATTTTTTTAAAAAAATAATAAACAATGACCACAATTTACCTGTATAATAATATTTCATTAATTATACAAAATAAAATGTCAAAAAATACAAAATTTACATACAAAATAAAATGTCAAAAAATACATTATTTTTATACAATAAATATACATAATTATAAAATTTACATATACAATCAAGAACTACATCAATTGAATACTTAACTAAAAATGAATCAAGAATCAGCAAGTATGGCTCCTGATGGAATATGGCTCCTTTTCACTTTTTACCCCCAACAACATGTTTCCTTCTGATGTAGTGCTCAACTAAAATTTACATCAATGACCTGATGGATTACTCAACTAGAAATATCTACAAGCAACAATGCCCATCTAGATTCTCGAAAGGAGCAGTATAAACACAATCAAACCAGGTACCATAATTTACTTTAAAAAATCTCTTCCTTGGATAGATATTGTGTAACCTCAAAAAATGCTAGTTTAGACTTGCAAATAATCAAAAGAGAAGGTTTACACGTACACATGTTTTTCAGACACAAAGATCCCAACTACACAAATCATAGACAAGCTAGGTAACCTACAAAAACTTTGGGTAGTTTCATGTCATCTTTATTAACGGAAATAAGATAGCCTACCTCTATGAAAGAGACATTATTAACCGAAATAAGATCATAGATAAGATATCTTCTCTCCTGTTTCTGAGTGTTCACCCTATCAATTATCATCTCCCCATCCAGTAATGTATAGTTGTGAAACATACAACCACTCTAGCAAAAAGCAGAGTCATGTCAGAATGTATCTAGATCAATAGGATTAGATGAGTGCTCACATTAATACATATTCATAAATAGCAATCATACATCAGGTGGGCTTAAGAAAAGAATATAAGCCAAAAAACATTATGGAGGGAATGCTAATGAGAAAGCCCACACCAACCAAGTAATAATTATTAAAAAAACATCTGAAATAGTCCTTTACTGATGGGAGGGAATGCTAATGAGAAAGCCCACACCAACCAAGTAATAATTATTAAAAAAAACATCTGAAATAGTCCTTTACTGATGCAGTCTATCTACATAAATTCACAAGAATTTTAGACTGACATAAAATGAACACACTCATAACACAAAAATTAAACCTGAAAAGCACAAACAGAAAGACTCTATCATGAACAGGAATGAACCTATGCCCAGTGATTCAGACGCAGCAAAATAAAGACTCTATCATGAACAAACTAGAAAACAAAGTCACCAAATTGAAGGCTCCGCAATCAATTTATCATATGAACAATGACCACTCTTTACAGGCCCACATGTTCCTCTATGCTATTTTGTTTCATCTTAAGATTCTTTAATTCAGTATACTAATGATTGCACAACTTGCATTCATTGATTAGTAAGGACAAAATAGAGCCATATGCGAAGAACGAATATATTGCTACCTCTTAAGAGAAACAGGGTGTGAACCTGGAAACGACGATCCTCTCAGCTGCAAACAAACAAACATATCAACTTACAATGTCACAGGAATAAATGACAACTCATACCCATACTGATATCATCAGAAGCAATAACATTCGTAACTAAAAAAACTTGCAAAAGTGGATGTACCACGTAAGTAAAAGAAAATGATTAAGGCAAATTCTAATAGAGATGAAGAGAAACGAGCGAGGTAGATCAAAATTGATCAGAACAACTGCTAGGATCAAGAAGCCCCATAATTTAGATATTCCAAGAAGCCCCATAGTTTTACTTGGAATTTCACTATTCCGAAGAATGTCAACTTTCCTATTTGACAAAGGATATCCTCTACAGTTTGTCCCATTTCTTTAGCATCTGTTCTTATCTTAGATACAATAGTTTAAATAGCTCAACTAAAAATGAATCAAGAACTAGCAATCATAGGATGGACAAATGCAAGAAAAGCATATATCCAGGTGCATTCCACCATGATAAATAATGAATTAATAAAAACTTTGAATACAGGAAGCCATTAACTGAAAACTTGTGAACAGAGTGAAAATAAGTTACTTTCAAGCCATAATAACAGTTATTGTATATGAATCACAATTTATTCCAGACAGTAGAGAGAAAAATTGAATCGTATAAACATTTTGCACTTTCTAGTGTACTCATGAAATAAGAAATAAGAAATAAGAAACAAGGGGATGTGTGCATAAATGAAAGCAATCAGAAAATAAGAAATAAAGAAAACATGACAGTACTTTACAAAGGTACCTTTCTCAATCTATTGCAGTATGCAACACGGCTCCAATAAGTTCCTTCTGCATTATCGATTTTGCATTTTACATTGAACTATATGGATTCAGCATGGTACATTAATTAATGTTTATACTTGGATAAACTTACCAAATCCCTTTGACAATCACCCCTGTGTCTCCATGAACTCCTTTGTCCTGATTCAGAATGTTGCAAATATCCCCAGATTATTCTTCAGAAAGAATTCAACAAACCTAAATTTAGAAAGTGGTCCATCAAAAATTAAGAGTTGAAAATTTCCGAACAGAAAAAAAATCCTAGAGCAGAAGAGGTATTGTAAATTGAGTCCTAATCTTGTAGAAATAAGGCATTGGCAATGATCTGATAATGAATAAGTTGCAAGAGCCAAACAAACCTGAATTTCAAACATACGCACTCAATCAAACTGTAGAACAAGCATTTCCTTTATTTGCAAGTTCCATTATGAGAAGAAATCCTTAATGGCTGACCAAAAGTTAAATACCCTAATCTTCCAATTACACAGTTCCATCCATAGCAAACTCAGTTCCAGTTAAAACCCCAATCTTCCAATCACAGCGATTCGAGCAAGCAAAGGAAAGAGAGAGACCTGGAGGTTGTTCTGCGGCCCAGATGAGCTTGAAGGCCTCCGTACGAGAAATCTCCGGCACATCGACAAGCTCTTGCATCGCTGGAGTGGAGACACCATCACCGGCCTCATTATCCCCCTCGGCTTCCCTGTCGGCTTGTACGCAACCGCGCACAGCGCCCATTTTATCCCCCGATTGCTGCTGCTGAGAGACAAGGGCTGCCAGGAGGAAGCCGAAAACGACATCGTCTTCAACGACGCTTGCTGCTTCTCAGCCGCTATAAAGCTCTAACGAAAGCCGCAACCAAACGATGTCGGCGGAACACTACTGGTGAGTGAGTTTAGGGGTTTTCAGATCCGAAATTAGAGGAGGAGATGGACGAACAACGGAGGGAGGGTTAGGGGTTTTCAGATCTAAAAGTATAGGAGATGAAAGAACAACAAAGGTTGGGTTAGGGATTTTTAGATCTAAAGGTAGAGGACGAGTTGGACAAACAACGAATGGTGGGCTAGGGTTTTCAGATCTGAAAGAGTAGGGTGAGGAGATGGCCAGATGGGTATATGGATTTTCTCTTTTTTTTTCCCTTCTTTCTTTCTAAAAAAATTACAGGTTTTAGCTACGGCATCACCTCACCGTGGCAAATATTGCCCAATGATACAAAAATTAGCAACGGGACCCCTATTGTCGTGGCAAATAAGGCTTCATTAGCGACGACAACTCTTGCCGAAGCTACCATCAGTGGAAAAAGGGTATCAATTGCTACGGCTAGCCCTTGCCGAAGCTAAGTAGCGTGGCAAATTTCATTTTTTTTGTAGTGAATATAAACAACGGCTATTAAGTATATAGACAACCTTTATAGTCAACGCTTTTATGTATATTGACAACGATTAAATGGTATTTACACAATGGTTATCATATGCACAGACAACAGGTAAATATTATAAAATTATATATAACGGTTATATAAACAACGGTTAAAAGATTATATATAACGGTTCAAAGAAACATATACAACGATTAATGGTTGGTTAATCAACAATTAGAAAGGACATCAACAATGATTAAATATATTTAGACAACGATTATCAAATATTTAGACAATGGTTGAAAGTTACTTAGACAACGGTAAAAGTTGCTTAGACAACGGTTTAAGCGAATCTAGCCAATGAATTTTGAATTTAGACAATGGTTAGCGATTATATAGACAACGGTTAAAATATACGTACACAACGGTTTTAATGTACGTACACAACGGTTTTATTTGTCTTAGACAATGGTTAACATGTACCTAGACAACATTTACGATCGCCTTAGACAACATTTTGAATATGATTAGACAACGGTTAAAACCGGGTATCCTAAATTGAGACAACGGTTATATTGACCTTAGACAACGGTTAGAACCGGTTAATATGATTCGGGCCGAAATTTGGAGGTACATAGACAACGGTTATCCGGAATCTATCGCAACGGATATAACCGTTGTCTAAGTGAACCGTTGCGATTAACTCAACCGTTGTATTTGCAAAAACCACACGGGCTGATGCAACGGTTCCAAAACCGTTGTGCGTTTTGTAAAATAACCGTTGTGTAAGGGCTTTTTTGTACTAGTGTTTGGTTTAACTCCCTGTCTTGTTTCGGGGTCCAGCTGATCATTTGGTATCTCCTTCGGAACCTCCTAACCCTGAGACATCAACTGATATCATTGCTAAAGGAATCACTGGTACATGCAATCAAATTGTCCCTAAGCAATGCTCGGCTCAACCAAATTGTCCAAAATGAGCGTTAAACAGCAACCAAAAACAAATATGCAAAGCCCGAAAGAAGATAACTTATAGAAGCCAAAAAAGAGATGAAACCCCAGATAAAAAAAATGAAAAAGAGGGAAGTAGAAGCTCGATAAACCAAAAATTACAGTTCAAAGGGAACAGAACGGCGTATACCTGAATTGGGTATGTTGAAGGCCAAAGCGGGGAGTCTATCGGAGAATGCTGGTGAACATGTTAGCGCTGCGCAATGTCTGGAGATGGTGGAAGGGAAGGTTCTCTCCACTGGAGCACAAATTGAAGCAAAAACCAAAGTAGAAAGGCCTATGGCAAAATCATGATCTTAATCAACATTAGGGGTATAAATTTGAAACCACATACAAATTGAAGCATAAACCAAAGGGGAAAGGTATATGGTAACTCAAACATTCATAGATGAAATATATTCATAATGTTAATACCAACTATAATTCACTTGCATTCAGGGTATGTTGACCAAATTAGATCTGGCCAAAATCGTAGGGCCTAGCTCAGAAAAAAAAAAATTATAAAAAAATCCAATCAAATTTATACCATTTATCCAAATTTGCAATAGAATAAAAATATAAATTGAGTTAAAATTAAAATCTAAATTAAAATGAAACCGATTAAACCAAAACCGAAGATTCGATACTTTATCAAACCTGACATCATTCTCAATCATTCTCAACTGAAATGACTCAAATCAAAGTGACCTGACTCAAGCCTAAACACACTTGATCCAATTAATTTCCACTTAACCAACTGAAATTTAGAGCATACTAAAACTGAAAATTTAACAATTCAAATGAGCACAACAGTTCAGCGCAATTATAGCAAGTAAACTTGAAACCTTGATAATTCGACGAAGGTAGTGAGTGAAGACGGGATTGGGAGGGCGAGAGGAGGAAGCGGAGGATGGACCGCGCCCCTTGGAAGGGCGAACCAACGGAGCTATTCACTCTCTGTAGAAGGTCAATTTCCATGGCAAAACCTGGAAACAAAAAGGGGGAAAACTAATTATTGAAATTGAAGATACACGGAGAAAGATGGAGATGGGGAGACGGTCTAACCTCGACAGAGGAAGAAGGCAAAGTCATGAGGCGGGTTAACTTCGACATAGGAGAAAGACGAAGGTCCGAGGCCTGAAGCACCCCATGATCGACCTCGGCGAAGGAGAAATTAACCTAGGGTTTGTCATGTCCCGACTCGGACAGGGTTCTTGCCAGATTATGGCCAAACCTAGAAACACAAAGAGGGAAAACTAATTACTGAAACTGAAGATCCGCGGAGAAAGATGGAGATGGGGAGGCGGTCTAACCTCGGGGGAGGAAGAAGAGGAAGTCCTGGGCAACATGGAGTCGGCTGAGGAGGAACTGGCAGAGGGAAGGAGATGTGAGGCATACGATTCAGTAGAGGCAGGAAGGAAGGGGTCGCGGGTGGAATTACTAACCCTAGCGCTGTTGAAGAGGAAAAAAAAAGAAAAATAATAAAAGAAAAAATCTGATTGGAGGAAAAGGAGTAAAGGGTGGAGAGGTTGCCACGTCAGCGGAAACTCTTTGCAATTAAGTAATTACTAGTGAGATTCCCGCGCCATGGCGCGATTGCGAGAGAAAAAAAATAATTTTTCAAATAACCAAATAACAATCTAAACAAATGTCTAAATCCTAATTTGAAATACCTGCCTTTGAAGTATCCTAATTTAAAGGATATTCCATTAGAAATATACATTGTGAAGGGATTCAGAAGGTGAAACAATCAGTAGAGTTGATTAATGAATAAATCAATTAAAAGGGAAAATTCAATGACACGTGTTCCAAGGAAACATCTGATCAATGATTCTCTTCCCTATCAATCCAATGATAACTATGATCTCACTTTTGTGGATATTGCTCTATAGTAGCTTCACATCAACTCAAGAGGTTGAATATTAAACCAAAGATACGTGTTTTCCATGCTTGCAACAATAGTATCACACGGGCTCATAAAGGCCTATAATATGACCATCAAGGCATATGCAACAACCTACGGGAAAAAAAATAAAAAAAAAATAATGATGCACTTATAACTATAGATTGATATCAAATTATCAATATTTATTCTTTAGAATATTTCACAAAATTTGGACCATTATGGTGAATGATGATTCTTACAACTAAGGATAGATATTCAGGGATTCACCTTTCCATGGATTTCATGCTTGATCGGGCCATCCAGTTGAGCACCTAAAGCCATCAGCTTGGTCACCGTTATATTCATGTTTGGCAATGCTCACTGCACAACCAATTTACTAATTTTTTTACAGTCCTCATTGTGTTGCCTTGTGACATGAAAAATTCAGGTATTTGTCATCCATGGTATTCATGTTTATGATGTCTCCAAAGTAGCAATGTCTTAATGCATATTTCAGTTCCATGTTCTTTACAATTTTGCATATTTCGGGTCGGGAATATGTCGAATTTATGTAGTTTATGCTTATTTGTCATAAATGGAGATCTACATAAGTTTCTGTTTAATATTGCAGAATATGGAACCATTTCGGGAGAAAACCAAGAAGCAAGAACCGGAGCTCGAAGCTACTCGACATCGACAAACCTTAGTCGATCTCGACGAATCACGCCTAGACACACCCTAGTCGAAGAGCACATGTCGAGGAGCCAAGGAGAGATTATCCGGAACCAAGGAGGGATTATCCGGATCTAGGGAGAGACTACCCGAAATCGAAGAGAAGTTACCCGACCTAACAAGGAAGTCGGACATCCTACTCGAGATCGACAAGACTGTTGTCGAGATCGACAAGACTGTTGTCGAGATCGACAAGACTGTTGTCGAGATCGACAAGACTGTTGTCGAGATCGACAAGACTGTTGTCGAGATCGAGGAGCCCTAGGAGCTAGTGTCCGAACATGTCGACAAAAGGGCTACCAGATACACCAAAGCCGACCAAGACAATGGGACACCCTCCTCGAGATCGAGTTACCTTACTCGAAGTCGACAAAGCCGAGGATCCATGACCGAGCACATCGAGAAGACTTGCCCGACAATCCAAGAGAGACCTAGTCGACGAGCTTCTCTACTCGATATCGACAAGGGGTCCTCGAGATCGACGAACGCCAGGAGTCATGTCCGAGCCTGTCGAGGACCAGCTAGCCGAGACGACGAGCCAAGCCCAGTCGACCAACAATTCTACTCGATCTCGACTAGCCTTACTCGAGATCGAGGAGGACTCCAGAAGGCGCGTTACGCGGTTTGATCAATTCTACTCGGTGTGGGATTACTTGGGCTCGAAGATTGCCGAGTTCTATCCAATCTATCAAGTTCTATCATGATGAAGAGAGATCTATCCACTTGAAGACACTTTAGATATATTTCCCTATTTTAGATTTAATTTCATTATAGATTTTATTTATCTTTAAAATCTTAGATATAGTTTTAGATATAGATATAGATATTCTATCCTTGAATAGCAAGGAATAGAAGGCTATAAATAAAGCCCATGGGGCTGATTTCTAGTTATTCAATTTTTTGGAGAGAAGTAAGTAGGAGAAGTAGAGAGAGAGAGAGTGACCGGCCGGTTGGAGTTGTGAAGCGAGAGCGGAATTGACTTCAAGCGGTTGTAAACTTTGGTTTATTTTAATGCAATTAGTTTTCTTTCAATCGATGATGTCTGAGGTTGCGATGAAGCGCGAGTAGTCCACCCACTTCTATGGTTGGGGCGAGCCCGACGATAGCCATGCGCGTTTGAGGTAAAGATCCGACCTTTATCATGTTTTGAGTGTCTACTACTTGTTTCTGTGTTTATTACCCATCTAATGGAGATCCATGTTAACAACTTGGATTATAAACATAAAATCAGTAGAGACAATTAGGGTTTCTTGAAAGAGTTGTCTAATTGTTGGAAAAGGCGAAAGCTTGTCCTTTGATGCGATTCACATGATTATCTGTTTTATTCTTGCCTTATGCATGCTTGGTTATCGTTGTTGCAAACCCCAATCTTGGAAGTTCTTTTACATTAAGTTTAGTTCGAAATCCCAAAGCAATTGTTTTTACTTTCTTTCGTTTCGTTTTAGTTTCTGTCTCCTCGATATCGAATAACACTCGTCGATATCGAGTACTGATTCTCGATCTAGCATCGATGTAGCTTCTGTATGCAGGTACTCGACAAAGCCCAACTCGACGTCGACGAAGCCTACTCGATCTCGAGTACCCTCTAGTCGAGATCGACTACAACCTGTGCTTGCTGCTGCGCTGTGCTCGACTGTCTGATCTTCTGTTGACTAACCCTAGTCGAGATCGAGGACAACTGTGGTCGACTTCCGTGAGATTTCTTCGCTGCCTAGGATCCGCTGACACGCTTCCTCGTGGATCGATCCTGACTTCCCGCTGCTGCATCAGGAGGAGGTCTTGTAATTATTTGCAAGGGACGGAATCTGGTTTGCCTTAGTTTATTTACATTCTATTTTGCATACTCGATTTCCTCCTATCAACAAATTGGCGCCGTTGCCGGGGAAGCTATTATTCGCGCCTTAGGTAGTTAGTTCTCACGTCTACTTTGAGTTACTTTTCAGGTGTATGCGTCATTCTGGTCTACCACCTGAGTTTGACAGCTTAGACGAACCAGAGCGTTTCCTACACATCCACTCTAAACTCAAAAGGATCATGGCGGCCGCTGAAACGCAAGAACAGTTGATTACAAGGCTTACAAGGGAACTAGCCACCAAAGATGCTGCTATCGCCGCTGAGAAAGCAGCAAGGGAGCAAGCAGAAGCTGAGCTTGCCCAATATCCAACTACTGCAGAGGATTATATGCATCCAACTCTCGTCGTGCCCGAATCGGCGATTCTAATCCCTGATAACTCTTTTGAAATTCGCACTCAGTTTCTTATAGAGCTTAAAAATAATGCTTTTTATGGCAAATTTAATGAGTGTCCTCTTGAACATATTACCAACTTTTCTGACATGTGCCGTACTCTTGCTGAAGGTACTACATTGGAATATGTCAAGATGAAAGCTTTTCGCTGGTCTCTCGCTGGACCTGCACTGAAATGGCTTGAAGGGCTGAAACCAAGATCACTCACAACATTGGCCCAAGTAGAGCAAGAATTTCTGAATAAATTCTTCCCACCCGCCAAAACAGCACTTCTCCGCCAGAAAATCACCGCCTTCAAACAGAAGCAAGGGGAACCACTGGCAAAGGCATGGGAACCCTACAAAGAACTGCTGCGATCTTGCCCTACTCATGGACAGCCACCCTACGTCATTCAGGAGATCTTCTTTAACTCTCTTGATCAAGTCACTAAGGACATAATCAACCATTATACTCGCTATGAGTATCTAACAATGCCACCAATTGACGCCTGGGGTGTGCTAGACAAGCTCACCAATTATGACAACAAATATGGGTCTACTGCAAACTATGAGGAGAACTCCTATGGCAGGCCATCACCATCTATGCCACTCTATGAGCCAGCAAAGGAGATTGACCCAGATGTCAGGGAGCAGTTCTACAGAGACCAGAATCGCAAGCTCCTCAAGCAAGTAAAATATTTGTCTGTCAATCAGCCTTGCATCGAATGCGGATCACAGCGGCACACCACTACTGAGTGCCCACACACAGAGCAAGTCAGAATGGCAGAGACACATGAAGAGGCATCCTACGCAGGGGGTCCAAATCAATACATGGGAGATCAAAAGTTCTATCAACCATAGTGGAACCAAGGTCCTCCTAGAAATCCCCCACCCTACAGAGCTCCAGGACATCCAGAAAGGGATCAAAAGAAGGACGATCTGCAACCGATCCTTGATGAGATGCGCCGAAATCATGCACAGAACCTGCAGGCTACAAACACCATCAACAATCAGCTCCAGAATTTCAACACAAAATTTGGGGAACTGGATATCTGGAAAAGAGGAATAGAGACCCAGATGGGTCAAATCGCTACACAGATCCCACGACCGTCCGGACAGCTCCCTGGGCAAACAGAACCAAATCATAAAGGGAAGACCGGACACGTCGCAGCTATCAAACTCAGGAGTGGGCATCAATTACACGAGCCAGAGGTCGGGAAACGGCAAAGCAAGGCAGAGCAGCAACTCGAGACAGAGCAAAGCCTACTTGATCTCGAGGAGAGCATACTCGATCTCGACAAGCCCTTGCTCGACACATACCAGAAGCTGAGCTCGGAATCCTCTGCGCAACCCAGCAACTCCAGGTCGACCACCCAACTCGATGTCGAGGAGCCCGTGGTCGAGATCGAGGAGCAGAATCTGGCCGACGTCGACGACTCTGCAACACCTCCGACAGCTGATCTGGCTCCGAAACAGAAAAAGCCAATACCTTTCCCTTTTAAAGCACAGAAAGATCCCACTGCAGGTAGGTTTACCAGATTTGTTAATATGCTGCAAGAACTGAATGTTTCTATTCCTTTTACAGAAGCCCTACAAGAGATGCCTGGATATGTCAAATTTCTAAAGGAAATCCTGAGCAAAAAGCGATCCATCTCAGAGATCGCAGGCGAATGCAAAGTACTCCACTTCCCTGAAAAGAGACCTGACCCTGGTAAGTTTTCTATTACTGTGGGTTTTGGACAATATAAATATGAGTCTCTGTGTGATTTAGGAGCAAGTGTGAGCATTATGCCTCTATCAATCTGGCGGAAGGTCAAAATAAGATGCATAGAACCTGTGGATGCCAAATTATACATGGCGAACAATACAGTGGTCATCCCTACAAGTATAGTTGAGAACGTCCCTGTCCAGGTTGGTAAATTCTTTGTTCCACCAGATTTCCTTATCATTGATTGTGCTGAAGATCCTACTAGCCCTATTACTCTTGGAAGACCATTCTTAGCTACTACATATGTCAGAATTAGTGTTAAGAATCGCTCGCTCACCTTCACCATAGGCGATGAGGTTTTAGATTTCTCTTTTGGCCCAGCAAAAGAGGAAATTTGCTGGCTGGAGGTGAAAAGCATCAGCAACCACGGAACCAAGCAAACAGTGGAGGAAGGTGCCAACACTGTACTCGAGATTGACCAAGCCAACTCAATCTCGACAAGGCTTCTACTCGATCTCGACAAGCCCTTGTCGATATCGACAACCTCTGCCGAGCCACTGACTTGCTAAGAGCCTAAGTATGGGGTCCCTGTACTCGAGGTCGACCAGCAGTACTCGATCTCGACTAGCCCCAAACCCAAAGATCTCTGTTTTGGGTCCAAAAAGGTAAGTTCAGGTATGAATTCTACTCCCCCTCAGTCCATAAAGAAAATTTTCAATGATTTAAGGGGAGATAAGACACCATGGCGAGAGAATATGCGAAAACTAAGAGCTGGAAGGAAGAAGAAGAAAGAGAAAGGAGATGATGCAAGCAACCACCTGTCAGCTGAGCTTGCATACTACCATCAGGACCTAGATGATCCAAGAGAAGGGCCAAGCATGAGCGGGCCCCACAATAATGGTCCTTGAGCGCAAACGGAGAAGTCGGCCTAGCGACTCTAAAATCTAGAGCATGTATATAGAACTTTATGAATTTTGGGACTTTTTGAACCTTTTTGTTTTGTTTTTGGTTTTGGTTTTATGTCTTTTAGAATACTTCATGTGGATAGTCTTGTTTCTTGTGCAATCTAACACTTTTAGGTCGGCAAACATATAAGGATCGCAAAAAGTGGAATAAAGAAGTCCCTGAAAACAGTCAGAATCGACGAAGGCCAAGTCGACGACGACAAGGAGGAGCAGCCCAGACACTACTCGATATCGAGTAGGCCAACTCGATATCGACAAGCCACCAGAAGCTCCTTGACTTCAGAAAACCACTGGACGCAGAAAAGCTACTCGAGATCGAGTAACATGTACTCGAGATCGACAAAGATGTCTACTCGACCTGCACTAATCTGCCATCCTCGATTTATTATCCTGTGAGTTCCTTCCTTTCCTCTTGTTTTTATTTGATTTTATACAGTGGGGACACTGTAAATTTTAAGTATGGGGTGGGGGAAGGAATCATTATCATTATCACATGTGTTAGTCTTGCTTTTGGTTTTACATGGTGAAATTTTAAATTTTTATGTTATACATTCATGTTTAAATTTTATACCTTTTAAATATTTCGTCATACTATAGTTTTGATTTTTGCATAAGTAAAAAAAAATAGAAAAAAAATAGAAAATGTCGAAAAAATAAAAAAAAATATATGCATGTTTAAATTTTTGCATTGTTTTAGTTTTTATACCCTAACTTAGATGTCCTATGATGATTAATAATGACTGACTTGATCATATAAATCCTATGGCATGTTTGGAAGGTTTAGCCTAAAGTCCTCAAAATGGTTTTTATGTGGATTGTGAACTTGTGATGAAACTGAGCACATATGATCCTAAGCTAAAGGTTAAAATCCAACAAAACTTGTCATAGTGAGAATTTTGGCCTTATAGGGAGAACATTAAAAATCCCTCTGCTTTTCTTGAGTGTATTTACTCTTCATGTGCATCTCTAAATGTTGTGATAGTTATTCAAAATCAATGCATTAATATGTTTATGTTGATGAGAATTAAATGATGGAGGCACCTTTTTAGCCAATTTTATCATCTCTTTACCTACCCTGCATTATCCCTGCTTGAAGCCAGAACATTAGCCTGAGACTTTTATTGTAAACTGCACAAAATTTTCCTTAGCCAAATTGAGCCTGACCCCCATTTGGAAATTAAGACTTAGAGTTGGTAGGAATGGTGATTTGTGGAAAGAATGAGCTTATGTTGCATTTCAAGTAGGAAGGATTGTTGAAATTATTGAGATATGGGTTGGTTTTAATTTATGCATATTATGTAAAAGGATTTTTGGCTCACATTATAAATGCACAATTAGTTTTCTTTCAAAAAAAAAAATCCGAAAAAAAGAAAGAAAAAAAAGTATATATATTTGTAAATAAAGTGCATAAGCCAAATTTACCTTATTTCTTTCATTATTTGCAAGATACATACTTTGGAGAGGTTGAGAAAGTTTGAAAGGTTACATACTTCATTGAGATAAATTGGAGAGTTTGGTTGATGCATATGATTGAGAAGTTATGGTTTGGTTGTGTTGGAGATTTAGGAGTCTTGATTCCCGAATTTTATTAAGCACCACATGGCCAAATAATTCCATTCCTTATTATTTCTTACCAAGCCCCATTACAACCCCGCCGAATGGAATCTTCTTTGAAGACTTCTATTGAGCGAAGTCCTCCTGATAATTCTTGTTGCATTTTCATAATTGGTTGCGAAGTGGATTTATGTTTAAATTGCAATATTTATGAGATTGTGTATGGAATTGAGGTGAGAGATGATCTACATAGCCTAAACACATTGAGAGCTGAGTGTAAACACATTATCCCTGTGAGGTTGGATTTATACTGCCTATGCCTATGGATCGCTCATATATGTGTGATGACGTTAAATTCACTTGTCTTACATTGCTACTACTTGAGATATTGCTTTTGACAAAAGGCGAAGACTTGAAGGATGTGTTGTAGGTCTTGGTTATTGCTTGGTTATTGTTTGAGGACAAGCAAGTCTAAGTATGGGGTGATTTGATGTCTCCAAAGTAGCCATGTATTAATGCATATTTCAGTTCCATGTTCTTTACAATTTTGCATATTTCGGGTCAGGAATATGTCGAATTTATGTAGTTTATGCTTATTTGTCAGAAATGGAGATCTACATAAGTTTCTATTTAATATTGCAGAATATGGAACCATTTCGGGAGAAAACCAAGAAGCAAGAACCGGAGCTCGAAGCTACTCGACATCGACAAACCTTAGTCGAACTCGACGAATCACGCCTAGACACACCCTAGTCGAAGAGCACATGTCGAGGAACCAAGGAGAGATTATCCGGAACCAAGGAGGGATTATCCGGATCTAGGGAGAGACTACCCGAAATCAAAGAGAAGTTACCCGACCTGACAAGGAAGCCGGACATCCTACTCGAGATCAACAAGACTGTTGTCGAGATCGGCAAGACTGTTGTCGAGATCGAGGAGCCCTAGGAGCTAGTCTCTGAACATGTCGACAAAAGAGCTACCAGATACACCAAAGCCGACCAAGACAATGGGACACCCTCCTCGAGATCGAGTTACCTTACTCGATGTCGACAAAGCCGAGGAGCCATGACCGAGCACATCGAGAAGACTTGCCCGACCAGCCAAGAGAGACCTAGTCGACGAGCCTCTCTACTCGATATCGACAAGGGGTTCTCGAGATCGACGAACGCCAGGAGTCATGTCCGAGCCTGTCGAGGACCAGCTAGCCGAGACGACGAGCCAAGCCCAGTCGACCAACAATTCTACTCGATCTCGACTAGCCTTACTCGAGATCGAGGAGGACTCCAGAAGGCGCGTTACGCGGTTTGATCAATTCTACTCGGTGTGGGATTACTTGGGCTCAAAGATTGCCGAGTTCTATCCGATCTATCAAGTTCTATCATGATGAAGAGAGATCTATCCACTTGAAGACACTTTAGATATATTTCCTTATTTTAGATTTAATTTCATTATAGCTTTTATTTATCTTTAAAATCTTAGATATAGTTTTAGATATAGATATAGATATTCTATCCTTGAATAGCAAGGAATAGAAGGCTATAAATAAAGCCCATGGGGCTGATTTCTAGTTATTCAAATTTTTTTGGAGAGAAGTAAGTAGGAGAAGTAGAGAGAGAGTGAGCGGCCGATTGGAGTTGTGAAGCGAGAGCGGAATTGGCTTCAAGTGGTTGTAAACTTTGGTTTATTTTAATGCAATTAGTTTTCTTTCAATCGATGATGTTTGAGGTTGCGATGAAGCGCGAGTAGTCCACCCACTTCTAGGGTTGGGGCGAGCCCGACGATAGCCATGCGCGTTTGAGGTAAAGATCCGACCTTTATCATGTTTTGAGCGTCTACTACTTTTTTATGTGTTTATTACCCATCTAATGGAGATCCATGTTAACAACTTGGATTGTAAACATAAAATCAGTAGAGACAATTAGGGTTTCTTGAAAGAGTTGTCTAATTGTTGGAAAAGGCGAAAGCTTGTCCTTTGATGCGATTCACATGGTTATCTGTTTTATTCTTGCCTTATGCCTGCTTGGTTATCGTTGTTTCAAACCCCAATCTTGGAAGTTCTTTTACATTAAGTTTAGTTTGAAATCCCAAAGCAATTGTTTTTACTTTATTTCATTTCGTTTTAGTTTCTGTCTCCTCGATATCGAATAGCACTCGTCGATATCGAGTAATGATTCTCGATCTAGCATCGCTGTAGCTTCTGTGTGCAGGTACTCGACAAAGCCCAACTCGACGTCGACGAAGCTTACTCGATCTCGAGTACCCTCTAGTCGAGATCGACTACAACCTGTGCTTGCTGCTGCGCTGTGCTCGACTGTCCGATCTTCTGTTGACTAACCCTAGTCGATATCGAGGACATCTGTGGTCGACTTCCGTGAGATTTCTTCGCTGCCTAGGATCCGCTGACACGCTTCCTCGTGGATCGATCCTGACTTCCCGCTGCTGCATCAGGAGGAGGTCTTGTAATTATTTGCAAGGGACGGAATCTGGTTTGCCTTAGTTTATTTACATTCTATTTTGCATACTCGATTTTCTCCTATCAACAGTTTAGCAAAGCACCAAAACCATAATCCTTTTATAAATAAATAATCCAGGACAAGCTAGACAACTTTAATAAAAATGTAAACTACAAAGAGAAGGCACCATAATGGAAAATTCTTGTCATAGGGTAATGAAGCAAGGCTGCAAGTGTTGTGTATACATCAACCTCACTGTCCAGACCAAGCCATCCATCAGTAATGGTATTATGACTTATGAATAATGAGGCCAAGCTTCTACCACATAAATAACAATACCTCATGTTTTGCATGCAGGATGAAAACCCATAAAGCATAAACTTGAAATTTAGCAAAGAAGTTTAAGGGAATTGAATTAAAAACCCTAAACCCTTAAACCTTAAATTTAGCAAAGAATTTTAGTGAAATTTAGAAAATGAGGATGAAAATTAATCATGGAAGCTAAAATACAAATATGAAATGTAGAAAGATTTGAATTTGAAGATGCTGAATTTTAGAGACGTCATTAAGGAATTGAATTACACAAACTGAATGTTAGAATAAAACCGAATTATAGGAAATGAATTTTAGAATCTGAGTTAAAGAAATGAAATTTAAAACATACTTACATCTAATAAATTCAGAATTAAAAAATTAGGAATTATAGATAATGAATTACAAAAGAAAGTATTATAGAAAAGAATCAAGATTTATGAAAAGTTGATCAGACTCGCGCTTTTTATGACTCAAGAAAACCAACATATAGTAGTTCAAAATGTATTTGTGAAATGTAACAATATGGTAAATTTTCTTGAGAAATGAAATATAAAGGGAGCATATATTATTTTGAAGGCAGACAAATTGACCTGGCATTCCTACCACTCAAGATGTTCAATGATGCCGTTCCATAGACCGTTCAGTTGAAAATTCTAGCACTCCAACTTCAGGGCAACCCACCTGTAAAAGATAATGAAATAAGCCTTATTCACACTAAAATAATATAGTTCCTATGCTGAATAGTAAATGTAACCAAACTAATCTGCCTGATACTGAAGCAAACTGTCTGATGTTAAAGGTCCATGATTTGTATAGCTGACACGACCTTGCTTTAATATTTTCATGACCAGCATGGAGTCTATAATTGAATGCTTCAACAATGCAAAAGAAGAAGATCCTAATTAGGTCAATGCAATTGCTGAGATGAAGGTATGTTTCAATTATCAAGTTTATTGGCATTACATAAGAAACATAGACCTGATTAAATTGCACACAAGAGATGCCTGGTCACATCTTTTCGCCATAAGCCGACCATAAATAATACTGACCTACATCTCTCACTTCCTGATCTCTCCGAGAGTGCATCCTAGTTTTGATATGTATCCTATATTCCTATTAATCATGTGATTGGTCATTATTTATGGATGAATAATGCAAGAGAGCATAAAACATGCAGTTTATCCCTTCAAACCAGTCCAAATATATGTAAGATGAATTTAGATATGAAAAGCACTACATAAAAATACACTACACTCTATCCCAAAAGAAATATTAGGTATACAAAATTCATTTGAAAGTGATTATAGAGAAATGAAAACACTTAATAATGGCCAAATGACACCATGGCGCTCGGCTGCAATCATCTAGCTATCTACCTGGAAAGTGTATTATACTTATAGGATTATGAATTACATGAAAACATAGGATGTAATATAAGGATTTATATACAATTGTTAATTAAAGGGACCGTCTCCTTTCTTCCTTATCCTTTTTCCCCTTCCAATATTTCATTCAATATTAGCATCTAGCCATCTACCTGGAAAGATTATATCCTCTTCCCCCTTCCGATATTTTGTTCAATATTTGAAACTGTAGAAGAAATCAATACATACAGAAAAAAAATCCAAACTTGAAGACAATTGAACAAAGATACATAACGAAAATTCATCAAACAAAGGCAAACCCTAAATTTTCATTAAAAAGAAAAGGAGAATGGGTGATACTCAAATAAAGATTTGCATAAATATTTCGTTCAATATTTGGGCGCTCTATGTAGTCCCCTGCATAAATACCTTACAAAATTATCCATAAAAATTTTGCTAAATTAGAGGAGTATCCACATGTTTGAATATATTACAAAAGTGTCCATCCCCCTTGCCCCCCTTTGCCCCCCCTCGCTGGACCATTGACCGGTCAACGTCCGGTCAACGTTGACCAAGTCTTTCATTTTTTTTTTTTTTCTGTTTTTTTTTTTAAAAAAAAAAAAATTCATATCAGCACTTTCAGATATGTAACTATAACCCGATGTTATGCAAATAGAATATTATGATATGCAAATATAATACTATGTTATGCAAGCTTAAAAAACCTTATGAGAAGAATATGCAAATCCATATTTATTTTAAAATTGCATTAATATATCTTATTTTCACATAAGCACATCGCTCTACAATTTATTGACATAAGAGGCTTTAAAATTGCATTAATGTCAAACACGATGTTGCAAACTCCAACATTTCTGACACCGTTGACACTGACATTGTTGACATTGCTGGCACTGCTGACACTGTCACCACTAACATTGCGAACACCACCAATATTTTCCGTATTAGCGTTTACGTTAATGTCGGCTGACACTGATATCGGAGATTTTGACGCTGCTGACGCTGACATCAGAGATGTCGGCTGACGCCGACATCGGAGATGTTGACGCTGCTGCCATTAATACTGATCAGTATAAAAGAAAGAACAATTGTGCTACTATTATGTAGTACCTATGCAAACCTCGGATGCTGCTGACAAGTATTAGTTGAGTTCAATCTTAGGTGTTGGTTGAATGACTTCTAATGTAAAATGCAGTGAGATGTTGTGTTAGTAGCTTGTAATGATTATGCACAACAGAAATCTAATTTTGATGTCAGAATGAATTGAATTACTGTAAAAATCTATTACACTGCTGACGTTTGATATAATAAAGTAAAATTTGTGCCTTCGACACAAATTTAGATTGAAATTTATGAAGTTACTACTCTTTGTATTAAAACTAAAAAGAAATTAATAGTGATCAGTATAAAAGAAATACCAGTTATGCTACTATTATGTAATACATATGCAAACCTCGGATGTTGCTGACAAGTAATAGTTGAGCTCAATACAAGGTGTTGGTTGATTGACTTCAAATGTAAAATGCAGTGAGATGTTGTGTTAGTAGCTTGTAATGATTATGTACAACCAAAATCTGATTTTGATTTCATAATGAATTGAATTACTTTAAAAATCTGTTACACTGCTGACGTTTTATATAATGAAGTAAAATTTGTGCCTTCGGCACAAATTTAGACTGAAATTTATGAAGTTACAACTCTTTGTATTGAAACTAAAAATAAATTAGTAGTGATAAGTCTAAAAGAAAGAATAGTTGTGCTACTACTAATTAATACTTATGCAAAAATCTGGTTTTGTGGACAAGTGATAGTTGAGCTCGGTCTAATGTGTTGGTTGAATGACTTCTAATGCTAACATGTAGTGAGATGTTATGTTACTAGCTTGTAATGATTATGCACAACCAAAATCTGATTTTGATGTCAAAACGAATTGAATTACTGTAAAAATCTGTTACACTGCTGACGTTTGATATAATGAAGTAAAATTTGTGCCTTCGGCACAAATTTAGATTGAAATTTATGAAGTTACCACTCTTTATATTGAAACTAAAAATAATTTAGTAGTGATAAGTCTAAAAAAAAGAATAGTTGTGCTACTACTAATTAACACTTATGCAAAAATCTGGTGTTGTTGACAAGTGATAGTTGAGCTCGGCCTAATGTGTTGGTTGAATGACTTCTAATGCTAAAATGCAGTGAGATATTGTGTTACTAGCTTGTAATGATTATGCACAACCAAAATCTGATTTTTGATTTTAGAATGAATTGAATTACTTTAAAAATCTGTTACACTGCTGACGTTTTATATAATGAAGTAAAATTTGTGCCTTCGGCACAAATTTAGATTGAAATTTATGAAGTTACTACTCTTCGTATTGAAACTAAAGAGAAATGAATAGTGATCAGTATAAAAGAAAGAACACTTGTGCTACTGTTATATAGTACCTATGCAAATCTCGGATGCCGCTGACAAGTATTAGTTGAGCTCAATCTAAGGTGTTGGTTGAATGGCTTCTAATGCTAAAACGCAGTGAGATGTTGTGTTAGTAGCTTGTGATGATTATGCACAACCAAAATCTTATTTTGATTTTAGAATTAATTGAATTACTGTAAAAATCTGTTACAGTGATGACGTTTGATATAATGAAGTAAAATTTGTGCCTTCGGCACAAATTTAGTTTGAAATTTGTGCCTTCGGCACAAATTTAGATTGAAATTTGTGAAGTTACAACTCTTTGTATTGAAACTAAAAATAAATTAGTAGTGATAAGTCTAAAAGAAAGAATAGTTGTGCTACTACTAATTAACACTTATGCAAAATCTGGTGTTGTTGACAAATGATAGTTGAGCTCGGTCTAATGTGTTGGTTGAATGACTTATAATGCTAAAATGCAGTGAGATATTGTGTTACTAGGTTGTAATGATTATGCACAACCAAAATCTGATTTTTGATTTTAGAATGAATTGAATTAATGTAAAAATCTGTTATAGTGATGACATTTGATGTAATGAAGTAAAATTTGTGCCTTCGGCAAAAATTTTGATTGAAATTTATGAAGTTACTACTCTTTGTATTGAAACTAAAGAGAAATTAATTGTGATCAGTATAAAAGAAAGGCCACTTGTGCTACTGTTATATAGTACCTATGCAAATCTCGGATGCCGCTGACAAGTATTAGTTGAGCTCAATCTAAGGTGTTGGTTGAATGGCTTCTAATGCTAAAATGCAGTGAGATGTTGTGTTAGTAGCTTGTGATGATTATGCACAACCAAAATCTTATTTTGATTTTAGAATTAAATGAATTACTGTAAAAATCTGTTACAGTGATGACGTTTGATATAATGAATTAAAATTTGTGCCTTCGGCACAAATTTAGATTGAAATTTATGAAGTTAGTAATCTTTGTATTGAAACTAAAAATAAATTAGTAGTGATAAGTCTAAAAGAAAAAATAGTTGTGCTACTACTAATTAATATTTATGCAAAAATCTGGTGTTGTTGACAAGTGATAGTTGAGCTCGGTCTAATGTGTTGGTTGAATGACTTCTAATGCTAACATGTAGTGAGATGTTATGTTACTAGCTTGTAATGATTATGCACAATCAAAATCTGATTTTGATGTCAAAACGAATTGAATTACTGTAAAAATATGTTACACTGCTGACGTTTGATATAATGAAGTAAAATTTGTGCGTTCGGCACAAATTTAGATTGAAATTTATGAAGTTACCACTCTTTATATTGAAAATAAAAATAAATTAGTAGTGATAAGTCTAAAAGAAAGAATAGTTGTGCTACTACTAATTAACACTTATGCAAAAATCTGGTGTTGTTGACAAGTGATAGTTGAGCTCGGTCTAATGTGTTGGTTGAATGACTTCTAATGCTAAAATGTAGTGAGATATTGTGTTACTTGCTTGTAATGATTATGCACAACCAAAATCTAATTTTGAAAGCCTGGGTTCCAAGTCAAAGGTCAAAAGGTACACAGCCTAAGACCCCCACACTTGCAATGCAGCAGACGAGCAAGTGTGTATTGCACATCAAAACTGATGGCATAGCCGAAGGTTTGACATTAGGATTATATTAATTTTTGTCTTTTTTTAAAAAAAAATACGAAGACAACAATTGTTGAGTAAAATTGATAACCATGAATAGTTATGCTCCTAAACAATGTGCGTCTCTTGTGATGAATTGAATTAATATAATAATCTTTCACACTCTTTATATTGAAAATTTATGAATTGAAATTTATGAAGTTACCACTCTTTATATTGAAAATAAAAATAATTTAGTAGTGATAAGTCTAAAAAAAAGAATAATTGTGCTACTACTAATTAACACGTATGCAAAAATCTGGTGTTGTTGACAAGTGATAGTTGAGCTCGGCCTAATGTGTTGGTTGAATGACTTCTAATGCTAAAATGCAGTGAGATATTGTGTTACTAGCTTGTAATGATTATGCACAACCAAAATCTGATTTTTGATTTTAGAATGAATTGAATTACTTTAAAAATCTGTTACACTGCTGACATTTTATATAATGAAGTAAGATTTGTGCCTTCGGCACAAATTTAGATTGAAATTTATGAAGTTACTACTCTTCGTATTGAAACTAAAAAGAAATTAATAGTGATCGGTATAAAAGAAAGAACACTTGTGCTACTGTTATATAGTACCTATGCAAATCTCGGATGCCGCTGACAACTATTAGTTGAGCTCAATCTAAGGTGTTGGTTGAATGGCTTCTAATGCTAAAACGCAGTGAGATGTTGTGTTAGTAGCTTGTGATGATTATGCACAACCAAAATCTTATTTTGATTTTAGAATTAATTGAATTACTGTAAAAATCTGTTACAGTGATGACGTTTGATATAATGAAGTAAAATTTGTGCCTTCGGCACAAATTTAGTTTGAAATTTGTGCCTTCGGCACAAATTTAGATTGAAATTTGTGAAGTTACAACTCTTTGTATTGAAACTAAAAATAAATTAGTAGTGATAAGTCTAAAAGAAAGAATAGTTGTGCTACTACTAATTAACACTTATGCAAAAATCTGGTGTTGTTGACAAATGATAGTTGAGCTCGGTCTAATGTGTTGGTTGAATGACTTATAATGCTAAAATGCAGTGAGATATTGTGTTACTAGGTTGTAATGATTATGCACAACCAAAAATAAATTTTGATTGAAATTTATGAAGTTACCACTCTTTATATTGAAACTAAAAATAAATTAGTAGTGATAAGTCTAAAAGAAAGAATAGTTGTGCTACTACTAATTAACACTTATGCAAAAATCTGGTGTTGTTGACAAATGATAGTTGAGCTCGGTCTAATGTGTTGGTTGAATGACTTATAATGCTAAAATGTAGTGAGATATTGTGTTACTAGTTTGTAATGATTATGCACAACCAAAATCTGATTTTTGATTTTAGAATGAATTGAATTAATGTAAAAATTTGTTATAGTGATGACATTTGATGTAATGAAGTAAAATTTGTGCCTTCGGCAAAAATTTTGATTGAAATTTATGAAGTTACTACTCTTTGTATTGAAACTAAAGAGAAATTAATTGTGATCAGTATAAAAGAAAGACCACTTGTGCTACTGTTATATAGTACCTATGCAAATCTCGGATGCCGCTGACAAGTATTAGTTGAGCTCAATCTAAGGTGTTGGTTGAATGGCTTCTAATGCTAAAATGCAGTGAAATGTTGTGTTAGTAGCTTGTGATGATTATGCACAACCAAAATCTTATTTTGATTTTAGAATTAATTGAATTACTGTAAAAATCTGTTACAGTGATGACGTTTGATATAATGAATTAAAATTTGTGCCTTCGGCACAAATTTAGATTGAAATTTATGAAGTTAGTATTCTTTGTATTGAAAATAAAAATAAATTAGTAGTGATAAGTCTAAAAGAAAGAATAGTTGTGCTACTACTAATTAATATTTATGCAAAAATCTGGTGTTGTTGAGAAGTGATAGTTGAGCTCGGTCTAATGTGTTGGTTGAATGACTTCTAATGCTAACATGTAGTGAGATGTTATGTTACTAGCTTGTAATGATTATGCACAATCAAAATCTGATTTTGATGTCAAAACGAATTGAATTACTGTAAAAATATGTTACACTGCTGACGTTTGATATAATGAAGTAAAATTTGTGCGTTCGGCACAAATTTAGATTGAAATTTATGAAGTTACCACTCTTTATATTGAAAATAAAAATAAATTAGTAGTGATAAGTCTAAAAGAAAGAATAGTTGTGCTACTACTAATTAACACTTATGCAAAAATCTGGTGTTGTTGACAAGTGATAGTTGAGCTCGGTCTAATGTGTTGGTTGAATGACTTCTAATGCTAAAATGTAGTGAGATATTGTGTTACTTGCTTGTAATGATTATGCACAACCAAAATCTAATTTTGAAAGCCTGGGTTCCAAGTCAAGGGTCAAAAGGTACACAGCCTAAGACCCCCACACTTGCAATGCAGCAGACGAGCAAGTGTGTATTGCACATCAAAACTGATGGCATAGCCGAAGGTTTGACATTAGGATTATATTAATTTTTGTCTTTTTTTTAAAAAAAATACGAAGACAACAATTGTTGAGTAAAATTGATAACCATGAATAGTTATGCTCCTAAACAATGTGCGTCTCTTGTGATGAATTGAATTAATATAATAATCTTTCACACTGCTGACATTTGGCTTAATTTGAAGCAAATAATGCGACAAATCATATAAGAGAATGAACTAATCATATAAAAGCAAATGTAAAAGTATGTAAATGTAAAAGTATGATATGAAATTATAAATTGATAATATGCAAATATAAGATTAAAATATGCAAATATAAATTGATGATATGCAAATATAAGCTGATGATATGCAAATATAAATTGATGATATGCAAATATAGGTTCATAATATGCAAATATAATAATAAGTTGGGGAAATAAAAATAAGTTGGGAAAATACAAATTGATGTTGTCCAAATGTATGATTATAATATGCAAATATAAATTGATGGTGTGCAAATGTAAAAGTATGATATGCAAGTATAAATTGATGATATGCAAATATAAGATTAAAATATGCATAAATTAATTCACGTTGTACATATATAGGATTATTGATATGCAATTATAAACTGATGATATGCAAATATATAATTATGATATGCAAATATAAATTTATGTTGTGCAAATATAATATTTATATTATATTTGCTTAAACAACCTTATGGAAATGATACGCACATGGATTTATATTTAAAAATTGCACTAATATATCTTATTATTGAACATTTATTATAAAATTTTGCAAATTACTAGAATTATTATAAACTTTAGCCTATGCGGGATTCGAACCCACGTATTTGCGCATAAGCACATCACTCTACCATTTTAGCACATTTGTATACACATTTGCACAAAAAGAGGCCATTTTAGCACATTTGTATACACATTTGCACAAAAAGAGGCCATTTTAGCACACAATTAGAAATATAGAAAAAAACATACATATCAACTTGAATTGCATAAAAAGAGATCATGTTAGCACATGTTCTCACATAACCAAAAAAGGAAAAAAGAAAAAAGAGGAAGTTAATTAAAAAAAAAGTAAAAAATAAGAAGTTTATGTTGTGCAAATATAAGTTACTGTTATGCAAATATAACTTTATGATATGCACATATAACAATATGTTATGCAAATATAACATTATGTTATGCAAATTGAAACTGCTGACATCCGCCAGCAAGATTGTTATTCACTCTTAATTTTAAAATCATATATGACATTCATTACACATTTTCCATTTAATTCAGATCTAAATATGCAGATTCGAGCACAAAAAGAGAACATGTCAGCATAAAAAGAGCACATGTCAGCACAATCGAACATGTCGGCACATGTTAGCACAATCGAACAGATGCAAATAGGAGCAAAATTGATGTCAAAGCAATTCGAACAACATCTCGACAAATTTTTCATTGACAAATAACAAAGAACCTATACATACAAGCATGACAAAACAGATCAATTCATTCATGTGCAAAACTGGAAAAACACAAAGATCTAACCGGATTTCAATTCAGTCAAAACCAACCCAAAAAATGAGCATATACATCAATTTGAATTGCACAAAAAGATACTATGTCAACACACAATTAGAAATAAAAAAGAAAGATGTCAACACACAATTAGAAATAAAAAAGAAACAAGTCAGCACACAATTAAAAATAAAAAAGAAAGATGTCAACACACAATTAGAAATATAAAAGAAGCATGTCAACACACAATTAATTCTGCGCTGACATGTCCTAATTTTTGTGCTGACATGTTCTAATTGAACAAGAAATTAACGAAACAAAACCATTAGCTACTGCAAGATACAATACTGACTTACGATTTTAATGAATTCCTAAAGTTTCGAATGTGTTTAGATTCCAGAATATTTTATTTCCAGAAGATTTTAATGAATTTCTAAAGTTTTCAAAAGATGTCAGCATTGAAGATGTCAACATTGAAGATGTCAGCATTTACAAGCTTTACCACTACATCAACTACTCCTAGATGTTTGCAACAATAAGAAACAAAACAGCCATTTCTAACATTTTTTTTACTTATTTATAACGTATATACATTTCTAACATTATATATTACCAATTAACATTTAAACTTCATTACGTGATGCTAAATTGGCGACATGCATATTTGGCATTATTAATATGCAACTGAAAGAAACGGAAAACACAATCAGACCAAACCTAATTCTTAACTGCTTTCCTAAAATTTATCACGAGTAACGACAAATACAAAATAAGAGGCTCAACTAATATGGTTAAAGAAGAAAGTAGAAACTCACTGCGCATATCAGAAATCATCTTTAGCAGACTGACTAAGATAACATTGCTTGCTTGCTCGTCGTTTACAGGTTGTACACCAACAACAAGCTCAGGTTGTGTCTTCCTCCTCCTCCTATTATGACCTGCCAGACGTCTTCTACAACTTCGCTTCCCTTCATCAAATTCTGGAAGAGCATGAAATCTGCCAAGCAAACGACCAACAAGACTTCAATGCCAGTCCAATTCAGTCACCCAGTTCAGATACATTGACAGTAGAGGCGACATTTTTCAGAATCTGGAATGCCTGGCCAGGGCCTTCAGGCTCCCCGGACATTACGGAGGAGAGCAAGGTGTCCATTTGTTGCTCTTCAGTTCTTTCAATCCGTTCGCTTAGCCACTTTGTAACCACTTCTACAGTTCCACGTAAAGATTGGGCTGTATCCCGGATTGCATTTGACAGTAAGGAGTTTGATTGATCTGCAGACCCACTTTTCTTTTTCTTTTTTCCAGATGGTAGAGATGAATGAGCGCAGGACTGAAGAACAAGAATATGCCAAGCTAATGATTCCGTGATTAGTTGCACCAATGTTGGAAAATCAGCCCCTGGAGTGCAGTTGAGGAGTCCTGATACTGTAACGTTTTGTGTAATTGAAGTACTGAAAACAGAATTTACCATATGCCAAGCAGGCTGACTCGCTTCTCCTGACAACCCATGATTATTACGACTCAAGCTTAATGCATTGGAAAACACAGCTACATTCACCCAATCTACTATTTCTGAACCAAAAACCTGCACCAAAAAAAGACAAGGTTAATCTTTGCGAAAATGCTAAAATTGATGCAAGATAAGTCTGAGATATCATACTCGCTGCTGGCTATCATGCAATTAGAGGCTAACTATGAAATGCCATCTTATGAAGTACCAAAGGGAAATAAAAAAGAAATCACCATATAAAATGTTGAAGAGGAGTAGCTAAAGATTTGAAATAAAAGCAAATAGCTAATTGTCACACCTCCATAGTCTTCTGTCCTTTACAAACATCATCCAGAACATCTACTACCTTATCTAGAGATACTCCAAGAAACTGTGTGTACTGCTCAAGTAAAGATGATGATATTATGGAGTACTGTATAAATTAACATTGTCAATCGGCTTGAATTGATGATACATTCAAATCATCCATGGATGAAAAGCTGAAAAGTGAAAATTAATCAAATTGATGGCCCTGGACTCGTACGGTTGTTTACTGCGAGTCACAGGGGCATGTCACATGTGATAAAGAAAACATTATTGGGAAATAAAATCATAAAAATAAATGAGTGAATTCCATAATCTAATTTAAAATGGTTAAATTGGGGTATCTAGGAAAAGTATTTTCTAATTTACCCTCTAGATATAAAATCCGAAATATGTTTAACATACATATGTAGATGAAGAATTTAAAGATTCTTTGATAAAAAATAAATAAATATTCCTATCTTGCATTAGTATGATTTGCTTTCTATATTTAAAAAAAGACATAGGAATCTTCATAAAATTCGGAAAAAAAAGCTACCTTTCTTACATATATGAATATACACCAATATAAGTTTGAAGCTGAAAGGAAGAAACAAGTGTCTTTATAGACTTGTCAAGTCCTAATACTCTAACACGTTACACGATCGAAGATCTTCTAGCCTCCTACCACATGGTATGGTACACTGTGATTTACCGCACTAGCATATGCAACCTGATAACTCAACACACACAATGAACGTAAACCCTCGTGAATAACATCGACGATAGTTTAAGCCTTTAACGTCCTGGTTTGGATGATATCAATCCCAAGATTAATAATGCTGAAGTAAACCGGAAGTTTAAGGCCCTGGTTGGAATTGAAATGGTATACATTAATTTAGAAAGCAAATCCATTCAAGAAATATATTTTACGGGCAAGACAATGGAGTATGTACATATGAAGAACTCATAGAGTAAGTTTGTAATGCCCAATTCCTAGCTAGTTGATTTTCCCAGACAAGTATCACAAATGATGTGGCCTAGACCTTCACAGTAAGGGCATTTTAATGCTTCGTCCACCCACTTTAGGAACTCCGTCGCAAGAAGAAACAAACATGAGATTCAATGGCTGAGTATAATGTTTTGACTGATTGATCAAAGAAGATCCTGTTACCTGTGGATCTATATTAGGCTCTCCACTTCCATCACATTCCGCAACAGGAGATGTTTGTGTTCTCATCAGGAAAATGACTAAGCATATGCTGAATAAATCATTTATATGGTGTGTTTCTTAGGAACAAACCTGTGCACATTATGCGACCCTCTCCACGACAGACAAGGCAATTGCTTGTAGAATCTTGGGAATCATTTCCGATCCTGGAGGGCTCTCTTCCCACCGATTTTCACCAAGAAGGAATACTCTGCTTATATACTTCTCTTTCAGCTGTTCCTTCTTTCTTAACCACTTTCTGAGCTTCTTGAAGTGCACGCCTTTCAGCTTTTGTCATTTTATCCTTCGCAGAATTCAATTTTGGCTGAACTAATGGTGTGCTGACATCTTCTGGAAATAAAGCAATCAAGTCAAGCACTGATTAAAAGTAACATATGAGAGAAAATACATGCCATTGTTAAACACATACGTAAGTACCTGACGAATAGGTAGGCCTAAAGCGTTCAGTGGTGCCTGTCCAGCAGTTCCCCTTTCATTGGGATGATGAAATTTACATGACGATCAATATTTGCAAGTTCCTGCCTTCAAATAAAACTGCAAATTCTACCAATTAGATTCATCCAATAATCTACTAAAAAAAAAGATAGACACGAAATCTCTTAACCACGGTTCTATCTAAAATTCAACTTAAATTTAGCAAAATACACAGGCTTGGTAATTGACTAATAGTTCAGAAACCATCTTGAAAGGTATACCTTAAATGCAATGGGTAAAACAGGTGCAGTAATAAAAGGAACATAGTAGCGATTGCAACTTGCAAGTAAGAAGACCCAAGTAAGAAGACCCCCATCTTAAGAGAATCATTGATTATGGACAATAGGTTAGCACATGCTCTGGAATACAATATATAAGAACAGTTAAAAAATGTTTTTATTCATGTATGCCGTAAGATTTAGTGGATTATGTTATTGGTTGGCAAATGACAGCTAAACATTCTTGTCTTTTATATACTCAGCATTCCTCAATATCAAGTTTCACAGTGCATTAGTAACACTGTCCCACTGTCCTTTTGAGACAACCAATTCAGAAAGGAAGTGTAGAACATACAAGTCACAACACAACACAACACAACATAGGATTTTTTCCCCCCAAGGTTGAAAAAATGCATCGAGAGAGCATCAGACATTCATATTAATGCTAAAGAAGATGAAAAATTATCAAATGATATTCCCCTGGCCCTACTAGGAAGATGGTTCTTGGCTTTCGGATAAGGGATAATCATAAAATAAGTAAAGCTTCATTGTTGCCTCCTTGCTAAACTTCTGGTTACAAGAAATAACATTAATCAATACTAAAGAAGATGAGAAAATGGGACAGGGAAGGTGACACTTGCCGCACCTTACATATGTTGATTTTGGATAGCAAGTTTATCCGTATGACATTCAACAATGCTATTCAACTTCTAGGATCAAGCGATAAAACTTGTTATAACAAGCTAAGAAACAAGAACTTGCCGCACCTTACATATGCTGATTTTGGATAGCAAGGTTCACATTCTAGAAATCACTCACTGGCCTAAACTCTATACGAAGAACAAGAACTTCAAATTCAGTTAAAAAGAAACACATACCCCACAATCAGGTTGTCCAGCTCTTTGTGCCAGGTCCCCTTTACCCGGAACACTCTGAACAAAAGAAACCACTCAGTCATGCATCAGCCAATTCCCAAGAACTGCTCCTAAATACTCATAGCGGTAATACCTCAATTGCGATGATGTGCAACGCCATGATGAATGTTATGATCATCCCAAATCAAAAAAGCCAAGCAATACCATATACACTAATAATGTAAGCAATGAAATCAATTAAAAACCAAATTCAGGTCTAAATATGTCAGCATTGAAGATGTCAGCGGCTTCTTTTACATCTTTTCAATTAAAAACCAAATTCAGGTCTAAATATGCAGACTTTAGATTCGAGCAAAGGCCTATATTCAGATCCCTAAATTCATATTTGAGCAAATTGCAAGTCCATCGACTTCAGATTCGAGAAAATCCCTAAATTCAGACCTAAATATGCAGATTCGAGCACAAAAAGAGAACATGTCAGCATGATATTGATTTCACAGATGTCAGCATTGATATTGATTTCACAGATACGTAGATGTGCAATTTCATAGCAAAATTGTGTGATTTCACAATAAAATCTACGAATTAATATATTCATGAGTGCATTAAAATCACTGAAAATTAAGACAGATTTTTTGATCAGTTTGTTCCCAATTTCATAGACCACTTCCAAGGTTTACAAATGAAAGAAGATGCAAACTAAACACATGACTAAATCTGGCCACAGTTAACTCTCCCCTCTTGAAGGACGAGGAGTACAAATCAAACAAACTTGTTCTCCGAACAAAATCTGACCACCATTCAAGGCATAAAGCATCATAAACGAAGAAACTTTTGTTGAACAAACATATCTTAAGGACTTACATATCAAAGAAAGTCTGAATCCGGGCATCAAAACTCTGATCAGAGAGCTGTTCCCAGAACTCTCTGAGCTGCTCCTTGCTTATCATCCCCGTCACTATCCCTCTCCTCCGCGCCAGCGCGTCGTACATCTCTCCGGCGAACTCTTTCTTGCTCATCCCAATGCACTGTCCGAACCGGGACCTTGGGAGCAGCCCGTCGACGGCCAGCTGCTCGAACTAGTTTTCAGATGTCATCCAACGGTGCCAGCGAACTCCCTAATTCAGACGAAACCGAGAGTGTTCCGCATTGAGACACACGAAACCCCGATTAATCGAAAAATTGGGGCAAAAATAGGAAGCAAGTATATGAATCGAAATCGGAAATCGCAAGCAAAGAATTGTAGATAGAAGGACGAATTGGAGACAGAAAAGGCAGTGATCGGTGAAATCAAACCTTGGCGGAGATGAGGAGGTCGGCGACTGATTTTGCTCTAACCAGGTAGGCCGCTCGTCCTCGCTTCAGTTCGAGGTAGGCACCTCCTCCTCCACTGTATCCCGTCGATAATGGCTGCGGTGGCCTAAACGATTCGAGAGAGGGAGAATCAACGGAAGAAGGCGGCGACGACGATGAGGCAACGGTGGCGAGATCTCTGTATCGTCTTCCTCCTTCATCAACTTCAGGGGAGCTGTCTCTCTCTTTCACAAATTGGGGAAAGATTTGGGATTTTCACAAGAAGGGTAATATCGTAAAATAAAGATCCGAAATTAGAAAAGTGGGCATTCTAGTAATATTTACAAAAACTAGGATACTCCGGTAATTAGAGCGAAAATTTGTGCCTTCGGCACAAATTTTCTCATAAAGGAATTTGAATCCAAACCTGAAGACAATTGAACAAAGATACATAACGAAAATTCATCAAACAAAGGCAAACCCTAAATTTTTATTAAAAAGAAAAGGAGAATGGATGATACTCAAATAAAGGAATTTGGGGCTTACGATTCGAAATTGGTAGCGAAAGAGCCTGGATACTAAACTACAACCGTTGAGGGTCAACAGCAAGAAGGACAGCGCCAACTGGATTGCAATCGTCGGTGTGGCCTTAATGGTCTGTGTGAGTGCGAAAATCCGCTCACTATGATTGTTATGATAGATCGATGACTGGACGACGATCGTAGTCTTCCTCACCCTCCTGGGTAACCTGCGAGTACCACGACAAGAATTACAACGGGGGCTTCTTCCCCCGGAATCGCTTCCGACGCTCAAGGTAGTTATCGAAAAAGATCCCCACATGGCCTCCCGTATCCTCCCTCTATATATTATATCTTTTCCCTTAATCCCCATTCATCAAATGATAAGACCATATCTTTATCCTATATTCAAGTAGTTAAAATAAATTTATCCCACACAATTGCCCCTCGGGTTTCTTGTTACATACCTTGTAATGAAGGGACCCGTCCTATGCTAGGCGGAGGTCATATATCCCTTGCTGTTCCGTTTGTCGGGAATCGATCACTAGACTCCACCACGCGCGTCCAGGCCCCCAGGAAACTCTCCCGCTTGGCCTGCCTGCTACTAACCTGGGGTCAAATCCGGTTAATTGAATAGACTTTCAAAGGTTATGAGTGTTTGACTTCAAGTTCATTAGATAGTCCACATAAAAATATGGCAGTATGAAATGTTAAATTAGGTACGTTTGGACACAAAAGCTTCATCAATTCAACCATAGCACGTGCACTGCAGGATCGTCTTTCTAGCATTAATCTGGTAAACCTAAGCTTTCCAAAAGCACATCTTATGACCATTCGATCTGCCTTGCTTGTTCTTTCATACTGTGTTGCTCGCGACACCAGTAGCAGGCAGCATGTTTTTTGCCGCGCAATGATCGCACTCGGCACCATTCGTAGTGTCGATGCGCTACTCATGTCACTCCTAACATATGTATCGATGCCCCTTGCTGCATCAATCCCTCCCCCGACACCATTTGTAGTGCCAATGTGTTGCCCGTGTCATTCGTAACACGTGTATCGGTGCCCTTCGTAGCACCAATCCTTCCCTCGACACTGTTCGTAGTGTCGAAAGAGTGACCGTGTTATTCGTAACACGCGTACTGCTGAAATGCCCCTTCTATACCAGCTCAATCGGACTGTCATTATCAAATCTACACAGCTAAATACGTGAGGCATCCTACTGTCATCGTCACTTATGCCCATTGTGGGTTATTAACACAAAAGCTAAAGTTGCTTCTTAAACATGAGATTAGTCCCGGGGCCTCATTAAAACCTTTCCGCGAGAAAACCTCATGGGAAAAAACCCGCGGGAGGAAAAAGAGTGCCCCTAAGGTTGGATATGTTCCAGGTTCGTGGAACCGGCTTCCCATCCATCCCTTCCAACATATAAGAACCGTTACCTCGTTCCGTTGTCACCTTGTACGGCCCCTCCCAGTTGGGACCTAGCTTCCCATCTACTTGGTCCTTTGTATTGCCCATCACCCTCCGCAACAAAAAATCCCCAACTAAAAGGTGGCGTGGTTTCGCCTTTCGTCTATGTTGCGTGATCAGCTCTTGTTGGTACGCCGCCAAACGTATTTCTGCAGCATCTCGCCTCTCTTGCAGCAAGTCTAGGTGCAGCTCCATGGCTTCTTCATTCCCACCTTGATCATAGGTCCTTGTCCTGATCGTGGGCAATCCGACCTCCAATGGAATCACCGCCTCTACGCCATAGGCAAGGGCGAATGGAGACTCGCCGGTAGATCTTCGGGGTGTCGTTCGATAGGCCCATAATACCGCTGGGATCTCTTCTGCCCATCCTCCCTTTGCCTTGTCCAGCCTTTTCTTTATCCCATTCAAAAGAGCATTGTTTGTTGCCTCGGCTTGTCCGTTAGCTTGCGGATAAGCCACGGAAGAGTAAAAGTTTTTTATTTTATAACCTGCACAAAAAGACCTAAACGCAGAGCTATTGAATTGGGTCCCGTTGTCCGAAACCAGTGCGTAGGGTATCCCAAATCGGGTGATGATGTGCTCCCATACAAACATCTTTGTATCGATATCACGGATGCTAGAGAGAGGTTTCGCTTCCACCCATTTGCTGAAGTAATCAGTTGTTATTATCATCCATCGTTTATTACCAGGAGCCTTGGGAAATGGCCCTACCAAATCAAGCCCCCATTGAGCAAATGGCCATGGGCTTGTCAAAGGATGCAAGTCCCCAGCTGGCTGATGGGTCACCTTAGCAAACTTTTGGCACTTCTCACACTTTCGCACATAACACTCGACATCCTTCTGCATATAAGGCCACCAATACCCCTGGGTTATGGCCCTGAATGCAAGGCTTCGACCACCTGCATGAGCTCCGCAAACACCTTCATGTATCTCATACAATAGATCTTCGACCTTTTTCGGGTGCACACACCTTAGGTACGGTCCTGAATAAGATTTTCGATATAGCATTCTATCGGGGGATAACCAATGTCGGGCTGCTCGTAAGCTAACTCTACGAGCTTCCTTCCTATCTTCGGGTAAAACTCCTTGGTCCAAGTAAGCCACAATGGGATCCATCCAGGACGGTCTAGCGTTTACGCAAGCCACCTCATCTCCCTCTATACTCGGGCGTTCTAAGACATCAATTTGCACTGTCTGATTGCCACTTTCAGGAGCTGCAGATGCTAGCGTGGCCAGTGCATCAGCGTGCCTATTTTGCTCTCTAGGCACCTACACAATCCTAAACTCTTTGAAGCTTGTTAAGAGCTTTCGAACCCTTTCCATGTAGGCGAGCATAGTGCCTGATTTTGCCCCGTATTCTGCTGTTACTTGATTAACTACCAACTGCGAGTCACTATATACCACCAACTTTATTGCCCCTTTTCCAAGCACTGCCTTTAAACCTAAAATCAAGGCTTCGTATTCCGCCTCATTGTTAGATGCCGGAAAGCCTAGTCTTACTGCCGTTTGAATTGTTTCACCAGTCGGTGATGTGAGAACAAGGCCTGCCCCCGAACCTCTAGCTGTCCTAGAGCCGTTAACTCGCAACTCCCATGGCTGTTGCTCATGTACCCGTACTTGCCAGACCAAAGTATCCGACTTAGGCTCGCCGCCTGCAAACTCCGCAACGAAATCAGCTCGAACTTGACCTTTAGTAGCTGTTCTGGGCACGAATGCTATTTCATATTGACCCAACTCAACCGCCCACTTTGCAACTCTTCCGCCAAGATCAGAACTGGCCAGCAATGCTCTGAGAGGGTACGTCGTCGCCACCTTTATTAGATGCACTTGAAAGTAGTGGTTAAGCTTCCTCGCCGCTACGACCAATGCCAACAATAATCTCTCAAGAGGAGCATAGCGTGCTTCAGTAGGCAACATAGTTTTGCTAACATAATAAATTGGTTTTTGCCCCCTGATTTCTTCTTTGACCAACATTGCACTAACAGCATGTTCAGAAACAGCCAGATACAAAAGTAGATCCTCCCCTGCAATCGATGTGATCAAGATGGGTGGTGTTTGCAAATAACTCTTCAATTCTAACAATGCCCGTTCATTCTCCTCATCCCATTCAAACGTCCGGTCTCCCCGTAGCCGCTTGAAAAAAGAAATACACTTGTCTGAAGACCGACTGATAAATCGATTTAATGCCGCGGTCATACCTGCGAGTTTCTGAACATCCTTCACATACCTTGGACTATGGATCTCTTGCAACGCTTTAATTTGATCCGGGTTGGCTTCTATACCTCTCCTAATAACCAAGTGCCCCAAAAACTTGCCTGAACCGACACCGAAAGTGCATTTGGTCGCATTTAACCTCAAACCCGCTCTCCGTAGGACGTTGAAAACTTGCTGGAGATCAGCCAGATGTTGGTGCTCTTCGCGACTCTTAACTACCATATCATCAATGTACACCTCAACTTTGTTGCCAATCAGATCCTTGAACATACCAACTATCATCCTTTGATAAGTTGCCCCGACATTTTTTAACCCGAAGGGCATCACTTTGTAACAAAATATACCTCGTGGTGTTAAGAAGGCTGTTTTTTCTTCCTCCGACTGATACATCGGTATTTGATGGTAGCCTCTGTAAGCGTCGAGAAAACTCATACGAGCATGGCCAGCCGTCGCATCTACTAACTGATCAATCTTTGGTAGCGGATATAAGTCCCTAGGGCATGCCTTATTCAGATCGGTAAAGTCTACACACACCCGCCAAGCCCTATTCTTCTTTTTTACCACCACCGTGTTCGACACCCACTCTTGATACTGGACCTCGCGAATCGCATCGACTTCTAATAATTTCTCGACCTCAGTAAGTACGGCATCAGTATGCTGAACCGATGATCGCCGCCCTTTTTGTATCACTGGTTTCACCCCAGCCCGGACGTTGAGCCGATGACACGCAATGTCAGGATGGAGCCCCGACATTTCGTAGGGGTTCCAAGCAAACACATCCACGTTTCGTAGCAGCAAATCAACTAGTGATTGCAATTCACCTCCTGAAAGGTTAGTCCCAATTAAAAAATATCGATTGGGATCTACTTTTTTCTGGACCGCAGCCCCATTAAGGGCGCTCTTCTGCCCACCAATGGCCTCCCTCGAACGCTCCTTCTGCTTGTTATATTCTTCTATGAACTCACGTAAGTGGCCTTGTGAGACAAATTGCTCTAAATGGGATTTCAGTGCCTTGCAACCCTCCGTCATATGACTCTTGTCTTGGTGATAAGAGCAAAACTTGTTCGGGTCTCTTCCCGATGGGTCCCCCGGCATCTTCTCAGGCCACCTAAAGAACGGCTCGTGTTTGATCTTAGGTAGCACCTTATAGATGGGGATTTTAAAGACGGTGTGGACAACAACGTTAGGAGCTACAGGAAGCAACCCTTTTTCTGCTCTGACTCGGCTCCCATTCCTTGCTCTATCAGCCTTTAAAACGTTTGAGGATCGCCTATAAACCGGGGACATGGAGCGCGAGTGACCCTCTCTCCGACTTCGACGGTCCTCTTCCAACCTTGAATACTGTCGCACTCTCTCTTGCAACTCAGCCATGTTTTCAGGCGTCCGGAGAGTTAGACTCTCCCGTAACTTGCAGTCGCTTACCAAAGCTAGCCTAAAAGCTGTCACCGCGACCTTCTCCTCACACTCTTCCATATCCGCAAAACATTCCATGAATCGAGCTGAAAACCGCTTCAAATCTTCCCCTCGTCATTGCTTGACAGCAAACAAGGCGTCTAAAGTAGATGGATCTCTACTGTTTGCGATGTAACGAGCCACAAACTCTTTGGCAAACTGGCCCCATGACGAGATAGAGTCCCGTCTCAATGAGTGAAACCACTTGGAAGCGCCTTTACCCAGACCGGGGGGAAACATTTTACACATTAGTGAATCATTTGACGTCCACAAAGCCATTTTATGAGTAAATAATGCAATATGGTTCACGGGATCAGACTTCCCATCATACAACTCAAAGTGTGGAGTAGAGAACTTAGCTGGCGAGTTTTGATCACGGATGTCCCTCACAAATGGGGTGGCGGTCATCCGTGTAAGCTTTCGTTCAGCCTGCTCTTGGGCTAACAGTGTCGCTTCCCCTTGATTAGACAACATCCTCCTCAAGCGTTGTTCTGCTCGGTGGACTTTCCCAGCCTCTCCGCGATGGTGGGTGATGTGGATCAAGATGGCCTTCTGTGGGTCAAACAATGATCTTGATCCAGGCGAGCTCTCAAGACCGATTCGAGGGCCATTGATGGCGAAGTGTGTCATCCTCAAAAGGAGGAAGAAGGCTCCACCATGGAACAATCTTCAAAGGAGCAAGGTGAGCTAATGTTCAACTTTGAGTTCGTTCTTAATGGGTTGACAGCATATCGACGTCTCAGTAAAATGGGTCGTTCGGAGTCTATATTTATCGGATGAGGTCGTACTATACCTTGTTGGAACGAGGACGAAAAGATCTACAACTTTTCTGTTGAAAGTTTCTCCAGAATCGATCTCGAGAATGGCCGAAATTCATCATCTTTACAGCTGTCACTGTTTGGACGAATTTCTAGATAATTATTTAATTATTTTCGAATTTATTTAATTAATTATTTATTTTATGCAATTAGGAAATAATAAGGTGGAAGGAAAATATCTCATCTAGGTAATTCTTTTTCCACCTAGTTGTTATTTATCTATCTTTATTAGGTTTGATTTATCTTAGGAAAGAATTAGCTATCTTTAGATATTTTATTTATCTTTATCTAACCAAAGCTCTATCTTTTGCAAAGATAGAATTGGTATGTTTTTCTATTTAAACAACATTGTAAGCTTTGAATTATTCAGATTGGAATTATAATTGAGGAACCCTTTTAAGGATTCAAAGGTTCCCTCGATTCCCAATCCAAAAGCCTTTGCAATCAGTTTATGTTCTTGCTCATCCGATACCAAACAAAGATCTAAACACAATCCCAAATCACGCACAAAGGAGAAACCCATCCTGAGAAATCGTCGCTGGATCAGAGAAGTTGTCGCTGAGTCCGCCCAGAACCGTCGTCACTGTCCGGGCCGCCCCGCGGCCATCCCAGCGACGTCGCTGCTGCATTGCTTCTGTCGCTGTTTCTTTGTTGGTTTTTACTTAGTTTTAATTACTTGTTTTTCTTTCCTCTTAGTATAGTTCAAAACCTTTTGTTGTAACTACTTGTAAACATCAAGGATATCAAGAATATTGCAAGATCGGGCCATCAATAGTTTGGGGTTCTTGATCTTAACCCACAGGCGAAGGATCGGGTATCCCAAATGTATTAGTGGGGGTCACGAGATGAACCCGTAGAGCGTTCCGAACTTCCGGCTGCGAAGACGTTGAGCTACCATCTTCTGAGCTCGATCGCGAAACGGATTCGCGTGGTCGCTTGCAGAGACGACTCCTCCGGTGGAGCCCTTTTGTACCCGCTGATCGCCCATCAGTCCCCTGTTGGTCTCGCCTCGGCGCGGGAGATTGTTGACGATCATCACTTCCCTCGTGAATGCTAGAGGCGGTGACCCTTGGTACCTTTTTCAGCAATCTTGCATTCCCATTGGGATGAGACAAACGTCTGCGAGCTTTTTCCCGCTGCTCCGTTTCCCAACCACGATCTCGAACAAAATCCGGAATATAGTCGCTATCCTCATCCTCGGAGTCATCGTAGTCACCATTGTAGCATTCTTCTTGAGATTGCATCCCTACCTTAGCATGAAACTTCTTCTTTTGCCTACCGCCCTCGGTGTTTCCCGCCATCGTCTTCCCTTTGAGGCGATCGACTTGTTGACGTAGGGCCTCGGCCTCTCTCTGAGCGTCCACCAATTGTTGGTCCCTTTCTGCCAGGATCTTCTCAAGCTCTTTTTGCCGTGCAAGCTATTGCGCTTGTTGCTCCACAGGCTCTCCATGCGACGTTCCCGTCATCGATCGTCCCTCGTTCCCCACGGACGGCGCCAATTGTGAGTGCGAAAATCCGCTCACTATGATTGTTGTGATAGATCGATGACTGGACGGCGATCGTAGTCTTCCTCTGGGTAACCTGTGAGTAGCACGACAAGAATCAAAACGGAGGCTTCTTCCCCCGGAATCGCCTCCGACGCTCAAGTTAGTTATCGAAAAAGATCCCCACATGGCCTCCCGTATCCTCCCTCTATATATTATATCTTTTCCCTTAAGCCCCATTCATCAAACGATAAGACCATATCTTTATCCTATATTCAAGTAGTTAAAAATAAATTTATCCCACACAGTCTGAAATCGGCAATTGCCATAGCCAAACCTAGGGCAATGAAAATGGGGAAACTAATTATTGAAATTGACGATTGACGATAATCGGAGAAAGATGGAGATGAGGAGAAGAGGAGGCAGTATCACCTTTATCTGAGGAGGAACACTATGGCTGGGAACCGGCAGAGGCAAGGGGAAGAGTAGCAATCGTCGGAGATGAGGAGAAGAGGAGGTCATACCAACTCAACCGAGGAGGAGCATAATGGATGCCATTGTCGGCAGAGGCCTCATCAAGCGAGATAGGCACGAAGAAGGTGACGAAAGGTAAAGAAAGAGGGAGAAGGGTAGGAGGTATACTTGGGCGGAGGCGGACGTCTCCCAAAGTCACAACCCTAGGTGGGTTTTGGGATAAAATTGGAAAAAAAAAAGTAAAAGAAATAATTGGAAAAAGAAAAAATCTCATTGGATGAAAATGAGTGAGTTAGATAATGTAAATAAAATTTAATTTAAAATTGAAAAAAAAGTCACCGCCACTCGTGACAGTGGCCTTAATTAATGGACTCGTCACCGTCTTCCAGATTCATCTTCTACAAGTGCTCTTTCATTTTTTTTTTTTTTTTTTGAAACAAGGCAAATATTTGGGTGATGTCAGTCCCTGCTGACCCACCACCCAATAGCGTCCTTTCGGACGAGAGTAAGAAACTCTGGATGGGAAGCAAATGGCCCCTGGAAAAGCGATAAGCAGAGAAGAACCACTTTGTCCGCCACCTGATTGACTTCACGAAACACGTGGGCCAAAGAATAAGCTTCAAAGGAGTGGAGCAAGAGAAGAACGTCAGAGATCACCATCTCGATCTCCCATGGACACTTCCACAGGCCTTTCAAAGAGTTGATGACCGTCAAACAATCTCCTTCAACCTCAATTCGTGAGAAGCCCAACTCTAAAGCCGTCGTCAACCCCATATGGAGAGCCAAAGCTTCAACCATCAAAGCTGAAACTGAACCACAGAGTGAGGCGTTGCAAGCCCTAACATTGCGATGATGGTCTCTAATCACAAAACCAGCAGCAGCAACTCCTGTGGACAAACTAGACCCGTCGAAATTGATCTTGAAAGATCCATCAGCGGGTTTCTTCCACCGAAGATTTTTCCTCTTTCTAGCCTTAGGTGCTTGTATTGGTTCTTTAGCTTCGGTTTCTTCCCAATGGAAAGTCTTTGCTTGTTTCCAATTCTGTAGTTGTAGTGTTATGTATCTCTCATGTTGTTGACAGTTCATGTAATTCTCGTCATTAAATAAAACCTTATTTCTTATTGTCCATAAACTCCACCAAATCGTTGATAGTAATGTCTTTTGGTTTTTAGATAGTGGTTCAAAAACTTCGTTCACAATTTGTTTGATGTTCTTATCTGTCGTGTTCACACTTGTAAGTAATGATTCAATGTTCCTATCAAATTTTCTAATAAGCTCAAGAGAGTGGTTACATTTGGTAAAGATATGTTCCGCATCTTCCACCGGGTGGTTGCAGAAAATACAAGGGAGGGGAACTGCAACACCTTTTTCAGTAAGTCGTTTCTTCGTTGGGGTTCCATTCATCACCAATTTTCAAAGAAAGTTTTTCACTTTTGGGAAGGCCTCAATTCCCCATATCCAGGAGATATCGCTTTCTTGTAACCTGTCCAGACCCGAGACACTAGCAAGAGCAGACGAGGTGGTGAACCACCCATCCCGAGTTGCTTTCCAATAAAGTCTATCTTCAATCTCATTTATTGGTATTTTGACATTAAGTATTTTATCAATGACAATGTTTGGTAGAAGCTTTCTTAATTCCTCAATTTTCCAATTTTTGTCTTTTCCTATGTATTGATCGACGGTCTCTTGTTCATTGATGAAGGTGTTAGGAAGATTTTTTCCAATTAATGTGACTCCTGGAATCCATTCGTCAGTCCAAAACTTAATTGTTTTTCCATTTCCAACTTGCCATATCAATCCTTTACAAGTGCTCTTTCATGTCCAAATCAAAACAACAAACAGATCAACGGAGGATTGGGTGTGGCTGCACCAACAAATTCCAGCACAAATTGAACCTAGTGGAGGAAGAAATTTGAAAGCGCTACCCGCTTTCATATTTCTTCAAGGGAATGAATCTACAGGAATTGAAAGTCCGTATAAACCAGTAAACGAAGCTTCAAATCGATCTTCGCATCATGAAGAAGCAATCACCAAAATAATCTTCCTATCCAAAATAAAGAAACAAATTAAAAGAGCTAACTTTGCATTCTAAAACAGACCTAATTATGAATCCAGATCAACTTTTGGCCTCCGAGACAGACACTAATCACCAATTAAGCTACAAATCCCAACTGATCCACACACCATAATCGAAGCGGCCAAACTTGAATGCTATCCAACAAACGCCGAAACACAATACGCGCTGGGAGGCATATCATTTCACCCACCGTAACAAACTGCGGTGGGTATATTTAAAAAAAAATTAATTTTTTTAAAAATAATCTATATCTTATATCTAATATCTAATATCTAATATCTAATATAATACTAAAACAGCTGCGAAAGATACACGTGGCAGCCTCACATTGAAAGTGACACGTGGCAACCATTCACTTAACATACCCCGTATATATTTAAAATAAATATACTTAAAATCATTTTTTATTATTTAAAATACTGAATTTGTTGACAAAATCATAACAACTTCTCCAAATTTGCAGATTATTCTTTATCCGGGATTTTTTGAAGCCAGAAAATAATAAATTAATATATTATTGATAAATTTAAATTAATTTGTCCAATACTTTTTAACCAATGATTTGAAAACACATAACAACGAGATTTATTTGAATTAATAAATTAATAATATTTAAACAATTTGTTTTTTTTTTTTGGTCAAGATATTTGAGGATTGCATGATACTCGGATATTTAAAAATTGAAACTAATTAACATAAGTTGGAATGATATTATATTTAATAAAATAACAATACGTGAAGATTTTATTATTGTATTTAATTTATCTATTTATTTTGTTTTTTAGTTAAAGTTGGCGAATGATATTTAATTTATAATCTTATAATCAATAATCAATAGACTATTAAAAAAATCCTTTTAATTATTGGATATGCAAAACCATGCAGGATCCTAACCTCCTTATCTTAATTAATATATTTGTTTAATCAATAAATTGATGATAAGATCAATTCGATCTTCTTGAGATGATTCGTGATCTTGATATATATGTGATCCATTAATTACTGCAGGAAACTTTAAAGGTTTAATTCGGGTTGGTTTTTTTTTATTATTTTTGCAAAATTGAAGTGGTGCATATAATTTGAGGTAAAATATTATTTTTTTCATTTTAAATGAAATAATAGCTTTTCTACTTATCCGGATTTCAGTTTGTTTGTGTTGTTATACAATCGAGCCTTCGATCATATATATGCTTGGTAAATTCAAAGGTCATTGCCCTACGATTTGATTTGATATTTTATATGTAAAATATATTTTCATTTTTTTAATAAAAAAATCTTATAAATACTAAGCAATTTAGTAAAGAAAATAATCTAATCAACATTTGTGGCTTTACCTTAAACTATGTAAATTTCTAATTAATATGGGTTCAACTTCACTAAACATATGTGGCTTACTTTATAATGTGAGTCTGTGACATTATTTCTAATTAACATTTGTTGGTTAAAAAAATAGGACATACAACGATATAATACATGATCTAGATATATTTCGAGTCAACATGAAGCTCGATTGAACTAGACTAAGATCCAAAAAAAAAACTAATGCTTGATTTGATTTCAGTGCGTTCAATTAATCCAATTTGACTTAAATAAATAATGAAAATATTAGAAATTTTATAATGTCTAATTATTCATTAAAATTCATCATTTACAATTATTTAAAAATAAATAAATTTAACAAAAGGAGAAAATCAAGAGATTTCACAAACTTCTTTATTTGGTTAGCTGATACTTCGATATATTTGGTGTTATTAATTTTATTCATTATATTTAAAATATAATTCTTTAGTTATAATTTAATCATTTATTTAAAAAAAAATTATGTTATAATTTAAATTTTGATTTACCATCTAAATTTATGTTTAATCTCAACACATGCACACACATTCATATTAGTTTTGAAACATGTTCATTAAATCTTGGTGGGTATTTTCACAGATTTATTTGTACATATGCATGTTTATTTTATTCGTCAATTTTGATCCTAACAAATACTTACTCAAAATAAAATTAATTAAAATCCTATTTATAATGTGTTAATATGTAATCTAATTTCTTCATTTGATAGTGATTGAATTCTCTAGATTGAACAATTTTAATTTACCATTCATCAAATAACAACAAACTATAACTTTTTCAATTTTTTTTAGAAAACAATAACTCAAAACATTTACATGTGTATATGTATAGAATAAGCATGTTATTTATATCATATTTGTACTTCCGATTTTTTTCTTCTCATTTTCTCTACATGTATCAATATATCTATATTTTCTTCTTTCATTAGTAAAATGTTGTTTTATCTAGAGTTTTTTTTACATAATCAATAATGAATGACCTTTATCACGGCGAAGAACTAACAAACTCTAAAAGATTAGAAGATAATTTGGAAAAAAAAAACCTTTGCATATAAAAATAAAACAATAATGTGTATTTTTTTGGAATAAAAATCTTTGAACTTATGAATTAATTGAAAGTTATATAATCAGATTTACTATACTATTACAAGCATGTAGAAGGCAAACATGCAATATTTGATGTGTACAAGTACAAGCATGTAGATGGGGATAAAGAGGATTATAAGGAAAATATAACACTCTGAATATATTAAATAAAATATGAAAGTGATTAAGAGGATGATGAAAATCAAGATGGGAATGAGGAATGACAATATCAATCGAAACAATTATGGTTACTAATCTCGATACGAAAATAGATTGCCAAAAAATACTAAATTACTTAATCTCATATAATATTTTCTGAATTCGACAAATTTTATAAATTTATTTCACAAGATCGCAAGTTAGAAAAACTAATTATATCATATACATATTGATTACAATGTGTTCATATACTCCCGCGCCTCGGGCACGGGTACTGCACTAGTTATACTACTAAAACACTTGCACTTTGGGGACACGTGGCGGCCATACGTTAAAAGTTGTAATTTAGGATAAATCCCCATTTACTTATCAAATTATTTAAAATGATTCTCACGCTTAAGGTTTTTTTCAAACCAAATATGAAAGCATTTAAACCACACAATTATAAACTTTTACAATCAGCCCTTAAACTACGATTTATGAAGTAATTGGAGGTCTAAACAAATCTGCAGCATATAAACTTAGCCCTTAAACTGTAATTTATTAAGTAATTGGACGTCTCAACAAATCTGCAGCATATAAATGTTTAGAATCAGCCCTTAAACTACGATTTATGAAGTAATTGGACGTCTGCGAGCACATAAAAAACAAATATCTAAAATCTGCAGCATATAAACGCACAATCCATATTTCCCTGAAGGTCTGCCGATCTGTTCACTCCAAGCTGCTCATCATCCTGCGATTTCATCTCCTAAACCTTCAAAACTGAATGAGTGCGGCATATAAACTTAGCCGACCTCCTTATCCTGAAACTTATTAATCTCTTTCTCCATCTCCTTCTGCAAATAGTCAAGGCACTTGATTAGCATCCTTCTGGCCTCTGGGGCACAACAAATAACACGAGTTCAATAATCAGGATCTGAACTTACAGTTTCAATTGAATCAAGTTTGACAGAGGATTCCAGCTGATCGTCCAACCACAAAACAGATGCAAGAGGAGCAGGGTTCGCCAATCCTGTTGTCTCCAGCAATATATGAATATTCAGAATTATTATAAATATTCAGAATTATTATAAATACAAGTAACAGATCCGATTTTGCTGAGATTTAAACTTGAGAAGTTTGTTACTGTTTATTTAAACTTGAGAAGATAAAACTTAAAAGATTTCCTGAGATTTTTAAACCATATCTGTTGCTTTTATGTATAATAATTAAAACATTAAAATCTGCAAAGATTTTAATTAAACCAAAACCAATCTGTTACTTATTTTTTAAGCAATTTCGGAACAAAAAATCAATTCAATAACCTAATTAACCAATCTTTATCTCATTTATGTTCCTTTTTCTTAAAATAATTAAAACATTTTTGTCAATCAGATCTGCTGAGATTTAACCAATCTTTATCTCATTTCTATTACTTTTTCTTAAAATAATTAAAACAACTTATTCAGTCAGATCTGCTGAGATTTGTTTAAACCGTTTACCTCTCATTCACCCTAACCTAACTAACAAGACTACTCTATATAATTAGAACCGAGTATCACAAACAACTCGCTTCTCCTCCTTCCTCTTCCACCGTATCCTATCTATTTCTCCCTCTATGTCAACCATCTATCTTTTGTGTTTTATTTTTCAAATACTATTAGATGTTTAAACCTTAGACATTGCAGGTATTTGATCATTTGTTTCTTCTTTTCTGTTTTAAATAGGCAACAATGAAGAATGTCATATACGTCGACGAGCTTACTCCAACAAACATCAAAGGCAATATCCGAGTTCGAGTTGTGTGCATGTTCGACAACATCAATTTTTTTAAACAAGAGCTGATTTCAAAGGACCTAATCTGTGTCGATGAAAAGGTGTTTGTCCTTCATAATTTCTTCATTTTATATCCTCCTAGCGTACGTATTCAATTTAATTCTATTTACTCTATTTGTTCTCAGGGTAATAAGGTTCACGTGTCCATTAAGAAATCTCTCATCAAACAATTTGATTGTATAAAAGAGTATGGAATTTACTCAATATCAAACTTCGGTTTAATCAAGTACCTTGACCAATATCGTCACTGCTGTCACCCTCACAAGGTGACCTTCTCCATGAACACAATCTTGAAAGATGTTGTCGAAGCTCCAATCTCGCGATTTGGGTTTGAATTCGTTGAATTTGATGACATTTTAAGTAAAGCTGCTGATCTAACCCGCTTGGTTGGTAAGTTCTTATTTATTGTGATAATATATTTTATTATTTATTGTGATATTGTGATAAACTATGATCTAACCCACTTTGGTTTTTTTTAGATGTGATTGGTAAATTGGTTAAGATAGGAAACATTATTGAGTGCGGGGTCAGTTATGATGATAAACTTCACAAAAGACTTGAAATCCATATCGAAAACACTAGGTAATGTTAATTGTTAAATGTTCTATTTCAATATATTACCGATTTATATATATATACAATATACGATTTATATTATTATTATATTCATTTCGTTAATTCTATCCAATCTATAGGAATGATGTCATTATCTGCACTTTGTGGGATGCCTATGCCGATCAGTTTGCCTCTTACATCGATGTTGTATTGGATGACAGGGTCATAGTCATTATCCAATTTGCAAGAATCAATCCCAGCGGAAGTAATTTTTTGCTTTTTTCCTTCATTTCAATCTATATTCCTTTGGATGGTGTTATATTATATTTTAACTTTTTCTTTAGGTGTACACAAACTTGCCAACAATGTCAAGGGAAGCACTCGCATTTTCATTGAGGATGATAGTATTCAAGAGATATTTGATTTCAAAACTAGGTTCATATTTTAATTCTTATCAAATTATATTTTATCATTCTTCTCTTTAGTTTATCGGGTATTATTTATGCAAATATTTATTTGATCACGTCTCTTAACTTAGACTGTTGGATTCCGATGGACAATTTCAACCTCAAAAGATAACACAACTGTCGAGTCAACCGACACATTCAATCCCAGATCAGTTTTTATCACTTTATGAGAGCAAGACATTGGATGGGCTTATAGATATAACTGAGGTACATTATTTAATAATATCTTATTATGTATATTATAATCAAGAGTGAGTTAAATAGTTTTTACAAAGTCTGTTACTGTTTTTTTTAGGAAATTACGTTCTGTTAACATAATCAAAAGATTCAGATTTGCCTGTTTTTTTTTAGGAAATTACGTTCTGTTAACATAATCAAAAGATTCAGATTTGCTACTGTTTTTTTTAGGAAATTACGTTCTGTTAACATAATCAAAAGATTCAGATTTGCTGAGATTTAAACTTGAGAAGTCTGTTACTGTTTATTTAAACTTGAGAAGATTAAACTTTAAAGATTTCCTGAGAGTTTTAACCCATTTCTGTTACTTTTATTTATAATAATTAAAACATTAAAATCTGCAGAGATTTTAATTAAACCAAAACCAAGTCTGTTACTTATTTTTTAAGCAACTTCGGATCAAAAAATCAATTGTTTAAACCGAATTAAAACATTCAGATCTGTTACTGTTTTTTAACCATTTACAGTTACTTTTTTTTTTTAACCAATTGGGGATTCGGTATTAATTTTTTTTTTTCAAGTTCCATCAAATATTACTTCAATTAACCTATTAACCAATGTTTATGTCTTTTATTTAACCAAAGCATTACACATTTATTCTAATATTATATTATGAATTATGAATTTAGGTGGGTAGATACGTCACCATGGCTACCATTGAGGAAATTGAAGATAAAAATGGTTGGTACTATAAATCATGTAAACCTTGCAAAAAATCTCTCATCCCCGAGGGAGGACACTTTTTTTGTCCCAAGTGTAAGCGCACTATCAAATTTGCATTTCTAAGGTAAATAGCTTAGTTATTTTATATGTTTTTATCATATTTGTTCCTTAATATTTTTTGGTAAATTCCTAATTTCGAAGTGTAATTCGTATATGTTAGGTTTAAAGTCGAAGTCATGGTTAATGATGGATCGATCATCAAGTCGTTTACTATCTTCGATTCTGATGTTGAACAAATCGTGGGGAAGTCTGTATCCTCTATTCTAAGCTCCTTGAGTAAGGTGAACATTTCCGTCCTATTTTCCAATCCTTGAACAATTAACTTTCACCTAACTAATTATTTCCCATTTCTTATTTCTTATTTCAATTGTAGGATGTCGATGTTCAATCAATTCCAGGAGATCTTCATGTCTTTTTGAACAAAACCTTTTTGTTCATAATTGATGTGAAGGAGTACAATATTGAGAATTCAAATTCTGGATTTACTGTGCACAAGGTGACAGATGATCAAGCTATAATCACCGAATTCAAAAAAGGCTTTCAGAAAACAGACACTCCATTGAAACGACCACGTGATACTATCGACGTTGATCAACTTGGTGAAGATGAGGTCACTGATTTGACACTTTCCACAAAGAAACAAGTTGTCAAGATTGAAAAGGATTAGAAGAATGGAGATGTTGGAAATTTGCCCTTTCAACTCAAAGGATTATTATTATTAGTTTATTGACATTATTCGTTCAAGACATTGTCATTTGATTATTGTGTTTCTCTTTGTTTTGTTAGACTTGGAAATTATTTTATCTATTTATATTTGTCCTAATTTTCTTTTGTTTTGCTTTGTTAATTATTTGTTATCTTCCATAATGTTTCCCCTACCACTCCTCCATGTTAATTGGAAATGTATATCATATAAATGCAAATAATTAAAAAAACAATAATAATATTCTTTGAAGTATCACTTGCCTGCCCTCCTGTGTACCCGTCCAACTCTGCAACAGCTCCGCCATATCGTCGAAGTGAAGTTCAATCCGCTCCATGTCCTATCGTCTTCCACGGAATACAACACATTCAGACAAATCTATCAATCTTTGTATAAGTCGATTGTAAAATGAAATTGTAAAGAAATCCAGAACTCACCTATTTGCCAATCTTTCCCACTGTACATTTGTTCTTTGTTCTTCTTCTTGCTTCTCAGATCGATTGGTGGGAGTGGTACCGGAATTGATTGGTGGGCGAGTGGGTGCAGGGCCGAAATCCTCTACAGGGATGGAAATTGCGGATGTTTCTTTTGAGGACCGAAATCGCTGGAGGTTAGTTGCAACTGTAATCTCGGTTCGAAGGATTTAATGGTAGATTTAGGGGATACACCGTGGAAATCAATTTTAGGGTTTGGAAGACTGAATTGAGTTTGGGGGAAAAGGGTCTTTCTCTCTTTGATTTTCCGGATCGAATTGTATATAGGATCGACATTTTTAACAGAGATTGAGGAAGGATCCCTGGAGATTGAGGAAGAATCCCTGGATTTTCCAGATCCAAGTTGAAAGGGATGAAGACGGCTTTGTTTTAATCGAAAGGAAGAAGTGAGGCTGGTGCCTTTTTTACCTTTTCATTGCCCTAAACCCGGTTTTATCTTCTTTTTTTAATACTCCGGTTTTCTATCTTTTTTTTTCTTTGAGCAACCGGTTTTCTAAAACTAAGATGGACCCTTCACGTACAGGCTATGATTTTCCTCTTTTTTTTTTAACAAAAATTAAATTATAAAATTCCGGTTTTATATCACAGTACTTTTTTTGTTTACAGAAAAAACACAATTAGAATATTCCGCCAAAAAAATTAACGCGGGAATTTTAGAATTAAACAAATATTAAAGATACGTAGTTATTTTGGATATATATCCAACAGAATAAGATCAAATCCTAATTCCTAACCACTAACTTAGATAAAGTTAATTATCACTACAAAAAAAAAACAATTTAGCATCGGCAAATTTCCGTGGCAAAAAGCCATTCTGGGGTGGCAAAACCCATTTAGCCACGTGAGTAGCCACGGCAAACAAGGGGTGGCCAAGTCTGGGGTGGCAAAATGATAGTAGCTACGGCAGTTAGCAGTAGCTACTAATCTAGCGACGGTTAAGCGACGGCGAAGCAACTCCGGATGAAAGGCACGGCACATTTGCCACGGTAAGTTGCCGTAGCTAAGTTGTTCATGGAAAATAAAAAAAAACCTGCTTTTTAGCCCGGATTCTTCAGACCCGGGCTAAAAAGTCCCATATTTTTTTTTAAAAAAAAAACAGTACCCGTGCAATTTACCTATTAATAAATTTGTATTAATTTATACAAATTTAAATATACATAATAATACAACTTTACATTAATTATATAAAAATTTACCTAATCGAGCCTACAAACAACAAGTGAATATCCATAGAGAAGCCAAATCAAGCCTTACACTTATAATTACATAAATTTACTCTTTCCGCCCAGGTTATCTCTGAGATCATTTTCTTCTCCAGGAAAGGCAAATCAAGCCTTAACTTATGATATTATGCAACATCAACCTACAACAATAGAAGCAAATTATACCTCTCCTGAGGCATCAAGGCTCAAGCAACACAACTTCCTCTTCAAGCTTCTGAATTTTTCTCCACATAGTTCGTTTCTTCCCCCTCCAACCTTGAAAGCCTCTGCAGTGAATTGTTAATCTTATGAGTAAGCTTGAACCTATTAAAAAACAACAAAAGCAATTAACTAGTTTGCACAATCCAAGTCATTATTAACTTAAGTGGAAGCATAAGATCTTTCTTTCAATCGGTGGAGCACCATAATAATATTCACAAGTTTGGTACCCGAATTCAACAACTAATCAACCAAAAAAAATAAGCCAGATAAACTCAAGCAGACTCATTCAATTCAATTTTCGGCTACTATGATGAGGATTCAAAAAAAGGGAAAACATTTAGCAAATAAACAACTTGGCAATGAAAGAAGAAATGTAGTATAAGAAATCAGCAAATAAAGAACCAGCCAGCAGCTCTAAAAGACAGCAGTAATTCTAACTCCAAACTCACTGAAAGGATTAGATAAAAGACAGCAGTAATTCTAACTCCAAACTCACTAAAAGGATTAGAGGAGAATATCAGCTTTCATTAGCAGAAAAGAAGAAAAAAAAGGATCAAGTGGTATCAACTTCCATTAGCAAAAAAGAAACAAAAAGGATCAAAGTAAACCACCAAGCTAACTGCAACATCAACTTCCATTTTCAAGAGAATCCACAATGTCGTGAGAGGAATCATAGCTGGGATAAATACACCATTTATCTCCTGCTTTAGGATGAGGAGTAAACTGTATATAGAAAAGAGTGAAAAGAGTGATTAGCCTATCCCTCTAGGGACTGTTCATCTTTTTCTCCCTATACTCTTTTATCTCATCAAGAGTTTGAAGTTCAGAACAAATCGAAGTGAACATATTCATCAATCTAATGAAACTCAGTCAAAAGATAAAAATTTCAAGTATCTTCAAGGGAAAATTGCTGAGAACATTTTCCCAACATTTTATAATGTATCTAAACTACTAACCCGGTGCTCAACATATGCATGACCCCTCTTTATAAGCTCAACCGCAAGCTCATATAGCTGCTGGAAATAGTCACTGGTATAGGTGAACTGAAAAAGACAAGAGAAAAATTGGATGTTTTTTAGGCAAACATCATATACAGCGGGATGAAAAATAGAAGTACGGATTTTATTTTATTTAAAAAAAGGGGGCATACCTTAAATGGCTCCCCTCCCATCAATTCAATTTTCGGCTACTATGATGAGGATTTAAAAACAAGGAAAATATTCAGCAAACAACTTGGCAATGAAAGAAGAAATGTCTTCTGAAGAAATTCAGCAAATAAAGAAGCAGCCAGCAGCTCTAAAAAACAGCAGTAATTCTAACTCTAAACTTTCTAATAGCATAATTCTAACTCCAAACTGACTGAAAGGATTAGAGAAGGAGAATATCAGCTTCCATTAGCAGAAAAAGAAAGTGGAAGACATCATGCAAGCAAGCCTTCAGTTGGATGAAGTTAAGAAAAACACGCAAAGTCACATATATAATATATAAAGGTACAACCTCCATAAAAAAAAGTATACTAAGTTGTCGAGGCAATTCTTATTCTTAATAAAAATTAATCACTACAAGAAAGTAGTCTTAGAAGTATAAACTTTCCAAGAAAGATAGAAAAATTTAGATAAGAGACAAGGCAAAAAAGAGGGCTGGAAAATTCAAATCTAAAACCAAAAATGAAATTCAGAAGGCGCCTACTTTCTTCATTAACATAAAGTGGAGATAGATTTCTTAAAGTGTAAGATAGTCTGCCGAGAATTTCAAGTTTAAAACTAATATTTCATTAAGATGATATGTAACCTTAGTTGGCACGCGATAACAAAACTATATCAAGAATTTAAAAACAGCACAATGAGCATATGGAAACTTGAAAAGGGTACAGACAGTCACTAGAAGCTACTGAAGTTTGTTGAGACTTTAAAATTCATAGCATAAGAGCTAGTTTAGCTTCTCAAGTATGAAAAAGTACAAGGTGATCACTGCAATTCTGTGAAACAAACTGACCGCAAAGTGAGTTCACAAAGTGACACCATTGTGAGTGTATGAGAAGGCCTTTTCCTACTGTGGCTGTACCTAAAGAAGAAAGAAAGAATTATGTTAGATCCAGAAACACATAAACAAAGAACAACTAAAAAACATGGAATAAATTTTCCAAATAATTTCTTCTCCTTGAAATACTAAGCTAATTTGAAATTTTTATCATAAGCAAGCGTCGTTAGTTGTATTCAAAAACACACAAGAGCGTTTAGGCTTCCAGGAAAAAACTCCAATAGAAAGAGTACTGGATTTCTTGAGCTAAAGTCCTTCTGTTGAAATCTTATTGTTGAGTTAAAGTCTTTCTATACTGAATAATGGGTAAGTGTATTAAAAACACACTGGAGTTTGACAGTTTGAAGTTGGAAAGCAGACTTTCTCTATATATACTTGTATAAAAATCTGTGTCTACAGCATATTGAAATAGAAAACTACATGCTAGTATATTTTTGGGCTTATTGAATTGATAAACTATAGGCAAAACTACCGGCCATCATACATATAAATACATCCTATTGATTTAATTAAAAAAAACGCATGCTATATTGCTATTATAAAATATATTGTTTTAAGCCTCTTGAATTGAAAAACTGCAGGAGCCTATATTGAATTAAAAAACAGCATGCTATGGCAAAGGTGAGTGAAAGATTGGGCTTGTTTTTTCTCAAATGTGCTGAGCTTATGTACATCTTATGGCAAAGGAGCAAAAAGTATCATGGATAAAACGTTTGAAGATTTCCCTTGGGAAGTTAGAGTAGAGGTGGATGGCAAAGAGATTGAAGTGCCTGAGGTGTGTTTTTACTAATAATTTCAGTTTACACTACAAAGTGATAGAAGGTATATAGCTTCATGTACGACAGTTGATGCTTAAGTTTAAGCTAGAGGTGATATTTCAACATCACATGAAGAGAACTAGAGGAGCAGTAATGGAGACACCAAGTTTAGCAGATGATTCCATTACCTAGCAGCAATAATTAAGTGAAATCTATGGGACCAAGATATTAAATCTGATAAAGATTGGTTGATTCACAATCCATTTTCTCTCAATTAAAGCTCACATGAATAACAACACAAGGCAACAAAACCAGATAAATAAATTTTTCATTTGAAAACAAATATGCATTTCTAAGTTAACTCAGACTTTAATTCACAACCAAACCAATTTCAACTACCCCAATCAAAATGAATAACTATTGGAATCAGAAACAACTAGATCGAGTAAGGTCCAAAGAGATATACGTACCCATCTCAATGTCGATCGAAGGGGAGGTTTAGATTCAAGGTTCGAGCTCCGCAGGATCGAGAGAGGACTCCGGACAAAGGCTGCGGGGAGCGCAGGGGCATCGTCGCGGCCTCTGTGGATGGCTCTTGACCTCCTGGTTCAGCAGGGATTCACGGACAGAGAAAGGAGTACAGGCCGTCGGGGTCGGCGTCGACCTTGGGTCCCCGGCAACGAGGCGAAGGAGCGCGAGGAGGAGCGGCGTGCGTGAGCGCGAGGACTCGGGGGCGTTCAAGGAGGGAGCTGAGGAGCGGGGTTGTTCGAATCGGAGAGTGAGAGAGAGGTGGCCTCAGATCTGGCGTTGAGGGGTCGATTCAACAAACAGGGCGGCTTTAGCCTCCTACAATCCGGTGGCGGGCTGAAGGCAGAGCCATGGGAGGAAGACGGGTGCTATGGGTGCTTGGAGGGAGATCGAGAGAGCCATCAATGGATGCGACCAATGAGAGAGGCGAGAGGGTGAGGGTTTGGAGACAGACCGGTGAAGGAAGGGTCACGGGAGGAAGGACCCCGAATGAGGAAAGTGAAGGATGCATAGTGAGGGAGACGGAATGAGGGGAGGGGAGGAGGCGGAAGCCATTGAAGAGGGGTTTCAGAGCTCGAGGGAGCGACGACGGTAGGTGAGGAGAGAAGAAAGAGATGAGAGGAAGGGTTTGTCTGAGTGAACAAAAGGGGAGTATTTATTAGGGTTCGGGTTAGGTCTTTACACATGCGGAAAAGTTAGCTTCGGTGCACTGTTACCGTGGCTAAGTCATGAAAAACCCAATTTAATGGCCACGGTAAGCCTAACTGGGGTGGCAAAATCGACCCAATAGCCACGGCAAACTCACCCCGTTGCTAATATCTTGGCTTTTTTTTCAGATACAATGCTTGCCGTGGCTACTGCCGTGGCAAAAGGGTATAAATTGCCACGGAAAACGCTTGCCGATGCTAGCTGGGGTGGCAAAATTAATTTTTTTTTTGTAGTGATATTTAACACTCTAAACAGAAATTCACGTACCTTGGTAGTCAAATTCTACAGGACTTTCTTCACCGATCTTACCATTGATTCTCACACCTTTAAAATCAAAATCGTTTTCTATCGGTCTTTCTCAAACCACAATCCCTTATCAATTTGTGAAATTAACTCCAATGAGGGAAAAGCGCAAGAGAATTGCATCGGATAATAGAGGTGAACTTCCCGACATAAACATCGCTTCATCGTATAATTGTGTAAGTTTGCCTTATATTTTACGACTGATAACATCCAGGATTACAAGGACTAACGACAATCTCAAGAGCCCCTCTCACTGATCGATCCAATTGTAAGTGCTACATGTCTAAATTTACATCATTTTTAATCCATGAATATTTATAAGTAGCACTATTTTTTATGTATGATATTATGTTTACAGTGAGCAATGAACCTACAACTTCATCTCTCAACCAATTTGTCGGATTGTCGAATCAATTTCAGGGAGGTAGTGCATTTACATTTAATATATCGTTTTGAATTATTGACTACAAAAATATATTTGTTCGGGATGTTCTTATAATTTTCTATTCATTTTAGGCAACATAATTGATAAGCAAACTAGCAAGGGTATCATTATTAATTTTGTTTCCTACTTTCGTAAGTGAAATGCTACATATACCACCATATAATATTTGATATATGTATAAACCTCTGGAAAATAGATTACGAAGAATAACCTCGATGAGAGAGAAGCGCACCTCGACTGTACCACAGGATTTAAGTATGTATAACTATATCTAATATAATTTTTTTGCAGTCAATAACGTGCAATATGCCTCTCTTTATTTACCAAATATTTTTCATGTCGAAAACGAGGAGTACGTGGTTCAAACTCAGTTCAAACACCCCCGCCCTTAAACATAACCCCTCGCAGAGACATCCCCATAGGTAATTTTCTCAATGTTTACTAACATATATTACAAATATTAGATATATATAATTATACATATACTCCATTTAATCCTCTTATTTTAATTCATGTGCTTTTACAGTCAACTATGGCAACAGGACCGTTGATCATCAAACTAGCAAAGGTATCATATCTATATCATTAAATTTTTCAATATAGCTTCACGAGTATACAGATCACATATAGACTATATAGTACACCACTAATCACTGTCAGATAATCTTCCTAGAAAATAGATCAAGGAGACTAACTGCAATGAGAGATAAACGTCAACAGAATGCACCACGGACTCCAGGTTCATTTATTAGAGTAATGTAATTTCAAATGTATGCATTCAACAATCGAATTACTTAAGAAATTAACCATTTATAAATCAATCATTATAGATGTTTCAAATGGAGGAGAACATGGTGCCAATTCCATTCCCATACCACCTATAAATGGCAAAGCTCCTACGATACCCCGTCACATCAGGGGACAACATGGAGGACTTGCGTTTATGACTCAAATAGATCGAGGCTCTCAAGATATCAACACTATTCCAATGCCCCCTCTCAGAGACATGACCAACTGTAACTCAGAATATATTTTTTACTCTTAACTCCTAATATCTAATCTTATCCGTATTACTAATGTATGATACGCAGGGGCGGAGGGAGGGGGGGGGGGGGGGGCATGAGGTGGCTCGATCCCCCCTGGCTCGGAGGAAAAACGTAAAAAAAAAATTAAAAATATGTATTTTTTTGGTAATTTTTGATAATTTAAGGGTTAAAAGAAGTTAATTTGAAAGAAAAATCAATTGATGTGGTTAGCTCAGTTGGTAAGGGGTGGGAATTTGAATGATTTGGTCTTGAGTTTGAATCCTCATAGCTTCATTTTATGGATTTTTCTCCCCTTTAATTTTTTAAACTTAAAATAGCTATTTAAATCATACATTTAATGTGTTTTGTACTATATTTTTTACAACAAAATTATATCTTATATATATTCAAAAAAAAAAATTCCCGAGCCCCCCCTCGATTATTTTCTGCCTCCGCCCCTGATGATACGTACTTATTTACAGCTAGCAATGGCAATGGATCATCGTCTTCGAATCAACGTGTAGTACGACCAACTCAATCCCAACAAGGTAGTATATGTAATGCTTTTGATCACTTGGAAATACATTTATATTACTAATGTACTTAACGTATTTACAGGGAACCATACCCTTCATCCTTCATATTTGAATCAATCCGAAAGATTTCCAACTCAAACGGGAGAAGAGAAGGTACTCTTTTACACACTTTGTCCTACTTTTCATTCATATGCTATATTTTACATAATAACAACAGCATTTAAAATTTATACCTTAGACTCATTTCATATTTTTAACACTTTCGTAGATAATGAACAAGAGGGCTCGGATAATGATGATGATTATTCTTTACCAACGACCGATGATAATGGTAATCAACATGTATTTTATACATTTGTTATTTATATAGTTCAAAGTAAATTATTCCTCATATCACTTTGCTTATTTTGTTTATTCTAGCATCATCAGTCTACTGGGATATTGGTGATCCATCATGGGAATGTGAATACTGTGGAGCGATAATGTGGTATGCCGAACGGGTAGACAAGCGGAGAACAAAAGACTCGAAGCCTAAATTCTCTTTGTGTTGCGGGAAAGGAAAAGTCGAGTTACCTTTGCTAAAAGATCCACCTCCGCTTCTTGGTTATTTATTGATGGCAGGCGATGCCATCAGCAACCACTTTGTTAATAACATTCGTTCTTATAATATGATGTTTGCATTTACATCATTGGGCGGGAAAGCTAAAATTCTCCGACCCAATGGATCTGCACCTTATATCTTTAGATTACATGGTCGAAACTGTCACTTGATAGGAAGCTTGATGCCACCCGAAGATGCGCCTCCAAAGTTTTCGCAGCTCTATATATATGATACGGAGAATGAAAATTCTAATCGAATTCGTGCGGTCCAGTATGTATCTTTCTCTAGCTACTAAATATTGTAATTGAAATTATTCCATGTATATGATATATATTGTTTTCTGTATTTCTACATGGTTTATAATGATGACAGTTCTTCCATGCCCTTTAATACAGTCCCAACGGTCCAAGTAATCTTGAGGAGTGCATCATCACAGCCTTGAAATCAATGATCGACCAACACAATCCTCATGCTAAGGCATTTAGAATGGCACAAGAAAGGTTCAAGAATGATGCATTCGCAAATGTCACACTAAGGCTGATAAGTGCAAGGGGGTCTGATGGCAGAAAACAGAATGTTCCTACTACATCCGAAGTTGCAGCACTTATAGTGGGGGACATAGGCCACACTATTGACCACCGAGATATAGTGTTGCAGACAAGAAGTGATTATTTGAAACGAATTAATGAGTTGCACCCATCTTACCTTGCTCTGCAATATCCACTGATATTTCCATACGGTGAGGATGGATACCGGACTGATATTAAGCCACGTGATGATGTTGGTGACACTACCAAAAGAAAGTGGGAGAGAGTGAGAATGAGAGAATGGTTTGCATATCGCTTTCAAGAAAGGAAAAGAGAAGCAAAAACCTTATTATACAGTCGAAGATTATGCCAAGAACTCTTGGTGGATGGTTACAGCACTGTAGAATCTGATAGGCTTAATTACATCAGAACTCACCAGCCAAAGTTGAGAGCTGACATGTATAAGAATTTGAGCAAGGCTGTGGTTGAAGAGAATGACGAAGCTACATCAGTTGGAAAGCGCATTGTGCTACCTTCGACTTTTGTTGGCGGTCCTCGATATATGAAGCAGAATTATCAGGATGCAATGGCAATATGCAGATATTATGGATTCCCTGATTTGTTCATAACCTTCACCTGCAATCCAAGATGGCCGGAGATTGACAAATTCATGAATGAGAGAGGCCTGAATCCCGAAGACCGACCAGATGTTGTAAGCCGGGTATTCCAAATTAAACTTGATGACATGATCAAAACTCTTACAAAACGCAAGCTGTTCGGACGCGTGAAAGCAGGTACCTTTGATTTCAATTAGTATTTATTATCTATATTTTCCAAGTTTGTATCCTATGCTTATCATTATTGAGTAAACTTCTTTCATATATAATCCACTAAAAACTTTTTACCCCATTTCCAGTTATATACACTATTGAATTCCAGATGAGAGGACTACCCCATGCCCACATCATATTATTCTTAAATCGGGATGACAAGATTCCTACTGCTGAAGGTATTGATAGGGTTATTTCGGCTGAGATTCCAGATCCGGTCAATGACTCTGCTCTATTCCAGATCGTTACTGGCCTAATGATTCATTCTCCATGTGGAATTGTCAACTCAAGAGCTTCTTGCATGAAAGGAGGTAAATGCCTCAAGAATTTTCCAAAGAGCTACATCGAGAGGACAACAATTGATGATCAAGGTTATCCTGTGTACAGAAGGAGAAAAGGACACACAGTGATTAAAAACGATGTCACTATAGATAATAGATTTGTAGTTCCATATAACAGAACCTTATTGCTCCGGTATCGTGCTCATATCAATGTTGAATGGTGCAACCAATCTAGAGCAATAAAGTATTTATTCAAGTATATAAACAAGGGTAACGATCGTGTCACGGCAACCTTGGCTGCCCCACGTGAAGCCACACAACCTACTAAATGCGAGGATGAAATCAAAGCGTACTATAGTTGTAGGTATGTTCAAGATGATTATAATATTTATCCCTTCCTTCTCATAGTAATCCATTACATATGCTATCTAACAAATGTCCGTGCAACATGTGTTTGCAGGTATATATCCCCTTGTGAAGCAGCTTGGAGAATTTTCACATTTCCCATCCATTATCGATCGACACCTGTGGAAAGGTTGAATGTTCATCTACCTGGTGAGCAACATGTCATCTATAACGACGATGATCCTATAACTGATGTCCTAAACAGGTCCAAAGTCGATAGCTCGATGTTTCTGGCTTGGATGGAGTCCAATAGAAAATATGAAATAGGGAAGGATTTGTATTACTATCAATATCCATCAGAATTCGTATGGAATGCACAAAACAAGGAATGGACTTTGCGAAAGAAGGGATTTTCTATTGGGAGAATATATCACATAACTCCCGGAAGCGGAGAGAGGTATTACCTAAGAATGTTGCTAAACCATGTTAAAGGTCCAAAGTGCTATGAGGATATAAGGACTTTCAAAGGTATTACTTATCCTACTTTCAAGGATGCATGTTACGCCCGGGGATTATTAGATGATGAAAAGGAATACATTGATGGAATAGAGGAAGTGAGTTCTTGGGGATCTGCAAACTACCTCAGACATCTATTTGTCATCCTTCTACTATCTGGGAGTATATCAATGCCCAAATATGTTTGGGACAAAACATGGAATTTTTTATCAGATGATATTCTTGCTTATCAGAGGAGAATACTTAGAATTCCTGGTGTGTTCCACCCCCTATTACACCACTCTGTTAATTTCCTAACACTTTTTATGTCACCTAATGATAATAAACCTATGCATGTTCTGTGAAAACTAATTGACCGTTGCACCGAAAGCTTCAGTAACGATGCTTATTGTTTGGTGACACATCCCCTTTTTTTCCTGTTGTACTATAATAACAATTATTTGTTTATATATTTATGCAGACTTGCATCTTAGTGATGATCAGTTGAAGAATTTTGCTCTTGCTGAATTGGAAAAGCTGCTGCAATCCAATGGGTGTAGTCTGAAAATTTTTCCGGAAATGCCAGTCCCAGATGAAGCTCTGTTGTCGAATCGCCTAAAGAGGCTAATTGAGGATGAGCTTCGGTACGATATACAATCACTGATTGTTGAACATTCTAATCTACTCTCCAGGTTTACAGAGGAACAGCAAGAGGTGTATGATGAAATTGTTCGCGCTGTAGATTCAGGTAATGGTGGCGTATTCTTTCTATATGGCCACGGGGGTACCGGAAAAACCTTCATCTGGAGATCTCTGTCAGCTGCTCTGCGTTCCAGGGGTGAAGTAGTTATTACAGTAGCATCGAGTGGAATTGCAGCTCTCTTGATTCCGGGTGGCAGGACAGCGCACTCTAGATTTGCATTGCCAATAGATATACACGATGCATCTACATGTCATATACAACCGGGTACAGAATTTGCTGAGTTAATCTCCAAGGCGAAACTTTTAATTTGGGATGAGGCTCCAATGATGAATAAATTATGTTTTGAAGCCCTCGATAGAACTTTACGAGATGTTCTGCGAACTTCCAATCCAAACAACTTGCATCTTCCTTTCGGGGGGAAAGTCGTTGTGATGGGTGGAGATTTCAGGCAAATTTTGCCTGTGATACCTAAAGGAAGTAGAGAGGATATAGTTTCTTCCTCCATAAATTCCTCATATTTGTGGGATTGCTGCAAGGTTCTTAAGTTAACCAGAAACATGAGGATACAACATGGGAAAACAGGTTTGGAAGTAGAGGAAGCAAGACAATTTGCATCATGGATATTGAATATTGGAGATGGCAAGGAGGGTGGGCCCAATGATGGTATAACTGACGTACAAATTCCTTCTGATATGCTTATAACATATACCACTGATCCAATCGCAACGATTGTTGAGTCGATATATCCTTCTATTCTCCAAATAGATAATCGAGCTGAGTGCTATGAAGACAGGGCTATTCTTTCACCAACCCATGAGGTTATTGAGACTGTTAATCAGTACATATTGTCTCTGCTGCCGGGTGAAGAAACAACATATCTCAGCTCTGACAGTATCTGCAGATCGGAAGAAATTTACGAAGATGATGCTCAAGTGTATTCTACCGAATTTCTGAATGGTATTCGATGTTCTGGTGTGCCAAACCATGTCCTTAGACTGAAGATTGGTGTTCCTATCATGCTCCTAAGAAATATTGATCAATCGTCAGGGCTGTGCAATGGCACTAGATTGATAGTAACTAGACTAGGTGTGCACATAATTGAAGCTGAGGTAATTTCTGGCAGCAACGTTGGTAATAGAGTATATATACCGCGTATGGCGCTTTCACCATCAGACACTAAATATCCATTCCGTTTTCAAAGAAGACAATTTCCTGTTATTGTTTGTTTCGCTATGACTATAAACAAAAGTCAAGGACAATCACTGTCTGAAGTGGGTTTGTACCTTCCGAAACCTATGTTCTGCCATGGACAACTTTATGTTGCATTATCCAGAGTTACCACTAAGAAAGGGTTGAAGGTATTAATATGTGATGAGGACGGTCGACCAAAAAATACAACCATCAATGTTGTGTACAAGGAGGTTTTCGAAAACTTGAACTGACCATGTGAGTTACCATAATTCAATCTTTTTTTTATTATCATTTATGGCTTACTATGTTTACTCTTCGGTATTTTTCTTATTATGATGTCTGGCTCACTGTCATTCATTATTTTTCCTTCTGATCAAAGGTTTCCATCAGTGGGCCAGGTCTACCTTCATGACAGTGCAAGCCAGCAGATTTTCGGGGCATGATGTGTATGGATGTGGAACTCACTGATGACTATCAGCCTGTACACCATTGATGAGAAGTTGTTCAGAATTATATGGTTGAACTATTTAAAATCACAGCGACGTGTCGCTTGCATTACATTGAGCTTGAATTTTTTGCATTATCTCTACTGTTTTGAATTCAACTGCATTACAGTATTTATGAGCATCTGTTTTGAATTTTTAGCATGCCACTGATTTTTTGCATTATCTCTGTGGCCTGAGCTATAGTTAATATATCCAAGATTTTTTGCATTATTTCTGTATCACGTAGGACATATTCAACCGTATAAATTCTGCAATTCATTCCACACGTTACTGGTGAATAGCTTTGATTAAAAACATTGACAGTCTCTTTTAAGTTCCATACCAGCCTGCCACAAACTGATCATTTGCATACAATTAGTTTTATACCAGCCTGCCACAATATGAGTGTATAAAAATAAGGTCCCCTTTAATAAAAATACCATAGAAAAATCAGAGTGAGACAAAATAATCCAAATGTCAATAAAGATAAACTGAAATACATATGTACGATCTTTCAAAAGAGGTGCATAAGCAAAGAACAATTGAGCTTGCAAGTCCAAGTTCTCTTGAGCACCAAGAAGTTTGCCACTTGAATCCATCGAGTGGCATATTCAATGCACATTCATAGTGCTTAGACTCAATTAGCTGTAAATATGCAATAATATGTTTACACTTTTCAAATGGAACTTAAAATATTGAATACGTAAAACCATCTCTCAAATACTAAACTCATGGTTCATTGCCATTCCAAACCAGAAAATATTCAACCTACCTATAAGCTACTGATGAAGGAACCAACTCAGATAAAATTTCATTCATAATAATTGCATGAATATGCTAGCTCCATGACTCAATTGGTCTCTTTTACTGCTCAAGATTCACTGTACAAAACTTGATCCATCAATATATCAACACTTGCTTCCAAAACAGACAGTCCATCACTCCATCATATTTTATTTGATTCGAAAATTAGAAACATATGGCAAACAGCTAGATTAAATATAGCATCCCAGATAAAAAAGGAGTTAATAACAACTAAGCATTAGCTATGGTTGGATAAATGTGGTTAGCAGCTTCTTGGTATAGTTTAGTTTGCACTTATGATCTGAAATAAACATACTGTAATTGCCCCATTTTAAGAGCACATGTATAAGGAGCCTATGCGGGATTTGAACCCGCGTCTTTGTGGTTAATCACAATGCTCTTCCAGTTTTGAGCTAATAGGCTTAAACTCATGTAATTCATTCTTAGCTAAACGTAACTAGCGAATCACTTAGCAAGAAGCGAAACCAGCATCACCAAGTTGATCAAACCCTCTATAAAAAATCCACCAGATCATAAGCTTTATAAAAAAAAAATTGTGAATTAAACCTAACAATCTGGCGTTTAAGCTAGACATAAATAAAAAACATTCAGCCATTAGCAGCAGTATCGATTTGAATAGGGCAATCACTGCTCCAGCTGTTGTAGTCAGTATACACAACAAGCTTCACAAAGATTACAGCATGAAAGCAACATTTTATTCAGACGAAGAATACAAGTTATCGAAGAGCTTCATATGACACAACAACCGAAACTTTTGTTTATCTAAACAAAACAAGATTTGGCTTTAATGAAGAAACAACATAAAAAATCTACAACTACCACAAATTTTTAGCACCATCTTCTGTACTAAATGCCAATATATTTGCCCTAATTGACACAAACCTTAACAAATAAGAGTTGTAATCTTAAAGGTTACAGGATGAAGATTCAATAATAATGCCTCTGAAAAAGGGATGATGGAAGTCATGTCAATGTTTAATTTTTATGGCCACCCATAAACTGAACCATCTACATTTAAACTAACCATACTGATGATACTTTTCCTAATACTAATATAACATGAATCCACAACCTTCAACAATTAACACAATATACATTCACCACAAACCTCAAATTCTTTCGATGTGGATATGGTGTTGCCGGTCATTATTGTTCAGAGCCTCTCTGACTTTGGCCAACAGACTATAAGATGAAACAGACTTCCTGAAAACATTCAGCCATTAGCAGCAGTATCAATTTGAATAGGGCAATGTCTGACCTAAACGAAGCAGTCCTAACAAATAGATCAGCCCTGGGTTTTCCCAAATCCCAAATCACTCAGATCATATCAAAATGAGGACAATTTTGAGGGAAAAGAAGGGGAAAACCAGACTGTTCTCCAAGTTTCTGAAGCTATTGATTCCCCGTCTTCAAGTCCTTCTCAGGCCTTCTTTCGGCCTCTCCTAAGCATCCTTTCCCAACTGTCCAAAACACATGAATTAGCACCCAACTTTTATATCGAACCCATCACAGATTGCATAGGTGAAGTTGAATTCTGAAATTACAAGTGATAAATCGCCTTGGTTAGATTTTTGGGTCCCAATTCGTCCAAATCAACCCAATATTAAGGGAAATGTAACTGGTAAGAAAGAGGCCAAACCTGGTGGTTATTTAGGTCGCATCCAGCTTTCGTCCTCTTTGATTTTTCACTTCGAAATTGGGGATGGAGTTTTTTCAAATCCAAATTGACAAAGGTTAATTGCAAGAATAATGTCGAATCTTTGGATTTTATGAATGATTTAGGAAAACATAACATTGAAGTCGCTACTTCTGCAGCTCAGCAGGTCTGGCGAGTCAGGAGGGCTGGCGAAGAGCGTGGGAGTGAGAGGGGAGGCATCGAGATTGTGGAAGAAGCCACAACAAGTAGTGAACATGGGCGACTATGGACAGCCGGCGTCGGAGTCGCGTCTCTAACCGGCATCGAACCGAGGTTGAGTGGTGGCAGCGCTCTATGGAAGGAGAACGAGAATGATGAAAGGAGGGAGGCTGGAAGAGGAAGGTGAGGGTGCGTCCGTGGGAGGCTCTAAGCCTACTTTGCTACGGAGTATATTGTAATTCCGATATTTTAATTCTTTTCCAATCATAACCTTTTAATTCTTAAATTTTCATATCATTATAACAGACTTTTTTTTTATTAACAATACCTTACACACTCTTTCTCACTCAATATATATCCTAATCTGAATCATTCCTTATATTAAAATCATATCCATTTAGGAGTTTAACAAGAAAAAAAATATCAGATCCATTTACGGATATACTTGATCTAATCTGATATATTTCCAGATATTTATAAATCACCCTATTTAATCGACACGTTTGTAGCAATGTTAATCGTTTCAATCAATTAACACCTATTAGATTTAGATCAACTTTTTCTTCATCAATAATAATGCTAATAATAATAACAACAACAACGTACATATAACGGGATACATAAAAAAATATATATCAAACACTCTAATACTTATCATGTTAATTTGGGATTATCCTTGCAACTTAATACTCTTTGGATAAGCAAGAATCTACGGTAGTAACTATTAAATAATAACGGGAGCGAGGAAAAAAACTATCAAATAATAATAAATTACACTACAAAGCAATCTCTCATTAAAAAAAATCCAATCTAAATTGTATTTCAATATGGGTATATATAATGGTTGACCTTCTCCCAATTCCCCCATTAACTGATATATGCAAATTATATGAATTCATTCTATTTTTCTCATTCTACTTTCATCATATAACCTCATCAATATGGAGCAACGGGCAGAATTAATCCCTTTTTCTGAGGTACACATATACGGAGTATTATATTTTTGTTTTTTTAACTTTATATTTGTTATTCACTTACATGTTTTGGTTCCTGTAATTCAATTATTAGTATTTGGATTTTTTTTTTACCTGCTTAAAATTGATCCATTGAATTTGAAGATGAATCTCCTGTTATTGAAGTATATTTTTTTGAGAAATTTACATAAAACCACCAATTAAATATGATTGTTTTCACTTAACCACCCATTAAATTTGAATTTACAGAAAACCACCCAAATCCATATGCCCTCTTATTCCAGTTAATTTCATGGTAAAAAGAAGATTGCCCCTCCACTCAGATCTAGAACTCTAGAAGGTTATTCCATTAGTTGCTTCTTTCTTTGAAATTGATGGTGTTGTTTGTCTTTTTATTTTTTTTTATATATATATATATATACTTTTTCTTTTGATTTGCAAATTTTAATTCTTAGTCTGTTAGATGTGAATTGTTTCTTAATTTGGTGTCTTTGCAAACAAATTAAAAAAATATATAAAGAAATTAATACTCGGATTGGGTTGTGCCAGTATAGATTTAGGAAGGGGCGTGAGAGGAAGGAGATTGATGTGAATTGTGATGCAATTGTCTTTGGAGGAGAGGCGTAGAAATTTTGACAACCGGAGATAAAGGCCGTGACGAGACAAACGATGAATTCGAATAAACCTATACTTAACGGAGATTTGTAATACTGTATTACTATCTATATTTCTTATAATATCCACAATTTATAATAAATGATATTGTTTTTTATTTTGTAGCATGATATGGCACATTCTGAACTCATCACTTTTGGACAAATCACCGAAGAGAGAGTATATAATTCTCACGTGCTATTTCGTATTATTCGATTGTGCCGTGTTATCAACTTTTTTCTTGGTAGTCATATTTTCATGTACTTATTGGATCAGCAGGTTATTCTCTTTCTTAATAAGTACGCAACATTATTTTCTTTCAACTTAAATTTTTACTCTAAGTAACATACTTACAACTACTGCTTAACTTTCTATCGTTTGCTTTTCAACTTTCTATCTTATGCATTTCAGGGTGCGAAAATAGAGGCCAGGGTTAGAGAGGATCTTCGGCCGAAATTCATTGATATATTACATGAACAATCAATTTACGTGATTTTTAGATTTCAATCTTCACTGAAGATTGGTGCTAATAAACTTAGCAACCACCGATTGTCAATTAATTTCTTGCCCAATACAGTTGTTTACCGACCAGATGATGCAATTACCCCCGAAATTCGTGTTTTTGGGTTCAATTTTATTGAATTCGAACCTATACTCGATACTCCTTGGATACATCACAGCTGGGTGATAGGTATATTATAATATATTATTTTAATTAATTAATAAGCAAATATTTATATACACTAATATTTCTATCTTATACTTTGCGATAGATGTCATGGGAGAAGTTCATCAACTATCTCCGACCAAACATGGTAGATTTGATCTTCTCTTGAAAAATGACAGGCAAGTTCATTATTTGTATATGCATTGATTTGTATATTTTGTTAAAATTTATTTACTTTCTCATCTTTGACATTGAATTTTTTTTCCACAGGAATCGTATCTTGAGGTGCTCTGTTGGTCCGGAATTATTTAATCAACTATATACCATACATCCGGATCTGCAAAGACAATGGATGGTTATATTTCAATTTGTGGTTATACAAGTTGATGGATCAGGTAAGTTTCAACTCATATTCACCTTATTTCTCAAAATTGTCAATAATTACAATTTATTTTATTTTACATTATCAACGTGTATTCTTTACTGATATGTTTTTAACTTTTGTTGTGTGTAGGTGAGATAATATTAAAAACTTTAGCCGATGTGTCGAAGATGTATGTAAATCCGACTTTTTCCGAAACTAACGCGTATAGAAGAAGGTCATTCCTTATTCCACTTTTTTTTTATCTATTATTACTTAATATACCTATATAAATATGACCTATTTTTATTTTACAGATTTCTTAGACCCGACGGTACATCCAACCCCAAAACTGCGAAACGACGCCTTGAATTCTCCAACAATATAGATTAATGAAATTTTTAGTATCTACATAGCACCTTTTAATTATCGATCGACTATGTGACTTGAGTTTGCGGAACCCGTTTATTAGATTTATCATTTGGATGTTTTGATTTGATTTATTTTTACAATTATTTGGATGTTTCGATTTAATAGTATTTCACTATAGACTTTTTCATATTATCATAATAAATATTATAATATATATATAGATAAATCGTGATAGTATATTCTAAAATATATAGTATATTTTACAAATCCCGTGCGTCGCGCACGGGTACTGCGCTAGTATACTCTTAATTTAGAACACTTTAGACTTATGTGTCAACTTCTCCTTAATTCTCTCTTTTCCACCAATCATGTTTTTTATCCCTTTTTTAATTATTTATTTTCTTTAATTATTATTTTTATTCTTTTTTTTTTATCTCTTTAAACTAATCACATTTTTTTTCTTTTATTCTTAACATATTTACTAACAATTGGGCTTAATTTAAAACATTAAAGAAAAAAATGTAACCATCTATATCTATATATACTCTTAATTTAGAACACTTTAGGCTTATGTGTCAACTTCTCCTTAATCCTCTCTTTTCCACCAATCATGTTTTTTTTATCCCTTTTTTAATTATTTATTTTCTTTAATTATTATTTTTATTCTTTTTTTTATCTCTTTAAAGTAATCACATTTTTTTTCTTTTATTCTTAACATATTTACTAACAATTGGGCTTAATTTAAAACATTAAAGAAAAAAATGTAACCATTGGGCTTAATTCAAAGCATTGAATATAACTATTGGTTATGACACATCACATTTAAACAAATTTATAATGATATTTTTTTTATAAACGATACGGAGTATTATTATTATTATTATTACTGAGTGATTCAATCTATATTTATGTATTATACTTTGGATGAGATTTTATATAAAAAAATTTCCAGAGAATTATAAAATACATTTGTGGTAATGATTTTTATTTTAGCTTTTATTAATATTTCATAATATTTTTTTTATATTGCTAAAATTTTAGTTTAAAAAAATCGCACCATGGTGCGGGAATTATACTAGTTTAATTTAATTAGGCCACCGTAACAAGTTGCGGTTACTTGAATACGGTTGTAAAGGCCCGGATTTTTAAATAATAAATTTCAACAAATAATATAAATGGATTTAAGTCCAAAAATAATAATAAGATAAAGTAAAATAAAAAAAATTCGGATTTGAAAATTTAGGAGTATTTTAAACGCGTCAGGATAAAGTCGAGCGAGCGGGTTTTAAGTCTATTCCGCTATCTTGAATTCTATTGTGCGTACAATTCCTAATTTATTTTCCTTTTTCCTTCTCTCTCTCTCTCTCTCTCTCTCTCTCTCTCTCTCTCTCGTTCTCATACCCGTGACTTGGGAAGCCCAGCTGCACCTCCTTTGTCTTCTTCTTCATATTGTGCAACAACCCACCTCCCTTATCTTTTAGATCCCCCTTATGGCAAAGAGTCAAAAGAAAGAAACCACCCATGCCTGCAATCCTTCAACCCCCCCTTAGACTTGCCTGCAATCCTTCAACCCCCCCTAGACTTCAATTTCAATTCCCCTTTTTCTATCTTGTGAGGTTCAGAGGAACCATTCCTCTTCACATTTCAACACCAAACACAGCTTTCCTCTCCCCTTCTCCTCCTATTTCTTCCCTTCAAAAGGAGCCCTTGTCTCCTGATTTCGGAGCTGCCCACCACCACCGCCACCACCCTGCAGCCTCCGGCACCACACCGCCGCCGTCGCTCCCTCACCTCCCTGTTTTTCCGACGAAGACGCCGAGGCGAGTAACACCTCCTCTCCAATCCTTCCTCCTCCTTCAGCCAGCAGCAGCAGCAACTGAACCCTCGGCGTCCCCGAGCAGCAACAGCGCACCCGTCGACTTCCGACGCCGGCAAACCAAGGGAGACCGACCGTGAGAACCGACGCCGAGCAAGCGCAGCCCCCTTCTTCCTCTTCCTATGTTCTCGCCATTTTCGATCGGTCCGAGGAGCATCCCCACGTCTCCGGCGAGCTCAGTCGTTTCGACGGGCGTTCTCCGACGAGCTTTGAACCTCCTCTCGGTGAGCTTCCTCTCCCTCCATCTTCTTTCCGTTCCGTCCGTGTGTGTGTTGGTGTCTGCCGGAGTCGGAGGCCGGGATCTGCCGCCGGGCAGCCTCCCCTGTCCCGTCTTCGAGCCCTGTAGGCGAAATGGAAGGAGGAAGAGGAACAGTGTTCCTTCTCTCCCCCATTTCCTCAATCCGGCCCTACTGCCACGTCACCCGCCTTGTCAGCCGTGTGGGCCTGCTCACTTCTCTCCTCTTTTCGGATTTGAAATGAATGGAAATGGAAGAAGGCTTTGTTTTGGGCCTATTATCCGATGGGCTGAACTGGATTTTTTTTAACAAAAATGGAATGGGGCTGGGCTGAATTGTTTTGTTTTAAAAAGAGGGTGAAAATTTGACTCATTCTAACAATTGCCTTCGGTTTTGGTAATAATAAGATGAAGTGGGTTGGTTTATAATCTTTATAAATATAAAATGGTTGGTTTATAATCTTTATAAAATAAGGGGCTGATTTTATAAAAGTGGTTGGGATTTTAAAGAATTTGGAAAATATTAAAGTCGGGGATTGATATAATAAATTTAAAAGAGGAAATTTTGGAAATACCTAAATCTTGTCGAGATTATTTAGGATAAAATAAGTAACGAGTCGATTTTAAGAGGGGATGTTTTATGAGTGCTTTCGGGCAAGTAATTTGAGAAATCATTTGAAACTTGAGTTGACTTAAATTGAGATTCAAGAGTTTGGAAAATATGGTTGATATGATTTTATCAATGGGTTTGGTTGGAAGAATGATTTTGGTTGATGTTGATCGTATCGAAAAGGTTTTGGAAAACGGTTTTACTATCGATTGGTTTTGAGTATATTGAGAACTTAAGTTTCGTACGTATGAATGTTGGTCTGGTAGCTTATGAAACGAATTGATGATAGGTGTGTATTGCCTTGGATTGCTTTGGACTTACATTTGGGCCATTGCTTGCGTTATTTTGCTGTTCTGCATATTCAGGTAAGTCTCTTCGGAGCTTACTCAGATTGAATAGAGTGATTCCCTGCTATAGGTGCATGATATACTAGGTGTTGCATTCATGATCAGCATGCCATGTAGTACCATGCTAGGTTGCATCGATCGTTGAGCATTCTATTTCTTTGTGCGTATGTAAACAGAACGGCCGTTATCTGTGATAGTCCTAGAAGTCTTTGCTAGGGTCATAGGGTAGCCCAGCCTCATCGGGTACCCTGAGTCAATCGAGTACTTCCTTATATTATTATTATGATATGCCTGCGGGCTTTATGGTGGAGCGGGTTAGGCATGCGTGCCGCCCTATTATGAATGAATGCATTCACGAGCTGGCCAGTCTCCGCCTGTCGGAAGGGGTGGAGGTAGGAGAGGGATATGCCACTTGGCATTGTCTTGGGCCCTTTACAGTATTTCTGCACATTATTATGAACTAGGAGCATGCTAGTGTGTTTGAATTTCGTACTGCATTAGAGCATCTTTATTAGGTATAGCGTATATGTGTGCTTATGGTTGGGATGCAGAGAAAGTGGGCATCGATCTGATCCCGCCCCAAATCAATTTTTTTAGGAATTATTATGTTCATCCTATCGTTGCTGTTGCTTATTGCGCGGGTCATTTTGTCGGCGGAAAGTGGGCGCTGGAGTTATAGACTTCACCAGACTCTGATTATATTGTTTGGAAGTATACTTTTGACTCCGTTTTGACCCGGCTCCGCCGTGGCACTTGTATCTGTACTTTACTTCCGCTTTACTTCCGTTTTGAAATGGTTTCCGCGACGTAGTCTTAGGACAGGTTAAGGGTACCCAACGGCCCTTCGAGGTTTTAGGGTTTGAAATCCCTCTTTATTACTGACCTTTGAAATGAGTTTGAAACCTCGACCCGTACCTGGATTGCAAGATCCGAACAAGGGGTTTTATCCCTTGAAACGTAACTCGGGAATCATAATCCCGGGCCGTTACAAAGATGGTATCAGAGCTGAGGTTGTGCAATTCGGGTACAAAAAGGGTCGAGTGTATGTTTTGGAAAACCGCCCATGAATTTCAAATGATTTGAAAGTGTTTTAAAGGGGCAAAATGAATTTAAGATGTCTAACCTAAATTGGACTAAGTAATGAACTCGACTTGTAATAAAATATGGAAAACCGACTAAAGAGGGGATCGAGTGGGTAGAAAGACGTTAGACCATCCTTATTGGATGTAGTTGGAAATGGGTAGGCGAAATATTAGCTTGTTCTTTACAGATGGGTCTGGGAGACTCCAAGGAGGTCATTATGAGTGTCACTAACTGATTCGGTGTTGAGTGCTTGCTATGCTAGATAACTGACTGATATGCCTAACAATTAAATGTGTATTGACTGATCTGTGAAAACGGAATAGTGGGAGTACCCTTGTTTCTGTATGGTCAACCCAGTTATGTGTGATAGCCCGTTCCACGTTGCTAAACCCTTGAGGATCTTATCGAGTCTTTCTCCCGGATGTCAGTGTCTTCCACGGGGAAAATCGGGTTGGTAAACACACTGTGTCAGGAATTATGGTTGGATGTTAAGTTGTCTGAGTGAGTGTTGGAAGTTCTTGATGTCACTTGTGTTAGAAGTGAAGTGTTTATGGGGTTGTCCTTCCTTATCCTTATTATAATCAACTAGTGTCTTCTTGCCATGAAGAGTCGTACCAAAGTCCCACGGGAAAGAGGGGTGATGAGTCGGTTGGGAAGAGTCAATGGTTGCCTTTAGGGATCTCTGTCCGGTTGTAATTGTGACTCCCTCTGAATTGCATGACATAATTCTGTAATCTTTGGCATGTACCCTGTGAATGCCCATTAGTAAAAAGCTACTCATGTTGTTGCATCTATGATTGGGTACCTTGCTTAGGTCTTGTGTTATGTCTTGGCTTCTACTATGATTATATGTTGTTATAGCATGATTACTTGGCCTATTGATCGTATGATTGAATGGATGTGTGAGTTGCATGAAATGAATCTGCATGATTTTACTCTACTAGGTCCATGGTAGTGTGATCGTTAAATTTTGATACCCTGATGAAGCAAGTTCCTTATTTGATACGTGCTACAACTTGATGTCACCATGCCTTATATGATACGTAATTTCCAGTACATGTTGTTGTGATGATCCTTCATGTAAATTCGTGATTGTATAACATTCCGTATCCATGCTAGTCACATTGTTTAGGTCTCGTGTTGTATCTCGCCTTCTGTCATGATTATGTTTGGTTCACGTGTCTAATTGACCTGTTGTAATGATCGTACTACTGATTGGTTAGAAACATGAAGGGCATGATATGGGTCTATATGAATGTTGCTTTCCCTGGATTAGGTCCATGATAGTGTGATCAATTCCTCTTTGTATGAATGTTGATAGATGATCATCTTAGCATGTTGGATGATGACGTGTCAATGCCTATTACCCCTTTTGTGACAAGAATCAATAGCATGCTTGTTTGTTCTGTATACATCAGGTTAATTATTGTTGATTACTCTGCAAATTATACTGTTGTGTGATACTTGCACTGAAATTGGATTATGTTGGTGTAAATGAGTCTTGATAAATGCATGTTTTATCCCAGTATGTGTTGGTTTGAACTCACGTTCCCGTGTTCCAGCTATATTGACCTGTTGCTTAAACTCGTAGTATACATCGTAAAACCTTCCTCATGTTTCTAGATTGCTTGAATGTGATTGAAGTGATTTCTTACGTGCCGCCATGATTAGTTGCATGTATGTATCGCGTGTTATGTTGAGCTTTTAGCATCATGTAGGATCCTCGGTTGTGACTTGTGCGAACTTGTATCTTGCCTACGCTGTTGCTGATTTTCTCTTGAGCTAGGTCCCTGATAGTGTGATCCTCCTTTTTCATATCTTCTTAGGTGTTTTACTCATGATTAGACCGATGTTGAATTCGATGAGCGACTTGCTTTTCGTGATGGTTATCTTGGCATGCTTACATGTTACCTCTTGGTAGAGATTCCCTATTACCCTATGATATTCTCTCGTGCCTGCATGAACGTATGACTGGACACCTCGCATGATCACCCACCACGCTATATCATGATTTCGCATACGCATGATGCACGAATGTTAGAATGGATTTAATCGAGTTACCTTGATTGTGTTAATGATTGATAAATGCTAGTAGTGTCTGGTAGGGCTCATGATTTCCAATATAACTAACTAAAGGGATCACTTGTTGCACTTGTTCTATGATGTGATGACTATTGTACTATATATGTGCTCTATGATGGTTCGCTCTTAACATGATTATAATATGTCGCCAATGATGCCCTTCTTGTTATTTTGATGATGCCTCATGTTTCGTGAATATTATGTTGAGCTCCTCTTAATGACTCTTGACAATGCTTGTATTACATCATGTATCGCTAGTATCGTGTGGGACTCATTGATTTCTAAATGTATCTCGTCATATGATTACGTGCCATGATTGACCTATTATATGATCATTGTGTTAGATGAGGTAGTTACTATGTTGCTATTATATGTTCTCGTATGGTGCATACACCAAACTCGTGCATTGTTCATATATGTGATAATTGTGATGCTCAATAAATCCCACGTATCCTGTTTAAAGTTGCTGAGCATATCTGTTTCCATGGAATCACATACTACTAGTTTACCTCGCATGCATCCGTGCAGGACTTGATTGTGTCTTTTGGAATGAATACGCATGTTCTTGTTACCTTGAGATAGGTACATGTTAGTGTGGGTTAGTGAAATAGATATGCTCCATGATGAATTCGTGTTATTTGTCGCGATTATAACCTAATAGACTTCCATAAGGGCATTGTTGTTATTCCCGGGTCAGAGTCTAGTCCCTAGTCTTGTCATCCTTAGCCTTATTCGTGGTTGTTTCCGAGAGGAACATCGGGTTGTTCACTCTTGTCACTCCCCTATCTCCGCTAACTTGGACTCACCCGCGATAGCGACCGCATGAGAAAGAGAAAGAAAGTTGCATAACGATAGAGCAGTGTGGCGGAAGCGTGGGCCCATAACCCACGGGCCTCAGGATCTATGATGTCGGCGGAACGGGCACGCATCGAGGATCACGGTTACTGTGTACGATATGATTTGCAAGCGGGATTGTTCTTCGTTCGAATTGCTAACCCTTTTGAATGTGTTGACGACGATATTGCACTGACATAGCGATGAGATTTATGTGTTGATGTGCTGAATTGAAAATGACTGTTGCCTGATTATCTGTTGTGTATGATGATATGATTTGATGACTTATAGATCTCATGTACCATGATGTCTTGACGTGTTGCTACTCTAAGTTGCTAAACATGATTTGGATTCCTTTGCCTGTAAAATATGAACTGCAAATGCTGAAAACCTGAATTGTTTATCTTCTAAGGTTATGATGCAACTTGCTATCATGACTTGATTATGTGCATACATGATGAATTGTAATAATGATTGAGCATGATGATAAATTGAAACTTGTTGACATAGTTGCACTACTTGATTATGAAACCATGATGCTATGTTTATAAATGCTGGTTAACCTGATGTAGATCTTATATGTGATGATTTCATGATTGCTTCTTCCTTAAACCTGTGGGTGAGGTCGTTGGTAGCGTGGTAGAAGAGTGGTGAAAGAGCTTGAGTGGTTAGGATCTCGGGGATGTTATGAGATAAGTCGCAAGAGGGAGATGTTGGTTTAGGTAAGATTGAGTGAGCTTCAGGAATTTTGCAAGGCATGATGCTGGTGATATCTTGGGAAGTGTGGGAAGTGTAAGAAATGGCCTTAAGAGAAGTGAGGATGTAGTATGAGAGGGTACTCGGGTGTGGAGTTAGAGATATGAGTTGGATTCTTAGAGGTGGATGGTCTGTGTGAGAGTTTGGTGGAATGAAGACGAGATTTGAGCATCGGGATGAATGGAGATTTCCTTGGGAAATTTTGTCTAAGATGAGGTTGGCGGGTCTAGAAGAGAATTTGTCTTGGCTTGAGAGTGGAGAGGGGTGAGTGGAGATTGTGTTTTATTTTGACTGGTATGATGTGATGATTTTCTTGATTATGTGATTTATTATATTTGCTGGCATGACGTTAGATAGTAACCATGATGCATCTGATAGGGAATGATATTACATGTTGTTATGCAATACTGAAATCTAGTTGGTAGTGACAATTGTTATCATGATATATTGCTGCCCTGCTATGTTGTTTTAGAAGCATGATAGGATGTGTTGTGATATGATACATGAGATAATGTTGTGTTATTATATGGTTGGCAAGCATGACTATTGATATGTTAAATGATGAGTATGACTTGGAATATGGACATGACTCGTATATATGAGATAATGGTGCATGACTTCTAAATGGTCGTTATATGTTTTTGTGACGAGTTAAGGTGATGTCTTTTAGGTCATATATATTGACATTTTGATGATTTATATACTGCTTGATCTCCCTTTTTCGGAACCTTAATAGCATGACCTAGTTGTGTTGATATGTTAACGTGCTGAATATGTTCTACTTGTGTTGCGATATCGATATGCGATGGTGAGATATGATGCGTACTGACGTACTAACCCCATAACATCTAACCCGTTGATTTCTGGATATGTGTGTTTGCGTAATAAGTTATGAGACTTCGATTATGCACTCGTGATGCCTTCAGTGAAAGGATGGTATGATTTATGTTATGAGAAAACATGTTATGTTATTAAGATGTCAATTGGTTGGGATTATCATGGTTGATGTTGAGTCTTGCCATGTGAAAGATGGCTAATGATGTTATGAGTTGATGAGTTGATTGGCTTATGTTTCATATTGAGTTGAGAATGATGATTGAATGATTTTGGAAACTAGGAAGAGAATATGGGATTAGCCCTTAGAGGTGGATGATTCCACCTCCTGAATTCTGAATTTGATTGATTGATATGCGGGAAACTGATTTGGTTTTGGGAGATTTTGACGAAATCTTGAGTTAAAGGGATTTGACTTGTTTTGGTGCAAAGTTCATGGTTAAACGTCGGATTTGAAGATTTGAAACGATATAGAAAGGAAATAACTGGTTTTTAAAAGAATAAACGCTATCGATGGTTTCAACGATTTTGAGGCCAATCTCTTTTCAATTGCGGAATCACACTTGAACCTTTTCAAACCCGGGCAACTCTATGATACTTCATGAAGTGGATACAAGCATTTTATGAGGGCGCTTGTAGGGTGCTTGCTAAGACCTAGTGATTATATTGTAGGGAGTTGTGGTACTTCCGAGAAGTCGAAGCGAGTATGTGATAGGGGCGCTTATCGCATACTTGTCAAGGCCAATTGGAGATGTCACGACTGTGACTAGAATGTTGTGAGAATTCCGGAAGACGCAACCGAGACGATTACAAGATTCTAGGCATGGTCCTTGGACTCATCAATTTCAAACTTCATCCCCTACTTTATTTTGGTTTTAGTCTCGGGGACGAGACTTGTTTTTAGAAGTGGATGATGTAAAGGCCCGGATTTTTAAATAATAAATTTCAACAAATAATATAAATGGATTTAAGTCCAAAAATAATAATAAGATAAAGTAAAATAAAAAAAATTCGGATTTGAAAATTTAGGAGTATTTTAAACGCGTCAGGATAAAGTCGAGCGAGCGGGTTTTAAGTCTATTCCGCTATCTTGAATTCTATTGTGCGTACAATTCCTAATTTATTTTCCTTTTTCCTTCTCTCTCTCTCTCTCTCTCTCTCTCTCTCTCTCTCTCGTTCTCATACCCGTGACTTGGGAAGCCCAGCTGCACCTCCTTTGTCTTCTTCTTCATATTGTGCAACAACCCACCTCCCTTATCTTTTAGATCCCCCTTATGGCAAAGAGTCAAAAGAAAGAAACCACCCATGCCTGCAATCCTTCAACCCCCCCTTAGACTTGCCTGCAATCCTTCAACCCCCCCTAGACTTCAATTTCAATTCCCCTTTTTCTATCTTGTGAGGTTCAGAGGAACCATTCCTCTTCACATTTCAACACCAAACACAGCTTTCCTCTCCCCTTCTCCTCCTATTTCTTCCCTTCAAAAGGAGCCCTTGTCTCCTGATTTCGGAGCTGCCCACCACCACCGCCACCACCCTGCAGCCTCCGGCACCACACCGCCGCCGTCGCTCCCTCACCTCCCTGTTTTTCCGACGAAGACGCCGAGGCGAGTAACACCTCCTCTCCAATCCTTCCTCCTCCTTCAGCCAGCAGCAGCAGCAACTGAACCCTCGGCGTCCCCGAGCAGCAACAGCGCACCCGTCGACTTCCGACGCCGGCAAACCAAGGGAGACCGACCGTGAGAACCGACGCCGAGCAAGCGCAGCCCCCTTCTTCCTCTTCCTATGTTCTCGCCATTTTCGATCGGTCCGAGGAGCATCCCCACGTCTCCGGCGAGCTCAGTCGTTTCGACGGGCGTTCTCCGACGAGCTTTGAACCTCCTCTCGGTGAGCTTCCTCTCCCTCCATCTTCTTTCCGTTCCGTCCGTGTGTGTGTTGGTGTCTGCCGGAGTCGGAGGCCGGGATCTGCCGCCGGGCAGCCTCCCCTGTCCCGTCTTCGAGCCCTGTAGGCGAAATGGAAGGAGGAAGAGGAACAGTGTTCCTTCTCTCCCCCATTTCCTCAATCCGGCCCTACTGCCACGTCACCCGCCTTGTCAGCCGTGTGGGCCTGCTCACTTCTCTCCTCTTTTCGGATTTGAAATGAATGGAAATGGAAGAAGGCTTTGTTTTGGGCCTATTATCCGATGGGCTGAACTGGATTTTTTTTAACAAAAATGGAATGGGGCTGGGCTGAATTGTTTTGTTTTAAAAAGAGGGTGAAAATTTGACTCATTCTAACAATTGCCTTCGGTTTTGGTAATAATAAGATGAAGTGGGTTGGTTTATAATCTTTATAAATATAAAATGGTTGGTTTATAATCTTTATAAAATAAGGGGCTGATTTTATAAAAGTGGTTGGGATTTTAAAGAATTTGGAAAATATTAAAGTCGGGGATTGATATAATAAATTTAAAAGAGGAAATTTTGGAAATACCTAAATCTTGTCGAGATTATTTAGGATAAAATAAGTAACGAGTCGATTTTAAGAGGGGATGTTTTATGAGTGCTTTCGGGCAAGTAATTTGAGAAATCATTTGAAACTTGAGTTGACTTAAATTGAGATTCAAGAGTTTGGAAAATATGGTTGATATGATTTTATCAATGGGTTTGGTTGGAAGAATGATTTTGGTTGATGTTGATCGTATCGAAAAGGTTTTGGAAAACGGTTTTACTATCGATTGGTTTTGAGTATATTGAGAACTTAAGTTTCGTACGTATGAATGTTGGTCTGGTAGCTTATGAAACGAATTGATGATAGGTGTGTATTGCCTTGGATTGCTTTGGACTTACATTTGGGCCATTGCTTGCGTTATTTTGCTGTTCTGCATATTCAGGTAAGTCTCTTCGGAGCTTACTCAGATTGAATAGAGTGATTCCCTGCTATAGGTGCATGATATACTAGGTGTTGCATTCATGATCAGCATGCCATGTAGTACCATGCTAGGTTGCATCGATCGTTGAGCATTCTATTTCTTTGTGCGTATGTAAACAGAACGGCCGTTATCTGTGATAGTCCTAGAAGTCTTTGCTAGGGTCATAGGGTAGCCCAGCCTCATCGGGTACCCTGAGTCAATCGAGTACTTCCTTATATTATTATTATGATATGCCTGCGGGCTTTATGGTGGAGCGGGTTAGGCATGCGTGCCGCCCTATTATGAATGAATGCATTCACGAGCTGGCCAGTCTCCGCCTGTCGGAAGGGGTGGAGGTAGGAGAGGGATATGCCACTTGGCATTGTCTTGGGCCCTTTACAGTATTTCTGCACATTATTATGAACTAGGAGCATGCTAGTGTGTTTGAATTTCGTACTGCATTAGAGCATCTTTATTAGGTATAGCGTATATGTGTGCTTATGGTTGGGATGCAGAGAAAGTGGGCATCGATCTGATCCCGCCCCAAATCAATTTTTTTAGGAATTATTATGTTCATCCTATCGTTGCTGTTGCTTATTGCGCGGGTCATTTTGTCGGCGGAAAGTGGGCGCTGGAGTTATAGACTTCACCAGACTCTGATTATATTGTTTGGAAGTATACTTTTGACTCCGTTTTGACCCGGCTCCGCCGTGGCACTTGTATCTGTACTTTACTTCCGCTTTACTTCCGTTTTGAAATGGTTTCCGCGACGTAGTCTTAGGACAGGTTAAGGGTACCCAACGGCCCTTCGAGGTTTTAGGGTTTGAAATCCCTCTTTATTACTGACCTTTGAAATGAGTTTGAAACCTCGACCCGTACCTGGATTGCAAGATCCGAACAAGGGGTTTTATCCCTTGAAACGTAACTCGGGAATCATAATCCCGGGCCGTTACAACGGTCCCACCCCACCGCATAATACAACGATTGATTCGGATATCCGTCATTAAACCTATCGTCCCAGGATGTGGTGATTAGCGGTGAAAATAGTAAAAATTAGCGGTGAAGATATCATCACCCGTTTAATTAAGGGTATATATGTCTTTTCATTTTTTTCCATAAAAAATCTATTCTCATTCAACCAAATACGCAAAGTATTATTTTCTACAAATAATCTTCATCTTTTGCACCCAAAAAGTATCTCCATCCCCAAAAAGTATTTCCACATCTTAAAAAAAAATTCACTCACAAACACGCCCTTGGAGTAGGGGTGTTATTCGAGCCGAATGAGCCAAGCTTGACATGTTCAAGCTTATTCATTTGTTAAACGAGCTCGAGCCGAGCCCAATTTTTAAACGAGCTTTCTTTTTTTGTTCAAGCTCGGCTTGTTTTAGTAAATGAACGAGCTCGAGCCGAGCTTTTTTCGAGCTTTAAGTAGTTTTACTTGGTCATAACATATTAACTTAAAGAAAATTTTAGAAATTCCATAGAATTCTAACGATTCGAGCCTAAATCGAACGAGCCGAGCTTTCAACCGAGCTTAAAATCATGTTCAGGCTCGACTTGTTTAGGTAAGTGAACGAGCGTGAGTCGAGCTTTTTTCGAGCCGATCCCGAGCCGAGCTCCCAACCCTACCTTGGAGTGGGAGTTGGTGAGAAGTGGGTTCCACGTACCTTGTAAGCATTGGTCAGATAACGACATTCATCCCTTCCTTCAATAATATCTTAAACCCTATAATAGTATGAACTTCAAAATGAATAGTACTTCCCACTAACAATTATTTTATTGTTTTTTGGATGAAAATACATATTTTGTCCTTACAAATTGTATTATAATCTTAGATGTATTATACCCTTTTAGGTAATTTCCATCTTCATTTGTAAAATGCCTTTTTTATCCTCCAAAGTTTGAGTTTAAAAATATTAATTTTTTTATTTCAATGTCCTTTTATGTCTTTTCAAAATTATAAAATTTCATATTTAATCAATTTCACCCAACTTTATGTTTTTTTCTTAAAATACACAAATTACCACTTTAAAGTTTTATTAAATCAATAATACTTTATGCTTTTAATTTAACTACCAAAATTGTAACTTTTAATTTTATTATTTATAAATTTTCATATTACATCAAATTCACCCAATTTTATGTTTTTTTCTTAAAATACACAAACCGTAACTTTAAAGTTTTCTCAAATCAACCATATTTTATATTTTTAATTCTTTTTAAAAAGACTACCCTTCTTTACATTTTTTTAATTGAAAGAAATCATTCTTATTACCTTAATGAAAATTTCAAAATACTACACTTACAGTTTCTTATAATGATATTTTTTTACTACTCTATCTATTAATTAAAACATGTGCATGTTTTTTAGAATGATATAAACTATCCAATTTCAACCATTTTTATCAATTTCATATTTCATCAATTTCGCCCAATTTTATGTTTTTTTCTTAAAATATCCAAACTGCAATTTTAAAGTTTTCTCAAATCAACCATATTTTATGTTTTCAAATAAAATACCCAAATGATAACTATTAGGTTTTTTTAATCAACCTTATTTTAATTTGATAATAATAACAACAACAACAACAACAACAACAACAATAACAACAACAACAACAACAACAACAACAACAACAACAACAAAATATCTTTTTTTAACTGTAATAATTAGGATTTTTTAAGTTTATAGTTTTGGATTTCTTTTTCAGTTTGATTAATACATTTTTTTAAAAGACTACCCTTCTTTGCATTTTTTAAATTGAAATACATCATTCTTATTAGCTTAATGAAAACTTCAAATATTATACTTGCAGTTTCTTATAATGATACAATTATTATTTTTACTACTCCATCTATTAATTAAAACATGTTATTTACTATTCATGCAAGCTTTTTTAGAATAATATAAACAATATCAAATATCAACTTTTTTTACATTTTTTTTTTATAAATTCACAAGCATGAAATTGCTAAAAAAAAAGTTAATATTTTACTATATAGTTTTTAACACCTAAACAACATGAATAAATAGTAAAACATCAAGTTTTAATTAATGGAATAAGTATTATATATAGCAATTTACGAGAAAAAGAACCCAGTTAGAACTATGTGCACATATGAATATTTACACACATATAAAAAAGTAATTGTGCAATTTTATAAGGAAAACAACCAAGTTATAACTATTGGCACATATGAATATTTACATGCATATAAAAAGTAATGTGAACAATTTAAATATGATTAAACCGCGCGCACTCGCGCGCGGCATTTGACCTAGTTAGCTAAAATATGGGTTGCCTGTCGTCCAATTACATCATGCCAAACCCAACAATAATCAATCTTAAAATCTAAACCAAATAAATATTTCTAGAAAGAACGTTAATTAGCATAAAATTTATCGTGTCGCTATATATTTAGCACTCATAAAGAAGTATCCAACTAACCAACTATGGAGTGTGCGCAGATCGAAAGAGTGCTACATTTGCGGATCGGATGTACCCATACTCGTGTTTGATCAAGTCTAACTAGGGTTACAAGAATCCGCATGAAAAGCAACATACAACAACTACTCCATCTGTATATGAATAAAATTTGATGTTTAATTTTTTTTTATCACATTTTGTAGAGACTAAAAATTCTACAAAATATTAATTTTTAAAATAATTTCGTAAATAATAGTATTAAATATGAAATTATAAATAAAAAACCATTAACAAATTAAAACAGTTTTTAAGATAAAAAACTTTCTGACATCAAAACTGTAACTTTTTTTTAAACAAATAGTATTAATTATTTTGAGAGGGATTTGAAATTTGGGAATACTAACCATCCCCAACCATAAGGTTACTTCTTATCTAAATTTTTTCCTCTCTCCCAATAATACTTTGATACCTCATTTATTTTTTCTTTTAAATAATTTTTCACTTTATCAACCTCTTTTTTAAGGTTTTCATATTTTTACTCCACAACCATGAGTTTACGTCATTCTTCTCTTTTCCCCATTTATTTATACCCACTATATGATTTCCACCAATTATAATATTATTAATTAAATAAAAAATATAAAAATAAATAAAGCATCATGCTTTTGCACATGATCCAAGGCATTTCCTACCTCTCCACACCAAGGTAACCACTTTTCTCTCTTTACCTTAAGGTTTTGCCTACAACCATAGGGTTATCTTTTAACAACCTTAAAGTGAACAAAACTCATGGTTGCTCATTCTCTAAACCCAGAGTTATTAAGAAAGTTAGGTAACAGTACAAGTAGTGCTTGCATGCATGCCTTTTTTTTTTTGATTGGGTAAGAATTTAAGAACCAGACAACATGCTGTCTTGTAACTCAATAGGCAGAAGAATCGGCAGACGGAGAAACCGTCAATATACAACGTACTAAATAACACAAATCAACCAAAAATGAAAGAAACCCCAAATAACCCATAAAACCAATAAGTGTGCGGAGGGGACAAAGAAGATCTGAGGCGAGCTACGAATGCCGAGAACACGGGAGAGCGCAACGACTCACACGGCACCTCGACGCCGAGAAGGCAGAGAACAACAACCCACCTTCGGAAAGGGAGAAACTTGCGGAAGTACGGATCACCGACGTTGCCCCCATCTAGATGAGGGATTTTCGAAGACCACGAACACAACCACGATCCTCTCGATCATACAGGACACCCGATAATGCAACCCAACTCGGAACTAAACGTAACAACGCCAAAGCAACGAACCGACGCCAACATATGGGACTAATACAGGCCAAATCTAGGAGGAAAACTATCATCACACGGAAATTTGTGTGTTACCCAGAACCAAACTGAAAGGTCCGGAGAGAAATTATTAATACTATTATAATTAAAATAATTACTAATCCCTTTCGGGACTTTGATCAACCCTTTCGGGATTTTGGACAATATATATACTCCGGGTAGTTATTTATGAACCAAAAAATATACCCATAACATAAAAGCATTTTTTTTTTTTTGGAATCTTCGGGTTGCCCTTGGCCCAAGGCAAGACTTTGGGCCCGAAGCACAATCTAACCGGCCCGACCATGAAAAGGAAGGAGGGCAAACCGGAGGGCGGAGGCGGCTCTGTAAAGACCGGAATTTAATTAATATTTATAAAATATCCGTAGGATAATCCGAATATTATCTTCCCTTATGATTATGAAAACCCGGAAAATTTAAAAAAATTTATGCCTAGCTTTACATGGATTTAATGACGGAAAAAATATGTCCAAGCCACTTTTCTCGTATCTTATAAACGTAACGGATTTTAACGCTTCGCGAGCTCGGATTTTACATTATGTTAAAGAGGTCATCCACCCAAATTGCCCAACATTGATCCACCAAACCCTTGACTTGTGGCTTGCTTGTGAATGTAGACATTCAACCACTCCCATCTCTTCATCCCATCACCACCCATGCTTTGACTCATGAAGCCAACCACCCCTCTCCTCTATAAGCCTGACCCCAAGACTCATGAGGAGCTCATCCAAAGAAGCCCCACCGTCACTTGAGAGGAGAGAGAGAGAGAAAAGGAGAGCCTTGCTCCATTTTAGGTCCATTTTGGACAGCCTTCACAAGAAATAGCATAACTCCCTCCATACTCATCCAAATTGAGCAAACTCGGTGGCCATGGATCCGTCTTGAACCCAGCTTTCCATACATATCTCAAACACAAAAATCCAAGGTCTTTTGCCCAGCCAAACTCGTCCATCGTTGAAGCTGCAGAAAACTGTTTTTGAAGGGTCTTGAGAGTTTGACTTGATTTCTTGGTAAGAACCCTTCCTTTCTTCCAAAACTGAGTTCCAACATGTTTTATAACTCCTTTTCTTCAACTTTGAGTAAGAATCTAAATCATGTTTTGGGATTTTTGGTGACAAAATGGCAAGGTGTTTGAAAGGTGTTCCGAAGGACTCCCGAGGGTGTTCTTGAGTCGTTTGTGTGGGATTCTTCGAAGGTAATCCCTCATCCGCCTTCCCTCTCTCTAGGAATAGATCTTGTGTGCTTGGAAAGGGCTTAGGAAGTGGAGCCTCTATGTGTTTTTGGTTGCGTTTTGTAGCAAACGTCAAGAGACAAAATGGATATATGTGCCTCTGTAATTTGGACTTTAATTCCAATCCAACGATCTGATTCGACTGAAATCTTAATATGATGTTCATAGGAATGCAGAAATGAAGTATGGTTAAATATGTGATGGCATAACCGAAACTTAGAGCATATAAAATACAGAAATGAAGTATACCCATAACTTGGCTTATGATCCGATAAGAAGAAAATCGATTATGTGATAATACGATATAGATTATAACTGGTTAAGTTCGGATCACTTAACCAAAGTGCGTAATCTATAGAATCGTGAACCTTATGTGGATGTATGTTGATTATTAGGTTTGGTACATTGCATTAGAATACCACCTAATGAAAGCTTAATGAAATTAATAGGCTCTTGTTGATTGGGTCCTTGGTTGTGCACTTTATTGCTTGCTTATTCTCCGGACTCCAGGTAAGAATACCACCTAATGAATACCACCTAATGAAACCTCATGATGGATTTATTTGATACTCTTTGTCTTATCGAGAGTCTTCATGCATCACGCGACCTAGTAACATGTTTAGGAATATAAACTGGTAATATGACGTAGGATGAACTTAGTAAATCCAATAATTCATATGTATGCTATGTGTCTATGGTAGGACGGCCGTCAAAATCTAAATAAATGATTTATACTCAATGGAACACGAATGAAATGATGAAAGACTTATGATGAGAAAGAATGAGTACGTTTGAGAAGGATGAGTACGTTTGAGAAGGATGAGTACGTTTGAGAAGGATGATGATGATGATGATGATGATGATTATGATGATGATACGGGCCCTTGTGTGTTTATTTCGCATTTATATATATCTATACCCTTGCTTATGTGTTGCATTTTAACATTCATGTAGTTTAAGTATGCCTCTTTATATGGCACGGAGTGTGCATATTTCCGATGATTGACCCGATTTATTTCTTGTTTTTAGATTCAGGTACCCCTTACCCGATATGACTTACTGATGTGGATGGTTGTCGGGACAGACCTTTTGGACGATTAGAGTGAGGGAGGCGCTTGACATTCGCACTCTTTTCCTCATACGTTTTATCGTTTTGACCCGGCGTGGCCGTGGCATTTTGTTGTATTTATGATTTCTGCTTTTATCTTTGTTCAAAACATTTTCGCGATAGTCTAGGACAGATGAAGCCTCCAACGGGCTTACGATCTTTTCGGGGTTCGCAATCCCCATCTTTTGACAACTAAATCTTCCGCTTAAATGAACCTAATAATAACTCGTACTCGGTCGTAAGATCCAAAGCTCACGGAAGAAGATCAAACTTCTTCTATAACGTTCCCCGATAATCTAGTATTCCGAACCTTATTTACCTTCTAAGTAGGTTTATGGAGGTTAATTCGGGTACTTAAATTTCGGGTCGTTACAGGCTCCTTCCAGAAACGCCGAACAAGCCGAGATCAAAACCCAAGGAGTGGAAAGACGAGGCGACCACAATCCACCAGGAGAGAGACCAAGGCGGCAAGGAAGCCGGAGCACAAGACCAAATTCTCAAGGGAACCGAGGCAGCAAAGAGCACCAGCGGCGCAACCGAGGGCTCTGATTTGGGTGGATGGTGGGGATAGACACCAGTCCGGAGAACCGGAATCAGCCGGCGACGAGGCCTGAAACGAGAGAGGAGAGCCGGGGAGAGAGGGACTACACCGCCTGGAATTAGGTAACAACGGCCAACGATGGTGATGATGAATCGAGCCAAACAAAGAAGGATGGGGGCGATCGAAGACAAATTGGGGGTTGGGATTGTGGATTTACAATGAGTGATTTGATTTCAAATGGAATTTCACAAGAAATACCCCTGTTCATCAGCTCCACAAGGGAGGTTTTTCTCAAAAAGAGAGAGTTTTCTCTCAATATGAGCTAGTTTGCATGCATGCTTTATTTGTTTTTCCGATCTTCTACTTTAACTTTAATCAGTGGCGGAACTAGACTCCCGGTGATGAGGGGGCTGAAATTTTACATTATTTTTTTTATCAAACACAAAATTTTATAAAAATATTTAAAAAGCAATAAATTTGTAGTTTAAATATGCAATTTCTTTATGAAAAATCGAAAAAAAAAGGGACATACTAAAAAAATGTGGATTTTTTTTTATCATAAATAAAAGTGTTTCGAAATTTTTGAAAAAAAAAACTATAAAATTATAGCTTAAATGTTTAATTTCTTTAAAAAAAATGGTAAAAACAAAAATTGAATGTATACTAAAAATTTCGTGAAAAATGATTTTTGTTTATAATAAAAAAGCATTGAAAAAACTATAAAATATTAGTTTAAATGTTTAATTTTAAAAAAATCATTGATACAAATTTTTTTCTAAACTAGAGGTATAAAGACTTGAATCTCTAATCTCTAAATTAAAGTGGTTACCCTTTAACAACTGAATTATTTATTATTTTACTCTTTCATTATTAATATCATATATAATTACCTATATAAACAGTACTACATATATATTTACATATATATTACAAAAAAAAAAAACTTGTGGGGACCAGGGCCATCTCTGACCCCCAAGTAGTCCGCCTCTGACTAATAACCCACAAAACCCTAGCTAGAGGGATTTGGTTTGATTTTAATTTAAAAGGATAAAAGTATCACAAATTCACAATCCCTAATTAATAGTCCGTAAAAGTCCAAAGATAGGGCCACACAAAAGATTAAGGAGTTTGCAAAGGCAGGTTGAAGTGACTAGGGAGAGGACCCATTTTGGCCTCAATGTTTGACAAATTTCTCAAACAAACATAAAAATGGAATCCTATAGTGGAGAAAGAGCATCCACATGGACCACATGCATACCTTTTGTCCCATTTCAGTTTTATCATTTTTGAAAAAAATTACACAAAAGCATTCATTAAATAGCCTATTTTTAATATAATCACTTTCTAAATTTCAAATTACATAAAGCCACCTACCACTAAAAGTTAATATGTGCACCATATTCTCAAGTAAGCAACACCATCCCTTGTCAACCAACCCTTTGTGCACAATTTCTATTGAAAGAATAAGAGAAAGAACCCATGTAGCCCCATCCAGGGTTAACTTAAAACCTAGGCCGTGTTTGGCAGGCGCGTGAGAGGGGGTGGATGGGGTGCGCTGGGGTGGGGATGCGTTTTCGATTTTCGAGCCTCGGTGTTTGGCAAGGGGGTGGGACGGGATGGATGGGGCGCGAATTAGGGGGTTGGTCGGGATGGATGGGGAGATTTCTCCACCTCGTTGGAGGGAGGTGGGAGGGGGTGGGGAGGGGAGACGCCCCGAATTGCCCCTCCCTCACCTTCTTCCTCGAGGCCAGCAACCCCGCTTGGTTACTCCTCCATTAAAGCCAAAGCCGAGCGCCGATCCTTGTTCGAAGAGAACCACCGATCACCACCCCGTCCCACCTTCTTCCTCGAGCCAGCAGCGAGAGCTCTCCTCGACGCCCACCCAGGAGCCACCAGCAGCAGTGGCAACAGGAGGAGTCGGAGAGCGAGCACGAGCGCCGCCGTCCATCACATCCCCTATTCGAGCGCACTTCACCGTTTCGGTAAGCCGTTCTCAGTCATTTTTTTTATCGGAATCGCCCTCGGACTTCACCATCATCCTCACCCATGTCCGGCGCAGGTCCGACGAGCCATCGCGAGCCACCGACGAAGCCCAGAACTCCGATCAAAGCTCCGACGTCCGCGAAACTACCCCGGTAGCAGCAGGCCACCGACATAAGCACCAGAATTAGAGAGGAGAAGGAAGACGCCATATATATATATATGTATCGATGTGACCTTAACACTGCGAATTGAATTTATATGTAATGTGATTTTTGGAAGCAAAGGATTAATGACGAGAGGATAAGGCTAAGATGCAGTCCATTCCCACGTTCTGCTATTTCTTATTTTGTGTTGTATTATGTTCCTAGAATCATGTAAATTAGTTTCCTTAATTTTAGGCATTACTTAACTGATTTCCTCCCTTGTATATATTGTAAGTTGTTCCAGTGATACGATATCAAGCATTCATTGTTATTAATTGCCATTCATTAGCTGTCATAAGGATGAATTGATCGATGTTTGGCTATATATTTGGATATAGGTGCTACTGGTAATGCTAGACTGGTAGTGCTGTTAGTGTATATATACACATAGCTAAGCTAGCGATTTAGCGTCGATCGGAGCACAGGCGAGGCGGGCTTCCATTGAAATCTGGCGGAGGAGGGAACCCCACACCCCAAATGGAGGAGGCGGGCTTTCATTGAAATTTGGAAAAGATGGGTTGGGGGTGAGGGCAGTTGGGAGGGGTATAATGGTCATTATATGTGGTTTAGTGGGGATATTTGAGTCTTTTTGAGTGACTCCATCCACAAAAACTTTATAACCCAACCAAACACGAAATGGGATGGGAATGGATGAAAATGGATTCAAAACTCCACCCCGTCCACCCCGAGATTCCATCCCCATCCCGTCCACTCCCAAATATCCATTCCCATCCACCTACTCCCACCCACTTACCAAACACGCCCCTAATGGCAATAACAACACCCATCTCGATCATCGTTCAATCTTCTAGCCCCAAATATATGGCAATGACAATTTTGAAGAACCTATAAATCACAATCGGAAGGAAGAATAAGATAAATGAAACCCGTACAAAGCATAATTTTGTACAATTGATGATTATCAATTTGGTTTCTTTTTTATATTATTATTATTATGAGATCAGGGAGATTAATTTCAATGGTTGTTCAGATTTTTGAGGGACTATCTCCATTTATGTGTGCTTGTAACTGTTCATTCATTGGTGGATCTAGAAACTATTATAGGGGGGACTTATTATTTTCTATGAGATTTTTTCCATTTAGGCGGGCTTTCATTGAAATTTGGAAAAGATGGGTTGGGGTGAGGGCAGTTGGGAGGGGTATAACGGTCATTATATGATTTAGTTGGGATATTTGGGTCTTTTTGAGTGACTCCATCTACAAAAACTTTATAACCCAACCAAACACGAAATGGGATGGGAATGGATGAAAATGGATTCAAAACTCCACCCCGTCCACCCCGAGATTCCATCCTCATCCCGTCCACTCCCAAATATCCATTCCCATCCACCTACTCCCACCCACTTACCAAACACGCCCCTAATGGCAATAACAACACCCATCTCGATCATCGTTCAATCTTCTAGCCCCAAATATATGGCAATGACAATTTTGAAGAACCCATAAATCACAATCGGAAGGAAGAATAAGATAAATGAAACCCGTACAAAGCATAATTTTGTACAATTGATGATTATCAAATTGGTTTCTTTTTTATATTATTATTATTATGAGATCAGGGAGATTAATTTCAATGGTTGTTCAGATTTTTGAGGGACTATCTCCATTTATGTGTGCTTGTAATTGTTCATTCATTGGTGGATCTAGAAACTATTATAGGGGGGACTTATTATTTTCTATGAGATTTTTTCCATTTATATGAAAAATATTTTTTTAAAAATATTACAAAAAAAAAACCTTAAATTTATTATTTAAATAGTCATTTTTAATATAAAAAAATTTAAGAAAAATAAAAATCATATAAAAAAAGATTTTTTTATATTTATATTTTAAGAAGAAAAGTTTTTTTTTAATATATTTAAGAAAACCTTAAATTTGTTAGTACTTAATTTAACACTAGATTAGTGCTCGCACAGTTGTGCGAATGCTTTTTATATAATAATTTTAATATTTTATACATATGTAAAACATTTATATAACTTAAAATACAATTATTAAGGATTCTTATCACTTTATCTAAATTCCTTTTAAATTTTAAATAAATTTCATATTAACACTCGTTCAACTAATGATTTTTCTTTACTATAGTTGCATTAATTCAATAATATACTATAAATTCCAAAATCTATTATCCTTCACACCTAAACTAAAATAAACTAATTATTTTTTTTCATAAATGTAATAAAGTAATTTATTAACTCACTTATTATTACATGACTATAGACACACGCAACCTTGATAGTTATCATTAAAATGAGAATAACTTATTAAAGTAAATATTTAATCAAATTATAACAAAGTAATTTATTAAATGGATCTAATCAGGGCCAGCCCTTGGGGTAGTGATACGGGGTTAGCCGCATGATGGCCCGATCTTAGACAATCAAGCAAGAAACTAAAGAACGGGAGCAAGAAGACTCAAGAACTCAAAGAAACGCAAAAAGAACAAGCAAGAATGACGCAAGAAACAACAATCCAAGAGGAACTCGATGTCGACCAAGGACAGAATGTAAAGACTCGATTAAGACTCGAAATTGAAAACAAGAATTGAAAGACACGACCGATAAGGACTGAGTCGATCTATATATAACAAGATAAAGACCCCAAGCCTGATCCTAAGAGGGTAGGAACCAATACCAATGACTATATAACCCGCCTCTACAACCCTACACAACCAAGCGGACAACTTGGAGGCACAAGGAGGGGGCTCGTGGATATTAGGATCACCAAGTCTTGCGAAGTTGATGAACCCCAAGCAAACCAAGCTGAGACAGATACCAATTCGTGAATGATGAGCACAACTCTAATCATTCAACAAGCACTCAATGTGTTTCACGCAAATTTGAGAGACTAATTCTATTCATAAAAGTTCCAATTGAATTACAAGCTAGGATCGGCATTATATAGAGCTCCATGAGCTGTTGGGCCGATTGATCTTAGTAAAGAAGATAAAAGAAGATAAAATAACAACTTAAAGGAATTAATAAAATTACCCCTAAAGTTTCCTAAAATAACTTAAGTAGAAATAATACTAAAAATAGTAACATAGATATGTTCCAACACTTAGTCAAATTCGACAGCTCTAAGACTAAGGTGGATCGGCTTCTTCTTAAATCCCTATGCACATATCGGTCTTCAATGTAGGCTCGGGGAGTTGAACCGTGCTCGAGAACAATGTGTGACTTACAAACATGAATGAGTCTCTCTGAAGCTTCTTAGCTCTAGCTCGAGTCATAGGTCCTTCTCCAAGAATGATTGGTGTATCTGGAGTTGTAGAAGATGGTCCCGCATCAACCTCCCCTTCTTGAAAAGGATTCGACCACGAATCCAAGTCGTCATCCACAACGAAGTAAGGGATTAGATCGGCGACGTTGAATGTAGCGCTCACGCCCATGTCTCGAGGAAGCTCCAATTGGTAGGCATTGTCACCCACTCTTTTCTTCACCTTGAATGGTCCATCACCTCGTGGTGCTAGCTTGCTCTTCCGTGCTTCCGGAAACCGCTCCTTCCTTAGGTGCAACCACACAAGATCCCCATGCTGGAATGTGACCAAGCGACGTCCCTTGTTGGCCTTTTTAGCATTGTACTCCGCTTTTTACATAAGCTTCTGACGCGTCCGTTCATGCAGCTCCTTAACGAACTCGACATGCTTACCTGCTTCAAATTATTCTTTCTCTCTCATAAGATATGGAGTAAGATCAAAAGGGGTTAGTGGACTAACACCATAGACACATTCGAATGGAGTGATTTTTTTGCAGAATACATTGTTCTATTATAAGCAAACTCCACATGAGGTAAGGCTTCTTCCCACAGCTTCAAATTCTTCCTAATTATGGCTCTTAGGACAGTAGTAAGGGTTCTATTAGTCACCTCAGTTTGGCCATCGGTTTGGGGGTGGCTAGAAGTAGAGAATAGCAATCTATTTCCCAATTTATTCCATAAAGTTCGCCAAAAATGACTTAAGAATTTCACATCCCTATCACTTACTATAGTTTTCGGCACACCATGTAATCTTACTACCTCTTTAAAGAATAGATTAGCAACATTGGTAACATCATCAGTTTTGTGGCATGCAATAAAGTGAGCCATTTTAGAGAATCTATCCACCACTACAAATATAGAATCCCTCCCCTTCTTAGTTCTAGGCAACCCAACTATAAAATCCATGGAAATGTCTTCCCAAGGGGCTTAGGGGGTCGGAAATGGTGTATAAAGGCCATGAGGCATAAGCTTAGCTTTAGATTTAATACAATCTATGCATCTTTTAAGGCAATGTTCTACATCCCTAAGCATATGTGGCCAATAAAAGTGTGATTTCAGTGTATGATATGTTTTATCTCTACCAAAATGTCCCATTAATCCACCACTATTGTAAACGCTCGGATTTTCAAATCATAATTTTTCGGAAAAAGGAAAATAAAAATGAATTTAAATTGGATTTAAAACTCGTTTAGCGGATTCCGACCGGAATAGAAAATTTAGCGAACGACTTCCGTCATTTTACCTCGGAAATTCAAAATAATTATCGGATGGCAATATCCTTTTCGATTTTAAAAATCTAATTGATCGAGGAATCGAGAGTCGGGGAAACTAACATTCAAAAACTAATTTCGTGATTCAAAATTCGTGTATTCGGGATTACTTTCGGGTATTTATTTGACCAAGACTTTAACCAAATTCACACTCCACCCTCACCATACCTCTTCACATCCACACCCCTCCCCGTCATTCATCCCTCACCATCACCACTCCGCTGTCCATCACCAATCTCTCTTCATCCTCCTCCCTCCTCGTTCTAATGGGAAGCAGCAGCTAAGCTGTCCTCCATCGTCCTCGTGAGCGCAGCAGCAGCACCGGTCCTCTTTCCCCAGCCATGCCGTGAGCCTGGAGACACCAAGCAACGCCCACCCTTGCTTCTTCGACGTTCCTTTTCAAGACCACAGCAGCAGCATCAGCTTCGATCACCTCCCTCGACACCTCCAGCGGCAGCGGAGCCACCAGGAGCAGCCACCCGAGCCACCGCAGCCTCGACGACCTTCTTTTCCCCCTGTTTCCACATCCAAGGTCGCAACCCGAGTCGGTCGCGAACCAAACTTTCGGTGAGTTGTTCTCCTTCATTTTCGATCAAAACTAACCTCGGACTCCACCATCATCCTCACCCCCCTCCAACGCAGATCCGAAGAGCCATCGCGAGCCTCCGACGATGCCCAGACCTCCGATCGAGAGCTCCGAAGTCGCGAAATCCCTCGGTGAGTTCCACCTTTCCTCCCCCCGTTTCATTCCGATTTCTGTCTTGGGTCGGGCTGTGGGCGAGTGTGAGTGCGTGTGAGCTGAGTGCGGGGAGTCGAGTGGAGCTCGAGAGCTCCGGCGAGCTCGAGTGGGCGATGAGCGAGCGTCGATGGGCGAGAGCGCAAGCGAGGCGAGGCAGAGCAACGAGGGGTCGCAGGTGAGAGGCGAGCAGCAGCGAGGAGCGAGCCCAGGAGGCTAAGGCGAGGCGGAGCTGAGCGTTGAACAACCATCGGAGAAGGAGGCCGGGAGGTGGAGCTGGGCGCCGGCGGGAGTGAGCATCCATGGCGGCTTCCTCGTTTGAAATCGGGAGAGGAAGGAAGCCAATGTGGCCTTGTGGGCCCCTTTGCTAACTTATAAATATGTGTTATTTATTTAAACCGGTTGGGAGTTTATAATTATGGGTTCGGTTCGGTTCGGTTCGGTTGGATTTAAATGGTTTCGGTTCGGTTGGATTTAAATGGTTTCGGTTCGGGTTAAAAGCGTTGGTTCGGTTCGGGTTTATTCGTTATATATTTATTTATTTAATTTATTAATTAATTGTCTAACCAATTCCCGATAATTGATTATTTTAGAAATCGATTTATGTGTCGATATTTAAAGAGGGTCGGTTTTAAAGTATATAAATTGAATTATTTATTAAGTGTTGAAAGTTATTTAAGTCCTTAGAATGATGATTTTAATTAAAGTAAAGTATGTCGGGATTATTTAATCGGATTTTTGGAAGTAGTTTTAAAGATTAAATATTTTATGTATTAGAAATGGCTAAATATAACTTTGAAGTAATTGTTTTGACTAACAACTTGACTAGCTAGTGAGATTATATGAATTGAAGTATGATTGAGCCAGATATGGAAATGACAATGGAATAAGATGATATAAGGTGTTGAGATAAGTTGAGATAAAGGATGCTGATGATGCTATGATTAAATGATTGATGAGCATGTTATGTAGTGGTAAATGGATCCTATTGTGTGTAGTTTACTTATGCATATTTATTAATAATTGCTAGGTGATCTGTAACCTGCTTGCTTATATCTTGCTGCTTTTCATCTTGCTGATCTGCTACTCCAGGTAAGTTCTTTGAACTTACTCATGATGGGCGCTTTATGCACTGGGTGTTATATAGTAGGCTAGTGTCCATGCACCATACGACTTAGAATCATGCTTAGGAGCTAAAATGAAAATCATATGATTGCTATATGTCCTTGCAAGAGAACGACCGTTATCTGTGATAGTCCTAGAGTCTTTGCTAGGGTCATAGGGTAGCCCAGCCTCATCGGGTACCCTGAGTCAATCGAGTCTATATGAACATGATATGATAGCCCAGCACCATCGGGCAAGCGATGAGATGATATGATATGATGATGCCGTGGTTTGTGCACCACCACGAGGAAATTGCTATGCTATAGCACCGAACTGGCCAGTCTCCGCCCTATCGGAAGGGGGTGGAGGTAAGAGAGGGACATGCCACTTGGCATTCTGTGTGGATCCATTTATCGCTTTCTGCATTATATTAAACTGTCAGTATATATATGTGATTTAATTTACGCATTGCATTACGCATTTCATCTTAAGAATAGGATGCTTATTATATGCCTCTCAGTGTGTTTACATACGCGCATGAGTGACCTGATGATTGACCCAGATCGCCCTCATTTCTTTTAGATTCAGGTAACCGTTAGCCGCTATCGTTGCTTATGTGGATGCTTGGCGGGTTCAGACTTTTGGCGTTAGATCGAGAGGTTGAGAGACCACCACACTTCCTCTCTTTTATACTCCTTTTCGGATTGTATTTAAACTCAACCTTATTTTTGCTTTCGCTCGATTTCACGATTAGACTAAGGCAGGTATTTGATCCCCAATGGATCCGCGATCTTTAAGGGTTCGAAATCCCTTCTTTTAGTACAAATATTTTGGTTTAAAACTCAACCCGTACCTGGATTGCAAGATCCGAACAAGGGGTTTTATCCCTTGAAACGTAACCCGGAAATCATAATTCTGGGCCGTTACAACTATGGGCTTCACTAACAAGTAATAATCGCAGAGAACATTTAGGAATGCACACTTGATCTTTTCGAAATAGAAAACCATCATGTATATAGAAATTTTCGGTTGGCCCTTTATCTAAACACTTTCGAAAGATCTCTCCAAAATCAGCATCTTGTTCATACAATTCCTTTATGTAAATAAAGTCTAAGACTCTAGAATCCAAAGTGGTTAAAAGAACATGTCTTCTTGATAAAGCATCAGCAACCACATTGTTTTTTCCTTTCTTATACTTAATCACATAAGGCAATGTTTCAATGAACTCCATCCATCTACCATGTCTCCTATCAAGTTTATCTTGGCTTTTAAAGTGTTTCAAGGATTCATGATCAGTCCTAAGAATAAACTCGCTAGGCCATAGATAGTGAGACCATGTCTTAAGAAATCTATATAAAGCATACAATTCCTTATCATAGGTAGAGTAGTTAAGACAAGCACCTTTTAACTTTTCAGAAAAGAAAGCAATAGGCTTACCTTCCTGCATGGGGACTCCACCAATTCCCACACCACTTGTATCACATTCGACTTCAAAAGGCCGAGAGAAGTTCGGAAGTGCTAGGAGAGGTGCATGCGTTAGCTTGTCCTTAAGCTTGTTGAAAGCTTCCTCTTGAGCTGGTCCCCATGTAAACTCGCTTCTTTTCTTCGTGAGCTCAATAAGAGGTGCTGAGATGGTGCTGAAATCTCGCACAAAGCGATGATAGAAGCTCGCCAATCCTTGGAAACTGCGCACATGGCCGATGTTGGTTGGTGTTGGCCATTCTTGTATGGCTTTGATCTTAGCCTCATCGACACGCAGCCCATTAGAACTCACTACAAAACCAAGAAAAGATACTTGTTCATTACATAGCTCACATTTCTTTAAATTAGCATATAAGTGTTCAATTCTTAAAGTTTTAAGTACTTCTCTAAGATGTAATTCATGCTATTTAGGGGATTTGCTATAAATCAGAATGTCATCAAAATAAACAACAACAAATTTCCCTATAAAGTTTCTAAGCACATGATTCATTAAGCACATGAAAGTACTTGGAGCATTAGTTAACCCAAAAGGCATAACCAACCACTCATATAAACCAAACTTAGTCTTGAAAGCTGTTTTCCATTCATCACCTTCCTTCATTCTAATTTGATGATAGCCACTTTTAAGATCTATTTTCGAAAATATAGATGTTCCATGTAGTTCATCTAACATGTCATCTAATCTAGGAATAGGATGGCGATATTTGACAGTAATATTGTTAATAGCCCTACAATCTACAAACATTCTCCATGATCCATCTTTCTTAGGGACTAATAACACAGGCACAACACAAGGACTTAAGCTTTCACGAATATATCCATTATCCAACAGTTCCTGGACTTGGGATTGGACCTCTTGGGTCTCAGTGGGATTCATACGACACGCAGGTCTATTAGGCAAATAAGCACCTAGAATGAGATCAATCTGATGCTCAATGCCACGAATAGGAGGTAGACCTGGTGGTATGTCATCGGGGAATATATCCTTATATTCCTCAAGAAGGGCGAGAATATGTGCTGGAAGAGTAGCTTTAAGCTCTTCACTCAACATGTTCAATCCCTTGCAAAGGAGCATAAGAGTTGTTTCTCCATCCACAAATTCGTCTAAATATGCACTCTTGGAAGCCAAAAGTACACCCTTAGGCCGAGTTTGAGGATCCACTTGGCTCGATTGAGCCGCCTTATCTAACTCACCTTTACTTACCTTGCGCTTCTCAATCTCGTCAACCACTTGTGTAGGCGTCATAGGATTGAGAACGACATTCTTCCCCTGAAAAGTAAAGGCATATCGATTAGTATGACCATCATGTTGGACCTTACGATCAAATTGCCAAGGACGACCTAATAGAATATGACAAGCTTGCATGAGCACAATATCACATAAAAATCATCTTCATAATGTCCTAGTTTAATATGCACTTTAACTTGCCTATTTACTTTTAAGTTTCCACACTCATTCATCCAATGCAATTTATAAGGTCTAGGATGTTGGACAGTAGATAGTTGCAATTTCTCAACCATTTCTTGACTAGCCAGATTACAACAACTACCACCATCAATGATCACATTAACAACCTTCCCTTTAACTAAGCATCGAGTATGAAATAAGTTTTCTCTTTGATTATCATCACATGGTGTAGGAACAACACTTAAAACTCTCGTAACAATCAAAGACTCTCCATGTTCATATTCGACCTCATCATCATCATTATCATAACATATAAGGTTGAGATTCTGATCATTATCATTATTAGCATGCTCATCATGTTCATCACAAGAATTTTCAGATTCATATTCTCCTAGGTGATTAATCATGAGAGTTTTCTTATTCGGTCAATCCTTCATATAATGACCTCTACCTTGGCATTTAAAGCATACAATATCTCTAGAACAAGTGGTAGAAGGGTTAGGATTACTCCCTTTGGGACCAGTAGATGTCCCAGACGATTCACGTCCATTCCATGTCGATTTACCCTTGTCGAGGGGCTGTTGGGAAGCTCGGCTATCACTCCTCCATTGGGGCTGCTGGGCTCGGTCTTTAGAACCCATGTCCGAGCACTCTTGGGGTTGTTGAGGCCGATTAGAGCGCCACCCTTGTTGCTGGCCACTCGACACTCTCCCTTGGTTCTTATAGCGATGTCCCTTTTCTACTTTAATTGCTAAATGTAACAAATCTGTAGGAGTAGTATAGGGGAAATAATCAATTTCATGAGTTAAGGCGGGATGCAAGATCCTAAGATATCTAGAATTAGTAATTTCATGTGATTCTACTACATTAGCCCTAGCCAAGGTTTCTTGCATAAGATTAAAGGTTTCCTCAACAGTTTTACTACCTTGTTTTATATTTTCTAATCTTTGCCTAAGCTCTCTATCATAGTGTTGAGGTACAAACCTATTTCTCATTAATGCTTTTAATTGATCCCAATAAGCAATAGGTGCATCAAGGACTCTTCTTCTTTCTTTAACTAGATTATCCCACCAAATTAAAGCAAAATCTTGAAATTCTAGGGAAGCTAGTTGTACCTTTTTAGCATTAGAGAAATTATGATAGTTCCAGATTTGATTCATTTTAATTTCCCAATCAATATAACCATCTGGATCAGTCTTACCATCAAAAGGAGGAATCTTTACCTTAACCTTACCTATGACATCCTCGTCATGATACCTAGGTGCTCGGTTTTGGTACTGATTTCCCCTTTGATTCCGTCTCTGGCGTTGCTCCCAATACTCCTCTTCTTGGAAGTCATCATCTTGCTCAGAGTAGTAGAATTGCTCCTGGAAGCCTCGTCCTCTTCCCCTTCCTTGTCCTTGACCCTGTACATTAACAAACTCATTATTCCTACCATTTCTCCCACCTCGTGGAGGGTTGTTTTCTTCAAAAATAGGATTATTCACATTAAGATTAGGGTTAGGGTTAGGGTTAGGATTATTGACTTCCCTTTCATCACGTGATGGCTCGTCACGCCTTGGATTACCTTGACCACCCACTGTAGTAGAACCACTCGGCCTAGCTTCCAAAGCCGCCAACCGATTCATTATGGTTGTGAAAGTGGTATTAAGGGTGTTGAATTGCTCGGGTGTCACGGTGGTACCCGAATTGTTCCCATTGTTGGGATTGTTTTCGTCATTCACTTGGTTACCTGGCTGAGACATTGCAAATAAAATGAACAAAAAACTATGTAAAGATTAGTAAAAATATAAACAAACTCACAATTGTGTTTTGCTCACACTCTTCTCTCCGATTGGTATGTCACGCTTGCTGGGGCAATCCACTTTGGGCGAAACAACACTCAAGCAAAGAACTTAGCAATCAAAGTATGTATATGAGAGTATGAATGAGAAACAAAACCAGGCTGCACTCGACAGATCCAAGAGCAGTCGACAAAAGCAATAGGAGTACTCGATCAAGCTGATCAGGCACTCGACTTTGGACAAGAGAACTCGACGTGGGAAGACAAGTACTCGACAACACAAAGAGAACTCGACAAAGCTCTTGAAAACAGTAGCAAGTGCTCGACAGAACTTAGAAAGAAAAGAAACACAAAAGAAAATAAGGAAATTTACCTCTTTTGATTGAAAATCTTTAAGTTAGGGCGTTGTAGTTACAAGGTAGGGTTTCAATTTTGTATTTTGTGGAGGTAATGTGTTTGGAATAGAGGTGTGTCGATAGGGCTAGGGAGAATTCACCAAAAGTGGTCATTTGGAGCTTTCTTGCACTAGATAGATCAACAAACTCTTTTTTTTTTTTAGTTACTTTTGCCCCTAGTGAATTTTATCCTCCTAGGTCAAAGTTCAATCTTTTTTTTTTTGAAGAAGAAATTCGAAACTGATTTTTTTTTTTTGACCTAATGCAAGAAAGACTTTAGATAACAAAGTAGGACTCGAAAATCTGAAGTAAGAGGTGAATAGATAAAAATTGTAGCCCTAAAGATATATTTATAAACAACCTTTGGATAAATTAGGCAAGTATATCTTTCTTATGCCTTTAAGATATATGATAGATTTAAGGAATTAATTCTACCACAAATCAGATTTTAAATAGGCAAAGGAAATAGATAAACAAATATTCCAAAGATAGAAAATGATAGAAAAAATAAACAAACTAGGGTTTTTCTTGTGTGGAGGTAGGAATCGGCCAAGCAAGATCTATGGGGACAGACAGGCTGCCGTCGGCTGTTAGTGTACCCAAAGGGGATGTGCACACTTGTGGTCGACTCCACTGGTCTCGGCTAGGCTTGTGTTTAGACTATGCAACCACAAATAATCACAAACTAAAGATTAGTGCAATAATCAAATAAAGAACAAGAAGTAAAAGACCAAAATAAAGAAAAAGACTCTTTTTGTGGTTTTTGTATTTAGGGAAAAGAAAAGACTCAATCTTGATGTCGGAAACCAAAACTCTGATGCCAATTTGATACAGGGTTAGCCGCAGGATGGCCCGATCTTCGACAATCAAGCAAGAAACTAAAGAGCGGAAGCAAGAAGACTCAAGAACTCAAAGAAATGCAACAAGAACAAGTAAGAATGACGCAAGAAACAACAAGATCCGAGAGGAACTCGATGCCGACCAAGGACAAAATGTAAAGACTCGATTAAGACTCGAAATTGAAAACAGGAATTGAAAGACACGACCGATAAGGACTGAGTCGATCTATATAGAACAAGATAAAGACTCCAGGCCTCCTAAGAGGGTAGGAACCAATACCAATGACTATATAACCCGCCTCTACAACCCTACACAACCAAGCGGACAACTTGGAGGCACAAGGAGGGGGCTCGCGAATACTAGGATCACCAAGTCTTGCGAAGTTGATGAACACAAAGCAAAACCAAGCTGAGACAGATACCAAGTGAATGATGAGCACAACTCTAATCATTCAACAAGCACTCAATGTGTTTCACACAAATTTGAGAGACTAATTCTATTCATAAAAGTTCCAATTGAATTACAAGCTAGGATCGGCATTATATAGAGCTCCATGAGCTGTTGGGCCGATTGATCTTAGTAAAGAAGATAAAAGAAGATAAAATAGCAACTTAAAGAATTAATAAAATTACCCCTAAGATTTCCTAAAATAACTTAAGTAGAAATAATACTAAAAATAGTAACATAGATATGTTCCAACACTTAGTCAAATTCGGAAGCTCTAAGACTAAGGTGGATCGGCTTCTTCTTGAATCCCTATGCACATATAGGTCTTCAATGTAGGCTCGGGGAGTTGAACCATGCTCGAGAACAATGCGTGACTCACAAACATGAATGAGTCTCTCTGAAGCTTCTTAGCTCTAGCTCAAGTCATAGGTCCTTCTCCAAGAATGATTGGTGTGTCTGGAGCTGTAGAAGATGGTCCCGCATCAGGTAGGCTCAAGAGGCAGTCGTCTAGGGCCTCCTACCGAGTAGAGCCCCGGAAAAAATTACGTTATATATATAATTAAGGTATTTTGTATTAATATATTTAAATGTAATAAAATATTTACTAAAATTTATACGTCAAAAAAACTCATTTGTAATATGACTTATTAATTTATTAAATATTTTGAATCAACGACAAAGAGTGTAAAAAGTCTATGTCTTTCAATTTTTGTTATAAATGCAAAAACAGGTGATTTTTAAGTAACAACTTATACTACTTTAATAAATTTATTGAAGTGATTATAGTATTTTATTTGGATAAATTTGTAAAACAACGATATATTTTTAAGTGTTTAACCACAGTGTTTTACATTTATGGGGAAAAATAAAACATTAAAAACTATTTTTTTCCCTTTATTTTTCACTAGAAATTTTTTTGAGAAAACTTGCTAAAATATCACCCTAACCTAATTTAATTAAGTTAATAACATAATAACTTTTAGAATTGGCCGTTCTAACACCCTGTCAATTTTTATTAACCCCTTAGCAGCTTTACCCTTTCCTCATTCAATTTCTTTCTAGTTTCAAGGGTCTGAAGAACACACTTAGCGTTTTTGCCCATGCGCCCCCAAATCTGGGTTGTCTTCCTCCTCCATAGGCAATCTAAATCTCCTTTGTTCAACCCCCCTGGCCTAATTTGTGGTTGCCCTCGACGCATCGACCGTCTTCTTCCCGACCGCCGCCGGTGTGCCATCATCACCATGATTACCTTCCCCCGTCTGATTTCGATTGAGTGAGTCCAGAGGGCGGTACGTGGCCAAGGAGGGGCGGATCTGGTGAGGGGAGCGCCGGATCTGGTCTGGAGGCGCCGGATCTGAGCCGAGGACTAGCGAGGCGGAGCGGATCTGGTGAGGGAGCGCCGGATCTGGTGTGGAGGCGCCGGATCTGGTGTGGAGGGCTGTTTCTATTGGCGCTGGTGGCGGTGCTTGGCCCCGGTGGTGGAGGTTGCGTGAAGATGATGCACCAGCGTCGTGACGGAGGCGCTGGTGCTTGGGGCCTTCCATCTTTCTTTGCTGCTGGCCTTGTACGATTTTTTATAAAAGGGCTGAACATGTTATGAGCGTTGGTGGTGGGTTGGTGGAGCTTGTGGTCTCCGGTATTGTCCTCGGTCTCGGGTGGGTTGGTGGAGCGTTGGTGGTGGGTTGGTGGAACATGTTATGAGCGTTGGAGGTGTGTTCAGTCGTGCTTCCCGGCTGGCAGTTGTTCTTCGAGCTGTTTGGTGTTGGAAGGATGTGGCGCGTGAGCTTGTGGTTGTTGTTGGCGCATGGCCTGTGGTGTAGATGGAGGTAGCGTGCTGTTGATGCTCTTCCCTTGGTCTCCTTTTTCCTTCAGCATTAATTAAAAGTTGCTACTTTTGCAGCTTTTTCACCTTTGTGTGTGAGATTGACGTGTAGTGTGGTGTTCTTACTTGGGGATTTAATTAGTGGTATACGGAGTATTTATATCTTTTGTGGGTAAGCAAGGAGGACGATGTGTAGGTGTACTTTTGTGGCAATATAGCTTTAGTGTGGTGTTCTTACTTGGGGATTTAATTAATAAAAAGATGTCACCAATGACTTGTAAACAAAAAATGTTATCAATAAAAATGTCATCAACAAACAATGTCATCATAAATGATTGAGATCAATAAAGTGTAATAACTAATGTCATCAATGAAGTGCAATCACAAACGTGTCATCAGTAAATAAAAGTAGAATCGATGAAAATATATCGATATACAATTGATTAAATTAAAAAAAAAGTGGCCTCAAACGATTTGATTAAAAAAATGGCATCAAATAATTACATTAGAAAAATGGCATCAAAACACTGATTTGAAAAATTTACATCACATTTAAAAGAAAAAAATATCATCAAAACATTACCTTGAAAAAAAATGGCATCACAAAAACATTACATTGAAAAAATATGGCATCACGAAAAAAAATATCATCAAAAAATTGATATCAAAAAAGTGTCATCAGTAGTTAACGATAAAAAAAAATGGCATCAATGGTCAACGTGGCATCACAGTAAACAAAACAATATCAGCAAGATTTGAAAAAAGTGGCATTAAAAAAGTGTCATCAATCCATTTTATTATAAAATCAAACGATTTGATTAAAAAAATATCATCAAATAATTACACTAGAAAAATGGCATCAAAACACTGCGTTGAAAAAGTTGCATCACATTAAAGAAAAAAATGTCATCTAAACATTACCTTGAAAAAATATGGCACCACGAAAACAGTACCTTGAAAAAAAATATGGCATTAGACGATTTGATTAAAAAAAGTGAGATAAAATAATTACATTAGAAAAATGGTATCAAAACACTAATTTGAAAAACTTGCATCACATTAAAGAAAAAAAATGTCATCAAAATACCACTTTGAAAAAATATGGCATCATGGTAAAAAAACATATCATCAAAACATTGACATAAAAAAGTGGCATCAATAGTCAATAGTAAAAAAAAGGCATCAAACCATTTTATTAGAAAAGTGACATTAAAGCGAAAATAAAATGTAAAAAAAAATTGCATCAAAACGACAAAAAATGGCATCATTGGTAAAAAAAAACAAAAAAAAAAAAAAAACCGTTGACCGGCGTTGACCTTGATAGATAAATTGGGAAGGGTGTTAGGTTAGTTAATTAATTTTGTTTGGGTGCTAGTTAACTAATTAGATATTTATAATGTGTTAGTTGTCAAAATAACCCAATTTTTTTAATGGGACTTGTAAGGAAATATAATAAAATTTGGTAAATAAGTATCTTGATAATTCTAAAAAGAAAATATTTGACAAAATATCCATTTTAGTAAACCTCTTTTGTTCAAAAAAAAAATTAATAATCCCCCTTTTACCGTTCCCTTTTGGTTTTTCAATTGCTTTTCTCGATCTGTAGCTTGACCAAAAATTGGAAACAGAGAATATGTACTCATCTTCTTGCTCTGGAAGCCTTCACCGAAAGAGAAACCTGACTACCGAGCCGCCTTCACCAACGATCTCTTCGAACCGCCTATATTCAAACCGTCGATCCACCAACGATCCCGTCGAGCCGCCTCTAATAGATCGCCACCAAAGGCTTTCTCCCCGATCTGCTTCTTCCTCGCCTCCCTCTCCCTCTTCTCCTCCGTCGTCCTCCCCGTAGGCTCCGCTCTCTTCGCCGCCAGCTACCTCGGCTCCATCACCGCTCTCATCGATGTTTGCCTCTTCTTCGCCGCAGATAACTTCTTCTACTCCTTTAGCCCCCTCAGATGGGAATTCCCCAGGCATCGTTGACGTTGTCACCGGCATCCTCCTCAACTCCGTCGATAAACAACAGCTTCGGCCACCTCGTCGAACTCGATCTCCACAAGTCTGTCACCATGTTCACTCTCGCACCACCGGACTCGAAGGCGTTCAGGCAATTGGTGCGTGCAGACATAATCGGATGGATCGAGATGTGTGAATCTCGATGTTCTTGTTTTGTATCCCAATTTTCTGTTGTTCGTGAAGAGATCGAGATGTGTGAATCTCGAAGGCGTTCAGGCAATTGGTGCGTGCATAGTAACTCTCGGTACTGCTATTTGTTTGATTATTCCAATTTGTTCATCGTGAAGAGATCAATATTGTGTAGATTGATGTTCATCAATCATCGTAGTGATCTGTAATTTCACTCTTCGATGGTTAAATCAAGGGCTCATTTGTTTCGATAACTAGGAAAAGGAAAGGTAAGATATTAAATTTTACACATAAAATGTATATGATCACCAATTTTTGTGAGTTTGGAGGAGAGGATTGGGGGAATATTAGCCCATCCTAGAGGTATTAGTTACCCCTCAAAATTAGGGAATAGAAGGGTAACACATTTGTATCTAAAATGGGAGAAGGAGGGGAATGATTAGAATAGGGATCAATGAATCTTAACTTAAATATGGACTATATTCATGAGGGTAATCATTACTTTCCCTACCAAAAAAACAAACGGGGGCTAAGTGTGATTCACAGTTTTGAAATAATTTTGATTGAGCTTATTACAGGTTGAAAAATCAAGTAACAACTTGTAATCAAGTGGACCAGTTTTAATTTAAGACGATACTAACTTAGCATTAACCCTCATGGCCTTGGTGACAACAATAGTTTTGCTTAGCATTAACCCCTTTGTGTTGGTGACAACGATAACAATGTCACCATTGATCGATAAGAGTGGTGACAACGAAGGGATGGTGACAACGATATGGTAGTGACAGCGATAAGGGTGGTGACAGCGATAGGGGTGGTGACAGCGATATGAGTGGTAACAGAGATAGGGTGGTGACAGCGATACGGGTGGTGACAGCGATAAGGGTGGTGACAGTGACCTCGTAAAAAAACTCTAAAAACTAAGATGTCACCAAAAAAAAATTATAACCGCATGTGTCACCAGTAATAAAGGTGGTGACATTAATCTCGTAAAAAAATATCACCAAAAAAATTATTTATCACTATACATGTGTCACTAAAGTTGTGTGTCACCAAAGTCATTGATCTTGACCGGTCAATGATCAAAATAAAAATGGGAAGGAATGAAGCCAAATTAAAAATGGGAAGGAAGGGCGAAAATGTCATAATGGACATTTTGCGAAAGGGAATATGAAAGTGGACATTTTGCAAAATGCGCGCCATATTAAAAATGGACACTTAGCAAAAAAAAAAATCATTCTAAAATTCGTAGTCTTTTGTTGTATTATACCGAGATATTATCACATTAATCATACTTATATACTACTAAAAGTCTATAAATTTTCCTTTTAGTGATAAAAATAAAATCAGAATTAAATAATGATTAAATAAATTAAAATTTTGCATTGTTTGGTAAAAAAATTATGAATATATTTATTGATCAAAAGACTCGCTTTTAACCTTGCCTCGAGCCCTGAAAATTTCAGGGCCAGTCCTGGATCTGATCGTTATTTATATATTTTCCCATGAACAAAAACTACAAGAGATTATATGTTTTTATTGAAAAAAAGTAATTTAAAAAGAAAATCAATCGGTTAAGATTTAGAAAAAGAAAAGAATTACTTAATTACTTATTTAAATAAGTAATTTTACCTACATTAAATGAGAAGCCGCCGCATGGCGTAGGCAATTCTCCATTAGTATTATTAATTGATTTTTAATATAAAAAAGCTAAAATGGTAAAAAAAAATATATAAAAAAAGTTAGGTTAAAGGGGGTTAAACCCATACCTCGAGGTAATAAATACCTTATACCTTCCTTTTTAACTAAGCTAAACTAATTGTTTGGATGTAAAATTTTGTCTTTTATTAAGAAGGCATCATATGTGCTTATCTTGTGAAAACTTTCATTTGATAGTTCGCTTATCAAACACAAGTACAAGTTGGGTGAAAATAGTTGCAAATAAGTGAAGTGTATATGGGGTGCGATGCAGATCAAATACATCATTCTAGCATATTACAAGCTCACAAACCGGAGTCTACAAATTCAATACAAAGGCCGAGCTTGTGAAGTGCAAGGATGGCTCGCCAGTTTCCGTTATCACCAACCAATGAGATCGAAGAGCCAATCGCTAGATTGCTTCGCTCGAAGTACGGTAGTCGACTCGATCTTCCCCATTTGAGCTCTCGTGACTGTAACCAATTCTGATTACGTACAAATCAAATACACACAAGGAAACAAATTTATATGCGCTCATTTGTTTTCAAATTTACATGAGTGACATGGGTCTAAAAAAAAGAAAAAAAAAGGGCCCAGCTCGTGAGCACACTCAACAAATTAGTACATCTGTCTAAAGGATGTACAGTAAAATATTGCTGAAAAAAGGGAAAAATTCAGCAAAATAGATAAACACATAGTTATGCAATAAAGGGATATTGATATCTTCAAGAAAAAAAAAATATATAGGGGCATTTTGCGAAATAGCCACGAAATCCGTCCTATTTTGTGAAATAGCCGCGTTTTGGGACAATTTTGTGATATGTCCCCAATATAAACCTTTTTCTCTCTCCCGTCCTAATTCTCTCCGCTCTCTCCCTGAACCTCTCTCGCTCTCTCGCTCTCTTCTCCCCTAATGCCAGATCTGTTGTATTGCCATGGATTCGACGGCCTCCGACGACGATGTTTCTCGTGCGCCGAAGGCGGTGGCGAGCGGCGGAGGCCGGAGCGAGCGCTGGATGCGGCCGTCCGAGATCTGGAGCGAGAGGCCGGATCTTGGAGTGAGAGCGCCAAGACATGGAGCAATCCGCGCCGAGACCAGGAGCAATCCCCGGTCAAAAATCAGATCTGCGCCTCTCGGTGGAAGGTGAGCGAGCAATGACGTCGAGCGAGCGGAGCGAGCGAGGTCGAGGGAGCGACTCTTCTTCCTCCTCTCGCTGCTCTTCTTCCTCCTTTCGCCAATTTCCTTATCAATCGATCTTTGATCGATTGATAAGAAACTCGAACTGCTGAGCTTCTTAGGGTTTAGACATCTATCAATCAACCGAAGATCGATTGATAGATTGCTTCCCTCCTGGAGGGCGACGGAGGAGCTCCGACTTAGGGTTCCCCCTAGAACTCAAGTCGGGATCGTTGGATCGGTGTTGAAGAAGTGCTCAGATCTAGTCAAGCTGTCTCTTAGGATGGAAAATTGATAGCGATAAAGGTGTGTGATCAATTTGTCTGTAGAGTTTGTTTATCTTTGAAATTGATTTTGTTTCTGCAATTGAGTTGCTAGGTAGATAAGTAGATTAATATACAGTTCAAAAGGTTATGATAGACTAGAAAAATCAATATAAATAGTGAAACTTTCGATTTCACTTGTTTGAATTATGCATATTTGATATTTCATTCTTCTTCTTCTTACTTTGGTACATTTCTTGATAGAGATAGTGTTGCTTGTGATCTCAATTCTCATGGTTTTCAGGTATTATGCAAAGCTACAGACCCAATTAACTTCTTGAGAACTGACATTTCAAATTTAAGGATTCCCATCGAGCTCAAATCATTTCTTTGGCAAATTTTCACTCAGGGCTCTAAGGAGCTAACTGATCAACTATACATGCAGTCACCGTTATTACTTATTTGCTACACAAAGTAATCTCCCAACCAACTCACTACTGATTTATGTACTGTCAAGTGAATGTAGCTTAGCCTTTGTGATGAGTGCAGTTCCCATTGCTGTTGAAATGCTCCCGGCTTCAGAAGCCGTGGAGCGAGTCACTGCAACAGGAAATGGTGGAGATCCCTGAGTTCCCATGTCTCCTGTTCATTTTATTTGCTAAGTTTTCATGTCTCCTGTTCATTTTATTTGCTAAGTTGCATGTTCTTATTTGCACTTTTGGACATATGCTTGTAATTTCTATTTCACGTCTATGTATGTGCTCTTGTGCTTCTTCTAACTGCTTGTTGTGAAACTGTTTGTTGTGGACATATGTTGTGAACCCTATGTATGAGAAGCGTCCTAAGCAGTTTGGAATTGATGGGGCATTGTCTTCCAAGAGGGATTTGCGCCGGTTTGTGAAGTAGCCCAAGGTTGTTCAACTCCAGAGGAAGAAGAGGATCCTCAAGCAGCGCATGAAGGTTCCACCAACCTTGAACAAGATTACCAAGACACTTGGCAAGAATCTTGGTAAGGTTTCTTCTTATTTAAAGGAGGCAATTACAGAAACTTTTTGCACTTGTGATAATTGTTGTTTCTAAATTGTGGAATTTTGTTGTTGATGACAAATAAGGTAGATGTAGGGAAAGATAGTTCCATAAGCATGAAATAAAAGTGTTTGCTCTTTTTTTTGGTGCATATTTGTTATTCATATCTTTGCAATTGCAGCAACAAGCCTATTCAAGATGAAATAAAAGTATTTTTTTCTTGTGTTTTAAATAGATTGTGCACATGAAAACCGTTACATGTGTATATCCAGTAACTCTAGTCTTTTCTGTACGTCTTTTCTTTGAGAATATGTTGCTTAAAGTCTCATGTGTATATCTTCGTCTGTGCTGATTCCCTACCATTGATTAGATATTTTTCAATTCAGAAAGAGGCAAACCATACCTGAAAACTTAAATATAACTTGAGTCTTGTAGTACAGTTCGTTTTAGTTTTCTCCAATTTAATGTTATATTCATTACTGCTATATTCAGGAATGGCTCCTTGGACCAGCCTCAAAAGACATCACCTGCTACACCTCGAACTGCTCGTCCGATTAAGTCTGCAATTTCAGATTCTAGCTCTGTTCCTTCACCAAATCACAATAGGAACCTGAAGAACTGCAATCCCAAGAAGTGGGTCAGCAATGTTTCCAAGCTCGAGTCACAGCTTGCTTAGCTCCAGGAGGAGCTGAAGAAGACTAAGGAGCACCTGAGCTCATTTGAGGCACAAAAGAGACAAGCTCATCAAGAGACTGAAGAGACTAGGAAGCAAATATCGTCCTTATCAGTTAAGCTGGAAGAGTCTTGTAACGGCCCGGGATTATGATTCCCGGGTTACGTTTCTAGGGATGAAACCCCTCGTTAGGATCTTGCGCCCCAAGTACAGGTTGAAGGTTTGAAATTCTATCCTAGCATTTTAAAGTGGGATTTCATACCCAAAATTCGAAGGGATCGTTGGAATCCCCGGGGAAGTCCCCTGTACCTGTCATAAGTCTAAGCGTAGAAAACCAAAGATTACACAAATAGCGGAAGTAAAGCATAATACAAAGGGGTGCCACGGCAGGGCCGGGTCAAAATATGATCAACCATTCAAATTTGAGACATAATTAAATTGGTGAAGTTGAAATCTCAACTCTCTCTTTCCGCCATGTTAGACCCAGCGGTCAGGGACTCAAATCAGCATCAACAGTAGAAAGCATAACGAATACCTAAAAAATTTGATATGGGGCGGGATCAGATCGATGCCCACTTTAGCTCTGCATCCCAACCCTAAGCACACATATACGCTATACCTAATAAAGATGCTTCTAGATGCAAGACGGAATATTAACACACTAACATGCCCCTAAGATCAAGTGCATAATAATAATAAGGCCTTAGCACAAAATACCAAATGGTATATCCCTCTCCTACCTCCACCCCCTTCCGATAGGGCGGAGACTGGCCAGCTCGTGAATGCATTCATTCATAATCGGGGGGCACGCATGCCTAACCCGCTCCACAATAAAGCCCGCAGGCATAATATAAGGAAGTCCATGACTCGATTGACTCAGGGTACCCGATGAGGCTGGGCTACCATATGACCCTAGCAAAGACTCTAGGACTATCACAGATAACGGCCGTTCTGTTTACATACACATAAAGAAATAGAATGCTCAACGATCGATGCAACCTAGCATGGTACTACATGGCATGCTGATCATGAATGCAAGCACCTAGTATATCATGCACCTAAAGCAGGGAATAGCTCTATTCAATCTGAGTAAGCTCCGAAGAGACTTACCTGGCTTTGCAGAACAACATAATAAAGGGTCCAGCACACATAATAATAGTCACAAGTATCACCTAAATACACATCATAACATATATGTATAAGTATACGCCTAATCATTCAAGCACTCAAGGCACACATCATTCCATTCAGCCACATTCATATACTCGCAATAATACTCATATATCCGCATGATCTTATATCTCCAAAGTTCATCATATTAATCATGGCTCATAAGGCATAAGTCAAGCGAGCGGGAGCATATTCATACTAAATTCTCACCTGAGCGGAGATCTCCTCGTTAGAAGCCATCCGCGCCATCGCTTTGCATATTGAGGCTACTTGCGTGCATCCTAACAGCAATGAGGACAAATCAGCCCGACAACCTGAATTTGATATGCTTGGCCTGCCACCACTGGTACAACCCCCTCACCTACTCGTTGCTCCGCTCGGGGGCGCCTTCGAACGCCGGAGAGACGGGAAGTAGATCGGGATGAAGAGGCGGCCGACATCTGAGAGGGAGGGAAGACGAGTCGGAAAAGCAGATCTGAGATCCGACGCGATTGAAGAGCAGGAGGGAGGAGGAGCGGCGACGGCGGTGGCGAACAGGAGGAGGTCGCTCGATCTCACCGCCATAGGAGGCGGATTCCGGCGTCGAGAGAGAACATATCGAGAGGGCGAGAGAAGAGAGGTCCGGAGAGAGAGCGCATGCCGAGGGAGAGTCTGAGGAGAGAGAAAGTGCGTGAGGACAGTATATATTGTGGACATTTTACTAAATTGTCCGAAAACGTGGGCATTTTGCAAAAACGTCCAAATAAAGTGCCTATTTTGCAAAAAATTTCATATATATATATCAACAGTTAAAAGGAAATAAAAGATATAAAAACAGCCAAAAAAGAAAAGAGATATTGTGTTATCTTCAAGGAAGGAAAAAAAAAATATCTTAAAAGAAGGCAATTAGGGATCCATCCGGAGCTTCCCTGTGACCCTATCCTATAAAAGAGGCTAGGGCTAGGGTTGAAGTTTGGTGAATGAGCACGGCTGCAGGCTGCAGAAAAAAAAAGGCAGAGGGAAAGAGAAAAAAGTCACCCTCAAAAGCCATCCAAGCAAACAAAGCAAAAAGGAAGCAGCTTACGTTTAAAAATAACAAGACGCAGCAAGCACACAAACAAAGCAGGAAGAAGAAAAGGAGAAGAGGGCGAGCAGCAGGGTAGCTCTCTCTCCGCGTGAGGGTTCCAGTCGACTCCTGAGACCCCGCCCTTGCAAAGTCATTGGCTTTCGCTTGTGGCCTGGGTTTCAGAGTCATAAATGCCCTCAAACTAAGACGACGTTCTGACCAAATTGATTCTCGAAACCCCGCCCTTGCAAAGTCACTGGCTTTATCTTGTGGTCTGGGTTTCGGAGTCAACAAATACCTTCAAATGAAGACGAAGCTCTGCCCAAATCGATTCTTGAAACCCCGCCCTTGCAAAGTCACTGGCTTTCGCTTGCGGCCTGGGTTTCGGAGTCAACAAATCATCCCAAGTGAAGTCGAAGTGCTGCCGAAATTGATTCTCGAAACCCCGCCCTTGCAAAGTCACTGGCTTTCGCTCGCGGCCTGGGTTACGGAATTGTCAAATTGGCCTAAAAAAAGGGCGAAATGCTGCTGAAATTTTCTGAGCTAGGCCAACCAATCCAAGCAAGCAAAGGGAGAAAAATTCTACAACAACTGATGAAATTAAAATTAAAGAAAGAGAAAGTGTTTTCTGGAGAAGGAGAATAGGTTTTCTGGACAAACTAAATCCGTTCAGGGAAACTAGGTTTCTGAAAGAAAAAAAAAATCAAGCAAGGCATTATTTCTCTCACCTTCTCGGACTAAATCAAACAAATCCCAAATCCTAATTGGTGGCTACGAAATTGCAACTAACCCTAAATCAAAATCTGCCTATGTCTACCACAAACTGAGGTTCCAATTTGGTGGAAAGAAACAGGGGGGAAAGTTACAATAACATACCCAAGTCGTGAGGCCAAAACAACTGCTGTTTCTGAGGTTGGAGTGTCACACCCGAGTTGGTGCACTACCCTTCTCAGCCCCTTGAACCTTGACAGATAAAGGAAAAAAGTCTCAGGGAGTTGACAAGAGGAAAACATGTCGTTGTTCTTGCCAAAGAATACTCAAACTCACAACTAGTATAGTGTGTAAGCAAGAGATCGATCCACAGAGAAATCTATTAAATTCAAGTGCAAATCTAATCACTATTAGAGAATATGGGGGGTTTTTGGTGTGAAAAAGATCCGCCTTTTATCAAAGCGGAAGAAAGCACACAAAGTAAATTGGTTTTAGAATGCAATGGAGAGAAATAGGTCCACCTACAATTTATCACTTCGATTGATGAATTCGATCCTTGTTTAAGCCTCTAGTTCTTGTCTTTTCCTATCAATGTCCTTGTCCAGATCTTAGGTAAATTACTAGTCCTACGAGTCCTAGCAACCCTTATCTCTAAATAACCCTAACACGGTTAAGATTCAACCTAGAGATAGCATTAAGAATATGAATTATCCAAGGTACACATAATATCAAGCTACGAGTCGATATTCAACATGTATTCAACTTCCTACACATCCAATTAGTCCTACGAGTCCTAAAGGGATATGATTGCCACTTGGGTTAAGGTTCGCTACGAGGAATCAGCAAAACCCTAGCAATTGAATGAATCTACTCTATCTAGTTGATCAGGCTAGAGAGAATAAAACACATTAAAGCAATTAAGCACAAAGAAGTCGAAACATTGAAATAGGAATAAGAACTAGATTAAGAAACTCACAATTCAACAATCAAAGATCCAAACTGCAGGCGAAACCTCGAGAGTTTAATTGCTCATGCTCAACGGCGCTCTCAACAATAGAATAACGTGCATAAGGTGAATGAAATAATAACTAGAAAAGCCTTAAATAGTCTTTAGAAAGTCGGCCAAAATAACTTAATAAATAAACCCTAAGTAAAGTCCAAAATCGATGTTCAGCTACTGCACGGGCCGCGGGGCGGCCGACGATCAGCGAAGTGCTCCGTTTCTCTCTTCGAGCCGCGGGGCGGCCAGATATCCTGCGGAGCGGCCTGCGATTCTTCCGAGCTCTCCTTCCATTACTTCAGCAGATCCTATGCCTCTTCCTTAGCTTATTTTTGCTCTTTTTAAATCCATTTCACCTCCAATCTACTTTACCTGAAATAAACCATAAAATCATGTAGATTCTGCCTCTTCTAACTCAACAAGTAATCATGTAAATTCAACTAAATAAATGCAATATTCACAACTAAACTATGCTAAATGCAATCTATTATGCACTACTAAATATGCTCTATCAAATTCCCCCACACTTGAACCTTTGCTTGTCCTTAAACAATAGAAAAATCAACTCTGCATCCCCACAGAATAGCAATTCATGTATCCACACCTCAATATTCTTTAAGTTCATGAAAACTAGCAAACAAAAAAGATTAATAACATCATAGCATATAATTGGAATAATCAATGAAATCAGGCAACCATATTCATTCTAGACCTCACAAAGGATATGTGTTTCACTCTCGCTCAAGTGTTTAGGTTTAAATGTTTACGCTCAAAACTCAATCTTCAAAATCTTAGCTACAAGAGTCTTGCACCAGTGTTCTAAATCTCCACCGCTGGTGACTCTACACACAACAAAAATCATGAGGTCTTTCAATCGGGTTGTAATGGGGCCAAGGTAGAACATATAAGGTATGGAACAATTTTGGTCATGTAGTGCTCATAATCCGGGAACTAAGGAAGCTACCAAATCATAAAACCACTCATAAACATCTCATACCGAATCTCTATAATGTCAAACAACACCAATCTCAAGCATAAAACTTTACAAACCATACTCAACTCATTCCTTTTTTCTTTTTTTTTCTTTTTTTTTTTTTTTCTTTTCTTTTTTTTTTCATTCATTCATGCTATATCAAATGATTTTCCTTGACTTTTGCCCCTAAGTGAATTTTATCCTCCTTAGGTCCCAAGTAATAAATATGCTAGCAAGAATCAAACATCTCATAAATACACCTCAACATACAATCCACCACTAGAACCATCATCCACACTATAGATATTCACCAACTATTCCTAAATTCCCGGATGGGGTCAGACTATCAATGACTATGGAAAAATCTTGTGGAGCTACAAAAGAATAGGCATTTAGGCTCAAACTGGCTTCAAGTAGAAGATAATATGTAAGGTGGGAATAGAGTCAAATAGGGCTAATAAAGGTGCCTCAATCGTGTTTAAATCATGTGCAGAAATCATAATATGCAGCCTTGAAAAAGATATCTAAATGCAAGTCAAAGAGGAAGTAATTGAAGAGAGTACACACAACAAGCAAGAGGACTCAATAACGTGTAGTCCTGAATAGGTCAAAATAAGCTCACCAGGTCATGTCTAGAACTTCAAAATCACCCAAAAATTCAAGATTTTATGTGCTCAATTATTAATCAATCATGCCCACCAAATATTATAGAAAACATATATCACAGGCTTCAACAATCCAAGCACATCATAGGGCATAAATCTCAATCGATAAAATGGAGGAAAAACGACATCCATATGGTGAAATAAGACCTATTCCTAATAATGGAAGAACTAAAACTTTTTTCTTTTCTTTTTTTCATTTTTTCATTTTTTTCATTTTTTTTTAGAATAAGAAATAATGGTAGAAACTAAATATGCATACAACCAATAGAAATAAACATGCAACTTAAAGTTAAAATGCAATGCAACTTAGAACCAAAATATAGAGAGTTTGCAAGTCTTCTCCCCCGCATTTAGTTCTGACATTGTCCTCAATGCAGAAAAGAGAAACAAAAACATCAAAATAAAAAGAAAAGGGAAAATAAAAGAAAATAAACAACTAACATGCTCACTGCTGAGGTGGTGGAGGCGGCGGATATGGTGGGAACTGTGGATAGGCGAATTGATAGAAGTCCTCTTGCCTCTGCCATATCTGCTCCTGCATCCATCGGATCGCCGCCTGGCTCTCAGAGACCTCCTCTAGGTGGGAAGTCAAACCACGTACATCTCGACGAATATCGCTGACATCCACGTACAGCTGCTGTTGGTGGTCCCACATCACGTCCTGGCGTTGGTGCATCCGCTGCTGGTTCTCCCACATTGCGTCCTGACGACGCGACATCATCTGCTGATGCTCCCACATAGCGTTCTGCTAGAGATATAAATCGACCATCTGCTGCTCCAACGTGTAGCCTGGACCAGCACCAGCTGTGCCAGAAGGTCCACCTCCACTGCCTCCAATATCCGTCTGAACTCTGGGAACATCCTCAGCATCTTCCTGCTCAGCTTCAGGAGCCTGCTCCTCCTCCTCCTCATCATCATCCTCATCCATCTCATCCCCATCCATATAAAAATCAACAACTGTAGGGCCAAAAGGGAGAGGACGGGGCAATCTCAACTGAATCCTCCCCTGATGGCCTGCTCTCCAGATCCACATCGGTGCTTTGCCCTCCAGGTGGCCAGCTTTCCTCAGCTGGGCCTCATCATACAGAAATGAGCCATGCTGAGCCTCATGGACAGTGCTCACATCGATGCATGTGCGAGCTATGAGGGTGATAAGACCCCCAAAGCTAATGGTTGCCTTGTTGCGCTTGTCCAGGATATCCTTGCAGTTTATCAAAAACAGATCCACCCAACCTGGAACCACTGGGCTCTCTGGCGTCAGACACCACAGAAATGACATGTCCTTCAGCGAGATCTTGTTGACCTCAGCCTGTGCGAAGAAGGTGTTCGCCAGAACCTTGTGAATCAGTCGTAAGGCAGGATGGCGAATGCTGGAATTGTACTGGCCCTTGTTGGCCTCAAAAGGCACCCTAGTAGATGCCATCTAGAAAGCCATAGGGCCCTCTCCCTTGCAAACATCAAGCCAATCAGCAGTCGGCGCAGCAGTAACACCCAAAATCTGTGCCAATCTCTCATTTGATAATGTGAAATCTCTCCCAAGCAACCGAAAATCAATAGATGCACGGTTCACACTCAAAGTTGCTAAAAATTCTTTACATAAGCTTGGATAAGTAGGGGCATTATTCCCTATAAACTGCCCTAGGCCCCCATGCTCTAACAATTGCATCGTGCATACATCCATTTGTAACATTATAAGCGTAGGTTCATGAAAGAATTTGTTACAAATAACTGTCCAGTGTTTAGAGCATTCCATCTCTCCTTCTGATTGCGATTCATTCCATGTGGGCGAGACATTATAAATCTGAGCGAAGAAAATTACCCAAAAGAATGAAAGTCAAGAAGAACTCACGAAATGGCAGCGTCTGCAGTGGCCGTGGGGCAGCCGAGGAGGGCGACGGGGCGGCCGGCGACAGGTGTGGCTGCGGGGCGGCTCGACAGGCGACGGGGCGGCCGGAGATTCGTTGGACCTGTGTTCTCCGACGTCGGAGCTACTCTCCGACGCCCCAAACCTTCCTTCTCCGGTGTGGATCCGAAAGAAAAACCCGTGAAAGAACTCGGGAGTAGCGATTTTTGTGTGGATCTAGGAGAATGAGGTGGTGGGGCGGAGTTTTTATGTGGAAGAAAGATGGGAATGTGAGAAAAGAGTAGTTTTGTGGAGATTTGGGTGAAAGTAGAGAGCTTAGAGGGGTTGTAATGGAGGTTTTGAAGAGGGAACTTGAAGGAGGAAGAAGATAGGGGTTTGGCGAGGGGGCGGTTGGACGATAGAATGGGAAGAAAAAGAAAGATTAGGGTTTATTTTGTTTGGTAAGTGGGGACCCACACGGGCCCCTAGAAAAATTTCTATCCCGAAGGGGCCGCGGGGCGGCCAGGGTGGGCGACGGAGCGGCTGGCAATTCCGCGAAGGATTTTGCTGGGCGCCTTGGCCACGGGGCGGCCCATGCTGGCGACGGGGCGACCTGTCCTTTTTCGCCCTATTTCTTCTTCTTTTCCTTCCTGCAACGTTAGTACTCCAGACCAAACCAAAAATAAACTAAAAAAACTTAATGCAAAAAGACAACACCAAAACTATTGCCTTGGGTTGCCTATACTAGCCACCACTGTTCTTCGATCTGCACGAGCCACCGTCGATCGCCGGGATTTCTGAACACAAACTAGTGTCATTCCTGTCAATCTTCCTTCAACTCTTCTCTCCCTATCTCACACATTCTCTATACCTTGATTTATTTTCAGATTTAGGGTTACTTTGATTGAGTGATGTTTGATTTCAATTTATATGAGATTTAGGTGTAGGATCAACTAGAAATTGATGATGGTTCATGCTCACGAACTAATGAGGTAGCAGAGGGGGTGTTTCTTTGAAACAGAACATGAAGGTGGAGTGGATCACTTTGGGATTATGTTAATAACTTGATATAGTTGGCAGAACCGCGGGAAGGGGTAACAAGACATGATGGTGGACCACCCCCTCTCTATACATTGATTTATTTTTAGACTTAGTAATGTTTATTTGTATATATTTTGATTTGAAATGTTATATAATTATTTATTTATATCTCATTGGTCTTAACCTCTAGGTGACTCTTATTAGTATAAATGTATACATCTTTGCAAGACCTTTAAAATGATATATATATCATATATATTTACCGTGTCCGTGTCCTATGTTTTTTGAAATTGTAGTTTCCCCGTGTCTTCCCGTGTTCGTGTCCTGTGTCCGTTTCCGTTTCCGTGCTACATAGGCAGCTTACCCTTCTTTCTCGGCTATCTCAAGCAAATTAAAGCCACAAAATTCACAAATTTCAGGAAAAAAAAGAAGCAATCAGGCCAAAGTGGATATTCCAAAAATTGGGACAAAATCATATAAAAATACCCAATCTAGAATTTGGGTTACATTATTGAGAAAAAAAATCAATCAGCATGCCGGGTTAAAGGCTCTCTTCTCTGACTCGCTCTTGAAGCCCCAACCTCCGCTTGTCCCAAACGTCAATAGCCTGCTCAGGGTTCGGTTAAATTCAAATCCTCAATTGGAAGATGAAGAACAATTCATAAAAGGAAAAAAGAAAGAGAAAAGGGAGTTGAACATGCCTCCCCGTGGGTTGCTGCCTTGCTCTTTCTCCCGATTTGTTCAGAGCTCCAAACGCCCTATGTCGAAAGGCATAAAGCCACTGGCGACCTCCAGGCGTCAAGTCGATTCTCGTCGATCGAAATTATCCCAAAAACAAAAGGAAGAAAATAATCAGCATAGCCTATTAATTGGTCGTTCGATTAGAGGGAGGAGTGAATAAAATTCAAAATTCAGAGGTTCTTGATGTCTCCAAAGTAGCCATGTTTTTATGCATATTTTAGTTCCATATTTTTTACATTTTGCATATTTCGGGTTGGGAATATGTCGAATTTATGTAGTATATGCTTATTTGTTAGAAATGGAGATCTACATAAGTTTCTGTTTAATATTGCAGAATATGGAAATATTTTGGGAGAAAACCAAGAAACAAAGACGGAAGCAGCAAGCCTTACTCTATCTCGACTAAGTTCTCGTCTATGTCGACAAGACAAGTCCGGATACACTGGAGTCGAGTAGAGACCTGACCAGACAACGCGGAGCAGAGCAAGTCTACTCGATCTCGACTAAAGTCTCATCGAGATCGACAAGGGCCAGACGACATTCCATGAGCCATGTCGAGGAGATACTGCTCGACAACACCAGGCCAAAATCTACTCGAGATCGACAAGCCCCTTGTCGAGATCGACTAAGCCCAGGAGCCAGTGTCCGAGCATGTCGACAAGGGCTACCCGACACACCAAGCTGGCCAAGTCGATGACCCATTGTCATCGAGATCGAGGAGCGTCTTCGAGGTCGACAAGGCTGAGAGCCAACATCCGACTCGACAACCTCGGAAGACCAAGTCGAGAACACACCACTCATCGAGATCGACAAGCCCCTTGTCGAGATCGACTAGCGCCAGGAGTCATGTCCGAGCTTGTCGAGCATCAGTTAGCCGAGACGATGAAGTCGGCCCAGTCGATGACTTTCCTAGTCGAGATCGAGTATGCCTTACTCAAGATCGACGAAGATTTCCCGAAGCCGCGTGACGCGTTGATTGCAGTTCTACTCGGAGTAGAGTCCTTGGAGCCGAGGAGAAGCAAAGTCTATCCAATTTATCAACATCTATCATGAAGAAGAGAGTTTTATCCACTTGAGACAATTTAGATATATTTCCCTATTTTTAGATTTAATTTCATTATAGCTTTTATTTATCTTTAAAGATATAGATATAGATATAGATATTCTATCCTTGAGTAGCAAGGATTAGAAGCCTATAAATAAAGCCCATGAGGCTGATTTCTATTCATTCAATTTCAGAGACAAGTAGTTCCACATAGAGATTTAGGAGTTTAAAGGTTTTAAGGTTTTGGCAGTTTACGAAAGTTGATTGCCGGAATTGTAAAGGCTTTGAATTTAGTTATTGCGAGTTATTTCTTTTAAATCAATGATGTCTGCGATTGCGATGAGGCGTGAGTAGTCCACCTACTTCTGAGGTTGGGGTGAGCTCAACGAGAGCCATGTTGGCAGATTAGCAATTACGGAAGGAGGTATTTTGTCGTTATCTTAATCTATTCCCTTTGTTCTTCATCTTTGATTGAGAAATTGAAGAACTCATGTTGTGAAACTTGGGTAGTAATTAGGATTTCTATTCGAAAGATTATAAATGCTATTTATGAAAAGGAATAGATGCAATTAGGATTATTTGTCGCGAGATTTATATTCCTACTTGTCGGATTAGGTGAAAGCCTTTTTCTTTATCGATAAAGTTACCGCCTTTTGTGATTAATATTCCGCTTGCATGGTAATCGTTGTCGCAAACCCTAACCTTGGAAGTTCTCCAAATTCATAAAGTTACAGAAACCGAAACTGCTTTGTTTTTTACTTTTCCTGCCCTCGTCGATGTCGACCAGTCTCTGGTCGATCTCGACTACTAATCTCCGATCCTAGATCGTCGTAGCTCAACTGTGCAGGAACTCAACAAGACGAGCCGAAGTCGACAAAGGTCCTACTCGATATCGAGTAAGCCTTGTCGAGATCGAGTAGCATGTGCCGAGTTGCTGCTGCTGTGTTCGACTGTGCCTGGCCCCTTTCGACTACCCCTTAGTCGAGGTCGAGTACCACTGTTGTCGACTTCTGTCCATGAGATTCCACCGCTGCCTAGGATCCGCTGACCAGCTTCCTCGAGGATTCGAACCTGACTTTCTCTTACTACATTGGAGGGAGTCTTGAACATTATTTGCTGGGATTCGATCGGTTTGCTTTACTTTGTTTACTTATTGTTTTGCATTCTCGATTTCCTCTTACAACAAATTGGCGCCGTTGTCGGGGAGGCTATCATTCGCGCCTTAGGTAGTTAAATCTCACGTCTGCTTTGAGTTACTTTACAGGTGTATGCGCCGTTCTGGTCAACAACCTGAGTTTGACGGCTTAGACGAACCAGAGCGCCTACTACACATCAGAGCTAAACTACAAAGAGCCATGGCGGCCGCTGAAACACAGGAACAACTGATTGCCAGGCTTACAAGGGAACTAGCCGCAAAGGATACCACTATCTCCAATGAAAGGGCAGCGAGGGAACAAGAAGCTGAGCGCGCAAGGCAAGCAAAAGCTGAGCTTGCCCAATATCCAACCACTGCTGAGGATTATATGCATCCAACTCTCGTCGTGTCTGAATCGGCGATTCTAATCCCTGAAAACTCTTTTGAAATTCGCACTCAATTTCTTATAGAGCTTAAAAACAATGCTTTTCATGGAAAATTTAATGAGTGTCCTCTTGAACATATTACCAATTTTCATGACATGTGTCGTACTCTTGCTGAAGGTACAACTCTGGAATATGTCAAGATGAAAGCTTTCCGCTGGTCTCTCGCTAGACCTGCACTGAAGTGGCTAGAAGGAATGAAACCAAGATCCCTTACAACATGGGCACAAGTGGAGCAGGAGTTTGTCAACAAATTATTCCCTCCTGCCAAGACAGCATTCCTCCGCCAAAAGATCACTGCTTTCAAGCAAAAGCCTGGGGAACCGCTGGCAAAAGCATGGGAACGCTACAAAGAGCTGCTGCGATCTTGCCCTACTCATGGACAGCCACCCTACGTCATTCAGGAGATCTTCTTCAACTCTCTTGATCAAATCACTAAAGACAGGATTAATCAGTACACTCGCTATGAGTACCTGACGATGCCACCAATTGACGCATGGGGTGTGCTAGACAAGCTCACAAATTATGACAACAAGTATGGGGCTCCTACAAACTATGATGAGAACACCTATGCCAGACCAGCCCCATCTATGCCTCTCTACGAGCCATCTAAGGAGATAAACCCTGATGTCAAGGAGCAGTACTACAGAGATCAGAATCGCAAGCTCCTCAAACAAGTCAAATATCTCTCTGTCAACCAACCCTGCATCGAATGTGGTTCACAACGGCATACTACTACTGAGTGCCCGCATACGGAACAAGTCAGGATGGCAGAGATTCATGAAGAGGTAGCTTACGCAGGGGGTCCCAATCGCTATATGGGAGACCAAAGGTTCTATCAACCTCAACGGAACCAAGGTCCTCCTAGGAACCCCCCGCCATACAGAGCTCCTGGGCATCTAGAAAGGGATCAAAAGAAGGATGATTTACAGCTCATCCTTGAAGAGATGCCCCGGAATCAAGGCACCATCAACAATCAGTTCCAGAATATCAGTGCAAAATTTGGAGAGCTAGACATCTGGAAAAGGAACATCGAGACGCAGATGGGTCAGTTCGCGGTGCAGATTCCACAACCATCCGGGCAACTCCCAGGCCATACAGAACCAAATCCCAAGGGGCAGCACGAACATGTAGCTGTTGTAAAGTTGCGGAGCGGTCACAAACTGCACTAGCCAGAAAACAGAGAAAGGAAAGGCGAAGCTGTCGTCGACATCGACAAAGGCCTAGTCGACATCGACAAAGCTCAACTCGACACAGAGGAGAAAAGGAGATCTGACGCAGCTGCACAGCCAGACCAGCCGAAGTCGACTACCCAACTCGAGATCGACGAGGCTCTTGTCGAGATCGACGAGCCTGTTGTCGAGATCGAGAAGGAGCAAGCCAAGATCGATGAGCCCTCACCACCTCCGGAAGCTGTTCTGACTCAGAAAACTAAAAAGACGCTCTCATTCCCTTCCAAAAACCAAAGAGATCCAACAGACGGTAAGTTTCAGCGTTTTGTGAAATTGCTTCAGAGTCTGAATGTTACTATTCCTTTTACAGAAGCATTACACGAGATGCCTGCCTATGTCAAGTTCCTCAAGGAGATTCTCAGTAACAAACGATCGATGACTGAGATTGCTAAGGAGTGCAAAAAGATGGATTTCCCTGAGAAGCGACCTGACCCGGGTAAGTTTGCTATCACTGTTGGACTTGGTCGTCATAGATTTAAAGCACTGTGTGACCTAGGAGCAAGCGTCAGCATCATGCCCCTATCCATCTGGTCAAAGGTGAAAATAGGTGCCCTGGAACCAATTGATGCCAAACTCTACATGGCCAACAACACCGTGTTAATCCCTACAGATATTGTTGATAATGTTCCTGTTAAAGTTAGTAGATTCTTTGTCCCTACAGATTTTCTTGTAGTAGAAATGGCAGAGGATCCAGCTTGCCCCATCATCCTAGGGCGACCTTTCCTGGGAACTGCTGATGCTAACATTGAAGTGAAAAGAGGAATCCTTACATTCACCATCGGAGATGAGATTATTGAATACTTCTTCAACCCAGATACAGAAGAGGTAATGGAAATTAAAGCTATATATTCAAAATTTAATTTTATCTCCTGTGATGAACCTGCAGAACAACTCTTGATCCAAGAAGAAGGAAAGGTAGAATCTGTACTAGCAGAGGATGAGTTGGCTGTAGCAGAATTAAGCGAGGAGGAGATCTTCGACGACGCATTATCGGCGGAGCTAAACGACTCACCAGAAGCCGAGCAGATCCAGTCGACCTCTACAGACCTCCTCGATCTCGACAAACCTTCCTCGAGATCGACAAGCACCGGCCCTCCAGAAACTGTAAGTCTTCTGAACCTACTCGATATCGACCAGTCAGAGTCGATATCGACTACCTTGTTCCCTGCAGGCACACCAGAAATCGACGAAGCTAACTCGACGATCCTCCTCGAGATCGAGAAGCCCAACTCAAGATCGACCAGCCCTGTATTCAAGGTAAGTTCTGATTTTTTGGTCGATTTTGATCTTTCTAACCCATTGTCGAGTAGCTTCTTGCAGTACAGTCCTATGTCCAATTCAGCGTTGTCATCGATGTATGCCTGGTCGACGCCAACTCCTGTAGCTGATTTGGATGCTTCTTCTATGAGGATTGAGATGGATTACCTAGGGGGGATCATGAAGACGGAGGAAGTTGAGCCTATCTTGATTCCACAGGGCCCTTCTCCGGTGCTGAAACCCTTACCTGACACCCTTAGGTATGAATTTCTTGGTCCTAACTCTACTTTTCCTGTAATTATAAATGCTTCATTGAACCCACAGGAAGTAGACAAGGTAGTAGATGTCCTCCGTACTCATAGGAAGGCCATAGGCTATTCCCTAGAGGACATAAAAGGTATTTCACCCATTACTTGTATGCATAGAATTTTGTTGGAAGATGATCACAGGGCAACAATCGAGCATCAAAGGAAGCTTAACCCCAACATGAAGGAGGTTGTCAAGAAGGAGATCCATCGCATGTTGGATGCAGGAATCATCTATCCAATCTCCGACAGCAAGTGGGTTAGCCCTGTTCATGTTGTTCCTAAGAAGGGTGGAATGACCGTCGAGGAGAATGAGAAGGGAGAGCTTGTTCCTAAAAGGATCACTACCAGCTGGCGGATGTGCATAGACTACAGAAAGCTCAACACCGCCACCAGGAAGGATCATTTTCCACTCCCCTTCATTGACCAGGTACTCGAAAGGTTAGCTTAACATGACTACTTTTGTTACCTGGATGGATATTCTGGCTTTTGGCAGGTTCCCATTCATCCTGATGATCAGGAAAAGACCACCTTTACTTGCTCCTATGGAACTTTCGCATATAGGAGGATGCCCTTTGGCCTTTGCAATGCCCCTGCTACTTTTCAGAGGTGCATGATTGCCATCTTCTCTGACATGATTGAGGACATAGTGGAGGTATTCATGGATGATTTCTCAGTTTATGGCACTACTTTCGATATTTGTCTCTCTAACCTACGCAGGGTACTCAAGCGATGTGAAGATACAAATTTGGTTCTTAACTGGGAAAAATGCCACTTTATGGTAAAAGAGGGGATCGTGCTAGGCCACAAAGTGTCCAACAAAGGAATTGAGGTGGACAGAGCAAAAATAGAGCTAGTGGAGAAATTGCCCCCACCTTCTTCCATTAAAGAGATAAGGAGTTTTCTTGGTCATGCTGGTTTTTATAGAAGATTCATTCAAGATTTTTCTAAAATTGCTAAACCATTGACTAACCTGCTTATGAAGGATGTTAAGTTTGTATTTTCTAGCGAATGTCTTGAAGCCTTCAACAGGTTAAAAAAAGCTCTCATCTCAGCTCCGATCATTCAATCGCCGGATTGGTCACTACCATTTGAGATCATGTGTGATGCCAGCGATTATGCTGTGGGAGAAGTTCTAGGACAACGGAAGGACAAGAAACTGCATGCCATCTACTATGCAAGCAAGACTCTCGATGTGGTTCAGGCTAAGTACACCACAACAGAGAAGGAATTTTTGGCTGTGGTTTTTGCTTTTGAAAAATTTCGTTCCTATCTTGTTGGTTCTAAAGTCATTGTCCACACTGACCATGCTGCTCTTCGTTATTTAATGACAAAGAAAGATGCAAAACCAAGATTGCTACGATGGGTTCTCTTACTTCAAGAATTTGACGTTGAGCTAAGGGACAAGAAGGGAATAGAGAATTTAGTCGCCGATCACCTATCCAGGCTTTCCAAAGACATGCTAGAGGAGGCCCAGGACGCCATACCAATCGACGACTCTCGCCCAGACGAGCACCTAATGCAGACCGACACTGTCTTCCTCGACATAGACGAAGCCTCCTCGATCTCGACTAAAACATGTGAGTCCTCCAGTGATCATCCTTCTTTACATGGTTTGGAGCTGCAGGGCTACTCCATCTCGAGTACACCTTCATCGAGAACGACAAGGGCCAACAACGAAGATCAGCAGGAGCCGATCACAGCACAGACAGGCAGCACAGCCGTACTCGATGTCGAGGACCCTTCGTCGAGATCGACAAGGGACACTGTCGAGGAGCACCGGGAATCGAGCACAACGCAGGTAGACACCACAACTGTACTCGAGATCGACGAACCCTCGTCGAGATCGAGTACGGTCGACGACCAGAAGCCTTGCCCATCACCAGTCGTCACTGCAGCCTCCTCTATATCGAGTAGCTCTTCTCGATATCGACAAGCTACAAGTGAGATTTCAGGTGAGGTTCTTCGATTAGATTCCGGTGATGATGTATTCTTTACACCTCCTACTAGTCCTATTCATGATATATATTCTATAAAGGGACCAAAGCTACCCTGGTATGCGGATTTTGCTAACTACCTTGTAGGAAATGAGATTCCGTCAGGACTATCTTCACAGGGAAAGAAGAAATTCCTCCACGACGTCAAACAATACTATTGGGATGATCCTTACCTATTCAAACAAGGTAAGGACCATATCTTCAGACGTTGTATTCCGGAGGAGGAGGTGAAAAGTGTCATTCGCCATTGCCATACTCTCCCTACTGGCGGACATGCAAAAGGCTTCAAAACTGCATCTACGGTACTTCAATGTGGTTTTTACTGGCCTAATCTTTTCAGGGATGTGCAGGCTTATGTCACTTCATGCGACGAATGCCAAAGATCAGGCAACATTACTTGGAGGAATGAGACAGCACTTACAGGAATTTTGGAGGTCGAGCTATTTGATGTATGGGGAATTGACTTCATGGGACCATTCCCTGCTTTAGGACCTTACAAATACATCCTTGTGGCGGTTGACTATGTCTCTAAATGGGTTGAGGCTGTTGCAACTAGGACCAACGACGCGAAGGTAGTTTCAAAGTTTGTTAAAACTAACATATTTCCTCGCTTTGGTGTTCCTAGAGTTCTTATTTCAGATGGTGGCTCACATTTCATCGAGAGAGGATTTGAGGCTCTTTTGGCTAAGTATGGGGTGACACACAGGGTAGCAACACCTTATCATCCCCAAACCAGTGGTCAGGTGGAAGTCTCTAATCGTCAAATCAAGGCCATCTTGGAGAAAACAGTCTCTCGCTCTAGGAAGGATTGGTCATCTAATATTGATGATGCGCTATGGGCTTATAGGACGGCTTACAAAACACCGCTGAGAACAACTCCTTACAACTTGGTTTATGGCAAGTCTTGCCATTTACTTGTCGAGCTGGAGCATAAGGCAATGTGGGCTCTCAAGGAGCTCAACATGGATCTCGATGAGGCAGGTAAGAAACACTTTATTGATTTACAGGAGTTGGAGGAATTGAGATTGAAAGCCTATGAGAATGCTGAGATCTACAAGGAGCGAACCAAGAGATGGCACGATAAGAAACCGGTGCCAAAAACATATGAGGTAGGTGACAAAGTGCTTTTATATAATTCGAGACTGCGTCTATTTCCAGGAAAGCTAAGGACAAGATGGAGTGGACCTTTCTTGGTTCACCACATATACCCTCATGGAGCAGTAGAGTTAATTGGCACTCACGGCACCACCTTTAAAGTAAATGGGCATAGGGTCAAGAAATATTATGACAAAGAAGACCCGGAAGAAGAGATTCGCGCCACTCTGGCGTTAGTCAAAGCCTAAAACAGGGAAGTAAGTCGAGCTAACGACTTAAACCTTAGCGCTTTCGGGAGGCAACCCGCTTTTGTATTTTTTATTTTTATTTTTATCTATTTTCTTTCCTATTTTCATTTTCTTAGAACTCGTGCATAATCTCTTTTCATGGGTACATTCAGGCATTCAAGAGGAATCTATATCAGTCAGGTTCGTCTAAATCAAGTAAGCCACGCAGGTAAGTACGAGGTTTCAGGTATGTTTTCTTTCTTTCTAAAAAAAAATCTAAAATAATTAGGTAATTTAGTTTTCAGATTTTCTAGATTTCTGTTTTAATTTTAGAAAATCCTATTTAATTTTACTTTAATTTATTTCGGAATATTTTTATATATATAAAAAATACCTTACCTTGTTGGAAGCCTCCTCCTTACTTCCGCTTACCCGACCTCGACAAGAAGACCTAGCCGCCATCTTCACCTTCCTCCTCTCGCTCCCCTTCTCCCTCGATCTCTTGCTCCCCTCCTCCTCGAGCTATCACTACCCAACTCTGTCCCCAACCAGTCTCTCTTCGAGTCCTGCCCACCAAGCCGAGCCCGAGTACCCAGCAGCTCCTCGACCTCCGCTCCTTCCCAGATCTCCTTCGCCAGCCCTCACCCTAACCCAGATCCGGCCACCTCCCTCACTTTCCGACCCACTGAGATCACCACCGAGCCGGACCTCGCCTCTCCGACCACCAAGCAGCACCTCTCGCCTCACCTCACTCCCTATTGCTTCCCAGATCTGCCCTCGCCGAACCCGGATCCACCCTTGCCGAGCCAGATCTCCACCGCCACACACGGATCCGCCCTCGCCGAACCCAGATCCGCCATCACCAGAGCCGATTCCGGCCTCCCCCGCCCAGATCTGCTTTCGACGAAACCGGATCCACCTTCACCGAGCCAGCTTCCACACACCCGAGCCCAGATCTACCTCGCCATAGCCACAATCAGCCCACCAAGTCCATAGCCGAGCCAGATTGCCCCTAACCAGTCCACACCCGCGCCCAGATCTGAAATCCAGCGCCACCACCAAGCTGTCTTTGCAAAATTTCGAGAACAACCCCCTAATTTTACTCTAATTACAGTTTCTGGCCTCTATTTTGATTCAAGGTATGACGTACTTCTCCCTCTTTTCTCTCTAAAATTCAGATTCATATATTTTTGAGAACCTAGGTAGAGATTGGATCTTGAGTTATGTGTTGAATGTTTAGGGTTTGAAATTTGTCTGGAATATTGTTATTTATGATTAGAGTTGCTATTTTTGGTAATATTTATTTTGGTGGGCTGATTTTATATATGATTCCATACTTAGTTCATTTATATTATCAAAGGGAATTTATGAAATTTATTGACCAATATTATGCCATATATGGAAATTTCATGGATTTTGTGGTTTTTATTTAAATTCATATATAAGTCACATTATTGTTTCCTTATATGAATTATTTCATGCTTTGATAATATAGGCTTCCATATACTATTTGGCGCATTTTTAGGATAGTTCATGAACTAAGTATGGGGTTATTTTATTTGAAGTGGTTATCTTATAAAGACTATTTTTTTTATGGCAGGAATGGACAACTTACAGATTCCGGACGCAGACAAGTTAGCTTTCGCCTGGCATATTGCAGGACGGGCTGAAAATGCCCGTTGGTATGACCAGCCTACCTTGGACCAGCTGGGTATGCATTACTGGCTGGAGCAGGCTTTTGGGTTGCTCGATGCAGAGCGATTATTACAGCCGCTAGATTTTCATTACTCGGTCCTGACTGGGGAGTTCTTGGCTACTCTCCGCCGGGTACCTGACTCGCCGGCTTCAGAGCAGAATGTCCACTTTCAGCTGGGCAACATCCCCCGCACGTTGACTTTACAACAGATCGGCGGGGCATTTAACTTTCACCACACCACCGAGCCATTTATCATCCGCGACAAAGCGGAGATGTGGTGATATTTGACAGGGATCCTACATCCGTCTAGGACGACCATTCGCACCTCCTCCATCGCCAACCCCCTCTTCGCTACCATCCTTAGGATTCTGGGTAGCACTATATAGGCCCGGCCAGAGTTAAGCCAACCTGTCCAGCTAGAGCTCGAATGCCTCCGAAGGATGCTATTCATGTCTGACCCACCACTCTCAGCATTCCCAGTCCCCACAACAACTCCATTCCCAGCACTCCTATCACTCCCAGCAGCAGCATCATTCTGGCGGATCATCTGCTACAGTGCTCGCAGAGTTGGCATTCCTCCGGGACGAGATGGCCAACCTACAACTAAGCCATGACGCAATGAGGACGGAGATGAGAGAGAGCCACGACGCAACAAGGACGGAAATGAGGGAGCATTTTCACAGACTGGAACAACGGGCCTGGCCACACCCACATCAGTATTTCCAGCAGCAGCCTAGTAGCTCTTCCCACGGAGGAGCTTCTGACTATCAGGCTGACCCTCAGTTTCCACACTATGGCCCACCACCAGATCCCCACCAGTGACACCTCTGTGAGTCTCCTTTTCTCTCCCTTTGATTTTATTTATTTAACAGTGAGGACACTGTATATTTTAAGTATGGGGTGGGAGAAAGAATTGTACAGGGGACTTTTATGTGGTTATATGCTGCTAGAAATTTATGTGTATCTTTTAAAAGTCTTGTTTCATGGTCTGTAATAGATTTCTAAGACATGGCACAACTTTGGTATTTAAGTTAATAGTTGCACTTTATTTGTTCCTTTTAGTCTAAAAAAAAAATAAAAAATGTCAAAAAAATGAAAAAGAAATGTGTGTTTAAATTTTTGCATTATTTTTGTTTTATACCCTAACTTAGATGTCCTATGATGATACATAATGACTGACTTGATCATATAAATCCTATGGCGTGTTTGGAAGGTTTAGCCCAAGTCCTCAAAATGGTTTTTATGTGGATTGTGAACTTGTGATGAAATTGAGCACATATGATCCTAAGCTAAAAGGTTAAAATCCAACAAAAATTGTCCCAGTGAGAATTTTGGCCTTATAGGGAGAACATTAAAAATCCCTCTGCTTTCTTGAGTGTATTTACTCTTCCTATGCATCTCTAAATATTGTGATAGTTATTCAAAACCAATGCATTTATATGTTTATGTTGATGAGAATTAAATGATGGAGGCACCTTTTAAGCCAATTTTATCCTCTCTTTACCTACCCTGCATTATTCCTGCTTGAAGCCAGCACATTAGCCTGAGACTTTTATTGTAAACTCCACGAAATTATCCTTAGCCAAATTGAGCCTGGCCCCCATTTGGGAATTAAGACTTAGAGTTGGTTGGAATGATGATTCGTGGAAAGAATAAACTTATGTTGCATTTCAAGGAGGATCGTGGAAATTATTAAGATATGGGTTGGTTGTACATTTTTTATCTTGCTAGACATATTATGTAAAAGGTTTTTGGCTCACATTATAAATGCACCTCTAGTATTACTTTATATTTTCGTTTAAAAAAAAAACAAAAAAAAAATCCGAAAAAAAGAAGAAGAAAAAGTATATATATTTATGAATAAAGTGCATGAGCCAAATTTACCTTATTTCTTTCATTATTTTGCAAGTTACATATTTTGGAGAGATTTAGAAAGTTTGAAAGGTTATATACTCCATGAGACAAATTGGAGAGTTTGGTTTATACATATGATTGAGGAGTTATGGTTTGGTTGTGTTGGAAGATTTAGGAGTCTTGATTCCCGAATTTTATTTAGCACCACATGGCCAAATAATTCCATACCTTATTATTTCTTACCAAGCCCCATTACAACCCCGCCGAATGGAATCTTCTTTGAAGACTTCTATTGAGCGAAGTCCTCCTGATAATTCTTGTTGCATTTTCATAATTGGTTGCGAAGTGGATTCATATTTAAATTGCAATGTTTATGAGACTGTATATGGAATTGAGTTGAGAGATGATATACATAGCCTAAACACATTTGAGAGTTCAGTGTAAACACATTATTCCTGTGAGGTTAGATTTATATTGCCTATGCCTATGGATCGCTCATATATGTGTGATGACGTTAAATTCACTTGTCTTACATTGCTACTATTTAAGATGTTGCTTTTGACAAAGGCGAAGACTTGAAGGATATGTTGCAGGTCTTGGTTATTGTTTGGTTATTGCTTGAGGACAAGCAAGTCTAAGTATGGGGTGATTTGATGTCTCCAAAGTAGCCATGTTTTTATGCATATTTTAGTTCCATATTTTTTACATTTTGCATATTTTTGGTTGGGAATATGTCGAATTTATGTAGTATATGCTTATTTGTTAGAAATGGAGATCTATATAAGTTTCTGTTTAATATTGCAGAATATGGAAACATTTTGGGAGAAAACCAAGAAACAAAGACGGAAGCAGCAAGCCTTACTCTATCTCGACTAAGTTCTCGTCTATGTCGACAAGACAAGTCCGGATACACTGGAGTCGAGTAGAGACCTGACCAGACAACGCGGAGCAGAGCAAGTCTACTCGATCTCGACTAAAGTCTCATCGAGATCGACAAGGGCCAGACGACATTCCATGAGCCATGTCGAGGAGATATTGCTCGACAACACCAGGCCAAAATCTACTCGAGATCGACAAGCCCCTTGTCGAGATCGACTAAGCCCAGGAGCCAGTGTCCGAGCATGTCGACAAGGGCTACCCGACACACCAAGCTGGCCAAGTCGATGACCCATTGTCATCGAGATCGAGGAGCGTCTTCGAGGTCGACAAGGCTGAGAGCCCACATCCGACTCGACAACCTCGGAAGACCAAGTCGAGAACACACCACTCGTCGAGATCGACAAGCCCCTTGTCGACATCGACTAGCGCCAGGAGTCATGTCCGAGCTTGTCGAGCATCAGTTAGCAGAGACGACGAAGTCGGCCCAGTCGATGACTTTCCTAGTCGAGATCAAGTACGTCGTACTCGAGATCGACGAAGATTTCCCGAAGCCGCGTGACGCGTTGATTGCAGTTCTACTCGGAGTAGAGTCCTTGGAGCCGAGGAGAAGCAAAGTATATCCAATTTATCAACATCTATCATGAAGAAGAGAGTTTTATCCACTTGAGACAATTTAGATATATTTCCCTATTTTTAGATTTAATTTCATTATAGCTTTTATTTATCTTTAAAGATATAGATATAGATATAGATATTCTATCCTTGAGTAGCAAGGATTAGAAGCCTATAAATAAAGCCCATGGGGCTGATTTCTATTCATTCAATTTCAGAGACAAGTAGTTCCACATAGAGATTTAGGAGTTTAAAGGTTTTAAGGTTTTGACAGTTTACGAAAGTTGATTGCCGAAATTGTAAAGGCTTTGAATTTAGTTATTGCAAGTTATTTCTTTTAAATCAATGATGTCTGCGATTGCGATGAGGCGTGAGTAGTCCACCTACTTCTGAGGTTGGGGTGAGCTCAACGAGAGCCATGTCGGCGGATTAGCAATTACGGAAGGAGGTATTTTGTCGTTATCTTAATCTATTCCCCATGTGCTTCATCTTTGATTGAGAAATTGAAGAACTCATGTTGTGAAACTTGGGTAGTAATTAGGATTTCTATTCGAAAGATTATAAATGCTATTTATGAAAAGGAATAGATGCAATTAGGATTATTTGTCGCGAGATTTATATTCCTACTTGTCGGATTAGGTGAAAGCCTTTTCCTTTATCGATAAAGTTACCGCCTTTTGTGATTAATATTCCGCTTGCATGGTAATCGTTGTCGCAAACCCTAACCTTTGAAGTTCTCCAAATTCATAAAGTTACAGAAACCGAAACTGCTTTATTTTTTACTTTTCCTGCCCTCGTCGATCTCGACCAGTCTCTGGTCTATCTCGACTACTAATCTCCGATCCCAGATCGTCGTAGCTCAACTGTGCAGGAACTCGGCAAGACGAGCCGAAGTCGACAAATGTCCTACTCAATATCGAGTAAGCCTTGTCGAGATCGAGTAGCCTGTGCCGAGTTGTTGCTGCTGTGTTTGACTGTGCCTAACCCCTGTCGACTACCCCTTAGTCGAGGTCGAGTACCACTGTTGTCGACTTCTGTCCGTGAGATTCCACCGCTGCCTAGGATCCGCTGACCAGCTTCCTCGAGGATTCGAACCTGACTTTCTCTTACTACATTAGAGGGAGTCTTGAACATTATTTGTTGGGATTCGATCGGTTTGCTTTACTTTGTTTACTTATTGTTTTGCATTCTCGATTTCCTCTTACAACAGTTCTATCACTTGGCTTTCACCCAAATGGAAGATTTAGGGCTAGAAATTGCTAAAACAAGAAACCCTATAAATTACCTGAGTGGAGGTCGGAATTAAGATCTTTTCAGGTCCTTTGGAGGGTCGGGGCCTTGACCTCTCCTTCCTTGGCCCTCTTTTCCGGTTGCTGGAGCCACAAATTTCCGGGCGGGTACTGATGGACGAGCAAGAGAGAGAAGAGACGAGCAGTTGTGCGCATGTGCCTATGCGGGTCTCGTTCTCGGAAAGAAAAAAAAACGAAAGAGAAAGGAGATGTTGAATCAGCCAGAAAAATTGATGTTTGGCTTTCATTAAAAAAATAGGTAAACTGCAGAAAACCACCCCTTAAATACAGCACATTGCTCAAAACCACCCCTTATATACATAATTACCGAAAACCACCCTTTATAAGCCTTCCGTTATCAATCAACCACCCCCGTGAGATTTCCGTCACCTTTTCCGTTAAATATGATAAATTACTATCACTTCTTATTTTTTTAATCCATTTTAATAAATGATTGATTAAAAATAAAACAAAACAATAAAAGGGGAAATTAGAAAAGGGAAAGAGATTCCCATTACCCTTTCTTCTTCTCCTCTTTCATTAAAAATTCCAGCCCGCATACGCCCTCTTCATCCACCGAATTGATTAACCATAGTCCCTCTTCCATTGATTGGTATGAGGTTTTGAGTGCTTTCGTATCCATATCTGTGTCTGGGTACTCAATTTGGGGAAAAAATTGCAAAATCATTGGTATTCCCAAACCTAAGAGGGGCAATACGGTGCGGATTAGTCTAAGGAGGCAAAGTCAGTTCCATCAAAGAAGGGATTAGAGGGCTAATCTTTCTCCTTTGGCTCCGATTTTGGTGGTGGTGGTGGAAGGAGGGGCTGGTTTTCCTCTCGCTCAAGCAAACAGTTCCGCAGTTCTCCGGGCCGGATTTTGTGGGGGATTTGCGAGTTTGGCTTCGATCTTGGTCTTGCTTTTGAAGATAAACTTGATATCTGGCTAGCGAAACTCATCAGCCTCCAAGCAGAATAGTATTTTGAACTCCAAACTCCATATCATCGCTTCATATATCATAGTTCTTCAAAAGTTTATAATTAATTAGAACCTCAAAATCCATATCCCATCTTCATAAATCTCAACTCTTCAAATTTGAACCCTAAAATCTTAAACTCCAGTATGATTGAATCGATTTGGTGTCGAATTGGTCGGTTATGATGGATTCTTATTGAATTTGAAGGGTGAGAGGGAAGACTACATTTGCAGGTTGAGCCCCCCACCATTTTCCACCATGGACTGTTGGACTTTGAGTGTTCATCCCCCTTTCTACAATTTCTAGTTTCTTCTTCTTCTTTTTTAAATTTGTTTTAATTGTATAATGAAAAAGTTGTTTTAATTGTTTTCTTTTTATTAAAAATATGGGGGTAAATTTGTGATTTCATGTATTTAACAGCATGTGGGTGGAATTTTGGGAGGTGGTGGTTATTTGCTAACTATGTTGTTGTTATGGGTGGTTTCCAGCAATTTGATATATAAGGGGTGGTTTTGGGCAATATGTCCTATTTAAAGGTTGGTTTTCTGCAGTTTACCCTAAAAAAATGGATAAGGGCTAAATTGTTGCATCTTGATAGTGGGCTCAAGCACGTTTCTTTCAAAACGAAATTGATTTTGCCAAACACTGAATGGCAATTCAATTTGTTTTAAGTTTTAATTACAAAACTAACCCACTCATGTACAAAAATTGAAATCGGCATAAATTCAAAACCGGGTTTAACAAATTCAAAACATTAAACTCGTAAAATTTTATCGTCGGTTTATTCTAGTGGGTCAATCTCAAATCGGCTCATAAACAAAAAAAAACGGAGTCAAAATCCTAAATCACATTTCTCCAAATTAAGATGGTTCTAAAGAGAACTACGTAAAGACTTAACGCCTCATATCGACTACGTAGGTAACCCGATATTAAATCCTAAGAAAATATCAGGTACAGTCATCAACCTCCAAATTCACTTTTAAATGGATAGGAGGTAAAAATCCAACCAAATTAAATCAAATAGTTCTCAAAAGAACTACGCCTGATTTGATTCCGAGTTATCGGATACGTAGGCCACCAGACATAAAGCTAAAGCTCGTCTGGTTCAGTCGTCAAACAAGGAAAAAATCAAATTAGTTCTAAAAAGAACTACGTCAAAACTCGATACTCTTTTATGAGTTACGTAGGAAATCCGATATCAAAATTCAAATATACATTGGATTCAGTCGTCCATCTCAAATCAAATTAAAGTTGTACTCAAAAGGACTACATAAGATTTTATTCCCGACACAAAGCTAAAGCTTGTCAGGTTCAATCGTCAAATTCAAAATAAATTGGTTCGTTTAGAACTACGAGCAATTTATTTATCTTCTAAGAGATAAGTAGGACACTCGGTGTCAAGCCTAAGCCCGTCAAGTTCAATCACCACTCTCAAACGATCTCAGGATCAAACCCAAATACAAAATCCATTTTTGTCCCGAACTACGATGACTTGATTCCACCGCATAAGTGGATACATAGGAAACTCGATGTAAATCAAATTCTCACCCAGTCCAGTGACATCCAAAAATTTTATCAAATATCCTCAAATTCATTTGTTGACTCTAGTCGTCTCAAATATCAAATTTTCCTCAAAGCCAAAGTGTCTACCCTAACTCGATACAAAGCTTTTCCTCGTCAAGTTTATTCACACTCAAAAATCAAATACCAAATTCCAATGTCCTCAAATTGACTTATAAATCAAAGCTCAAGTCAAAACAAGTCAAATTCCAAATTAAACTCCACATCCAAGTCAAATCGTTTTCTATGCAAATGATAGGCGGGTTACTTGAGTTACCCTTCCGAGAAGGTGGGCTCAAGTTGCCCGGGTGGAGTGTTGTTCGAGCTACCCTTCCAAGAAGGTGGGTTTGAACTTCATCCTCTGATGCATATGTTGTTGCAGGAGGATGGTGAAGTATGAAATAAATATAAAATAAAGATCAGACTGACTTCCCTGTCTCAGCAAATAAATACAAGACTTCCTCCCGTTGTAGTAAGAGAAAAGTCAGGATCGAATCCACGAGGAAGCACGTCAGCAGTTCTTAGGTAGCTATAAATCTCACAAACAGAATAGCAGAAAGACAAAAACACAGAAACAAGGAAAGAAACAGAAATAAAACAGAAAAGAACAAACAAAAACAAAGATCAAAACAAGGCAAGAAATAAAGTAAAGCAAAGCAAAGGCTCGTCAATCTCGACCAACAGCTACTCGAGATCGACAAAGGGCAAGCAAAGACAAGTTTAGAATCAACGACAGAAACTCGATCAAGACAACAGTGTACTCGATCTCGACAAAGCCCACTCGAGATCGACAAAGGCTTCCTCTAGGTCGACAACAGTAAGTCCAGATCGAGTAAAAGACAAAAACTTTAAAGGCAAATTCCGAACGCAGAACTCAGAAATTTGACAGAAATAAGTTCAATATATTAAAGACTCCCAAGACCGGGGTTTCAACACCACAAAGATAACCATGCAAAGTAACACATAAAGGCACAAAAGATCATGCTTTCCATCAAATAACTTTCATCATTAACAAATAGGCATATAGAGGCTTTCGCATAAACCCTAATCGTTACTAACCCTTTTTCACATAATTAACCCAAGTTGCATTAAGATCACTTTCGGTTCAATAACACAAACAAGGATCATCTTCAACTCTCGCAAAAGAATCATGCTCATAGGGATAGAAGATGAATTGCACAAAAAGATTTTACCTTTATCGCATCGCCTCACATGGCCACCGTCGGGCTCACCCCAGGCCCGGAAGTGGGTGGACTACTCACGCCTCATAGCAATAACAAACATTGAATGAAAAGAAATAACTTGCATAAACTAAATTCAAAGCCTTTACAATCCCGGCAATCAACTTTCGCAGAACGCCAAAACCCTAAAAACCTTAGAACTCCTAAACTTCTCTGTGGAACTACTTGTTTCTCTCTCAAATTTGAATTGAATAAAACTGAGCCCCTAGGGCTTTATTTATAGTGATCAAACCTCGCTAATCAAGGAAATAATCATCTATCTATATCTAAAATTATATCTACTTTGCTAAAAGATAAATAAAATGCTTAATGGAAATAAATCAATAAGGAAAAGATAAATCTAAACTAGGTAAGTCTTCATGAGTTGATAGATTCCCTTCCATGGATAGAATTGATCAACATTGGATAGATCTCTTAGGCCATTCTCGGATTTCTTCGTGCCCAAGGATTCCCAAGTCTACTCGTACTGCTCACGTCGACTTGTTTCTGGAAACTGGTCTACTCGACATCGACAAGGGTCTAGTCGACATCGACTAGGACTCGTCGTCTCGGCTAACTGGTGCTCGATGTGGCTCGGACTTGGCTCCTGGCGCTCGTCGACCTCGAGTAGGATTGATCCGTCGACTAGGTCTTCTCGGGTAGGTGTGCTCGACAAGCCTCAGACATGGCTCAGAGGTCTGGTCGATCTCGAGTAGCCCTACTCTGTATCGAGTAGGATTCGTCGACTGGCTGGCTTGGTCGGGTGGCTCTGCTCGACAAGGCTCCTAGGCGTGGTCGATCTCGACTAAGCCTCCTCGAGATCGAGTAGAGGTGGTCTGCGTCTTCGTCCTCGGCTTGGCACAGCTCGTCGACCAGGTGTGCTCGACCAGGGCTCGTCGAGATCGAGTAGATGCTAGTCGATCTCGAGTAGAGTTCTCTCAGCTTTCTGCTCTGTTCTTGAAACACACTTTCCCGAGTCCTCGTTCGTCGGATTGACGCATATGACCATGCATTGGAAAGCTCTTTCCGAGGGCTACAACTCCCATGAAGACATCAAAGCTTGATTCAGAACGAAGAATGATGAAAAATGGCCTTTTCTCCAGCTGCACCATTCTCGGCTTCTCCATGAGTTTCCTTTAAGCTCCAAAGTGCGTCCGATTTTTGCGAAATATAACCAAAACTTGTGTAGACCTCCATATATTGCAAATAAGTGTAAACTACACAGATTCTGTATTGTTCTAACCCAAATGTATGAAATGCCTGCAGAAATCGATATAAAAGTAAGTGTAAAACATGGCAAATTAGGCTCACAACAGCATACAAGAAAACAAAAACCAAATCCAAATTTGTCCAAACAAAACCTAAACCAAACCAAACACAAATTCCAAAACACTATGAACTACGTAAGGTTTGATTCTTTTCCATGAGATACGTAGGCAACCCATTAAAATTCGGGTGCAGCCCAAATCACCAAAACCACCCAAGTCTTGGTGTCAATATGACTTCGAATCAAGATGATGACCAAAAGGGGTCGAACTCAAATTCTAAAAAAAATAAATAAAATATGTTTTACAATTATTCGCGCATTTTTGTTTAACACTAATGATTATTTAAATCTTTTAAAACTCTTTTATTCCTAACCCCCAAAACAAATCTGCCACTCCACTACCTTCATCTCACTATCTCCAAGCAACAAAAATCGATAAAAGGTGAGAGGTCGAAGATGTTGTCGATGCCTATATACGACGAAGAGAGGGGGAGAGATTAAAGAGGAGTACAAAAATTGGCATGTTATTTCATAGGAGTATGAAAGTTCAGCATTTCAATGGCAATTATAAGAAAGTTTGATTCAAAAGTAATTTGAAATATGACCCTAATTCCAAGTGTAACTACTGTGGAAATTTGGGTCATTGGGTTAAAGACTATAGAAAGAAAAAAGAGTTGAACAACTTGCTATATTTAACCAAACTGATTTGTCTACTTTTTTTTTTGGAATGTATGAGTGATTGTCCTGTTGAGCTATTCATGTGTACTCATTCTGATGTTGATATGCCTAATAATTAGATTCTTGACTCTGGATGTACTATGCATGCTACCCCCTCTAAGCATTATTTTAGAAAACTTGATAAAACTGCTTTTGGTGACGTTATGCTTGGTGATGATACTTCTCGAAAAATCATGGGGGTTGGGGATGTTCCTCATGTCATGCGTGATGGTATTGTTAGAGTTTTTACCAATGTTAGATAGGTGCCTAGCCTAAGAAAGAGCCTCATGTCTGAGTCGGCTCTAGAAGAACTTGGTTGTAACATGACTTCTAAAAATGGTGTTAGAACTGTTACTAGAAACAATAGGTTTATTATTAAGGTTGTTAGAAAGAACAGATTTTATCATATTCTTGCTAATAAACCCGAATTAAACCCAACCATAACTTCTTAGCACATGACTTTAGATGAGACTCTTGCTTGGCACAATAGGTTGGGGCATATTGGCAATAAAGGTCTTATGCAATTGCATAAACATGGCTTGCTTGCTGAACATCCCGCTGAGATAAAGTTCTGTGAAAATTATCTTTTTGAAATGTTCTAATCTGAAATTTCTTAAATCATGTTATGTGGCTTCTGTTACTTCAGAATATGTTCATTGTGATCTTTGGGGACCTGTACAGGTTCCTACTGCAGGTGGAATGAGGTATTTCATAAGTTATATAGACCACTTCTCACGCAAGGTATGGGTAAGTCTTCTAAAAACTAAAGACCAAGTCTTTGAAACCTTTAAAAGGTGGAAGACAATGGTTGAAAGCCAATATGATCATAAGCTTAAATTCCTAAAAATTGATAATGGGTTGGAATTTTGCAATAAAGAATTTGACACATTTGCCAAATCTTAGGTATTAAAAGACGCATAACTATCGCTAGCACCCCTCAGCAAAATGGGACAGTAAAATCTATGAATATGACCCTACTAGAAAAAACAAAATGTATGCTTATATCCTCTGGGTTGAAAAACACCCTCTAGGGAGAAGTTGTCATAATAGTTGCATACTTGATTAATAGGTCCCCTTATAGTATGATAAACTTCTTAACCCCACAAGAAAAATGGACTAGAAAGCCACGCATCCTTGGCTACCTTAAGCCTTTTGGGTGTGCAACCTACCCACACATATCTCAGGGTAAGCTGCAGTCCAGAGGTGTGAAGGGTATCCTCTTAGGATACCCTGAGGGGGTCAAACGATATAGAGTCCTCTTGCTTCAAGCAGGACCCTATAAGGTGATCACCACTAGAAGTGTTAAGTTCAACGAAAATGAGTTTCCTATGAAAGAAAAACTCACTACACATGTTGAGTTCGCAAGTACTCAGGACCAAGCAGATGGGTGGATACCAGACTCTTCCAACACTCATGAAGCAAATGATGATGAGTACAATAATGGTAGAGCCTTCATACAAGCAACAAAGCACGCACACTCTACATTATAGGGAGAATTGGGGCTGTTGTTTCCCTAGTTGAACCAGTCGAGGAGGAATGTAAAAAAAAACGAAGGTGCTGATCAAGTATAAGAGGATACTAACTCCTCATCACCTAAGTTTATTCTTCCCTCTGCCCCCTCCTCTTCTATTTTAAGTGATGTAAATGACCTCTCTAATGAATCCTCTATGGAGTCATCTGTTTTCTCCTCCCCCCCCCCCCCCCTTCTAAACCTACCTACATTCCCTTAAGAGGGCACCTAGAGCTCACCAAGAAAAGTTGCCCAACAAAACCGAAGGATATAAAAAAAAATAATGGCTAGGATCCCCTATGATGTAGTTGTATGATCCGTTATGTATGCCATTCTTTGTACCCGCCCTGACATGGCTTTCGCTATCGGTGCTTTAAGTTGTTTTATGTCTAATCTTGGTAGTGATCACTGGACTGCTATGAAATACTTGTTTTGTTATCTATCTGGCACCAAAAATCTGTTCGTGTATTATGGATTGCATAGTTCTATTCATCAATTGCATGGATTTGTTGACTCTGATTACGCCAGCAACAAAGATAATTGAAAGTCCACAACCGCCTATTATTATACTTGGGCTGGGAACTATATTTCATGGAAATCAGAGCAGCATTCGGTATTAGCTTTGTCTTCTGCAGAAGCTGAGTATATGGCAGCCACAGAAGCTACTAAGGAAGTTATCTGGCTAAAAGCGATTGTGAAGGAAGTTCTCAAAAGAACTATAAAACTCGTTCTACACATGGACAGTCAAAGTGCTTTATATCTCTGCAAAGATCCGATATATCATGAACGCACAAAGCACATCGATGTGCAGTTCCACTTTGTAAGAAACATGGTAGCAACCGATGAACTCGGCGTGAAGGTCAAATGAGATGTAAACCCTGCTGACATTGGGACGAAGGTTGTTCTCCCTAGCAAATTTCTATTTTGCAGGGACTATATCCATCTTGGAGATCCACCATGACGAACGGGTACTGAGTCGATGATGTAACCAGAGTCGAAGACATGAGCATATATCCACTAGAGTTGAATTAGAAATATGAAAGCTTAGAACCTAGATTAGGAGGGCAAATTGTAATGTCCTCTTAATCATGGTTCTAGAACTTTAGGGGTTTTGAGTTAGATATAGTTTAGATTAAGGGATAATTATGGTTTTATACTTACACATGCTATACTCTCGTATATATTATATGTTATACAATAGTATTGCATGTTTACCTTGTGATCATGTATAATATGTAATATATGGTAGAAGAGTTAAGTGTGTTTTATATATCTATTTTCAGATATAAGGGTAATGGGCCTACACAAGCCCATACTCGGAAGCCCGGTTCCCATTCTCAATTTGTTTAACTTGTCTTAAAGCTAAATGCTTTGTTTTAGCTAAAGGCTCGTCTATATAAGCTCAAGGGGATGCTAGGGTTTCCTCACTTGGATGTCTTCATCAGGTAGTCTAACTCGGAGCAAGAGAGAGATATAATAGAGCAATGCTATCTAGGGTTTCCAAAGACGATTCATCTCCTTCCCGATGGTCTAGCTCGGATTTGAGGCGAATCTCTTCGAGAGACCTTAGATCTAACTTTGAAGATCATCACCATTGTTGTGTGCTTCTTTCGTTCGACAACGGTTTCCTTCTCCGACGACCTCCGACTTAGATCTGGTCTCCGACACTAGATCCAGGGAGTTTCTTCGACGCTTTACCACTTCTCCATAGCTTCTTGCTTGTTTCGTGTGATTCCCTTTCGTATAAGCTATATAAGTACGAGATCTTAATTGTCGATCTCAAAACCCTATAAACCTAATTTAACATAGTGGATTGAGCTCGAGTCTCCTCTTTTGAGGCTCCGTGGATGTAAGGAACCCGAACCACGTAAAAATTTGTTGTGTTTTATTCATTTTTGTTGGTTTATGTTTTCGCTCTCACGATCTTGAATCTTGTCCTCCGATTTGTGAGGTCACGAACGCTCAGATCTACAGTAAATATATACCTTATTAAATAATACACTTATATTTAATAGCTTCATTCGACATGAAACGTAAAACAATTATTTTGCTTGATAAATCAATGATAAACGACGAAAAATATCAAAATTTGTATACAAATTACCACCATTCTAATTAAAACTTTACTCAAGCAAAGAAGATTATTGTTTTGAGAGAAATCTGCACCTCGATCCTTCTTGGTGTCGATCGATCTTTCCTGCATAGAAGAAGAGGAAGAGGCAGGGCTCGCTACCCAAAGGAGCCTCCGACGCTCAAGTCAGAGTTTGTTGGTTGTTAGAGAAGCCTCTCTAAAACCCTAGCTAATCCTCTCTTATATCGAGAATTAGGGTTTCAGTAAATGTTCCTGATAAAAGACGGATGTGCCCAAGTTCTTGACGGGCTGATTTTAGCTATATCAATTGCCCCTCGGGTTTCCTCTTCACGATCTAGTGATGAGGAAAGATGAATAATTCGACGCTCTTCACCTTCTATGATTGACGACAACCACTAATGCTTGTTCTTTTGCCTTAACTCTGCCCTGCACACTCAGCATTCTCAACCCATAAATACAATATGTTGTGTAACTAGCACATTGTTAACTAATCAACTGAAAGTTATTTCTCAAAATCATTAGATAATTTTGTTGCCATAAGTGAGAGAAAGTGTTTGTTGACGACATTCATAGTTAACTCTTATTCATGAGTGACAATTCCGCTGGTTAAGCATTGAATATTTCGTCTTAAATGAGGTTCTTATCGCTTAAACTTGACTTTTGTTGGCCTTAAATGGGGTTATTATGGTTTAACATTGGCTCTAATTGGTCGTAAGTGACAATTTTATGGCCATAAGTGGCAATTCGTTGGCCATAAGTGGCGATCTTTTGGCCTTAAGTGGCGTACTCGTGGCCTGAAATTGGCCTTTTTTAGCCTTAAGTGGCATACTTTTGGTCTGAAATTGGCGTTCTTATAGCCTCAAGTGGCATACTCATGGCCTGATATTGGCATTCTTTTGGCCTTATGTGGCGTACTCATGGCTTGAAATTGGTGTTCTTTTGGCCTGAAGTGGCGAATCCTCTGCCGTAACTTGCAGATGCTTGGCCATAAGTGGTGAACTTTTAGTTAGACCCACACTTGAAGAGTTGATAGATGCAAGGGGTATCCCCTCGACAAGTAGACGATGATCTGTTGTCATGTTCCAAATCTGAAGATAAACTTCTTTAATTCTTTGCCCCTTGCATAGCTAGTCAGGTGCTCAACGGTTTATCGTTCTTGGACCGGGTAAAAATACCGTGTGAATCCAAATAAATAACGCCTTTCATTCTCGATGTTTTGTATCTTTAATCCTCAACAGATCAACTGTTATGGCAGCTCATCACGAACAATCGAACTTATTGTTGGCCAGCTCCTTGGACATTACCGTTTATGTAAAGGTGTTCATCTTTCTGAACTATATGCCTATGCCATTGAAAAAGGTAACATTTGAAGAAATTAGAAGGCAAGGTCGGCAAGCATCACTAAATGAAGATGACAATTCATATAACTCTGACTCCTGAATCAAAAGTCAAAAGATCATGTATGGAATATAAATACAGAACATAAACGCATCACACCGTTCACTCTATGGTTGCCTCTAGATTCCCTTAATTAATCTCTCTTGAATTGTCATTAGTTACTCCTCAATTGAATAGGATCTCGTACTTCTCTTCACTAATTGATACAGTTCTCAATCTTATCATATTTATTGATTCGATCTCATTGGGGACAACTACTAACCAATATTTAAAAAAAAAATCAAAATTAACAAGAGTCATAATACTTAGCGTAATTTCAATCTGCCTTGTACGAATGCTTAGGCAAGAACTTGCTCTGGCTGGATCCATCGAGAATAATTCTGGATGTTTGGGATAAAAATACACAACTCTAGAAGTTTGGAGCCTTTTTTATAATTATTTAGAAATTACAGGCCGATCCATGACTTTTAAGAACTCCAGGTTGGTTTCGTAATTGTTCCAAATTTTGAACATAGTCGCCTTCTTCGCCTTAGATTTTTCCAGAGAGCGACCGCGCACGACTCGCGGAATCTTCGTCGGATGTTTCCACCACCGACTGCGAATCCGACGAAGGAGGGTCGTAGAAGACTTTTGTATTTCCTCGGGGATCTCGCTTTAGGGCTATGGTCGGGTTTAGGGCTGGAAATTACCCGCGGGTAACTGCTCCACCCGCCTGACCCGCATTAATTTTGCGGGCGAAAAGACGCAAAAAACTGGGTGACAAATGGAGCGGGTGCGGGTGAAGCGGGTGATGGATAGATTATGGGTGAAGATTTTTCATCCATCACCCACCCCAATAATCCACCCATTCACCCGCCCCGCATACCCGCATAAAACCCTAAAAGTTTATCTATATATGTGTGTGTGATTTACTATTTTACCCTTTCCAATAGAAAATGTAAGTTATTTTTCTCTAGTTGTAGTTGTCTATCTTATTTTTTTTACATGTTTGATAGAGAATATATAATTTTATTTGTTCATGTGCATGCTAGGATCGATACTGTGGTGGATCTGCTCAATTATTGAAAAGGAAAAACATGTGATTCTGCTACTATCTACTCTTCAAGTTCCATTCTCATCTATTTTAGTTTCATTTTGTAATTTTAAGTAACATGTTATTGTGATGTATGCGTGTATAACATGTATTTGAATTCCATGAACTTATATTTGTAGTATTTATAAATTAAATTTTAAGTTTTTATTCATCTTTTAAAGTTACTAAAAAAATCATCACTACACTCATTGGGTACCCGCTCCACCCGCATCACCCGCGCGGGGCGGGTGAGGGTGAAGAAGTTTGCGGGTGATGGGTGGAGCGGGTGAGATTATTTACCCACGGGGCAGGTGATGGAGTGGTTTCATCCACCCATAACCCGCCCCATTTTCACCCCTAGTCGGGTTGGATTGTGATGCCGGAGAGAGGGCTCTATGGAGGCCTTGAGACGATGGTCATGTCATCGCCATCCATGGAAGGGGGATGCACTGCGGGGTGGCGTAGTATGTTGGGAGCGACTACGGCGATGCTTGTGAATCCTCAAGCTATAACGGAGGATCGGCGGACCGTCGAAGCGCTTGCGAGTGTTGTGTTGATGTAGATGAGGGTCCTGATCGGTGATGAGGAAATCAATCACCATGGCCAAGGTAGAAATTAGTGAAGGAAACGAGCAAAGAAGGTTGGTGACCGGATGATGTACCGAAATCCACCCTCCGCATTCGATTGGACATTGCTTGGTTGTTTGGGAATTTTTACGATGGTGCTTTTCGATCGAATTCTCACAGACAACGCTAAATATTTTAGGAGAAATCTACACCTCGATCATTCTAGGTTCGATCGATCTTTTCTGCATAGAAGCAGAGGAAGAGGTGAGGCTCGCTCCCCCGGAGGAGCATCCAACGCTTAAGTCATAGTTTGTCGGCTGTCAGAGAAGCCTCTCTAAAACCCTAGCTAATCCTCCCTTATATATATAACGGGAATTAGGGTTTCAATACATGTACTTGATAAAAGACGATTGTGCCCCCATGTTCTTGACGGGCTGATTTTAGCTATATCAATTATCAATATTAGGTGTCTTTTAAAATTTAATTAGTACAGTTCTCATACTATTGCATAATTTTTTTAAATAAAATTTTAATAATATAATAAATTATTATTAAAAATAAAATAAAATATTAATAAAAGTTAATATACAATAAGAAAAAATTGGTCGAATAAAAGTAAAAAAATGTATAAAAAAATTTATAATTCAGGTGTTTATAATACTTCTCGATCATATGATATATAGATATAGATAGATAGTTAAAAAATGTGTAAAATTTTGAGTAGTTAACAATTTTTGTAGATTAAGTTGGTCGGTTGAAAATTCTAAAATTAAGGTAGTTGTGAGTTGTGACTAGTGTTCTAAAATGCGCTAGGTGGATCCTAGGCGGTGAGGGGTCGTCTAGCGCATAGGCGGTCAAGGCAATCGCCTAGACATTTGATATGAGTTGTGGATATTGACACTTGTTTGCAAGATAAGTTTGATATGAGTTGAGTAGATAACCTGCAGGCAGTGTTCAATATCGGATATATCGGTCGATATATCGACGATGTATCGGGGATATTTAGAATCCGATACGATATCAGCATATTGGGTGAAAATATCGGTCAACGTGATATATCGGGTCAATATCGGCGATATATCGGGTCAACGCCCATATATCGGGTCAATATCGGTGATATATCGGGGATATTTAGAATTGCCAACTTTTATAAGGCAACTTTAGCCTTTATGACTCGATATATCGGGTCAATATCGGCGATATATCGGGGATATTTAGAATTGCCAACTTTGATAAGGTAACTTTAGCCTTTATGAATAAAGTTGTTTTTATTTTGTGAAGTTTATTTGGTAATTTTGTATTTTAAATATTAATTTTTTATGTGTATTTTTACATTTTGAAGTATAAATATAATATTTATAATTAAAAATTAGCGAAATCGATAAATCCAATATATCCCGATATATCTCCGATATATCCCCGATTATATCATTTTTACTCTTAACCGATACGATCCCGATACCCGATATTTAGAACCTTGCCTGCGGGTAGCTTTAGAAACTTCTATTGAGGAGTTTTCGGTGGATTATGCTATGTTTACTAACATGTAGGAGACCATAAGGAAGATGTCTACCCTCCCTATTAACCCACATGTGGGTACCCAAATGGCACTAACCATTCCAAGCGAGAAGCTCTTACCTTTTGAGCTCAAGCCACTTCCTAAGGATCTAAAGTATACATTCTTGGGATGAAAAGGTGACACCTTGTCTGTCGTCATCTGTAACAAACTCACTTGGGTAAAAGAAGATAGATTGGTGGCCGGTCTCAAGGAATATAAGATCGCTCTGGGATGAACCATAGTGGATATCAAGGGGATCAGTTCGGCTACATATATGCACAAAATCTTGTTAGAAGAGGAAACCAAACCTTCCAAGCAACCCCAACGAAGACTCAATCCGCCTATGATGGAAATAGTGAAGAAGAAGGTGCTAACACTCTTTTAGACATATATGGTCTATCCCATCTCTTATAGTCAATGGATTAGTCTGACACGGGTAGTGCCAAAGAAGGGAAGTAAAACGATGGTAGAGAACCAACAGGGTGAGTTGGTTCCTACCAGGATGTACAATCAGGCTGGAGAGTTTGCATAGATTATTGCAAAGCTGAATGTGATAAATCAAAAAGAACATTTTTCCTTTCCATTTATTGATCAAATGCTTGAGCGATTCGTTGGTCGTCCATATAATTGCTTTCTAGATGGCTATTCAGGTTAGTTTCAGATCGCCATTGCACTAGAGGACCAAGAAAGACAACATCCACTTGTCTGTTTGACACCTTTGCATATCGTAGGATACCTTTCGGCTTGTGTAACGATTCTAGGACATTCCAAGGGTGTATCATGAGTATTTTATCTGAATATATAGAACATTTCATTGAGGTTTTTATGGAGGATTTTACCTTACAAGGTGATAGTTTCGATGCTCTAACTATTTCTTTCTCTAGACTTATACATAAAATAAAATTTGATTTCTTTCAGTTTTATTTCCCGTTACTCAAACAAACAAGGCCTTAGTCGAATGATACCCCGAAACTCCATTTCATATCGGTTTCACGTTTCTGGATATGAAGAAACTCCAAAACTCCAGGGAAATATCTCGGAAACGTTTCTCAGAGGTCATCAACTTTGATCGTTTTGTTGACCAGAAAAATCGGAAACTTTGACCATTTTCGCTTGATAAAAATGTTTCTGCCTTGCTAGGTGTTGTTTCCAATAATTTTATAATTAAAAAAAAACTCTAAATCATGCTTCCCCTTCCTCCTGTCTAAAACTCTCGTTTCCCTCTAGCCTTGTCACATCCTTCTCCTCCATTTTGGGTCTTCCCTCCTCTCCCTCTCGGCTCTCACTATATCACCCTCAACTGCAAGTAGCAGTTATAGCGGAAGTCATAGTGTTGAACAAAACCAACAAACCGACTTTGCAGCTCATGGAATCGAAGAGGATGAAGGACGTTTAAAATGTTTGACATGTCTGTATTGATTTATGTTAAGGACAGAGTACACTGTTTATCACGGTATTGAACATTTTAATTTGTAGCCTAATATTGCATTCTTTGTATATGCCTTGATGATATGTTTATTGCTCTTATTTAGATCCTTAAATGAATATATAATTCATGTTGTCGTTTCCTCGACGTTTACGTTTCCTACAAAATTTGGATTGCCGTTTCTCCATTTTCGTTCATGTTTCCCTTTCTGTTTCTATTTCCGTGTCACCTGAGAGTAACGATGGATAGATAAATCTAAATTCTAAAAAAAATATTTCTAAGTATTTTTACAACTAAATGGAATAATAAAGGGTGATACACCCATAAAATTTACTATATACACCACACTCTACCCCTCTTGAGTCACACATATGTAATTCAAGAGGCGTAAGATACTTTATATATAAAAGGGCGGTTTTGCAAAATAGCCACTAAAATGGGCCAATTTTGCAAAATATCCGCATTTTGGGACACTTTTGCAAAATGTCCTAAATAAAAGGCTTCACCGTCTCTCGACACCCACTTTTCTCTCTCCTCCAGCTCTCCATCTCCGGACGCTCTCTCTTTCTCTCTCCCGACCTGCTCGCCGGAGATTGCTAGGATTTCCGAGAGATTACCATTCCGACATCATCCAAGCAATCGATTTTGAAGTCTAATCTAGAGAATCAGGTAAGTCGATTTACTAGAATTTTAAGTCGATTAGAATTTGCATTTATGACGCAAATTTGCGCCAAAGGCGCAAATTTTACTAGAATTTTTGTATTACTTCTTCGGTTTTGAGATTGCTGCTTCAGTTTGTGTTTATGTATGCTTCAGTTTTGCAATTACAGCTTCAGTTTTGTGAATACTGCTTCAATTTGCGCCGAAGGCGCAAATTACTGCTTCAGTTTTGTGATTACTGATTGGAATCGTGTGATTACAAGTGTATATTACGCCAAATTTGTGTTTATCTATGCTTATATATGCTATAACAGTATGGAAATATAGTTGAACAGAATTATTACTGCTATTGAATGCATCAAAATTTGTGCCTTTTGCGAAAACTTTGATTCATTTTTTATGCATTAAGTGATTAAGGTTATGGAGTCACACATACAGTAACATCAAAAGTTGCGTCAAAGGCGCAAATTTTGATTGATTTTTTAAACATGAATTAATGTTTATGAGCATTTTTTTCTGTATATGTGTAATATTCAAGTTTCAAATCGAATATGTGTATGTTTATGGTTATTTATGCTTGTTAATATTTTACATTGCTCAAGTCATCACTATGATTGCTTAGGATGTGATTTCACTATGATTGTTTCAACTAATCAGTAGACCTTAATCATAGAAGTTTTCCACCAGAAGTGCAAGTTTTATATAATTCTTCTCACAACAGGTGTATTGTATTCATTTTGTTGCTCATGTCATCACTACACTTGAATCTGCGCTCTATATTGAAGTATTGATTCCTTATTAGACTTTGATTGCTAATGTCATCACTAGACTTCCTTATTCAACATTGTTTAAGCCATGTCATCACTACAATGGAGTCATAATAAAATTGCACAGGGGATGCCTGTTTAGAATATTTTTGATAACAGGTGTAGTCTATTCACTTTTGGTTGCTCTTGTAAGAATTGTAAGAAATTTTCATAACAGGTGTATTGTACTCACTTTGGTTGCTCGTGTCATCGTTTTTTAACATTGACTGAGCCATGTCAGCACCATAAGTGAGTCATAGAAAAATTACACAAGGGGTGGAAATCTATTGTTGCATTTGACAATACAATGATCTATATATTCCTTATTACACTTTGAAAGTTTTAATGTCAACACTGTATTTTACTCATAAAAAATTTGCACCGTAGATGCAAATTTTGTGAGAATTTTTTTCATAACAGGTGTATTCTACTCAATTTGGTTGATCGTGTCATCGTTTTTGAACATTGATTGAGTCATGTCAACACTACAATTAAGTCATAGAAAAATTGCACAGGGGGTGCCTGTTAAGAATTTTTTTCATAACAGGTGTAGTCTATTCACTTTTGGTTGCTCTTGTAAGAATTGTAAGAAATTTTCATAACAGCTGTATTGTACTCACTTTGGTTGCTCGTGTCATCGTTTTTGAACATTGAATGAGTCATGTCAGCACTATAAGTGAGTCATAGAAAAATTACACAAGGGGTGCAAATCTATTGTTGCATTTGACAATACAATGATCTATAGATTCCTCATTACACTTTGAAAGTTTTAATGTCACCACTGTATTTTACTCATAAAAAATTTGCACCGTAGGTGCAAATTTTATGAGAAATTTTTTCATAACAGGTTTATTCTACTCATTTTGGTTGGTCGTGTCATCGTTTTTGAACATTGATTGAGCCATGTTAGCACTACAATTAATTAAGTCATAGAAAAATTGCACAAGGTGTGCAAATCTATTGTTGCATTTGACAATACAATGATCTATAGATTCCTTATTACACCTTGAAAGTTTTAATGTCAGCACTGTATTTGACTCATAAAAAATTTGCACCGTAGGTGCAAATTTTGTAAGAATTTTTTTCATAACATGTGTATTTTACTCACTTTGGTTGATCATGTCATCGTTTTTAATCAGATTGTGTTTGTTATTACTTAAATGTATTTATCCTCTTAAATTCATACTCTGCAGATTACAATGGCAACCCACATTATTACAGTTGTATGTGGTGGGAAATGGTTGTTTGATGATTCATGCCCAACCTTTGTTGGAGACACTACTTCAAAGGTGTTTGTGATTGACGAGTCAATAACATTATAGGGTTTTACCGAAAAAGTGCACAACAGATTCAATATAGATAGTGCATTGGAATTGAAATTCAATCATTTATACCCTTTCAAACTGTTGAGAGCTCCGCTTCTTGTTGAATGTGATGCTGATTTGAAAGAGTTTTTAAGGTTGTCCGACCTAGAGGATGTTAAATTTGTTGTGGAGTTGTGTGTCAGCATTAAATCAGATAGTGAACAAGTTGAAGATCAACAGGCATCCTCAGCTGAGAGTTTACAGTTGGTGGCATGCAATCCAACTATTACCAATATTGTTACGGGGGGAATAACATGACATTGATCGGTGACACCGGGATGAAAGGTGTATTGTTGGAAGATGTTGGAGATGACATGAATTCTCTAAACAGTGACACTGCAAGTGATGAAGATTCTGCAGATGAAATATGGAGAGCATTCTATTCTACAGCACACAGGAGAGAAACTACACACTGCAGGTTGTGCCTCCATCAAATGACTTAGTGTTTGTCTCTGATAGACATGCTAGCATTTCAAGGGTTGTATCTTTAGTTTACCCAACAGCTACACACTGCATATGTATGTGGCACTTGAAACAAAACATCAAAGCGACTTTCAGGAAAAAAGAGTTGGGGAAAATGTTCACAAAAGCAGCAGAGAGTTACACTATCCAAGAGTTCAACAACTACCTTGCACAAATTGAAGCAACCTGTCCAAAACTTTCAGAATATCTGGTGTCAGCAGGTTTTGATAAATGGGCCAGAACACATTCAAAGTGTGAAAGATACAACATGATGACATCCAACAATGTTGAGAGCTTGAACTCCGTTTTCAAAGGCAAAAAGGATTATCCGATTGTGGCACTTGTGAAGTTTGCTAGAGAAAAGCTCACATCATGGTTCCTGGATAGAAGAGAGAAAGCACTGGCAAACCAAGACCGAATAACTCCTGAGATCCTTAAGGTGATAAGACAATCACAAGAGCAAGTTGAAGTATGCAGAGTAGAAAGGATGAATGAATCACAATTTGAGATCAATGGTCAAGGAGCTGTAGCTATAGTTGATCTATCAGCGAGGACATGTACATGCAGAGTATTTGATGTTGAGAAAATACCTTGTGTACATGCTCTAGCAGTCATTACACACATAAAAGCAAATGTGTCTGATTTTGTTGCAAAATTTTACAGCAATGACGCTTGGCGTATGGCATATGCAGAAACAATATATCCAGTGTTGGATGAAGATGAAGGAAACATCCCTGATGTGATCAAATATATCAACTGTTACCCCCCCAGTAGTAAGAAAGAGAGCAGGAAGACCACCTACAAATAGAAAGCTTTCATTGAGAGAGTACAAGAGGAGGATGAAGCATTCAAGATAAGGCTGTCAGCACAAATTCTGTCATCAGTATTATATAAGAATAATGTTAGTAGATAATACAGTTTATAAATTTGTAAATGACATTTATTTTTGAAAATAAACATTAATTCAATAATATAGAATAAAATTTGAAATTTTACCATGTAATAATACAAATTTGTATACTCTTTTCCATCTATGTCATAAATAGATAAAAAAATAAGATCTTGTTGCAAACAAAGTGTTGTTTTGTGCAATATATAAACAATCGTTGAGCAAAAATAAGGTGATGCTAAGCAAGTTTTCCCCAATCATAATATGTTGTGCAATTTTATTCTATTGATGAGCAAAAGTAAGACCATGTTGAGCAACAACCTATTAAGCCACTATGAAAACACAATTAGATAAAACTAAGATTTCGTTGCAAACAAAGTGTTGTTGTGCAATATATAAACAATCGTTGAGCAAAAATAAGGTGATGTTGAGCAAGTTTTCCCCATTTGTAATATGTTGTGCAGTTTTATTCTATTGATGAGCAAAAATAAGACCATGTTGAGCAACAACCTATTAAGCAACTATGAAAACATAATTAGATAAAACTAAGATTTCGTTGCAAATAAAGTGTTGTTGTGCAATATATGTACTATCGTTGAGCAAAAATAAAATGATGTTGAGCAAGCTTTCCCCATTCGTAATATGTTGTTCAGTTTTATTCTATCGATGAGCAAAAATAAGACCATGTTGAGCAATAATCTATTAAGCAACTATGAAAACATAATTAGATAAAAATAAGATGTCGTCGCAAACAAAGTATTGTTGTGCAATATATGTACTATCGTTGAGCAAAAATAAAGTGATGTTGAGCAAGTTTTCTCCATTCGTAATATGTTGTGCGGTTTTATTCCATTGATGAGCAAAAATAATACCATGTTGAGCAATAATCTATTAAGCAACTATGAAAGCGTAAATAGATAAAAATAAGATGTTGTTGGTAACAAAGTGGTGTACTTGTGCAATACATGTAATATCGTTGAGCAAAAATAAGGTGATGTTGAGCAAGTTCTCGCCATTCGTAATATGTCTTCCAATTTTATTCTATTGATGAGCAAAAATTTATTAAGCAACTATCAAACCATATATAAAGAAGGTAAGAACATGGTTCTAACAAATTCACAAGGGTCAAGTATTGTGCAAATATAAACTATTGTTGAGCAAATCTATAGTATGGAATTATATGTAAAATAATAAGAAATAAATAAAGTTTCACAAAATTCCCGATTTTTGGCAAACAAAAAAAAAAGGAAAACGGTTTTCCTAAAATAAATATAAAAAGCAAACATGTGTAAATGCCTAAAACGTTTTTCAAGTTCGAGAAGTTCTCCATCACCTTCTTTTAGTTTCTTTCTCCAGCTAAATCTAGTATCTCCATTTCTCTGCGAGATTTCTTGAGGCTTGATTGTAGGCTTGTAAGAAGGAGATCTATCATATACATCAACATGTCTTCAGATCCGAAAGGTTTGATTTCGGGTTTTCTGTGTATTAAAGTTTAAATTAGAACGAGTATTGTTTAGGGCTTAGTTTTCCACGAAAAATAGGAAAAATCGCACTTATTCAAGCGAATTTAATGTTTATAATCAAGCGGTTGTTCAGCCTTACAAGACCTACCATTGCTATTTCAATTACTTTTGCATAATAAATAGAAGTTAATGTGATTAATCTGGAGGCTGAATTTGGGAATTTGATAATTTGGGAATTTGTTCGGCGTAAACTACAGTCTCTTACAATGTCATCTCTTCAATTATATTTGTAGAAATTGATTGTAAGTGTTCATTCTATAGGTAAACGTCCGCAGAGTTTAAGTGATTCATCTGTTCTAGACAGTCAAAATAGAAATTCGAAGAGATCAAAACGATCTGGAGTTAAACCTCCAATAGTTTATTTATCTAGAGATTCACCTCCCTTCAAGGATGAACTGTCTGTTGATACTGAGCCTGGTAAATCCTTCGAAGTAGGAGAGGGTTGTAGATCACTTGAATCCAAAGATTCGCAACCGCTTGTAAGAAAAAACAGTAAGAGAGAAGTGCACCCTGGGATTCATCTTCCTGTTAGCACTGTTGCTGTGGAGACCATTGAAATTGCAAGGCTGGAAAACCATTCACCTAATGAGACGGTTGTTCAACATGTAAACCCAACAGTGCATATCATAACATCTGATGAGCAAACAGATACCACGGGCATACAACTTATCGCAGAAAACATGCAGCTGGTTGTGAGGAATGAGAGAAACACTAGACAAAAAAATCTCCCATCATTGAAATCACGGTCAAGCCCACGCTTGCTAGTGTCGTCCTTGAAAAAACTGAATGCCAAGCAAAGGAAATTGATTGAGGATATTGCTTTTGGATTTTTGTTCAACTTGGATATTGTTACCCTACCACTGCTTCTTTAATATTGGTTAGTGGATCAGTTTGACCCTAACAAGTGTTGCTTGGTGTTGGCTAATAGAGGCGAACTTGAAATTGCAGAAATAGACGTGCATATCATAATGGGATTCCCAATGGGGAAAGTTTTAGTTGGAAGAAAATCAGCTAAAGAGAATTTCATCCTTGTGCGAGAGTGGAAAACCACATTTGATGTTCAGGACAATATAACAACAGTTATTGTTATGGAAAAATTGATAGCTGACACTGACTGTGGTGATCAATTCCTTCTGAACTTTATTGTTATACTGGACTCTATCTTGGTTGATACACTAGGAAACGGACATGTCAACCATAGTTTAATAAGAGTAGTTCCTGAATTGGGTGACCTGAAAGACCTAAATTGGTGTGCTCTTGTGTTGGAAAGTTTGGCCGATGCAAAGAGAAGCTGGGAAAAGAACAAGAATGGCCATTTCAGAGGGCCTCTATTATTCTTAGGTGTAAATATTTTTTTCAAACCTTTGCTCGTAGTATGTTAACTTAATTTCTTTACCATGTCAGTAGTACAAATGTCACCCCCCTACTTTTATCTACATGTCTACAGTATTCTTTATCTCAGCATTCCCTGCTCCATCGTTATACTGATATATGTTTACCATGGATAGGGTGAAATTATTCACAAGCACAGCACTAAGAATAATGACTCGTTCTTTCCCGGTTTTCGTTGGCATAAATTACAAAATCTTGCGCCAACGAGAAACTGATGATATAAGTACTAGAGGCTTTGGCTTTGGCTGTGGCTTAGTCCAGACTCGCCAAGTTGTTCCTCACCATCAAGACGTACCATCTATAGCTTGTCCACACCCTACTTCACAAAACGATGAAGGCATCAGTCACCCTGCTGATCCAGAAAAAGAGCCACCCCCAGTTGAGGTTTGTATGAATTATTTAAACCAATTCAATGTAATATTAGTACAGTATAGCAACGTTCTGATATTTAATGATGACTTTTTATTCTAATTTTTATGTGATGTTATCTTCTAGAGTTGGATAAAGTTGTTTGCTCAAAAGACTTCTGCACTGGCATCTGCTATTTCTGATGTTGCTGAGTGATCTACGAAAGTCCCACTTGAACTACAATATGATGACAAGGTGAAAAGACTTCTACATGGAGCAAACCAGCTTTTAAGGATGGAAAATGTCAATTCTGAGGCTCCTACGGCTATGGGTGCTGCTGACATGTCAAATATGAATGACCCTATAAGCCCATATTTTACCGAATCCCAAGAAAAATTCTGGGCAGACCCTGTTTTATTAGATTGCATTACTCAGATTGAAATGGCATATCAAAACAAGCAAAAAATGAAATCAAATATCAAAGTGGACGGGGAATTTTCCTTTGATATATTTCTAGATGATCATGTTTTTAAGAAAGAAAGGGACATCATTGAACACATCGGTTGAAATGAAGAATGCTAATGAAGCAACCCAGGCTCCCCCAGACAGCCATGGCCAGTCTCCAATACAACAGGGTGTTGAAGCTACTCCTAATCCCCTACCCACTCAATTTAAAGCTGATACTCCACCAGTGAACACTTTGGGAGATACAATAAAATGCATTCCCCCTGCTGCCTTGCCACCAAGAAGGTCGCCACGAATCAACATAGTTGATGGAAATGCTGCAGAACAACTTAATAACATGAAGAGAGAAGAAGCTACAAGGAGAGCACATAAACCTTCTGCATCTTTGAGGAGCCCATATTACTCGCGTGTTGTTGACATTACAGATCCTATCTCTGAAATTGAGCGCATTGTTTCAGCCTATTTAGCAATGAAAACACCTCACAGCAGGTAAGTTCATTTTAAACTTAATTTTCTTAATGTATGTTCAGTTACAAGTAAAACATTATTTTCATATAATCCATCTTCAAAATGATTGACATTGCAGGGAAATTTTGTTGAAGCACAAGTCTGTTGAAATTGTTAGAATAGACATGGCTACGCTTGAAGATGAAACCCACTTGTCTAGTGTCATTATTGATGCATGGACAACTATCCTCAACCACAAGGAACAGGATAAAAGTGCTCAATCACCAGCAAGACTATTTGTCAATATCAACAAAACTGTAATATTTTTACAATTTTATCTTTCAATTACACTCCATTGTTCGTCGTTATTACAATTCATCTGTTTTTTTTTACTAATTTCTATTCTTAATCCAGTTTAATATAGAGAGTGTATCATTACGAGCTTGTGATGAACAGTTCCAGAGGTTTAACCTCCACATTGATACTGTATTGTCATTGTCACCACACCTTTCTTTGAAGGATATAGACATGGTACTCCCTTACAATTAAATAAATAATGTTCAAAGACCAATCACTAATGTTTATCTGTTTTTTATTATGTTGCTTAGATTGTATTTGGAGTTGAACAAACAGCAGCCATTTTCATGGTTGTCTTCAACTTTAAAAACAAAGTGGTCCAAATTGTTGATGTCACACCATCTTGCGCTGATCCAATTAGCCCCTTCCCATCACCCTTTGAATGTTTGGTAAGTTTTACTACTTATATCTAATATTTCTTTCCTTGTCTTAATTTCATTTAAATATCAACTCATATTATAATTAAAATGACATGAATTATAATTCAATCCATGCAGGGAGATATGATGATTGCTTATCTAATAGATAAGGGACTCCGAGCAAAAGCAGAAATAGTGTCAGCTGCACCATCATCAAAAGTCCCCATCACATGGGCTGGAGAGGAGAAAGCTCAACATTCTGGGGTATGCCTCATGCGGCACATGGAGACCTTCTTTGGGACAGAGAGAGGGTACAAGTGTGGATTGGAAAAGGGCAATTTCAAGAATATTTCAAAGCTAGGAGTGAAGTATCTGACAGATATAGTATGTTCAGAGTTGAATGAAGTGAATGCAGATGTTGTGAAGGCAGCAAAATCCCATGCAAGAATGACTTCAAAAGGAATTCAGGGACAGAAACTAAATCTTGGTTGAAGAACCACAATGCAATTTCGTGTTTTATTTGCAAACTTTGGAATGTATTTTGGTGTAGACAGTTATGTACTCTGCTTCTGAACAATTTTCTCGTACCAATTAAGACAGTTGTTGTCCCTGTGGTCAGTTTTCTTGTACCCGTTAAGACATTTGTGTCCCTGTGCTTTTTTTATGGATAGTATTTGTCAAGATGCATACAACTATAACTGCTTCTAAACAGTTGTGTTTGTTCTTCAATGTGTCAGCACAATTCTCTGCCCCGGTAATCAAGTGGTCTATATTATTCAAACAATTGATTTAGTGATATCCATTCGTTTGTTGTGCAATTATCAACTATTGTTTAGCAAAACTAAGATGATGTTGAGCAAATTACCAGTAACGTAAAAACTTAGTTAAACAGTGTCAGCACTACTTTTACCAAAACAATCCACAAACTAATCAAATGTGTCCGCAGTATCACAAGAAATAGACGTAAAACTTCAGTAACAATTTATGATTTGAAATATGAGGAAGGAAATTACAAAATAATTATATGATTATTATGATATTAATATGTTGTATCATATCATTAGGATGGAACACATATAAACTAAAATAACAAAAAAAAAATACAGTCAACATATAAATAAGTACCAATGTTATCACTTATTAATATAGTAGAACTACAGGCCTAAGAAGTCATCAATCTTCTTCCTCCTTTCCATTTCGGCATCTAAAACCTCTTTAACACACCCCATTAGATTTTCCTTTGCGTCTTCAAACAACCGTCTTTGATTGCCCAGTTCTCTTTCCATCTGTATAAAAGATAAAATACAAGACTCAATCACAGTATGGAAAAAAGATTTATGGATAAAACTTCAAATATCACCTTTGATAATGATTCACCGTCTTCATCGTTGGACGCAATCCGAATGTGATGTTCAGTTGCTATTATTGATCTTTGGGATTCCTCATATAATGTGTAATGAACCACGACGGCTTCCAACAACTCGGCCCTGCGAGCCTCTTTGTTAGTCTCACATGCTTCATCAACTAGATTCATGTGATAACCACGGTAAACAACACCATCCAGCACGTCCATCAATTGATGGAAACTCGTGCAAAACCCAACAGTGTTACCATAGTTCATCTTTTTAGAGAGGGATGTGTTAGCAGTGTGGTTAAAGGGTCTGGTATACTGATTTCTGTTAAAACCAGTTTTCAGACGCCAATGGATAACAAAGAATGATAAATGGATATATATAGGCAACAATTAGACAGTTTTCTTCTTGTAACAGTTATTTGTGACAGTTCATTACAGAGTAACTATAAAAAAAACTGTAAAACTATAAACTGAAAACGGATTACAGTTATTTGAGTTACAGTTATCGTTGGTGAACATTAACTAACTCGTGTCAGCACTACTTTTGGCCTTATCCACCTAGTGTCATCACAAAAAATTCAAAAACAAAAAACAGCCAAAATTATAAGAATAGTGTCACCAATAGATCCAACTACTCTAACCAACAATGTAAACAATGTAACAAAAGACTTTGAACACTTGCCAATTCGTGCAACAGCATACACTTGAAAATCACAAAAAGAATACAAGCCCAGGGTCTCAAGTAAATGTACCTAATATCAGTGTCAGCGCTACTTTAGGACTTACCCAACTAGTGTCACACACATAAGCTTCAATATCAGAAAATGTCAAGCCATACACTTCAATAGCAGAAACCACCAATATGATAACCTAGTGTCACACTAAATGTCCTACTTAAATATCAAAGATTGCTATAATTTGAATAGAAATCAGAAAGAAATGTGATCAAGGACAAATTTCATTCATAAAATGTATTTTAGGTTACATCAGTACCGTGCAAAATTACATACTACACTTATATCATATACAGCTAGAGTCCTGCTCGGCAAAGAGGACAATTATTTTAAACTAAAAGCCAAGATCTTATACAATTTGGATGAAAGTGATGTTGGCATGGCGTTTGAAGAACAGGATCTGACTCCAACATTGGAAGCGGGCATATTGTACATTCTTCATCATCAAGATCAAGGTGATATATCTCCCTTAATCCGTCAACATCCATAGGCTCTGGAGGTGCTGGATGATCTGCTTGGTCAACCTCCATATGAATGTCATCGTTTATGTCGAATTCATAGCTTGAATCAGATGAAGAGTCGTCATAAAATTGTACATTGATGGTGATGTTGGGGCAAAGACCATACTCAACAAGATCAGCATCGGCGTCAAACCAACTTCTAGTGTAATCCATTAGAAGCCGATTGGCTACCTAGTTTCTAACCTCAACAGTTACCCCTGCATCCTGTAGCACTTCGTTGCAGCGGGCTAGACTCATAGGCATACCATTCCAAGTAGACGTGTGATAGAATGTTAAGGGAATGCTGTCAGAGTGGATGGACACAACAAGTAGACTCGGTCCATACCAGTATGACTCATGTGCTGATATTTCAACTTCATAAGTACCAACGATGTAGTCGTAATCTAGTTCAGTATAGGTTGGGAATGCCATTGAAAGAGAGAAAACATACACAGACAAAATCAAAATATACTCATATATTAGACATTCACTTAAAAATAAAACATTACATTGATATTAATAAGAAATAAACATTTCAGAAAGACAAAAGAGAAAAAATGTCTGAAAAACTGGAAAAACCCTAACTGATGACTTTTAATAACAGTAAGAATCACAGAACACCCACATAATATAATGCAATACGAAATAAGCAAGACAAACATTAATAGACTAAAAAGCTAGGGGAAGTTCAACGAAAATCAGAGAATACAACAATAAGAAATTTGCTGAAACAATACATCAAAATACCCGATAACGTTTCTTTTAAAGGAAGAAAACAGAAAGGAGTACATACCACAACCGGAATCGCACCTTGAAAAGAAGAAATCTTGATGAGAACGAGAGAGGATGAAGATGAACAAGAAGAAGAAGATGAAACGACTTGCAGACAATCTGAACAATGTTTAAGCACCGTATAAATAAGCGGGAAATGGGCCGGGCATCTCTAAACTAAGCCCAACAACTATGTTGAAGGCAATATAAAAAATTTAAAGATTTGTGGAAAATTAATCTGTTGATAAGCAAAAATAAGATCATGTTTAACAAATTTTCACCAATAGCCGGTGTTGTGAAATTTTAATCTGATGATGAGCAAAAATAATAACATGATGCAAAAACAAAATTATTGGAAAATTTTAAAATTATATTGACAAAAAATATAATCATTATGATAATATTTCAAAAGGATCGATTGTTGTGCAACTATAAACTACTGTTGAGCAAAAATAAGGTGATGTTGAGCAAAATTACACCAATCACCCCCACACATTGTGCAACTTTATTCTATCATTGAAAAAATTAAGACCACGTTGTGTAACACTCTATTAAGAAACTATAAAATGAGATTGACAAATAAAATTGAATCACAATGGACAAAATTTCACAAGTATCAATTGTGATGCAAAAATAATCTATTGTTGAGCAAGTATAAATTACACAACATACACTCCCAAAATCATAGAATACAAGACTAGTACCACTAGTTGTAACTAATACAAGTCTGGTGTCAATACTATGTGCATTAAACACCTCTAGCAACCACATATACTTCAAAATAAAAAAAATACAAGTGTAGTGTTACCGCTATTTGTAACTAGTATCAGTGTCAGCACTACTTTGGGTCTAAAACACCTAGTGTCACCACATGAAATTCAAATAACAAAAAACGAACAAACTGGTGACACCACAAATTCAACCTAATATAACCCACAATGTCAACAATAATATGGGCATTAAACACCTCTTTCACCCCATACACTTAAGAATAAAAAAATACAACACTCGTGTCATCACTACTTGTAATATAATATGAGTGACACCAATACTTTGCATCTCAAACACATAGTGCCTACCACATACACTATAAAAAGAAAAAAATACAAATACATACACTTCAAAAATCATAGAATACAAGACTTCAATATCAGGGGGGTGGGGGGGAACCAGTGTCACCACTAATTGTAACTGATATCACTGTCAGCACTACTTGGGACACCAAACACCTAGTGTCACCACACACAATGCAAAATCAAAAAATACAAGTATGGTGTCGCCATTACTTTAAACTAATCGGACAATAAATGTCAACAATACTTTGGGCATTAAAAACCTCTTTACAAAATATACACTTCAACAAAAAAAAAAAAAACTAGGCCACTGTCACCACACATAATATATAAGCATATTCATCAAAGTTCAGGTGGTCTTTCTTCCTCAAATAAAACACAGTATCATACACAAACAAATATAACAGTGCACGAATTTCATTAATATTATACATTTACAAACACCAGTTATGACAAATAGTTACAAAATACATTGGTATGATTGGAATGGAAATCAGATACAAAAAGGTGCCAGACACCAACTTCCATTCATACCATACATTCCATTAGCTTAACTACGAATAAATAGGTGCAACTACAATTTCTTTTCCAAGCACATATACATTACAAATATGCCTAAAAGGGTGATCGACATAGTGGACAAATGGGTTGATACGACGCCCACTCTAGAAGACACCCTGTGTGGAAGGTATGATCACACAGTCTCCGAATGCTCGACGTTGATGGCAGCATCTGATCAAGACATATTGAGCACTGGTCCCAATCCTATTCTCGTTGAGGTGGCTCTTGTAAATTGCCATTTTGGTCTGCATTTTCTGGAGAAGCTGGGGGATCCACATCCTCTTCAGAATCGATTCTCATCTCAGATTGAGAGCTTGAATCAGAGCTCATGTCATTTTCAGAGTCTTCAATGTAACGTACATCGATAATGAGATCTGGGCAGAGACCATATTCAACGAACTCAGCATCGCCTGAAAATCATCTGTGAGTATAATCCATTAACATCGGGTTGGCTACTTGAGTTCGAACCACAGTAGTGACCCCTGCTTCATGTAACACATGATCACATTGTTCATAAGTCATCGGCAACCCATTCCACTCAGTGAAATGGTCCAGGAACAACTCAGGGATTCTTTCAGAATTAATAGCCACGTGCAGTGTGCTAGGGCCATACACAGGCGTCTGCCTAGGCGTGATTACCACTTCAAAAGAGCCGACTGTGTAATGGTAACCAATTTGAGTTGTAGTTGGAAGTGCCATCTAAAGATACAAAACACACACAAACAAAATAAATATACACTCATATAAATTGCTGAAATCAAAACCCTAACCGACTGAAAGATGATGAAAAACTCATCTAAAATCAGAAAAAAACAAAATAAAACTTGCTGGAAAAATGTAAAAACCCTAACCGATTGTATAAAGTTTACAGGAGAACGAAAGGGAGAGAAATACATAAGAAAGGGCGCACCTTGTTAAGAAAACTCCGGAAAGAGGAAGAGCGTGTGGAGGACGACGAAAAGACTTAGAGAGAGGGTAATGGGGAAGAGAGTGGAAAGGGTTTGAATGACGTTGGACTCTTGAAGAAACAATGAAGAACACCGCCTTAAATAAAGTTACTGAATTGGGCCAACTTCTTTGATCAGGAAATGGGTCACGGTCTCATGTCTTGAGGTTTAAAATAACTCAACCACCAATTTCGTCCAAATCTTATTGTTATGCAAAATTTAACCTATTGTTCAGCAAAAATAAGATCATGTTGAGCAAATTTCCACAAATCGACAATGGTGTGCAATTTAATTCTAATTATGGCCAAAAAAAGGACAACATCATGAAAAAAATATATTTGAAAATTCAAAAATTATATTAAGGAAAAATAATATCATATTGGGAACAAATTCACAAAGATCAATTGTTGTGCAAAATTTAACATATTGTTCAACAAAAAGATTATCATGTTGAGCAAATTTTCACTAATCGACCATGGTATGCAATTGCATTCTAACGATGACAAAAAAAAAAAGGCAGCATCGTAAAAAAAAATATTTAAAGATTAAAAAATTATATTAAGCAAAAATAAGATGATATTGGGCACAAATTCACAAAGATCAATTGTTTTGCAAAATTTAACCTGTTGTTTAGCAGAAATATGATCATGTTGAGCAAATTTTCGTCAATCGACCATGGTATGAAATTTAATTCGAATGATGACCAAAAACAAGACAGCAGCGTAAGAAAATATATATTTAAAAATTCAAAAATTATATTAAGGAAAAATAGGATTATAATGAGCAAAAATTCACAAAGATCAATTTTTGTGAAAAATTAACCTATTGTTCAGCAAAATACAACAACAGTCTCAACACTGCTTGAAATTAACATCAGTGTCACCGCTATTTTTGTACTTAGGCAGCTGGTGTCTGTTGTTGCAGGAGTAAGTCAAGTATAGAATAGAATATGGTTTAGAACGACTCCCCTGTCTCAGCAAATAATTACAAGACTTCCTCCCGTTGTAGTAAGAGAAAAGTCAGGATCGAATCCACGAGGAAGCACGTCAGCAATTCTCAGGTAGCTATCAGATTCTCACAACAGCAGCGCAGAACAGACAGAATCACAGAGAAAGAAACAAATAAAAGCAAACAAATAAACCCGGCAAGGGCAACTAAAATAAAAGCAAAGACAGAAGCAAACAAGCAAAAGCAAGCAAGGCAGAAGTAGTCGACAACAGCAGACAGGTCGACAACAGCAAGTAAATCGACAACAGCAAAGAACTCGACCAGATTACTCGACCAAGTTTTGTCGACACAGAAGTCCTCGATATCGAGAAGTACTCGACACAGAAGGCTTATCGACAAGATGTTCTCGACAAGACACAGATCGACAAAACAGAAAGAACTCGACTTCAGAACTTCTCGACGTCGACAAGTGAACTCGATGTCGAGTAGATTCTTCGAAATCGATAAGAACAGAAACGTAAATTGCAAAGCTTTTCGGACACGGAACACGAATTTCGATGAAATAAAATCAATAAACTTAAGACTTCCAAGGCTAGGGTTTCAACACCACAACGATAACCATGCAAAACAACACATAAAGGCATAAAAGATCATGCTTTCCATCTAAATAACTTTCGTTATTAACAAATAGGGATATAGAGGCTTTCGCATAAACCCTAATTGTTACTAACCCTTTTCACATAATTAATCCAAGTTGTATTAAGATCACTTTTGCTTCAATAATACAAACAAGGATCACCTTCAACTCTCGCAAAAGAATCATGCTCATAGGGATAGAAGATGAATCACATAAAAGATCTGACCTTTATCGCATCGCCTCACATGGCCACCGTCGGGCTCACCCCAGCCCTAGAAGTGGGTGGACTACTCGCTCTTCATTGCAATAAAAGACATCTTTGATTTAAAGGAAATAAATTGCATTAACTAAATTCAACGATTTTACAATCCCGGCAATCAACTTTCGCAAACTGCCAAAACCCTAAAACCTTTGAACTCCTAAACTACTCTACTTGAATGGAATTGTTTCTCCCTAAAATTTGAATCAATAAAACTGAGCCCCTAGGGCTTTATTTATAGGCTTCATTCCCTAGCTAATCTAGGATAGAACAACTATATCTATATCTAAAAGCTTAATGATAAATAAAAGATAAATAACATAATGTAATTAAATCTAAAAATCTTCAAGTGGATGAATCTTCTCTTTCATGATGAATCTTGATAGAATAGGATAGATCTCGTCCAGATTCGAATTCCTTCTCGATCTCGGCTTTCTGGACTCCTTGACATGTCTTCTCGACACGGACTTCTCCTCGATCTCGACTTCTGAAGTGCTCGACAAATCTTCTCGATGTCGACAACTTTCCTCGACATCGAGTAGAATACTCGTCTCGTCGATTGGAACACATGTCGAGTTGGTGACTTGTCGATGTCGACAACTTTCCTCGACATCGAGTAGATTTCTCAGCTTCCAGCTCTGTTCGTAAAACGCACTTTCCCGCTGCCTCGGTTGTCGGATTGATGCATATGACCATGCGTTGGAAAGCTCTTTCCGAGGGCTACAACTCTCATGAAGACATCACAGCCTGATTCAGAATGATGAATACCAGAAATTGGCCTTCTCTCTAGCTGCACCATTCTTGGCCTCTCCATGACTTTCCATTAAGCTCTAAAATGCGTCCGATTTTTGCGAAATATAACAAAAACTTGTGTACACCTCCATATATAACAACTAAGCATAAACTACACATATTTTGTATCATTCAAGCCCAAATGCATGAAATGCATGCAGAAATCGATATAAAAGATAATGTAAAACATGGCTAATTCCGCTCACAACAGTGTCAGCCCATAATGTTCACTTGTCTATTTTGAGCACTTAATTTGTCAGATTACATCCAAACTTCCCCATTTACACAACAACCACCTATCTAACTACTGGTTCTAAAATTGAAAACTCCGAGTTGCTTTGATCAGATCTGCACACATGAGTTCTCTGAAACGAAAGATCTTTTCGTTGTTGAAATTTTTAATATCTCCCCCAAATACAGAAGCTTCAATCGCTTTTAATGTAAATACACCACATGAAGCCCTGTAGACAAAGAAAGAAACAATGTAATGTAAAAACATAAATAACAAGTATCTAAACGTAACCAAAGAACAAAACAAGATAACAAATACATACCCAGTAGAATCATGCATTAACCCAGGAACCATGTATAGCTGGAAAGGAGAGGAATCGAAGTTTTCAAATAGCCCAACCTTTGCTAAATGAATTGGGAGACAAATAGCAAACGATTGCAATTGTTCTTCAAGAACACCTTCCCTAATAGCAGGGACATTGCAATCAAACACGCTGATTACCCTATCCTCAATTTTAATCTCCAACACCACCCAGTGCTTGTTTATCAGGTTGAAAATTGTGTAGATTTTCTTTACAGATGCCCATGGCTTCCCATAATCAGCAGGGCACATACCGACAAAATAATCCTCGGTGCTGGATTTAAGATCTATGTCTTCCCGATAACATGAAGCATAGTCAGGAAGGTACTTCAGATAAAATAGCCAATCAAGAACAAGAACATCTCGATACTTGACAGGGTCCTCATGAATGCGCTTCCTAATGTGAATCAAACCTGCTTCTAGATGCTAAACAAAGTAATAAAAAAGTGAATTCAACAATCAACTAATACAATAAAATCTAATCCATATATATATATATATATATATATATATATATATATATACTGCAGAAATACAACCAGTTATTGCCTGACAATCAAACCACATATTCTTCAATAAAATGTGCTGGAAAAACTTTCTATCAAGCCTTGAGATTGGACCAGCAACGGAAAAATTCCTGCCAAAGATTACACAAAGCAAAATATATATATATATATATATATATATATATATATATATATATATATATATATATATATATATATATATATATATATATATATATATATATAGCATGAGATGCTCTAACTAATACAATAACAACACCATTTCAGACAAAATACTAAACATAAAAATAAACCACATCTTTGCTTCTTTACGAGGCCATAAATAAATTCATGATCTTCCGAGCTGATCAGTGATTTCTTAGGGGCATGCTTTGGCATCCTCACTTTCTTCACTTCCTCAACTGGACCATGCAAGAATGTACTGTTTGATGGGATAAGATTGGAAGCCTTTAGTTGGTCAACTTCGATTTGGATTGTAGGATCCTTGACGACCAAATCCCATTCAACACCTGCACCCTTCTCATCATCATTGTCGGACAGACAAATGTACTTTTCCAGGGATGGGTCAACCGTAACTCCAGCAACTTTACCACTAGCGCCTTCGCCTTCACACTTTGTAGACTGAGGCACTTCAGCTGAAGTTGCTGGAATCCCAACCTCATCTCCAAGAACCTTAAATTCGGTGTCAGCAACAACAGGTGGAGACTCCTTACCCACTCCTGGAACCTCAGTACTTACTGATGGCAAAGACACGGGCACAACATCACCAGAAGCGGGAGATGATTTCAACATTAACTCCTCGTCAGGGAAAGATTGCTGAAGATCAGACACAACATCATTCAAAACTTTGTTCACATCTTCAACAACAACCTTCACAGGTGTGGCCTAGGGTTCACCACCACTGACACGTTCATCATCACCTCTCGCAGGAGTGCCGTCAGGCTTGCCAGGAACGTGCTTATCATCAGCATTCACAAATGTGTCCTAGGACTTACCACCCCTGACATGTTCACCATCAACTATCGCATGAGAACTCGCAGACTTACCAGCAATGTGCTTATCATCAGCCTTCACAGGTGTGCCCTGGCACTTACCACCACTGGCGCTTTCATCATCAACTACCGCAGGAGAGCTCGCAGACTTACCAGCAATGTGCTTATCATGAGCCTTCACAGGTGTGTCCTGACACTTAGCACCACTAACACTTTCGTCATCAACTTTCGCAAAAGTGTCCTTAACATCAGGCTTGACAGGGTTTGATTGCAACCTCTCAAACAAAGCCTCATAATTAGCAACCCTAACCTCAAGCTCATCGTACCTCTTCGTCATCTCACCAAACACTTGAAGGCTCCCATTCAACTCAACAATCTTTGTTTCAATTGCATCAACCCTCGCAGACAACAGATGAATAATTTTAGGGACCTCTTCAAGCTTCTCAATCCTCCTATAAATCTCCTTCACCAAGTCAGGATGAGATGGGAGAGAAGAAGCAAAAGCATCACCATGCGTTTTGGGAGGCAACTCACAAGTTGAATCATCGTTAGCATCCATTTGAGGAGAAACTTCTTCAATATCTTCCACTTTCTCTGATGACACTGCTATTTTGTCAGCTTCATCACTTGAAATGCGAACATCTTCATTTTCACAAGCAGCAGATGTTTGCCCCAGCACAGACTGCCCATCAACAAAATCATGTGCTTCAACACTCCCCAGGGGTGACCTCTGAACAGAAGGGGTCGGTACATCACCCTCTCCATCACTGTCACCAGAAGGTGTCTCAACTCCTTCAACGGTGTCACCACAATCAATGCCATCTGCAAGCTCGGCCAAAACATATAGCCTCGCAGTTTGACGAGCATCCAATTTATCAGATTTAGGGGAATGGGTGTCAGCGGTCAAAACATCAACCTTGTCGTCACAAACAGGAACTTCACCACAAGATTTGGAAGAATGAGTATCGGCAGTAAAATCTTCACCCTTGTCATCACCAACACTGACTTCACAATCAGATGTAGAGACTGCAACATGAATATCTACGGGCTCCACTCCATGGGAACCCTCGATATCAACAACAGGAACTGAAGGAATAACAAAAGACATGTCAACAGTACTATCATATACTGGCCTACCACTACCCACACCACCATTCTTCCTCACCTTATACCTTCGCTGATACACAATATTCAGCGGGACATCATCTTCTAATAGATCACATGAATCACTACCCAAACGACATCTCTTGGAAGGTGAAGCAACCACATCAACCTCCTTATACAAATATGTGTCAGCAGTAACTCTCTTCACGTCCTTAGAAGGGATAACTCTACCACCTGTCCTCACTACTGAAGCCTTCTGTCGAGGCGTCTTTACATCACTCTTGACAGATTTTTTACGGTCTAAAGCAATGTATGGATTGAATAGAACACGACTTGCAGAACGACCCCTCCTCGGGAAAACCTGTTCCTCAGAGGTATCGCTGGACTCCACATTCTGTTTCTTTTTACCACCCATCCCTCCAGTTGAAGATTTCCTCTTCTTTGAGGTCCCTACATCTTCTTTATCCCCCTCAGGGAAAACTTCAAAAGCAGTTTCAAATGACTTACCATCCTGTTTCTTTCTAGCAGCCTTGCCTCTCCTCACAGGTGTCTTCTTCTTTGAGGTCTCACCTTCATCATGTTTCTGCAAGACATTAGCTTCTTCCTCCTCAACCTGGAGAGCCCTATTTGTAAACTTAGCTTCATATGCCCTTCTACGAACACGACGACTCTCATACAAAGTCGCATCAACAGGTCCAGAAACTATTTCTTCAACTGATGCATCAACTACTGCATCAACTACAGCATCAGCTTTTTCACCAGCAAATGCCATTCTTTCGGTGCGTGCAAACTCCCCATAAATAGGGAACAACGGAGTCTGGACAAAACACATGTATCAGAATAAAAACTCAAAGATGCATCAAATAAAAATGTTATTTCAGAGAGAAAATATAAAAATATTACCAAACCGCCATGAAAGAACTTCTCAGCTTCAGCATATACTTGGCTATAATCACATTGCCAGTGCAACAAGTATGGATCTAGTTCAGGCATCTTAAAATTACAGTCAAAATTAACGGAGATAGCTGGGAACGCTTCTAATATCCAAGCCTGTTACAAAAGAAAACTCGTTATGACACTACAAAACAATATTTAAATAATGCTCACATAAGCATTAAAGATGTGCTGACACAGAAAAAAAAATGATGACATAAGACATGCAATAACTAAAGCACAATACCTGAAATGCAAGGCAATACCCATACATTTGATAAGAACCCCTAACCTCATTCCGATCTGCAACAGAAGAACTCTTCAATTACTTCAACAAACGGGTGTATGACTCTCTACCCCAAGGATATAGTTCAAACTCCTTCTCATTGCACGCAAGAGATAAGAATTGTGCACTTACAACTTCTGGCCTCCTATAAACAATTAACCTCTCAATCAGCAACAACTTTGCCATAATCAACTTCTTCTTAGACTTCTTTTTCTCAGATATGAAACGATCAAGTAACTCATCATGAGTCATTTTCTTCTGCCCAAAAATTCAAATATTGACACTTTCTTTGGGATATTACAAACACGGTCTTCACAAGGAAGGCATGTAATAACATGAAACTCAGAAATTGAAAAACGTGCAAGATGTCCACCAACTCTAAACCACAACTCATTCTCTTTTTGTGTTTGTACTTGAGGGAGCACCATTTGATGCATAAGCTGAAAATTCGTAACCATTTTGGTGCCTTGCGTCAGCACCCATCCAACGCAACTTTTTTGCAGAGTATTGTAGTTAGAAGGACACAAATGCTCCTTGATCAGAGCACATACAGAAGGATGTGAATATATGTTGGATCTACAACGAAATCGCTCAGAAACAGGAATGCAATATTCCAAACCCTGAGCAATAACAGTCAATTAAGCACAAAAACAACCATCAGATAAAGAAAAAACTACAACTTGCTCATCAAACTAATAAATAACTTACATCAGAACCATGATAAGAGGTGGATGAATCAAAAGATTGAGTTCCTGCAAGAAACAACATACAGAACAATATAAGTAACAGAATCTGTGATGACACAAACAACCATAAACAATAACAATAAAATGTTATAAAGACATAGTAAAATAACATAAACATCACAAAACACAACACAAAATACCAAATCCAAACACAAACATTGTTGGAACTACAATAAGCTAACACAAAAACAGACAGTGTCAGCCCCATACACATGAACATAGCAGAAGATAAGTACAGTATCATCAACACAAATAATCGAAAGCATGGAAAACAGATTCACATACACGAAGAACACTAAAAAGGCACTTACAAAGTATCACACCGCAAAATTGGCGAAAAGAAACAGTTCAAATCAACGAATTCACATATGCAACTTCCATAAACTACGGAAACTACTAAAAAACGCACATAAGTATGCATATAAAGCATCGATTTAACCATAGATTGTCAATATTATAATGAACAAACAATAAAATCAACATAAACATACTTAGTCCAAAACCCTAGCACGACAAATTTCGCAAAAATCCCCCAAATTTATACCTGAGCTGCTGGATGACGACATTGAAGTAAACGATGCAAACTCCGAACTTTACCGAAGCAAGGAAGAACAATCGAGCGAATCAAGCCGGAAAAAGCACCAAGTCGGAAAACGAACAACAAACCAAGCCAGGGAACGCAAGATGAAAAACTTCGAGCAAAGAGAGAGTTGGAAAGAGGAGGAAATCGATTTTCTGGGAAACAGGAAAAATTGTCTGTACAAAGCGAAATTCGGTATATATAGGGGCCATTTTACAAAATTGTCCAAATACGCGATCATTTTGCAAAAACGTCCAAATAAAGTGCCTATTTTGCAAAAAAATTCTATATAAAATATCTTGCGACCCTTAAATAACACGTCTGTAACTCAAGGGAGGCATGATCTATTTAAAAAAAAAAAGGGTGATTTTGGTAGAGGGCCTTTTTTGAATATTCAATTAGGCACTTAGCCCCTAAATCAATTTAATTAGTTTTGCCCTAGACCCCTTCCCAATAGGGTGGGTTGGTCAATGGTCAACCGTTTGACCGTTGACCGGTCAACGTTGACCAACCCATTTTGATTCCATTTTTTTTATTTTTTTTTATTTTTAGTGATGCCATATTTTACCGTTTTGATGCCAAAATTTTACTGTTAATGACTGATGCCAAAATTTTACCGTTTTTTTTAGTGATGCCATATTTTACCGTTTTTAGTGATGCCATATTTTACCGTTTTGACCGGTCAACGTTGACCAACCCATTTTGATGCCAATTTTTTACTGTTAACGACTGATGCTACTTTTTTTTATGTCAATTTTTTATGATATTTTTTTACCGTGATGCCATATTTTTGATGATATTTTTTCAAAGTAGTATTTTGATGATATTTTTTCAAAGTAGTATTTTGATGACATTTTTTTCTTTAATGTGATGCCACTTTTTTTTAAGTAACTCGAATGTAATTATTCGATGCGACTTTTTTAATCAAATCGTTTGATGTCACTTTTGTAATTCAATAAATTTTATATCGATATATTTTCATTGATTCTATTTTTTATTCACTGATGAGTGATGACACTCTTGTGATGACATTCTTTGTTGATGATATTTTTATACAATTGATGACATATGAGCTTAATACGTAGTTACACTTCATTGATGACATCGTTTTATTTTTATTGATGACAATTTTATTGATGACTTTTATACATTGATGACACATTTGTAAGTACAATTAATTGATCTCAATCATTTGTGTTGATATTTTTATAAAATTGGTGACATTGAAGTATGAAATGTGGAATCAAAATAGTGTCACCAAACAAAGGCAATACGATCTCTTACAATCAAAAGCTCATGAGTTAATAATGACAAGAAATGGTTTCTATTTTATTAACCACTAAAATTTTCATCGCAAAAGACATAGATTTTTTGAAAATCAGAAAACGGCGAGAAAACGACAATATGAAATGAAATCAAACAAATTCCCCACAAACGATCCTCACAACCTAAGACTACTCTCACCACTAATCCACTAATCTCTTGCTACATGGAATCAAACATACCTCACAAAAGAAACCCCACCTAATTCAAATCACCACTAAAATACTAGATGATACCCACTACACTCCAAGCCGGTCAACCACACACAAGACTAACAATAAAGAAATGGGGAAATTACATAAAACCACCCCTTAAATATGGGTGTTTTCACTTAACCACCCCTTAAATTCAAAATTACAGAAAATCACCCTTTAAATAGTTTTTACTTACAACTCACCACCTCTTCATCTATTTTCATTAATTTATCATTACATATATTATATTTTAATAGCTTTAAACTCAAATTTGATTATAAATATGTTCAAATTTTGAATTTAAGGGCTTGATTATACTTTAGTGATCATTTTATTTATTTTTAATAAATAGTTAATAATTTTCAACTTAAAATATGAATTTGATCCATTTTATTTGTTATATGTAACTTTTTTCTTTAAATTTACCTAAATTTTAAAAAAATAGGTTATCAATAAATCATATAACTTAAATATAATTGTTAAGATAATAATTTTTGGCTATATTTATTATTGTTTTTTAAAAATAAATAAAATTATCACTAAAATATAATTGAGCCCTTAAATTAAAATTTTGAATATATTTATAATCAAATTGAAGTTTAAAAGTATTAAAATATAATATATTTAAAGATAAATTAATGAAAATAGATGAAGGGGTGGTGAATTGTAAGTAAAAACCATTTAAAGGATGGTTTTCTGTAATTATTAATTTAAGGGGTGGTTAAGTGAAAACACCCATATTTAAGGGTGGTTTTCCGTAAATTTCCCTAAAGAAATACAGCTTTTTTGAAAAAGCTAGGTGGGAAGACCACTCTATCACGCCATCTTCTGCAACAAAAAAGAAGCAATGCACAGTTCACAAAAGACCACGCGCCCACTCGCCATTTCCACAAGCCTTCAACCTCGAGGAAGACCACGCCCAACACTAATGTTCATCTGCCTACGACGCTGCAAGCCACCACCGGCCCAAATCGAAATCTCGACGGCATCAATCCAGTTTCGATTCATCTCAATCGAAATCTCGACGGCATCAAATCAATGGGCGGTGGAGGAGCGATGAGGGCGGCGGTTAAGGCGGCTGGGGTCAGCCTACAGAACGCCGGCATCCGCGGCCTGCCGGAGAATTTCACAACTCCGAAGGCCGTGCGCCCGCCGGCGTCTGTCCTGTCCTCGGCGGTGGCTGCGGACGATTCTAGAAAGCTCGAGATCTCGATTTCCTCTAAGCCGGATGCGGCGATCGCCTGGGAACTCGACGACGGGGACCTCGCTGGCTACGACCTGGAGGAGAAGTCGCGGCTTGTCTTTGCCTCGCTCCTTTGATGTGGCGAACAAGGAGGGGCGCCAATCACACCAGATCTGGGCAAAACCCCATCAACAATCGCACCAGAGAACGATGGAGGAAGGAAAGAAAAAGTCTTCATCGGCTAAAAAAAAATTAAAAGGGTTTGATGGGCTTAATAAAAAAATTAAGGGGGCTAACTACCTAACCAAATATGTTAAAGGGTCTAAATCAGCAAATTCTCATCCGTGTGGGGGTATATATTAAAAATTTTGGTGTAAATAAAATTATAATATAAGGAGCGATAGAGTGCGTGCGTATCCACGGTAAACCCTCACCCTCCTTCCAGTTCCTCCTTTTTGTCTTTAATTGCGCGTCTCCCGACACGATTTTCCTCCTTTTCTATCCAGAGAGAGAGGGAGAGAGAGAGAGATCGTTTGTGATCAACTGAGTGCAAACTCGAAGAGAAATGATGGAGTGGGAGAAGCAGTTGCAACCGCAGACACCAGCGGCGCAGTCACCGCTCCAACCGCCCAGCCAAATCGGCGACGCCGGTGACGCCGGCGCAAGCAACGGAACCACCGCCGCCTCCGGTGGAGTTGGCGGTGCTCTGTACGTCAAGGTCATGACCGACGAGCAACTCGAAGTCCTCCGCACTCAAATTGCCGTGTACGCTTCCATTTGCGAGCAGCTCGTTGAGATGCACAAGGCCATTACTGCCCAGCAAGATCTCGCCGGTATCCCTCTCTCTTTTTTTGCTTTTTTTTTTCTTCTGATGTGTGACTGCTTGCGCATTAATTCCCTTTTTATGCCATCGTTAACTACTCTATCTCTGATTCAATTCTCTTTTAGAATTGAATTCGATTTCGACTTCAACTCCCCACTGTTGACCTTGCCGGGATTTTTATTAGTTTCCTGTGGTGCGTATCTACCGATCCAGCTGTCTAGATGTTTTACTTGCCTTGGATATTTGCCTGCGGATATCTCCTGCATTTAATGTGGTATATTCGATCAATTTCTATCTAATTGCTGGATCTTGGAATTCGAGTTCAAATTCGAAGATACGTCATGTGTCGTGTCCTTTGGCTTTGCTTGCTTTCGGTATTATCATTCTCAATGAGTTCCTGTTCGATGAATTTACACACTCCATTTAAGCAAAAACAATATTCCATAATAAATGATTGTTTCTATTGTTTGCTGAAATTTTTTGGTTTTAAATGGTTACACATGTAGATCAATTTTTATTCAAGGAATCTTGACCATTTAATATCTTAGTTAAAAGAATGTCAGAGAGAAAGGGGTCTTCTAAGAAGTGATTGTGCAAATCGAAGATGAGAAAAAGGTTTAGTCTAGTTTTTGTATGGCCTGTTAGCAATTTTGAACTACGGAGGATGTGAATCTGTTCATCATGTTGAAGGAAACATATTCTTATTGCAGTGCTTAATGGCCTGGAATTAAGGTGAGATAATGCTTTGGTGGCAGTAGTTAGTGAAAGACTATTATATCAAAAGTAAAACAAATGCTTTTATGTCAAATCCGTCTTGTTTCTAACATGCAATAGAAAATTTGGTCGAAGAGTGACACAGTAAAAGAAAAAGAGTTTGCCAAATAACTTTTCTTGTGTTAATCTTAGTATGTGAGTGCCTATATTAAAAATAATATCATCAGTGGATTATTGTGTACTGTTGTCTGTTGTAAATCTTCATCTGGATCAATGTCTGCATGCTAAATGTTGAATATTGGAAGAAGGATAGGATGATTAAAACAGATTATTGCTGCCTCAGGTGCGAGACTAGGAAATTTGTACTGTGATCCCTTAGTTACATCTGTTGGCCACAAAATTACAGCTAGACAAAGGTGGACCCCCACACCTGTACAACTTCAGATCCTCGAGCGCATCTTTGACCAGGGAACAGGAACTCCAAGCAAACAGAAGATAAAGGACATAACTGCTGAATTGCTTCAACATGGACAGATCTCTGAAACAAATGTCTACAATTGGTTCCAAAACAGGCGTGCTAGGTCAAAGCGGAAACAGTTAAATGGAGGGCCAAACAATGCTGAATCAGAGGTCGAGAATGATGCTGAGTCCCCCAAGGAAAAGAAGACAAAACCGGAGAATTTCCAACCTCAGCACAACTCAGCAGGTGGTGCTGAAGACCTCTGCTGCTACCAAGGCCAGGAGATGAACTCTGAAATCAATTCAATTGATCTGCAGTCCAATAAAGCGGAACCCATGTTTCCATCAGATGGAAATATTAAATCTTCTCAGAGTTTAGGCCAATTGGCTTTCTATGAAACCATGCTGGAGCATTCAAGTATGCATAAAAATTCATATCTTCTATTGCTGTTCCTTTTTCCTTCCCTGACTCAGCTGGAACTAAATAATTGCAGTCTTCTCTTGCTGCCTGCCCCATTATATTCTCTTAATTAGCATCAGCAGGCTTACCGTGCAGGTGAACTTGATAATTTATCCTCCTGTTATGCATTCTCATCCTCTATAAGCATATGTGGATCCTCAGTAGTTGTCTAGGCTTGGGGGCATACTTCAGTTCTTGGCAGAGTAACTAGATACTTAGAATTTGGGTTTTCAATCACTGATGGTCATTCCACAATCCATAGTTCTTCACTGTTGACAAATCAGTGGTTCCAATCTTATATGCAAAACCCAAGTGAACTTGGGTTTTGCATCTTGTTTTTCCATCTCCTCATTGTTCTCACCTTGATATGTTCTGAACTGGTAAATATATATATATGATGGGTGTAACCAAGTTACAACTCACCTTGATATGTTTGCCAACAGTACAAATGCAGATATATAGTATCCATTAATTCTTATGATATACTGCTAATCATTTTTCTTCTTGATAGAATTGCTCAACATCGCCTCATGAAATGATGGTGGTGAATGCAGGGATGGATCACTTCATTGGGAAGATGGAAGTTCCGGGAAGCTATAATCCCTACCAACCTGGAGAAGATTACAGCATGACAGGCTGACATTTGTGCACTCATCTTGACTTATTTTCTTCCCCTAACAGGAACATTTGCAAAACTAGAAGCCAAGCCAAAATCTCATAGAGATTTTCGTGCTAGGTAGCAGTTTAAGCAACCTGAACTGCATCTTATATGATTGATACTAAATAAATAAACTACCTTCCACAGGAATGCGTTTTATATGTGTTGCATATGTCAGAAGTGTGTGATTTTTACCAGCATAACTTGTTTTGGTGTAGGATAAGAGAGATGTGAAAACATCGGTCGCGTGTTGCTTTACTTGGAGTGCTTTGTCTATATGTATTATTACCAAATGTCATTGTATAACTTCTTTTGAAGCTGCTCTCTGCTGACAAATGCTAGTGTTGCAGGGGAAGGCTTGTTTTGTTGGGATGGTTTTCCCACTTTTGTTGTTTTTTTTTGTTTGTGGGAATGAAGGATTGTATGCTTGACTTTGTGTTGGCAGCTTGTATTTGGATAAAAGATTGAGATCTTAATTTTCTGTTCTTTTTCTTCTTTTTTCCTCCCAGTGTGTTTGGAATCATGGTTTGGTGCTGAATTCTGAAATGACACTTACCCCTTAATCTTATTTCGTTTGCTGACCATATATACAATTTACTAGTTTTAGTTTTACTACCCGTCTGTTGTGTGGTTTCTTTATAATTATACTACGTATTTTTTGTATAAATTTTTTTTATTAAAGTGTGAAGGTTATAATAGGTTCCTTGAAACATTTCAACGAAAAATTTCATCTAATTTAGTTATTATAAACTAAATTAAGTGGTTATTTTGTTTCACCAAATAAAGGAGATTTTTTCTTCTTTTGAGGCAATTTTTTAACTATATAAAATCTCAATAAACCTTTAATAAGAAGACTTTATGTTTTTTATAATTGTTTATTTGACTTATTCATTTTACTTGGTTTTATATTTAACTAGTACGATTCCCGCGCCATGGCGCGATTTTTTTATAAATAATATTTAGATATAGATAAATCATAGACATTAGATTTAATTCAATGTTTTTAATTAAACTCATTGATTAGTAAATGTGTTAAAAATAATAGAAAAAAATACACTTGGGTTAAAGAAATAAAGAGAAAAATAAATAATAAATAGTGAAAGATAAAAGTTTTTAATTAATCCCAATGATTAAAAAATGTAACATCAAATAACATTGAGAAATTAATATTAGAATATTTTTCAAAAAATATCATATTAGAAAATATAGTTACCATAATAAAATGATATTATGTAAATAATATTTTCACAAATAACTTTGAACATGGAGAGAGAACATGTGACATAAATTAATATAGTATATAGATATAGATAGTTAGTAAATGAATTTGAGTTAAGACTTAAGCCCAATAGTTATATTAGATTGAATTCAATGTTTTGAATTAAGCTCAATAGTTAATAAGATTAAAGGGGAAAAAAAGAATTAAAAGAAAAAGAAGAAAAAAGGAGAATTAAAAAAAAAAAGGATTAAAAAGAAAGAAGAAAATCATAATTGGTCAAAACCCCTAAAATCTCTCTAATGTTGACACATCAGCATAAACTCTTCTAAATTAAGAGTTTATATAGATTTTCTGAAACAGCTTTAAATTATTATCAATTTATATTGGTGATAATTTTTTTTTAAATATATAGAGAGAGAATGGATAATGACTAACTTTAATTGTTAATTTTGTAAAAAAAAAAAGGAGAGAGTTCATTCTTCACAAAATCAAATCTACAGACGCGGGGGGGGGGGGGGGGGGGGGAGACAGACACATAATCCGGCTAAGGATCCGACGAGAGGTGGAGGCGGCGATTGAGAGGCGGAGTCGAAGGATCCGATGAGATGCGGAGGTGAAGGATCCAACGAGAATCCGACTACCATTTCGAAACAAGTAAGCAAACCCTGACTAAATACCGAAAAAAATTGGTCTGCAATGTGTGATTTTCGAATGGGATTTCGGTGTGAAACCCTAAAACTCCATCTGTTTCGTGTCGTTTTGCCTGCAGGTCACAAAGATGCAAATCTAAGGAAGAAAGAAGAGAAGGATTCCGGTGAGAATAGTGGGGAATAAGAAAGAAAGAAGAGGCATCAAGAGAGGAGGAATCCGGCGAAGGAGAGATAAGTGGAGGTGAAGGGAGAAAGAAGAGGAGACTGCTTTGTTTGAGTATTTAGGTTGCTTGTTATGTGAATGTGCACTCTTTCATCTTTTTCTAATTGCATCTTTGTTTGAACACTTACTCATTTCCAATTTATGTAAATGTTGTGGGAAGTTTCTGAGATTAATAATATCTGACAGGGCTTAGTCTTCCATTGGCTGAGACATCGGTTTTATTGGCTAGACAACAGTAGTTACTGGCTAGTAAGCGTAAATCGCATATATTCGAGGTTCGCATATCTCATGCAACCAAAACGGACACCCACATACTGTAACTGACGTACATATAGGCAAAATAACAAAAACCAACCTTCGGCAACTCAAAGAAGTTCTTGAGGTGGGAAGTTCTTGAGGTAGACGAGATCCAGCAGGGGTTAGTCTTATATTGGCTAAGAGATCGCAGTCAGTGGCTAGGCAACAGTAGTTACTGGCTAGTAAGCGTAAATCATAACTTTTTCTTTTTTTTTAGGCCAAGTGAAACAATGTATAGGGTTGTATGAATTTTTTTTTGTGTTTCATCACCTAGTTAGTATTTCTTTTTACTTTGTAACAAGCTTTGAGGAATTTGATAATGCACATTTCTAATCGGCATTATAAGGTAGTTTAGTTGCATTTACATTATAGAATATGCATGTTTTAGTGCTAATTTAGATTAAACTCTTTTCGTGGCAAAGTTCGGAATCTACGCTATTTCGGTTAAATTGTGCATAATCGTAGATCCGACATGGTGGAAAGAAAAGGAAAGGTGAACAACATGGACAAGTGAAGTCAAGAAATCAAGCTAATAAAAGAAAGAAAAGGGGAAAGAAAGAACGGGGGAAGAACAAAGAGAAAACAAGTTCTTGGGAACCTGTCGCTGCTAGCGAGTGCTCCAGTCGCGACCAGCGAGTGGAACCAAAGCGATCAGCTGCCCGACAAGCAAGCAAAGGAGAATCAGCGAGAGAGCAAAGCGAGCAGGCAGGGTCCGCTGCCAGCGACTGGACTCGCTGTAGTGAGGCACTATCTTCTATCTAGTTTGTTTAGGAATATTCTATCTAATTTGTCTATCTTTTACCTTGTTTATGGAAGACTTTAGGCTTATAAATAGGATGTTTAGGGTTGTTTGTCTAATTCATTCAAGTAGAGCAATCACCATAGAAGAGAAGAGAGCTTAGGTAAGCCATGAGCGGCTAATTTTCCTAGTGTTTCGCCTACGTTTTCGATACTTGGTTGGTAAATTGTGAGTTTTTAATTCAAGTTATCTTTCCTCTATTATAATTCCTTCAACTTCCTTGTGCTTATTGTTATGTTATTAATGTTATCTTGCTTGGACAACTCGATAATATTGATTTCGTGCTAGGATTTAATGCTTTCGTATTTGTGTTAATTCCATAGTAGCATGCATATGATTGTGGATTCTGTGTTTGGAGTATGATTATGTAGGAAGTTGACATATATCTTAAACATCAATTTACCAATTGATGTTATTTATGTGCTCAAGTTCTTGGGACGTTTTGCAATCTCTTTGTTAAATCATTACCGTGTTATGATTGCATCGAGGTGTAAGGGATTAATTGGACTCATATGACTTTTAATCTAGATAAATCAAGACGAGAGGAATTTGTAGGAATGTTAATAGCTTGAAAAGGATTCAATGATTGATAAGCCAACCAATGTCAAAGAATTCGTAGGTGGAACCGTTCTCTACTCTTGATTTTATAACAAAATTCCGTCTTTACTTTATTTTACTTGTTCTTATTTAAAAGTTGCATCTTTTCTCGCTTTTGTTACCCACAAGTCTTTTCCAGTGAGCCATTCCGGAATGGTTAAACCCTTTCTTGCCAATTATACTAATTTGTGAGAGTGGGAACTATTTGATTGGGAATCAACGATTTTCATCCCGTCAAGTTTTTGCTTCTTCACCTTGCCACGCCACGCTTGCTTATGTCATCCGACGCTTCCGGCGAAGAAACTCTCCACAAGACGGGTACCTGTTTGTCTCCATTATCTTGCTCCTTACGGACCCAAACGACATGCTCTCCTCTATGAGCATTGCCCCCTCATCCATGTCCATGTCGGCAGCTTTACCTTTCATCTCCGGAGCAACGATTTTCAGTTCTACCCATGTTTTCTGGTTTATCTAGCCAGTTGTGTGAATTTCAGTGTCAGCTGAATTGTTATTTTTTCCATCCAAATGGTTATCCATGCCATACTCCAAATTAAGATCAAATTACGATGTAGACCCAACTATACTTCGAAATATTTTTTTCCATAAACATATATAAAGTGGGCGTTTATAGATGGATAAAATTAAATTAAGTTCAAAAATAAATTTATTTTTTAATTTTAACAAATAAAAATGGTTGAAAAATAGTTTAAAATAATTAATGTAGGTCTCTCTCTCCTCCTCTCTCTCTCTCCCTAGGTTACCTCCAACCAGCTATGAAGGTGCCAAAACATTTTGCAAAAATGACATTGTCATTTCCATGTAAATTATTTCCCCCATGGTTATTTTTGCAAACTTCACTTCTTTTTTTTGGTATATTGGTGCAAATTGGCCTTACATCTATTATACAACAATAGATGAATAATTTTTTTTCTTTGTGCATATATGTTAGTTATTTTTTAATAAAAAAATTTTAATTTATGAGACAAAGCTTAAATTTTGATAAAAAAATGTAAAATTTATGACATAAAATCCATAAAATTAACAAAAATGTTTAAAATAATAAAAAATTGCATTCTTGTCATCTTTTTAATAAAAAGAATTTTATTATTAAAAAATATTGCATTATTTATATTGTTGTATATTAAAAAAACTATTATATTATTTATAAAATTAAAATAAAATTATAAACTAAAATTGTGAGAGTATCATTTATGATTTATCTAGATTCTTAAAAAAGATTTATCTATTGATTAATTGTATCGAAAATAAAAGATAGATTGGGTAATTTGTAAAAATAGCCCTATTATATGAATTGTTTGCATGCATAACCCAATCCGAATTTTTTTTGCTGAAATGTTGTTATCCACTTGCAAGCTCCAACCGGTAGCAGGTCACCCAATGAGGTACAACTGGACTTCATATCGGTTGCAGGTAAAGTGAGAGATGGAGGAGGAGAGGGAGCTCTACTCTTGAAAAGTGAAGAACAGTGAGAGAGGATGAGGGAGAAATTACCTTTTGCAGTCGCAGAGGACAGAAGAGAGAGAGAGGGAGAGGGAGAGAGAGATAGAAAAGTGCAGTCTGAGAGGAGAGAGAGAGATCAGTGAGAGTGTCAGTGAGGAGGAAGGGGGGGGGGGAGATACTTTCAATTAAATTATAAGTTTTAGAGAAAACCAATTGAAGAAGGAAGGGTCTGGGGGTTTATTTGAAGGATCACGTCTAAGCAGTAAGTTTTAACTGGACATCAATATTAGATACACATGTCACGGATTGTATTTAACTGGACAAGATTTTAGCTATGAAAAACATAGCATAACAACATGACACCTATTGGAATCGAATGTTTCTGGGAGAAGCAGATTCACTATAATGACATCTTTTTTTATTTGTGCCCAATTATAATATTTACCCATATTTGGATGCCATAATTTTGTTCTCTCCTGTCAACACTACTATGCTTTTATAAGTCTAGTCCAAGTTTAAGGGTCATAGTGAGAGTGACAGTGAGAAGGCATAAACATACTTATAATTAAATGTTAAGTTTAAGAGAAAAACCATCGAAGAAGAACGAAGTGGGTGGAGGTTAATTTGTAGGCCGACGTGTAAGCGCTTAGTTGTAACTGGACACGTAATGAAAATAACATGGCACATATTGAAATCTACTAGACATGATATCTCGGAGACAGATTCACTAGCATTAAACAAATACAACATATGAGCAAACATTTAAAAGACAGTAGCAAAGAGTAGCGAAATACAAGACATTGAAATCGAATTTTACAGTAACAAGAAGCAAAATTGCTGCTGCGTGGTGAATCTGTATCCATCCCACTCGAAGTGTGCGCACATATTGCGGGCACGATGATCAGTCGCCTCGTCGCTCAGCGGGAAGTTGACCGTGAATGTTCGGTCATTCCCATAACCGGACACACCAACGACCCTACCGGACCAATACCCATCGTTGACACGACAGTCGACATGGTCTTCGACCATGTAGGCGTCATACGAAACACAAGGCGTACGGGGACGAATTCGTAAAAACGGGATGATCTCCCTTAGCAGGTCTCTCTTGTTGTTGTGTAGGAGGGTCACATATTCCACCTCCAAGTGGCTAGGATCCACTTTGCGTAGAAGGGTTGCCTCGTAGAACGACCCAAGCATCTCAGCCTCACCATCGACGATCTCTACTCTTTAATTTCATCGTTATGGCGGCAACAACATTGGTCCTGCATAAAAGAACGAAAATAAGATAGTATAATGATACAAGTAGCACAACTAAAATCTACACAAATGAAATGATTGACAAACCTCCATCGTCCGAGCTTTCGGATGATATAATGATGGGGACAGGTCGGGGAGGGAGGCCAGATGAGGAGGCACGATGGTGTGATGAGGATGCCATTTCGTTGAAGGGTTGTTGGAGAGGTTGTTAAATTGCAATGGGGATTGAACTTCACCAAATTGTGGGAAGTATAGATGGTGAATGGCTAGCATATATAAGTGGGGTGTATGGGAAATATCAACACTGTTCAGCATGTGACCATTGAGAAAAAAATAAGGATTAGCAGAAGACATTAACTTGCGCTATTTTGTTGTTGTCTAAACCTAACATTGCAGTGTGTTAGTATATACATGGCACGTGTCACTTATGACATGACTTCAATAAAGTGGATTTACTGTTTTTAGTTAAACGATACATGACACCCATAAAAATCAACTCCGCGGTCAATAATTATCTACTGGGCATCCTACAGTTTTCTACTGGACATATTTTCAAGGAGATTTATTCAATGTTTGACCTTGGTATAAAACTGGGTTTCCCAATCACACTTCATACTCATTTATCACAAATCCGTAGGAAAATATAATTTGACCCAAAAAAAAAAATCAAACAAATAAATACAATTTGAAACCATAAGAAATTGAAACCAATAAATACAATTTGACCCAAAATAAAATTCAAAGAGAGAGAGAGAGGGGGGAGAGAGAGAGAGAGAGACAACAGCGGGCGGGTTATAGTGCAAAGGAGAGAGAACATGTGAGGAAGGACATTGGATAAAATAGGGGGGGAGAGAGAGAAGGCCGTTTGTATCACTATATTGTTTGGAGGATTCGTTTCTCACTAAAATATATATGTTCATCTCCCTGTAAAATTGAATGTCTCCCCCTCTAACTAATGGATTAGGGGACAAATCGTCCGTCTGTATCACTGTATTGTTTGGTGAATGGTGGGCTTGTGAAGATGGCACTTGGGTCGTGAAGGGGTCAAGGAGCCAAAAGGCTGTCCTGATAGACGAAAGTATTGACAACGTCTCCCTGAAGAAACAACTGTTTACCAAGTTTATTGTCGATAGGAGGAGGCATGACGTCGAGATCAGATATGTAAAGCCGAAGAAGGAATGGTGCAGACCTTTTTCCATTTGGGATGACGAAGACCTGCAGGCCTACAAGTTTTTAAACGGTCTTTCCGGAGAACAATCCTACCCTATCAACCTCCATGTCTCCCTGGTACGCAAAATTGGTGGAGAAGTGGCCACTACAGAAGGATCCACAACGGGCCATTCAGTCGGGGGTGGGCCACCCATGACTGAAGAAGATCACCCAAAGACGGAGGCCCGCTTGGTAGAGGATGAAGAAGCGGAAGTTTTGGGAGCAGAAGGTGTCGATGGACAACGAACCGGTGTCCAGTTATAAAATCAGTTTGTCTAGTTAGAATATCCACGTGTCCAGATACAACCAAATGAGGAGTTGGACCTGGAGAATGCAGTTGCAGTTGGACGTGGGAAGAAAGTAATTTGTGTGAGCAGTGACGTCGAAAATGTAGTCAACCCGTGGGATCAGGAGGCGGAGCGAGCAGTGAGGGAAGTAGAGGAAGCATACCAACACAGAAAAAGGAAGACTGGAGCGTTTTCGACGCCTGTCAAAATTGAACCAACAGAGTGGGCGGGTGTAGCTGGGAAATTGCAGAAGCGGCGCCGCACCTAGCTATGGGATAGGAACTTCCAGTTACGACGCCTTTTGCAATTACGTACATAGTTACCCCATTTTGGTGTGAAGTATGATCCCTTTGTTCTACTTTGTGAGGGGGAGGGGGGGGGGGTTGTTCTACTTTGTTCTAGTTTGTGGGGGGGGGGGGGGGGGTTGTGCTACTTTGTGTGTGTGTGTGGGGGGGGGGGGGGTTGTTCAACGGATGCGTACATTTCATTACCCGCTTTTGACATGATAGTAACATTTTATTGACATGACAGATAATTAACTTGACATGACATAATTACTAACCAACGAAGTCCACACACCAACAATAACTACAGATCGAAATGAAACCAAAAAACAACAGTTTAAAACGAACCAACAACAGTCTAAAACAAACCAACAATGTATATAAAATCAATCGGGGAGTGCTTTTAAGGATCGGATGGGGGTGTAAGACGTTCGTGTAAGATGACAACACAAAGGGATTGTCGGTATGCCACAATGAAGTCATCGTCCAGGCCACCGAACTTGGTGTCGTCGGTCGCGATGAGCTGCAGGTAGCGGATGGCGTATGGACCACAGTCGCCCCTACATCACGAAAACAAAATATGTTCACCAAACCTACGACAATTGTTTATAATCAAAACAAGTGAAAATAATGACTTACGATTGTTTATTTTGGGAAATCCCCTTCACCCTTTTATACGCCAAAGGTTTCGGGACTTTTCCGACCCATTTCACCAGAAGTTCGGGATGCGTGTTCTTCAGAATGGGGAGGAGGTGGGTCACCGGCTTCAAAAAGCCCGCCATATGGAGCTCAACGATATGGTTGATGTCGGGATCATAGACGTCCAATGTCCAATCTGCGAGATTGATGTCAAGGGCCACCAAATGCTCGTTCTTCAGATTCCAAGGCGCCAACAACCGGTCGACATCGGCCCAACCCGTTGGAAACCTCTGCGGCAACTTGTCGTCGAAGTAGTGGGTTAGCGTGTCATTCCCCTTCAGCCCGTCAAAGTTCCCCTTCGCCCAATTGCTTCTACAGTAGATACCCCCAGATGAAATAAAAAATGGGGACGCCTTCGTACTTATCATTTGCCTTGATGTCCTTCTGCAGGAGGGCGCAAGCTTGCTCAATATGCAGCGCGCACGGAAAACCATTTATATGGAAGAGCATATGATGAGGAGGGTGATGCATTGAACCACGATGTGGGAACCTAACCTCAGATGTCACCCAGTTGGTTGGTGATTTGAGTACCCCGAAGAATTCCTTCTGCAGTAGGTTGCCTTCGACCAACCGAACGGGCTCACTGCCGTCCTTCATCCAAGCAGCGAACGCATCAACGTCTGCCCTCGTCGGCATGCCTAGTTCCGCGACATCCACTCCCTTCTTGCACATACGCGGCTTCTTCGCTGGCTGAGTTACTTCCGCTTGGGAGACTGTATCAGGATGTTGACGGGTGCTCCTTCTCCGCCGTTGGAAGGGCACCTCATCATCAACCTCAACCTGGGAGGCCTCAGGTGCCACCAACTCCTCCTGCAACTAACACACCAGGGTGCGTTTAACATAACAGTTAATAAAATTGACAAGACAGTGTATTGCTCATACCTCCTTGGCCTTGCCCTTGGTCTTGTCTTTGTCATCCTTGGTGGGCTGTCTCTCCTACTTGGCCTTCTCCTTGTCCTTGTCCTTCGATGCTCCCTGAGCCTATCCACATGACATCTAATTAAATTGACATATACTGATATCCCCTTGTTCCTCCGGCTCCCTAGTCACCTTCCCCCTCAGTGCCCTCTTCATGTCTTCAATCGACTCCTCAAGCGTGGCCATCTTCGATCCTAACTCCGCGGTTATACTCCTCGCCATGTCGTCAATCTTTGCCATTAACCTTGACTCGATCTCTAAGATGACAGCTTGTGTCTGCGTCCCCTCCCCTGATTCTTGCGTTGACCTAGGTGCTCCCTTTGGTTGTTTCGATCGTGGGGGTTTCACATTTGTGAATAAGAACGCCCATACAATGTCATCGAAGAAGGTGTTCCGCTTATTGTGATTGTTTCCGGCATTGCGGTAGAAACGGGTAGCTCCCTCCACTTCATCGGGGAGTAGAAGCGGGCTCACAACTTCAAGGTCATGGAAGTACCCGAGCTCCTTAGCCTCCTAAAGTTGGGTTTCGATGGCGGCATACTCGAGGTTCGCGTCACTAAACTCGTATCACAGACACCTGGGGCAAACCTTCTCGTCTATGATGTTCGCGCATTCGACAACCACTACAAGAGGGAGGGCTTCGTACACCCAGAGCTGCAACACAAGTTTTCCGGTAAAAATGCACTCTATGTCCAGTAAAAAATTATTGGATGGCTAGTACTTGTTCATAAGGCATCTAGTGAGGTTTGTGTATGAACCTAGAAGGCGAGGGGGAATCCCATCAGGCAGTAGGTCGGGCATGATGCAGTGGACCTATTGTCATTGTGTTGGAGCTTTCTCTCGATTGCAGGGTTCATGAACTCATTCGTTCGCTCGTAGAAAAGCCGAACCCACGGAAAGGTCAGGAGCCTTTCAATGTCGGCGATGAGGTCGATCACCCACCCATGAATGTAGTTTTTGGGTTCCTTCCCGAACAACACACCCTCGACCATCATGAGAATGATAATTTTAAACTTTCTGGTTGTTGATTTCTCAGATGCCATTGCCACATGGAACATCACCTCGAACTCGGACATCTTCATTTGCGCAACTCCAAACAAATCAAACACCGCCCTCTCGAACGTTGAGTCATCCATGGGCGCTTCGCCCTAGCTGTAGTTGAGACCGGTGACAAGGGAGAACTCATCTATTGAGAACCTCACGACCGCATCATGGATCTTGTACCACGTTTCATTCTCCTTCTTCGTCTACAGTTGTCGTTGGAGAACGTAGTGTACAAGCTGCTCGGAGAACTGGACCCTTGTGCCCAGTCTTGCAGTGCCCCCCAATGGGTTGTCCATCAGGCGCTTCCAATTGGACTCGCTCAACCGGTTGTGAATGTTTACTAGGAGCTGCATCTGGGAGTATTGGTTAATTTTTGCTTTGAAGTGTCTGTCTTCCTCAACGGCGTACACATCATGCAGAAACTTCAACATGTCAGCCACACTACACCACGACAATCACAACGGACATTACTCGAACGAAAGCCCATCATACCGCGCCGGAGATTTAAGCTCTACGATCAACAATCTTCTTTACACTGCGATGCGACATTTTTTATATTCACCAGATATCCTGCATGTTGGGAGACTAAAAATTAGTATTCTAGAAATCAATATGTACATGACAGTTACTAATTCATAACCTATGCATATCAAATGTCAAACCTATTCATCTTACTATTGAATGCACCCAATGATTCCATAATCATCCCTGCAGTTTCCCTTCCACATATCCAACCTAGTAGTTTCCTTCTAACATGACACCAACACATTTACACATGACACATAAATTTTCATACATGACAGTCCACTTATTCAATCTGTACATCTACAACTGCACACGAGTCACCCTACTCCTGATAATTTCGATTCGGCATAAACGTTCACCCTTTCTAACATTTCCCCTAACCCTAATTTGCCCCATTTCGGCCAATTTTCCCCTAAACTGAATGTATATACACCCATCCTGCTCCTGATAAGTTGGATTCGACATTAACGTTGCCCAATTTCCCCATTCCCAAAAATTCCCATCTCTCCTAGTCGCGCACACTCAGTTCCCAAACTTTTCGCCCTTTGTTTTTAACTTGATGCCGGTTACTTCCTACATGACAGGGCGATATTGCGAAATGTCAACTTATTCGACCCCTTCATCCCATTTTTACACAATCAAAAATAGTTTAGGTTCTTCCAATCAGTTCCTCCCTTACGAATCCAAGCAAAACGTAATTAATCGGCCGAGTTAGGGTTTACTTACTTCAAAATCGGCCTCTTCAATGTCGGGTCGGCTTCTTCTTCTCCGCTCTTGCTCTCTCGTGTTCATCCTCTTCTTCTTTCTCCTCTTCTTGTTTTTCTCAGGTTTACATGAGCGAATGCTGCCCTATCTCTTTTCCTTTTTTGTAAGCGCGTGAGAGGCAGTTGAGTTTACAATTTTTAAATTAAATTGCCCAATTTTATCTTCCTATCTCACTATTCCTCTCTCTCTCCACATTAACTTCCCCTGCTTCCTCTCTCTCTCACTGGTACAAAATATTACATTAATAGCAGTTTTTTAAAAGCGTTTTTGTAGAAGCGCTATTAATTAAATAGAAGCATCGCACTTTACGAAAAAACCGCTATTAATTAAATATAAGCACAGCGCTATTGGAAAAAACCGTTGTAATTAAATATAAGCATAGCGCTTTACAAAAAAAACCGCTGTTAAGTAAATATAAGCATAGCGCTTTCTAAAAAAACCGCTGTTAATTAAATATAAGCATAACGCTTTCTTTAAAAATCGCTATTAATAGTCCTGGCGCTTTATTAAAAAAAACCTAACTCCCTCTTTATCTCACCACCGCCTCCATAAACTCCCTCTTTATCTCTATTCACCAGCCGCCACATCCATCTTTGATTTCAAGTTCTCAATTTGAACGCCAAAAGCCGGATCTATAGTTGTGGAGTATCGAAGAACAGAAACGCTCAAGGTTATCATCGAAGAGTTGCGGAGGATTGAAGAGCGGCCTACACGCACGGAGGATTGAAGACCTTCACGAGCAGCGGGTACCGCCTTCCTCGCCCCTCGAAGAAGTTCAGCAACTGTTTTTAGCCGGACGGGTACAACTTCCGCCGAAGAATCACCACCAGATCCAACACCACCAACGATGTTCTCTCCTATGCGTGTCCGTTGAGATCCCCAGATCCGGATCTATAGCTCTTATGAAGTATTTCATCAATCACCTACCACCGAAGCTAGAACTGTAGCCTTCTGTGCCATCTTCCTTGCCCACTGTCGCATCGAAGAAGCTGGATCTATAGCCTTCGGTGCACGCGCAGCCTTCCTCGCCCACCGACTTCCACCAGAACATAGTCGATGTCCGCCACTTCCCCATCTAGGCCAACGCCAACGAGCTCGCCACAATCCTTTCTTCGAATCCTGTTATCTTCGACGCCGCCGAGTCCTGGCTTCGGAACCATCACAACAAATCCAACACCACCAGCCATGCATCAACGATTTCAGATGCAACGCCAGTGCTTTCTACAATGGTTCATCACTTCATCCATTAGGGTACTTGGGTATTATATTTGTTCCCTCATCTCTCTTGTGATGTTATGCATACTCCTTCAATTTCAAGGACAAATTGAGGATATTGGTGTTCATTATGTTCTAATTGGCACCTGGTATATATATTGTACTGTAATTGGAGAATAATTGAACAGATAGTTCATTCCGATTCTTAAATTTGAGATTTATGATTTGTTTTCAAATTTTAGCTGGTTCTAATTTTTGATCCCAGGTTACAATTGCTTGATTTGAGACTGGTGTTGGTGGTAGAGATCGTGTGTTTAGTGAAACGTTTTTTTAGATAAAGTTTAACAGCGGTTCTTTCTCAAAACCGCTTATACTTGTTAATATAATAATAAATAAATAAAAACCAAGTTAGACAGCGCTTTTCTAGAAAACCGCTATGCTTCCCTTCATTCACAACGCTTTAAAAATACCGCTTTTACTGATGTTCATAGTGCTTTGATTAATAGCGCTAGAATAACCGCTTTGCTTCCCATAAAAAAAGCGATGTTAATTTGCTCTTTTGTACTAGTGTCTCTCTCTCTTTCCGCAATAACTTCCCCCGCTTCCTCTCTCTCTCTCCACATTTACTTCCTCTTTCTTTTGTCCCGGTTACCTTTCACCTTCTTTGACCGGCCAATTTGCATTTTTTTTGGGGGGGGGGAGGGGGGGGAGAAGGAGGGTTGACCTTTGCAAATGTTTTGGATAGTGGGTTAGGCATGCAAAGTTGGCCGAGTTTTGGGTTATTTACTACAATTCTCTCTTAATTTTTTATATTCACGTTCCCATCCGTTGCTTATGTACTTACTTAGCAGCATTGTACATCACCAAATTTTACTTTGTACCTAAGCAAATTTATATTATATTTACAAATCTCATTCACCGTCCCACATTATTTATTGTTATTAATTAAAAAAAATCAAAGTTTTATTTTTGAAGCAGGGTAAAAATTACGAAAGCCGCCGTTGACCGGGCCTCTTTCCTAGCGCGTGTGAGCGGCCGAGAACAAAAATTTCTTGATCAATAACCAAGCTATGATCGGTATGGATGTGGTAGGCTATATGTGCAATCCTGTCGGGCACCGCATTCGAACCCCTGAAAATATGACGAATAGCAACATGAGACATATAGTTTAAGTGAATAGTCATGTCGGCCATCAGCAACTCAATGCTCCAAGGACACGACCAGTCCCCCATGAGAGCCTTTATAATGACCAGACAATCCCCTTCGATCAGAAGGTATTGAATTCCCAAGGCTTTCGCATTTGCAACACCTATGTGGATGCCCAAAACTTTGGCAAACACCGTAGAACTGTTATTATAGCGCCTCGAACCTAAAGAGAAAATATTGTCATTGTGATCATGAATGACAAACCTGTAGGAGCATGCCTCAGACCGGCAATAGGAACCGTCAAAATTTAGCTTACAATACCCAGAAGGTGTTTTTTTCCCAAACTTGTGTTTTCTGTGAGCTACTTATGCTCGAAATGGGGTAGGTATTTTGAGCTGGGAAGTGTTGATATGGGTCCCAATCTTTCGGTTATCAGTTGTTTTAGTACTTGCAGACCAAGATTGGTAAGACGGATGACAGAATAAGGCAATATCATGAGATGTGATAGATGTAATGTGATTGAAGACAAGCTGGTTCCTGAAAAACCAGAGTCCCCACCAAGCAAAGGCCAGATTACTAGTAGTATGCCTACCCAGATATGTATAAATGTTGTTTATGATGGTATTAGGTTTAGAGTCAACAATGATGCCTAATGAATTAGGTTTACGAATCGTTGATGTCCATGTTTTGTGCCATGTTTTATATTGACTTTTATATCGATTTCTGTATACATTTCATGCATTTGGATTAGAATAGTACAGAATCTATGTAGTCTATGCTTATTTGCCAAATTATGGAGTCTACACTAGTTTCTATTTAATTTCGCAGAAATCGGACGCACTTTGGAGCTTAAAGGAAACTCACGAAGAAGCTAAGGATGGTGCAGCCGGAGGAAAGCCCACTTTTCGCCATTCATCATTCTGAATCAAGTTCTTATGTCTTCATGAAGGTTGTAGCCAACGCATACTCATATGCGTCAATCCGACAAACGAGGACTCAGGAAAGTGCGTTTCAAGAACAGAGCAGGATGCTGAGAAAGTGGTCGATATCGACCAAGACAACTCGATATCAACCATATTGTGGTCGAAAATCTCCAGATCGACTCGAGATGCCCAGCAGAGAAGAAGACTACTCGATATCGACCAGTTTTGGTCGATATTGACCAACAAGCACTCGAGATTCCTCCCAGTGGCCGATTTCGAGTGACAAAAGTGATGTTGAGAAGGTGACTCGATATCGACCTAATGCCAGTGTCGAGTCTACGTCAATTTCGAGCTCTATTCCAAGTTCTATCCAAAATCCAATGGAGATATCCCCAAGAGAAGATTCCTTACACATGAAGACTTGAAGATTTATATTTTTAGTTTTTTATTTATCCCAAGGGTGGGACAATTAATTACCCTATATGATTTATCTTGTTTTACCTAATTAGATTTATTTATTTACTAGTAGAATTATATCTTTAGCTAGATAGATTCCTTCCTTGGATAGCAAGGTCTTGGGTCTATAAATAAAGCCCATGGGGCTAGTTTTTATTCATTCAAATCTAGAGAAGGAGGAGAGTGGAGAGAGAAAGAGAGAGTGGAGGCCGAGTAGGAGCAAGAGAGCGAGAGCAATTTGGCTTCGATCGGTTGTAAGCTTTATTTAGTTTTATTAATGCAATTTAGTTTTTTTTTTATTATTAATGTCTTTCCTTGCGATGAAGAGCGAGTAATCCACCCACTTCTAGGGTCGGGGTGAACCCGACGATAGCCAAGCGTGTTTGAGGTAAAGATTCGACCTTTATTATGCTTTGATCATCCACTGCCTTTGATATGTTTATTACCTATTTAATAGAGATCCATGTTAACAACTTGGATTATAAACATAAAATTGGTAGATATAATTAGGGTTTCTTGAAAGAGTTATCTAATTGTTGGAAAAGGCGAAAGCTTGATCTTTTGATGAGATTGCATGATTATTCCTCTTTATCTTACCTTATGCATGTTTGATTATCGTTGTTGCAAACCCCGGTCTTGGAAGTTCCCTTTGACATAGTTTATTCCAAAATCTGTGAAGTTTTGTCTTTTATTTACATATTGCTTTCTACTCGATATTGACCAAATACTGGTCGATATCGACTTCTAATTCCCGATCCAGAAAGATCGCCGCTTGTTTGTGTTTCTGCAGGAACAGGTCGAAATCGGGCAAACTGATCGATATCGAGAACCTTGGTCGATATCGAGTGCCCCTGGTCAAAATCGACTACTTTCTACAATCTACCAGAAATCGACTGAAGTGGTCGATATCGACCTGACACTGGTCGATATCGAGTGCCTCCCTGGAGTCGAAATCGACGTGAGATTCTTCTGCTGCCTAGGATCCGCTGACACGCTTTCTCGATTATCGATCTTGACTTCCTGTTGCTACATCGGGAGGAAGTCTTGTAATTATTTGCGTGGGCAAGATCTGGTTTGATTTATTTTATTATATTTTAAACTCGATTTCCTCCTACAACAAATTGGCGCCGTTGCCGGGGAGGCAATCATTCGCGCCTTAGGTAGTTAGATCTCACGTTTTCCTTGAGTTTTCTTTTTATAGTGTATGCGCCGTTCTGGTCAACCACCTGAGTTTGGCACCTTAGACGACCCGAAACGTCTTATACACATCCATTCTAGACTGAAAAGGATCATGGCAACTGCCGAGACGCAAGCCCTGACGATTGAGAGGCTTCAAAGGGAACTAGAAGCCAACAATGCTGCTCTCGCCGCAGAGAGAGCACGCACTGAGCAGGAAGCTGAACTGAGGAGGAAGGTAGAGGCTAAGCTTGCCCAATACCCTACCATTGCTGAGGATTACATGCACCCGACTCTTGTCGTGCCTGAATCGGCTATTCTAATCCCTAATAATAACTTTGAAATTCGCACTGCCTTCCTTATCGAAATTAAACATAATGCTTTTTATGAAAGATTTAATGAATGCCCTCTTGAACATATTACTAATTTTTCTGACATGTGTGATACTCTTTCTGAAGGTACTACACTGGAATATGTCAAAATGAAAGCTTTTCGTTGGTCTCTTGCCGGTCTAGCATTGAAGTGGCTTGAAGGTCTCCCTGCGCGATCCCTCACAACATGGGCAGAGGTTAGGAATGCGTTCCTCAACAAGTTCTTTCCTCCCGCCAAGACAGCACTCCTCAGACAAAAGATTACAGCTTTCAAACAAAAGTCTGGGGAACCACTAGCACGAGCATGGGGTCGATACAAGGATCTACTGCGATCCTGCCCCACTCATGGGCAGCCACCATACGTCATTCAGGAGATTTTCTACAATTTTCTCGATTTGGCTGCCAAGGAAAGGATCAATTAGTTCACGCAGTATGAATACCTCACGCAGACACCAACAAAGGCATGGTCTACTATCGAAAGGCTCACCAATTTCGACAACACCTATGGGGCTCCTGCAAACTACGACAAAAACAACGACACCTATGCAAGGCCAGCCCCATCCATGCCCCTCTATGAGCCTTCTAAGAAGATTGATCCAGATGTCAAGGAACAGTACTATAGAGATCAGAATCGCAAGCTCCTCAAGCAAGTCAAGTTTCTTTCTGTCAACCAACCCTGCGTTGAATGTGGCTCACATCGGCACACCACTTCAGAGTGCCCACATACGGAGCAAGTCAGGATGGCAGAAACTCACGAGGAGGTAGCTTACGCAGGGGGTCCCAATCGCTAGATGGGGGACCAACGGTTCCATCAACCACAATGGAACCAAGGTTCCCCTAGGAACCCCCCACCATACAGAGCTCCAGGACATACAGAGAGGGACCAGTGGAAAGATGATCTACAGATGATCCTCGACGAGATGAGGAGAAACCGGGCACATCAACAGTAATCTACCAGCGCCATCCAGACTCAACTCCATGGCCTCAACACACGACTTGGGGAGATGGATATTTGGAAGAAGAACATGGAGACCCAACTGGGTCAACTCGCGCAACAGATCCCAAGACCAGCCGGAAAGCTCCCTAGGCAAACAGATCTCAATCCTAAGGAGCAATCCGGACACGTCGCTGCTGTAAAGCCGAGGAGCGGACGCGAACTGAACGAACCAGAGGTTGGAGAAGCAAAAGACAGAACTGTAGAACAGGTCGATATCGACCAACACCTGGTCGAGATCGACCACCCCCAGGTCGATATTGACCCATCTGCACCAACAAACCCAAAACCAACCACAGCAAGCGAAATCGACCAACAACAGGTCGATATCGACCAACATATGGTCAATATCGAGGGGCCTCCAGTCGATATTTACCCTTCTGCATCGTCTCCGACAGCTGATTCTGCTCCAAAACCAAAGAAGATGTTTCCTTTCCCTTCCAAGACGCTGAAGGATCCCACTACATGTAGGTTTAAATGCTTTGTTAAGATGCTTCAAGAACTAAATGTTTCAATTCCTTTTACAGAAGCTCTTCAAGAGATGTCTGCTTATGTCAAGTTCCTCAAGGAAATCCTTAACAACAAGCGATCAATCACTGAAATCGTCGGCGAATGCAAAAGGATGGATTTCCCTGAGAAGAGACCTGACCCTGGTAAGTTTTCTATTATTATGGGATTTGGACAATTTAAATATAAGGCATTGTGTGATCTAGGTGCAAACATGAGCATCATGCCCTTATCAATCTGGTAAAAGGTAAAGATAGGATCTATAGAGCCTATGGATGCCAAACTATACATGGTAAATAATACAGTGGTCATCCCTACAGGTATGGTTGATAATGTCCCTATCCAGGTTGGTAAGTTCTATATTCCTGCTGATTTCCTTGTTATAGATTGTGCGGAAGATCCTACTTGCCCTACTATTCTTGGTAGACCTTTTTTAGCTACTGCAGATGCCAAGATCAGCGTCAGGAAGCGATTGCTCACCTTCACGATAGGCAATGAGGTCTTAGATTTCTCTTTTGGTCCTACAAAGGAGGAAATTCCATGGCTGGAGGTGAAGAGCATAGGCAACCACGAGGGTGAGCTGCAGAGCTGCCAAGAACCTAAGTATGGGGTCCCTACACTCGATATCAACCTGGACAGGTCGATATCGACCAACCCTCGGCCCAAAGATTGTTGTTTTGGGCATGAAAAGGTAAGATCAGGTATAATCCCTACATCTCCTCCATACATAAATAAAAATAAGATTTTTAGAGGAGACAAGGCCCTGTGGAGAGCTAACCTGCGCAAGATTAGGACTAGAAAGAAGATGAAGGAAGGCAAGGGATTCTATGCGGACAACCACCTATCAACGGAGCTTGCATGCTACAATCAGGACATAGATGACTCAGGAGAAGGGCCAAGCACAAGAGGGCCCCACCTTAAGGGTTCTTAAGCGCAAGCAGAGAAGTCGGCCTAGCGACTCTAAAATCTAGAGCAGGTACATAAAACTTTTGAATTTTCTTTAGGACTTTAAAAATTTTGGTTTTGGTTTTGGTTTTTATTTTTCTCTTGAATACTTCATGTGGGAAATCTTGTCTGCGTGGGAAAACTAACATTTTATAGGTCGGAAAACGGGGATAGAGTGGAAATTTTGAGCAACCTGGTCGATTTCGACTTCTGGCAATCTACTGCAGCATAATTTTGACCCTACAACGCGTTATTCGGTGAGTTCCTTCCTTTACCTTTGTTTTATTTTATTTATACAGTGGGGACACTGTATATTCTAAGTATGGGGTTGGGGAAGAACTCATTATCATTATATTATTGTTTTATTCTTGATTCTGCTACTACATGGTAAATTTTGAGTGAATTTTTAATTTTTGTGCTTAATTGCTAAACTCAAAGTTTTATGAGACATCTCCCAAAGCTTGTAAATTGTTCAAAGAATAGTGTCATGAAAGCTTAATTGAACTCGACGATGCAAAATTAGATTCATTAGAGATATAGCATGAAATTGCCTAGTAAAGGGAAGTCAAAATGAAGTGCATTATTTTCTTGAAAACCATGAAAGGAGGTAAAATTTGATATTGCTTTTGACATGTTTCATGATAAGAGGATGGAGGACTTTATATTTCCATATAATTCTCATTGTTTATATCCTAGCCATACCTATACTTATGCATCACAAAAGCCATATTATGCTTTATTTCATACATTGCTCCACACACTAGTACATAACGTCAATCTTACGGCAACAAATTCTCGGGAGTTTAAAAAAAACTCCTGAGAAAAGATACTCGCACAGGAGTTTTTGAAAAAACTCCTGTTAAATGTTTTGTTATAATTTTTTAAATAACATGTAATATAATTTGTCGGGAGGTTTTTTAAAACTCCTGAGAACTCTTTCTTTCTCTCGGGGATTTTAAATAAAAAGACCCGATAAAACATCTATAAAAAAATTCTGAATGAAATCCCTAACCCTACCCAATCGCCTTAACCCTCTCAGAGTCTCAGTTGATCGATCGTCTGATTGGAAGGTCCGACGAAAATCACCATCTGCAATCTCTGTAATCCGCTTATTTCCTCTCTTTCTCGCTCTCAATCTGTGGTGATTCTTCTTCTGTATGTGTTTCTCTCCCCTTAACTATCCCCAACACTTTCTCTCTTAGTTTTCTTTAAGCAGTTCACCTTTTTACTCAGAGGAAGCGAGATTTCCATCATTGCTATGCACACAAGGCACTTGAATCAGGTATTTCGCCTCTTTGCATTCTATAGTTAGGGTATTGCATCCTAATTATAAGTTGAGTTTCTAGGGGTTTTAACAATCGTTGCACACCTATTGGGTTTCGGTTTCACCTTAGGGTTTTTTTTGGGCTTACCATGTCCTAATTCATTCACATGGAAGTGTTTTGGGTGGAATTTGTGTACTTGGGCTGATAGTTGGTACATTGATTTCAGATTTGTGCTTGATTTCAGTGTATCGGTGCCTCTCGGATGATCTAGCACTTTGGTAGCGGAAAATTAGTGTATTCAAAGTGTATTTTATTTGTATTCTTTTGTTGTTGTAATTTTGAAAATCGTTTTTGAGGTATTTGCCTTTTGTAAATTTTGTTTTAAATGACTTATAATTATAGAGGATACAACAATGCTGTTAAGGAGCTGATGAGAAGGGTGAGAATGTAGCTGACATAACTTATTACTGGATTACAAGTTTTCAAAAATGTCTTTTAAGGATTTATGTTTAGAAAAAAAAAAAACAAAATGCCGGAATATTGATAAAACAAGATTTTGGGTTGACTTGGAAATTTGATGCTTCCTCTTGATTTGGACAAGTATGATTTTGAGGTATTGGTTTTAAGTTTTAAATCTTTAATGTCGGGATTCTTTGTCTTGGTTTGGTGATGTTGGTTTTGAGAAGGAAGTTTGGAAATATGGTTGGTACGATTTTATCAATGTGTTTGCGTTGGTTGGAAGTAAATGATTTTGGTTGATGTTGATCATATCGGAAAGGTTTTGGAAAACGGTTTTACTATCGGTTGGTTTGAGTATGTTGAGAACTTGGGTTTCGTGTATATGAATGTTGGTCTGGTAGCTTATGGCAATGGCTTGATGATAGGTGTGTATTGCTTTTGGATTGCTTTGGACTTTCATTTGGGACCTTGCTTGTGTTATCTTGTCGTTCTGCATCTTCAGGTAAGTATCCTACAAGACTTACTCAGTAACCTGGACCTCCTGCCTGATGTGTCATGTGATGTGTAGTTGTTGCATATTAAAGCATGTCATCTAGTATCATGCTAGGATTGCATTGAAATTAGCATGTGGTTACTATGTGTGTTTGAATAAAGAACGACCGTTATCTGTGATAGTCCTAGAGTCTTTTCTAGGGTCATAGGGTAGCCCAGCGTCATCGGGTGCCCTGAGTCAATCGAGTCGATATGATCATGTTACGATAGCCCAGCACCAATCGGACGAGCTTGATTTACTTTACATTATTCTTGATGTTGATGATGATGATGATGCCGTTGTGCATGCACCACCACGATGAAATGGGTACCGTGCTGGCCAGGTCCACGCATGAAAAAGGGGATGGAGTAGGAGAAGGATATGCCACTTGGCATTGTCTTGGACCCTTTACAGTACTTTTGCATATTATCATAACTCTCAAAGCATGCTTATGTGATTTAGATCTTGTACTGCATTAGTCATCCTTTATTTAGGTATAGGCATGTTATGTGGCCTCATCGCGGCTAGAGGACCCGCATGCAATTATCGGGCCTGACTTCGTGGATAGTGTTAGGTACATATCCTTGTTTGCTCCATGCTTCTATGATGGGAAACTTTTTGGCGAATCGAAGAACTTAGCTAATTATCTAACTTTGTATAAATGGTAATCATTCGCATATGTTTTGGTTTTGACCCGGCTCTGCCGTGGCGCTTTGTATCTTAATTTTGCTTTCGCTTTACTTTCATTTGAATTGAATTTCGCGACATATTCTTAGGACAGGTTAAGGGTACCCAACGGCCCTTCGAGGTTTTTAGGGTTTGGAATCCCTCTTTTTACTAATCTTAAAATGAGGTTGAAACCTCAACCCGTACTTGGATTGTAAGATCCGAACAAGGGGTTTCATCCCTTGAAACGTAACCCGGAAATCAAAATTCTGGGTCGTTACACTATTGACATACTTATTTAGACGAGCTTTTGTGGGTAGAGTGCCAATATCAATTTTCAAGATAAATTTTTTAATTTTATTTTTGGGGGTGGATTGAGTTTTCAGATCCAATTATAGGCCTTAGTGATGTCCCTGTTTTACACCATGTTTCTATACTTATTTTAGCTCCTTATTCTATCATTTTATATATTCTGGGTTGAGAGTATGTTAAATTTGTGTAAGTTTAATCTTATTTGCAAGAAATAGAGGTCTACACAAGTTTCTGTTTAATATTGCAGAATTTGGAGCGAATTCGGAGTAAAACCAAGAAGCACTGGAAATGCACTTGATGTCCACTGAAGGACTCAACATCGAATGAAGAGCACCTGACATCGAGCGAAGCTGAGCACACCATGAAGAGCTGAAGATGAGTCGATATCGACCCAACTCAATTGATATCGACAGAAGACCGGTCGGAATCAGGACAATTGACTCGACACAACACACAGACTCGGAGCCGGAAGGAAGACAACTCGATATTGACCTCTCGAGTCGATATTGAGTGAAGTGCCACTCGAAATACCATGAAGAGCTGACATCGAGTGGAAGGCATTATCCGGAACCGACCAGACGACTCGATATCGACCCATATTAGTCGATATCGACTGACCTCTAGAACGTGTCCGACGCTGATTCCGAGTAGAAGTTACTTGCAAGTGAAGAATAGAGATATTTTATCTTTTTTTACCTATTTGATATCCTAAGGGTTGAACAATTAATCACCCTATATATGATTTATCTACTTTACTTAGTTGGATTTATTTCCCTTTATCTAAGAATTATATCATTAGCTAGATAGAGATAGATGATATATATTCCTTTATTTGATTAGCAAGGATGAAGGTCTATAAATGAAGCCGGGGGGCTAGTAGTTAGTCATTCAATTTTCAGAGCAAACATTTCTCATAAAGTTTTAGGTTTTCAGAGGTTTTAGGGTTTTGCCATTTTGCGAAGGTTGGAGTGCCAGAATTGTAAAGACTTTGATTTAGTTTAATGCAATTTATTTCCTTTTCATCAATCATGGTTCTTGTTATGATGAGCGAGTAGTCGCATTTCTTTTAGGGTCGGGGTGAGCCCGACGATAGCCATGCACGCCCGAGGTAAGTTTTTAGATATTAGTTTACTTCAAATTATTCAACCCCTGGTTTATTTATGTCCATCCTTCGTTTCTATCCTTACGCTCTTCGACCTCCTTTACAGACAAAGCAGGTTACTGTACAAGCATTCGAAATCGACTTCTTTGAATCGAAATCGAGTCAACTGGTCGATTGGAGGTATTCTCAGCCACTCGATATTGGGTAGTGATCTGGTCGAAATCGAGTCCTTTCACTCGAAATCGAGTCCTTTCACTCGAAATCGACCTCTGCTTGTTTTTGTCTCTGCAAGTTACAGGTAGAAATCGACTGGACCACTCGGAATCAACAAGAATCGGTCGATATCGAGTCCCTCTGGTCGATATCGACTTACCTTCAGAAGCCCAGAAATTGACCGGCTTGGTCGATATCGAATGATCTTAGTCGATATCGAGTGAGTCTCTGTGGTCGAAATCCGACGTGAACACGAGCTATCTTGGATCCGCTGACCCGCTTCCTCGAGGATCGAACCTGATTCCCTTCCACTATAATGGGAGGAAGTCTGGAATTTATTTGTGCGGACTAGGTTTCGGTTTAAATTTATATTTTATTTATTTGATTCGATTTCCTCCTCTATCACTTATCTGTCGGTTGTAGATTGGTATTAAATTTGGCGGTTGATTTGACTGAAAATCCTCCATCCGTTGCCGGATTCCAAACTAAGGTGTCATCCCAAATTAATTCTAGTATTTTGATTTTCAGTATATCTTGGACGATGTCGAGAGGAAATAGAGTTTCCAATGTAGTCATTGTATGTAAATAATTTACATACAATGGAACGAATTCTTCATCACTCCCAGTGTGGAGATTCTCAACTTCTCCTTGAGTTCTTCGCATATCATTGCTTAATAGTGTGATTTTGTTATCTGTTCTTCTCTCTCTATTTTTGTAATTCTTTTATTTTTAACTTCATTAATTAGATGAACATGTCAAATCTAATTTTGAGGATAGATAGGAAGTGACCACTTGAAACAATTACTCTAAGATAAAACATTAAAATATGCATTAATTTGTTTCATGTCTGCTTAAGAACAACTAATTTACTATTTGGATAAAGTTATGATATTGATTTAGTCATTGAGAGTTGCAATCAGAAGTGGGAAAATATTTTCTAAACTGATTTAGTCATTTAGTCTGTCTCATTCTTAGAAGCATATGAGTTTGCGTTATAATAAGATCAATCACACATCTACACAATTTAATGAATTTATGCATTACGTATCAATGAGGCTATTTTATAACCTCAAAAACAGAAGCCGAGCTCCCTCATTAACCTCAACAATCGAAGTCGAGCTCCCTCCTTAACCCCAACAACAGAAGCCGAGGTTATTTATCTAACTCGGCTTAAATTGATGAGGCTTTAGACAAGATCTTCATAAGGGGTCCTTATATATCTCGCAAAAACTAGACGAGTCTCCGTCATACCCTCGTTTTGATGCACTGAGGTTACTTATTAACCTCATCTATATCTGCCAAGCTCCTTAATGGACCTCGTTCCTACCTGCCGAGCTCCTTCCTTCGACGGTTTTTTCGAATGAAGACCAAAAATCTCCATTCGATAATCATGTAAAGGGGGCGATATACCAATTCGTGTGTCGATCAATTGATATTTTGATTAATTTCATCGATCTTAGGTTGTTTTCGATCAAAACAATTCGTTCGATAGATTTAGGTTTCGATTCGGAAAAAGAGAGTTTTGGGGCTTTTTGCAATGTGTTCGAAAAAAATGAAAATGAGCTGTGGTAATTTAGCTGAAATTATCTTGTCAATAGTCATTCCGATACCTTGTCTCTCGCCTCACTTTAAAACTAAATAAGACTGATTTGACCCAACTTGAACTCCAGTGAATCCTAAATCCAATTGCCCCGAACTTATCAAATCCAAAAACTTACCCGACTTGATCTGAATCTGATCGAACATATAATATACGCGATATATATGATCCGATCCGATATATAACCGAACCCGAGAGTATATCTGAAACCGACCCCAAAAACCAGATTGCCACCTCTCTCTCTCCAGCCAAACACAACTAAGACCATTGAGATTTGCGAGTGACTACCTCCGAGAAGCCGGCTTCGCGGAGTACCAGGTGACAACTCTCTGGTATGTTACAGACTTACAGTTTCATCATAGACTTGTTCAATTAGATTTGGGTGTGTAATTTGCTTGTAATTTTTCGAAAATAAACCTTCCTCTGCACATCCCCTGCCGCTGCTGCTGTCTACTTCTCATCTCCTGCCGTTGAAGGAGGTACTCAGGTAGGAATGTGCTTGAGTCAGTCAACTACTATCATTCTATATCCAGTTTTTTCTTTTTAGTCGGGATTTCATTTGTTTCTCTTGTTTTTGGTATTTTTTTTTAACACGAGTTTCTTTGTTGATTCCAAATTTAATTGATCAGAGAATTCGAATGGGTGAGAAATGCATTGCAAATTCAAGATACGAGTATGTGTCCGCGAAAGAGAACTGGCCTGCAGGTGTGATTGATATCCACCATGTTAGGGTTCTTCGAACTGGTGGTCCCTTGAGGATTTTATTCCTGTGCTTTGGATTTGCTGTCCTGTTTTTTTGGCTAAGGGTACTTCAAAAGCCTTGTGTTCTCCTTCTCCTCTATAGTCTATTGGTTTGGAGAAATGAAAGGGTGCAGTATTTATGGGATTTTTCGCTGAGTGAGCTATTTTATTTGCAGGATGATTTGGACATCTTCACGCTTTGTTACATGGTTGCTGGCCTGTTATTTCTCAGATTAATTATCCATAAGCAGGTTTTGAAAGGTAAAATAGGCAAGAAAACAATTGCTGGAACTTCCACTTGTTTTAAACTTCCATCACTTACTGTACTAATTTGATTCTAGGATTGGGAATTGGGGAAGGAGGATTTTCCTGTGAAGAAATTATCAATTTTAGATACTGCATTGGCAAAGGAAGTAAATTATCTAGTTGAAGATAGGATAGTGTCTAGCGATCATGTCAAGATCCTCGGATTACTGATGCTTTAGGCCCAGCGTGAGTGAATTACTCGTTGGTCAAGGATAAGAGGTTTTGACTATTGAGGAGTGAGATTAGATGGAAACTGATACTTATTATAGGGTTAGTGGAGCTTGGATTTTTTGTGTGGTTATGAGTTTTAGGCTTCAGTTCTTGCTGTATGTTTTCTTGATTTGATTATGATTTACTTTCTGTGATTTCTAGATGGATCATGAGCCTTTCTAATCTCATCTCATTCTCTTGGTGTATCTGATATATTTCAAGTGGCAATGAAGTAACATTTTTAGATTTTTTTTCACTTTATATTACACCTCTCCCTTGAAAACTTCTCAACATCTACCCTATAGATCGATATGCTTGAGGGAGTTACAAACTGGAAACCACTTGTTTAAAGCTCATTTAAGTTTGCTACTCGTGAGAATTGAATAGCCTTGCTAGCATTAACTTAACGTCTCAATAGTGTACTGTGTTGGGTATATTTTCTGTGATTGAAAGAGCTGAATATCTTAGTTAAGTTCGAAGAAGAGTTTGCTGTCAGCACTTGATAGGTTGAATGAGTTCTGCAATTATTAGTTGTTCATTTCTACATGATTTATTCAAAGAGTTACCTGTACTGAAGTGCTCATCATTTCAATAGTCATTTCTGGATTATTTATCCAACTCTATGAAGTATCATCTGAGTAAACAAGCTTTATTTTATAGTGGATGAGGTTTCTTTTGGAGTTAAATTATGAGAACAAGATAACATAGTACAAGTTTAATGATACTACTTGTTCTTATGTTCTATCCTCACAATTTCTTTTGACTTTGGATGGCAGAATCTGTTGTGATGTTGCCAGGTTTTGGAGTTCAATTGGAAACTCATTACAGAAGGTATTTTTTTTACATAAACCTTTGGTTAGAGTGATACTTTAAGTGGTCTATTATTAGTCGTCAAAATCAACATTTGGAAACAGTATAAGCTTCCAGAAATTAGTGTCTTAGAAATTATGACTTATTGGAGAATCTTTAAGCAAATACTTTCAAATACTCTCCAATCTGGGACTCGGCAGTAGACATTACAAGTAGGCATCTGACACATAATGACAGAAATCAGTGTCCTAGAAATGATGACTAGTTGGAGAATATTTGAAAAAGTGTCCTAGAAATTATGACTTGTTGGAGAATCATTGAGCAAATATTTTCAAATGCTCAATCTGGGATTCAGCAGTAGGCATTACAAGTAGGCATCTGACACATAATGATCTGGTGCAAAACATGAGAAAACATGGAGGTTCTATTTAGCACAACTCTGGGTCTATGTTGGCTGGTTGTGTTCTAGTTTATTGTGAACTCTCATCCTTGTACTTTGTCATGTCAATGCTCTGTTTAACATAACAAGTTGGCTACTTAATTATGTGAAGAGAGAGGAAGATGCTGTAGTTGTCAATATTTCCATACCCTCCAATGCTTTCAAAAGGAAAAATGGATGAGTTTTATTCCATGAAGGAAACATCTCTCCTCAGACCTCATGTTGGCCACTTTATTTATTCTGAACAGTTTGCTTTGTACTTGGTTTTGAGGGTGAATAGTTTGTTGCTTTGCCTCCATTGACACGATTTTGAAGCCTGTGCTTAAAAATGCATTAATCTGATGTATCCAGACAATTCAATTTTTGTTTTCTATTTTGGTTCAGCGGTAGGGTTATTCGACGCTTTGTCCCTGTTAACAAGATACTGAAACCCTTGCTTAATGAGTGTGTCACTCCTGTCACGTGCTACTGGAGCCTGGCATTGCTATTGCGCGAGGAAAATGAACTGATGCTAGTTTTCAAGGTAACCTGATTAGTTTCTACCACAATCTGATCAGTTTATCAAGTCTTCTGTCCTGAAAATGAGACTCTGGAAATAATTAAATCCAAAATTTAGGAGGGCCTTGAGAATTCGGAATTTTAAGTGCTTCATCCATCACTTGGATGTAAATATCAGTCATGTTATAAAGCAGCAAAGTTGCCTGAACATGCATTTGTGAATTGCAAACTACATTACAATACCATATATATTCTGTTTTATGACTATACGATATGCTCAGGAACTCCATCCAACTCTTGAGATGCTGACTCCCATCTGGAAGGCACTCTGTGCCGGCATAGACCCGAAGTAGTAATATGTCTTCAAGAACCAAACGGTTGATTCCCTCTGATTAGTTAATGTACCATTCCATTTCGTAATGTAAATTGGTGTTCTTTAATGCTGATCAGCTGCTTCTGGGTTGGGAGACGTTTGCTCAGCACGATCAACTGCATAAATCACAGCAGCCAATGCTTGATATCAGATGCTAGCTGCACAAATTAGAGCTTTCATCCAGGCAAACCCTATCATTGAAAAAGGAGAATCATATCATTTAGCACCCTGAAGTAGATTGAAAAAGAGCAAGAATAGTTTCATTCCAGGAGTACATTGAATTGATTGACCCCAAGAACATGACATGACTGCAGTGAACGAGTTATCTGAGTGCACCTGGCCATGGGCTCAACTATTATGCCATTTAGACCTTGTGACGGCGCATTTTGTGTAGGACATCATTGTGATTTGGCTCTTCGTGAACATTCAAGAAGAGGTAATAGCAGTGGACATTCTCTGTTGTTACCTACTGGCAAGTATATTTTTAGGGTTCAAATCAATTTTGTTATCAGTTAATGAAATTTCGAATCATATTGGGTTGGCTTTTGTTTGGATAAATAGTTTTTTTTTTTTAAAAAAAAAATACCAAGAGGTATAGTGTTTCGTTGAAGTTGCAAGTATATTGGGTTGGCTTTGAAAAAGCCAAGGCTGTGTCTATTGAGATCCTGCGATAGTGGTTCCCCTATGTCGCCTGAAGAGATAGCCAAGGCCGCGAGATCAGAAGCTGTTGCTGCAGCTGGGGAGAAGGCTTTTGTTGCAGATTTGCAGCAAAGGCGCTGGCGTCTTACTCCAAGTACACAGCCAGCAGGGGCGGAACTTTAAGCAAAATAAGCTGAAAAATCTGTACAATAAACGTAAGGAAGTCGAGGCCTGTGGGGCGGATGACGAATTGGCCCCCAAACTTGATGAGGCAATGAAAAGCTCTTTGAGAATCTCATACATTCACCAGGTTCCAAGGGTGGATCCTTTTAAGAGGCCAGAAGGGGCTGTTGTATCTTGTATGGAGAATTTTTGTTAATATGTATGTTCCACTTTTTGATAGATTCGAGTTGATATATAAGAGCATCTTTAATTGTGGTATTGGTGTTGAATATCATAGCTATTTTTTATAATAAAATATTATAAAATGTAGGTATCATGGTATGATACTCAGCTCACAAAAATTATGAATATCTAACCATTGGAGTTCCAGATGGAGCAAACCCAATGCGGCGTATGGTGGTGTTGAATACACTGACGTCCACTGATACTGCACTGACTAGGAAATGCCAGCATTTTACGGTTCCGCAGTCCCCATTAAACCGAATAATGCACCTGCATATAAACCTCGATCCCTATATAACCTAAAGATTAGATCATCTATATATATGAACAAAGCATCCATTTTTTCGATAGTCAGTATACAAAACTTCTGCAAATGCGTGGCAACTGACAAGTGACAAGGGAATGTATATACATTAGGGCTTCAGGGAAGAACAAAAGTTCACTTTATTTGGTACTTTGACAAACCAAAGGAACAATTTTAAAACACGAGTAATTCCTGAATGGTTAAAAAAAGAAAAGAACAATACAATCAAACAACACATGTAAAACTTTGGCATTTTCCATTTACTTGCCCACCTGTAGACGACTCATCCGAGCACCTATTTTCTCAACATTGCAGTTCTCTTTAGGATCATTAGTGTTAGTCAGGTTGTTCTTAAGCCATGGATGTTGTAGGCACTGCTTGGCCGTCGGTCTCTTCTCCGGGGCAAAATCAAGAAGCGGGCTGAGGAACTCTAAGAACTGACGAGCATCGGTCTCTGAGAAGTTGTATCTATCGATAAGCATTTTGTCGAGCGGAAAATATTTTAGCCTTTTAATCCTCCTTAAGTCCCCGTATTTGTCAAAGTAGTCTCTTGATTTTACCCCTCCTACCCCAATCTGTGGCAGGCAATGGGAAGTTAGACATCCGGTGTCGGGAAAATCGGTCATTGTTGTTCATAAATGCAAAATGATGTTACCTTTTTAGGGATTTTCCCAAGGAGTTCCATCATCAAGGCAAGATGATCCTGAGAATACACAAAGAACAAAGTTGAGCAACAAGTTGTTTATCAAAGATGTTACTATACATCAATGCTAGATATTCAACACTGAATCTACCCAGAACGAAATAGTGCAGTGTCAATGTACATTGAAAGACGAAACTGAACCACCTCGAAACATATCTTACCTCATCTTCAGAAAACCCCTGTCCATCTTTGGGAGCAAACAGCATATCGCCAGTGGCAAGCTCGAAAGCTGTACAAGCAAAGGACCACATATCAGCCGAGGTATTATATCCAGACTGGAGAATAACCTCAGGAGCTCTATACTGCCTTGTTTGGATTTCGACTGTTAATTGCTTATCTGCCCAACAAGCGTTCCCAAAGTCTACGATTTTGCATCTGATGTTAATTCCGTCCAATGATCTCTTTGGCTTTGTGTTCTCTGCAAGACTCCCTGCCAAGGATGATCTTCTCTCTGATATTCTAGCCACCACCCTCTTAGCCTTTCTTTTTAGTTTTCTCTCGATCAAATTCACTGTTCCTCCACCATTTCCGATCCCTTCAGGCCTCTCCAAAATCGGGGCTTGCCCAGATTTAACTGGATCCTTGGCAGAATCAATTGGGTCACACAGAAGAATGTTCTCGGGTTTCAAGTCTGTATGGATTATGTTTAGTTCTCGATGCAAATAATCCAAGCCTGTCAACACATCTTTGCAGATTTCCCTAACTTTGTTCAAATGAAGGCCTTTGTGACGGTTATAACTGATCAACCGGAGCAAGGTATCACCGAGAAATTCAAGGACCATGCATAAATGCTGTCCATTTGGGCCTGTGTGTTTGAATTGGTCAATCAATCGAACAACGCATTTTGAATTCGATGGGTCTCCATCAGTAATCGCAGAAAGGACTTCAATTTCATGAAGTGCAGCCTGAGCAAACTGTGGTGCACTTTTCTGAATCTTCATAGCTACATATTCCTGAGACAACAAAGAAAATATTCCATGTAAGGCAAGCTCTATATTGAAGCAAGTTTATTTTTAAAAAACTATACATTAAAATGTAGCTAAATTAGTTGTATCCAACAGACAGATGTTTAATATCAATGAACATTGACCAAGTAATCTTCACAACTGGAAATAGTGGAGCACTCTATTTTCATAATTTGGAACTTCACAAGGTCCAAATACATTTAAAAATGCAACAAAAAACCATCAAACAATTTTCATAACTTGGCCAGTAGTTCACAATTAGTATATTATTATAACCCCTTACCAATAAAACTAAATAGGATCGAATCAGATTGGTTATGAATTCATAACTCAGATTAACAAGTCGACATGAAAGCCAGAAGCAAAGATGTGAAGGTCCCAAGAATGTGATTGTGCTTGCTCTCATTTACAAATATTGAACCGTGCTAACTTAAGATGAACAACAAAAAAGCTGGATACATGAAGATCAGTTCGACTACTAAAGAGAAGCAGATATTAGATCCAGTGAGGTATTACTATTGACCATATACTCCGTATTGCATAGAAATTGAAGCAACCTGAATTGGGATATGTAAAAAATCAGAGCAACATGTAGGAGAAACTTCACTTAGTGAAACTGGATTTACACGAGAAGACAGAGAGTGTATATCACAATTGCAGTATTCAAGGTAATGATGTATGGAAGAAAGAATGATTCACATGATAAATTAGCGTGTGTTTGGTATGAGGTTTGGGTAGAGGTTTTGGGGGTGCAGGGGGTTAAAAAAAAAAAAACTCTCTCCCCACATGTTTGGTAACAGGTTTGGTAAAGGATTTGAGAGGTTTAGATGCAGTTTAAATTTCATCAAAATGAAAGCTCCATGGGGTAGCTTTTAGGAGGTTATTTTTTGGGGCTTTTTTGCTTGTTCCAATTTGCCCTCTTTCCAGAAAAAAAAAGAAAACAATGGGTAATGAAAGTTGGTCCCCCAAAGTTCAAATAAAAAGCAGGATGTGTAACAGAATCCAATCTTATACTACATCTAAAATTCATAACATTATTTCCATGATTCCATATGCTTCTGTCCAAATGTAGGCGGAAACAATTTCCTTTGTTTGAAAGGATGATTTTCCGCTAGAGTTCATCAATTCTAATAATTTATCTTATCCAAATGCACCAATAACGAAAACTGATCCCTTTCCTTCCCTTCCAGTTAAACTGATCCCTTTCAAACACTGGAAACATTTCAATTGTTTGAAAGGACGATATTCCTCTAGAGTTCATCTAATCATTGATCTTCTCCAAATGCACCAGTAATGAAAACCGACCCCTTTCCTTCCCTTCCAGTTAAATTTTCTGATCAAATACGTGCAAGTATGAACCCACAACACGAGTTCTCTCAGATAAACCATAGTATCAAAAACCCCTATATGACTATATCCTTCTTGCTTAGATTCATCAGACACATTAATCTCTAAACAATAAATTCCTGTAAATTCCAATAGTGTAGAAATTTTGATCAGTTTCGGAAACTAAGTAATCTGGAAATCAAAAGAAATTAACCCCTTCCCCAATTAATCTATCCGCTCCAAGATATCACGTTCGAAATCAACGACACGATGAGATATCCAACACAAAAGTTTCGATTTCACAAGCAAGCAAACAAAATGATACGAGATTCAAGACCAGAGGAAGAGGACAAAAAAAAAAAAACGATCTACTGCAGTTAATGCAAGATAGGGTAATTGACTGCTACATCAAATATGCACAAATCCGTTTCAAATTAATGGAAACCAAACTAATTCAAGGGAAGAGAGGAATTAGAGATTCAGGGATCATACGGAGGTGCGAGTATCATATGCAAGCCAAACGGTGGAGAATTCACCCCATCCGAGTTTCCTCTGAGCGATGTATCTTCCGCCGTTGAAGGAATCACCGACTCGCACGGCATGGTAACCTCCCTTCCTGTACGAATCGTACTCCTCCTCCTCTTCCTCCGACCCAGAAGACGACGAGCACGACATCGGCTCTCAATTAGGGTTTGTTGTTTGGGACAATTCAACACACAGTCAAGCCAGAAAAAACAAAAATCCTACCTTTGGTATGATTCGATCGGAGGCTGATTTCAGTGATCTGGATTGTGGTTCCAAAATCAATGGGAGAATGAGGAAAACAGATAAATAACTAATTATGTTGTCAAATGAGGCGGGCAAGATCTGGGGGGGAGCGGGTGATTCAATTCGATGCACAATGAAAGACCAAACCCAATTGGGAAGAGAGAGAAAGGGCGAGGATTGCTTTTGAAATTTGACCCCTCTCAGAAGGTGAATTGTGGGTGGCCTTCAACGCAAGACTCCTTCCACTTTACTCTCTCTCTCTCTCCCTTTCTCTCCTTGAGAGTTGAGAGAGGCCAAGCCAAGTAAAAAGTACAGTAGATTGTAGTATTGTACGAAGGTGCACCTGAAAGTGCAGCCCTGCTCTTTGGATCTTGGTAGGTCGGTTGGAATGGTGGCCTGGTGGTGGATTCTTTAACACCCCATGGGTGTGGGTGATGGTGTGGTGGCCATGTGGTGGGCCCTGCTTGTTTTTTTTTTTTTCCTTTTTTTTAATGTGTTATTAGAGCACCCACAATAGGGGTTCTTTAACCCCAATTTAAGAAATCTAATATTTTTTTATTTGAGATTATACAAAATGAGATTAAAAACGATTTGACATGTCCCTTACTAAGGAACTCTTAAATGCCCATTAAAAAGTTGAAATTGGGGACAACACCTAAAGAATTGGGAAGGGAATTACCGTGTGCATGCTTGGAGCAAAATTGGGAAGAGGAGGGAGTGACACATGGCATATGTGGGATTTAATTGAGGTGGGTCATTACAACTATATCTTAATTCTAGGTTAATTTCGGACATAATTTTTTTTTTTAATTTTTTAATACTTTATAAATTCATAAAAAAAAATATCTATCAATAGACACCAATATTGTATATGTTAATGTAGAAAAAAATCAATAATTAATATATAATATGTGTACATTTGGGTTTAAATAAAAACAAAATGTAATATATAGTAAATAAAATAAAAAATTCCTCTAATTTTCCTCTATAAAAAGGATCTCAACTAGCCCATTTCCTCACAATTAATTTATTGTACATATAAATTAGATAATTAAATTCACCTATACAAATATTTATATTGTATAATATAAATATTATTATTATAACATATTATTATAATTTTGGTAAATGAATAAAAAAAAGTTGAAAGAAGAGATAAAAGATAAAAAGGGGAGTTAAGAAACTCTCATAGGTTCAAGGGATGTGAGTGGAAATGTATAATGAGTTGTTTAAAGAGAGAGAAAGATAAAAAGTAGAGTTAAGGAACCCTAATGGGTTCGACGAATGCGGATGCTCTTAGGGTTGTGTTTTTTTTGATCGAATTGTGTTATTATGTTGGTATGACGTTTGGGCATTGGAAATGGTGTCGTGTCACCAATATGGAAAGTGACTAGGTACTATTTTTATTTTTATGCATTATTGACAAGTTGTTCGATATGGATGATTTGTAACAATAACCCTTTTGGGAAAATCTTTGCACGTCTATCCCAATTCGAAAAAGAATTGCACAATTTCGGATATTCGGATTTTGGGTGCAAGTGGGGCTGATATACGAGCTAACGAGCTCGAGTAGTGGGTGTTCAAACTCGGCTCGTTTACAAACGAGCCGAGCTCGAGCTCGAGCCTCATTTTCTCGAGCCTAGCCGAGTCGAGCTCGAGCTACTCACAAAATGTAGATCCGTGACTCAAAGTGAATGGAGTCCAAAAGGCAAAGCGGCTGACAGACTCTTTAGAAGAAGAGGTTAAATAAAACCTAGGGACAGAACTGTGAGAGAGAGACGGAAAAGACTGGACATTGTGGGTTCGACAGCTGGACAAGTGAGAGAGAGACGGAAAAGGGAATAAAAGACAAAGAGAGACTGAGAGAGTGAGAGAGAGGGAGGAGTGAGAAGGGATCTGCAGGATTATTGACAACAGAGAGAGCAATTGGAAGGGGGACTACAGTAAAAGGAGGGAGCCAGATTTTCCCGCCTAGCCAGGGCCGGACCTGAGTTTTTAATGGTCTGAGACGAACTTTAAAATTGGGCCCCTATACGACTATGCTATACAGTAAATATACATAAGATATGGTAGAATAAATTGACTATATATATGCACAACGAAAGATAAGAAAAATCAGTATAATTCCTAGATTAAAATCATAATTAGGACTACAAATTGGGAAGAAATTAAAAGGATCGAGAAGCCACTACTAGAATTCTGTTCATAGACATCACATTATTTACATCGGTCAGAAATACGCATGATGTTAAATATATTTATAACATCAGTTTAAAATATTTAGATGTTATTGACATTATATACATCAGTTTAACTTCTTGGACAATGTTAAAACTTTTATTTTGAAAATTTTAGAATGGCGCGGAATACACTTGATTAAAATTCTACCGAAATAAAAGCGGTACAGATACCGCCAAATCCAAAATACTTGGCCAAATTTTTTGAAGTTTCGATTTTCAACTTAAAAAAATTTCCAACCTTGTAAAACTAAATTCCCGATTAACCTCGTTCATTCGCTCAGACTCAACCTCCCTCATGCTTTCACTCTCACCATCGATGGAAGGTCGGGATCTCTACTCTGGCTTCCTTCTTCCATGCTATCCGACTTCCTTTATCTCCTTCTCCGGTATCCCTCAATCCGTTATCCGACGGTGCTCTCTCTCTCTCTAGATCCCTCGCCCCCTCTACGCTTCCTCTACCTCTCTTTTTCAAATGAACCACGACCCATTTCCCTTCCAATCTCAGATCTAGGAGCTTTCTCTATGGCTCCCTCTCGATCTCCGCCCTCTGTTGCTTGCTCTATCGATGCTTAGGGTTTCTGAACTCGACGTAGACCAGGGTACGGAAGCTGATGCCAATGTGTGATGAGCTTGTGAAGTCTGAACTCTCGAAGGTTAGGGTTTCTGAACTCTCAAAGGTTAGACTCTATTTCTTTATGGCCCCCTCTAGGTTTTTGAACTCTCGAAGGTTAGGGTTTCTGAACCCTAGAAGGTTAGGCTCGCTTTCTCAATTTAGGCTCACAATTGGTTAGGGTATCAAATTTGGAAATTTTTTAGAGAGCCTAATAGAACAAGTAACATGGAAAACTGATTTGTAGTTATTGATGCTGTTATTAGTTGTTATTGAACCTATGTTGGTGTCGGATTCGGTTCCTGAAACACAGACAACACGGGAGAAGGCAGTGGTGCTATCGGAGCCTGTGACCAAGGAGGTGGATGTGAATGAGGAGGTTAAGAAAGTGCAGCCTGCCCTTGGGGAAGATCACACAATCTTTAAGGCTTTCAAGACTCTGGAATTCTGGATCTTGTTCACCTCTTTCTTGTGTGGTGTGGGTCCTGGTATGACGGTGATGAACAACATGGGCCAGATGGGAACTTCCCTTGGATACTCGGATGTTTCAATATTTGTGTCTCTCCTTAGCATTAGAGGTTTTTTCGGAAGGATCATCAAGTGAGTTCCCTTTTAGTTGGTGGATTTGTCTAGTTTGGCTTTTAGAGGTTAGAATAAATTTTGTTACCTCACTTGCCTATGTTTTTGCACACAAATATACCGCTACTGTCAAGATATGTTATTGACTGATCATGTTTAGAAGCTGCAAGCTTTTTTGGACTATATTTTGGAAAAAAGGGGAACACTGAATCTATTTAGGAATTAAGATGCCTAAATGGAGTAATCACATATCTTCATGTATATACCAAAAAGGAAAATGGTATGGTATCTCAATCATTTACAGATTTTGTAGATGAACCAAAAGTTCCTCTTAGTGAGCCTAAGCCTGCAGAATGTGATCTTGAAGGCTGCTCTTCAATCATTGAAAGTGCTTCTCATCAAATCTATTTAGCACAGGTTGTGATTAATTCTTCAATTTTCTCATTCAATCTAAAGATAATAATACGTATTCTTATTATGTGGCTATGTGATCTGTAAGACATTTGTAGGACCATCGATTTGTGGCATGTTGAATTTGCATTGGTTAAAAGTTGAAATGTTTGTTGATGCAGGTACCCATTTCTATCATTATTAAAAAAAAAGGTACCCATTTATATGAGTGACAATTTATAGAACGAGTTCTAGCTGGGCAGTTTAAGATGGAACATTAAAATACTAAGATAAAGATGATTTATTTATAACATTCGCTTGTTTATATATTATAATTTGGGAGCTTTTCTTATGATAGCACTTTTATTTAGTTGTTTATTTACGTGTTTTTTGTTTTATGCAGCCATCTTTCTTAGACACCAAGAGAGTTCAGACCGCATTAAGGGTAAATCTATTTTTCAGAGAAATTTGACACTTTGTTTTTCAGTTTAAGTTCGCTTGATTTTCCTGTATTAACCGTTGTTTTGATGCTAAATAAGGCATTTCAAAAGAAGTTTTAGTCAAGATTCAACAACTAAATTCATGAAAAAAGACCGACTGGCATGAGATTTTGGTTGTATATTTATGGAACTTTCTTTTGTCACAAGGATGGTCATTTAGTATGGTCATTTAGTGTGCCCCTTGTTGCTATAAAGCTTGCTTTTTAGGAAATTATGTTTAACTAGCTCTATTATCCCGAAGTAACAAGCCTCAAAATCATCATGCAATCCTCATTCTTGAGCAAGGAGTGTGATGACTAGAGATGGCATGCCTTTTAGAAACCAGTTCAATGGTCTTATTACATGATAGCTAAGGGTGTTATTTTCCAAAAAACTGAGGTTTATGTCATAAGAGGTTGATATCTTGAAAGAGCTACTCACCACATTAATTATAAAAAATAATCTTCATATATAATGGCATACAGAAATCTTCCTAGTCCACTTTGCTCATCTAAAAGCATATTACTCAGTGGCTGACTAAAAGCCTATAATCCTCATATATAATGGCATACAGAAATCTTCCTGAGGTTTACATCCTTGTGGAAATGAGTTCCATGCTCACCACCATGAGTCTCGGAATGCCCTTTGCTCATGTAAAAGCCTATTACGTGGCTGACTTATCTTGGTTTAATAACATATCCTCTTTAGCAGTTCTTCACATTGCAAGATCTTCTTTTTGATAACTTTTTTACCCACAATTTCTTATTTCTTTTCAATGAATTGCACCACAGAAATGATAATTTGAAACAACAATTAAACTATATGGGGATTAAGAGTTTATTTTCACCATCCCAGTGACACCCATTCAGTAAAAAAAAAAAAAAAGGAAAAAATAGCATGTGAAGAGAAGATTCCTCTGCATTAAAAAAAAAAAGCATGTCCGATGATTAAAGAAGGCATAAAATTTGTTATATTTATGCTTTTCACATTCTTACAAGTGAAAAATCATCTAATAGGACCTTCTGATTTGGATGACTATTCGGAGCACAATTTAATTTTTGAATACATATATTTTTTTTTTCTCTTGTGATTAGTGGGATGTCATGTGAGATATTAACTTAACTATGCAGGGTTCTGCACCATCTAGTTTAGTGCTGACTCCTGAGGAAATTTTGATTGCCATTCATGGAATAAATCCCGAAAAAGACTAAATTCCGCTTAAGAAGGTTTTTCTGTGCAAGACCTCTTTTATCCCATCTTGCCAGTATCTCTGCAATATCCGAGTTCTGTTGCTTTCTCTGTCTGTTTCTTTCTTCCTACAGATGGTTTTTTTCCTTCTGTTTTTTTTTATAGCAATGCCATTGATTATCGCAGGTTGAACAAATTCCAATCCCATTATTATTCATGCGAACAGTCTTACAAGCTCTACACTAGTACAAATATAGGGGGCGGAGCACGGTAAGTTGGGTACGGTTTTTTACAAGCGTGCTTATTTTTTCATTTTAAACACAGTTTTATATTAAAAGTGTGTTCCCAACCCCAAATTCAATTAAAAGCAACACGCTTTTCCATAAAACCGTTCTCGTTTATTTCTAAAAAATATTTAGAACGGTTTTCATGTAAAGCGTGCTTAAAAAAACTTAAAACGAACACGGTTTAATTTTCAAAGTGTGTTCCCAAAATCAGATTTGACTAAAACAAACACGCTTTGCTATAAAACCGTTCTCGTTTATTTGTAAAAAAATATTTAACTCGATTTTCGTGTAAAGCGTGCTTCAAAAAATTACAACGAACACGGTTTAATTCTCAAAGTGTGTTCCCAAAATCAAATTTAACTAAAATGAATACGCTTTTCTATAAAACCGTTCTCATTTATTTCTGAAAACTATTTAGCTCGGTTTTCATGTGAAGCGTGCTTAAAAATAAATTAAAACGAACACGGTTTCATTTTACAAGTGTGTTCCCAAAACCAACTTTAACTAAAATCAACACGCTTTTCTATAGAACCGTTCTCGTTTGTTTCTAAAGGAATAATTAGCTCGGTTTTCATATAAAGCGTGCTTACAAAAATTAAAATGAACACAGTTTTATAAGAAAAGGGCCTTCCCAAAACCAAATTTAACTAGAGGGAACACATTTTTCTTTTAAAGTGTTCTCATTTATTTTTATAAACCGTTCTCGAAAAAAATATTTTTTTATATTTAGAGTTTTTTTTAGTAATTAGATTAAGTAAATGCACAAAGTTACAACAAAATTCCGTAGCTCGGGTGGCTGGAGTGTAAAGTGGACGAATTCAGTTTGAGGGTGCAAGAGGTCTTGGGTTCGACTCTTGGTTCGATGGCGCAAGAGGTCTTGAGAGAAATATGAAAGATCACACTTTTTATTAATTTAAAGCATGCTTACATAAATATGAAAGAGCATAGTTTTCATTTAAAGCGTGCTTACAGAAATATGAAAGAACACACTTTTCATTTAAAACGTTCTTATTATTAAGCACGGTTTAAAAAAAGTGTGCTAAAACTTTTTTTTTAGCACACTTCAATTGAAGCGTTCTTATAATTGGTCATATGACAATTTTAAGAACGCTTTAACACAAAACCGTGCTTAAAATATGAGATCACGGTTAAATAGTAAGTGTGCTTGTTTGGGAGTGCACTCACTATAAACACAGTACGAGAAGTATGCTCCCATGAATAAAAAAAAGTGTGCTCTGGTCCCCCTTTTTGTACTAGTGCTAGGTGCTTTTCCAGCACTGGTGAATTTTTCTTTTTCTAATCTATTTGCTTGAATTCTTATCTGTATTGGTAAAATAAAGAAAACCATTTATAAAGCCGTGGCACTCCCTTTATATTATGCACTCATGGAATGTATATTATCTAATTCTTTTAGTGTACGAGAAATTCAAGCCATTCTTCCTTTACCAATAGAAGTAAACAAACCGCTCTTAATCAATCACTTTGTACTAGTGATGGAGTTGTTTTTGTGTTTTGTTTGTCGCATCTATGGCGATGATACATATGTGCGTTGATGTTGTTGAATTTTTCAAGTGATGATTGTTGATGTGTTGTAGGAGAATTAACACATATAGAGGTACCTCAAAATGGGTTGTATTGTAGTGTTATGTAAATGACTAGCAACTTAAAATGTCTATTGATGTATTTTATCTTGTATTTGACACTATTGTTCTCTTGTATTTGACTTTATTTTCACTATTTAATGTATATATTGGTCTTTTTAATATTTAATTTTCTATTAGCTAAAACAGGATCACAATATAGATAAATAGGGTTGTTTGATGATTGGTGTATTCAAGGAAAGACATCGGATTTGAGAGAAAAAACGATGGCTATCTTTATAGATATGTCGATTATAAAGGCCAAATTGATTTCTAAAACTCACTATATATATCAACATTGTAATATAAAACGATGTTATAAAACACAAAAACATCATTTCTCAATTTAAAACTGATTTGAAAATGGATAAATAACATCGGCTTTTAAAATATTCAATATGGAGCATTATATTTATATAAAATAATATCACAAATTATAAACGAAAAAAGAGTATTCACAAATTGAATAATGCATTATCGATGTGTGTATGAATGTAAAACATCGGGTCTATAAAAAATAGCGATGTTAATGTGAACTTTTGTATTATACTGCATACCTTCAAATGGCTAGAAATGTAAAATAATAATGGTTTAACATTAGGTGAATACATCAAAACGTAATTATATCCATGTATTAAAATCGTTATAAAAAATAAAAGCGATGTTATAAGTTATTAAAGACATCGGGTATAAACCGATGTGGTAAAGTTGGGATCTTTAACACCACCCACTAACACGTCGAATTTTTTTTGTTTAACATCTGTTTTTAACCGATGTCTCTGAACAGAATTCTAATAGTGAGCATTCAGAGTTGTTGCATCTACCTGGAGCGATCGATTATGCAATTCCCTGGGGCTGGTACTTATAGTGGTGATTGGTAGTGGTCGGTTGCTAATTAAAGTCATTATATATATATATATATATATATATATATATATATATATATATATATATATATATATATATATATATATATATATATATATATATATATACACACACACATATACACACATATACACACAAGAACTTGTACTTTGATTCAAGATCTGGTAACATATTAAATGCATAGGATGCATTTCCTTTAGGATCTAGCATGTTGCAGGTGGATTCAGGACCATGTTCTGTTCCACTAAGCTTAATTGAGGAGCCATTGGCCATGAAAACATAATTCAAAAGTCTCAATTCCTTAGAAATCAAAATATTAGCCATGAATAAACAGAAATTAGGATGACAAATTAAACTCCTAATCCCTAAATCTCAATTCCTATTCCAAATTCAATTTGTTACTCCCTCCGTCCAAAAATACATGGTCTTTTAGACCTTTGCACGTTGATTTCTAGCTTTGAACGAAAGAGAATAAATCAAAAGGGTTAGTAATTCGGCAAATATACCCGGAATCAAAAGCCGCCATTAAAGAGGCCACTTGGAAGACTAGTCGGAGACGACCATTGAACAACATCTCTCTTATTTTGACCTTCCTCTTGAAATTTGTAGCAGAAGCTGATATTGAATTTTTACTTCGACTTGTGTTTGTATAAATCAGGAACATCGTTCTTCTTTCTCGGCTTTATCACTTAGAATTGAGAGATTTGAGGATGAATTAGGGAATTGGGGCCTTGGGGTGAATTAGGGATGTGTACGTCTTCCTCCGTACTGTATTTTAATAATTTCCTTATTTGTTATATAATACCATAAAAAAAAAGGACCCCCATGTGAATTGGGCCTGAGGCGAGGCCCGCCTCAGGTCCGGCCCTACGCCTAGCATTTTGGTTACTTGCAAGCCAAGATTCAAAATATTATATCAAGAGACATCAAGTTCTATCAAAAGAAGGAAGATCTATCCACATTAGCCCTAGTTTTATTTTGGGATTTATTTGTTTTATTTCCAAATTTAATCATTAAGGTTTAGATAGATAGGATTAGATAAAGATAGATTGTTCCTTCCTAGAATAGCAAGGACTGGAGCCTATAAATAAAGCCCTAGGGGGCTGATTTTCATTCATTCAAGCCAAGACGTCTTCGGGCACAAGGAGAGAGAGAGAGAGGATGCAAGAGAGGAGAGAGAGAGGAGGAACGTTTGAAATGTTTTGTAAGTTTAAGTTTTATTTTGAATGTTAAAGTTAGTTTCTTTTATTATGTTTTGTTTCTAATTTTCTTCTTCTAGGGTTGGGGTGATCCCAACATAGATATGTTTGTTTGATTTATGAATTTATGAATTTGTATGTCTTTATCATCATCTACCTATGTGCTTAATCCTTTGCGAGAGTTGAGGAAATTCTTTATTTGTGATATTGAAGCGAATGCGATCTTATTATGAATTTGGATAGTAATTAGGGTTTGCTTGCGAAAGTTGGTTGATCCTAATTAAGAAAAGGTAGTAACATTTAGGGTTTATGCGAAAGCCTCTATATTCCTATTTGTTAATGACGAAAGTTATTTGATATAAAGCATGCATCTTTATGTGATTTATAAATTTACACATATGTTTATTGTTGTGGTGATCCCCAACCTTGGAAGTTTGCACCTTTATTAGTCTACTTTATTTATTTTAAAGTTTTTACAGCCACTCGACATCAAACCACCATTCCCTCTCCATCCCTCGACATCGACCAAGTCTTAGCCGACGTCGACAACAATCTCCTCACCTTTTCCCGCTATTCCCGAACCCCAAAACACACTAAACCTAGAACCGCTGACTTCTCTCCTGAGGACGAACCTCACTCCACTATCCTATAACGGGGTCTTGACTATAAATTTATTTGGTCGAGAAACCCTTTCGTCAAATTGGCGCCGTTGCCGGGGAGATATCAATCGCGCCTAGTTTAATTGTGTTTAAGGTTCAGAAAAGCCCATCCCCTTTTTTTTACCCTATCACATACCCTACCACCACCTACCTCACCGGTACCAACTGGGTGCCAAGCTTTTGCCACTAATTTGTGTTCTTGATTATGATTTCAAAGCTTAGGTACAAAGATGGAAGACTTTGTCGAAGGGAATCCTGCATGGGAAGAATTGTTTCAAGATTTGAGACGGAGAAATAGGATCGCATTGGAAGAGGCACGATTAAGGGAAATGGCCCGGCTGGAAGACGAAATTCGAAGGCTTGAGGCTTCCATTCAGTCTAAAGGACCATGCCCTCCTCATGACGAGCCAATTGACCCACTCGATGTCGACAACCAGGTATGTCCTTCCTTGAATTTTATTCCTACTTTTCTACCTATTGTTGATGAATCATATGAAGGATCCCAAGACGAAATAGCACTAGAAGAGAAGAAAGCGGACATTGTTGCCCAGAGTGTTACAAGGTCGCTTTTACCTTACAAGGTGAAGGCCATCCCCGACAATTTCGAGCAACCGATGTTCATATTCCAGTATGGGGTCCTAACAAAGTGGCATGAAGCTCCGCATGATGAGGTGGAAATATCTCTTCCCACTCTACCGTTTTGCTGTGGTGGAGACGGGCAAACAAATCAACCAATGAAGCAGAAGAGGTATGATGATGAGGTATGTATATTTTCTTTATATCTTCCTTTATGCATGCCAACTGGAGCCCAGGAAGATGAATGGGTGAAGCCATGGAGCGTTCACTCGGGGAGGTTTAAACTTCTTCACATGATGCCCCCGGATGACATTCCATGCTTCCCACAACCGAAGGAACCACCAGATCCACCTATACCTCCGGACAAAGATGAGCAAGGCTAAGAAGACATAAAGGGAAATAGGTCAAGCTAAAGACTAAAAATTTAGCGCTTACGGGGGGCAACCCGCTATTTCTTATTTATTAGATTTTAGATACTGTTGGTTTTTGTTTTAAAACATTATTTTTGGATTTTACTATTGTGGATATTCTCTTCCTAACATGTTTTGCAGGTAAAAGAAGCTGCAGGAGTACTCGACATCGAGTAATCTCCTCGATGTCGACCACCCATCGACGAGCAACGAACCTGTGGTTGAGGAGAAGGCCACCATGGGGTTCCACTTTACTCGATCTCGAGTAGTACTAGTCGACGTCGACCAAACTCCTCGATGTTGACCAACTTCATCGATGTCGACCAGCTCTGTAGCAACATTGCACTCGATTTCCGACGATCAACACACCTGTCTAGTGAGTTTCTTTCTTTACCCTTGTTTTTATACAGTGAGGACACTGTAATGTTTAAGTATAGGGAGGGGGAAGGGCTTACTTTGTGCATATTTGATTTTATTTGACATTATTTGAGCATTATTTCTTGAATTGCTTATACATGACTACTTTGGATTTCATATTTGATTTATGTGCTTATGTGCATGCTTTCCAAAGTTTATAAAAATCACCCACATTAAATTTTTTGAATAAGTGTCATGGAAGCTTTATTGAACTCGACGATGCAACTCGACGATGCAAAATTGGATTCATTAGAGATATAACATGAAATTGCCTAGTGAAGGGAAGTCACAATGAAGTGCATTATTTTATTGAAAACCATGAAAGGAGGTAAAATTTGATATTGCTTTTAACATGTTGCATGATAAGAGGATGGAGAACTTTATATTTCCATATATGCTCATATTGTTATATCCTAGCCATACCTATGCTTATGCATCACAAAAGCCATATTATGCCTTACATTATACTATGATCCACATGATCTAAATATTGCCCATTCTTTACCTTATTTCCATCCGGGGATTATGTCGAGAATGAAAGCTACATTATGAAGATTGTTATATGGTTGTTGTTATTATCATATATGGAGTTTGGAAGGAAATTGAAATATATGGAAAATTTAATGAGTGAAAGAAAATCCGGTCACCTCAGGAGATAAAGGTAGATCGACCCTGCCTGCGTTGCGATGTTAGTTCCACAGGATGGGACACCAAGATGAGGAGTCCAAAGCACTAAGTATCTGGGGCCATTCATGACACCCATGTTTGCGACTCGCGAGAAGGCAGTGCTGAGGTTAGAGAGGTAAAAGCATTATAGTGAAAAAAGCAAAGAATGATTTATGAGAGAATGAGTGATGTGGAAATTATGATGGGAGAAGGTGCATCAAAGCAAGAAAGCAAGTTTGAAGAAGTTCTCTCCGAATTAATCAAATTCAATCGTTTCCGCCGCCGTTCAACATTTCCAATTGAAGTCGAGGTCAACGCGGCACTTTGATTACAAAGTCAATCAAGCACTTTTGAATTATTTGTTGGAATTTTCCCATTCCAATTTCACGAGAGCTCCTTTGAGGCCGAGCCTATTTACGAGCACCGGTGATCGATCGACTTGTACCTTTAACAACCGGACGATTGTGAGTTGTACTCGCTCAACCCGAGTCGAGTACGTATCACCCTCAGTGGGGTGTTAAGCTTCGGGAAGGACAAGTGTTTCGGAGCAAGTTGGAGGTGCAGGAAATCATAACGTGGGCGGGTCTATCTTAGTGCTTCACGACGAAGGTGAAGAAGTCGACGACGATGTTGTATGTTGCAATGTGCGCTGCTTCAAAGTGCAAGTGGTCATGTCGGGCTTCGACTTACTAAGAATTGGGGTTATGGATGATCCAGAAGCTTGTGGACGAGCACACATGCGGGCTGAACGAGGTGGTCAGATAAAAGCGCAGTGCGACATACACGCAGCTGGGGCAACGCCTTGTCGACATGTATGTAAGGCTTAACGTAAGGCTTAACTGGACTCTTTCCCCAATTACACTGGACACCAAACGATATACACTGGACATACGTAGGTAGTAACTGGACACACCACAATTTTAACTAGAGATACGTGTTTGGTTGAAGCTTCGCCTAGTCATAACTTGTTTGTGAATGGGCATGTGCAGTTTCGTAGGGTTAAAGAAGCCCCTGGTTCCGGAGCAAGTGCAGTCCCTGATGAAGTCGCAGCTGGGGTCACATGCAGCTACTGGAAGGCGCCCCGAGTCCGGTTGAGTGCGAGGGACAACGTGTACGGAACAGACGAGGAAAGCTATCGGAGAATGTACTCGTACATGTACATGCTAGAGCAGGCCAACCCTAGGACGTACACCAGGATAGAACGCGACACAGAGGGGCGATTCAAGTATGCGTTTGTGAGTCTTGGAGTGTGGCGGAGGGCTATCCCCCACCTACGAAAGGTCAGTTCTTCCTGGACTCTAGGGAATACTTGAATCTTAATTCCGTAATTATAACACAGGGGAGACCACTTTCGTACGTAAATGACCTCATTAACCAAGAAACATGACACTCATTCACTTGCAACATGACAGTCACAACAACAAAACATGACGACTGTTCAATTGTACATGACACCACTAACGCCTGAAGTTGTTTCCTGTCCAAGTCATATCAGTGGACAGGGGATTCTTGAAGGGGAAGTTTCGACGATGCCTACTATTTGCTACCGCACAAGACGCTGACCACCACATATACCCTGCACGTCGCCTTCGCCATGGTTGACGGCGAGAATGATGGGTCTTGGGGGTTCTTCTTCAGGCACATGTTGTGTGTGGCCGAAGACACGACTGATCTGGTGTGGGTATTTGACCGCCACATCAGCATCTTGAAGGGCATATGATGTCCACTAAATTAGCCATGTTGAAATGTACATTTTAGCTCCATATTTTATACACATTGCATATTTCGGGATGGGAATATGTTGAATTTATGTAGTATGTGCTTATTTGCACGAAATGGAGATCTACAAAAGTTTTGGTTTAATATTACAAAATTTGGAGCCATTCCGGGACAAAACCAAGAAGCAAAGACGGAGGCTGCACTTTACTCGATATCGAGTATAATTCATCGATATCGACAAAGAGTTCCGAGAAAGGCTGATCGAGGACAAGCCAGATCAAGGAACTAAGAGACTGAAGCAACCCGACTCCAGGAAGTTACTCGATATCGAGTACTTTACTCGATATCGACAAGATCTGAAGACCAGCCCGGAGTCGAGGAAGACCATCTGATCGAGAAGACGAAGACATGTCGAGCTGCCCTTCCTCGATATCGAGTAGGTTACTCGATATCGACAAAGACCAGAGAACATGTTTGAGCAGATCGAGGAAATGTTACTCGAGCAAGCTAGCCAGCCAAGTCGACTACACATAGTTACCCAATATCGAGGAGTTTGTTCGATATCGACAAGCCCAACACCACCTGTCCGAGCTAGATCGAGAACCTGTTACTCGACAACACCAAGCCAGCTGAAGTCGACGCCAAGTTTACTCGATATCGAGTAGTTTACTCGATATCGAGGAGCGCTATCCTGGGCCGCGTTACGCGGTGAGCTGTCCGACGCGGTTTGGGCTTGCTTGGGACGAAAGGAATCCGATTCTATCCGAGATCTATCAAGTATATCAAGATCCATCCATGGAGAAGAAGATTTATCCACTCATGAAGATATTTAGCCTTTTAGATATATTTCCCTTTAAGATAAATATTCCCTTTGTTAATGTTTTCTCTTTAGATATAGATAGAGATTTTTATCCTTGATTAGCAAGAATTAGAAGCCTATAAATAAAGCCTTAGGGGCTGATTTCTATTCATTCAATTTTAGTAGGAGAAGTAGTAGTAGAAAGAGAAAGAGAGGCCGAGTGGAGCAAAGGAGCGAAAGTGATCTGACTTTGTTCGGTTTGTACTTTCTTCAGTTTGATTTAATGCAAGTTATTTCCTTTCAATCAATGTCTGTAAATGCGATGAAGAGCGAGTAGTCCATCTACTTCTAGGGTTGGGGCGAGCCCGGCGATAGCCCTGCATGTTTGAGGTAAAGATCTGACTTATATCATGTTTTAAGCATCTATTACCCATCGAATGGAGGTCCAAGTGTGAAGGCATGCAAGACCAATTCATGACGATGGAATAAAGTGCAAAGACAATTTTTCCCCCACTGAATTATATCATCCAACAACCCAATTTCTACTACATCTCTTCAATCCCTTAATTTCCAAAATCCAGATCCAGAAATTGATGACTCTAACTCAATTTCAAGTTAATTAAGTAATGTCCATAGATACAGTGGACAATTGCTATCCAATTTCTCCATAATTGTTTCTCCTTACCTCTTTCTTTACTAGTCTTACGAAGTCTTCCCGCTCCTTGTTCACTGGCTGAACTAATTATGGAGAAATTCAATATCTGATTTCATGCTAAAGGTAGAATTGAAGATTAGACTACAGGTCCCAAGAAGTCAAAGGCCACCAGAGGGCGCAGAAGAAAGCAGAGAGATCCCAACATGCTAGAGATTTTCTTGGGCTGCCATGGCGGATGGCAGTTGATGTCGATCTGACAGAGGTCCTCGATTGATACGGGGCCAAGACGCAAGGTCTAGAGAGATAAGAGAACTTGGTAGGTATTCCAATGGCGATTTAATTTCAGAAGTTGAAGTTACCCGTGCAGCGGTATCTTTCCTTACCTCCAGGCTTGGTGACGGTTGACGGGCAGTCGATGACAACGGGCTGTGACGGTGAGTAGATTTGGAAAAGAATTAGAGGAAGATTATAAGGGAAGATAGAAGTTGGGTGGCCCGACGAGGGCGATAGAGGGTGGGAAAGAAGAAGGCGAGGACATGTGAGTTAAGGATGACGAAGGAGGAGGGTGGTCGGGGACGATGAAGAGGACGAAGGGCTAAATGAGGAGGAAGGAGAATCAGTGAGGGGTGAAGGAGGAGGGAAGAGAAAGGGAAAAACTGAAACTTTGGGGTGGAAAAATCTTCCCACCCCCTCCCACCCCTAAATCTAAGATGGGCATATCCGGGCAAAATCCATCCCCTCTACCCCATTCACCCCCACTGCCACCACCCCTTCTACCCCATCCTAAACATGCCGACTAAAATTCCGAAAAAAAAAGATTCAACCCCTCCCATCCCTCCCACCCCCTCCCAAACACACCCTAAGGTAGGCGTGGCCACGGGTTCGACTCGTTGGGTCAAGAGTCGGGGAGGGGTGACCCGAACCCTAACCCGAGAATTCCACTGGTTGGTGGATTCAGGTCACCCGGCGGATCCGAGGGTTGACGGGTCGATCCACTGGGTCTGACCCGGGGGGTACCCGACGGGTTGACATGACGGGTAGGGCCCGGGTTGGATGGGTTTGCACCTTTTTGGAGTTTTCAGAATTATCGAGAACGAGTTTTGAACGCAAATACGTTTGAAAAATATCCTTTCGTGTTTGCCGTTTAGGTACAAATTACAATAATATTACATGTCTTACAACTACAAGTCTACAATTGTACCATTTGTCTATGAGTGTTGGGGGAAAAAAAAAAGGGAAGAAGGGCTTGAATCGGTTTCCCGATTGCCTACGTATCCTTTCAGGGTTGAGGAATCAAAGCCCACATAGTTCTTTTACCTGTGTATGTCTGAACCCCGGCCCGGTTACCTAATATTCTTGATCGTCAGACCCTCCACCTCCTGAGCCATCTGTGACCGCGCCGTCGATGGAGCTCCCAACGAACTCTGTATCCACTCCATCATCGTCCTCGGAATCAGTCCCCAAGATGTTCTTTTGCATCCGAATATCCGCCTTCTTCTAATCTGCAAGGCAAACTTGGGTTTCGAAGTTCTCGGGAAGCAACCTTGATCTCTTCTCCGACAGAATCTGACCTCAGCGACTGAACAACTGTTCGACGGCAACGGTGTAGCAAGGGGCCCCAAGTATTTGTCGGGCAATTACCTACAACGTTGGGAATCTTTGTCTTTCGGTATGGCTCCACCATTCTAGGACATCGAAATCTTCTTCCCCATCACTGTGAAAACCAAAGTTAGGAGACAAATATTCGTCGAGCTCCGAGAGGGGGCTCGACGAAGATCTCGACCTCTTTGACCCAAAGATATCTCGGGTAAGTGCCTTAGTTCTAGCGGTGATGCTAGTTCATGACCCGCTTGAACTGGAAGGCACGAGAGGACGACCGGAGGAGGGCGCTCTATCGCCCGTCGAATATTGAGTATATAATTCTTCTAATAATCCTCTAACTCTAACAACTATAATGAGAACATTGCAATCGAGATCTTCTTCAATTTTTAAAGTCGAAAAATAGTTTTCTAAAAACTTTTGAACACCGGTTAATTTATATCTAGGGTCGAAACAACAAGCTACGAGAAAAATGTCGGGTATAACTTTGTAATATGCCACCCATTTTCGTCGCATCTCCAAAACATCGTCGGAAATTGAAGGCACGTTAATCCCGTCTTGAAGAGCTATTGCTACGTTCATTGCAATAAAGTAGAAAAGGTTTGATGTCGGCATGTAAACGTGGCTGAAAGTTCGAGTTGCGTCGTAAAAAACTTTGAAAACCTCAAAAACATCTCGGGCCTGAGTCCACACATCTGCAAAGATGTTTGACCCTTCGATGTTTTGTATTGTAAAACCGGAAAGAAGTTCCTTATAAGCGATGGAATCATAAATCATTTTGTATGTCGAGTTCCAACTAGTGCAAACTCCCTTGGGGAGCTGTTTTGGGCGAGTTTGGTGAGAGCGACAACAAGCGCTCCATTGCTGCCGAAGCTGTTTGCTTTGCCAAAGCGCCTGCAAAACAAATCGAATTGGTGCAACAACAGAATGTAAATATGTTAAACTATTTTGGATACATAAGTTTAAAATATGAGGGGCGCCACGGATGTGGAAAAACTTACCGCCTATCCCGGGCTGACAGTTTTGGATTAATTCCGGAATAGATGCGGTGTTGGCAGAAGCGTTGTCAAAACCGATACTGAAAACTCTTTTAATCAATCTATATTTTTGCAAAACGGTTAAATGACACGTGCTCTGTTTCGTGCCGTGTGTGCTTCTTCGAAAACTCAAAAAGCTAAAACACGTTTGTCCAATTGAAAACGTTGATCAACCCAATGACAAGTAACACTCATGTATGAGTGATGCTACCAATGGTCGGTCCAAATGCCACTAAAAATCAAAACTTGTAAATCGCGGTTTTTGTGAAAATATTCGATTAATTCATTTTTACAGGTGTTATACCGTCTAAGTATTTTCCTCTTAATCGTGTTTCGACTAATACCTTGCCATGTAGGTTGAACATTTTGTGTAATAAAATCATTGAAACATACACGTTGTGAAAATCTATAAGCCAAACCCAAGGCATCTACCATTTCCGCATAATTATCATGACAACTACGATAATCATAAGACCATAAATCAGCGGATTGAGAGGAAGAAGATGCGTACCCGGTTAGTTGATTTTGTCCTTTGGCGAAGCCGAGCTTTTTGGGATGCTTCGTCCGGATATGGCGATCGTAGTTCGCATATCCGCCTCCCTTATGGTGCTTGTAGACCGCCCAGAGAAGTTGCACTTGGCCGAGCAACTGGTTTCCACCCATGCCGGATCCCTAGGCCCCTTCATGAACCAATACTTGAACGTAGCAGCTCGAATTTGGGATGAAGTAATAGGGTCACCTTCGGTCGGAGTTCCCTCCTGACTCCCTTCGGCATGGAACCCGAACTCTTGGGCTAGGATCGTCGGAGTTCTGGCTTAGGAGGTCCCCTCGGCCTCGGGCTCAGCCTCCTCCTCCTCCATAATCTCGTCGACGTGGTCGGGTAAAAGAGCACCATCTCAACGATGTCGGGCTCCGCTCGCCGCCGAGACCGAGGCACTTCGATGAAGGCTTGGCCTCACCACCAAGTTCAGCCCGCGTCCGCCTCTAACGCTCGGGGTCGATAAAGATGGGGCTCCACTAACACTCTTGCGACCTCGGGTAATTCGGGAGAAGACACCACCCGACATTTTGAATTTTAGAGGATTAAGAGATATAAGAGAGAGATTAGTGGGAGATTTGGAAAACGGGACTACAAGAGATAACATCGAGCGATTAGAGAGATGAAGATGAGATTAGAAGAGATGAGTGAGGTGTGGGTTGGAAATGGGAGGGAAATTCGTTTTTATAGGGCCAAACCGAGGCCATTTGAGTCAAAACCGACTTTTGGGCAATGGTCGACCCAGCGGGTCCAACGTTTAACCCATCGGGTCGACCGTTTGAAACTAGCCGTTGGACCTTTTTTTTTGGGTGGTGTTTGGATGGTTACCTATCTACCTAAGTTGGAAATAATTTTATATGTAAAGCTTATAATTAATTATATCGAGTTTTTAATTTTTTTGACATTTTAAAATTGATATATAATTTTTAATCAAAATTTCGAATTGTTGGGATTTTATTTTCGAATGTTGGATTGTATATCAAAATTTTTAGGTAATTACTAAACTAAATAATCATATGAAACACAATTAATTCAAACACAAGTTTATTATAAATCGATCTATGATTACAACCCGGACCGGATTCATTGTCTTGGCGGGGATCGAGATTCGGATTTTAAACTTGAAGAGTTGACGACCATCACATTTACAACACACAAGTTCATAAATCACATTCACATAACATTAAAACATAAACTTACTACACTACTCACTACTTAGGACTAGATTAGTTACCAGCCGAGCCCGATGCGCCATCGGGCTCGGCTGGTAACTAGCTTCCCGGAACAACGCCGAACGAAGATTCTAACCGGATCTAGCTTCGCCGGACATGATTACGAGCTTACGAAAATGAAATGAAAGATGATGCATGGATTGGATGGGATATGTGACTTGTGAAATTAAGGAGACGGGTATTTATAGCCCCGAGCCCTCGAGCCTAGACTATTTGCCGTTGCAACGGCTATATATTTTATTAAAAAAAAATCCTCCGCAGGCGGGCCCATTAATCCAACGGTCGGGATTTTGAAAATAGGTCGACCTGCAGGGTCGGCGGGTTTAAAAACCCCAACCCTAACCCGCTACCCGTCTACACCTGTGGACCCATGAACCCGGACCCGGCGGGTCGTTGACCCGTACGACCCGTTGGATCACGGGTCGACCCGTAACCCATGGCCAGGTCTACCCTAATGCACTAAGGCTTGAATTAAAATCAGTGAAGGATATGAAGGGAAATGGGGATAGAAACTCTGACAAAGAAGCGAAGTAGAAGGATATTAAAAAGCATCATATCAATGAAAGGATATAAAAAAGTATCAAATCTCAATTCTAGAGTTTGAAAGCGTAAGATTCAAGTGATCGATCTCCCGTATGGAAATTTCTTAGTTAGATTCGATTCGAAGAAAACTTGTATCGAGGCTCTGTCCAGGGGACGTTGGTCTATCTTTGGTAGATATCTTATCCTTCGTGCATGATCCTCGAACTTTATACCCAAGGATCCCATCAAGACTGCGCCCACTCAGGTTAGGATTGTGGACCTCTCCCCTTCACCTCTCTTAGAAAGACGTTCTCTTGCAAGCTGTTGCTGGTTTAGGAACCCCAATTCGGGTAGATAAACGAACCACTTTCACTTGCTGGGGGCGTTTTTCTAGGATCTCTGTGGAGGTCGACCTAGAAGAGCCACTGATCGAAAGGAACTATACACATAAATAGACATAGATACGTGGCGGAGTATGAAGGTATTCCATTGATCTATTTCGGTTGCAGTCAGGTTGGGCACCTCAAACCTAAGTGCCCTTTCTTTACCGAGAATTTGAAGCAATTTGGAAATACGGGTGATGGCAAAGAACATGGGAAAAGTGAATAGAGTAGTGTTGCAGAAGGAACTCAAAAGAAATCCAACGAGAGGCTAGGTTGCCACGGGCAGTGGATGGAAGTCAAGGGAAAACAGAAGAACAGGGAAAAATAACAAAACAAAGTGGCCAATCCGGACTCGACCTCAGAGACTACTGTCCCCCATACGTATGAATAGAGTAAACCCGATTAGGTTTCTACTGATGGAGCTAATGTTGAAAAAGTTAATACTGGTAAGGTGTGTATGGATCGTGAAGGAAAGAAACAAGAAGTTCTGGGAATGGCTTCGGAGGGGGAATTCAAGTCCCTGGAGAAGGAGAATCATCCTGCTATTGTGAGTACAGTTGGAATCAAGGATGCGAAAGACTGTTGTGAGCCTAATTTGCCATGTTTTACACTTAATTTTATATCGATTTCTGCATACATTGCATACATTTGGGTTAGAACAATACAGAATCTGTGTAGTTTACACTTATTTGCAATATATGGAGGTCTACACAAGTTTTGGTTATATTTCGCAGAAATCGGACGCACTTTGAAGCTTAAAGGAAACTCATGGAGAAGCTAAGGATGTTGCAGCTGGGGAAAACACCATTTTTCACCATTCTTCATTTCGAATCAGTCTTTGATGTCTTCATGAGAGTTGTAGCCCTCGGAAAGGGCTTTCCAACGCATGGTCATATGCATCAATCCGACGAACGAGGACACGGGAAAGTGCGTTTCAAAAACAGAGCAGAAAGCTGAGAAAACTCTACTCGAGATCGACTAGACTCCACTCGATCTCGACGAGCCTTGGTCGAGCAGAGCTGATCGAGGACAATGAGTCAGAGACAACCCGACTCCCGGAACCCTACTCGATCTCGAGTACCCCTGGTCGAGATCGACGAGCCATGTCCGGAGTCGACGAGTTGTGCCGAGCCGAGAAGCCGAGGACGAAGACGCAGACCACCTCTACTCGACCTCGACAAGATTTAGTCGAGATCGACGAGCCCCGAGTCCAGATCCGAGCCTATCGAGTAGAGCCACCCGAGAAGACCCAGTCGATATAGCCAGTCTACTCCACCTCGACGAGCCCTTGTCGACATCGACGAGCGCCAGGAGCCAAGTCCGAGCCACATCGAGCAGATCTAGCCGAGAAGTCCAGTCGACGAAGAATTGTACTCGAGGTCGACTAGACCCTTGTCGATGTCGAGTAGCCCAGTTTCCGCAGACGAGTCGAGTTAAGCAGTCCGAGTAGAATTGGGAATCCTTGGGCACGAAGAAATCCGAGAATGGCCGAATTCTATCCAAAGTTGATCAAGATCTATCATCATGGAAGGGAGATCTATCAAGACATGAAGACTTACCTATTTAGTTTTATCTTTTCCTTTTAGATTTATTTCCATAAAACAATTTATTTATCCTTTCATGTTTTAGATATAATTTTAGATAGAGATAGATATCTTCTTTCCTAGAATAGCTAGGGAATGAAGCCTATAAATAAGGCCCTAGGGGCTCAGTTTTATTCATTCCATATCACAATTCAATTTCAGAGACAATTAGTTAGTTCCACAGAGAAGTTTAGGAGTTCTAAGGTTTTTAGGGTTTTGGCTTTCTGCGAAAGTTGATTGTCGAGATTGTAATGGCTTTTGAATATAGTTGATGCAAGTTATTTCTTTTCAATCAATGTCTGTTATTGCGATGAGGCGTGAGTAGTCCACCCACTTCTGGGGCTGGGGTGAGCCCAACGGTGGCCATGTGAGGCGATGCGATAAAGGTCAGATCTTTTGTGCGATTCATCTTCTATCCCTATGAGCATGATTCTTTTGCGAGAGTTGAAGGTGATCCTTGTTTGTGTTATTGAAGCGAAAGTGATCTTAATGCAACTTGGATTAATTATGTGAAAAAGGGTTAGTAACAATTAGAGTTTATGCGAAAGCCTCTATATGCCTATTTGTTAATGACGAAAGTTATTTGATGGAAAGCATGATCTTTTGTGCCTTTATGTATTACTTTGCATGGTTATCGTTGTGGTGTTGATACCCTAGCTTTGGAAGTCTTTTAATATATTGAAGTTTATTTCTGTCAAATTTCTTAGTTCTGTCAAAAATCTAAAATTTTATATTTTTTGTTTTTAGTCGACCTCGAGTAGTGTCTTGTCGAGGTCGAGTAGAGGTTGTCGAGATCGAGTTGCCCTTGCCGGGTTTGCTTGTCTGCTGTGATTTTTGAAATTCTGTTGTCGACTGTTGTGGTCGATCTCAAGGAGCTGTTGTCGAGATCGAGTACGCCTTTGCTTTGCTTTTCGTTCTTTGCTTTGTTCTTTCTTTTCGTTTTTGCTTTGTTCTTTGCTTTCATTTTAGTTGCCCTTGCCGGATTTATTTGTTTCTTTCATTTCTGTGTTTCTGCTTTTCTGCTGCTTCTGTGAGAATTTACAGCTACCTGAGAACTGCTGACGTGCTTCCTCGTGGATTCGATCCTGATTTTCTCTTACTACAATGGGAGGAAGTCTTGTATTTATTTGCTGAGACAGGGAAGTCAATCTGAACTATATTTCATATTTATTTCAATACTCGATTTACTCCTGCAAAACAACAAATTGGCGCCGTTGCAGGGGAAGCTATCATTCGCGCCTTAGGTAGTCAGTTCTCACTTTTCTTTTGAGTTACTTCGCAGGTGTATGCGCCGTTCTGGTCAACCACCTGAGTTTGACACCTTAGATGATCCGGAACATGTCCTACACATCCATTCTAAACTGAAAAGAGGCATGGCGGCCGCAGAAACACCAGAACAGCTGATACAGAGGCTTAGGACAGAACTAGCCACCAAGGATACTGCTCTCGCCGCTGAGAGAGCAGGAAGGGAACAGGTAGAAGCCGAGCTTGTGTTGCGTAGACGGGAACATTGCGCTAAATGGCCCAAATCAACAATAACAAGTTGGTTCGACAATGTCCCCTTCTATGAGCCAGTCCACATCGAAAACCTGAACTCGACATATACACATTCTGGAGGAACTGATCCAGAAACACTAGCCGAAATCGTCTGTACCACAGAAACACAGAAAGCGGACATTGGTGCCCAGAGTATTACAAGATCGCTTTTACCTTACAAGGTGAAGGCCATCCCCGATGATTTTGAGCAACCGATGTTCATATTCAAGTATGGGGTCCTAGCAAAGTGGCATGAAGCTCCGCATGATGAGGTGGAAATATCGCTTCCCACTCCATCGTTTTGCTGTGGTGGAGACGCGGAACCGAGTCAACCTATGAAGCGGAAGAGGTATGATGATGAGGTATGCATATTTTCTTTATATCTTCCTTTATGCATGCCAGCTGGAGCCTAGGAAGATAAATGGGTGGAGTCATGGAGCATTCACTCAGGGAGATTTAAGCTTCTTCACATGATGCCCCCAGATGACATCCCGCAGAGCTGATCGAGGACAATGAGTCAGAGACAACCCGACTCCCGGAACCCTACTCGATCTCGAGTACCCCTGGTCGAGATCGACGAGCCATGCCCGGAGTCGACGAGATGTGCCGAGCCGAGAAGCCGAGGACGAAGACGCAGACCACCTCTACTCGACCTCGAAAAGAGTTAGTCGAGATCGATGAGCCCCGAGTCCAGATCCGAGCCTGTCGAGTAGAGCCACCCGAGAAGACCCAATCGACATAGCCAGTCTACTCGACCTCGACGAGCCCTTGTCGACATCGACGAGCGCTAGGAGCCAAGTCCGAGCCACATCGAGCAGATCTAGCCGAGAAGTCCAGTCGACGAAGAATTCTACTCGCGGTCGACTAGACCCTTGTCGATGTCGAGTAGCCCAGTTTCCGCAAACGAGTCGACTTGAGGAGTCCGAGTAGAATTGGGAATCCTTGGGCACGAAGAAATCCGAGAATGGCCGAATTCTATCCAAAGTTGATCAAGATCTATCATCATGGAAGGGAGATCTATCAAGACATGAAGACTTACCTATTTAGTTTCATCTTTTCCTTTTAGATTTATTTCCATAAAACAATTTATTTATCCTTTCAAGTTTTAGATATAATTTTAGATAGAGATAGATATCTTCTTTTCTAGAATAGCTAGGGAATGAAGCCTATAAATAAGGCCCTAGGGGGCTCAGTTTTATTCATTCCATATCACAATTCAATTTCAGAGACAATTAGTTAGTTCCACAGAGAAGTTTAGGAGTTCTAAGGTTTTTAGGGTTTTGGCTTTCTGCGAAAGTTGATTGCCGAGATTGTAATGGCTTTTGAATATAGTTGATGCAAGTTATTTCTTTTCAATCAATGTCTGTTATTGCGATGAGGTGTGAGTAGTCCACCCACTTCTGGGGCTGGGGTGAGCCCAACGGTGCCCATGTGAGGCGATGCGATAAAGGTCAGATCTTTTGTGCGATTCATCTTCTATCCGTATGAGCATGATTCTTTTGCGAGAGTTGAAGGTGATCCTTGTTTGTGTTATTGAAGCGAAAGTGATCTTAATGCAACTTGGATTAATTATGTGAAAAAAGGGTTAGTAACAATTAGAGTTTATACGAAAGCCTCTATATGCCTATTTGTTAATGACGAAAGTTATTTGATGGAAAGCATGATCTTTTGTGCCTTTATGTATTACTTTGCATGGTTATCGTTGTGGTGTTGATACCCTGTCTTTGGAAGTCTTTTAATATATTGAAGTTTATTTCTGTTAAATTTCTGAGTTCTGTCAAAAATCTGCAATTTTATATTTTCTGTTTTTTGTCGACCTCGAGTAGTGTCTTGTCGAGGTCGAGTAGAGGTTGTCGAGATCGAGTTGCCCTTGCCGGGTTTGCTTGTCTGCTGTGATTTCTGAAATTCTGTTGTCGACTGCTGTGGTCGATCTCGAGGAGCTGTTGTCGAGATCGAGTACGCCTTTGCTTTGCTTTTCGTTCTTTGCTTTGTTCTTTCTTTTCGTTTTTGCTTTGTTCTTTGCTTTCATTTTAGTTGCCCTTGCCGGGTTTATTTGTTTCTTTCCTTTCTGTGTTTCTGCTTTTCTGCTGCTTCTGTGAGAATTTACAGCTACCTGAGAACTGCTGACGTGCTTCCTCGTGGATTCGATCCTGATTTTCTCTTACTACAACGGGAGGAAGTCTTGTATTTATTTGCTGAGACAGGGAAGTCAATCTGAACTATATTTCATATTTATTTCAATACTCGATTTACTCCTGCAAAACAACAAAGACCCTTATCAGGACAACAACAAATTCAATGCTCTCTCCGGGATCGCTGGGGAATGTGACGTGGAAAAGGAAGATGATAAGTTTGAGGAGGTCATGGAGCCCAAGAAAGCTGGTGAAGATGGGATTTCCTCAGCTTTGAGTGACTCTAATCCTGAAAAGTTTTTGGGTGTTAATGTGATGCAAACTTCAACGACGAACAATGTGGTCTCCAATACGATTGTGCACAACAACCTAGCTTTTTCCTTTGTGAGCCTACAATCTGGTTTGTTGGCGGAGTCAACCCAAGAGAAGGGAACAAATAAAAAAATGAATAAGAAAAAGGGCAAGGATATTGTGCCATTGAATGCGATTGTGGTTGCTTCCAATACTAACCCAACTATTGAAGGGCCCAAGAAAAGACATAAAACGAAGATTATAGTTCAAGACTTATGGAACAGAGATTTACCGATTGTGCTCTTGAGGAGGACCTTGCCTTGTTCATTTGTGACCCATCTAATATGGAGGGGTGTCTGTAACCGATCAAGGACCGTTTTGGGGATGGTGCTTGGATGTCCAAGTCTAGGATAAAGTACCATGAATACCAGGGGTTCAAAGGATGGATAAGGAGGAGTCATACCGCAAGAATCTGGATTTAGATTAAGGCGTTTTCTTTCTATTTTTTATTTCGGCTCAATTTATTTGATTATTGTTTATCTTAATGAATATCTTATTGTGGAATTGTTTTGGCGCAGCGAAGAAAACCTTTTTATGGTCTATTAGGTATATCTACAAGCATCACTCGGTCAATATACTGGCACTGTTCAATACTCGGATCTCCGGGGAAGAGGCTAAAAAAGTCTGCAACAAACTTAATTTTGACAGGGCTGAACGGATTGAGGCAGTGGGCATCGCGGGAGGGATTTGTCTGCTGTGTAATGATGGTTTCTGTAATCTGGAAGTGGAATTTCTTATACATGACTATTTTGGAATGACGCATATTTGTGCATTATTTCTTGAATTGCTTATACATGGCTATTTTGGAATTCATTATTGATTTATATGCTTATACGCATGTTTTCCAAAGTTGATAAAAATGACCCCCATTGAATTTTTTGATAAATGTCATGAAAGCTTTAATTGAACTCGACGATGCAAAATTGGATTCATTAGAGATATAGCATGAAATTGCCTAGTAAAGGGAAGTCACAATGAAGTGCATTATTTTCTTGAAAACCGTGAAAGGAGGTAAAATTTGAAGTTACTTTTGACATGTTGCATGATAAAAGGATGGAGGACTTTATATTTCCATATAATGCTCATATTCTTATATTCCTAGCCTTACCTATACTTATGCATCACAAAAGCAATATTATGCCTTATTTCATATATTGCTCCACAAGATCTAAATATTTTCCATTCTTTACCTTATTTCCTATCCGGGTATTATGTTGAGAATGATGTTACATTATGGAGATTATCATATGGTGTTTGTGATGTTATATATATATATATATATCATATATGGAGTTTGGAAGGAAATTGTTTGAAAAATATGGAAAATTTAATGAGTGAGAAAAAAATCCGATCACCTCAGGAGATAAAGGTAGATCGACTCTGCTTGCTGAGATAATAGTTTGGCAAGATGGGACACATGTGAGGAGTCCAAAGCACTAAGTATCCGGGGCCATTCATGACCCCCATGTTTACGACTCGCGAGAAGGCAATGCTGAGGTTAGAGAGGTAAAAACATTATTATTGATAAAAGCATTATGAAAGGTGATGAATCTTATGGAGAAGGAATGTGGAAATTCAAGTTGAAAGTATTCCATTTCCCCGCTTCATTAGCACCACATTGCCAAAAATTGTCCACCTTTAGCCTTTTACTAATCTACTCCTTATTTGAGCTTAAATTAAAGTCCTCTTGATTATTAATGCTTTTTCACTTATGAATCGTTTTACATAACCCTCCTTTTGTGAGTAGATGTTGCTTTTTTAAATTGCACATGCATGGATTTGTGGCACTAGTACCTTTTCGAGGATGGTAATTGATTGCAGGGACATATGACAATGAATCTGATATGTTGAGAGTTTTGAATTCTTCCCCTCTATGACAATTAAAAGTATTGCTTGAGGAAAAGCAAGCTTAAGTATGGGGTGTTTGTTGTGAGCCTTAATTTCCATGCTTTACACTTACTTTTATATCGATTTCTGCATGCATTTCATACATTTGGGTTAGAATAATACAGAATCTATGTAGTTTACACTTATTTTCCAATTATGGAGGTCTACACAAGTTTTTGTTATATTTCGCAGAAATCGTACGCACGTTGGAGCTTAAAGGAAAGTTATGAAGAAGCTAAGGATAGTACAGCTGGAGGAAAGCCCACTTTTCGCCTTTCCTCATTTCAAATCATGTTTTGAAGTCTTCATGAGAGTTGTAGCCCTCAAAAAGAGCTTTCTAACGTATGGTCATATACATCAATCCGACGAACGAGGTCTCGGGAAAAGGCGTTTGAAGAACAGAGCAGAAAGCTGAAGAGCAAGAAAATCGAGTCGAAAATCACAGCTCGATATCGAGTACCTTAAGTCGATATTGAGTGCCCCACATCAAGTCAATATCTTGAAATCGAGTCAAGAAATCTGGGGCTGAGAGCTGATGGTCGATATCGAGTAACTCAACTCGATATCGAGTAACAACTTAGTCGATTTTCACTCCTGTTGGCCGATATTGAGTTGTTGAGCTGAAGACGTAGAAATTTCTAGTCGATATCGAGTTGCCTTACTCGATATCGAGTGACCTGCAGTAGCCGATTCCGAGCTTAACCGACTTCTTGTTTAGTTTCTATCCCGAATCCGATGGAGATATTTCCGAGACCAAATTCCATCAAGATCTATCAAGTGCTACCAAGAGGAGAAGATATTTACCTACATTAGATATATTTCCTTTAGATATTTATTTATTTATTTCCATGTTTTTATCTTAATAAATTAGATAGATAGATATAGATATAGATAGGTAATTTTTTCCTAATTAGAGGGGGAACGAAGCCTATAAATAGAGCCTATAGGGTTGGCTTTTTATTCATTCAATCACACAATTCCATTTCAGTTACAATTAGTTAGATAGAGAGAGTAGAGGAGAGAGCTTGTAGCCAAGAAGAGTTGGAGTTTGCGAAAGCGGTTTTGGCTTCGATCGGTTGTAAGTTTTGGTTATTTTTAATGCAATTTATTTTCCTGAAATCTTTGATGAGTTTCTTGATGATGAAGACCGAGTAGTCCACCAACTTCTAGAGTCGGGGTGAGCCCGACAGTAGCCATGTGAGGTGATGCGGTAAAGGTTTGATTTTTTTATGCAATTCATCTTCTATCCCTATGAGCATGATTCTTTTGCGAAAGTTGAAGGTGATCCTTGTTTGTGTTATTGAAGTGAAAGTGATCTTATTACAACTTGGATTAATTATGTGAAAAGGGTTAGTAACGATTAGGGTTTATGCGAAAGCCTCTATCTCCCTATTTGTTAATAACGAAAGTTATTTGATGAAAAGCATGATCTTTTATGCCTTTATGTGTTATTTTGCATGGTTATCGTTGTGGTGTTGATACCCTGATCTTGAAAGTCTTTTATTTCATTGATTTATTTCATAAAGTTTTGAGTTTGAAAGTTTCTGTCCAGCCGAAATCGAGTTGCCTTCTGTCGATTTTATTTAGTCGATATCGAGCATCAACAATCGATATCGACCAAGTTTTTCCCTTGTGTTCTGTTTATGTTTTGAGTCAATATTGAGTCACTGTGGTCGATTTTTTACTCAATATCGAGTAACAGCACTCAATATCGACCCAAGTTTTGTGCTTTGCTTTCTTTTCTGCTTTTCTCAGTTGTTTCTGTTTGTCTGTTTGATTTTCTCCCTGTGAGATTCATCCGCTGCCTGAGATCCGCTGACACACTTCCTCGAGGATCGATCCTGACTTCCCGCAGCTTCATCAGGAGGAGGTCTTGTAATCATTTGCGTGGGCACGAATTTGGTTTGATCTATTTCATTATATTTTGAACTCAATTTCCTCCCTACTACAAGTAAGAAGACTATTGGGGTCAAAGTGGTGTCTAAGCGGTTGGATAGAGTTATTTTCAACCTCCAAGGGCACCTTAACTGGCCGGAAGCAAGGGTTGGCCTTCTTCCCAGGTATTCGTCGAATCATTGTCCTTTGCTTCTCGAAATTGATCCTAACATCCGTAAAGACAAAAAAAGGGGGCCCATTTCGTTTTGAGGCGGCCTGGGTTACACATCATGACTTTCTCCCATTCATTGAGACGAAATGGAGCCATGATAGGCCGGTCTCTCTGGCGCTGCAAAACCTCCGTAATGACTTGAAAAGGTGGAACAAAGAAGTGTTTGGTAACATCTTCACGAGGAAGAATCTTCTCTTGGAGGCTTTGGACGAGGTCCAAAAACAACTCTCCATTAATGCTGATAAGGATATCCGTGAACAAGAGAAGAGAATAAAACACCAACTAGATGAAGTGATCGAACAAGAAGAGATCATTTGGATGCAGAAATCTAGAGAAAACTAGCTGGTTTTAGGTGACAAAAACTCGAAATTCTTTCATACTTCGATGGTGGTTAAGAGAAAATATAATATGGTGGAAGGTTTGTTTGATAAGGACAATAATTGGATTTATGACAAATTAGAGTTGGAAAAACTTGCCTTGAATTTTTTTGAGCTTCTTTACACCGAGGAGAATCTGAACGTGGTGATAGGTTGCATTGATGTTGATTTCCCAAGGTGAGATGCTGCTGTGTGGATGGATGTGTGCAGGGAGGTGTCAAATGTGGAACTTTGGAAAGCTTTCAAATTCCAACCAGTATTTTTTCATAAATGTTGGGAGGTTGTCGGACCGGCCTCGATCACTTTGGTTAAGGACTTCTTCTGTTCAAGTAAACCTCTCCCTAGGACTAACGATACTCTTATTACTTTTCTTCCAAAAATGGTAACGGATAAACCAGTTCCGTGGGATCAGCCTCTGTAATGTAGGCTATAAAGCTATAACGAAAGTTTTGGCGAACGGACTGCAACTCCTTATGATGAAGCTTCTGGACCCAATGAAAGGTAGTTTCCTTCTTGGAAGATTGATAACGAAAAATATTGTTATCGCACAGGAGGTGGTGCATTATATGAGGAGGAAACAAGGAGCTAAGACTGGTTATGTCTTAAACTCGATCTTGAGAAGGCATATGATTGGCTGAGTTAGAAGTTTATTGAAGAAACTCTTGAATGGGCTTAATTTCACTACAATTTAATTGGTAGGATATTGGAGCGCATTAGAAGTGCTTGGATGCAACTCTAGAGGAATCAGACATGGCGACTCGATATCCCCATATATCTTCATCCTTTTTCATGGAGCGCTGATGATGCATATTTTGTATAGGCATTATAGATAGTCTTAGGAGCATTAGAGTGTCCATATTGCATGTTTAACAAGCTAATTTGCATTCTTGATTGGTATTCGTAGTTCGGAATCTACCGTGTTTAGTGCTTATTTGTATATTATAAGATTCGAGAATAAAAGGTGGAGAAACCATGATCAAATGGAGCTAAGGAGAGCTAAGGAACTGGCCAAGACAAGCCAAGAAGAAATGGAGCAAGGAATCAAGGCATAAGATTTGAAACGACAGCGAGCCGCAAAAACTATCTACACGGTGAGCTGAACTTAAAATGCGATTTCTTAGGGTCTTGGATGTTTGATTGCCTAATATGACCATGTGTTAGAAAGCTCTTGACGAGCTCTATAGGTTTGTAAAATCACAGATTTTACCACGGTGAAATAGCCATCTGGCCACCGCGAAAGTACGACGCCCACCAATTTCCAAATGCGGTGGCCACCGGTTTTCCACCGACGCCCGCCGTTTATTCTGTTTTCAAAATCTGCGAGAGTGGCCCAATTCTATCTTTGTGTTGACGGTAGTAGGCTATTTATTAAGACATAATTTCAGAAGTTTATGAGGGATTCAAGCATTCAATAATTGACCAACTAAGAGATAATTAGAGGATTAAAGTTTAGAAATCCAAGTTACGTTATGAGTACTTAGGATTCTTATGGTTTTGACTATGATTCAAGACTTGGTTGGTTGAATTGTGAGTTTTGATTTCTATGTTATTCTTATAGTCATTTCATTATCCTTGCGCTCATATTGTTGATTGCATATATTCTCTCTCTTGACTGTACACATCGACAGAATTTGCATTCATGCTAGATTTTAATTGATTTGAAAGAAAAGTTAAGCCATAGTAACAAGCACAGGTAATTGATCCTTAAACAACATTAATTGATTTTGTAGGGTAATGACACTTGATTAAACATCGGATTCTAAGTTGTTAGGCCAGAAGTGACATACCTTGACGCTACATATGGGCTTAGAAGGGTTGGTACTGCCAAACATCCAAATACTTTGGGAATTTGTGTTATTCTATATTGATATCTATCCGTCAAAAGAGGATTGCCTAGGGAGTAAGGGATTGACATGTCTTAAAACGAATGTCTTTCTATTCAAACCAAAGTCGGAATAACATCAATTGCATTCATTGCATTAGAATAACTAGAGATTGAGTCAAGGATCAAGTAAACAAACCAATGTTGCGAATTGTATGCGAAACTAGGGTTGTGCGGTGGTAAAAAAATTATCGTACCAACCGATTACCAACCGTACCAATAGGACTTTGGTACCAAGTAGTCGGTAACCGATTGAATCGGTAACCGAAATCTCGGTACCGAAAGAAGTCGGTACGGTACACGGTATGGAAAACCCAAATACCGTGGTACCGTTGGTACCGATTATATATGTATTATTTTTTTAAAATAAAATATTTGATAAATGGTACAAAAAATTTGCGGTGCAATCGGTGCCATTGGTACCGTCGGTACAAAATAAAATATTGGATAAATGGTACAAAATATTTGATAAATGGTACCATCGGTACCACAGAGTATAAAACGTAAATTGATTATTGAAATTTGCAGTGTTGGTTACCACGATACCGACCTTCGGTTACCGAAAGTTTCGATACCAACAATATCGGTTACCGATATTAACGGTTGGTACGTGGTACAAAAAATTCCATACAAAATGGTATCGGTAGGGTACGTGGTAATAAAAAATCTACCATGGTACCGTATCGTGCCAACTCTATGCGAAACCGCTCTCTTCTTCTATCATGTATTCACTCTTACTCACATTCTTCATAGTTTATTTACATTTCTTATTGCCTATTTACATTTACATCTTCTCTTTACTTGCATATTAATGAATACACATTGCAATAGAAGTACTTGATTCTTTGTAGGTTCGACCCCTTACTTACACGCTATACTAGTTTGTTAGTTTGGGTTATTATTTCTTTGGCAAGGTGAAAACCATGACAGTTCATCCCGCCAAGCGCCTATCTCACACTATCAACAACATTGTGGAGAATGGATCTTAGAAACCTATCAAGATCTCAAGGTATGGTCCTACTCCTTCGCACATTTTTTTTTCAGACGCTATACTTCTTTTCATGCATATTTATCATATTTTATGTTTTATTTATTTTATTTTGTATTTTCGGAGTCTACACCTGGTTTTTATTTATTTCAGGCATTACAAGGGTAATATTGAGGAAAAAATCAAGATTTAATATGGAGCGGCAAGCATAATGGATCGGACTCGAGGAGCTAAATTGTCAAGTGCGAAAATTGCAAAATATGGGAGTTGGGATAGTTTTAATTATTTAATTTGATAGGTGATGGGAGGAAAACATGTCGGTGATCCGTCAAAGTAAAACTCAAAACTTTAACTAGTACAACAATAAGTAAGAGGTCGATCCACTGGGAAATTTGTTGTTCAAATATGATTTAGATGCCCATTAAGTAACCAAAGGGGGTTTTTTTAATGTAAAAGATCCGCCTTTAATCAAAACAGATTGATGAAAGCAAAAGTAAATGGTTTTGATTCAAACAATTATGAGAAACAGTTCTACCTACAATTTTCCACTTTATTTGGTTGAAACGATCCTTGTAACTTCTTCTTGTCCTATTTGGTTTCATATGAATGCCCTTGTTCCAACCTAATATAGTTACTAGTCATCGCAGTCCTAGAAACCCTTATCAATTAAACAATCCCTAAAGAAGGATTTAACCCAATTGATAGCTTTAAGTTCAGAGATTAACCAAGGTATTTGCAGTCTCTAAAGAGGGATTTAACAACACATCCAACTTCCTACTCATTCAATTAGTTCAACTAGCCTTAAAGGAACAAGTTTGTTACTCAGGTTAAGGATCACAACGAGGAATCTACAAAACCCTAGCAATTGAATTGATCTACAAAGTTGGCCAGACAAGATAGAACAAAACAATCAATCAATAAGTGTAAAGAAGTTGAAGCATTCAATCAAGGTAATTTAGGAACGAGAATTAGAAACTCAAAATCAATCCAAATAAAGCTTCAAATTGTAGGCAGAACAGATGAGTTTAGTTCCTCATAGAAAACATCGCTTAAACTCCAATTGTCTGATGAGAAAGTGAATAGAATAGAAGTGAATGCAAACTAGTAACATTCGACCTTAAAAGGGTTCAAGTCGGCCAAAAACGAAGTAACAAATAACTAGAGATCCATTAATCGAAACGTGGCACTCTAATATACAATGCAGCGACTGCGACATATGTGCTGCGGCCGCTGCACGCGTGATTGACCAATGTGCGCTGCTCTACTCCTCGCGGCGGCCACGACATGTACGCTGCGGCTGCGGCATCCTGCTAGCTACACACTTCGCTGCCAGAATCCAGGAGGAGCACCACATCTCTTGTTTCTTCTCTTCATTTCTTGCTTCTTGTATTCACTCCAAGGTCATTGCATCTCTCAATGGTCTTCGAATCCATCTCTGCATTATAACCACAAATTTGCGCAGAATCAAAATTATTCCAAAATAATCACAAGATGCAAATTAACTTCAAACCATTAGCTAAATGCAACCTAACTAGCCTAAAAATGCCTATAATGCCTATCTAAGATATGCATTATCAAATACCCCCACACTTAACCTTTTCTTGTTCTTAACCAATGATAAAATGAACATGGATCAATGCACCCTACAAGATATCCCTTCAAGTCTCAACCTTATCAAAAGCAAAATCATAGCCAGTGCAAACACAAACCAAGCAAACAAACCTCATAGCATGTATTCCAGTGATCAAAGCTTAGAAGTATACATCATACAACCTCACCGGAAGTGTGTGTTTCTCTTATGCTCTCATGTGTTTAGGCTTTACAGTACAACTCTCAACTCAATCCAAAATGCACTAAGCTCATAGAGATTGACCACAATATCACCAAATCTCCACCGAAATGTCATTACTTGCGGGACACAATAAAGAAGAAAAAAAATTGCGGCTCTTTTTTTTTCTTTTTGTTTTTTTTTCAATTTTTTTCTTTTTTTTCGTATTTATTTATTTATTTTCTTGCCTTGGTGTCTTCCTTACGCAAGGCGCAAACATGGGTGTCATGAATGGCCCCGGTCTATCAATACCTCAACTTACTAAATTAAAGTCCACTTGAACATCTTTTGATACGAGTTGCAAACATGAGCGTCATGAATGAACCCGGATACTCAATGATCAAGCTTTCTTCTTCAGTGTATAGTTTTCAACACCATTTTGCGCGAATCATACCCATGGGTGTCATGCGTAGACCCGATTACTAAGTGTATAAACCATTGCCACCTTATTTCAATAAATATACACAAACTAAAACAAAAGACTCAAAATATAAACATAAGCTCTGCAAGCAACAAACATTTGCGTCGGTCTTAAAAAATAGATACTGAAGTCAATGCCAATAGATAGCAACACAAGAAGAGTAAATCACACAATTGAGCAAAAAGAAATATAAATGATTCTAGATAAGGCTAAAAACATTCTCACAAGGGTCATGTTTGTAGGATTTCAATCATACTTTAGCTCAATCATACATGCTCAATTATATTTGTTAGCTCATGCTTCACATAAAATAAAAATATAGACATGGCCAAAACATCCAGAACTCCATGAGATTTATATGATTATGCTGAAATTTATATTAGAGGACAAACTAAGCCAGATGGGTATTTGAATAACATATATGAATGCAATGCATGATATTTTTGAAATTTTTTTTAATGCGAAAATAGACAGAAACTTTAAAAATGATTACAAAAATTTAAACATGGCGCAAATTTTTTAAATATGATCTAACTCTATGGACTATATACAGAATTCCCCTCCCCCACACTTAAAGTTTTCATTGTCCACAATGAAACAGTAAAGACAACAAAAATAAATCAAATGAACTTAGGGTGAAGGAAGAGGAAACAGACCACTCACTGTTGTTATGAGCCTAATTTTCCATGTTTTATATATCGATTTCTGCATGCATTTCATACATTTGGGCTAGAATAATACAGATTCTATGTAGTTTATGCTTAATTACCAAATTATGGAGTCTACACTAGTTTCTGTTTAATTTTGCAGAAATTGAGGCTTTTCACATCAATTCAGAGAAGGGAGGAAAAGTTCGAAGTTAACTACAAAAAGTCCGAGGTCAAGGATCAGCGCAACTAGGACAAATCGAGCAAAGAACGAGGAAAGAAGCACTCGACACAAGAGGTCGATATCGACTGCACTTGGTCGATATCGAGTGGATCACATCGAGCCGAAATTGCCAGAAATCGACCAGAAAGATGGAGCGGAAAAGGAGAGGTCGATATCGACCACATCTGGTCGATATCGAGTCAGTCTGGTCGATTTTCACCCAGAAGCCCAGGATCGAGTCAAGATCGAGTGAGGAAGAAGAGACAGGTTGATTTCAACCATGTCGGTCGATATCGACCACAAACCGGTCAAACATTCTCATGGGAACTGAGATCGAGTGTCTGAAGCCAAAGCTGAGAAGATGAGGTCGAAATCGACCATATTGGGTCGATATCGAGAGACCACTAGAGGCCGAAATCGAGTGAATTTGAGTCCGAGTGCTGAGCTGGCTTTCTTCCACATGAAGCAAGAGATATTCTATCCACTCAATCAATTTCTATCAAAGTCAAGAAGTTTTTATCCACATTAGATATAATTTCCTTTTAGATATATTTCTTTTATTTCCAAATTTAATCTTTAAGCATTAGATAGATGGATTTAGATAGAGATATAGTAGTTCTTTCCTAATTTCCTAGGGAATGAACACTATAAATAAAGCCTTAGGGGCTGAATTTTATTCATTCAATTTCAGACACAATTAGTTACATAGAGGTAGAGAGAGAGAGAGAGCTTGTTGCGAGGAGGAGCAAGAGAGTTGAGAGACGATTTGGCTTTGATTGGTTGTAAGCTTTCTTTGATTTTATTTAATGCAATTTAGTTCCCTTTTATTATTGATGTCTTTCTTGATGATGAAGAGCGAGTAGTCACCCAACTTCTAGGGTCGGGGTGAGCCCGACGGTAGCCATGTGAGGTGATGCGGTAAAGGTACAATATTTTGATGGGATTTCGTCTTCTATCCCTATGAGCATGATTCTTTTGCGAAAGTTGAAGGTGATCCATGTTTGTGTTATTGAAGCGAAAGTGATCTTAATACAACTTGGATTAAGTATGTGAAAAAGGGTTAGTAACAATTAGGGTTTATGCGAAAGCCTTTATATTCCTATTTGTTAATAACGAAAGTTATTTGATGAAAAGCATGATCTTTTATGCCTTTATGTGTTATTTTGCATGGTTTTTGTTGTGGTGTTGAAACCCTGATCTTAGAAGTCTTTAGTTTATTTGATTTATTTCATAAATTTCGAGTTCTGTCTGCGAAAAGTTGCGATTTTTAAGGTTCTGTGTTGGTCGATTTCGAGTTCTGTTGGTCGACATATTTGGTCGATATCGAGGGGTTTTGGTCGATATCGACATGTTTGAGTTTTATGTTATGTTTATGCTTTTCTCTATGTTTTACAATTTATCGACGTAGTGGTCGATATCGAGCGCTCTTTTGGTCAATTTTCTGCTGAGATATGGAACTGAAAAGGCGGGCGCTGACACGCTTCCTCGTGGATCAATCCTGACCGCCTTCTACTACAACGGGGGGAAGTCTTGTATTTATTTGCTGAGACAGGGAGTAAGTTTGCTTTATATTTTATTTATATTTCATACTTGACCATCCTCCTGCAGCAACAACTGTGGAGGCGGCTGGTAGGGCGGATACTGCGGGTACTGCATGCAGAAGTAATAAGCCTGCTCCCTCCTCATGTCCTCAATGTTGGAGGACAACTCTTTGACATTGCAATCCACGTCACTGAGCGTAAACTCGAGGGAGTCCTGGCAGATAGATAACTAATGCATCTGGGTAAATATGTTGTCGCGCCAGGCAGACTCATCAAAATAAGAACTAGGCCCCACAAAAGAGCCAACAACATACTGTGCACCATCCATCTGATAATCAAGCATAGGGTGATCAGGTGCACCCGCCTGCTCCTTCTCCTCATCAGCCTCATCATCATCCTCATCGCCATCAATATAGAAGGCAACATCAGTAGAGCCATAACGCAAGGCCCTAGGCAGTCGTAATATGTGGAATCCCCCAGGTCCTGCCTTCTAGATAAAACATGTCGCCTCTGAGCCCTCAAGCAAGTAGGCCCTCCTCAACTGATCCTCTATGTATGTAAATCCGTCAAACATAGGAACACCGCCCTGTGTCGTATCAATGAAGCGTCGGGCGACCAGAGTGATCATACCACCTAACCCAACTCTACACGCCGTCTTCCTCTGGATCCTCAGACAACTCTCCAGAAAAATCTCAACCTAGTCCGGAATTATAGGTGACTGGGAGAAAAGCTCCATAACCAAGGTAAGTCTCTAGTAGACACTTTGTTCACATCGCCCTGACCACTGAAAGCCATGGCCAGGACCTTGTGAACCAACCTCAAGCACGAATGGATAAACTTATAGTTGTACTCCCTTCTATGTCCATCAAAAGCAGTGTCAGTCCCTACATACCAGAAATCGTGTGTCCTCTGATCTGGCACATAGGCTGCCCAGTCCTCGGTGGGCTCTTGAGTAATACCAAAGGCATCTCAAAACTGAGCAAAGGTGCAGGAGTATCCCTAATCCAACAGGTGAAACCTAATGCGATCATCAGACACATCCAACATCGCTAGAAACTCCCTAGCTAACTCAGAATAGGTGGGGGCACTAAAATTCAGAAAAGTGCCTAAGCCCCCATGCGTGAGCATCTGGTGAGTACAAGCTAGCATTCCTAGTCTTTGTAATGTCGGAGCGTCGAAGAATTTCGTTTGCACGAACTTCTTCGAATCAAATTGCGCAATTGACGAACCATATTCAATAAATCTCAGCAGCAACAATCAACCCAAATAGATCCAAAATCTACCAGAAAGGTCAAATACACTACAAGCAGATCACTAAACCAAACCTCCAATCAACCAAACCAAACCAAATCCTCCAAACACAGGGCTCAAACTAACTAAGATAGATCCAATAAAAATGACAAGGAAAGGAGAGAGATAACTTGGCGGCGGTATACTCGGCGGCGGGCGTAGCAACTATGCGGCGGGCATAGCAGCGGAGGTGGCGGGTGAGCGGCGGGCGCAACGCGGCTTTGTAGAGCTTCCACCTTCCTTTTTGTACAGTGCCGGCGAAAGGGAAACCGGATCTAACACTAGGGGTGTTGTGGGTGTGCCGAAGGCAGTATGGTTGGATCCGGCGAAGGAGGGGTGCGGTTGTGATATGTGACGATGATCATGGTGTGGATTGAGGGGACCGGCAAGAAAAGGTTGAAGGTGACAATGGTGTCTAGAGGGTCGAGGGTTTGGTGATGGAGAGTTGGGAAAGTGACTGCAGAGTGGAGAGAGGTAGGGTTAAAGAAGGGGTCCCGGTTGAAGGTATTTTTTATTTAAAAAAAAACTTTAGAAAAAGGGAGAAGGGGTCACATGGAGAATGTATTTTTTGACCTGATTTACCCGATTGGCCCGGTGACCCGGTTGATTTATAATTAAATATAATTAAATTATTTTATATATAATAAAAATTTATCGCAAAATTATAAAATCATGATTTTTTTTAATTTTAAAAAGAAAAAATTGACAAACCCGAAATTGATCCGAAATGACCCGAAATCCGGTCAAACCCGGGTTATAGTCAATCCGAAAATACCCGGAACCCGTTTTACCTGGGACCCGTTTTACCCAAGACCCGAAGTGACCCGACCCGAACCCGACCCGAATGACCCGTTTGACAGGTCTAATATTATGGTTGCTGTAGGTGGGTCATGCGGCGGCCGCTGTAAGGTGGGTTTGCTGCGGGTATGGGAACCGGTCATGCGGGAGCCGCTGCACCTAGGCGGCGGCCGCGTCCTTTGCAGTAGTAGCTCCTCTCCTATTCGTTGACGTCTCGACCTCTCCTTTCCTTGTATGGTTTGTTCTAGGCAAAACAAAATCAAAGGAAAACAAAAATAAAAACTAAGGATGATTAAATGAAATGAAAAAAAAAACTTACTTCGGGTTGCCTCCAGAGAAGCGCCTTTGTTTCATGTCGTTGGCTCGACGTAATGGCCCTTGAGTGGCCTAATTGGTTGTTACAACAAGCACCAACTCCTCTTCGTCGTTCTGAGGGATGTTCTCAAAGTATAGCTTTACTCTATGACCGTTGACCTTAATGAGCTCATGAGACTTAGGCATTGTTCCAAAAATCGGCCTGGGCGGCCGCCTAGGCCCCGCCTAGACATTGGGCGGTCCTTGACCTTCGAGCCAAGGAGCTTGGCGGGCTTGCCTTGGCGGAGAGCTAGCTTGGCGGATTTCTGGGCGGGTCTGGGCGGGTCTAGGCGGTTTTGGGCGGGTCTAGGCGGGTCTGGGCGGTTTAGTTAAAAAAAGCAAATTCAAAGGTTTCAACCCAAATGAATATATAAAGTTTTAAAATATAACTTCTAGGTTGTTTTAGACTTTTATTATATTTTATATTATTATTATTTTCCCGGTTGAACAGGAAGCGTTATGATTTACGCTTATTGGCTTTGGAAAAGCTTGAACAATATGGACTATGAAGATTATCAAAGTTTATTAATTTATATATCCTTTATTAGGTCTTTGACATGACTTACAAATAAAAATACATGTTAAAATAAAAAGTCCGCCGAGACCCCGCCTACTCCGCCTAAACCCTTGAACCCACCTCTCCGCCGAGCATCCGCCAAGCGTTTTTTGGAACATTGGACTTAGGATCATAGAGTTCGATTGCTCCATGAGGAAATATCATTGAGATCGTGTAGGGCCCTTCCCACCTTGATCTAAGCTTTCCAAGGAAGAGCTTCAGGCGCGATTTATATAGAAGAACCTTGTCTCCTATCTTTAGCTCTTTCCACATGATGTATTTGTCATGCCAAGCTTTTGTCTTCTCCTTATAAATCAGTGCATTGTCATAAGCATCCAAACGCAATTCCTCCAACTCTTGCAATTGAAGCTTCCTGAACTCACCTACTTCATTCAACCTCATATTGTAATTCTTTACAACCCAGTATGCTTTATGTTGAAGTTCCACATGGAGATAACAAGCCTTTCAAAAGGCAATTCGATAAGGGGACATGCCAATGGGAGTCATATAGGCCGTCCGATAGGCCCACAGAGCATCATTCAATCTTACACTCCAATCATTTCTGTTAGGTGCCACTGTTTTCTCTCCAGAATGGTCTTAATCTTCCGATTTGATATCTCTGCTTGGCCATTGGTCGGAGGATGATAAGTTGTGGACACTCTCTACGTGACATGATATTTCCTTAACAGGGCACTAATGGTCCATTTGCAGAAATGTGTCGCTCTATCACTAATCAGAGCCTTAGGCACCCTAAATCTTGCGAAAATTGTGTCCTTTAGAAAATCTGCAACAGCTATGGAATCATCAGTTTTGGTGGCCTTTGCCTCCCCCCACTTGGAGACATAGTCCACCGCAAGCAAAATATAGATATTTCCAATGGAACTAGGGAAGAGACCCGTAAAATCAATACCCCAAACATAAAAAAAATCACAAAATATGACCGTAGTTAGTGGCATTTCATTCCTAGAAAATATGTTCCTAACCCTTTGACATCTATCGCAAGATTTATAGAAAGCATTAGCATCCCTAAACAAGCGAGGCCAAAAGAAACCTGCTTCTAAAACTTTCCTAGCAGTCTTTTGAGGACCAAAGTGGCCTCCACATTCATGAGCATGACAAAAAGTAAGGACAGATTATACCTCATTGTCTGGCAGACACTTCCTAATTACCTGATCAGCAAAATGTTTCCAAAGGTAGGGATTATCCCACATTCATGGCGAATCTTGTCCTTTTGAGCCTTCGTGAAATTAGGTGGAAATTCTCCAGTCACCAAGAAATTCACCATATTGGCAAACCTAGGGCGAGGAGTGTGGACACCCATCAACAATTCAGGGCATCGGGGCTTACCTCGTCAAAATGAAGCAAAGGAGACGAATCGGCAGCAGGCGACGATCGCGACATATATGCGGCGGCCGCTGCACCCTCTGTGGCTTCCTACAACTGTATGAACGAAATCTTATTAAAGAAAAATAGCATGTCGTAAGGAAACTCACCATGAATGGGTATTTGATCGTCAGGCTTGTCTTCTCCTTGGACAAGTCTGCTGAGTTGGTCAATGATAATGCATATTTCATATAGGCATTATAGGTATTACATTCTGACCTTGGATGGACATTGGGAAGAGCTTAAGAAGCATGTTTTGGAGCATATGGAAGCTAGATGAGGAGCTAAAGAGGAGCAAGGAAGCACGGCATTGGAAGCTATAGAAGACAATTGAGGAACGTCGGACACTGTATAGACGGCGCCTGCCGTTGCCCAGTTTTCCGAATACGCGCTTTTGGATCTGAAGACATTATTTTATATTATTCTATTCTATTTCCCACTAGGGTTTTGCCGACTCTTATGAGGCATCATTAGTTGTTTTCCACTTCCTTTCATTGGGAGGGGAGAGGAAGTAGTTGTTAGAGAGAGAATTGACCTATGAGTTGCTAAACTCATAGTTTCACCCGTGATTCGAAGACATGGTTGTTTGGATTGTGGCGATTTGATTCTATTTGACTATTCATGTTTGTAGTTATCATCTTGTGCTTAATTTATATTTGTGTTCCTTTCTATGCTTGATCAACATGTTAGGAATTGCATTTTAGCTATGAATTTGTTGTTGTTTTCTCGGTAGCAAACAAAGGTATTGATGATAGTGATGTCTCTTTGTCTTTGTAGTCAATGATTTCAATTGATCTATGTTGTGTAGATTCGATTAGGGCCGAGTTTGGTATGCGCCTATTAGTCTTAATTGAGTTGAGTCAATGTGCCAATTGGTCTTGATTACTTGAGTCTTTAATGCTATTCTTTAGTGATATTGAATAAGATGAGTGAATCTCTGCAGATCTCTCAACTTTAGTCAAGTAGACCTAGGAATATGAATAATTAATAGATCAATCCGAGGACCATGAATTCCAACCATTGTTAGAGACTTGCAGGTGAAATGTTCTTTCTACTTTGATATCAATTTACTTTGTGATCATAAATCTTGTTACTTTTACATCTTTGCTATTTGTTACAAATCATTGCTTTGCTATAAGAGTCTTTGCTTAGAGTTATTGAATAGGAAAACGCTTCTCCCTGGGGGTTCGAAACCAGACTTCATCGCTATACTAGTAGTTATTTGGTTTATCAAGTGATTGGTTGCATAATCTATTGGTTTGTGTTTAAGTTTGGATATTATTACTATTTGGCAAAGGGAGAAAGTGCCAACGACGTTCATCCCGCACCAAATTCTTGGCGCCGTTGTTGGGGAGAAGAAAGGAGTTTGTTTTTCTTTATCTCTTTCAATTACTCTTTACTTTGATTCTTTTGTGTCCTTGTATGGTTCAAACTAGATCTTCTAATTCATTGCCTTTGTCTTTTGATCCTGAGGTTGAAAGATCTCTTAGGTTGAAGAGGAAGCTTGTGTTTGAGATAGACGAGGAGATGGCAGAAGACGGTGTTGTAGATCCGCCAAGAAGGACCTTGAGAAACCTTAAGGAACCTAATTTGAAGTCTCAACCACTTGCAATTAGTCTTCCTGATCTTCCTGAGGGTTCAAGATTTGAGTATAAGTCGAATTGGTCTTCTATTTTGCCTTACTTTCATGGATTGCCTGGGGAGGAACCAAAAAAGCACCTTACTACCTATGTGAGCGTGTGTAATAGACTGAGACCCCAAGGTCTGAACGATGACCAATTGATGTTGAGTGTGTTCCCCTTTACTTTGAAGGATTCTGCAAGCGATTGACTTTATTACCTACCCCCAAAAAGCATTACTACTTGGGTGCAATTGAAGAAAGCTTTCCTGCAAAAGTACTTTCCTGCGACTCGGCTCAACAAACTTAAGAAGGAGCTATCCAGTATTGAGCAATCACCTACGAAGAGTCTTTATGAGTATGTTGATCGGTTCATGAAGCTTAAGGTTAGTTGTCCGCAACATGGTATACCTGATGATGATCTAGTGCTATATCTTTATGAAGGCTTGCTTTACACCGATAGGAGTTTCATCAATGCTACTAGCGGAGGAGATATTTTGGATAAAACACCTCAGGAAGCAATGCAGATTTTTGAAGGGTTGGCTAATGCATCGTAACAATATGGGAGACACGAAGGAGTAAGATGAGTTCATAAGTTGGATAGTTCGAGATATGGACACAAGGATGATATCGATAGGCTTATGGAGATAGTGAACAAGATGGCTATTCAAATAAATAATAAGTGTCCCTTGATTCAGGAGGACACCGCTGAAGTGAATTCTATGGATTATGGACCTCGCTGCAACTTTGGTAACAATTACAATCAGGGATACAATTCAAACTACTAAAGTGGATTCAATGGTAGAGGCCAGGAACAACAAGTTCCTTTTCAGAGAGGAGAATTCGAGAATTGTCCTAGAAACACTCAACAAGAAGATCGAGATGAGACATTGAGGTTGTTAGACCATCTGCAGCCATAAGGTTACCTCTTATCCAATTTTTTTCCTCTCTCCCTATAATATTTTGACACCTCATTTATTTTTTCTTTTAAATAATTTTCCACTTTATCAACCTCTTTCTTTAAGGTTTTTATATTTTTACGCCACAACCATGAGTTTACCTCATTCATCTCTTTTTCCCATTTATTTATACCCACTATATAATTTCCACTAATCATAATATTATTAGTTAAATAGAACACATAAAAATAAATAAAGCAAAATGCTTTTGCACATGATCCAAGGCACTTCCTACCTCTCTACACCAAGGTAACCCCTTTTCTCTCTTTACCTTAAGGTTTTGCCTACAACCACGGGGTTACCTTTTAGCAACCTTAAGGTGAGAAACACCCATAATTGCTCATGCTCTTATTAGACAAGAAGAGTGTTCAAGAAAATTTACTGAGTCAGATGGCTAAGGAGATTGGTGAATTGAAAGCGAAAGATTCAGGGAAGTTACCATCGCAGGTGGTAGTGAATCCGAAGGAGAATGTTAGCGCCATGATCCTTAGAGGAGGTAAACAAGTGAATGTGCCCACTATGAATGTTGAAAAGCGGCATAGGGAAGAAGTTGATTTGGGAAATAAGGGGGAAGAGATGGAATTGAAGACGCATTGCATAGACGGTGCCCGCTGTTGTAGGGAGGAAATCAAGTTTAAAATATAATAAAATAGATCAAACCAGATTCATACCCACGCAAATAATTACAAGACCTCCACCTGATGCAGCAGTGGGAAGTCAAGATCGATCCTCGAGGAAGCGTGTCAGCGGATCTCAGGTAGATGTAAATCTCACATACAGAAAGACAGAAATAACAAAGAAAAGCGGAAAATAAAGCAAAGCACAGAATTTGGTCGATATCGACAACGGTCCTCGATATCGAGTACATAAATCGACCAACATTAGCCAAAATCGATGAACAGAAACAGAAATCAAAGCAGACAACTCGATGTCGATAACAATTCCTCGATATCGACAAAACTTGCTCGATATCGACAAAAACTTCCCGACGTCGAGTAAATACAGAAACTTTAAATTACAACCTTTTCAAACATATAACACGGATTTTGATGAAATAAGTCAATAAACTAAAGACTTCCAAGATCAGGGTTTCAATACCACAACGATAACCATGCAAAATAACACATAAAGGCATAAAAGATCATGCTTTTCATCAAATAACTTTTGTTAATAACAAATAGGAAGATAGAGCTAGGCTTTCGCATAAACCCTAATTGTCACTAACCATTTTCACATAATTAACCCAAGTTGTATTAAGATCACTTTCGCTTCAATAACACTAACAAGGATCACCTTTAACTTTCGCAAAAGAATCATGTTTGCAGGGATAGAAGACGAATTGCATAAAAAGATCAAACATTTACCGCATCACCTCACATGGCTACCGTCGGGCTCTCCTCGACCCTAGAAGTGGGTGGACTACTCGCTCTTCATCATCAATAAAGACATTAATAATAAAAGGAAATAACTTTGCATTAAAATAAACTAACAAAAAAAGCTTACAACCAATCGAAGCCAAATCCGCTTTCGCCTTTCCAACTTCTCTCGCCACAAGCTCTCTCTCTACTCTCTCTATGTAACTAATTGTGTCTTGAATTGAATGAATAGAAATCAGCCCCTAAGGCTTTATTTATAGGCTTCCAATCCTTGCTAATCAAGGTAAGAAAGTCTATCTATATCTATTTATCTACTTACTTAAAGATCAATAATGGAATAAAAGAATTAAATCAACTAGGACTATATCTAATGTGTGGATAAATCCTCCATGGAGTTGATAGATCTTGATGGATTCTGATAGATTCGGATCCCAACAGCCCAACTCGACTCGGACAGGCCAACAACGTCACGCGGCCCAGAGCACTTTTGCTCGATATCGACAAAAACTCGACATCGAGGAACTTTGGGTGTCGACTTGGCTGGCCTGTCTTTCTCGAGCAACCTCTCCCCGACTTGGCTCGGACATGTGCCTTCGGTTTGGTCGATATCAAGGAATTTCCTCGACATCGAGGAACTGCTGCTCGAGTTGTCTTGCTCCTCTTCTCGGCTTCTCGATCAGCTTCTGGACGGAATATCGACTTGGGTTTTCCTCGACATCGAGAAATTTCCTCGACATCGACGAACATCTTCAGCTCATAGCTTCACTTGTCGATTTCTGGGGTCTTTACTCGATCTGGGCTTCCTCGATATCGACTAAAATTCCTCGATATCGAGTAAGTCTCTCAGCTTTCTGCTCTTCTCTTGAAACACACTTTCCCTAGTCCTTGTTCCTTGGATTGACGCATATGACCATGCGTTGGAAAGCTCTTTTTGAGGGCTACAACTCTCATGAAGACATCAAAGTTTGATTCAGAACAAAGAATGGTGAAAAATGGCTTTTTCTCCAGCTGCACCATTCTTAGCTTCTCCACGGGTTTCCTTTAAGCTCCAAAGTGCGTCCGATGTCTGCGAAATATAACAAAAACTTGTGTAGACCTCCATATATTGCAAATAAGTGTAACCTATACAGATTCTGTATTATTCTAACCCAATATGCATGAAATGCATGCAGAAATCGATATAGAAGTACATGTAAAACATGGCGAATTAGGCTCACATCACCCGCCGCCTCCTCCAGTGACGAATCTGAATTCTGACATTGTTCACTCCCCGAAGAAATCTTCTAAAGAGTGGTCTCCTGAGGTTTCAAGACCTGCACCACTCTTTCCACATGCCTTCAGATCTGACCGTAAGTGGGAAGATGAACAAATTCTTTATGACACCTTTTCTCATTTTGAGGTAAATATTCCACTCTTCAATTTGATTGAAACTTTGCCTCACTATGCGAAATTTTTTAAAGAACTATGCACGATAAAGCGCAAGTAAAGGATGCGGAAGAATAAAAAGGTAAGTTTGAGTGAGAATGTTTCTGCTTTGCTTCAGAAACGATTGCCTGAAAAGTGCGGAGATCCAGGTATGTTTACTATCCCATGTACAATAGGTAATGCTAGCTTCACTAAAGCTATGTTAGACTTAGGTGCTTAAATTCATGTTATGTCTTATAACTTGTACATGTTTTTGGGTCTCAATTCATTGTCTGAAACTGGTGTTACTATACAACTTGCTCATCGTTCTAGTATTAAGCCTAGAGGAGTTGTTGAGGATGTTTTGGTTAAGGTGAATGATTTGATATTTCCGGCCAATTTCTTCGTTCTAGACCACGAACAAGGATGTTTTGGTTTATTAGATGCTTCTGTTGAAACTGAATATATGAATCTTGAATTTTCTAACAAAGATGAAATTGGATTAGGGAAAGATGACATTGAGAAGAAAATTGAGAATTTGTTTAAGTCAAATGAAAATGTATATAATTCAAATGATTCTATTGCTATTCCCTATGAGAAATTGATTTCTAACAATGACGAGGTTTTCGAAATGGCAGCACAACCTCCAGGAGTAACTCATTTCAAGAAGGAATCAATCGATGTAATTGATGGATATGTTGGAGAAGTTCATAAAGTTCCACCTCTTGTCTTGAAAAGGACAAGTGTGGGGGATCTTGGTGGAATAGCTTGATCAAGAAATGCATCACGTCGAGCCAAAGACGTGAAAAAAAGGCGCTTCTTGGGAGGCAACCCAAGGTAGTTATGTAATATTTTTATTTTTGCAATTAGTTTTCAATTCAATAAAGTAGGATCAATTGTGTCGCAGGATTTCGGAAGTTACGGTAAGTTGCGACATGTGTCGGATTGAGTTTGGTTTAATTTGGAAGAACGGAGTCACTTTCTGTGGACACGGCGCCCACCGCCCCAGCCTCGGCGCCCGCCGCCCCTCTGTCCGCCCGACGAGTCCGAATTTTTGTAAACTTGGAAGGGAAGTTTCTATCTTTCTTATTTTGGGTTATTTTTCGTTTTACGTTAGTTTATGGTTATATCTTTTTAGGATTAGACTATATTATTTTTATTTTGTTCTAGGATTAGATTATTTTCTTTCTATCTTAGGTTAGCATTTTATCTTTTATCTATTTTCTATCTATCTTAGGATTATATTTTTCTTTTAAGGACAAGTTTCCTTATTTTCTAGGATTAGTGGTTCTATCTTTTCTATTTCTATTTTATCTAGTTCTAATATTTTCCTATTTTTCTTGTTGACAGATATTCATTCCAACTCACCATATAGTGCTACTCCCTATTGTGAATCATTCAAGCTTGCTCAATGAATCTACAAAACCCAAAATCCTACTGGAATCCATTCCAAATACCTAAAGGCTTGTGTTTCAATTGATTCTATCCACCAAAACACTTTCCACCATTACCCTACATCCACAAAATTCAATTTTTCCATTCCATTCCCCTACCAACCACCAAAGAACCCTTTGAAACCAAGTTGTTCGTGAAACTTTCGATTTTGGAAGAGTGGACGTCGGTTTTCCAATGTTTTCACTCGGATTCATGGTTCTGCATACACGGCGCCCGCTGCCGCTACAACGAGCCCATCTTTTGGTCGTTTGCATGGTTTTTCCTCCGTTTTTCCTCAAGGTTACATTATGTCGTCTACACCTATCAAGAAAGATGTGCCAACTTATTTTGATAATACTGATGTGCTATGCTTGAATGTACTTGGAAATCACACCTACACGTCTACGATGTTCTTTGACGAAATCACATTGAAACGGTTGGGCCTGTTTGATTCGGTGGTCGCTTTGATGACACATGGAGGGCTACGTGATTTTATTGGTAGAAGGGCTCCTACCTACCCTTGCTTAGTTAAGGAGTTCCTTACTACTTTGGAGGTAATATCGCCCAAGGATGTTCGATTTCGATTACAAGGAAGAGCCTGTAATTCCTCATATGTTGCGATGGGAGTTGCTTTCGGCGTTACAAAGAGATGCTTTAGGAAGTGGAATAATGCCATTCGTGTTCTTGATTTAGCAGAGATTTGGAGGAGTCTGACAGGGATGCTTGAGAACTTCAAGGATTTCAAACTAGATGGTATGATTACTCATCCCGATCTTGGTGTGATTGATTTCATATATTGCCTGACTCCTGAGTCTATTATTTTTGAGGATGTGTGAGAGGGTTCGTGGCCAGCGCAACGAGAATTATCCTCTTGTCACCCCTTTTGGAGGCATGATCACACTTCTGGCTATGTTTTATGGTATTGATGTTAGTTCACTGCAGCCTATGAGTCATTCTTGTACATGGGACATAGATGCTCTTGTGTCTGCACGGATATTAGAAAAGTTGCAGTTGTCATATGCTCTTAAGAGATTTCGTTGGTTATCTGGACCCTAGCAGTCTAATCATCAATATCTGCCTACTATTTTACCTTTGAGGCTGAAATTGGTTGACTTTCGCCGAAGCCATGTTCCAGTTGCCACTCATTTGCGGAAGCCGGATGATCCTATGACCCCTGCGAGTAATGTTGAAGATATGCAGATCGAGATGACACCGCCTACAGTCCAAGATGACTTGCACGTTGCATGCTTAGAGAAGAAATTGACTGAATTTGAGAAGCAGCAGGCATACGAGTTGATGAAGCTTATAAAGTCCCATGTGATTCTGGTTGGGAAGATCGATCAACTACATGAGACTTGTCTCTTATTGATGGGTTTGATCAATAAGCGGTCTGGACCCCAGACCCCGCCTTCACAGTAGTAGGTTATCCATTTGCTTCTTTCAAACCCTTGATTTTTATATTTTTCATTGTTCCTTTTTGTGTTTCTATGCATTGAGGACAATGCAACATGTAAGTGGGTGAGGGGGGGGGGGGGGGGGGGGGAATGAAGCAAATTAGTTAGGTTAGTTCATGTTTGAATTTCTATTTTTGGATTTTTGTTATTTCCTTTATGTTATTTCTTTTATGTTATAGAAAATGTCAAAAATGAAAAGAAAAAAATTGGAAAATGTCGAAAAAATGAAAAAAAAGGGAGTCTTGTTTTGTTGTTTTGCGTATTGTGTTATCAAAGATTTCCATCTTATTTGACTTTATACTGGCATGATCTTATAAATCCCATGGAATTCTAGAATGATTTGATCGTATCTTGAAAATTGGTTTTTAGTGAAATATGATTAAGTATATGTAATTGAGCATGTATGATATGAGTTTGGAAATATGCTTGAAATTCAACAAAAATTTGTCCCAGTGAGATATTTTTGGCCTTATAAGGGATACATCTTTATTCCCTTTGCTTTTCTTGTGTGATTTACTCTTCCTATGCATTTATCATTGAAGTATTGCCATGGTTATCTATTTTCAAGGTCGATTATATACATGTTCATTGCTTAATAAGTTGAAATGATAGATGCAACTTTTTAGCAACATATTTATCCATGTCTACGTTATGTTATATCTTGCTTTGAAGCCAATTTGATCCTTTAGCCTTTTTATTGATAGCTCCACAAAACTATTATTCGTAGCCTATGATGAGCCTTACCCTTATTCCAAGGGAATTGAGATTTTGAGTGGGTTATGGAATTTATTTTGGAGATTGAAGAGAATGAAGCTAAAGTGTGATGTTATGGTTTACGGTTTTGAGAAGATGTGCTTATTTAGTCCGTCGTTCTTATATATGCATTCAAATTTCATGTATTTTGGCTCAAGAAAGAAAAAAAAAAAAGAAATCCAAAAAAAAAAGACCGAAAAAAGAAAAAAGAAAAGAAGAATCAAATAGCCATTTATCTTATTTTGCATAATGAGGAAGAATTGGATGTATGTTGGTTATGAGTCTTAGTAGTTGGGTGTTGAGATTGCATGATATGTGAGATGATGAGATGAGATGAGATTTGATGAGTTAAGAGATGTTTTTGTAGTTATTTTGATGATATTGAGAGATGTTGTGGATTTGTGAGCTTGATGTTATTGAGTTGGTTTGTGTTATCTTGGGAGTTTTGGAATCTTATTTTCCCAGAATTTATTGCACCACATGACAAAATGCAATTCCTTGCCCTTATGTTTGTACCATGCCCCATTACAACCCTGCCGAATGAAATCTTCTATGAAGGTTTCCATTTAGCAAAATTCCTCTTGATGTCTTTATTTTTGCATTGACGTATCCGATGTAGATTTTGCGATATAAATGTCAATATTTGAGTTGATGCTTGTATATGGAATTGAGGTGAGTGTGTGATTAAAGCCTAAACACATTTTATCCTTGGTAAGGTTGATTTTTGAGTATGCAAGCAACTTGATCTCATATATACTTGTGATGGCGTTTATATGTTTGATTATATTTCCACTCTTGATGATTGTTGACTAGGCAGGAGTATGTCGAGTATTGAAATAAATATGAAATATAGTTCAGATTGACTTCCCTGTCTCAGCAAATAAATACAAGACTTCCTCCCGTTGTAGTAAGAGAATAGTTAGGATCGAATCCACGAGGAAGCACGTCAGCAGTTCTTAGGTAGCTGTAAATTCTCACAGAAGCAGCAGAAAGGCAGAAACACAGAAAGGAAAGAAACAAATAAACCCGGCAAGGGCAACTAAAACAAAAGCAAAGAACAAGCAAAACAAGAAAAGACAAAGCGAAACAAAGCAAAGCAAAGCACTGGTCGATCTCGACTACAAGCTCCTCGAGATCGACAAAGGCAGAAAAACAGAAACTTCAGAAAGTGAAAATCGACGACAACAGAGAAAACTTCAACTCGACCTAGACCAGTCCTACTCGAGATCGACCACAGCTTACTCGATCTCGACAAAGCACTACTCTATGTCGACAAGAAAGACAGAAAATATAAATTGCAGAATTCGAACCAAAACTCAGAAATTCGACAGAAATAAACTTCAATATATTAAAAGACTTCCAAGGCCAGGGTTTCAACACCACAACGATAACCATGCAAAGTAACACATAAAGGTACAAAAGATCATGCTTTCCATCAAATAACTTTCGTCATTAACAAATAGGCATATAGAGGCTTTCGCATAAACCCTAATTGTTACTAACCCTTTTTCACATAATTAATCCAAGTTGCATTAAGAACACTTTCGCTTCAATAACACAAACAAGGATCACCTTCAACTCTCGCAAAAGAATCATGCTCATAGCGATAGAAGATGAATCGCACAAAAAGATCTGACCTTTATCGCATCGCCTCACATGGCCACCGTCGGGCTCACCCCAGGCCCAGAAGTGGGTGGACTACTCACGCCTCATCGCAATCGCAGACATTGATTGATGAAAAGAACTAAATTGCATTAAAACTATATTCAAAGCCTTTTACAATCCTGGCAATCAACCTTCGCAGAAAGCCAAAACCCTAAAAACCTTAGAACTCCTAAACTACTCTACTGGAATTGAATTGTGTGTGTCTTGGAATGTTTATTGAATGAATAAAACTGAGCCCCCTAGGGCCTTATTTATAGTCTTCCTTCCCTAGCTATTCTAGGAAAGAAGATATCTATCTCTATCTAAAATTATATCTAAACCTTGAAAGGATAAATAAATCGTTTTATGGAAATAAATCTTAAAAGGAAAAGATAAAACTAAATAAGGTAGGTCTTCATGATGTTGATAGATCTTGTCTCCTTGGATTGAACTTGATGGAATCGGATAGAATTTCGGCCAAATCGACTCCTTCGCGCCCAAGGAATCCCAAGTCGACTAGGACAGCTCTCGACGACACGTTTCTGGACTCGGGACTACTCGACCTCGACCACGGCTCATCGACCTCGACCAGATTGGTTCGTCGACTGGACTCCTCGGCTAGATCTGCTCGATGTGGCTCGGACTTGGCTCCTGGCGCTCGTCGACCTCGAGTAACCCTTGTCGATGTCGAGTAGGAATGGGTCATCGATTAGGTCTTCTCGGGTAGGTGTGCTCGACAAGAATCGGACATGGCTCGGAGGTCTGGTCGATCTCGAGTAGCCCTACTCTGTATCGAGTAGGATTCGTCGACTGGCTGGCTTGGTATGGTGGCTCTGCTCGACAAGGCTCCTAGGCGTGGTCGATCTCGACTAAGCCTCGTCGAGATCGAGTAGAGGTGGTCTGCGTCTTCGTCCTCGGCTTGGCACAGCTCGTCGACTCCGGACATGGCTCCTCGATTCCGACCAAGGCTACTCGACATCGAGTAGGATTCCGGGAGTCGGGTTGTCTCTGGTGTCCTCGATCAGCTCTACTCGACCAAGTGTGCTCGACCAGGGCTCGTCGAGATCGAGTAGATGCTAGTCGATCTCGAGTAGAGTTCTCTCAGCTTTCTGCTCTGTTCTTGAAACGCACTTTCCCGAGTCCTCGTTCGTCGGATTGACGCATATGACCATGCGTTGGAAAGCCCTTTCCGAGGGCTACAACTCTCATGAAGACATCAAAGCTTGATTCAGAACGAAGAATGATGAAAAATGGCCTTTTCTCCAGCTGCACCATTCTTGGCTTCGCCATGAGTTTCCTTTAAGCTCCAAAGTGCGTCCGATTTCTGCGAAATATAACCAAAACTTGTCTAAACCTCCATGTATTGCAAATAAGTGTAAACTACACAGATTCTGTATTGTTCTAACCCAAATGTATGAAATGCGTGCAGAAATCGATATAAAAGTAAGTGTAAAACATGGCAAATTAGGCTCACAACAAACACCCCATACTTAAGCTTGCTTGTCCTCAAGCAATACTTTTAATTGTCATTCAGGGGAAGAATTCAAACTCTCAACATCTTAGATTCATTCTCATATGTCCCCAGCAATCAATTACCATCCTCGAAAGGTACTTATGTCACAGATCCATGCATGTGCAATTTAAAAAGCAACATCTACTCACAAAAGGAGGGTTATGCAAAAACATTCATAAGTGATAAAGCATTAATAATCAAGAGGACTTTAATTTAAGCTCAACAAGGAGTAGATTGGTAAAAGGCTAAAGGTGGGCAATTTTTGGCCATGTGGTGCTTTTGATCCGGGGAAATGGACTATTTCCAAATTGAATTTCCACATTCCTTCTCCATAAGATTCATCACCTTTCATAATGCTTTTTCTCAATAATAATGCTTTTACCTCTCTAACCTCAGCACTGCCTTCTCGCGAGTCGCAAACATGGGTGTCATGAATGGCCCCAGATACTTAGTGCTTTGGACTCCTCACAATGTGTCCCATCTCTCCAAACTATTATCTCAGAGAGCAGGGTCAATCTACCTTTATCTCCTGAGGTGATTGGATTTTCTTTCACTCATTAAATTTTCCATATAATTCAAACAATTTCCTTTCCAAACTCCAATAATGTTAATAATCACAACAACCATATAACATCTCTATAATGTAACATCATTCTCAACATAATCCCCGGATAAGGTAAAGAATGGCAAATATAAGATCATGTGGAGCAATAATTGAAATAAGGCATATTATGGCTTTTGTGATGCATAATCATAAGTATGGCTAGGATATAAACAATGAGCATTATATGGAAATATAAAGTCCTCCATCATCTTATCAAGCAACATGTCAAAAGCAGCTTCAAATTTTACCTCCTTTCATGGTTTTCAAGAAATAACGCACTTCATTGTGACTTCCCTTTACTAGGCAATTTCATGCTATATCTCTAATGAATCCAATTTTGCATCGTCGATTTCAATATAAAGCTTCCATGACATTATTCAAAAATTTCAATGAGGGACATTTTTCAAAACTTTGGAAATCATGCATCTAAGCACATAAATAAATAATGCATTCCAAAATAGCCATGTAGCAATTCAAAGAAATAATGCACACGTAATGTCAAATATGGCAAATATGCATAAAGTAAGCCCTTCCCCCACCCCATACTTAAACATTACAGTGTCCTCACTGTATAAAAATAAGGTAAGGGTAAAGAAAGAAACTCACAAGACATATGTGTAGAGCCTCAAAATTTCGAATGGAGCACCTCCTGGCCGAGTAAGACTTGGTTCTATCCATTGACCTGAAAAGTAGAAGACATATACCCACAATAGCAAAACTAAAAGTGTTCAAAACCAAAAACAAAAACAACAAAGTCTCAAAAAGTCCTAAAAAGTCTATGTACATGCTCTAGATTTTATAGTCGCTAGGCCGACTTTCCATTAATGCTCAAGGTGGCATCTTCAGGGCCCATGTAGCTTGGGCCTCAAATAGGACTCCATTCTTGTCTATCAGCTGTAATCCTCCAGAATGGATCTTGTTTACCACGAACGGTCCCATCCGCTTCTTGTTGAATTTGTTGGGAAACCAATGATCCTTTGATTTAGAGACATAGAGCTTGTCTCCAACTTCATATTCCTTAGGCTCGTCATTGGATGTCCTGCACAATCGCACATACCAAGCCAGACCTCTCACATGTATAGATAAATCTTTAATGGAAATAGGTGAAGAAAGATCCATACCTTGACTTACCTTCGCAGAGACGGAATCGGGAACCACTGTATTTGGTCGATCTCGACTAGGGCTAGTCGATCTCGACAAGACTGCAGGCTCTGGTGGTGATCTGGTCGAAGATTCAGAAGTCGACGAAAGACAGGTCTTGTCGATCTCGACAAGCTTGGTCGACCTCGACAAGGGTTCCGCTCCTGGTGGTTTGCTCATCGACGAAGGCGGATCTGGTGGAGCCGAGTGGTGGTCGACCTCGACAAGCCTACTCGAGGTCGAGTCGACTCCGGACATGGCTCCTCGATCTCGTCGACTCTGGTCCTGGAGTCACCGTCGTCGAGGAAGGTGGATCTGGGCTCCTCGTCTGGTGGTCGATCTTGACAAGGGTGGTCGAGATCGACGACGATCCTGGCTCTGGTGGTCAACCTCGACAAGTCTTGTCGAGATCGACGAGGCCGGTTTGTCTGGTTCGCTGCTCGACGATGCTGGTGCTGGTGGAGTCGCCTTGGTCTGGTCGAGATCGACTAGGGCTCTACTCGATGTCGAGGAGCCTTGATCGATCTTGACCCCATACTTAGTTCCTGTCAAGGCATCCGAAAAATAATTAATCCACAACGACTTACCTTGGTCCGTGTCGATTGGATTCTCTGTGTTTTCCTTGAGGATTGCCATGATCTCCTCCACCTGGGCCTCCATGTCCCTCTTTTCTATCTCTTCAGGGGTCATATTTCTGACCTTGGGTTCCCCGCAGGTGATGTAGCCAGTTGAGATAGATTTGACCTCTTCCATTGGACCTGTATGCCTTTCAGTTTTATTAAAGGAATACTCAATTACCTCATCGCTGATGTTAAAGGTGAGCACTCCTTTCCTTACGCTTATGTTGGCATCCACCGTCGCCAAGAATGGCCTTCCTAAAATAATTGGACAAGTAGGATCTTCTTGCATATCAACTATTAAGAAATCAGCAGGGACGAAGAATTTACCTACTTGTACTGGGACGTTTTCCACCATGCTTGTTGGAATGACCACCGTGTTGTTGGCCATGTATAGTCTAGCATCCACAGGCTCCAGGGCACCAATCTTAATCTTGGACCAAATTGTTAAAGGCATTATACTCACACTAGCTCCAAGATCACATAGGGCATTAATTTTGTATGGACCAAATCCAATAGTTATAGCAAACTTACCTGGATCCGGCCTCTTCTCCAATATGTCCAGATGGTTGCACTCCTCTGTGATTTCAGCCATTGATCGCTTTTTGCTCAAAATCTCCTTTAGGAACTTGACATAAGATGGCATTTCATTGAGAGCTTCTGTGAAGGGGATGGTGACGTTGAGCTTCTGAAGCATCTTGATGAAGCGCTGAAACGTTTTCTATGCCGGGTCCTTTAGAGATTTTGTGGGGAAAGGCAGCTTCTTTTTCTGAGTCGGAGCCAGAACAGACGTCGGAGGTGCTGCAGACTTCTCTATGTCGACCAGGGGCTCCTCGACATCGACAAGGCCTTTGTCGACATCGACCAGATTGGGCCCAATCGAGTTGCTGTGTGGTGCAGACGAAGATTCTGGAAGTGTCTCCTCGAGGTCGACGAAGGTCTTGTCGAGGTCGACCACGGCTTTGTCGAGATCGACTTGCTGTTCCTCGCTGTTCTGCTGCTTTCCGACCTCTAGCTCTTGCAGTTGATGACCGCTTCTGAGTTTTACAGCAGCGATGTGTCCAGTCTTTCCCTTAGGATTTGGTTCTGAAGATCCAGGGAGTGCGCCTGACTGTCTGGGGATTCCCGCTGCTAGCTGACCAATCTGTGTATCAACCTATTTTCGCCAGATATCAATTTCCCCAAGCCTAGAGTTGACACCTTGCATCTGGGTATAGACGGAGTTGAAAGATTGCCTAGTTTCTGAGTGGTTTCTCCGTATCTCCTCCAGGACTGTCTGTATATCATCCTTCTTTTGATCCCTTTCTGGATGTCCTGGAGCTCTGTAGGGCGGGGGGTTCCTAGGGACACCTTGGTTCCACTATGGTTGCTTAAACCTTTGGTCCCCCATGTAGCGATTGGGACCCCCTGCGTAAGCTACATCCTCATGATGCTCTGCCATCCTGACTTGTTCTGTGTGTGGGCACTCAGAAGTGGTGTGCCTTTGCGATCCGCATTCAATACAAGGCTGGTTGACAGAGAGATACTTGACTTGCTTGATGAGCTTCTTATTATGATCTCTGTAGTATTGCTCCCTAACATCAGGATCAATTTCCTTTGTTGGCTCATAGAGAGGCATAGATGGTGCTGGCATGGCGTATGGGTTCTCTTCATAGGTTACAGTAGACCCATACTTGTTGTCGTAGGTAGTGAGCTTCTCTAGTACACCCCATGCGTCACTTGGTGGCATCGTCAGATACTAGTAGCGAGTATAATTGTTGATTCTGTCCTTAGTGACTTGATCAAAAGAGTTGAAGAAGATCTCCTGAATGATGTAGGGTGGCTGTCCATGAGTAGGGCAGGATCGTAGGAGTTCCTTGTAGCGTTCCCATGCCCTTGCCAGCGGTTCCCCTTTCTGCTGTTTAAAGGCGGTGATTTTCTGGCGGAGATGTGCTGTTTTGGCCGGTGGGAAGAGTTTGTTCAGAAACTCTTTCTCTACTTGGGCCCAGGTTATGAGTGATTTTGCTTTCAGCCCTTCCAGCCATTTCAGTGCAGGCCCAGCGAGAGACCAGTGAAAAGATTTCATCTTGACATATTCCAAGGTTGTACCTTCTGCAAGAGTACGACACATATCATGAAAATTAGTAATATTTTCAAGAGGACACTCATTAAATCTGCCGTAAAAGGCATTATTTTTAAGCTCTATAAGAAACTGAGTGCGAATTTCAAAAGAGTTTTCAGGGATTAGAATCGCCGATTCAGGCACGACGAGAGTTGGGTGCATGTAGTCCTCTACCGTGGTTGGATACTGGGCAAGCTCAGCCTGTGCTTGTTCCCTTGCTGCTCTCTCAGCGGCGATAGCAGCATCCTTTGCGGCCAATTCCCTGGTAAGCCTAGCGACCAGCTGTTCATGTGTTTCAGTAGCCGCCATGATTCTTTTGAGTTTGGAGTGAATGTGTAGGTAGCGCTCCGGTTCGTCTAAGCTGTCAAACTCAGGTGTTTGACCAGAACGACGCATACACCTGCGAATTCACTCAAAAGAAAAGTGAGAACTGACTACCTAAGGCGCGAATGATTGCTTCCCCGGCAACGGCGCCAATTTGTTGACTAGGCAGGAGTATGTCGAGTATTGAAATAAATATGAAATATAGTTCAGATTGACTTCCCTGTCTCAGCAAATAAATACAACACTTCCTCCCGTTGAAGTAAGAGAATAGTCAGGATCGAATCCACAAGGAAGCACGTCCGCAGTTCTTAGGTAGCTGTAAATTCTCACAGAAGCAGCAGAAAGGCAGAAACACAGAAAGGAATGAAACAAATAAACCCGGCAAGGGCAACTAAAACAAAAGCAAAGAACAAGCAAAACAAGAAAAGACAAAGCGAAACAAAGCAAAGGAAAGCACTGGTCGATCTCGACTACAAGCTCCTCAAAATCGACAAAGGCAGAAAAACAGAAAGACAGAAAATATAAATGCAGAAAAACAGAAAGACAGAAAAACAGAAAAACAGAAAGACAGAAAATCGACGACAACAGAGAAAACTTCAACACGACCTAGACCAGTCCTACTCGAGATCGACCACAGCTTACTCGATCTCGACAAAGCACTACTCTATGTCGACAAGAAAGACAGAAAATATAAATTGCAGAATTCGAACCAAAACTCAGAAATTCGACAGAAATAAACTTCAATATATTAAAAGACTTCCAAGGCCAGGGTTTCAACACCACAACGATAACCATGCAAAGTAACACATAAAGGCACAAAAGATCATGCTTTCCATCAAATAACTTTCGTCATTAACAAATAGGCATATAGAGGCTTTCGCATAAACCCTAATTGTTACTAACCCTTTTTCACATAATTAATCCAAGTTGCATTAAGATCACTTTCGCTTCAATAACACAAACAAGGATCACCTTCAACTCTCGTAAAAAAATCATGCTCATAGCGATAGAAGATGAATCGCACAAAAAGATCTGACCTTTATCGCATCACCTCACATGGCCACCGTCGGGCTCACCCCAGCCCTAGAAGTGGGTGGACAACTCACGCCTCATCGCAATCGCAGACATTGATTGATGAAAAGAACTAAATTGCATTAAAACTATATTCAAAGCCTTTTGCAATCCTGGCAATCAACCTTCGCAGAAAGCCAAAACCCTAAAAACCTTAGAACTCCTAAACTACTCTACTGGAATTGAATTGTGTGTGTCTTGGAATGTTTATTGAATGAATAAAACTGAGCCCCCTAGGGCCTTATTTATAGTCTTCCTTCCCTAGCTATTCTAGGAAAGAAGATATCTATCTCTATCTAAAATTATATCTAAAACTTGAAAGGATAAATAAATCGTTTTATGGAAATAAATCTTAAAAGGAAAAGATAAAACTAAATAAGGTAGGTCTTCATGATGTTGATAGATCTTGTCTCCTTGGATAGAACTTGATGGAATCGGAGAGAATTTCGGCCAAATCGACTCCTTCGCGGCCAAGGAATCCCAAGTCGACTAGGACAGCTCTCGACGACACGTTTCTGGACTCGGGACTACTCGACCTCGACCACGGGTCGTCGACCTCGACCAGATTGGTTCGTCGACTGGACTCCTCGGCTAGATCTGCTCGATGTGGCTCGGACTTGGCTCCTGGCGCTCGTCGACCTCGAGTAACCCTTGTCGATGTCGAGTAGGAATGGGTCATCGATTAGGTCTTCTCGGGTAGGTGTGCTCGACAAGAATCGGACATGGCTCGGAGGTCTGGTCGATCTCGAGTAGCCCTACTCTGTATCGAGTAGGATTCGTCGACTGGCTGGCTTGGTCGGGTGGCTCTGCTTGACAAGGCTCCTAGGCGTGGTCGATATCGACTAAGCCTCATCGAGATCGAGTAGAGGTGGTCTGCGTCTTCGTCCTCGGCTTGGCACAGCTCGTCGACTCCGGACATGGCTCCTCGATCTCGACCAAGGCTACTCGACATCGAGTAGGATTCCGGGAGTCGGGTTGTCTCTGGTATCCTCGATCAGCTCTACTCGACCAGGTGTGCTCGACCAGGGCTCGTCGAGATCGAGTAGATGCTAGTCGATCTCGAGTAGAGTTCTCTCAGCTTTCTGCTCTGTTCTTGAAACGCACTTTCCCGAGCCCTCGTTCGTCGGATTGACGCATATGACCATGCGTTGGAAAGCTCTTTCCGAGGGCTACAACTCTCATGAAGACATCAAAGCTTGATGTAGAACGAAGAATGATGAAAAATGGCCTTTTCTCCAGCTGCACCATTCTTGGCTTCTCCATGAGTTTCCTTTAAGCTCCAAAGTGCGTCCGATTTCTGCGAAATATAACCAAAACTTGTGTAGACCTCCATATATTGCAAATAAGTGTAAACTACACAGATTCTGTATTGTTCTAACCCAAATGTATGAAATGCGTGCAGAAATCGATATAAAAGTAAGTGTAAAACATGGCAAATTAGGCTCACAACAATGATGTTGCTTTTGATGAGTAAAATTATGAAAGATTTCCTTTGGGATGCGTAGATGAGTGTTTTGCTTTATGATTGCTTGAGGACAAGCAAGAGTTAAGTGTTGGGGGATTTGATAATGCATATTTCATATACCCATTATAGGTATTTCTTATTGCTATTAGGTAGTTGTTTTGCTATGTTTTGAGTCTAGCTCCGTATATTACTTGTGAAGTATTCGAGTTCGGAATCTATGCGTTTTTAGTGTTTATTCTGCAGAATTACATTCTAACCTTAGATGGACTTTGGGAAGAGCTTAAGAAGCATGTTTTGGAGCGTATGGAGGCTAGATGAGGAGCAAAAGAGGAGCAAGGAAGCACGACATTGGAAGCTATAAAAGACAATTGAGGAACGTCGGACACTGCATAGACGGCACCCGCCGCCTTTTGCACGGCGCCCACCACCCTTTGCACGGTGCCCGCCGTTGCCTAGTTTTCCTGATACACGGTTTTGGATCCGAAGACATTATTTTATATTATTCTATTCTATTTCCTACTAGGGTTTTGCCGACTCTTAGGAGGCATTATTAGTTGTTTTTCAGTTCCTTTCATTGGGAGGGGAGAGGAAGTAGTTGTTAGAGAGATAATTGGCCTATGAGTTGATAAACTCATAGTTTCGCCTGTGATTCGAAGACATGGTTGTTTGGATTGTGAGGATTTGATTCTATTTGACTATTCATGTTCTTAGTTATCATCTTGTGCTTAATTTATATTTGTGTTCATTTCTATGCCTGATCAACATGTTAGGAATTGCATCTTAGCTATGAATTTGTTGTTGTTTTCTCGATAGAAAACAAAGGTATTTATGATAGTGATGTCTCTTTATCTTTGTAGTGGATGATTTCGATTGATCTATGTTGTGTAGATTCGATTAGGGTTGAATTCGTTATGCGCCTATTAGTCTGAAATGAGTTGAGTCAATGTGCCAATTAGTCTTGATTACTTGAGTCCTTAATGCTATTCTTTAGTGATATTGAATAAGATGAGTGAATCTCTGCGGATCTCTCAACTTTAGACAAGTAGACCTAGGAATATGAATAATTAATAGATCAATCCGAGGACCATGAATTCCAACCATTGTCAGAGAATTTCCGGTGAAATGTTCTTTCTACTTTGATATCAATTTACTCTGGGATCATAAATATTGTTACTTTTACATCTTTGCTATTTGTTGCAAATCATTGCTTTGCTTAGAGTTATTTAATAGGAAACCGCTTCTCCCTATGGGTTCGACACCGGACTTCATCGCTTTACTATTTGGCAAGGGCGAAAGTGCCAACGATGTTCGTCCCGCACCTGTCCTTTACTAAGTTCTCTACACCTTTCTTATCTTTGATTTTGATATCAAACTCGCTCAAGAGCAAGATCCATCGAATCAATCTAGGTTTCGCTTATTTTTTATTTAACAAATAACGATGAGCGGCATGATTAGTGAAGACAACTACCTTAGCTCCTAGGAGATTAGTTTCTCTGTGGCTGATTAGTTTCTTTGCGCTCCATTCAGAGTCATTGAGGCATAGTAGATGACATAAGAGCTTCTTCCTTCCTTTTGTCCCAAGAAAGCACCCACTACATAGTCACTAGCATCACACATAATCTCAAAGGGTTGAGACCATATGGGTGCCTGAATTATAGGGGCGCTTGTCAGGCGACCTTTTAGCTCAACAAGGGCTACTCTAAACCTGTCATCAAAGTCAAAAGCTACTTCTTTCTTGAGTAAATCACAAAGAGGTGCAGAAATCTTAGAGAAATCCTTGATAAACCTGCGATAGAACCCTGCATGGCCTAAAAAAGAACGAATCCTTGATAAACCTGCGATAGAACCCTGAATGACATCAATCTTAGCCTTGTCCACCTCAAGACCCCTTCTAGACACGATATGACCAAAAACAATGCCTTGCTCAACCATAAAATGACACTTTTAAGAGTTAAGAACTAAGTTGGTGTCTACACACCGTGTAAGTACAAGTGACAAATGGTGTAAGCAAGTATCAAAGTCATCTCCATGCACAGTAAAGTCATCCATGAATACCTCTATAAAATATTCTACATACTCGGAAAATATGCTCACCATACACCGTTGGAAGGTTCCAGGTGCGTTACATAACTCAAAAGGCATTATGCGATAGGCAAAAGTGCCAAAGGGACATGTAAATGTCGTCTTCTCTTGATCGTCCGGTGCTATGGGTACCTGAAAATATCCTAAGTAGCCATCTAAGAAGCAATAAAAAGAGTGATCGGCAAGGCGCTCAAGCATCTGATCAATAAAGGGTAAAGGAAAGTTGTCTTTGTGAGTTACCGCATTCAACTTACGATAATCAATACAGACCCTCCATCCAGTTTGGAGCCTGCTAGGGTCCAACTCACCATCCTGATTCTCACCATCTAAGAAGCAATCAAAAGAGCGATCGGCAAGGCGCCCAAGCATCTAATCTATAAAGGGTAAAGGAAAGTGGTCTTTGCGAGTGACCGTATTCAGCTTATGATATTCAATACAGACCCTCCATCCAATTTGGACCTTGCTAGGGACCAACTCACCATCCCGATTCTCAACGACAGTGATACCCCCCTTCTTAGGAACAACCTGAGTGGGACTCGCCCACTTCCTATCAGAGATGGGAAAGATCATACCTTCTTGAAGGAGCTTCAACACCTCCTTCTTTACCACTTCCATCAACGGCGGGTTGAGTCTCCGCTGAGGTTGCTAGATGGCTTGTCATCATCCTCCAAATGTATTATGTACATGTAGAGGGTGGGACTGATGCAATTAATGTCTGCAATCTTCCATCCTAATGACTCGTTGTTCTCCTTCAGGACAGTCATCAATCGCTCCTCCTGCTCAGAAGTGAGTTTGTTAGAAATAATGACAAGAAAAGTACCATTCTCACCAAGAAAAACATATTTAAGGTGACTAGGGAGTTGCTTCAATTCGATATCAGGCGCTTGGACAATGGAAGGGAGAAGCTTTTCACTTGGCATGGCCAGCTCGATGCGTTCTTCCCTTGGTGGCACATAGCTATAAGATCGATAATCTAAAGCCAACATAGCCTCCTACAGATTAGGTGACAAAGCATAATCTCTAAAAAATTCATCTATAGGGGCATGTAAAGCGACCTCCATCTCATCAACACGCTCCAAATCAAAGCAATCGTGTGCCATAGTATCAATGACATCCCTAAAGCACAAAGAAGGATCATCAGATGAAAATTTCTTGTAATCATAGATATTATACTCAACTGTTTGACCATCAAATTCCATAATAAGAGACCCTGAATAGACATCACAAAGAAATTTGCAGAGAATATCAAGTTGTAAACCATAACCAAGACATCCTCAACAATCCCTTTCGGGTAAATAGTAGAGCGATCATCAAGTTGAATTACTACCCGAGTATCATTCAAAGGTCCCAATCCCAAGGCATGATAAACATGAGAAGGTAAGACATTAATAGATGCACCTAAATCTAACATGGCTTTATCAAATTTAGTATCACCTATTACACATGGAATCACAAACATACCAGGATCACTACACTTCTCAGGCAACCGCTTTTGAAATACAACAGTGACATACGCACTTACCTTAACCTTTTGCTTACCTTTCAGATTCTGGTTCCGCTTGATAGTGCAAAGTTCCTTAAAAAATTTAGCATATCTAGCAATGCTATTAATCAAATTAAGCAAAGGAATGTTTACCTCGTACTTACTAGATGTTTCGAAGATCTCCTTATCGTTTTCATACCTTCTTGTGTCTTTCAGGGCTTCCGAAAAAGGCAGAATCCGCTTCGCGATCTCCAGAGGTAAGGAAGAAGGAGGAGGAGAAGAAGAAGGAGTAGAGAAACCTGGCATTGAGGTCCTTTCTGGCCCGGTGCTGCCGCCGCTGCATGTCTGCGGTGGTTGCTTCTCCTGTGTCATGCCGCAGCCGCTGCATGGGTGTGGCGCTCGCCGCACTGTGCAGTGGTCGTCCTCTTCTTACACGACCTCTATCTCTTCGTCCATAGTCTCTTCGTCGTCCTTTTGAGGTGTGGGAATCAGTTCCTTGCCACTCCTAAGTGTTACAACGCTGACATTCTCCTTAGGATTCCCAATCGTTTGCGATGGAAGCTTTCCTGAATTGTTTGCCTCTTTTGCACTTAGGACTTGAATGAGTTGACTTATTTGATTTTCTACATTTGTGATCCGATCCGATTAGTTTTTCTCAACCTTCAAGACCAACCGTGACAAAGTCTGTAGAGGATCCTCAGTAGCCACATTTGCCTGCGGTTGGCCTCCTTGTCGAGGTTCAAATTATTGTTGGGGCCTTGCCTGTTGCCCCCCTTGCAGATTGAAAGGGGCTTGGTAGTTCCCATAGCCCTGCTGATAGCCTATGTTGTAATTGTTGTTTTTGAAGTACCCAGGATTTTCAAAATTTCCTTGTCTAAGCTTTTGTGGAGCGAAGTTCCCAACGACATTCAACTCTAAGTTAGGATCTTGCAAAAGCGGGCACATATCCGTAGGATGAGCGAATTCATTGTAGATTCCACATGCCAGTCTGTAGTGCAACCACATGAGTGCAACCACATGAGCATCAATAGATAGAACACCCCTTCTATCAATTACCAACTTCTTGATCATCTCCTTCACCTCTTCCACGTCAGTCTGTAGTGCAACCACATGAGCATCAACAGATAGTACACACCTAGCACGAGTGCTCTTGTTGAACTGCCTAGGACCTTCAGAGAGCTCCTTAAACACATCCCGAGCTGCAACCGGCGTCTTATTTAGCACATTTCCCCCACAACAGGAATTCACCGTTTTGCGCTCATCATAAGTAAGCCCATTGAACAAGAATAAGACCAAATCCTTATGTGAGAAGCCATGGCACGGGCAACTAGCGCAGAGTTTCTTAAATCGCTCAAAGTACTCATGAATGGACTATGTAGCATACTGCTCAATGCTGGTGACTGCCCTTTTCAAGGCATTAAGTTTGGTTGCAGGAAAGTATTTCTCCAGAAAGCCTCTCTTCATCTTAGCCCAAGTTGTTATAGTCCCAGGAGGTAGATAGAAGAACCACTCATTCGCCTCATCCTTCAAAGAGAAGGGAAAATCTCTCAGCTTGATTTGATCTTCAGTGATGTTCTCCGGTTTCATCCCAACTACCACATTGTGAAACTCAGACAAATGCTTGTGAGGGTCCTCCCCACTCAACCCATGGAACTTGGGTATCAGATGAACTACCCCAAATTTCAGTTCAAAGTTGACTCCTTCCCCTAGTGCAGGGAATTTGATTGTCAAGGGTTGCTGTGTCAAATCAGGAGCAGAAAGCTCCTTCAAAGTGCAATTTGCTTCGTTATCCATCTTTATTTTTTCTTTCTCCTTGATCAAAAGGTAACTCGCGAAAACGATCACGAGTTTCTCTCCTTAAGGAAGAAAGGGTCCTTTCGATCTCTAAATCAAATGGAAACAATGAAGAATTAGTAGCACAAGTATGTACCATATAAGACGGTCCACACAAAGAATCAACACCAAAACACACAAGAATAAATAAATTTCCCCGGCAACGGCGCCAAATTTGATGGGAGGAAAACCTGTCGTTGATCCGTCAAAGTAAAACTGAAACATATAACTAGTACATTAATAAGTAAGAGGTCAATCCACAAGGAAATTTGTTGTTCAAGTATGATTTAGATGCCAATTAAGTAACCAAAGGGTTTTTTTAGTGTAAAACCTCCGCCTTTAATCAAAGGGGATTGATGAAAGAAAAAGTGAATGGTTTTGATTCAAACAATTTTGAGAAACAGTTCTACCAACAATTTTCCACTTTATTTGGTTGAAACGATCCTTGTAACTTCTTTTAATCCTTTTTGGTTTCCTATGAATGCCCTTGTCCTAACCTAATATAGTTACTAGTCCAACCAGACCTAGAAACCCTTATTAGATGAACATTACCTAAAGAAGGATTTAACCCAATTGATAGCTTTAAGTTTAGAGATTAACCAAGGTATTTGCATTCCCTAAAGAGGGATTTAACAACACATGCAACTTCCTACTCATTCAATTAGTTCAACTAGGCCTAAACGAACAAGTTTGCTACTCAGGTTAAGGTTCACAACCAGGAATCTACAAAATCCTATCAATTGAATTGATCTGAAAAGTTGGCCAGATAAGATAGAACAAAACAATCAATCAATAAGCACAAAGAATTTGAAGAATTCAATCAAGGAATTTAGGAATAAGAATTAGAAACTCACAATCAATCCAAATAAAGCTTCAAATCGTAGGCAGAACAGATGAGTTTAGATCCTCATAAAAAACATCGCTCAATCTCTAATTGTCTGATGAGAAAGTGAATAGAATAGAAGTGAATGAAAACTAATAACATTCCGCCTTAAAAGGGTTCAAGTTGGCCAAAAACGAAATAACAAATAACTAGGGTTCCATTAATCGAAATGCGTCACTCTGATGTCCAATGCGGCGGCCGCGGAATATGGGTTGCGGTCGTTGCACGCGTGATTGACCAATGTCCGCTGCTCCACTCATCGCGGCGGCTGATGGCGGTGGGAAATCAAGTATGAAAATAAATCGAAATATAAAATCAAACTAACTCCCTGTCCCAGCAAATAAAATACAAGAAACCCTCCTGATGTTGTAGTAGGGTATTCAGGATCGTATCCACGAGGAAGCGTGTCAGCACTCGCCTTTCTCGTTCCTGAATCCTATCAAATTCGACTAGAAGAGTCCTCGATCTCGAGTAGAGTAATGGATATCGACTAAACTTGTCGACAGAAACTGCAAAACCATGCAACAGATGGAAAAACAGAGAAGTGTCGAGTAAAACAGAGTACTCGACGTCGACTAGAGTTCTCGATGTTGACTACTATTGTCGAGATCGAGTAGTGCAGAAAAAAAACATAACCTTTGCAACGAATAAAGACAGAAATAAAGCAGAAGCAACACGAAATTGTGGGAAATTCAATAAACTAAAAGACTTCAAGAATCAGGGTATCAACACCACAACGATAACCATATAAGAATCATGCTAAAGGTATAAAAAATCATGCTTTTCATCAAATAACTTTCGTTATTAACAAGTAGGAAAATAGAGCCTTTCGCATAAACCCTAATCGTTACTCACCCTTTTCACATAATTAATCCAAGTTGTATTAAGATCACTTTCGCTTCAATAACAGAAACAAAGATCATCTTCGGCTGTCGCAAAAGAATCATGCTCGTAGGCATAGAAGACGAAATCGCATTAAAAGATTGTACCTTTATCGCATGACCTTACATGGATACCGTCTGGCTCACCTCGACCCTAGAAGTTGGGTGATTACTTGCTCTTCCTCATCAAGAAACTCATCAATAATAAAAGGGAAATAACTTGCATTAAACCAAATAAAAACTTGCAACCAATCGAAGCCAAATCCGCTCTCGCAATACTTCACTCATCTCGGCCTAAGCTCTCTAAACTCCTACCTTTCGAATGCAAATTGTGTGTGGAATATAATGAATAAAAAACTATCCCCTAGGGCCTTATTTATCGTATTCAATCCCCGCTATCCAAGAAAAGAATAATCTATCTATATCTAAAACTTTCTATCTAAAGCTTAATGATTAAATTTGGAAATAAAACAAATAAATCTCTAAGGTAAGTTCAACTAAAGTGGATAAATATCTTTCACCTTAATAGATCTTCTCTTGACTTGATAGAATCCCATGTATCTTGGCTTTCAAGGAATCACGTATGCTCGGACTCCACTCGATTTCGACTCGGATTGATCACTGGGAGTACTCGACGTCGACCAAGTTACTCGACATCGAGTAGGACTGTCTTCTCCTTGTGATCTGCTCGAGCTCGGGTAGAATTGTTGTAGTCGACGGGTACTCGACATCAAGTAAAGTACTCGATGTCGAGGAATTTTGTGCTCTCGAGTGAGTGGCTCGTCGATCTCGTGTGTTGAGGCTAAAGTCGATCACATAGTACTCGATATCGACTAGTGTTGTGAGGAGGAAATCAAGTATGAAATATAAAAAAATAGATAAAACCAGATTTAGGCCCACGCAAATAATTACAAGACTCCTCCAATGTAGTAATGCAAAGTCAGGATCGAATCCACGAGGAAGCGTGTCAGCGTATCCTAGACAGCTGTATATCGCACAGAAAAGCAAACAGAAGACAGAAACAAAGGAACAAAGAAAGAAAGATAGAAATACTAAACAAAAGCAAGAAATAAAAGCAAAGACAGAAGCTACTCGATCTCGACAAGCACAGTACTCGAGATCGACAAACAACAGGAGAGACAGAAACTTAAAATCGACGACAGAAGCACAACAGCAACTCGATCTAGACAAGGCCTTACTCGAGATCGAGTAAAGTTCTCTCAGCTTTCTGCTCTGTTCTTGAAACGCACTTTCCCGAGTCCTCGTTCATTGGATTGACGTATATGACCATGCGTTGGAAAGCTCTTCCCGAGGGCTACAACTCTCATGAAGACATCAAAGCTTTATTCAGAACAAAGAATAGTGAAAAATGGCGTTTTCTCCAGCTACACCATTTTTAGCCTCTCCATGAGTTTCCTTTAAGCTCCAAAGTGCGTCCGATTCCTGCGAAATATAACCAAAACTTGTGTAGACCTCCATATATTGAAAATAAGTGTAAACTACACATATTCTTTATTATTCTAATCCAAATGCATGCAATGTATGGAGAAATCGATATAAAAGTAAGTGTAAAACATGACAAATTATGCTCACAACAAACACCCCATACTTAAGCTTGCTTGTCCTCAAGCAATACTTTTATTTGTCATTCAGGGTAAGAATTTAAACTCTCAACATCTTAGATTCATTCTTATATAACCCTTTAGTCAATTACCGTCATTGAAAAGGTACTAGTGTCACAAATCCATGCATGTGCAGTTTAAAAGCAACATCTTCTCACAAAAGGAGGGTTATGCAAAACATTCATTCGTGACAAAGCATTGATAATCAAGAGGACTTTAATTTAAGCTCAAATAAGGAGTAGATTGGTAAAAGGCTAAAGGTGGGCAATTTTTGGCAATGTAGTGCTAATGATCCGGGGAAATGGAGTATTTCCAAACTGAATTTCAACATTCCACATTTTTTCTCATAAGTTTCATCACCTTTCATAATGCTTTTTCTCAATAATGATGCTTTTACCTCTCTGACCTCAGCACTACCTTCTCGCGAGTCGCAAACATGGGTGTCATGAATGGCCCCGGATACTTAGTGCTTTGGACTCCTCACCTGTGTGTCCCATCTCACTGAACTATTATCTCAGAGAGGGTCAATCTACCTTTATCTCCTGAGGTTATTGGATTTTCTTTCACTCATTAAATTTTCCATATTTTTCAAATATTTTCCTACCAAACTCCGATAATGATAAAAACAACACAACAACCATATAACAATCTCAATAATGTAACATTATTCTCAATATAATCCCCGGATAGGAAATAAGGTAAAGAATGGGCAATATTTAGATCATGTGGAGCAATAATTGAAATAAGGCATAATATGGCTTTTGTGATGCATAAGCATAGGTAAGGCTAGGATTATGACGATTTGAGCATTATATGGAAATATAAAGTCATCCATCCTCTTATCATGCCACATGTCAAAAGCAACTTCAAATTTTACCTCCTTTCATGGTTTTCAAGAAATAATGCACTTCATTGTGACTTCCCTTCACTAGGCAATTTCATGCTATATCTCTAACGAATCCAATTTTGCATCGTCGAGTTCAATATAAGCTTCCATGACATTATTAAAAAAATTTCAATGGGGGTGATTTTTCAATACTTTGGAAAACATGCATACAAGCACATAAATCAATAATGCATTCCAAAATAGCTATGTAGCAATTCAAATAAATAAATTCCAAATATGCACAAAATATGGCAAATATGCATAAAGTAAGCCCTTCCCCCACCCCATACTTAAATATTACAGTGTCCTCACTTTATAAAAACAAGGGTAAAGAAAGAAACTCACTAGACAAGTGTGCAGAGCTTCAAAAATATCGAGTGAAAATGCCTGTGTCGAGTCTGAATATAGCTTGCTTCTATCCATGGACCTGAAAAGTGCAGAAGATATATACCCATAATAGAAAAACTAAAAGTGTTCAAAACCAAAAACAAACAAAACAATGTCCAAAAATAAATGTCTATGTACAAACTCTAGATTTTATAGTCGCTAGGCCGACTTCTCATTTCATCTGCAGGGCCCATGTAGCTTGGGCCTCAAATAGGACTCCATCCTTGTCCATCAACTGCAATCCTCCAAAATGGATCTTGTTCACCACAAAAGGCCCCATCCGCTTCTTGTTGAATTTATTAGGGAACCAATGATCCTTTAATTTAGAGAGATAGAGCTTGTCTCCTATTTTATACTCTTTGGGCTCATCATTGGATATCCTAAATAAGCGCACATAGCAAGGCCATCCTCTCCCATGTATTGATAGATCTTTAATGGAAATAGGAGAAGAAAGATCCATACCTTGGCTTACCGTCGCAGAGACGGAATCGGGGACTACAGTGTTTGGTCGATCTCGAGTAGGGGTACTCGATCTCGAGTACGATTCTCCTTCTGGTGGCTTCAGCGTCGAGGAAGAAGGAGCTGGGCCAGCAAGGTGGTGGTCGACATCGACTAGGGTGGTCGATCTCGAGGAGTCCTGACCGTCTGGTGGAGTCAGCGTCGAGGAAGGCGAAGTCGAGGCAGCAGAGGGGTGGTCGATCTCGAGTACCCTACTCGAGATCGAGGAGCCTGGCGCTTCAGTGTTGCATCTCGACGATGCTGGTCCTGGTGGAGGTTTCTATTTTTGGTCGAGATCGACTAGGGTCCTCGATGTCGGGTAAATAATTACAAGATTCCTCCAATGCAGTAATGGAAAGTCAGGATCGAATCCACGAGAAAGCGTGTCAGCGTATCCTAGACAACTGTAAATCTCACAGAAAAGCAAACGGAAGACAGAAACAAAGGAACAAAGAAGGAAAGATAGAAATAACAAACGAAAGCAAGAAATAAAAGCAAAGACAGAAGCTACTCGATCTCGACAAGCACAATACTCGAGATCGACAAACAACAGGAGAGACAGAAACTTAAAATCGACGACAGAAGCACAACAGCAACTCGATCTAGACAAGGCCTTACTCGAGATCGAGTAAAGTTCTCTCAGCTTTCTGCTCTGTTCTTGAAACGCACTTTCCCGAGTCCTCGTTCATTGGATTGACGTATATGACCATGCGTTGGAAAGCCCTTTTTGAGGGCTACAACTCTCATGAAGACATAAAAGCTTTATTAAGAACGAAGAATGGTAAAAAATGGCGTTTTCTACATCTACACCATTTTTAGCCTCTCCATGAGTTTCCTTTAAGCTCCAAAGTGCGTCCGATTCCTGCGAAATATAAAAAAAACTTGTGTAGACCTCCATATATTGCAAATAAGTGTAAACTACACATATTCTGTATTATTCTAATCCAAATGCATGCAATGTATTCAGAAATCGATATAAAAGTAAGTGTAAAACATGTCAAATTATGCTCACAACAAACACCCCATACTTAAGCTTGCTTGTCCTCAAGCAATACTTTTATTTGTCATTCAGGGGAAGAATTTAAACTCTCAACATCTTAGATTCATTCTTATATAACCCTTTAGTCAATTACCGTCATTGAAAAGGTACTAATGTCACAAATCCATGCATGTGCAGTTTAAAAGCAACATCTTCTCACAAAAGGAGGGTTATGCAAAACATTCATTCGTGACAAAGCATTGATAATCAAGAGGACTTTAATTTAAGCTCAAATAAGGAGTAGATTGGTAAAAGGCTAAAGGTGGGCAATTTTTGGCAATGTAGTGCTAATGATCCGGGGAAATGGAGTATTTCCAAACTGAATTTCCACATTCCACATTTTTTCTCATAAGTTTCATCACCTTTCATAATGCTTTTTCTCAATAATGATGCTTTAACCTCTCTGACCTCAGCACTGCCTTCTCGCGAGTCACAAACATGGGTGTCATGAATGGCCCCGGATACTTAGTGCTTTGGACTCCTCACCTATGTGTCCCATCTCAGTGAACTATTATCTCAGAGAGCAGGGTCAATTTACCTTTATCTCCTGAGGTGATTGGATTTTCTTTCATCCATTAAATTTTCCATATTTTTCAAATATTTTCCTACCAACTCTGATAATGATAAAAACAACACAACAACCATATAACAATCTCCATAATGTAACATTATTCTCAACATAATCCCCGGATAGGAAATAAGGTAAAGAATGGGAAATATTTAGATCACGTGGAGCAATAATGGAAATAAGGCATAATATGGCTTTTGTGATGCATAAGCATAGGTAAGGCTAGGATTACGATGATATGAGCATTATATGGAAATATAAAGTCCTTCATCCTCTTATCATGCAACATGTCAAAAGCAACTTCAAATTTTACCTCCTTTCATGGTTTTCAAGAAATAATGCACTTCATTGTGACTTCCCTTCACTAGGCAATTTCATGCTATATCTCTAAAGAATCCAATTTTGCATAGTCGAGTTCAATATAAGCTTCCATGACATTATTCAAAAAATTTCAATGGGGGTGATTTTTCAAAACTTTGGAAAACATGCATACAAGCACATAAATCAATAATGCATTCCAAAATAGCTACGTCGCAATTCAAAGAAATAAATTCCAAATATGCACAAAATATGGCAAATATCCATAAAGTAAGCCCTTCCCCCACCCCATACTTAAATATTACAGTGTCCTCACTGTATAAAAATAAGGGTAAAGAAAGAAACTAACTAGACAAGTGTGCAGAGCTTCAAAAATATCGAGTGAAAATGCCTGGGCCGAGTCTGAATATAGCTTGCTTCTATCCATGGACCTAAAAAGTGCAGAAGATATATACCCATAATAGAAAAACTAAAAGTCTTCAAAACCAAAAACAAACAAAACAATGTCCAAAAATAAATGTCTATGTACATGCTCTAGATTTTATAGTCGCTAGGCCGACTTCTCATTTATGCTCAAGGTGGAATCTGCAGGGCCCATGTAGCTTGGGCCTCAAATAGGACTCCATTCTTGTCCATCAGCTGCAATCCTCCAGAATGGATCTTATTCACCACAAAATGCCCCATCCGCTTCTTGTTGAATTTATTAGGGAGCCAATGATCATTTGATTTAGAGACATAGAGCTTGTCTCTAATTTTATACTCTTTGGGCTCATCATTGGATATCCTACATAAGCGCAGATACCAAGGCAATCCTCTCCCATATATAGATAGATCTTTAATGGAAATAGGAGAAGAAAGATCCATACCTTGGCTTACCTTCGCGGAGACGAAATCGGGGACAAAAGTGTTTGGTCGATCTCGAGTAGGGGTACTCGATCTCGAGTAGGGGTACTCGATCTCGAGCAAGGTGGTGGTCGACATCGACTAGGGTGGTCGATCTCGAGGAGTCCTGGTCGTCTGGTGGAGTCAGCGTCGAGGAAGGCAAAGTCGAGGCAGCAGATGGGTGGTCGATCTCGAGTACCCTACTCGAGATCGAGGAGCCTGACACTTCAGTGTTGCTGCTCGACGATGCTGGTGCTGGTGGAGGTTTCTGTTTTTGGTCGAGATCGACTAGGGTCCTCGATGTCGAGGAGTCTTGGTCGATCTTGACCCCTTACTTGGTTCCTGTCAAGGCATCCGAAAAATATTTAGTCCATAACGACGTACCTTGGCTTGTGTCGATTGGATTCTCTGTGTCCTCTTTTAGGATTGCCATGATCTCCTCCACCCGGGCCTCCATATCCCTCTTTTCCAGCTCCTCTGGGGTCATATTTCTTACCCTGGGTTCCCCGCAGGTGATGTAGCCAGCTGAGATAGATTTTACCTCTTCCATTGGACCTGTATGCCTTTCAGTTTTATTAAAGGAATACTCAATTACCTCATCGCAGATGTTGAAAGTGAGCACTCCTTTCCTTACGCTTATGTTGGCATCCACCGTCGCCAAGAAGGGTCTCCCTAGAATAATTGGACAAGCAGGATCTTCTTGCATATCAAAAACTAAGAAATCAGCAGGGACAAAGAATTTACCTACTTGTACTGGCACATTATCCACCATTCATGTTGGAATGACCACTGTGTTGTTGGCCATATAAAGTCTAGCATCCACAGGCTCTAGGGCACCTATCTTAATCTTGGACCAAATTGTTAAAGGCATTATACTCACACTAGCTCCAAGATCACATAAGGCATTAATTTTATATGGACCAAATCCAATGGTTATAGCAAACTTACCTAGATCTGGCCTCTTCTCCAGTATGTCCAAATGGCTGCATTCCTCTGTAATCTCAGCCATTGATCGCTTTTTGCTCAGAATCAACTTCAGGAACTTAACATAGGATGGCATTTCATTGAGAGCTTCTGTGAAGGGGATGGTGACATTGAGTTTCTGAAGCATCTTGATGAAGCGCTGAAATTTCTTTTCTGCCGGGTCCTTTGGAGATTCTGTGGGGAAAGGCAGCTTCTTTTTCTGATTTGGAGCCAGAACAGACGTCGGAGGTGCTGTAGGTCTCTCGATCTCGGGCTGACCGTCCTCGATGTCGAGTACACCTTTGCCGATCTCGACCAGATTGGGTGATGTCGAGTTGCTGTGCAGTGCAGACGATGGTTTCTGTATTTTCTCCTCGAGATCGAGCAGGCCCTCCTCGAGATCGACCAAGCTCTGGTCGACTTGCTGGTCTTCTTCATTCTGCTGCTTTCCAACTTCTGGCTCTTGCAGTTGATGGCCGCTTCTGAGTTTTACAACAGCGATGTGTCCAATCTTTCCTTTAGGATTTGGTTCTGAATATCCAGGGAGCACACCTGACTGTCTGGGGATTCCTGCTGCTAGCTGACCAATCTGTGTATCAATTGATTTTCGCCATATATCAATTTCCCCAAGCCTAGAGTTGACACCCTTCATCTGAGTGTAGACGGAGTTGAAGGACTGCTTAGTTTCTGAGTGATTCCTCCGTATTTCCTCCAGGACTGTCTGTATATCATCTCTTTTCTGTTCTCTTTCCGGATGTCCTGGAGCTCTGTAGGGCGGGGGGTTCCTAGGGGCACCTTGGTTCCATTGTGGTTGCTGAAACCTTTGGTCCCCCATGTAGCGATTGGGACCCCCTACATAAGCTACCTCTTCGTGGTGTTCTGCCAACTTGACTTGCTCTGTGTGTGGGCACTCAGTAGTGGTGTGCCGCTGTGATCCGCATTCTATGCAAGGCTGGTTAACAGATAAGTATTTGACTTGTTTGAGGAGCTTGCGATTCTGGTCTCTGTAGAACTGCTCCTTGACATCTGGGTCAATCTCCTTTGCTGGCTCATAGAGTGGCATAGATGGTGCTGGCCTGGCGTATGGGTTCTCTTCATAGTTTGCAGTAGACCCATACTTGTTGTCAGAGTTAGTGAGCTTGTCGAGCACTCCCCATGCGTCAATTGGTGGCATCGTCAGATACTCATAGCGAGTATATTGGTTGATTCTGTCCTTAGTGACTTGATCAAGAGAGTTGAAGAAGATCTCCTGAATGACGTAGGGTGGTTGTGCATGAGTAGGGCAAGATCGCAGCAGTTCCTTGTAGCGTTCCCATGCATTTGCCAGCGGTTCCCCAGGCTTCTGTTTGAAAGCGGTGATTTTCTGGCGGAGGAGTGCTGTCTTTGCAAGAGGGAAGAATTTGTTCAGAAACTCTTGCTCTACTTGGGCCCATGTTGTGAGGGACCTTGGTTTCAGCCCTTCAAGCCACTTCAGTGCAGGTCCAGCGAGAGACCAGTGAAAAGCCTTCATTTTGACATATTCCAAAGTTGTACCTTCAGCAAGAGTACGGCACATGTCAGAAAAATTTGTAATATGTTCAAGAGGACACTCATTAAATCTACCAAAAAAGGCATTATTTTTAAGCTCTATAAGAAATTGAGTTCGAATTTTAAAAGAGTTTTCAGGGATAAGAATCGCCGATTCAGGCACGACGAGAGTTGGGTGCATATAATCCTCTGTCGTGGTTGGGTATTGGGCAAGCTCAGCCTCTGCTTGTTCCCTTGCTGCTTTCTCAGAGGCGATAGCAGCATCTTTAGGAGCCAATTCCCTTGTAAGCCTTGCAATCAGCTGCTCCTGTGTTTCAGCGGTTGCCATGGCTTTTTGTAGTTTAGCTCTGATGTGTAGAAGGCGCTCTGGTTCGTCTAAGCCGTCAAACTCAGGTAGTTGACCAGAACGGCGCATACACCTGTAAAGTAGCTTCAAGAAAAAGTGAGATCTGACTACCTAAGGCGCGAATGATAGCTTCCCCGGCAACGGCGCCAATTGGTTGTGAGGAGGAAATCAAGTATGAAATATAACAAAATAGATCAAACTAGATTTAGGCCCACGCAAATAATTACAAGACTCCTCCAATGCAGTAATGGAAAGTCAGGATCGAATCCACGAGGAAGCGTGTCAGCGTATCCTAGGCAGCTGTAAATCTCATAGAAAAGCAAACAGAAGACAGAAACAAAGGAACAAAGAAAGAAAGACAGAAATAACAAACGACAGCAAGAAATTGAAAAGCTACTCGATTTCGACAAGCACAGTACTCGAGATCGACAAACAACAGCAGAGACAGAAATTGAAAATCGACGACAGAAGCACAACAGCAACTCGATCTAGACAAGGCCTTACTCGAGATCGAGTAAAGTTCTCTCAGCTTTCTGCTCTATTCTTGAAACGCACTTTCCCGTGTCCTCGTTCGTCAGATTGACGCATATGACCATGGGTTGGAATGATCTTTTTTAGGGCTACAACTCTCATGAAGACATCAAATCTTGATTCAGAACGAAGAATGGTGAAAAATGGCATTTTCTCCAGCTACACCATTTTTAGCCTCTCCATGAGTTTCCTTTAAGCTCCAAAGTGCGTCCGATTTCTGCGAAATATAACCAAAACTTGTGTAGACCTCCATATATTGCAAATAAGTGTAAACTATATAGATTTTGTATTATTCTAACCCAAATGCATGCAATGTATGCAGAAATCGATATAAAAGTAAGTTTAAAACATGACAAATTAGGCTCACAACAACTAGTCTGGTCGATATCGACTATTCTTGTAGAGTGCTTCCTTTCTCTTTTTTTGCTCGATGTGGCCTGGTTTAGTTGCTGCTTGATCTTAGACTTTCTGTATTGGACCTCGAGCTATTCCATGATTTCCCTCTTTCTCCGAACTGTTGTGAAATGCCTCGATTTCTGCGAAATTGAACAGAAACTGGTGTAGACTCCATAATTTGGCAAATAAGCATAAACTACATAGATTTTGTACTATTCTAACCCAAATGTACGAAATGCATGCAGAAATCGATATAAAAGTTAATGTACAACATGGCGAATTAGGCTCACATCAAACAACTCATACTTAAGCTTGCTTGTCCTGAAGCAATACTTTTAATGGTCATTCAGGGGAAGAAATCAAAACTCTCAATATCTTAGAGTCATTGTCATATAACCCTACAATCAATTACCATCCTCGAAAAGGTACTAGTGTCACAAATCCATGCATGTGAATAAAAGCAACTTCGCACACAGAAGGAGGGTTATGCAAAAACATCCATTCGTGACAAAGGATTAATAATCAAGAGGACGTTAATTTAAGCTCATGGTTAAGAAAAGGTAAAAGGTAAAGGATGGGCTTTATTTGGGCAATGTGGTGCTAAATCTGGGGAGAAATTCTTCAAACTCGCTTTCTTTGCTTTGATGCACTTTCTCCCATCATAATGTTTCCACATCACTCATCCTCTCATAAATCACTCTTTGCTTTTTTCACTTATATGCTTTTACATCTCTAACCTCAGCATTGCCTTCTCGCGAGTCGCAAACATGAGTGTCATGAATGGTCTCGGATACTTAGTGCTTCGGACTCCTCACCTTGGTGTCCCATCCTGCGAAACTATTATCTCAACGCATGCAGGCGCTACTAGAAAACTTCAATTATACATCTGTTGTCAACAGATGTCTTTCAAAAAAGTTTCCGATCTCTTTGTGCATGTAGTAAAAGATCAAAACTTTCCACATCGGTTTTAAGCAGATGTCTTTTAGTAATTAGAACCCCTCAATTTTGGTTATGACATGTTCACGTATTGATGAATATCCATAATTTGTTATTCGAAATCATTTGACGATGTCTCCCTAAAGCAAAAAAGTGACATTTACATCTTTATTTATTGAAATAGTTGATGTCTTAATACAATATAGACAACAATTTTTGTTGTAGTGATCACGTTTATAATCAAATTCTATATATAATTTATGATTTTATATTTTTTTAATTTAACTGACCACATGAAATATAGTCATAACTGATGTGTTTCCATGTTATCGACATCGCGTGGAGAGTATTCATTCTTCGTGTGTTGATTTCATGTCCATTATATGTGATATTATATTATTCTAAAATAACGCACTATTGTGGTTGTATACATAGAAGATGTCGTTTCATACAGTTGTAATCTGTTTTTTCAAAATAAAATGACGTTGTTGCTCAATTGATACATCGGTTTATTTTGTAGATAACGATGTTACTTTGACTAATATACATCAATTCATATATCATTTTTATTGTTCAAACTTATTTTGCACATTGATTTAAAGGTAAAATGACGTTGTTGCTCTATTGACACACGATTTATTAAATAGAGAACGATGTGTATAAGTTACACTGGCATCTGTTTTAATAGATGTATCTGATGTTAAATGTATGAATGCACTACTATTTTCAATATTGAATCCGATGTGTTTGTTTGGATATGCACCCCGCTTTTGTCGATAGAACATATATTGCATTCATGTACATATATACTAGCTTCGTAATATAACATTCACAAAAAATACCATGCCGCTGTTCATAGCAAAAAAATTGGCTAGCCACAACATCACAAAAAAAGGTAAATGGCTAGCCTACATATCTGCGGCCTACATTACCTAGCTAGCTAGCCAACATCTCAAAAACAGGTCAAGCTAGCCAAACCACCTAAATCGATCAGTGTATATGATGCCCCAACATTCATACCCTAAATGTTATAAAGCTTAAGACATTAGACCCAAAAAATGGTTGATCGATCACCTGCATTTTCAATCAACAAGAAGTACTAAATAAGTGGCACATTTATTGAGCAGCCCTAGACGTACGCTTCATTAACCTATAACAAAGACTGGATATACTGAGCAGATTCAACTCAAACTTCATCGATTTGTTCTTGAGTGTACGATGGACGGTTCCTTGATGCAGCCCACTAAAGAGATGGAAAGAACAATCCATTGATCAAAATATAAAACTGCGTATTAATAACAGTCAGAAGCCAATGTTTCCTGCAAAAGTATTAATCATCAAAGCAATTTGCATTGTTTACATTCAAATCGACATGACCAGGATAGAGTTGGAAGGAATAATTCATAACACCTAAAGGAGAGGGAAAGGATTGAAAAACTCGATCTAAACAATAACATATACCTCTTTACAGCCTTTTACCAATCTTTTTAAGGAGATGGTGATAAGGCATGTTTCCAATAGGCATTATAGGTTAGTTTAGGTGCATTTCATTGTTATATAATCATGTTTTAGTGTTAATTAGATTAGCATTCATTTTGTGGAAAAGTTCGGAATCTACGCTATTTCGATGGTTTTATGTAGATTCGTAGATCCGAGGCAAAGAACACGAGGAACGGAGCTAAGTAAGACTAAGGAGAGACTTGGGAGAGCTTAAGGAAGAAGTCCCGAAGAGAATGGAACAACCTACGGAGCAACGGAGAACGAAATCGAGGTCTAAGAGCGGAAACGAGGGCGAGTCGCGAAAGCTGTCCGCTCGGCGAGCTGAACTTGTAACGCACTTTCCGGAGGCCTCGGATGTCCGATCGACGCATATGAGCATGCGTTGGAAAGCTCTTTCGAAGATCTATGTGATGGTGTTCTGTTTGATTTTCGCTGCCAGCGAATGCCTTTCCGCTGCAGCGAATCAAGTCAGCAACAACATGTGCGAGAAGGTGGCCGGCCTGAGCATGAGTCGCTGCCAGCGAATGGCATCTCGCTGCCAGCGACTGGAGTCAGCAGAAGCATGTCCAGGAGCAGCATGACTCGCTGCCAGCGAAAGGAAACTCGCTGCCAGCGGACGACCGGATTCGCTGCAGCGGATGTAACCTCTCGCGACATCGAATGGAGACTCTCGCGGCAGCGGAAGGGTGGACTCGCGGAAGCGGAACCGAAGAAGCTGAAAATATTCTAAGGCATGGAAATTCACTTCCAGCGAGTGTGGTAGCGAGTGTGGTAGCGAAAATCCAACAGGAGCTTGATTGACACCATTCGCTGCCAGCGGAATTTGACGCTGAATTAAATTTGGAAAGTCTATCTTCTATCTAGTTTGTTTAGGAAGTTTCTATCTAGTTTATCTATATTTTACCTTATTTATGGAAGACATTAGACTTATAAATAGGATGTTCTAGGGTTAGTTTAATAAAGTTTAATTTAAAATTCCAAGTAGAAAAATCAACATTAAAGAGAAGAAAGTTTAGGTAAGCCATGTTTGGCTAATTTTGTAGTTTCCGCCTACACTTTCGAGACTTGGTTGGTGGTTTGTGAGTTTCTAATTCAAGTTATTTTTCCTCTTTAATTCTTTCAACTTCTTTGTGCGATATTGATTATGTTATTGATGTTATCTTGATTAGCTACCTTGATAATATTGATTTCATGCTAGGATTTAATACTTTCGTATTTGTGTTATTTCCGTAGTAGCACGCATAAGATTGTGGATTCCGTGTTTGAAGCATGATTATGTAGGGAGTTGACATATATCTTAAACATTGATTTACCGTGTTTAATTGATGTTATTTATATACTCAAGTTCTTGGGACTATTTGCTATCTCTTTGTTAAATCTTGACCGTGTTAAGGTTGCATTGAGGTGTAAGGGATTAATTGGACTCGTAGGACTTTTAATCTATATAAACCAAGACGGGAGGAATTCGTAGGAAACGATAATAGCTTGAAAAGGATTCGATGATCAATAAAACCAACCAAAGTCGAGAACTTGTAGGTGGAAATTCTTTTCTTCTATCCTTTATTTGCTTTTGTCAATATTATTTTCTTTTATTTTCATTCATAAAAATCTTTTCTTTTTATATTGATAAATACACAATATTTAGAAATACTTGATTCTCTAGGGTTCGACCCCTTACTTGCATACTATACTAGTTTGTTCGTTTGGGAATTATTTTTGGCAAGGGAAATCAACGACTTTCCCTCCGTCAAAATTGGCGCCGTTGCCGGGGAATCAAGTTTATTTCTTTTTTTTTGTGTATTTATTAATTTTTGTATATATATATAACCCCGTCGTGGACCTATCTTACGGTTCACGACACCTCGTTTCTAATTGTTTGCAATGAAGTTGGAGTTATGGCAATACCAAGGAGAATACTTTCACCACTACCTCGCAAGAGTGCAAGATTTAGTGGATGACCGTGCTTCACAGGGTATCCAAGATGATTTGAAAGAACAAGTACTTTGCGTTCAAAATGGCATGCTTCCCGAGATACGAGAATTCGCCCAATCTTTGAAAAACGAAGGTTTTTATGGTTTGGATTGGCCGGAATTGTGGGATATTTTCCTTTGTGTGGGTGACATGGCAAAGGTGGAAGAAGAATACATGTTGGCATCCACACCCTTACGTTTCAAACCAATGGCGAGCGAGATACATGAGGGAAGCCAAGACGCAAGCACCAATGGTTCAATCGATGATGGAGAAGGGAGCCCGATACCTCTTGACATGGAGTCTCGTGAGTGCACGCATGAGGAACCATGTATTTTGGCACCTACTCCACCAATAGAAATCATCCCCAACGCACCTATTGAGGAACCAAGTCCGGAGCCGATTTCTGTGGCTCTTGAGCAAGGTAATGATATTTTTGACACTTTTGTGGATTTTGGTGAATATGTAGATCCTTGGGAGCATTACTTCAACAAACCACCAGTGGAACTATGTTGGTGGTACTACATACCCTCGGCGAGAACTCAAGCTCGAGCATATGAAGAGTTGGAGACCTTCTTGAACACCACATCTTTTGACTTCGACTTCTTCATATGTGGTGCTCGCCTACCTAGATGGTGCGCACCGGAGTTTGATTTGCTAAAGAGGGCATTGGCGATGTCCGAGTGAGTCTTGAACACATGGACGAATAAACCGTCGAGTCTATGACGATAAACAAGGACGCTTCTTGGGAGGCAACCCGAGGTAAGTTTTCCTAAATTAGTTATTTCAATTCCTAGTTATTTAATTAGTTTGGTTGTTTAATAAATTAGAAATTTCCTAATTATTTTATATGGTAGATAGATTCATGCATTTGTATTTAGAAATTTCCTAATTATTTCCCTACATTCTCTATTTTATATGGGGGAGGGTTGCATTCATAGATTCATGCATTTGTATTTATTTTTTCCGTTATACATTCATGTTTATTTTTCGTTATTTTATTGCATTAGAAAATGGGAAAAAAAAATTGAGAAAATTAAAAAAAAATCCAAAAAGAGCATGCATTGCATATATGTGTTTTTCAAATACCCATCTTGCCTCAGTTTGTCCTCTATTTTATTTTTATGAGTTTTACCATAAATGTTCCATAATATGATTGAATTGCCTAGCCTTGTCACATACTTGAGATGATTTTTATTGGAGCGTGACTTGTTAGTTCAATTGAGCAAGTATGATTCTTTGTCTTGGGCATTATTGAAATCCAACAAAACTTATCCTAGTGAGAATTTTTGGCCTTATAGGGATTTTCACCATATTTATTCCCTTTTGCTTTCTTGTGTGACATTATACTCTCCTTATGAAATTACCTCTTGAGATTGACATTGTTATCTATATTTGAGGCCGAATTTATATGTCTATTGCTTATGAGTTTCAAATGATAGAGGCATGATTTTCTTAGCCATATTATTATCCATATCCACCCTACATATGTGTCCTTTGCTTGTTGCCGATTTGAGCCTTAGCCTTTTCTTTTAAGCTCCACAAAATTTATCCTAGCCGATGATAAGCCTTACCCTATCCGGGAATTTGGATTAGAGTTGGTAAATGATTGATCTAGTTGAGTGGAAAAGAAGATATTGTTAAGAGAGTTACAAGTTTGGACGAGTATGTAATTTTGGTTTTAGTCATCACATTGTGCATTATTGTTTTGGCTCTAAAGAAAAAAAAATTGAAAGGAAAAAAAACTGAAAGAAAAAGAGAAAGAAAAAAAGCATGAATAAGAGCCTTTTATTTTATTATGAAAGTGATAGTTAGAAAAATGTATGGTTGAGAGAAAGTTCTTTAGTTGAGTATTTTGTGAGTGAAAGTTTGAGTTATTTTGGTTTTGGAAGTATTTGATTTGTAGTGTTCTTCCGGTTGTTCTTAGGGATCCCTTTTTCCCGGATTTTTAGCACCACAAGCCTAAATATTTTCCTACCTTAATTCCTCACCAAGCCCCATTACAACCTTGATAAAAGACCTCTTGATGTTTCTTATAAGTGATGGCATCCACGGTGGAGAATATGTGATATTTGTGTCAATTTCTATGTAGCGTTTTGCATTTTGGATTGAGTTGAGAGATACATTATTAAGCCTAAACACATGAGAGTGAGAGCAAACACATGATCCCGGTGAGGTTGGACTAGATGTGCCTTTGACTTTGAATCGCTCATATACTTTCTAGGATGTTAACTTTCATGCTCATGGCTCCTCCCCTTTGATGTTGCTTTTGACAAGGTTAGTGCTTGAAGATCATATTTGTGGTATGATGGTTTTGCTCTTGTTTTTGTATTGCTTGAGGACAAGCAAAAGGTTAAGTGTGGGGGAGTTTGATAAGACATGTTTCCAATAGGCATTATAGGTTAGTTTAGGTGCATTTCATTGTTATATAATCATGTTTTAGTGTTAATTAGATTAGCATTCATTTTGTGGAAAAGTTCGGAATCTACGCTATTTCGATGGTTTTATGTAGATTCGTAGATCCGAGGCAAAGAACACGAGGAACGAAGCTAAGTAAGGCTAAGGAGAGACTTGGGAGAGCTTAAGGAAGAAGTCCCGAAGAGAATGGAACAACCCAAGGAGCAACGGAGAACGAAATCGAGGTCTAAGAGCGGAAACGAGGGCGAGTCGCGAAAGCTGTCCGCTCGGCGAGCTGAACTTGTAACGCACTTTCCGGAGGCCTCGGGTGTCCGATCGACGCATATGAGAATGCGTTGGAAAGCTCTTTCGAAGATCTACGTGATGGTGTTCTGTTGGATTTTCTCCGCCAGCGAATGCCTTTCCGCTGCAACGAATCAAGTCAGCAACAACATGTGCGAGAAGATGGTCGGCCTGAGCATGAGTCGCTGCCAGCGAATGGCATCTCGCTGCCAGCGAATGGCATCTCGCTGCCAGCGACTGGAGTCAGCGGAAGCATGTCCAAGAGCAGCATGACTCGCTGCCAGCAAAAGGAAACTCGCTGCCAGCGGACGACCGGATTCGCTGCAGCGGATGTAACCTCTCGCGGCAGCGAATGGAGACCCTCGCGGCAGCGGAAGGGTGGACTCGCGGAAGCGGAACCGAAGAATCTGAAAATATTCTAAGGCATGGACATTCGCTTCCAGCGAGTGTGGTAGCGAGTGTGAAGCGAAAATCCAACAGGAGCTTGATTGACGCCATTCGCTGCCAGCGGAATTTGACGCTGAATTAAATTTGGAAAGTCTATCTTCTATCTAGTTTGTTTAGGGAGTTTCTATCTAGTTTATCTATATTTTACCTTATTTATGGAAGACATTAGACTTATAAATAAGATGTTCTAGGGTTAGTTTAATAAAGTTTAATTTAAAATTCCAAGTAGAGAAATCACCATTAAAGAGAACAAAGTTTAGGTAAGCCATGTTTGGCTAATTTTGTAGTTTCCGCCTACACTTTCGAGACTTGGTTGGTGGTTTGTGAGTTTCTAATTCAAGTTATTTTTCCTCTTTAATTCTTTCAACTTTTTTGTGCGATATTGATTATGTTATTGATGTTATCTTGATTAGCTACCTTGATAATATTGATTTCATGCTAGGATTTAATACTTTCGTATTTGTGTTATTTCCGTAGTAGCACGAATAAGATTGTGGATTCCGTGTTTGAAGCATGATTATGTAGGGAGTTGACATATATCTTAAACATTGATTTACTGTGTTTAATTGGAGTTATTTATATGCTCAAGTTCTTGGGACTATTTGCTATCTCTTTGTTAAATCTTGACCGTGTTAAGGTTGCATTGAGGTGTAAGGGATTAATTGGACTCTTAGGACTTTTAATCTATATAAACCAAGACGGGAGGAATTCGTAGGAAACGATAATAGCTTGAAAAGGATTCGATGATCAATAAAACCAACCAAAGTCGAGAACTTGTAGGTGGAAACGCTTTTCTTCTATCCTTTATTTGCTTTTGTCAATATTATTTTCTTTTATTTTCATTCATAAAAATCTTTTCTTTTTATATTGATAAATACACAATATTTAGAAATACTTGATTCTCTAGGGTTCGACTCCTTACTTGCATACTATACTAGTTTGTTCGTTTGGGAATTATTTTTGGCAAGGGAAATCAACGACTTTCCCTCCGTCAGATGGTCACTCCCCCAAATAACAGTCAGAAGCCAATGTTTCCTGCAAAAGTAACAATATATTTCAGAAACTAATGCATATCAAATGCATATCAAATCTCATGAGATTTTAGAAATGCATGTACTATATTCTCAACTGCAGATTTCAGAAATGGATATACACTTACATATCTTTTTTCAAGGACCACCAAGACAGAAACTTACAGATTTCATTCAGAGTGCATGGGCTATATATTCTCAACAACAGATTTCAGAAATGCATAGCAAATGTCATGAGATTTCAGCAATGCATGGGCTATATATTCTTAACAGCAAATTTGAGAAATGCATATAAACTTACAGATTTCATTTAGAGTACACTGCAACATTTATCAAATGCACAAATCAAATGTCATGAGATTTACTAATTACCCTGGGTTGTATGGTATCATGAAAACGTGGTCCGACGTCCCTTCTTTTAACCTCTTTACTAAATAAGGAATGAAACTCGATCTTGTGCACGTAGTTGTTGCTCCAGAATCAACAAATGCAAAGAAGGAGGTATCTTCATGTGCACAAACAATAGTATATAGGTAGCCATTTTGGGGATGGGCACTTTCAATAGCAACCTGTCATGTGTATTCTTGATAAATGTCTTATGTATTCTTGTAAAAGGCTCAAAACATCTTCAACACTGATTCTGTTCAATTATATTTTGGGTATGGGAACTTTCAACAGCAACCTGCTTCAATTAGTGGCTCAAAACATCTTCAACAACTTGGTAGAGCAACACAAAAAGTGCAAAAATACACAAGACATGTGAAAATGAGAACCTTAACAAGACTGGACATTCAACTGCAACCTGCTTCAATCAGTGGCTCAAAAAATCTTCAACAACTTGGCAGAGCAACACAAAAAGTGCAAAAATACACAAGACATATGAAAATGAGAACCTTAACAAGACTGAACATTCAACTGTAACTTGCTTCAATAAGTGGCTCAAAACATCTTTAAAAAGACTGAACATTGTGCAACATTCCCCAAGATTAGCAGCAACAAAGGAGGAAATCAGTATGCAAGTCATTGATTATACAAGGGAAAGTTCTTTATTTTTATCAATTTAATCACGCATGTAAGCAGCCAAAACAAAGAACTGAACAAACCTGAACAGATCAAACTAGTTCAACCTTGTCAGGTGATTATAGGCAACAAGGAAAGGAGGAAATCGGTACGAAAGCCATTGATTACCTCGGCAATGTTGCCATCTTTTCAAACTCCGTTTAACAAGACTGAGGGAGACCAATAAGCTTTGATCATGAATATAGGCAACATGAAACACATAACTAAATGAGAAACTGAACAGATCCAAAAAGTGACAATCTTGCCTGAGATTATAGGCAACATGAAAGCATGTAATCAGCAATGAAACCACAAATTATGAGTAAAGAGAATTGAGAGACTGAGAAATGAGAAACCACAAATTTTCTACAACTTAAGAAAAAAATACGTAAGGTAGAGAACTTTATTGCTACAATCCAATAATATGACTTTGACACCAATGAATGCATTTAGAAGGATGGATACCAGATTCTCAAGTCAATAACAGATAAAGGGTTAATGTAAACTCTTATCATTTTTAAATTTTGTTTATCATTATTTACTTAATGGTTAAAGGAACATCAACAAGAAGAGACAAAAAAAGATAAGAGTTTCTCACCTGGTGGACAATACCAGAACTTGGAGGAAAAACAAGCATGTTCTGAAAAGCAGTAGATCTCCACATCAAAAATTCAAACCTCTCTCAATTTCTATCAAATCCAATCTTCTAGTTAACACTCATTGCATCTTCTAACTTTGCTACGTCAACCTGGACTGAATGATCAATGACAAGATCCACTGGCACCTGTTACATTACAAGTGATTAGGAGCAATGTTGCATCATTTCAACACATTAGTTAATGATCAATTTTCAAGCCCCGTTTACATTGTTAAATTTCCAGCAAAGTTTGTCTAAAGGAAAACTATATATGCTTTTGTTATTAAAAAAATTATCATTCCAAGATAAAAGGAGAAAACCATACCATGCCAAGCTTATTCATATCATCTCGCATAAAAGCTACCACTACAGATTGTTTTTACATTAATTCAAAACAGGATGTTTGCAACAAATCTACAAAAGCTAGGGAACAAGACAAGTAAGAAAAGAAAGACCTTATTCAGAAATAATATACACTAGCAGCTAGTTTATATTATTGAGTTTAAGGTTCCTATCCACTAGACCATGTTGAGTTTTCCATCAGCTAAGAAACAAAAGAAATATCTCATTTAGAAATATATCAAGTGTGAATTATCTTGAGATGGCCCAAACTTAGCTAGGCCAATCCAACCGTCCTCTCATTAGTTCCATCATTCCTAAAGATTAACACATGTATGGGGCATATATTCTTAAAAGCAAAAAGAAATAAAGATGAAAAGCACTATTTTAAAGCACTAATTTATGCCATTCAAAATTTTCAAAAGGACACAACAAAATTTACCCCAAAAAATCAGCAATGCAATCCAATGGCAAATTTCTCAAAATGACTCTTTATTGTAATAGTGATGACCAGAAGCATAGAGAACATCATCATGTACTCACAAATTTTCAAATAATAATGTTGCGTTTTGAACCTGTAAGAAATCTTACCTTCTTTTTCAAATCTTTATATACTGTTTTCCTCAATGGGAGAAACAATGAAGCGTATAAGACAATCACTTTTGATCATCCTAGCATATTGAAAAAAAGACGATTGGTTTCAAAACCGAGGCCAGAAACACCTAAATGAAACCCTAAAAAATTAATTGAATCTAGATCTAGAGGGAACGAGAGAGAAGTAGTTGTTTTCTTCGTCGAATCAAGATCTAGAAGGATTTTATGAGAGTGGGAGGAGGGAGATGATTACCAAAGATGATTACCGAAGGATACCTTGTCGGCGATTTAGGGTTTCACCTTTCATCCATTTTCGTGATTATTTTGAGAGTTGATGGTCGTCACTGAACGATGGTCGTCGGAGCTAGATAGCAGAAGATTGAATCTAGAGAGAGGAGAAGATGATTTGGGGTAGTCGACGTTGAGTAGATTACTCGATGTCGAGTACTTCTGTAACTCGTCTGTACCTGCAAGATTCGTTAGAATGAAAATAATCCACAATAGAAAAATCCAAAATTAGTGTTTAAAAACAAAAAAATAAATGTAAAGATGTCTAAAAATAAAAAAAAACTAATTTTTTTGTTATAAGCTCTAGACTTTATAGTCGCTACGCCGACTTCTTCCGTTTGAGCTCAGGGTGGCATTTGCAGTGCCCATGTAGACTTGTGCACCGTGAATGGTCCCATCTTCTTGTGACTGAATTTGTTAGGGAACCAATGATTCTTGGATTTGGAAACATAGACTTTGTTTCCAACTTCATACTCCTTAGGCTCGTCATTGGAAACCCTGCATAAGCTCACATACCAAGGCAAACCTATCCCATGTATAGATAAATCCTTGATTGAAATAGGAGAAAAGACGTCGTTACCTTGGCTTTCCTTTGCAGAATTTGAATTCGGGACCTCTGGATCTACTCAACATCGATTGCGCTTCTTCGTCTAGTGGTTTGCTCGATAGAGGAGGAGAGATCGAGTGACCATGTGCGTGGTCGACGTCGAGTACTGTACTCGATGTCGAGTACTTCTCTGGCTCGGGTGGGTTGGTCGACGAAGGTGTGCTCGATGAAGGTCTCTTATCTTGGTCGACGTCGACTAGAATACTCGACGTCGAATACTTCCGGTCGACTTCGACCATATACTTGAACCCTGGCAAAGGTTCTGAATAAAAATTAGTCAACGTCGACTTACCTTGGTCGATGTTGAGTAGATTCCCTGTTTCCTCATTCAGAATAGTCATGATCTCCTACACCTGTGCTTCCATATCCCTCTTCTCCAGCTCTTCAGGGGTCATATTTCTTACCTTTGGCTCCCCACAAGTGATGTACTTGGCTGAGATTAATTTGACCTCTTCCATGGGACCTGTATGCCTTTCAGTTTTATTAAAAGAGTACTCAATTACCTCATCGCTGATGTTGAAAGTGAGCACTCCGTTCCTTACGCTTATGTTGGCATCTACCGTCACTAAGAAGGGTCTTCCTAGAATGATTGAACAAGCAGGGCCCTCTGCCGTATCAATAACTAGAAAATCAGCAAGGACAAATAACTTACCTACTTGTACCGGCACATTGCCCAACATGCTTGTTGGAATGACAACTTTGTCTTTTGCCATATAGAGTCGGGCATCCACATGCTTTAAAGCTCCTATATTGACTTTGGACCAGATTGATAGAGGCATAATACCTACATTGGCTCCTAAGTCACATAATGCATTAAATTTACATTGACCAAATTCAATGTCCATCTTGCTGCATTCCTCTGCGATCTCAGCCATCGATCGCTTCTTGCTTAGAATCTCTTTGAGGAAAATTACATATGACGAGATCTCATGAAGTGCTTATGTGAAAGGAATGGTGACATTTAGCCTTTGAAGCATCTTCACGAACTGCTGAAACTTCTTTTCCATTGGGTCCTTCAAAGATTTTATTGGGAATGACATCGTTTTCTTCTTTGGAGGTGCTGGAGTTTTGTTGACGTTGTTAGAAAGCTGGTCGACATCGACAGAGTGGTGGTCGACATCAAACAGGGGTTCCTCGACATCGACTACAATAGTCGATTTCTGGCCAAGCGCTGAATTCCGGTCGATATCGAGTACTGTGTCCTCGATGTCGAGTGGCTTCTAGTCAACGTCGAGTGGTTTACTCGACGTCCAGTACTCCTCCGCAGCTTCTCCTTCTATGTTCTGTTCGGGCGTTTGTGTCTGACGCCCACTACTTAGGTTCATGGCGGCTACCTGTCCTGTAGATTTATTTTTAGGATTAGGTTCAGAGGATCCAGGGAGCGTACCTGATTGCTTGGGGGTTGATGAAGCTAATTGACCCATTTGGGTCTCCATTGATTTCTGCCAGATATCAATCTCGTAATGTCTAGAGTTGATGCCATTCAGCTGAGTATGGATGGAATTGATGGATTGCTTGTTGTCTGAATGGTTCATCCGCATCTCTTCAAGAATAATCTGCATGTCATTCTTCTTACCTTCCCTGTCAGGGTGACCAGGAGCTCTATAGGGAGGGGGGTCTCTTGGATACTGGGGCTAGCGATAGTTGCTCCAATTTTGCTGCTGATGTTGCCCTGAGTAGTTCCCCCCCCCCCCCCCCCCCCCCCCCCCGCATAATGCGCCTCTTCGTGGGTTTCAGCTACTAATATTTGATCGGGGTGTGGGCACGCAGTGGTGTTGTGCCTTATAGACTCACATTACAAACAAGGTTTATCTTTAGAAAGGAATTTAACTTGTTTAGTAAGACGACGTACCTGATCGTTATGGAACTGGTCCCTGACGTCCGGATCAATCTCTTTAGGTGACACATATAGAGGCATAGATGGGGCAGGCTTTTCATACCTTTCGTCTGAGGCCACAGAAGTCCCATAAGTGTTATAATAATTTTCCAGCGTCTCGAAGGTTTCCCAAGCACGTCGTGGGGTGTACTCAAGATACCTATAAATGGTGTAGTTGTTGATCCTATCCTTAGTTGGTGCATCCAGACTGTTAAAGATGATCTCCTGGATTACGTAGGGTTGCTGTCCATGTGTAGTATAGGATTTCAGAAGCCTCTTGTAGCGCTCCCAAACCTGAGCTAATGTTTCCCGTGGCTTTTGTCTGAAAGCCGTGATCTGTTTTTTGAGCACAGCTGTTTTGGCAGGAGGGAAGAACTTGTTAAGAAACAAGTCTTGCAGTTCATTCCATGTGCGAATGGATCGTGCAGGCAAATCCTCAAGCCACTGCGATGTTAATCTTGCAAGGTACCAACGAAATGCCTTTAGTTTTAAATATTCTAGATTGTCATTATCTGCAATAGCTTCGCATAAATCTAGAAACATTGTAACATGCTCTAAAGGACATTCATTGGGTTTCCCCCAAAATTGGTTCCTCCTACTTTCAGTAATAACAGAAGGACGAATTTCATAATTAATCGGGGGAAGAACGATTCATGATTCCGATACTTCCAGAGTAGGATGTAGATACTCCTTTGCGTTTGTTGGGACGTGCCCAATATGCTCATCAAGTTCCCCAATCTGCTCCTCATGTTCCCTCCTGGCGTTAACTTCGCGATCTACCCTTGATACCCACATTTGTTGATTATGTTGATATTCCGCCTCTCGTCGGCCGTATTCTGCTTCTCTGGTGGTGAACTCTTCAATCCGTAGTCGGAGTTGCTCAAGCTCCTATGCTAGTGTGAGCTGGACCTCGTTCTCATTGTTGTTGTGTTGTAGGAGGAAATCAAGATTGCAAATAAAATATGAATAAAATAAAGCAAACCGATTTGGTTCCCAGCAATAATGTTCAAGACTCCCTCCCAATGTAGCAAAGGAAGTCAGGAACGATCCTCGAGGAAGCGTGTCAGCGGATCTCAGGTAGTGGATATCTCACGTCGGATTTCGACTTCAGGAGAGTCACTCGATATCGACTATTTGGCAGTCGATATCGACCAAATCTAGTCGATTTTGGGTTCTGTAGACGTCAGGCGAATTTTGACCTCTTCACTCGATATCGACCAAAGAGCTCGATATCGACCAGTTACTCGATTTCGACCTGTACATGCAGAAACAAAAACAAGCAGAAGTCGATATCGACCAAGTGCAACTCAATATCAACCAAGTCAGTACCCAATATCGATCGGCTCAGAAGACTGCCGGTCGACCAGAAGACTCGATATCGACCTGTTTGGGTCAATTTCGAGTGTTATTGCAGAAAACGTGTCTCGGCAAAAGTGGGCCGAAGAATACGAGAATGGATGCGAAGGATGAACAGAAATAAACCAGTTTTTCAGATTTTAGATTTTAAACAATTAAACGAAAACTTTCAAGATCGGGGTTTGCAACAACAATAACTATGCAAGTAGAATCATAAATCACAAAAGGCGGCAACTTTATCAACAAAGGAAAAGGCTTTCACAAAATCCGACAAGTAGGAATATAAAACATTCGATAAATAACCCTAATTGTGTGTATTCCTTTTCATAATTAGAATTTATAATCTTCCGAATCGAAATCCTAATTACTACCCAAGTTTAACAACATGAGTTCTTAAAGTTCTCAATCAAAGATGAAGTACAAGGAATAGAATAAATAAGATAAAGTACCTTCTTTTGCAAATCGCTAATCTACCAACATGGTTATCGTCGGGCTTACCCCAACCCTAGAAGTAGGTGGACTACTCACGCCTCATCATAGCAATCGACATCATTGATGTAAAGAAACTTGCATAACTATATTCAAAGTCTTTACAATCCTGGCACTCACACTTTCGCAGAATGCCAAAACCCTAAAACCTTTGAACTCTTAAACTATATATGGATCAAATTTCTCTAGAATTGAATGATTGAAAACTAGCCCCATCGGCTTTATTTATAAGGTTTAATCCTTGCTAATAAAGGAAAGCAATATCTATCATATATCTAAAGATATAATTCTACTTGGAAATAAATAAATCTAAATTGGTAAACAAGATAAATCCTATATGGTAATTAAATGTTGCACCCTTAGGATAGATTATTAAATAGATAAAAAGATAAATCTTCTCAAATCTTCATGTGCAAGGAATCCTCCACTCATAATCTGGATCTGACTCGGAATCGACTTGTTTCCGACGTTGGAAGTTGGTCGATATCGACCAAAGTAGGTCGATATCGAGTAGTCTGCTCGGATTCGGATTCTGCTCACTCGATATTGAACTCTGGCACGATTTCGAGTCAATTTTGGTCGATATCGAGTAGTATAGGTCGATATCGACCTGTCTTCTTGTCTTCTCCATATTGAGTCGTCCGGGAAATTTCGACCAGAATTAGGTTGATATCGACCAGTATTGGTCTATATCGACCACTTATTAGTGTCTCGTTATGCGGTCAGCTTTGCTCGATGTTAGACGCTCTTCCGTCGATTTTGGAGCTCCTCCAGTAGACATCAAGTGTATTTCCAGTGCTTCTTGATTTTGCTCCGATTTAGCTCCAAATTCTGTAATATTAAACAAAAACTTGTGTAGACCTCTATTTCTTGCAAATAAGCATAAAGTACACAAATTTGCTATATTCCAAACCCAGAATACATAAAATCATAAAATAAGGAGTTGAAACAAGTATAAAAACATGGCATAAAACATGGACATCATATTGCTAGTTTGCGACATCCTCCTTAACCTTTCTCGAAGGTGGAAGAAGCGTTCTGGCTCGAGAATTGGGTCTATAGGTGTGCGATCAGTTCTTCGCATGCACCTGAAAAATAAAAAGAAAATGAAAAAGTGAGTAAAAAGGAACTCAAAAGGACGCGATTGATTGCTTCTCCGGCAACGAGGCCAAAATTTGATGGCGGAGGGAAATCAAGTATGAAAATAAATTGAAAAATAAAATCAAACTAACTCTTTCTCCCAGCAAATAAAATACAAAAAACCCTCATGTTGTAGTAGTAGGGTATTCAGGATCGTATCCACGAGGAAGCAAGTCAGCTCGCCTTTCTTGTTCCAAAATCCTCTCAAATTCGACCAGTAGAGTCCTCAATCTCGAGTAGAGTACTCGATATCGACTAGAATCCTCGACGTCGACTACTGTTGTTGAGATCGAGTAGTGCAGAAACAAAAACGTAACCTTTGCAACGAATAATGACAGAAATAAAGCAAAAGCAACACGAAATTGTGGGAATTTCAATAAACTAAAAGACTTCAAGAATCGGGGTACCAACGCCACAACGATAACCATATAAGAATCATGCTAAAGGTATAAAAAGTCATGCTTTTCACCAAATAACTTTCGTTATTAACAAGTAGGAAAATAGAGGCTTTCACATAAACCCTAATTGTTACTAACCCTTTTCACATAATTAATCCAAGTTGTATTAAGATCACTTTCGCTTCAATAACACAAACAAGGATCACCTTCGGCTGTCGCAAAAGAATCATGCTCGTAGGGATAGAAGAAGAATTCGCATAAAAAGATTGTACCTTTATCGCATTACCTTACAAGGCTACCGTCGGGCTCACCCTGACCCTAGAAGTTGGGTGACTATTCGCTCTTCATCATCAAGAAACTCATCAATAATAAAAGGGAAATAACTTGCATTAAACCAAATAAAAACATACAACCAATCCAAGCGAAATCCGCTCTCGCAACACTTCAGTCCTCTCGGCCTAAGCTCTCTAAACTCCTACCTTTCCAATGCAAATTGTGTGTGGAATAGAATGAATAAAAAATCAGCCCCTAGGGCCTTAGTTATAGTATTCAATCCCCGCTATCGAAGGAAAAATAATCTATCTATATCTAAAACTTTCTATCTAAAGCTTAATGATTAAATTTGGAAATAAAACAAATAACTCTCTAAGGTAAGTTCAACTAAAGTGGATAAATATCTTCCATCTTGATAGATATTCTCTTGACTTGATAGAATCCCACGTATCTTGGCTTGCAAGGAATCACATATGCTCGGATTCCACTCAATTTCGACTCAGATTGATCACTGGGAGTACTCGACGTCGACCAAGTTACTAGACATCGAGTAGGACTGTCTTCTCCTCGTGATGTGATCGAGCTCGGGTAGAATTGTGACAGTCGACGGGTACTCGACATCGAGTAAAATACTCGATGTCGAGGACTTTTGTGCTCTTGAGTGAGTGGCTCGTCGATCTCGTGTGTTGAGGCTGAAGTCGACCACATAGTACTCGATATCGACTACTCTGGTCGATATCAACTATTCTTGTCGAGTGATTCCTTTCTCGTTTTCTGCTCGATGTGTTCTGGTTCAGTTGCTGCTTGATCTTAGACTTTCTGTATAGGACCTCGAGCTATTCCAAGATTTGCCTCTTTCTCCGAACTACTGTAAAATGCCTCGATTTCTGCGAAATTAAACAGAAACTAGTGTAGACTCCATAATTTGGCAAATAAGCATAAACTACATAGATTTTGTACTATTATAACCCATATGTATGAAATGCATGCAGAAATCGATATAAAAGTTAATGTACAACATGGAGAATTAGGCTCACATCAGCGGCTGCGACATGTATGCTACCGCAGTGGCATCCTGCTCGCAGCATACTTCGTTGCAAGAATCCGGGAGGCGCACCATATCTCTTGTTTCTTCTCTTCATTTCTTGCTTCTTGTATTTCCTCCAAGGTCATTGCATCTCTCAATGGTCTTCGAATCCATCTCTGCAATATACCCACAAAATTGTGCAAAATCCGAATTATTCCAAAATAATCACAAGATGCAAATTAACTTTAAACCATTAGCTAAATGCAACATAACTAGCCTAAAATTGCCTATAATGGCTATCTAAGATATGCATTATCAATAGGTTGAGACCGCAATTTTCATAAGTTTAAAATATATATAGTTCGTACTATTGTTCGAAGGGGATCGAGGTAGTTTTTGTTTTTTAAAGGCATGGCTTCGGCCGATTAGTTTAGGTTTTGCTTTCATTGTTTTCTTTATTGCGCTCTAGATCAAGGACAAAAATTTCAGTTTGCATTCTATTCTAAACTTTGATCTTTTTTTTTGTCTATAATCTATTTCATTTTATTATATTATGCTTGTTTAATTTCTTCGTTCTAGGGTTTAGGTGATCCCGACAATGATTTGGTAGCGTTGAGATTGATATTCGTTTGTCTTCTGATTTGTGATTTAATCCTATTGCGCCAGCTCTAATTGATGAAAATTGGTTAGAACTGATTTAGGGTTTGAAATCAAAAGATGAAAACCCTAAATTGGAATTTAGATAGTGAAATGAGACCGAAAAGCAACTAGAGTCCATTAGAACTATAGGATTGAACCCAAAGTTTAATTGATCGAAAGTGAAATTGAACTTCTTGAGGATTCATAGATTGTCATAGGTATTTTAGATGATTGTGATATTTATGGAGACCGAAAGGCGACGTTGATGTTATTTTCATTTAGAATTCTAAAAACATAAAGGGTCTGGATTGGCTGCTTGAGTCCGAAAGGAGATTGTTAACCAATTTAGACACATTTGCGTTGAAACTGAAATGAGATTCTCAATTACCTTATACAACCTACCTTCAACAAACTCAAACAATGTGGCATGAACACTGATATTAATCTATTAACGTGTCGTTGTGGTGATCCTTTACCCTATATTCGCCTTGTACCCATTGTTTACTCTCACTTTTGTATAGTTGTTTCTGTTAGTTGGATACTTTCCTAAATCACTTATAAATATTCTTCTTATTTTCTTGGCTTAGTTAAATCTGTTTGAATTGATAATCGATACTATACAATCCCCGTGATCCGACACTCGATATACTACAACTGATCCCATACGCTTGTGGGTATAAGTTTTAGCCTATCATCGGGTTAAAATCATTAGGGAGTGTTTTGATCGGTTTTGTAATGCCTCTGGTCAAAGGGTGTGCCTTCAAAAATCCAAGTTCTTTGTCTCCCGGAACTTGAAGGCTGATCTGATTCGCAAAATATCCGAGTAATGTAACATGCAGGCAATAACTGATCTTGGGCGGTATTTGGGTATTCCCTTACTACATTCCAGAATCAAGGCATCCAATTTTGATTTCATCGTGGACAAGTTGGTGGACAAGTTCGGGGAGGTGGAAGGCCAATACGTTGTGCTTTGCGGGGAGAATTTTTACACTAACCAAGTCAGTCCTCAATGCTATTCCGACTTACTACATGGGAGCGATGTTCCTCACGACAAGCATTTGTATGAAAATTGACAGGATAAGCAGAAGCTTCCTTTGGGGCTCGAAAAGTACCAAACGAAGAGTGCATACAGTTGCTTGGGAAGAAGTTTGCAAACCTATGAACATCGGTGGTCTTGGTATGAAGACTTCGGAAGAGTTAAACCTGACACTGGTCGCTAAAATCGGCTGTCATTTTTTAATGGAAGAGGGTGGTATGTGGAGGGAAGTCTTGACAGAAAAATACATTGGTAAGGCCTTGGGAGCTTCTCGGGGGACATCACACGTTTAGAAGAGCCTTCAGGGAGGCCTTGGAGAGGTGATTAACCTGGGGTTGAGATGGAACTTGAGAAATGGGGAGAGCATTCTATTTTAAAATGAGATTTTGGATCATGGAGGAATCCCTAAGAGATTATATTCTAGGATCGGCTGATGCGGATGTCTCAAACACGGTGGCAGATTTGTGGTATGAGGGCGTAGGTTGGAATTGGGATGCTTTCTCCCACCTTCTTCCTTCGAGTGTTCTGTTGAAATTGGCATCTTTTTCCATTTTCGATGGTGAAGACATGCCTAGTTTGATGCCCTCCAAAGATGGGGAGCACTCGACGCGTACTGGCTATGAGGAGTTATACCAGTGGAAAGTTTGGCAAAGAAACGACACTTCTTTCTTCAAAATTCTCTCGTCCTTGCGTGTCAATGAGAGGGTTTGGGCATTCGTGTGGTTGTTGTACAAAGGTGGCGTTATGAACCATGTGGAGAGAGTGCGACGTGGCTTTGGTGATTCCTCTATTTTTCCTTTATGTAAACTCAGTGATGTGTCCCTGGAACATCTTTTCCATGATTGTGGTGCTGTTAACAATCCTTGGTTCCTGGTTGAAGGGTTTGCCTGGACTCAGGACGTCTGGCGCCTTCCTTTTGATGTGTGGATACGGAGCAATATCTTGTCTAAGGAACGGATTGGGAGTGACTGCGAATGGAATGCATTTTTTGCGGTTGCCCTTTGGAGAATCTAGAAAAGGCGCAATGTGATGATTTTCCAATGTCGAATCTCCCCCTCTCATGATGATGGCCTATTTGAGTACCCTTCAAGAGTATAATTTAGCTTAGCAGAGGATTGGAGGAACGAAGATAAAGAAGGATAAAAAAAGTAGAATATAGGCTAGGTCAAAATCAATACGGACGGCGCTCGTCGTGAAGGGGCTCGTGCTGCTGCGGGTGCTGTGATCAGGGATGTGAAGGCCGATTGGGTGATTTTTTTTCTTACAAGCTAGGCTTGTACTCGGTTCCGATGGCTGTGTGTTGGGGCGTGATAAAGGGCCTAGAATTGGATTGGGACTTGGATCATCATCGACCGTAGTGCGAGGAAGGTTAAGGCTTTGCACTCCTTTTTCAGGTGGATCGTTGATATGGCTTCCTTCATAGAGATTGGTCCGTCCAATTTCTCCACATCTTTCGTGAAGCTAACTCCGTTGCGGACGTCTTGGTCACTTTCCTTTTGGTTTTCATTTTCTGCGGGAACCTCCTGGTGTGTCATCCCTTCCACTTTTGAGGGCTGCTCATGGAGCTTCTAAACCGCATTTGCGTATTTTGTAAGACCTTTTGTTTTTATGTCTCCTCTGTTTCTAAGGAGGGGAGGGTAACCTCCCGGCTTTCCCACCAAAAAAAATTCATCCAATGAATCAAGAAGAATTGAAAAACGAGAAAAAAATAACAAATTAGGGCTTGTTGTTGCATGAGATGACGAAAATAATCGAATTAGGTAGCTGAGAAGGTCGTGGTTATTAAAAAAAATCGGTGAGGAGCCTACAACAAGAAGGTTATCGTTGATTCTATGGAGAGCTTTGGAGAATGGAGAGAGGAAACATCAAAGTAAAGGTTTAATCCAATTTTATGAACACAAATTTGATCCAAATAGTTTTTCAGGGTTTGGTCCAATTAGAGGAAATTTGCATAATTAAATCAAAAGGGGGTTCGTTCTGGTTGTTTTTGTCGTGATGAATCTGAATAAATTCACATTTATTGGGACAAATTTGGAAAAAATATTCGACCTTTGGTATTTTATTTGACCTATTATTGCATTCAATTTTGATGTGAAAGTTAATTTTATGAGATTAAAGATTAGCGCTCTTCATTGTGAATTGAAAAGGTTTTGTTTTTCATTCTTGAGGATCGAACTTTTTTCGTGTTGTAGTTACGGACTAATTCAGAACTATTTTGTAAAGCGAAAAAGTGTTTTGGTCTAATTTCATTATAAGTCATCTTATCAATTGTCCTTTTTTTCATCTTATTAATAGTCTTTATATATGATATTTTATGGGGTTTTTAATGTGTATTGTGCCATTTATTTTGCATAATTGACAATTTCATTTTGGTTCATATCTATTTACATGCTATATAGATTTTTTAACATTTTTTTTTGGGCAAATAACGGATGATTTTGTCTAAATTTTGGCAAATAACGGTGGCAAACAAGAGCTGATATGTGAAATTATTTTATGAAATTCCTCTATTTTTCCCCAATATTTTACCGATATTTTATCATATGGGATATTGATAATACGGTAAAATGACTATTGACAAGACAAATTTTATTAAATTCCATAACAAGTCCTTCCTATTTCTAAAACAAATTATTGATCGGCTCGACACTAAAGACCGCATCAACCACGATTCCAAAGTCGATCTCGCCAAATATGACTGTTGGTTCCCTCCTCATCTTCACACATCCCAATGTCTTCCTTTCCAAGCTCAAGTCTTATGTCCCAGAGGAGGACGATATCATCATCTTTAAGACTTTCTCCTCCACCAAGGCGGAGGTACCCGATCATCTTCAACCGTCGAGCATATGTAGGAACCTCACCAAATTCCACTAGGTAATGGATGACCCTCGCCACTTTCTATCGAGGTTATAGATGACCCTCGCCACTTTTGAGGTTACCTTGTCACTAGTTGCTATCGGGGGTTACTGTCATATTATTGGTTGATATTGGGGGATGTTGCTGGTTGTTGGGGGCTGCTAGCCACTCTATCTACTCGATCTGATCAGTTAGGACTTCCCTAGAGTTACTCCAAGTGCGGTTGTTGAAATCCTAATTGACCGAGGGCGAATTGGAGTTTTGGTCGGATTCAAGAAAGGATGGAGGAAAGTGGTGAATTGGGTGAAGTCGGCGAAGGAGGTCTCAGAGTGACAGTGGTGATGATAACACCAGTCGGGGTGGAAGACCTAGGAGAGGATGGCGGCTGTGATAAAGACCTAGGATTGAAAGTGGATGAAGAAGATTGAGGGAGATGCGGTTAGAGAGGAGCTCGACGAAGACGGAGGCGAAGGATCAAAGAGAGGGAGATTGTCTCTGATACGAGGTAAGTCGTAAGATGGCCTGATCTTCTACAATCAAGACTCAAATTAAAGAATGGAATCAAGAACGATGCAAGACTCGAACAAGATTCAATAAGAACTCAAAGGTGCGGCTGTAATGGTGATGAAAGACTCGAAGTTTAATAAAATAAAGACCGATAGATTAGTGAAACGATCTATATAGAACAAGATGAAGACTCTAGGCTCCCGTAGGAGGTAATAACCAACACCAATAACTATATAACCCACCTATACAACCCTACACAACCAAGCGGACAACTTGGAGGCACAAGGAGGGGGCTCGTGGATACCAGGGATTACCAAACCTTCGCGTGATTGACAAACACAAGGCAAACCAAGCGGAAACGATACCAATTTGCAATCAATGAGCCTAGCTACGAATCGATCGACTTTCTCTCAATGTGTTTCATACAAAGGAAATTTCATTCAATGGAAGACGTACTTGAGTTTCAACAATGGGAGATCAGCGTTCTTATAAAACCTTATAGCTGATTTAGACAAAAAATAATAATGAAAAGAATAATTAAAAATAACCCCTAAATTACCTAAAATAACTTAGTTTATTTTCGGTCCATATGTGAAACTAGGCTCCCAGTCTCGGCGTCGAGGGTTCTGGTGTCGGCGTCGAGGCAACAGTAAGAGAAGAACATCTCCAGATCTCGGTGTCGAGGCTCCTGGTGCCGACGCCGAGGGCAACAGCAAGAGAAGAACATAGGTAAATCTTCAAGGCCTACTCTTGAAGTTGAACCGCACTTGAGAATAGAACATGGCTCACGGACATGAAAGAGTGTGTTCGGAGGTGTCTTGGAAGGTGTCTTGGATGGTCCCGTATCATTCTCCCTTTCTTGAAAAAGATTCGACCACGAATCCAAGGTCTCATAAGATTTCGCAAATGCACCTACACGAGATCTACAGGGTTGAATACCATATGTCCATGGAAACTCCTCACATGACGGATTTTAAGAGGGGGCGGCCACTCCGGGATCTCTTTGATTTTGTCTTCGTCAACTTGTAGATCATTAGAGCTCACTACAAAACAAAGAAAAGAAACTTGATTAGTGCACAATTCATATTTCATATCATCTTCATACTTAATATGCACTCTAGCTTGTTTGTTTATCTTTATGTTTCCATCCAAGGCTAGCAAGTTTTCTCCCTTTTTCAAGGTTGGGTTTTCAATCATTTCAACGCTAGTAAAATTACAACAATTTTCACCATCAATGATCACATTACAAACTTCGCATTTCTCTAAGCATCTAGTATGAAACAAGTTTTCTCTTTGATTATCATCACAAGGCATAGGTTGAACACTTAAAACTTTACTAACAATCAAAGAATCACCATGTTCATTTTCATTGCAATCATCATCATCATCATCGTAGGCAAGTAAAGTAAGATCTTGATCATTATTAACATGCTCTTGATTTTCATCAACAATGAGATTATCTAAACTAGAAGGAACATTATGTTGGTTAGCATTATTAGGAGGAATATGATGAGTTTCTTCCTTTTCATGTGGTTGTACTTCACCTCTAGGTGGTACTCCTTGTCCGGGCACCGTGTTCGAGATAAAACGCTTAAGCTCTAGTGAAGCCATTCTTTCATTTTGCCTTACCACGTCCTCATTCAGGGTTTTTAAAATTTTGATTACCTCAGGATAAGTAGGCCTGAGAGTAGAAGTCGTGTTGCTGCCCTGGTTAGACATCACAAATAAATAAATAAAGAACTCTGTAAAGGGTTAGTAAAAAGTTATAAACAAACCTCGCAAGTGTATCACTCAACACTGCCTCTCTTATTGGTATGTTATGCATGTTGTTTCAATCCGCATTGAGCAAATCAATACTCAAGATAGGACATAGAAAACACAAGGTATATAATACCAATGAGATCAAAGGGATGATGAATGAATCAAGGCCTGCACACCTCAATACAAGCAAGGCAATGACTCGACAAAACAAGGTAACGACTCGATAGGGCAAAGAATCACTCGACAATTGCAAGAAACAACTCGACACTTGCAAACAAGACTTGAAAAAAAAACAGTAGATAAGCAACATCACTCTACAATGGCAAATATAAACACAATATGGACTGATTTATGTGGAAAAGAAAAGAAAGAATCAACCTTTTATAATTTACCTCTTTTGATTGTAACCCAAGTAAGGATGTTGTTGTTGTAAGGTAGGGTTTCAAGTTTGTGTTTAGGGCAAAAAGGTGTTAATTAGGGCTGATTTTCACCACAATTAAAATCCCTTGATGTCTTCTTGCACTAGATGAACAAACAACTCAAAGATCAAACAACAACCTTTCTTCTTTTCAGTTTTTTCTGAATTTTCGAATCTATATTTTTTTTACACAATTACAGAATGCACAAAAATATAATAAAATGAAAGGGAAAATCGAAATTAATTTAATTGGGTGAATAAAATTGAAATTAGCCATAAAATATAGAAATTTACTAGGGTTTGAGCTAAATTTGGTAAGTAGCTTTCTATCTTTTATCTTATGATCTTGGATAGATATAATGTATTTTATCTCCTATTTATCATGCAAATTCAGCAATAATAATGTATATAGGAAGATGAAAGGCCAGATAGATAGATAGATCAAAGATAGAATAGATAGAACAACTTAGGGTTAGGGTTTTCTTGTGTGTATGTCGATTTGAGTGAAAAAATGGAGGCTGCACAAGGCTGAATTCGGCTGTAATGTGTACTGCAGGTCACGAGTATGATGAACGTGTTTGGGCTTAGATGCAACCATAACAATCACAAGCAAAAGGTTAGTAATGATCAAAATCAAGAAATAGAAGAAAAGACCAAAAATTGAAACAAGACTCTATTTTTGTGGGGTTTTTGTGTACTGCAGGTCACGATTAGGCTGTGTTTGGGCTTAGATGCAACCACAACAATCACAAACAAAAGGTTAGTAATGATAGAGTCTTTCATAATTCTTGCATCGTTCTTGTTCTTTTCTTGCACTTGAGTCTTGATTGTCGAAGATCGGGCCACCCTACGGCTTAATCCGTACCAAATTGGTATCAGAGCTTAGTTTATTGACATTAAGAGTTGAGTCTTTTCTTTTGTTCATCATAAAAACACAAAAACACAATTTTTTTTTTTTCAAAGACAAAGTCCCATAGAGTCGTCACGTTGCATCCGCCGCCACCATCTATCAGCTCGCACCACCACAAATTGCATCTCGTTGCTCCAATAACATTTTGGATTCGTGGACAAATCCTTTGCAAGAACGGGAGAATGATGAAGGGAAAATAAGTGGTGCTTATCAACAAGTTTAAATCGTTCAACATATTTGACAGCTTTGCGACGTCTCTGTAAATTGGGTTATTCGGAGCTCATATTGATCGGATTGGATCGTGTCACACCTTGTCCGAACGAGGACGAAGAGATCTACAACGTTTCTGTTGAAGGTTTTTCCAGAATCTACCGAAAACATGGACGAAATTCTACATCTTTGCAGTTGTTCACTGTTTGGACGAAAATAATTATCTTTTCATATTTAGTTTATCATCTTAAGCATTATATTTATTTAGGAATACTGTAAATTAGAATAATATCTATTAGTTGGCTTTTCAATTAATCGATATTATATCTAATTATTTTTTATATTTATTTGCTATTGTAAATAAAGTGGAAAATGAAAAATCTATCTTTAAGATATTCCCTTGGCCACCAAGTATAGTTTGATTTTATCTAGGATTTATCTACTTTATTATTATTTATTTTTCAGCCAAGATTCTATCCTTTTGCAAAGGATAGAGTTGGCCAACCTAGGGTTTTCTAGGTTTATGTTTTCTATTTAAGGCGCTTTCATTCATTTAATAAAATGAGATAGAATTGAATTTTTGACAAAAAGTCAGATTTGGAGAGTTCTCCTAGGGAGGAACCGAGTTCCCTTGCGTGGGATAGGTTTCGATATGTTGTTCTTAGCTTTGTTTGTCTTGTGTTTGTCAATCCTCTTGGGTGGGTTGGTGCTACCACATGTTTGGTGTGTGTCGATTCTCATCATAGGATTGGTGTTATCCATCATGCATGGTGTGTATCGATTGTCGTCATAGGATTGGTACTGCCAAGCATCCATGAGCGCCCTCCTTGTGCCTCCAAGTTGTCCGCTTGGTTTGTGTTGAGTTGTAGAAACGGGTTATATAGTCATTGTTGTTGGATCTTGCCTTCCGAGCCAAGGGTCTTCATCTTGTTCTATGTAGATCGCTTCGGTTGTCGAAACGGGTTATATAGTCATTGGTGTTGGATCTTGCCTTTCGAGCCAAGGGTCTTCATCTTATTTTATATAGATTGCTTCACCCACTATCGTGTCTTGCATTCTTGCATCAATTTCGTGTCTTTCCTTCATATTACAACCGAGTCTTGTTGAGTCTTGTTCATCAATTTCGAGTCTTTCATAGTTCTTGCATCGTTCTTGTTCTTTTCTTGCACTTGAGTCTTGATTGTCGAAGATGGTGACTAAACCAATATTGAAAAACATCTGTAAAAAGTATAAAAATAGCAGAATAAAGAGCGCCATCTAGATTATAGAACAAAAGGAAGTAACATTATCCGCGGATAATCATCCAAGAGCTGACTCACAAACAATCATCCGCGGATAGAAGACAATTGGCACGTGGCGACCATTCCCACCACCCACGAAGTAGAACACGTGTCGAAATATGAACACCACGTGGCACAGCTTGCCAGCCCACCCCGGACCTATAAAAGTGAGAAATCTCACCAAAAGAAGTGGACTTTTCGGAGAGAGGGGGAGAAGGAGAGCGGATCTAGGCCTAAGTGAACTCAGAAGAAAGAAGAACGAGAAGAGGAATTCGTACGCATGAACATGTTTCATAGAAAAAATCAACACCATTCACTGGACCAACTCCGCGGATGAAAACCCTGTTTGTCCTTAGTGTAAATTTCTATTAAGGAAAAGACTGTTGTTAATAATTCTCAAGACATTCAACAGCGACAGGTAAGCGAACCAATTTTCCGAATTGTCTAAGAAAAAACTCGATAAGGGAACCATCTTTCAGAATAAGCACAAGGTTACTTCCCGCGGCACAGGTTGGGCCGCGTCGATCATTTCGACGCGGGTAAGGTAAGCTCGTTGGGAAGATTAGTCACTTCACCGGGTAGGTTCCCGAGCCCCACTAAAAATGGTGGCCTCCAGAGATTGAGGCTTTTTCACTAGCGCCGTCTGTGGGAACCCCCTCACGCTAAGGGGTTTCCTTTTTTGATAAGAATAGACAAAAACCCTCAAGCCTTTGAAAAGTTAGGGTCCGCGTCTGAACTTAGAAATACAAGTTTTTTAGATATTTAAAATTAAACTTTTTTACAGCGACAGATTCACGACATTAAGAAGATGAGTGATAGCCAGAACAATCCAACTCAGGACATGAGTCAAGGGGTTCACCGGGATTAGGAGGCCTCTAGTATGTATATCCCGTTGACGCCGCCACCAAATCCAGATGGTGAGATGGGAGATCAGAACCTCGGAACCCCTCCACATCATTATGGCAATCAGTATGGACGACACGAGCAGCCTAACCCTTTTCAGCAGGAGCAGTCTCAGTACTTTTATTATGATCAGTGGGGGCAGAATCCGCGTCAACAAGGGAATTATCGACCGGAGGAGCAGTATGGAAATTTTGATAGACGTAACACCGCATATGATAATCCCAGCAACTGGAACTACGGCTTTCAAAATCAGGAAATACCGCGCCATACTTGGCAGAGTGATCACTGGCACCGAGAGAATAAACATCGACGCGGGGAAAGGTCAACAGATGTTTCCACCTCTACAAAATCCGACTCAGTAGAAAAAAGAAACGAAAATGCACCAGCGGGTTTCCCATCAGTATTTGCCCAAGAGATTTGTTCCGCGACAGTACCAAAATGGTGGAGAGATGTGAACCTCATGAAATATGATGGAACAACTGATCCTGAAGACCGTCTTTGTCATTTTGCAACTACTATGGGAATAAACGAGTATAATGATGCCATGTTGTGCAGGACATTCCCTTCGACCTTAACGAAGATCGCGCTCACCTGGTTCACAAACCTTCCGAAAGGGTCTGTGACCAATTTTACCCATATGTACCACATCTTCACGTCCCACTTCGGAAGTGCGCGATCGAGAAAGAAGACCATGCTCGACCTGAATTCCATTAGACAAGGAGCTGGGGAATCATTGGGACACTTCTTCACTCGATTTACCAGCATGGTAGTCCAGATCGCCAACTTTAATCATGAATCAACAATTATCATACTTATGGGCAATTTAGCAGAGGGAGATTTCAAGACATACCTGTTTCGGAAGAAGCCAACTAGTTACGATGACTTAAGAGAGCGGGTGTCAAGACAGATTGAGGCAGAAGAAGTAGCCGCGTCCAGCTCTAAGGCAAATACTGGGAATTCAGGTCTCTTTGGGAAGTTAGTTGGAAAATTCAGAAAAGAAAAAGCCAAGCCGCCTAGGCATCATTCAGAAGCAATAGATTTCCATCCCCGCCGCGATGAAGTGCATATGAACTTGGAAAGAGGACAGGGATCTCGCCATAGGGAAGATCATCCGGGTTCCTATCATCCAAGAGAAAATCGACACGGAAATCGTGATATGAGATCTCCACCTAGAAGGGAGAATCAACCCGACCACAGACCACGATGGGAGGACCGGAACCCGAGGTTTGACGAATCTCATAATCCACAGGAACGATTTATCAGGGAACAAGATCAGCGAAGAGATCTCCCTTTCCACAACCGGGGAAGAGGGAGAGGAAGAAAAGGACGCGGAGGTAGGTACAACTATACGCCTGCAGTCCAGAGATCTGTCAACCAGAGAGAAACTCAAAAAACAGAAGAAGGCCAAATATCAGAACCTGAGGGCTTCATTAACACCCTCGCAGGAGGCTTGTCTATGGCCGGGTCCAGTAGACAGGAAAAAAGAAATTATGAAAGAGAAGGAAGACAACCACCATCCGCGTCAAGTAGAAGAATTTCTCTCGCACAACATGAGAATATTTCCTTTACCCCAAAGGACGTTGAGGAAGTAAGGATGCCGCACTCAGACCCATTGGTCATTCACGCACAAATAGCCGCCAAGACAGTAAAGAGAGTATTTATTGATACTGGATCATCTGTTGACATCCTATCATGGGAGGCATTTTCTCAAATGGGTATTTCTGCAGCATCATTAAAACCATATTCAGGAACGCTAATCACGTTCTCAGGAGGAGAAGTACAAGTAACAGGCACAATCGAGCTTACAGTTGTTTTGGGGACGTCTCCAAACAGACGTATGGAAAATATTGTGTTCACAGTGGTAAAAATTCCCACTGTATACAATGCTTTACTGGGTCGCGTCTCACATTATAAGTTCCAAATGGTAGTCTCAATCTACCACTTTGTGGGAAAGTTCCCTTTACCAGGAGGAGGAATTGGTGAGGTTCGCGGGCAACAACCGGAAAGTAAAAACTGCTATTTAACTTCCATAAAAAAGAATAAAGAAGTGATGTGTATTAGTGAAAATTGTGAACCCGTGGTCGGGGACAATGACTCAGCTGAGCTTTCAGAAGCAGAACTAGAGGTTAGGCTGACAAAAGTAAAGGTACCTACCGCGGATGAAAGAATTACGTTTACACCCTTCCCAAACCCAGAGGAGAAGGTCTACTTGGGACAAGCACTGGAGACAGTAGAAAGAGTTAGAGTCTTAGAGATCATAAGGAAGTCGAGAGACCTTTTTGCATGGTATCCTCGAGATCTGCTGGGTGTCCCACCCGCGATAGCTTTGCATACCTTGAGAATTCGTCCAGGAACGAACCCCATAGTACAGAAGAAGAGAAAGATTGCTCCGGAAAAAGCTGTCGCGGCAAAAGAGGAAACTGATAAACTTTTAGAAGCAGGCTTCATTGAGGAAGTAGAAGACTCAGAATGGCTCTCGAACGTGGTTCTACTGAAGAAATCTAACGGGAAGTGGAGGATGTGCATAGATTTTACCGATCTTAATAAATCCTGCCCGAAGGATAGTTATCCATTACCATCCATAGATGAACTCGTCCATGGAACCGCGGGTAACAAAGTCCTTAGTTTTCTTGATGCTTACTCGGGATACAATCAAATAAACCTGAACCCTTCAGACAAGAAAGCTACAACTTTCATAACCAATCAGGGGATATTTTGCTACCGTGTCATGCCTTTCGGACTTAGGAATGCTGGGGCAACGTTTCAGAGAAAAGTTGACCGGATCTTTCGTAATCAAATTGGCATGAATGTATCGATTTATGTCACTGATATCGTAGTCAAAAGTGAAAAAGCAGAGGATCACGCAGCAGATCTACATGAGACTTTTTATTCTCTACGAAGAGGAGGTTTGAATTTGAATGCGGAAAAGTGTGTCTTTGGGGTTGATTCTGGGAAATTCCTTGGTTTTATGGTTAGCCATAGAGGAATCGTTGTGAATCCTGAAAAAGTCACATCAATTCAGAATCTTCAACCACCGCGGACGATTAAAGAGTTACAATCTTTAAATGGAGCAGTAAATTATTTAAGCCGTTTTTTGCTCCTGCCTAGCGGATAAGTCATTACCTTTCTTTGCTCCGCTCAAGAAAAAAGGGCCGATACGATGGACTCCCGAGTTACAAGAAGCATTCAGAAATTTGAAAATTTTTCTGTCATCACTTCCTACTCTTCATCAACCTTAGAGGCAAGAGGTCCTCCATCTGTATCTATCAGTAAAAAGTGTCACCATTAGTGCAATTTTGACGCGAGAAGAAAAATTCCCAGTTTACTACATCAGTCGTGTTCTGCAGGACGTTGAGACAAGATATGAACCAGTAGAAAAAATGATTTTGTGCTTAATATTCTCGGCAAGAAGGTTGAGACCTTATTTCCAGGACCATCCTATCCGAGTTATGATGGACTTACCGATGCTTCAAATCCTCCACTCACCATGTTTGTCAGGAAGAATGATGAAGTGGGCAGTCGAACTCACAGAATTTGAAATAGAATATACCCCGCGAAAAGCAGCTCTCGCTCAGGTTTTAGCTGATTTCATTGGTGAAACATGTTTCGAATTAAATACTCAAACAGAAAGAAGTGAGTGGACACTCAGGGTAGATGGTGCAGCCAACAAGGATGGGTACGGAGTAGGGGTAACACTAACAGCACTTGATGAACGGCAGTACAATTACGCTTATAAATTGGACTTCCAGGCTACAAATAACGAGGCTGAGTACGAAGCCCTACTCGCTGGACTAGAGATAGCTTTGGTTAAAGGTGCCAGGCAGGTGTCAGTTTACACTGATTCATAAGTGGTGACGCGACAAACAACAGAGGAATATGAAACGAGAACTAGACTGATGCCTGATTATCAGAGAAAGGCACGGGCATTATCAAAGGCTTTCTTAAGTTTTTGCTTAACGGTTGTTCCTAGGGATGATAACCAGCAGGCGGACGCGTTAGCTCGGTTGGGAGCTGTTATGCCCCAGGAAGTAGGAAGGGAAGTGATTCTTGAAAGGATGAGCAATCGAAGACTTATTCAAGAAGTCTACCAAGTACAGGAAATAGAGATAGAAGATTGGAGGGCACCGATCGCGGACTATCTGGGCAAGGGTATTCTACCTGAAGAAAGAACCACTGCTAAGAAGATAATTGTCAAATCCTCTCGATTCACCATCAGGGAAGGAAAGCTGTACAAGAGAGGATATTGCCTACCAGATTTATTGTGCATATCATCAAAAGAAGAAAGTCTTCTAGTGGAAGAATTGCATGATGGAGTTTGTGCACATCACCAGGGGTGGAGGGCTGTTTTGACCAAAGCAACCAGGCTAGGATATTATTGGCCAACCATGAAGCGTGATGTTCAAGATTATATCCAAAAATGCGATGCGTGTCAAAGGTTTGGAAACTTAAATCACCGCCCTTATGAGGAATGGACATTCTAGGTCCATTTCCCACTGCTCCCGGTCAATTAAGATATGTTTTGGTCTTGGTTGATTATTTCACGAAATGGGTGGAAGCCGAAGCAATGAGATTAATCACCGCGGAGAAGGTGAGGAAATTCTTAAGGAAGAATACTGTTTGTCGTTTCGGAGTACCCGACTCAATAATTACAAATCATGGACCTCAATTTGATTGTGAAACAATCAGAGATTTCTGCGTCGGTCTAGGCATCAATCTCAAAATCTCATCTATGGCTCACCCACAGACGAACGGGCAAGCAGAAACAACCAATCGACAATTGTTATATGGGATACAAAAGAAACTTGGCAACACAGCAAAAGGACTATGGGCAGAACTTTTACCTTTAGTACTCTGGTCCTACCGCACGTCAACAAAGACTCCGACTGGAGAAACCCCGTTTTCTTTAGTCTTTGGTATGGACGCGGTTATCCCAATTGAGAGATTGGTACCTTCGGCGCGAATAATGGCATACGACCAAGACACCAATGATGAAGCATTAGAATTCGAGCTCCATCTCATAGAAGAACGCAGGATGACGGCAGCTTTGAAGGAGCAAGAATACAAGAGGAGGCTTTCCAAGTATCGGGATAGACGAATTATCCCGCGACATCTCAAGGAGGGGGATTTGGTGCTACCCCAAGCTACCTCTAGGGGGAAACTAGACCCCAACTGGGAAGGACCTTATGTAATCATCAAAGAAGTTGAAGAAGGTGCGTACAAGCTCGGCACCCCCGAAGGAATCGTCCTGAACAAGACTTGGAACGCAGACAATCTAAAAAAGTATTATGTGTAATCACTGAGTAGCTATAGGAACATAAAAATTAGTCGCCCCCGCAAAAATTAAATAAAGCGGTTAGAGGGCGATTTCTATCATGTCTCGCACCTAAAGAATTTTATAATAAGACCTAGGACGCTGGAGCTTGGCTCCGTGTCAGGCCTCTGATCGAATCCGCATTCTCAGAGATAATATTTTATAAATAAGACCTAGGACGCTGGAGCTTGGGTCCGCGTCAGGCCTCTGATCGAATCCGCATTCTCAGAGATGATATTTTATAATAAGACCTAGGACGCTGAAGCTTTGCTCCGCGTCAGGCCTCTAATCGAATCTGCATTCTCAGAGATGATATTTTATAAATAAGACCTAGGACGCTGGAGCTTGGCTCTGAGTCAGGCCTCTGATCGAATCCGCATTCTAAGAGATGATATTTTATAATAAGACCTAGGACGCTGGAGCTTGGCTCCGCGTCAGGCCTCTGATCGAATCTGCATTCTCAGAGATGATATTTTATAAATAAGACCTAGGATGCTGAAGCTTGGCTCCGCGTCAGGCCTCTGATCGAATCCGCATTCTCAGAGATGATATTTTATAATAAGACCTAGGATGCTGGAGCTTGGCTCCGCGTCAGGCCTCTAATCAAATCCACATTCTCAGAGATGATATTTTATAATAAGACCTAGGACGCTAGAGCTTTGCTCCACGTCAGGCCTCTGATCGAATCCGCATTCTCAGAGATGATATTTTATAAATACGACCTAGGACGCTAGAGCTTGGCTCCGCGTCAGGCCTTTGATCGAATCCGCATTCTCAGAGATGATATTTTATAATAAGACCTAGGACGCTGGAGATTGGCTCCGCGTCAGGCCTCTGATCGAATCTGCATTCTCAGAGATGATATTTTATAAATAAGACCTAGGACACTCGAGCTTGACTCCGCGTCAGGCCTCTGATCGAATCCGCATTCTCAGAGATGATATTTTATAATAAGACCTAGGACGCTGGAGCTTGTCTCCGCGTCAGGCCTCTGATCGAATCCACATTCTCAGAGATGATATTTTATAATAAGACCTAGGACGCTAGAGCTTGGCTCCGCGTCAGGCCTCTGATCGAATCCGCATTCTCAGAGATGATATTTTATAATAAGACCTAGGACGCCGGAGCTTGGCTCCGCGTCAGGCCTCTAATCGAATCTGCATTCTCAGAGATGATATTTTATAAATAAGACCTAGGACGCTGGAGCTTGGCTCTGAGTCAGGCCTCTGATCGAATACGCATTCTAAGAGATGATATTTTATAATAAGACCTAGGACGCTGGAGATTGGCTCCGCGTCAGGCCTCTGATCGAATCTGCATTCTCAGAGATGATATTTTATAAATAAGACCTAGGATGCTGGAGCTTGGCTCCGCGTCAGGCCTCTGATCGAATCCGCATTCTCAGAGATGATATTTTATAATAAGACCTAGGATGCTGGAGCTTGGCTCCGCGTCAGGCCTCTGATCAAATCCGCATTCTCAGAGATGATATTTTATCATAAGACCTAGGACGCTAGAGCTTTGCTCCACGTCAGGCCTCTGATCGAATCCGCATTCTCTGAGATGATATTTTATAAATACGACCTAGGACGCTAGAGCTTGGCTCCGCATCAGGCCTTTGATCGAATCCGCATTCTCAGAGATGATATTTTATAATAAGACCTAGGACGCTGGAGCTTGGCTCCGCGTCAGGCCTCTGATCGAATCCGCATTCTCAGAGATGATATTTTATAAATAAGACCTAGGACGTTGGACCTTGGCTCCGCGTCAAGCCTCTGATCGAATCTGCATTCTCAAAGATGATATTTTATAATAAGACCTAGGACGCTGGTGCTTGGCTCCGCGTCAGGCCTCTGATCGAATCTGCATTCTCAAAGATGATATTTTATAAATAAGACCTAGGACGCTCTAGCTTGGCTCCGCGTCAGGCCTCTGATCGAATCCGCATTCTCAGAGATGATATTTTATAATAAGACCTAGGACGCTGGAGCTTGGGTCCGCGTCAGGCCTCTGATCGAATCCGCATTCTCAGAGATGATATTTTATAAGAAGACCTAGGGTGCTGGAGGTTGGCTCCGCGTCAGGCCTCTGATCGAATCCGCATTCTCAGAGATGATATTTTATAATAAGACCTAGGACGCTGGAGCTTGGCTCCGCGTCAGGCCTCTGATCGAATCCGCATTCTCAGAGATGATATTTTATAAATAAGACCTAGGACGCTGGACCTTGGCTCCGCGTCAAGCCTCTGATCGAATCTGCATTCTCAAAGATGATATTTTATAATAAGACCTAGGATGCTGGTGCTTGGCTCCGCGTCAGGCCTCTGATCGAATCCGCATTCTCAGAGATGATATTTTATAATAAGACCTAGGACGCTGGAGCTTGGCTCCGCGTCAGGCCTCTGATCGAATCAGAATTCTCAGAGATGATATTTTATAAATAAGACCTAGGATGCTGGAGCTTGGCTCCGCGTCAGGCCTCTGATCGAATCCGCATTCTCAGAGATGATATTTTATAATAAGACCTAGGATGCTGGAGCTTGGCTCCGCGTCAGGCCTCTGATCAAATCCGCATTCTCAGAGATGATATTTTATAATAAGACCTAGGACGCTAGAGCTTTGCTCCACGTCGGGCCTCTGATCGAATCCGCATTCTCAGAGATGATATTTTATAAATACGACCTAGGACGCTAGAGCTTGGCTCCGCGTCAGGCCTTTGATCGAATCCGCATTCTCAGAGATGATATTTTATAATAAGACCTAGGACGCTGGAGCTTGGCTCCACGTCAGGCCTCTGATCGAATCTGCATTCTCAGAGATGATATTTTATAAATAAGACCTAGGACGCTCGAGCTTGGCTCCGCGTCAGGCCTCTGATCGAATCCGCATTCTCAGAGATGATATTTTATAATAAGACCTAGGACCCTGGAGCTTGGCTCCGCGTCAGGCCTCTGATCGAATCCGCATTCTCAGAGATGATATTTTATAAATACGTCCTAGGACGCTAGAGCTTGGCTCCGCGTCAGGCCTTTGATCGAATCCGCATTCTCAGAGATGATATTTTATAATAAGACCTACGACGCTGGAGCTTGGCTCCGCGTCAGGCCTCTGATCGAATCCGCATTCTCAGAGATGATATTTTATAATAAGACCTACGACGCTGGAGCTTGGCTCCGCGTCAGGCCTCTGATCGAATCTGCATTCTCAGAGATGATATTTTATAAATAAGACCTAGGACGCTCGAGCTTGGCTCCGCGTCAGGCCTCTGATCGAATCCGCATTCTCAGAGATGATATTTTATAATAAGACCTAGGACGCTGGAGCTTGGCTCTGAGTCAGGCCTCTGATCGAATCCGCATTCTAAGAGATGATATTTTATAATAAGACCTAGGACGCTGGAGCTTGGCTCCGCGTCAGGCCTCTGATCGAATCTGCATTCTCAGAGATGATATTTTATAAATAAGACCTAGGATGCTGGAGCTTGGCTCCGCGTCAGGCCTCTGATCGAATCCGCATTCTCAGAGATGATATTTTATAATAAGACCTAGGATGCTGGAGCTTGGCTCCGCGTCAGGCCTCTGATCAAATCCGCATTCTCAGAGATGATATTTTATAATAAGACCTAGGACGCTAGAGCTTTGCTCCACGTCAGGCCTCTGATCGAATCCGCATTCTCAGAGATGATATTTTATAAATACGACCTAGGACGCTAGAGCTTGGCTCCGCGTCAGGCCTTTGATCGAATCCGCATTCTCAGAGATGATATTTTATAATAAGACCTAGGACGCTGGAGCTTGGCTCCGCGTCAGGCCTCTGATCGAATCTGCATTCTCAGAGATGATATTTTATAAATACGACCTAGGACGCTAGAGCTTGGCTCCGCGTCAGGCCTTTGATCGAATCCGCATTCTCAGAGATGATATTTTATAATAAGACCTACGACGCTGGAGCTTGGCTCCGCGTCAGGCCTCTGATCGAATCCGCATTCTCAGAGATGATATTTTATAATAAGACCTACGACGCTGGAGCTTGGCTCCGCGTCAGGCCTCTGATCGAATCTGCATTCTCAGAGATGATATTTTATAAATAAGACCTAGGACGCTCGAGCTTGGCTCCGCGTCAGGCCTCTGATCGAATCCGCATTCTCAGAGATGATATTTTATAATAAGACCTAGGACGCTGGAGCTTGGCTCTGAGTCAGGCCTCTGATCGAATCCGCATTCTAAGAGATGATATTTTATAATAAGACCTAGGACGCTGGAGCTTCGCTCCGCGTCAGGCCTCTGATCGAATCTGCATTCTCAGAGATGATATTTTATAAATAAGACCTAGGATGCTGGAGCTTGGCTCCGCGTCAGGCCTCTGATCAAATCCGCATTCTCAGAGATGATATTTTATAATAAGACCTAGGACGCTAGAGCTTTGCTCCACGTCAGGCCTTTGATCGAATCCGCATTCTCAGAGATGATATTTTATAAATACGACCTAGGACGCTAGAGCTTGGCTCCGCGTCAGGCCTTTGATCGAATCCGCATTCTCAGAGATGATATTTTATAATAAGACCTAAGACGCTGGAGCTTGGCTCCGCGTCAGGCCTCTGATCGAATCTGCATTCTCAGAGATGATATTTTATAAATAAGACCTAGGACGCTCGAGTTTGGCTCCGCGTCAGGCCTCTGATCGAATCCACATTCACAGAGATGATATTTTATAATAAGACCTAGGACACTGGAGCTTGGCTCCGCGTCAGGCCTCTGATCGAATCTGCATTCTCAGAGATGATATTTTATAAATAAGCCCTAGGACGCTCGAGCTTGGCTCCGCGTCAGGCCTCTGATCGAATCCGCATTCTCAGAGATGATATTTTATAATAAGACCTAGGACGCTGGAGCTTGGCTCTGAGTCAGGCCTCTGATCGAATCCGCATTCTAGGAGATGATATTTTATAATAAGACCTAGGACCCTGGAGCTTGGCTCCGCGTCAGGCCTCTGATCGAATCTGCATTCTCAGAGATGATATTTTATAAATAAGACCTAGGATGCTGGAGCTTGGCTCCGCGTGAGGCCTCTGATCGAATCCGCATTCTCAGAGATGATATTTTATAATAAGACCTAGGATGCTGGAGCTTGGCTCCGCGTCAGGCCTCTGATCCAATCCGCATTCTCAGAGATGATATTTTATAATAAGACCTAGGACGCTAAAGCTTTGCTCCACGTCAGGCCTCTGATCGAATCCGCATTTTCAGAGATGATATTTTATAAATACGACCTAGGACGCTAGAGCTTGGCTCCGCGTCAGGCCTTTGATCGAATCCGCATTCTCAGAGATGATATTTTATAATAAGACCTAGGACGCTGGAGATTGGCTCCGCGTCAGGCCTCTGATCGAATCTGCATTCTCAGAGATGATATTTTATAAATAAGACCTAGGACGCTCGAGTTTGGCTCCGCGTCAGGCCTCTGATCGAATCCACATTCACAGAGATGATATTTTATAATAAGACCTAGGACACTGGAGCTTGGCTCCGCGTCAGGCCTTTGATCGAATCCGCATTCTCAGAGATGATATTTTATAATAAGACCTACGACGGTGGAGCTTGGCTCCGCGTCAGGCCTCTGATCGAATCTGCATTCTCAGAGATGATATTTTATAAATAAGACCTAGGACGCTCGAGCTGGGCTCCGCGTCAGGCCTCTGATCGAATCCGCATTCTCAGAGATGATATTTTATAATAAGACCTAGGACGCTAGAGCTTGGCTCTGAGTCAGGCCTCTGATCGAATCCGCATTCTAAGAGATGATATTTTATAATAAGACCTAGGACGCTGGAGCTTGGCTCCGCGTCAGGCCTCTGATCGAATCTGCATTCTCAGAGATGATATTTTATAAATAAGCCCTAGGACGCTCGAGCTTGGCTCCGCGTCAGGCCTCTGATCGAATCCGCATTCTCGGAGATGATATTTTATAATAAGACCTAGGACGCTGGAGCTTGGCTCTGAGTCAGGCCTCTGATCGAATCCGCATTCTAAGAGATGATATTTTATAATAAGACCTAGGACCCTGGAGCTTGGCTCCGCGTCAGGCCTCTGATCGAATCTGCATTCTCAGAGATGATATTTTATAATAAGACCTAGGATGCTGGTGCTTGGCTCCGCGTCAGGCCTCTGATCGAATCCGCATTCTCAGAGATGATATTTTATAATAAGACCTAGGACGCTGGAGCTTGGCTCCGCGTCAGGCCTCTGATCGAATCAGAATTCTCAGAGATGATATTTTATAAATAAGACCTAGGATGCTGGAGCTTGGCTCCGCGTCAGGCCTCTGATCGAATCCGCATTCTCAGAGATGATATTTTATAATAAGACCTAGGATGCTGGAGCTTGGCTCCGCGTCAGGCCTCTGATCAAATCCGCATTCTCAGAGATGATATTTTATAATAAGACCTAGGACGCTAGAGCTTTGCTCCACGTCAGGCCTCTGATCGAATCCGCATTCTCAGAGATGATATTTTATAAATACGACCTAGGACGCTAGAGCTTGGCTCCGCGTCAGGCCTTTGATCGAATCCGCATTCTCAGAGATGATATTTTATAATAAGACCTAGGACGCTGGAGCTTGGCTCCACGTCAGGCCTCTGATCGAATCTGCATTCTCAGAGATGATATTTTATAAATAAGACCTAGGACGCTCGAGCTTGGCTCCGCGTCAGGCCTCTGATCGAATCCGCATTCTCAGAGATGATATTTTATAATAAGACCTAGGACCCTGGAGCTTGGCTCCGCGTCAGGCCTCTGATCGAATCCGCATTCTCAGAGATGATATTTTATAAATACGTCCTAGGACGCTAGAGCTTGGCTCCGCGTCAGGCCTTTGATCGAATCCGCATTCTCAGAGATGATATTTTATAATAAGACCTACGACGCTGGAGCTTGGCTCCGCGTCAGGCCTCTGATCGAATCCGCATTCTCAGAGATGATATTTTATAATAAGACCTACGACGCTGGAGCTTGGCTCCGCGTCAGGCCTCTGATCGAATCTGCATTCTCAGAGATGATATTTTATAAATAAGACCTAGGACGCTCGAGCTTGGCTCCGCGTCAGGCCTCTGATCGAATCCGCATTCTCAGAGATGATATTTTATAATAAGACCTAGGACGCTGGAGCTTGGCTCTGAGTCAGGCCTCTGATCGAATCCGCATTCTAAGAGATGATATTTTATAATAAGACCTAGGACGCTGGAGCTTGGCTCCGCGTCAGGCCTCTGATCGAATCTGCATTCTCAGAGATGATATTTTATAAATAAGACCTAGGATGCTGGAGCTTGGCTCCGCGTCAGGCCTCTGATCGAATCCGCATTCTCAGAGATGATATTTTATAATAAGACCTAGGATGCTGGAGCTTGGCTCCGCGTCAGGCCTCTGATCAAATCCGCATTCTCAGAGATGATATTTTATAATAAGACCTAGGACGCTAGAGCTTTGCTCCACGTCAGGCCTCTGATCGAATCCGCATTCTCAGAGATGATATTTTATAAATACGACCTAGGACGCTAGAGCTTGGCTCCGCGTCAGGCCTTTGATCGAATCCGCATTCTCAGAGATGATATTTTATAATAAGACCTAGGACGCTGGAGCTTGGCTCCGCGTCAGGCCTCTGATCGAATCTGCATTCTCAGAGATGATATTTTATAAATACGACCTAGGACGCTAGAGCTTGGCTCCGCGTCAGGCCTTTGATCGAATCCGCATTCTCAGAGATGATATTTTATAATAAGACCTACGACGCTGGAGCTTGGCTCCGCGTCAGGCCTCTGATCGAATCCGCATTCTCAGAGATGATATTTTATAATAAGACCTACGACGCTGGAGCTTGGCTCCGCGTCAGGCCTCTGATCGAATCTGCATTCTCAGAGATGATATTTTATAAATAAGACCTAGGACGCTCGAGCTTGGCTCCGCGTCAGGCCTCTGATCGAATCCGCATTCTCAGAGATGATATTTTATAATAAGACCTAGGACGCTGGAGCTTGGCTCTGAGTCAGGCCTCTGATCGAATCCGCATTCTAAGAGATGATATTTTATAATAAGACCTAGGACGCTGGAGCTTGGCTCCGCGTCAGGCCTCTGATCGAATCTGCATTCTCAGAGATGATATTTTATAAATAAGACCTAGGATGCTGGAGCTTGGCTCCGCGTCAGGCCTCTGATCAAATCCGCATTCTCAGAGATGATATTTTATAATAAGACCTAGGACGCTAGAGCTTTGCTCCACGTCAGGCCTTTGATCGAATCCGCATTCTCAGAGATGATATTTTATAAATACGACCTAGGACGCTAGAGCTTGGCTCCGCGTCAGGCCTTTGATCGAATCCGCATTCTCAGAGATGATATTTTATAATAAGACCTAGGACGCTGGAGCTTGGCTCCGCGTCAGGCCTCTGATCGAATCTGCATTCTCAGAGATGATATTTTATAAATAAGACCTAGGACGCTCGAGTTTGGCTCCGCGTCAGGCCTCTGATCGAATCCACATTCACAGAGATGATATTTTATAATAAGACCTAGGACACTGGAGCTTGGCTCCGCGTCAGGCCTTTGATCGAATCCGCATTCTCAGAGATGATATTTTATAATAAGACCTACGACGGTGGAGCTTGGCTCCGCGTCAGGCCTCTGATCGAATCTGCATTCTCAGAGATGATATTTTATAAATAAGACCTAGGACGCTCGAGCTTGGCTCCGCGTCAGGCCTCTGATCGAATCCGCATTCTCAGAGATGATATTTTATAATAAGACCTAGGACGCTGGAGCTTGGCTCTGAGTCAGGCCTCTGATCGAATCCGCATTCTAAGAGATGATATTTTATAATAAGACCTAGGACGCTGGAGCTTGGCTCCGCGTCAGGCCTCTGATCGAATCTGCATTCTCAGAGATGATATTTTATAAATAAGCCCTAGGACGCTCGAGCTTGGCTCCGCGTCAGGCCTCTGATCGAATCCGCATTCTCAGAGATGATATTTTATAATAAGACCTAGGACGCTGGAGCTTGGCTCTGAGTCAGGCCTCTGATCGAATCCGCATTCTAAGAGATGATATTTTATAATAAGACCTAGGACCCTGGAGCTTGGCTCCGCGTCAGGCCTCTGATCGAATCTGCATTCTCAGAGATGATATTTTATAAATAAGACCTAGGATGCTGGAGCTTGGCTCCGCGTGAGGCCTCTGATCGAATCCGCATTCTCAGAGATGATATTTTATAATAAGACCTAGGATGCTGGAGCTTGGCTCCGCGTCAGGCCTCTGATCCAATCCGCATTCTCAGAGATGATATTTTATAATAAGACCTAGGACGCTAAAGCTTTGCTCCACGTCAGGCCTCTGATCGAATCCGCATTTTCAGAGATGATATTTTATAAATACGACCTAGGACGCTAGAGCTTGGCTCCGCGTCAGGCCTTTGATCGAATCCGCATTCTCAGAGATGATATTTTATAATAAGACCTAGGACGCTGGAGATTGGCTCCGCGTCAGGCCTCTGATCGAATCTGCATTCTCAGAGATGATATTTTATAAATAAGACCTAGGACGCTCGAGTTTGGCTCCGCGTCAGGCCTCTGATCGAATCCACATTCACAGAGATGATATTTTATAATAAGACCTAGGACACTGGAGCTTGGCTCCGCGTCAGGCCTTTGATCGAATCCGCATTCTCAGAGATGATATTTTATAATAAGACCTACGACGGTGGAGCTTGGCTCCGCGTCAGGCCTCTGATCGAATCTGCATTCTCAGAGATGATATTTTATAAATAAGCCCTAGGACGCTCGAGCTTGGCTCCGCGTCAGGCCTCTGATCGAATCCGCATTCTCGGAGATGATATTTTATAATAAGACCTAGGACGCTGGAGCTTGGCTCTGAGTCAGGCCTCTGATCGAATCCGCATTCTAAGAGATGATATTTTATAATAAGACCTAGGACCCTGGAGCTTGGCTCCGCGTCAGGCCTCTGATCGAATCTGCATTCTCAGAGATGATATTTTATAAATAAGACCTAGGATGCTGGAGCTTGGCTCCGCGTGAGGCCTCTGATCGAATCCGCATTCTCAGAGATGATATTTTATAATAAGACCTAGGATGCTGGAGCTTGGCTCCGCGTCAGGCCTCTGATCCAATCCGCATTCTCAGAGATGATATTTTATAATAAGACCTAGGACGCTGGAGCTTTGCTCCACGTCAGGCCTCTGATCGAATCCGCATTTTCAGAGATGATATTTTATAAATACGACCTAGGACGCTAGAGCTTGGCTCCGCGTCAGGCCTTTGATCGAATCCGCATTCTCAGAGATGATATTTTATAATAAGACCTAGGACGCTGGAGATTGGTTCCGCGTCAGGCCTCTGATCGAATCTGCATTCTCAGAGATGATATTTTATAAATAAGACCTAGGACGCTCGAGCTTGGCTCCGTGTCAGGCCTCTGATCGAATCAACATTCTCAGAGATGATATTTTATAATAAGACCTAGGACACTGGAGCTTGGCTCCGCGTCAGGCCTCTGATCGAACCCGCATTCTCAGAGATGATATTTTATAAATACGACCTAGGACGCTAGAGCTTGGCTCCGCGTCAGGCCTTTGATCGAATCCGCATTCTCAGAGATGATATTTTATAATAAGACCTACGACGCTGGAGCTTGGCTACGCGTCAGGCCTCTGATCGAATCTGCATTCTCAGAGATGATATTTTATAAATAAGACCTAGGACGCTCGAGCTTGGCTCCGCGTCAGGCCTCTGATCGAATCCGCATTCTCAGAGATGATATTTTATAATAAGACCTAGGACGCTTGAGCTTGGCTCCGCGTCAGGCCTCTGATCGAATCCGCATTCTCAGAGATGATATTTTATAATAAGACCTAGGACGCTGGAGCTTGGCTCCGCGTCAGGCCTCTGATCGAATCTGCATTCTCGGAGATGATATTTTATAAATAAGACCTAGGACACTCGAGCTTGGCTCCGCGTCAGGCCTCTGATCGAATCCGCATTCTCAGAGATGATATTTTATAAATACGACCTAGGACGCCAGAGCTTGGCTCCGCGTCAGGCCTTTGATCGAATCCGCATTCTCAGAGATGATATTTTATAATAAGACCTAGGACGCTGGAGATTGGCTCCGCGTCAGGCCTCTGATCGAATCTGCATTCTCAGAGATGATATTTTATAAATAAGACCTAGGACGCTCGAGCTTGACTCCGCGTCAGGCCTCTGATCGAATCCGCATTCTCAGAGATGATATTTTATAATAAGACCTAGGACGCTGGAGCTTGTCTCCGCGTCAGGCCTCTGATCGAATCCACATTCTCAGAGATGATATTTTATAATAAGACCTAGGACGCTAGAGCTTGGCTCCGCGTCAGGCCTCTGATCGAATCCGCATTCTCAGAGATGATATTTTATAATAAGACCTAGGACGCCGGAGCTTGGCTCCGCGTCAGGCCTCTAATCGAATCTGCATTCTCAGAGATGATATTTTATAAATAAGACCTAGGACGCTGGAGCTTGGCTCTGAGTCAGGCCTCTGATCGAATACGCATTCTAAGAGATGATATTTTATAATAAGACCTAGGACGCTGGAGATTGGCTCCGCGTCAGGCCTCTGATCGAATCTGCATTCTCAGAGATGATATTTTATAAATAAGACCTAGGATGCTGGAGCTTGGCTCCGCGTCAGGCCTCTGATCGAATCTGCATTCTCAGAGATGATATTTTATAATAAGACCTACGACGCTGGAGCTTGGCTACGCGTCAGGCCTCTGATCGAATCTGCATTCTCAGAGATGATATTTTATAAATAAGACCTAGGACGCTCGAGCTTGGCTCCGCGTCAGGCCTCTGATCGAATCCGCATTCTCAGAGATGATATTTTATAATAAGACCTAGGACGCTTGAGCTTGGCTCCGCGTCAGGCCTCTGATCGAATCCGCATTCTCAGAGATGATATTTTATAATAAGACCTAGGACGCTGGAGCTTGGCTCCGCGTCAGGCCTCTGATCGAATCTGCATTCTCGGAGATGATATTTTATAAATAAGACCTAGGACACTCGAGCTTGGCTCCGCGTCAGGCCTCTGATCGAATCCGCATTCTCAGAGATGATATTTTATAAATACGACCTAGGACGCCAGAGCTTGGCTCCGCGTCAGGCCTTTGATCGAATCCGCATTCTCAGAGATGATATTTTATAATAAGACCTAGGACGCTGGAGATTGGCTCCGCGTCAGGCCTCTGATCGAATCTGCATTCTCAGAGATGATATTTTATAAATAAGACCTAGGACGCTCGAGCTTGACTCCGCGTCAGGCCTCTGATCGAATCCGCATTCTCAGAGATGATATTTTATAATAAGACCTAGGACGCTGGAGCTTGTCTCCGCGTCAGGCCTCTGATCGAATCCACATTCTCAGAGATGATATTTTATAATAAGACCTAGGACGCTAGAGCTTGGCTCCGCGTCAGGCCTCTGATCGAATCCGCATTCTCAGAGATGATATTTTATAATAAGACCTAGGACGCCGGAGCTTGGCTCCGCGTCAGGCCTCTAATCGAATCTGCATTCTCAGAGATGATATTTTATAAATAAGACCTAGGACGCTGGAGCTTGGCTCTGAGTCAGGCCTCTGATCGAATACGCATTCTAAGAGATGATATTTTATAATAAGACCTAGGACGCTGGAGATTGGCTCCGCGTCAGGCCTCTGATCGAATCTGCATTCTCAGAGATGATATTTTATAAATAAGACCTAGGATGCTGGAGCTTGGCTCCGCGTCAGGCCTCTGATCGAATCTGCATTCTCAGAGATGATATTTTATAAATAAGACCTAGGACGCTCGAGCTTGGCTCCGCGTCAGGCCTCTGATCGAATCCGCATTCTCAGAGATGATATTTTATAATAAGACCTAGGACGCTGGAGCTTGGCTCCACGTCAGGCCTCTGATCGAATCCACATTCTCAGAGATGATATTTTATAATAAGACCTACGACGCTGGAGCTTGGCTCCGCGTCAGGCCTCTGATCGAATCTGCATTCTCAGAGATGATATTTTATAAATAAGCCCTAGGACGCTCGAGCTTGGCTCCGCGTCAGGCCTCTGATCAAATCCGCATTCTCAGAGATGATATTTTATAATAAGACCTAACACGCTAGAGTTTTGCTCCACGTCAGGCCTCTGATCGAATCTGCATTCTCAGAGATGATATTTTATAAATACGACCTAGGACGCTAGAGCTTGGCTCCGCGGCAGGCCTTTGATCGAATCCGCATTCTCAGAGATGATATTTTATAATAAGACCTAGGACGCTGGAGCTTGGCTCCGCGTCAGGCCTCTGATCGAATCTGCATTCTCAGAGATGATATTTTATAAATAAGACCTAGGATGCTGGAGCTTGGCTCCGCGTCAGGCCTCTGATCGAATCCGCATTCTCAAAGATGATATTTTATAATAAGACCTAGGATGCTGGAGCTTGGCTTCGCGTCAGGCCTTTGATCGAATCCGCATTCTTAGAGATGATATTTTATAATAAGACCTACGACGCTGGAGCTTGGCTCCTCGTCAGGCCTCTGATCGAATCTGCATTCTCAGAGATGATATTTTATAAATAAGACCTAGGACGCTCGAGCTTGGCTCCGCGTCAGGCCTCTTATCAAATCCGCATTCTCAGAGATGATATTTTATAATAAGACCTAGGACGCTAGAGTTTTGCTCCACGTCAGGCCTCTGATCGAATCCGCATTCTCAGAGATGATATTTTATAAATACGACCTAGGACGCTAGAGCTTGGCTCCGCGTCAGGCCTTTGATCGAATCCGCATTCTCAGAGATGATATTTTATAATAAGACCTAGGACGCTGGAGCTTGGCTCCGCGTCAGGACTCTGATCGAATCTGCATTCTCAGAGATGATATTTTATAAATAAGACCTAGGATGCTGGAGCTTGGCTCCGCGTCAGGCCTCTGATCGAATCCGCATTCTCAGATATGATATTTTATAATAAGACCTAGGACGCTGGAGCTTGGGTCCGCGTCAGGCCTCTGATCGAATCCGCATTCTCAGAGATGATATTTTATAATAAGACCTAGGACGCTGGAGCTTGGCTCCGCGTCAGGCCTCTAATCGAATCTGCATTCTCAGAGATGATATTTTATAAATAAGACCTAGGACGCTGGAGCTTGGCTCTGAGTCAGGCCTCTGATCGAATCCGCATTCTAAGAGATGATATTTTATAATAAGACCTAGGACGCTGGAGCTTGGGTCCGCGTCAGGCCTCTGATCGAATCCGCATTGTCAGAGATGATATTTTATAATAAGACCTAGGACGCTGGATCTTGGCTCCGCGTCAGGCCTCTAATCGAATCCGCATTCTCAGAGATGATATTTTATAATAAGACCTAGGACGCTGGAGCTTGGCTCTGAGTCAGGCCTCTGATCGAATCCGCATTCTAAGAGATGATATTTTATAATAAGACCTAGGACGCTGGAGCTTGGCTCCGCGTCAGGCCTCTGATCGAATCTGCATTCTCAGAGATGATATTTTATAAATAAGACCAAGGATGCTGGAGCTTGGCTCCGCGTCAGGCCTCTGATCGAATCCGCATTCTCAGAGATGATATTTTATAATAAGACCTAGGATGCTGGAGCTTGGCTCCGCGTCAGGCCTCTGATCAAATCCGCATTCTCAGAGATGATATTTTATAATAAGACCTAGGACGCTGGAGCTTGGCTCCACGTCAGGCCTCTGATCGAATCCGCATTCTCAGAGATGATATTTTATAATAAGACCTAGGACGCTGGAGCTTGGCTCCGCGTCAGGCCTCTGATCGAATCTGCATTCTCAGAGATGATATTTTATAAATAAGACCTAGGACGCTGGAGCTTAGCTCCGCGTCAGGCCTCTGATCGAATCTGCATTCTCAGAGATGATATTTTATAAATAAGACCTAGGACGCTCGAGCTTGGCTCCGCGTCAGGCCTCTGATCGAATCCGCATTCTCAGAGATGATATTTTATAATAAGACCTAGGACGCTGGAGCTTGGCTCCACGTCAGGCCTCTGATCGAATCCGCATTGTCAGAGATGATATTTTATAATAAGACCTACGACGCTGGAGCTTGGCTTTGCGTCAGGCCTCTGATCGAATCTGCATTCTCAGAGATGATATTTTATAAATAAGCCCTAGGACGCTCGAGCTTGGCTCCGCGTCAGGCCTCTTATCCAATCCGCATTCTCAGAGATGATATTTTATAATAAGACCTAGGACGCTAGAGTTTTGCTCCACGTCAGGCCTCTGATCGAATCCGCATTCTCACAGATGATATTTTATAAATACGACCTAGGACGCTAGAGCTTGGCTCCGCGTCAGGCCTTTGATCGAATCCGCATTCTCGGAGATGATATTTTATAATAAGACGTAGGACGCTGGAGCTTGGCTCCGCGTCAGGCCTCTGATCGAATCTGCATTCTCAGAGATGATATTTTATAAATAAGACCTAGGATGCTGGAGCTTGGCTCCGCGTCAGGCCTCTGATCGAATCCGCATTCTCAGAGATGATATTTTATAATAAGACCTAGGATGCTGGAGCTTGGCTTCGCGTCAGGCCTGTGATCGAATCCGCATTCTTAGAGATGATATTTTATAATAAGACCTACGACGCTGGAGCTTGGCTCCTCGTCAGGCCTCTGATCGAATCTGCATTCTCAGAGATGATATTTTATAAATAAGACCTAGGACGCTCGAGCTTGGCTCCGCGTCAGGCCTCTGATCAAATCCGCATTCTCAGAGATGATATTTTATAATAAGACCTAGGACGCTAGAGTTTTGCTCCACGTCAGGCCTCTGATCGAATCCGCATTCTCAGAGATGATATTTTATAAATACGACCTAGGACGCTAGAGCTTGGCTCCGCGTCAGGCCTCTGATCGAATCCGCATTCTCAGAGATGATATTTTATAATAAGACCTAGGACGCTGGAGCTTGGCTCCGCGTCAGGCCTCTGATCGAATCCGCATTCTCAGAGATGATATTTTATAATAAGACCTAGGATGCTGGAGCTTGGCTCCGCGTCAGGCCTCTGATCGAATCCGCATTCTCAGAGATGATATTTTATAATAAGACCTAGGACGCTGGAGCTTGGCTCTGAGTCAGGCCTCTGATCGAATCCGCATTCTAAGAGATGATATTTTATAATAAGACCTAGGACGCTGGAGCTTGGCTCCGCGTCAGGCCTCTGATCGAATCTGCATTCTCAGAGATGATATTTTATAAATAAGCCCTAGGACGCTCGAGCTTGGCTCCGCGTCAGGCCTCTGATCGAATCCGCATTCTCAGAGATGATATTTTATAATAAGACCTAGGACGCTGGAGCTTGGCTCTGAGTCAGGCCTCTGATCGAATCCGCATTCTAAGAGATGATATTTTATAATAAGACCTAGGACCCTGGAGCTTGGCTCCGCGTCAGGCCTCTGATCGAATCTGCATTCTCAGAGATGATATTTTATAAATAAGACCTAGGATGCTGGAGCTTGGCTCCGCGTGAGGCCTCTGATCGAATCCGCATTCTCAGAGATGATATTTTATAATAAGACCTAGGATGCTGGAGCTTGGCTCCGCGTCAGGCCTCTTATCCAATCCGCATTCTCAGAGATGATATTTTATAATAAGACCTAGGACGCTAGAGCTTTGCTCCACATCAGGCCTCTGATCGAATCCGCATTTTCGGAGATGATATTTTATAAATACGACCTAGGACGCAAGAGCTTGGCTCCGCGTCAGGCCTTTGATCGAATCCGCATTCTCAGAGATGATATTTTATAATAAGACCTAGGACGCTGGAGATTGGCTCCGCGTCAGGCCTCTGATCGAATCTGCATTCTCAGAGATGATATTTTATAAATAAGACCTAGGACGCTCGAGCTTTGCTCCGTGTCAGGCCTCTGATCGAATCCACATTCTCAGAGATGATATTTTATAATAAGACCTAGGACACTGGAGCTTGGCTCCGCGTCAGGCCTCTGATCGAATCCGCATTCTCAGAGATGATATTTTATAAATACGACCTAGGACGCTAGAGCTTGGCTCCGCGTCAGGCCTTTGATCGAATCCGCATTCTCAGAGATGATATTTTATAATAAGACCTACGACGCTGGAGCTTGGCTCCGCGTCAGGCCTCTGATCGAATCTGAATTCTCAGAGATGATATTTTATAAATAAGACCTAGGACGCTCGAGCTTGGCTCCGCGTCAGGCCTCTGATCGAATCCGCATTCTCAGAGATGATATTTTATAATAAGACCTAGGACGCTGGAGCTTGGCTCCGCGTCAGGCCTCTGATCGAATCCGCATTCTCAGAGATGATATTTTATAATAAGACCTAGGACGCTGGAGCTTGGCTCCGCGTCAGGCCTCTGATCGAATCTGCATTCTCGGAGATGATATTTTATAAATAAGACCTAGGACACTCGAGCTTGGCTCCGCGTCAGGCCTCTGATCGAATCCGCATTCTCAGAGATGATATTTTATAAATACGACCTAGGACGCTAGAGCTTGGCTCCGCGTCAGGCCTTTGATCGAATCCGCATTCTTAGAGATGATATTTTATAATAAGACCTACGACGCTGGAGCTTGGCTCCGTGTCAGGCCTCTGATCGAATCTGCATTCTCAGAGATGATATTTTATAAATAAGACCTAGGACGCTCGAGCTTGGCTCCGCGTCAGGCCTCTGATCGAATCTGCATTCTCAGAGATGATATTTTATAAATAAGACCTAGGACGCTCGAGCTTGGCTCCGCGTCAGGCCTCTGATCGAATCCGCATTCTCAGAGATGATATTTTATAATAAGACCTAGGACGCTGGAGCTTGGCTCCGCGTCAGGCCTCTGATCGAATCCGCATTCTCAGAGATGATATTTTATAATAAGACCTAGGACGCTAGAGCTTGGGTCCGCGTCAGGCCTCTGATCGAATCCGCATTCTCAGAGATGATATTTTATAATAAGACCTAGGACGCTGGATCTTGGCTCCGCGTCAGGCCTCTAATCGAATCTGCATTCTCAGAGATGATATTTTATAAATAAGACCTAGGACGCTGGATCTTGGCTCTGAGTCAGGCCTCTGATCGAATCCGCATTCTAAGAGATGATATTTTATAATAAGACCTAGGACGCTGGAGCTTGGGTCCGCGTCAGGCCTCTGATCGAATCCGCATTCTCAGAGATGATATTTTATAATAAGACCTAGGACGCTGGATCTTGGCTCCGCGTCAGGCCTCTAATCGAATCCGCATTCTCAGAGATGATATTTTATAATAAGACCTAGGACGCTGGAGCTTGGCTCCGCGTCAGGCCTCTGATCGAATCCGCATTCTCAGAGATGATATTTTATAATAAGACCTAGGATGCTGGAGCTTGGCTCCGCGTCAGGCCTCTGATCGAATCATCATTCTCAGAGATGATATTTTATAATAAGACCTAGGACGCTGGAGCTTGGCTCTGAGTCAGGCCTCTGATCGAATCCGCATTCTAAGAGATGATATTTTATAATAAGACCTAGGACGCTGGAGCTTGGCTCCGCGTCAGGCCTCTGATCGAATCTGCATTCTCAGAGATGATATTTTATAAATAAGCCCTAGGACGCTCGAGCTTGGCTCCGCGTCAGGCCTCTGATCGAATCCGCATTCTCAGAGATGATATTTTATAATAAGACCTAGGACGCTGGAGCTTGGCTCTGAGTCAGGCCTCTGATCGAATCCGCATTCTAAGAGATGATATTTTATAATAAGACCTAGGACCCTGGAGCTTGGCTCCGCGTCAGGCCTCTGATCGAATCTGCATTCTCAGAGATGATATTTTATAAATAAGACCTAGGATGCTGGAGCTTGGCTCCGCGTGAGGCCTCTGATCGAATCCGCATTCTCAGAGATGATATTTTATAATAAGACCTAGGATGCTGGAGCTTGGCTCCGCGTCAGGCCTCTTATCCAATCCGCATTCTCAGAGATGATATTTTATAATAAGACCTAGGACGCTAGAGCTTTGCTCCACATCAGGCCTCTGATCGAATCCGCATTTTCGGAGATGATATTTTATAAATACGACCTAGGACGCAAGAGCTTGGCTCCGCGTCAGGCCTTTGATCGAATCCGCATTCTCAGAGATGATATTTTATAATAAGACCTAGGACGCTGGAGATTGGCTCCGCGTCAGGCCTCTGATCGAATCTGCATTCTCAGAGATGATATTTTATAAATAAGACCTAGGACGCTCGAGCTTTGCTCCGTGTCAGGCCTCTGATCGAATCCACATTCTCAGAGATGATATTTTATAATAAGACCTAGGACACTGGAGCTTGGCTCCGCGTCAGGCCTCTGATCGAATCCGCATTCTCAGAGATGATATTTTATAAATACGACCTAGGACGCTAGAGCTTGGCTCCGCGTCAGGCCTTTGATCGAATCCGCATTCTCAGAGATGATATTTTATAATAAGACCTACGACGCTGGAGCTTGGCTCCGCGTCAGGCCTCTGATCGAATCTGAATTCTCAGAGATGATATTTTATAAATAAGACCTAGGACGCTCGAGCTTGGCTCCGCGTCAGGCCTCTGATCGAATCCGCATTCTCAGAGATGATATTTTATAATAAGACCTAGGACGCTGGAGCTTGGCTCCGCGTCAGGCCTCTGATCGAATCCGCATTCTCAGAGATGATATTTTATAATAAGACCTAGGACGCTGGAGCTTGGCTCCGCGTCAGGCCTTTGATCGAATCCGCATTCTTAGAGATGATATTTTATAATAAGACCTAGGACGCTGGAGCTTGGCTCCGCGTCAGGCCTCTGATCGAATCTGAATTCTCAGAGATGATATTTTATAATAAGACCTAGGACGCTAGAGCTTGGCTCCGCGTCAGGCCTTTGATCGAATCCGCATTCTTAGAGATGATATTTTATAATAAGACCTACGACGCTGGAGCTTGGCTCCGTGTCAGGCCTCTGATCGAATCTGCATTCTCAGAGATGATATTTTATAAATAAGACCTAGGACGCTCGAGCTTGGCTCCGCGTCAGGCCTCTGATCGAATCTGCATTCTCAGAGATGATATTTTATAAATAAGACCTAGGACGCTCGAGCTTGGCTCCGCGTCAGGCCTCTGATCGAATCCGCATTCTCAGAGATGATATTTTATAATAAGACCTAGGACGCTGGAGCTTGGCTCCGCGTCAGGCCTCTGATCGAATCCGCATTCTCAGAGATGATATTTTATAATAAGACCTAGGACGCTGGAGCTTGGCTCCGCGTCAGGCCTCTGATCGAATCCGCATTCTCAGAGATGATATTTTATAATAAGACCTAGGACGCTGGAGATTGGCTCCGCGTCAGGCCTCTGATCGAATCTGCATTCTCAGAGATGATATTTTATAAATAAGACCTAGGACGCTCGAGCTTTGCTCCGTGTCAGGCCTCTGATCGAATCCACATTCTCAGAGATGATATTTTATAATAAGACCTAGGACACTGGAGCTTGGCTCCGCGTCAGGCCTCTGATCGAATCCGCATTCTCAGAGATGATATTTTATAAATACGACCTAGGACGCTAGAGCTTGGCTCCGCGTCAGGCCTTTGATCGAATCCGCATTCTCAGAGATGATATTTTATAATAAGACCTACGACGCTGGAGCTTGGCTCCGCGTCAGGCCTCTGATCGAATCTGAATTCTCAGAGATGATATTTTATAAATAAGACCTAGGACGCTCGAGCTTGGCTCCGCGTCAGGCCTCTGATCGAATCCGCATTCTCAGAGATGATATTTTATAATAAGACCTAGGACGCTGGAGCTTGGCTCCGCGTCAGGCCTCTGATCGAATCCGCATTCTCAGAGATGATATTTTATAATAAGACCTAGGACGCTGGAGCTTGGCTCCGCGTCAGGCCTCTGATCGAATCCGCATTCTCAGAGATGATATTTTATAATAAGACCTAGGACGCTGGAGCTTGGCTCCGCGTCAGGCCTCTGATCGAATCTGAATTCTCAGAGATGATATTTTATAATAAGACCTAGGACGCTAGAGCTTGGCTCCGCGTCAGGCCTTTGATCGAATCCGCATTCTTAGAGATGATATTTTATAATAAGACCTACGACGCTGGAGCTTGGCTCCGTGTCAGGCCTCTGATCGAATCTGCATTCTCAGAGATGATATTTTATAAATAAGACCTAGGACGCTCGAGCTTGGCTCCGCGTCAGGCCTCTGATCGAATCTGCATTCTCAGAGATGATATTTTATAAATAAGACCTAGGACGCTCGAGCTTGGCTCCGCGTCAGGCCTCTGATCGAATCCGCATTCTCAGAGATGATATTTTATAATAAGACCTAGGACGCTGGAGCTTGGCTCCGCGTCAGGCCTCTGATCGAATCCGCATTCTCAGAGATGATATTTTATAATAAGACCTAGGACGCTAGAGCTTGGGTCCGCGTCAGGCCTCTGATCGAATCCGCATTCTCAGAGATGATATTTTATAATAAGACCTAGGACGCTGGATCTTGGCTCCGCGTCAGGCCTCTAATCGAATCTGCATTCTCAGAGATGATATTTTATAAATAAGACCTAGGACGCTGGATCTTGGCTCTGAGTCAGGCCTCTGATCGAATCCGCATTCTAAGAGATGATATTTTATAATAAGACCTAGGACGCTGGAGCTTGGGTCCGCGTCAGGCCTCTGATCGAATCCGCATTCTCAGAGATGATATTTTATAATAAGACCTAGGACGCTGGAGCTTGGCTCCGCGTCAGGCCTCTAATCGAATCCGCATTCTCAGAGATGATATTTTATAATAAGACCTAGGACGCTGGAGCTTGGCTCCGCGTCAGGCCTCTGATCGAATCCGCATTCTCAGAGATGATATTTTATAATAAGACCTAGGATGCTGGAGCTTGGCTCCGCGTCAGGCCTCTGATCGAATCATCATTCTCAGAGATGATATTTTATAATAAGACCTAGGACGCTGGAGCTTGGCTCTGAGTCAGGCCTCTGATCGAATCCGCATTCTAAGAGATGATATTTTATAATAAGACCTAGGACGCTGGAGCTTGGCTCCGCGTCAGGCCTCTGATCGAATCTGCATTCTCAGAGATGATATTTTATAAATAAGCCCTAGGACGCTCGAGCTTGGCTCCGCGTCAGGCCTCTGATCGAATCCGCATTCTCAGAGATGATATTTTATAATAAGACCTAGGACGCTGGAGCTTGGCTCTGAGTCAGGCCTCTGATCGAATCCGCATTCTAAGAGATGATATTTTATAATAAGACCTAGGACCCTGGAGCTTGGCTCCGCGTCAGGCCTCTGATCGAATCTGCATTCTCAGAGATGATATTTTATAAATAAGACCTAGGATGCTGGAGCTTGGCTCCGCGTGAGGCCTCTGATCGAATCCGCATTCTCAGAGATGATATTTTATAATAAGACCTAGGATGCTGGAGCTTGGCTCCGCGTCAGGCCTCTTATCCAATCCGCATTCTCAGAGATGATATTTTATAATAAGACCTAGGACGCTAGAGCTTTGCTCCACATCAGGCCTCTGATCGAATCCGCATTTTCGGAGATGATATTTTATAAATACGACCTAGGACGCAAGAGCTTGGCTCCGCGTCAGGCCTTTGATCGAATCCGCATTCTCAGAGATGATATTTTATAATAAGACCTAGGACGCTGGAGATTGGCTCCGCGTCAGGCCTCTGATCGAATCTGCATTCTCAGAGATGATATTTTATAAATAAGACCTAGGACGCTCGAGCTTTGCTCCGTGTCAGGCCTCTGATCGAATCCACATTCTCAGAGATGATATTTTATAATAAGACCTAGGACACTGGAGCTTGGCTCCGCGTCAGGCCTCTGATCGAATCCGCATTCTCAGAGATGATATTTTATAAATACGACCTAGGACGCTAGAGCTTGGCTCCGCGTCAGGCCTTTGATCGAATCCGCATTCTCAGAGATGATATTTTATAATAAGACCTACGACGCTGGAGCTTGGCTCCGCGTCAGGCCTCTGATCGAATCTGAATTCTCAGAGATGATATTTTATAAATAAGACCTAGGACGCTCGAGCTTGGCTCCGCGTCAGGCCTCTGATCGAATCCGCATTCTCAGAGATGATATTTTATAATAAGACCTAGGACGCTGGAGCTTGGCTCCGCGTCAGGCCTCTGATCGAATCCGCATTCTCAGAGATGATATTTTATAATAAGACCTAGGACGCTGGAGCTTGGCTCCGCGTCAGGCCTCTGATCGAATCTGCATTCTCGGAGATGATATTTTATAAATAAGACCTAGGACACTCGAGCTTGGCTCCGCGTCAGGCCTCTGATCGAATCCGCATTCTCAGAGATGATATTTTATAAATACGACCTAGGACGCTAGAGCTTGGCTCCGCGTCAGGCCTTTGATCGAATCCGCATTCTTAGAGATGATATTTTATAATAAGACCTACGACGCTGGAGCTTGGCTCCGTGTCAGGCCTCTGATCGAATCTGCATTCTCAGAGATGATATTTTATAAATAAGACCTAGGACGCTCGAGCTTGGCTCCGCGTCAGGCCTCTGATCGAATCTGCATTCTCAGAGATGATATTTTATAAATAAGACCTAGGACGCTCGAGCTTGGCTCCGCGTCAGGCCTCTGATCGAATCCGCATTCTCAGAGATGATATTTTATAATAAGACCTAGGACGCTGGAGCTTGGCTCCGCGTCAGGCCTCTGATCGAATCCGCATTCTCAGAGATGATATTTTATAATAAGACCTAGGACGCTAGAGCTTGGGTCCGCGTCAGGCCTCTGATCGAATCCGCATTCTCAGAGATGATATTTTATAATAAGACCTAGGACGCTGGATCTTGGCTCCGCGTCAGGCCTCTAATCGAATCTGCATTCTCAGAGATGATATTTTATAAATAAGACCTAGGACGCTGGATCTTGGCTCTGAGTCAGGCCTCTGATCGAATCCGCATTCTAAGAGATGATATTTTATAATAAGACCTAGGACGCTGGAGCTTGGGTCCGCGTCAGGCCTCTGATCGAATCCGCATTCTCAGAGATGATATTTTATAATAAGACCTAGGACGCTGGATCTTGGCTCCGCGTCAGGCCTCTAATCGAATCCGCATTCTCAGAGATGATATTTTATAATAAGACCTAGGACGCTGGAGCTTGGCTCCGCGTCAGGCCTCTGATCGAATCCGCATTCTCAGAGATGATATTTTATAATAAGACCTAGGATGCTGGAGCTTGGCTCCGCGTCAGGCCTCTGATCGAATCATCATTCTCAGAGATGATATTTTATAATAAGACCTAGGACGCTGGAGCTTGGCTCTGAGTCAGGCCTCTGATCGAATCCGCATTCTAAGAGATGATATTTTATAATAAGACCTAGGACGCTGGAGCTTGGCTCCGCGTCAGGCCTCTGATCGAATCTGCATTCTCAGAGATGATATTTTATAAATAAGCCCTAGGACGCTCGAGCTTGGCTCCGCGTCAGGCCTCTGATCGAATCCGCATTCTCAGAGATGATATTTTATAATAAGACCTAGGACGCTGGAGCTTGGCTCTGAGTCAGGCCTCTGATCGAATCCGCATTCTAAGAGATAATATTTTATAATAAGACCTAGGACCCTGGAGCTTGGCTCCGCGTCAGGCCTCTGATCGAATCTGCATTCTCAGAGATGATATTTTATAAATAAGACCTAGGATGCTGGAGCTTGGCTCCGCGTGAGGCCTCTGATCGAATCCGCATTCTCAGAGATGATATTTTATAATAAGACCTAGGATGCTGGAGCTTGGCTCCGCGTCAGGCCTCTGATCCAATCCGCATTCTCAGAGATGATATTTTATAATAAGACCTAGGACGCTAGAGCTTTGCTCCACGTCAGGCCTCTCATCGAATCCGCATTTTCAGAGATGATATTTTATAAATACGACCTAGGACGCTGGAGATTGGCTCCGCGTCAGGCCTCTGATCGAATCTGCATTCTCAGAGATGATATTTTATAAATAAGACCTAGGACGCTCGAGCTTGGCTCCGTGTCAGGCCTCTGATCGAATCCACATTCTCAGAGATGATATTTTATAATAAGACCTAGGACACTGGAGCTTGGCTCCGCGTCAGGCCTCTGATCGAATCCGCATTCTCAGAGATGATATTTTATAAATACGACCTAGGACGCTAGAGCTTGGCTCCGCGTCAGGCCTCTGATCGAATCCGCATTCTCAGAGATGATATTTTATAATAAGACCTACGACGCCGGAGCTTGGCTCCGCGTCAGGCCTCTGATCGAATCTGCATTCTCAGAGATGATATTTTATAAATAAGACCTAGGACGCTCGAGCTTGGCTCCGCGTCAGGCCTCTGATCGAATCCGCATTCTCAGAGATGATATTTTATAATAAGACCTAGGACGCTGGAGCTTGGCTCCGCGTCAGGCCTCTGATCGAATCTGCATTCTCGGAGATGATATTTTATAAATAAGACCTAGGACACTCGAGCTTGGCTCCGCGTCAGGCCTCTGATCGAATCCGCATTCTCAGAGATGATATTTTATAAATACGACCTAGGACGCTAGAGCTTGGCTCCGCGTCAGGCCTTTGATCGAATCCGCATTCTTAGAGATGATATTTTATAATAAGACCTACGACGCTGGAGCTTGGCTCCGTGTCAGGCCTCTGATCGAATCTGCATTCTCAGAGATGATATTTTATAAATAAGACCTAGGACGCTCGAGCTTGGCTCCGCGTCAGGCCTCTGATCGAATCTGCATTCTCAGAGATGATATTTTATAAATAAGACCTAGGACGCTCGAGCTTGGCTCCGCGTCAGGCCTCTGATCGAATCCGCATTCTCAGAGATGATATTTTATAATAAGACCTAGGACGCTGGAGCTTGGGTCCGCGTCAGGCCTCTGATCGAATCCGCATTCTCAGAGATGATATTTTATAATAAGACCTAGGACGCTGGATCTTGGCTCCGCGTCAGGCCTCTAATCGAATCTTCATTCTCAGAGATGATATTTTATAAATAAGACCTAGGACGCTGGAGCTTGGCTCTGAGTCAGGCCTCTGATCGAATCCGCATTCTAAGAGATGATATTTTATAATAAGACCTAGGACGCTGGAGCTTGGGTCCGTGTCAGGCCTCTGATCGAATCCGCATTCTCAGAGATGATATTTTATAATAAGACCTAGGACGCTGGATCTTGGCTCCGCGTCAGGCCTCTAATCGAATCCGCATTCTCAGAGATGATATTTTATAATAAGACCTAGGACGCTGGAGCTTGGCTCTGAGTCAGGCCTCTGATCGAATCCGCATTCTAAGAGATGATATTTTATAATAAGACCTAGGACGCTGGAGCTTGGCTCCGCGTCAAGCCTCTGATCGAATCTGCATTCTCAGAGATGATATTTTATAAATAAGACCTAGGATGCTGGAGCTTGGCTCCGCGTCAGGCCTCTGATCGAATCCGCATTCTCAGAGATGATATTTTATAATAAGACCTAGGATGCTGGAGCTTGGCTCCGCGTCAGGCCTCTGATCCAATCCGCATTCTCAGAGATGATATTTTATAATAAGACCTAGGACGCTAGAGTTTTGCTCCACGTCAGGCCTCTGATCGAATCCGCATTCTCAGAGATGATATTTTATAAATACGACCTAGGACGCTAGAGCTTGGCTCCGCGTCAGGCCTTTGATCGAATCCGCATTCTCAGAGATGATATTTTATAATAAGACCTAGGACGCTGGAGCTTGGCTCCGCGTCAGGCCTCTGATCGAATCTGCATTCTCAGAGATGATATTTTATAAATAAGACCTAGGATGCTGGAGCTTGGCTCCGCGTCAGGCCTCTGATCGAATCCGCATTCTCAGAGATGATATTTTATAATAAGACCTAGGATGCTGGAGCTTGGCTTCGCGTCAGGCCTTTGATCGAATCCGCATTCTTAGAGATGATATTTTATAATAAGACCTACGACGCTGGAGCTTGGCTTCTCGTCAGGCCTCTGATCGAATCTGCATTCTCAGAGATGATATTTTATAAATAAGACCTAGGACGCTCGAGCTTGGCTCCGCGTCAGGCCTCTGATCGAATCCGCATTCTCAGAGATGATATTTTATAATAAGACATAGGACGCTGGAGCTTGGCTGCGCGTCAGGCCTCTGATCGAATCCGCATTCTCAAAGATGATATTTTATAATAAGACCTAGGACGCTGAAGCTTGGCTCCGCGTCAGGCCTCTGATCGAATCTGCATTCTCAGAGATGATATTTTATAAATAAGACCTAGGACGCTCGAGCTTGGCTCCGCGTCAGGCCTCTGATCGAATCCGCATTCTCAGAGATGATATTTTATAATAAGACCTAGGACGCTGGAGCTTGGCTCCACGTCAGGCCTCTGATCGAATCCGCATTCTCAGAGATGATATTTTATAATAAGACCTACGACGCTGGAGCTTGGCTCCGCGTCAGGCCTCTGATCGAATCTGCATTCTCAGAGATGATATTTTATAAATAAGCCCTAGGACGCTCGAGCTTGGCTCCGCGTCAGGCCTCTGATCAAATCCGCATTCTCAGAGATGATATTTTATAATAAGACCTAGGACGCTAGAGTTTTGCTCCACGTCAGGCCTCTGATCGAATCCGCATTCTCAGAGATGATATTTTATAAATACGACCTAGGACGCTAGAGCTTGGCTCCGCGTCAGGCCTTTGATCGAATCCGCATTCTTAGAGATGATATTTTATAATAAGACCTACGACGCTGGAGCTTGGCTTCTCGTCAGGCCTCTGATCGAATCTGCATTCTCAGAGATGATATTTTATAATAAGACCTAGGATGCTGGAGCTTGGCTCCGCGTCAGGCCTCTGATCCAATCCGCATTCTCAGAGATGATATTTTATAATAAGACCTAGGACGCTAGAGTTTTGCTCCACGTCAGGCCTCTGATCGAATCCGCATTCTCAGAGATGATATTTTATAAATACGACCTAGGACGCTAGAGCTTGGCTCCGCGTCAGGCCTTTGATCGAATCCGCATTCTCAGAGATGATATTTTATAATAAGACCTAGGACGCTGGAGCTTGGCTCCGCGTCAGGCCTCTGATCGAATCTGCATTCTCAGAGATGATATTTTATAAATAAGACCTAGGATGCTGGAGCTTGGCTCCGCGTCAGGCCTCTGATCGAATCCGCATTCTCAGAGATGATATTTTATAATAAGACCTAGGACGCTAGAGCTTGGCTCCACGTCAGGCCTTTGATCGAATCCGCATTCTTAGAGATGATATTTTATAATAAGACCTACGACGCTGGAGCTTGGCTTCTCGTCAGGCCTCTGATCGAATCTGCATTCTCAGAGATGATATTTTATAAATAAGACCTAGGACGCTCGAGCTTGGCTCCGCGTCAGGCCTCTGATCGAATCCGCATTCTCAGAGATGATATTTTATAATAAGACATAGGACGCTGGAGCTTGGCTGCGCGTCAGGCCTCTGATCGAATCCGCATTCTCAAAGATGATATTTTATAATAAGACCTAGGACGCTGAAGCTTGGCTCCGCGTCAGGCCTCTGATCGAATCTGCATTCTCAGAGATGATATTTTATAAATAAGACCTAGGACGCTCGAGCTTGGCTCCGCGTCAGGCCTCTGATCGAATCCGCATTCTCAGAGATGATATTTTATAATAAGACCTAGGACGCTGGAGCTTGGCTCCACGTCAGGCCTCTGATCGAATCCGCATTCTCAGAGATGATATTTTATAATAAGACCTACGACGCTGGAGCTTGGCTCCGCGTCAGGCCTCTGATCGAATCTGCATTCTCAGAGATGATATTTTATAAATAAGCCCTAGGACGCTCGAGCTTGGCTCCGCGTCAGGCCTCTGATCAAATCCGCATTCTCAGAGATGATATTTTATAATAAGACCTAGGACGCTAGAGTTTTGCTCCACGTCAGGCCTCTGATCGAATCCGCATTCTCAGAGATGATATTTTATAAATACGACCTAGGACGCTAGAGCTTGGCTCCGCGTCAGGCCTTTGATCGAATCCGCATTCTCAGAGATGATATTTTATAATAAGACCTAGGACGCTGGAGCTTGGCTCCGCGTCAGGCCTCTGATCGAATCTGCATTCTCAGAGATGATATTTTATAAATAAGACCTAGGATGCTGGAGCTTGGATCCGCGTCAGGCCTCTGATCGAATCCGCATTCTCAGAGATGATATTTTATAATAAGACCTAGGATGCTGGAGCTTGGCTTCGCGTCAGGCCTCTGATCGAATCCGCATTCTTAGAGATGATATTTTATAATAAGACCTACGACGCTGGAGCTTGGCTCCTCGTCAGGCCTCTGATCGAATCTGCATTCTCAGAGATGATATTTTATAAATAAGACCTAGGACGCTCGAGCTTGGCTCCGCGTCAGGCCTCTGATCAAATCCGCATTCTCAGAGATGATATTTTATAATAAGACCTAGGACGCTAGAGTTTTGCTCCATGTCAGGCCTCTGATCGAATCCGCATTCTAAGAGATGATATTTTATAATAAGACCTAGGACGCTGGAGCTTGGGTCCGCGTCAGGCCTCTGATCGAATCCGCATTCTCAGAGATGATATTTTATAATAAGACCTAGGACGCTGGATCTTGGCTCCGCGTCAGGCCTCTAATCGAATCCGCATTCTCAGAGATGATATTTTATAATAAGACCTAGGACGCTGGAGCTTGGCTCTGAGTCAGGCCACTGATCGAATCCGCATTCTAAGAGATGATATTTTATAATAAGACCTAGGACGCTGGAGCTTGGCTCCGCGTTAGGCTTTTGATCGAATCTGCATTCTCAGAGATGATATTTTATAAATAAGACCTAGGATGCTGGAGCTTGGCTCCGCGTCAGGCCTCTGATCGAATCCGCATTCTCAGAGATGATATTTTATAATAAGACCTAGGAGGCTGGAGCTTGGCTCCGCGTCAGGCCTCTGATCAAATCCGCATTCTCAGAGATGATATTTTATAATAAGACCTAGGACGCTGGAGCTTGGCTCCACGTCAGGCCTCTGATCGAATCCGCATTCTCAGAGATGATATTTTATAATAAGACCTAGGACGCTGGAGCTTGGCTCCGCGTCAGGCCTCTGATCGAATCTGCATTCTCAGAGATGATATTTTATAAATAAGACCTAGGACGCTGAAGCTTGGCTCCGCGTCAGGCCTCTGATCGAATCTGCATTCTCAGAGATGATATTTTATAAATAAGACCTAGGACGCTCGAGCTTGGCTCCGCGTCAGGCCTCTGATCGAATCCGCATTCTCAGAGATGATATTTTATAATAAGACCTAGGTCGCTGGAGCTTGACTCCACGTCAGGCCTCTGATCGAATCCGCATTCTCAGAGATGATATTTTATAATAAGACCTACGACGCTGGAGCTTGGCTCCGCGTCAGGCCTCTAATCGAATCTGCATTCTCAGAGATGATATTTTATAAATAAGCCCTAGGACGCTCGAGCTTGGCTCCGCGTCAGGCCTCTGATCAAATCCGCATTCTCAGAGATGATATTTTATAATAAGACCTAGGACGCTAGAGTTTTGCTCCACGTCAGGCCTCTGATCGAATCCGCATTCTCAGAGATGATATTTTATAATAAGACCTAGGACGCTGGAGCTTGGGTCCGCGTCAGGCCTCTGATCGAATCCGCATTCTTAGAGATGATATTTTATAATAAGACCTAGGACGCTGGATCTTGGCTCCGCGTCAGGCCTCTAATCGAATCTGCATTCTCAGAGATGATATTTTATAAATAAGACCTAGGACGCTGGAGCTTGGCTCTGAGTCAGGCCTCTGATCGAATCCGCATTCTAAGAGATGATATTTTATAATAAGACCTAGGACGCTGGAGCTTGGGTCCGCGTCAGGCCTCTGATCGAATCCGCATTCTCAGAGATGATATTTTATAATAAGACCTAGGACGCTGGATCTTGGCTCCGCGTCAGGCCTCTAATCGAATCCGCATTCTCAGAGATGATATTTTATAAATAAGACCTAGGACGCTCGAGCTTGGCTCCGCGTCAGGCCTCTGATCGAATCCGCATTCTCAGAGATGATATTTTATAATAAGACCTAGGACGCTGGAGCTTGGCTCCACGTCAGGCCTCTGATCGAATCCGCATTCTCAGAGATGATATTTTATAATAAGACCTACGACGCTGGAGCTTGGCTCCGCGTCAGGCCTCTGATCGAATCTGCATTCTCAGAGATGATATTTTATAAATAAGCCCTAGGACGCTCGAGCTTGGCTCCGCGTCAGGCCTCTGATCAAATCCGCATTCTCAGAGATGATATTTTATAATAAGACCTAGGACGCTAGAGTTTTGCTCCACGTCAGGCCTCTAATCGAATCCGCATTCTCAGAGATGATATTTTATAAATACGACCTAGGACGTTAGAGCTTGGCTCCGCGTCAGGCCTTTGATCGAATCCGCATTCTCAGAGATGATATTTTATAATAAGACCTAGGACGCTGGAGCTTGGCTCCGCGTCAGGCCTCTGATCGAATCTGCATTCTCAGAGATGATATTTTATAAATAAGACCTAGGATGCTGGAGCTTGGCTCCGCGTCAGGCCTCTGATCGAATCCGCATTCTCAGAGATGATATTTTATAATAAGACCTAGGACGCTGGAGCTTGGGTCCGCGTCAGGCCTCTGATCGAATCCGCATTCTGAGAGATGATATTTTATAATAAGACCTAGGACGCTGGATCTTGGCTCCGCGTCAGGCCTCTAATCGAATCTGCATTCTCAGAGATGATATTTTATAAATAAGACCTAGGACGCTGGAGCTTGGCTCTGATTCAGGCCTCTGATCGAATCCGCATTCTAAGAGATGATATTTTATAATAAGACCTAGGACGCTGGAGCTTGGGTCCGCGTCAGGCCTCTGATCGAATCCGCATTCTCAGAGATGATATTTTATAATAAGACCTACGACGCTGGAGCTTGGCTCCGCGTCAGGCCTCTAATCGAATCTGCATTCTCAGAGATGATATTTTATAAATAAGCCCTAGGACGCTCGAGCTTGGCTCCGCGTCAGGCCTCTGATCAAATCCGCATTCTCAGAGATGATATTTTATAATAAGACCAAGGACGCTAGAGTTTTGCTCCACGTCAGGCCTCTGATCGAATCCGCATTCTCAGAGATGATATTTTATAATAAGACCTAGGACGCTGGAGCTTGGGTCCGCGTCAGGCCTCTGATCGAATCCGCATTCTCAGAGATGATATTTTATAATAAGACCTAGGACGCTGGATCTTGGCTCCGCGTCAGGCCTCTAATCGAATCTGCATTCTCAGAGATGATATTTTATAAATAAGACCTAGGACGCTGGAGCTTGGCTCTGAGTCAGGCCTCTGATCGAATCCGCATTCTAAGAGATGATATTTTATAATAAGACCTAGGACGCTGGAGCTTGGGTCCGCGTCAGGCCTCTGATCGAATCCGCATTCTCAGAGATGATATTTTATAATAAGACCTAGGACGCTGGATCTTGGCTCCGCGTCAGGCCTCTAATCGAATCCGCATTCTCAGAGATGATATTTTATAAATAAGACCTAGGACGCTCGAGCTTGGCTCCGCGTCAGGCCTCTGATCGAATCCGCATTCTCAGAGATGATATTTTATAATAAGACCTAGGACGCTGGAGCTTGGCTCCACGTCAGGCCTCTGATCGAATCCGCATTCTCAGAGATGATATTTTATAATAAGACCTACGACGCTGGAGCTTGGCTCCACGTCAGGCCTCTGATCGAATCCGCATTCTCAGAGATGATATTTTATAATAAGACCTACGACGCTGGAGCTTGGCTCCGCGTCAGGCCTCTGATCGAATCTGCATTCTCAGAGATGATATTTTATAAATAAGCCCTAGGACGCTCGAGCTTGGCTCCGCGTCAGGCCTCTGATCAAATCCGCATTCTCAGAGATGATATTTTATAATAAGACCTAGGACGCTAGAGTTTTGCTCCACGTCAGGCCTCTAATCGAATCCGCATTCTCAGAGATGATATTTTATAAATACGACCTAGGACGTTAGAGCTTGGCTCCGCGTCAGGCCTTTGATCGAATCCGCATTCTCAGAGATGATATTTTATAATAAGACCTAGGACGCTGGAGCTTGGCTCCGCGTCAGGCCTCTGATCGAATCTGCATTCTCAGAGATGATATTTTATAAATAAGACCTAGGATGCTGGAGCTTGGCTCCGCGTCAGGCCTCTGATCGAATCCGCATTCTCAGAGATGATATTTTATAATAAGACCTAGGACGCTGGAGCTTGGGTCCGCGTCAGGCCTCTGATCGAATCCGCATTCTGAGAGATGATATTTTATAATAAGACCTAGGACGCTGGATCTTGGCTCCGCGTCAGGCCTCTAATCGAATCTGCATTCTCAGAGATGATATTTTATAAATAAGACCTAGGACGCTGGAGCTTGGCTCTGATTCAGGCCTCTGATCGAATCCGCATTCTAAGAGATGATATTTTATAATAAGACCTAGGACGCTGGAGCTTGGGTCCGCGTCAGGCCTCTGATCGAATCCGCATTCTCAGAGATGATATTTTATAATAAGACCTACGACGCTGGAGCTTGGCTCCGCGTCAGGCCTCTAATCGAATCTGCATTCTCAGAGATGATATTTTATAAATAAGCCCTAGGACGCTCGAGCTTGGCTCCGCGTCAGGCCTCTGATCAAATCCGCATTCTCAGAGATGATATTTTATAATAAGACCAAGGACGCTAGAGTTTTGCTCCACGTCAGGCCTCTGATCGAATCCGCATTCTCAGAGATGATATTTTATAATAAGACCTAGGACGCTGGAGCTTGGGTCCGCGTCAGGCCTCTGATCGAATCCGCATTCTCAGAGATGATATTTTATAATAAGACCTAGGACGCTGGATCTTGGCTCCGCGTCAGGCCTCTAATCGAATCTGCATTCTCAGAGATGATATTTTATAAATAAGACCTAGGACGCTGGAGCTTGGCTCTGAGTCAGGCCTCTGATCGAATCCGCATTCTAAGAGATGATATTTTATAATAAGACCTAGGACGCTGGAGCTTGGGTCCGCGTCAGGCCTCTGATCGAATCCGCATTCTCAGAGATGATATTTTATAATAAGACCTAGGACGCTGGATCTTGGCTCCGCGTCAGGCCTCTAATCGAATCCGCATTCTCAGAGATGATATTTTATAAATAAGACCTAGGACGCTCGAGCTTGGCACCGCGTCAGGCCTCTGATCGAATCCGCATTCTCAGAGATGATATTTTATAATAAGACCTAGGACGCTGGAGCTTGGCTCCACGTCAGGCCTCTGATCGAATCCGCATTCTCAGAGATGATATTTTATAATAAGACCTACGACGCTGGAGCTTGGCTCCGCGTCAGGCCTCTGATCGAATCTGCATTCTCAGAGATGATATTTTATAAATAAGCCCTAGGACGCTCGAGCTTGGCTCCGCGTCAGGCCTCTGATCAAATCCGCATTCTCAGAGATGATATTTTATAATAAGACCTAGGACGCTAGAGTTTTGCTCCACGTCAGGCCTCTAATCGAATCCGCATTCTCAGAGATGATATTTTATAAATACGACCTAGGACGTTAGAGCTTGGCTCCGCGTCAGGCCTTTGATCGAATCCGCATTCTCAGAGATGATATTTTATAATAAGACCTAGGACGCTGGAGCTTGGCTCCGCGTCAGGCCTCTGATCGAATCTGCATTCTCAGAGATGATATTTTATAAATAAGACCTAGGATGCTGGAGCTTGGCTCCGCGTCAGGCCTCTGATCGAATCCGCATTCTCAGAGATGATATTTTATAATAAGACCTAGGACGCTGGAGCTTGGGTCCGCGTCAGGCCTCTGATCGAATCCGCATTCTGAGAGATGATATTTTATAATAAGACCTAGGACGCTGGATCTTGGCTCCGCGTCAGGCCTCTAATCGAATCTGCATTCTCAGAGATGATATTTTATAAATAAGACCTAGGACGCTGGAGCTTGGCTCTGAGTCAGGCCTCTGATCGAATCCGCATTCTAAGAGATGATATTTTATAATAAGACCTAGGACGCTGGAGCTTGGGTCCGCGTCAGGCCTCTGATCGAATCCGCATTCTCAGAGATGATATTTTATAATAAGACCTAGGACGCTGGATCTTGGCTCCGCGTCAGGCCTCTAATCGAATCCGCATTCTCAGAGATGATATTTTATAATAAGACCTAGGACGCTGGAGCTTGGCTCTGAGTCAGGCCTCTGATCGAATCCGCATTCTAAGAGATGATATTTTATAATAAGACCTAGGACGCTGGAGCTTGGCTCCGCGTCAGGCCTCTGATCGAATCTGCATTCTCATAGATGATATTTTATAATAAGACCTAGGATGCTGGAGCTTGGCTCCGCGTCAGGCCTCTGATCAAATCCGCATTCTCAGAGATGATATTTTATAATAAGACCTAGGACGCTAGAGTTTTGCTCCACGTCAGGCCTCTGATCGAATCTGCATTCTCAGAGATGATATTTTATAATACGACCTAGGACGCTAGAGCTTGGCTCCGCGTCAGGCCTTTGATCGAATCCGCATTCTCAGAGATGATATTTTATAATAAGACCTAGGACGCTGGAGCTTGGCTCCGCGTCAGGCCTCTGATCGAATCTGCATTCTCAGAGATGATATTTTATAAATAAGACCTAGGATGCTGGAGCTTGGCTTCGCGTCAAGCCTTTGATCGAATCCGCATTCTTAGAGATGATATTTTATAATAAGACCTACGACGCTGGAGCTTGGCTCCTCGTCAGGCCTCTGATCGAATCTGCATTCTCAGAGATGATATTTTATAAATAAGACCTAGGACGCTCGAGCTTGGCTCCGCGTCAGGCCTCTGATCGAATCTGCATTCTCAGAGATGATATTTTATAAATAAGCCCTAGGACGCTCGAGCTTGGCTCCGCGTCAGGCCTCTGATCAAATCCGCATTCTCAGAGATGATATTTTATAATAAGACCTAGGACGCTAGAGTTTTGCTCCACGTCAGGCCTCTGATCGAATCCGCATTCTCAGAGATGATATTTTATAATAAGACCTAGGACGCTGGAGCTTGGGTCCGCGTCAGGCCTCTGATCGAATCCGCATTCTCAGAGATGATATTTTATAATAAGACCTAGGACGCTGGATCTTGGCTCCGCGTCAGGCCTCTAATCGAATCTGCATTCTCAGAGATGATATTTTATAAATAAGACCTAGGACGCTGGAGCTTGGCTCTGAGTCAGGCCTCTGATCGAATCCGCATTCTAAGAGATGATATTTTATAATAAGACCTAGGACGCTGGAGCTTGGGTCCGCGTCAGGCCTCTGATCGAATCCGCATTCTCAGAGATGATATTTTATAATAAGACCTAGGACGCTGGATCTTGGCTCCGCGTCAGGCCTCTAATCGAATCCGCATTCTCAGAGATGATATTTTATAAATAAGACCTAGGACGCTCGAGCTTGGCTCCGCGTCAGGCCTCTGATCAAATCCGCATTCTCAGAGATGATATTTTATAATAAGACCTAGGACGCTAGAGTTTTGCTCCACGTCAGGCCTCTGATCGAATCCGCATTCTCAGAGATGATATTTTATAAATACGACCTAGGACGTTAGAGCTTGGCTCCGCGTCAGGCCTTTGATCGAATCCGCATTCTCAGAGATGATATTTTATAATAAGACCTAGGACGCTGGAGCTTGGCTCCGCGTCAGGCCTCTGATCGAATCTGCATTCTCAGAGATGATATTTTATAAATAAGACCTAGGATGCTGGAGCTTGGCTCCGCGTCAGGCCTCTGATCGAATCCGCATTCTCAGAGATGATATTTTATAATAAGACCTAGGACGCTGGAGCTTGGGTCCGCGTCAGGCCTCTGATCGAATCCGCATTCTAAGAGATGATATTTTATAATAAGACCTAGGACGCTGGATCTTGGCTCCGCGTCAGGCCTCTAATCGAATCTGCATTCTCAGAGATGATATTTTATAAATAAGACCTAGGACGCTGGAGCTTGGCTCTGAGTCAGGCCTCTGATCGAATCCGCATTCTAAGAGATGATATTTTATAATAAGACCTAGGACGCTGGAGCTTGGGTCCGCGTCAGGCCTCTGATCGAATCCGCATTCTCAGAGATGATATTTTATAATAAGACCTAGGACGCTGGATCTTGGCTCCGCGTCAGGCCTCTAATCGAATCCGCATTCTCAGAGATGATATTTTATAATAAGACCTAGGACGCTGGAGCTTGGCTCTGAGTCAGGCCTCTGATCGAATCCGCATTCTAAGAGATGATATTTTATAATAAGACCTAGGACGCTGGAGATTGGCTCCGCGTCAGGCCTCTGATCGAATCTGCATTCTCAGAGATGATATTTTATAAATAAGACCTAGGATGCTGGAGCTTGGCTCCGCGTCAGGCCTCTGATCGAATCCGCATTCTCATAGATGATATTTTATAATAAGACCTAGGATGCTGGAGCTTGGCTCCGCGTCAGGCCTCTGATCAAATCCGCATTCTCAGAGATGATATTTTATAATAAGACCTAGGACGCTAGAGTTTTGCTCCACGTCAGGCCTCTGATCGAATCTGCATTCTCAGAGATGATATTTTATAATACGACCTAGGACGCTAGAGCTTGGCTCCGCGTCAGGCCTTTGATCGAATCCGCATTCTCAGAGATGATATTTTATAATAAGACCTAGGACGCTGGAGCTTGGCTCCGCGTCAGGCCTCTGATCGAATCTGCATTCTCAGAGATGATATTTTATAAATAAGACCTAGGATGCTGGAGCTTGGCTCCGCGTCAGGCCTCTGATCGAATCCGCATTCTCAGAGATGATATTTTATAATAAGACCTAGGATGCTGGAGCTTGGCTTCGCGTCAGGCCTTTGATCGAATCCGCATTCTTAGAGATGATATTTTATAATAAGACCTACGACGCTGGAGCTTGGCTCCTCGTCAGGCCTCTGATCGAATCTGCATTCTCAGAGATGATATTTTATAAATAAGACCTAGGACGCTCGAGCTTGGCTCCGCGTCAGGCCTCTGATCGAATCCGCATTCTCAGAAATGATATTTTATAATAAGACCTAGGACGCTGGAGCTTGGCTGCGCGTCAGGCCTCTGATCGAATCCGCATTCTCAGAGATGATATTTTATAATAAGACCTAGGACGCTGGAGCTTGGCTCCACGTCAGGCCTCTGATCGAATCCGCATTCTCAGAGATGATATTTTATAATAAGACCTACGACGCTGGAGCTTGGCTCCGCGTCAGGCCTCTGATCGAATCTGCATTCTCAGAGATGATATTTTATAAATAAGCCCTAGGACGCTCGAGCTTGGCTCCGCGTCAGGCCTCTTATCAAATCCGCATTCTCAGAGATGATATTTTATAATAAGACCTAGGACGTTAGAGTTTTGCTCCACGTCAGGCCTCTGATCGAATCCGCATTCTCAGAGATGATATTTTATAAATACGACCTAGGACGCTAGAGCTTGGCTCCGCGTCAGGCCTTTGATCGAATCCGCATTCTAAGAGATGATATTTTATAATAAGACCTAGGACGCTGGAGCTTGGCTCCGCGTCAGGCCTCTGATCGAATCTGCATTCTCAGAGATGATATTTTATAAATAAGACCTAGGATGCTGGAGCTTGGCTCCGCGTCAGGCCTCTGATCGAATCCGCATTCTCAGAGATGATATTTTATAATAAGACCTAGGATGCTGGAGCTTGGCTTCGCGTCAGGCCTTTGATCGAATCCGCATTCTTAGAGATGATATTTTATAATAAGACCTACGACGCTGGAGCTTGGCTCCTCGTCAGGCCTCTGATCGAATCTGCATTCTCAGAGATGATATTTTATAAATAAGACCTAGGACGCTCGAGCTTGGCTCCGCGTCAGGCCTCTGATCGAATCCGCATTCTCAGAGATGATATTTTATAATAAGACCTAGGACGCTGGAGCTTGGCTGCGCGTCAGGCCTCTGATCGAATCCGCATTCTCAGAGATGATATTTTATAATAAGACCTAGGACGCTGGAGCTTGGCTCCACGTCAGGCCTCTGATCGAATCCGCATTCTCAGAGATGATATTTTATAATAAGACCTACGACGCTGGAGCTTGGCTCCGCGTCAGGCCTCTGATCGAATCTGCATTCTCAGAGATGATATTTTATAAATAAGCCCTAGGACGCTCGAGCTTGGCTCCGCGTCAGGCCTCTGATCAAATCCGCATTCTCAGAGATGATATTTTATAATAAGACCTAGGACGCTAGAGTTTTGCTCCACGTCAGGCCTCTGATCGAATCCGCATTCTCAGAGATGATATTTTATAAATACGACCTAGGACGCTAGAGCTTGGCTCCGCGTCAGGCCTTTGATCGAATCCGCATTCTAAGAGATGATATTTTATAATAAGACCTAGGACGCTGGAGCTTGGCTCCGCGTCAGGCCTCTGATCGAATCTGCATTCTCAGAGATGATATTTTATAAATAAGACCTAGGATGCTGGAGCTTGGCTCCGCGTCAGGCCTCTGATCGAATCCGCATTCTCAGAGATGATATTTTATAATAAGACCTAGGATGCTGGAGCTTGGCTTCGCGTCAGGCCTTTGATCGAATCCGCATTCTTAGAGATGATATTTTATAATAAGACCTACGACGCTGGAGCTTGGCTCCTCGTCAGGCCTCTGATCGAATCTGCATTCTCAGAGATGATATTTTATAAATAAGACCTAGGACGCTCGAGCATGGCTCCGCGTCAGGCCTCTGATCGAATCCGCATTCTCAGAGATGATATTTTATAATAAGACCTAGGATAATGGAGCTTGGCTCCGCGTCAGGCCTCTGATCAAATCCGCATTCTCAGAGATGATATTTTATAAATAAGACCTAGGATGCTGGAGCTTGGCTCCGCGTGAGGCCTCTGATCGAATCCGCATTCTCAGATATGATATTTTATAATAAGACCTAGGATGCTGGAGCTTGGCTCCGCGTCAGGCCTCTGATCAAATCCGCATTCTCAGAGATGATATTTTATAATAAGACCTAGGACGCTAGAGTTTTGCTCCACGTCAGGCCTCTGATCGAATCCGCATTCTCAGAGATGATATTTTATAAATACGACCTAGGACGCTAGAGCTTGGCTCCGCGTCAGGCCTTTGATCGAATCCGCATTCTCAGAGATGATATTTTATAATAAGACCTAGGACACTGGAGCTTGGCTCCGCGTCAGGCCTCTGATCGAATCTGCATTCCCAGAGATGATATTTTATAAATAAGACCTAGGATGCTGGAGCTTGGCTCCGCGTCAGGCCTCTGATCGAATCCGCATTCTCAGAGATGATATTTTATAATAAGACCTAGGATGCTGGAGCTTGGCTTCGCGTCAGGCCTTTGATCGAATCGGCATTCTTAGAGATGATATTTTATAATAAGACCTACGACGCTGGAGCTTGGCTCCTCGTCAGGCCTCTGATCGAATCTGCATTCTCAGAGATGATATTTTATAAATAAGACCTAGGACGCTCGAGCTTGGCTCCGCGTCAGGCCTCTGATCGAATCCGCATTCTCAGAGATGATATTTTATAATAAGACCTAGGACGCTGGAGCTTGGCTGCGCGTCAGGCCTCTGATCGAATCCGCATTCTCAGAGATGATATTTTATAATAAGACCTAGGACGCTGAAGCTTGGCTCCGCGTCAGGCCTCTGATCGAATCTGCATTCTCAGAGATGATATTTTATGAATAAGACCTAGGACGCTCGAGCTTGGCTCCGCGTCAGGCCTCTGATCGAATCCGCATTCTCAGAGATGATATTTTATAATAAGACCTAGGACGCTGGAGCTTGGCTCCACGTCAGGCCTCTGATCGAATCCGCATTCTCAGAGATGATATTTTATAATAAGACCTACGACGCTGGAGCTTGGCTCCGCGTCAGGCCTCTGATCGAATCTGCATTCTCAGAGATGATATTTTATAAATAAGCCCTAGGACACTCGAGCTTGGCTCCGCGTCAGGCCTCTGATCGAATCCGCATTCTCAGAGATGATATTTTATAATAAGACCTAGGACGCTGGAGCTTGGCTCTGAGTCAGGCCTCTGATCGAATCCGCATTCTAAGAGATGATATTTTATAATAAGACCTAGGACCCTGGAGGTTGGCTCCGCGTCAGGCCTCTGATCGAATCTGCATTCTCAGAGATGATATTTTATAAATAAGACCTAGGATGCTGGAGCTTGGCTCCGCGTGAGGCCTCTGATCGAATCCGCATTCTCAGAGATGATATTTTATAATAAGACCTAGGATGCTGGAGCTTGGCTCCGCGTCAGGCCTCTGATCCAATCCGCATTCTCAGAGATGATATTTTATAATAAGACCTAGGACGCTAGAGCTTTGCTCCACGTCAGGCCTCTGATCGAATCCGCATTTTCAGAGATGATATTTTATAAATACGACCTAGGACGCTAGAGCTTGGCTCCGCGTCAGGCCTTTGATCGAATCCGCATTCTCAGAGATGATATTTTATAATAAGACCTAGGACACTGGAGCTTGGCTCCGCGTCAGGCCTCTGATCGAATCCGCATTCTCAGAGATGATATTTTATAAATACGACCTAGGACGCTAGAGCTTGGCTCCGCGTCAGGCCTTTGATCGAATCCGCATTCTCAGAGTTGATATTTTATAATAAGACCTAGGACGCTGGAGCTTGGCTCCGCGTCAGGCCTCTGATCGAATCTGCATTCTCAGAGATGATATTTTATAAATAAGACCTAGGACGCTCGAGCTTGGCTCCGTGTCAGGCCTCTGATCGAATCCACATTCTCAGAGATGATATTTTATAATAAGACCTAGGACACTGGAGCTTGGCTCCGCGTCAGGCCTCTGATCGAATCCGCATTCTCAGAGATGATATTTTATAAATACGACCTAGGACGCTAGAGCTTGGCTCCGCGTCAGGCCTTTGATCGAATCCGCATTCTCAGAGATGATATTTTATAATAAGACCTACGACGCTGGAGCTTGGCTCCGCGTCAGGCCTCTGATCGAATCTGCATTCTCAGAGATGATATTTTATAAATAAGACCTAGGACGCTCGAGCTTGGCTCCGCGTCAGGCCTCTGATCGAATCCGCATTCTCAGAGATGATATTTTATAATAAGACCTAGGATGCTGGAGCTTGGCTCCGCGTCAGGCCTCTGATCAAATCCGCATTCTCAGAGATGATATTTTATAAATAAGACCTAGGATGCTGGAGCTTGGCTCCGCGTGAGGCCTCTGATCGAATCCGCATTCTCAGAGATGATATTTTATAATAAGACCTAGGATGCTGGAGCTTGGCTCCGCGTCAGGCCTCTGATCAAATCCGCATTCTCAGAGATGATATTTTATAATAAGACCTAGGACGCTAGAGTTTTGCTCCACGTCAGGCCTCTGATCGAATCCGCATTCTCAGAGATGATATTTTATAAATACGACCTAGGACGCTAGAGCTTGGCTCCGCGTCAGGCCTTTGATCGAATCCGCATTCTCAGAGATGATATTTTATAATAAGACCTAGGACGCTGGAGCTTGGCTCCGCGTCAGGCCTCTGATCGAATCTGCATTCTCAGAGATGATATTTTATAAATAAGACCTAGGATGCTGGAGCTTGGCTCCGCGTCAGGCCTCTGATCGAATCCGCATTCTCAGAGATGATATTTTATAATAAGACCTAGGATGCTGGAGCTTGGCTTCGCGTCAGGCCTTTGATCGAATCCGCATTCTTAGAGATGATATTTTATAATAAGACCTACGACGCTGGAGCTTGGCTCCTCGTCAGGCCTCTGATCGAATCTGCATTCTCAGAGATGATATTTTATAAATAAGCCCTAGGACACTCGAGCTTGGCTCCGCGTCAGGCCTCTGATCGAATCCGCATTCTCAGAGATGATATTTTATAATAAGACCTAGGACGCTGGAGCTTGGCTCTGAGTCAGGCCTCTGATCGAATCCGCATTCTAAGAGATGATATTTTATAATAAGACCTAGGACCCTGGAGGTTGGCTCCGCGTCAGGCCTCTGATCGAATCTGCATTCTCAGAGATGATATTTTATAAATAAGACCTAGGATGCTGGAGCTTGGCTCCGCGTGAGGCCTCTGATCGAATCCGCATTCTCAGAGATGATATTTTATAATAAGACCTAGGATGCTGGAGCTTGGCTCCGCGTCAGGCCTCTGATCCAATCCGCATTCTCAGAGATGATATTTTATAATAAGACCTAGGACGCTAGAGCTTTGCTCCACGTCAGGCCTCTGATCGAATCCGCATTTTCAGAGATGATATTTTATAAATACGACCTAGGACGCTAGAGCTTGGCTCCGCGTCAGGCCTTTGATCGAATCCGCATTCTCAGAGAGGATATTTTATAATAAGACCTAGGACACTGGAGCTTGGCTCCGCGTCAGGCCTCTGATCGAATCCGCATTCTCAGAGATGATATTTTATAAATACGACCTAGGACGCTAGAGCTTGGCTCCGCGTCAGGCCTTTGATCGAATCCGCATTCTCAGAGATGATATTTTATAATAAGACCTAGGACGCTGGAGCTTGGCTCCGCGTCAGGCCTCTGATCGAATCTGCATTCTCAGAGATGATATTTTATAAATAAGACCTAGGACGCTCGAGCTTGGCTCCGTGTCAGGCCTCTGATCGAATCCACATTCTCAGAGATGATATTTTATAATAAGACCTAGGACACTGGAGCTTGGCTCCGCGTCAGGCCTCTGATCGAATCCGCATTCTCAGAGATGATATTTTATAAATACGACCTAGGACGCTAGAGCTTGGCTCCGCGTCAGGCCTTTGATCGAATCCGCATTCTCAGAGATGATATTTTATAATAAGACCTACGACGCTGGAGCTTGGCTCCGCGTCAGGCCTCTGATCGAATCTGCATTCTCAGAGATGATATTTTATAAATAAGACCTAGGACGCTCGAGCTTGGCTCCGCGTCAGGCCTCTGATCGAATCCGCATTCTCAGAGATGATATTTTATAATAAGACCTAGGATGCTGGAGCTTGGCTCCGCGTCAGGCCTCTGATCAAATCCGCATTCTCAGAGATGATATTCTATAAATAAGACCTAGGATGCTGGAGCTTGGCTCCGCGTGAGGCCTCTGATCGAATCCGCATTCTCAGAGATGATATTTTATAATAAGACCTAGGATGCTGGAGCTTGGCTCCGCGTCAGGCCTCTGATCAAATCCGCATTCTCAGAGATGATATTTTATAATAAGACCTAGGACGCTAGAGTTTTGCTCCACGTCAGGCCTCTGATCGAATCCGCATTCTCAGAGATGATATTTTATAAATACGACCTAGGACGCTAGAGCTTGGCTCCGCGTCAGGCCTTTGATCGAATCCGCATTCTCAGAGATGATATTTTATAATAAGACCTAGGACGCTGGAGCTTGGCTCCGCGTCAGGCCTCTGATCGAATCTGCATTCTCAGAGATGATATTTTATAAATAAGACCTAGGATGCTGGAGCTTGGCTCCGCGTCAGGCCTCTGATCGAATCCGCATTCTCAGAGATGATATTTTATAATAAGACCTAGGATGCTGGAGCTTGGCTTCGCGTCAGGCCTTTGATCGAATCCGCATTCTTAGAGATGATATTTTATAATAAGACCTACGACGCTGGAGCTTGGCTCCTCGTCAGGCCTCTGATCGAATCTGCATTCTCAGAGATGATATTTTATAAATAAGACCTAGGACGCTCGAGCTTGGCTCCGCGTCAGGCCTCTGATCGAATCCGCATTCTCAGAGATGATATTTTATAATAAGACCTAGGACGCTGGAGCTTGGCTGCGCGTCAGGCCTCTGATCGAATCCGCATTCTCAGAGATGATATTTTATAATAAGACCTAGGACGCTGAAGCTTGGCTCCGCGTCAGGCCTCTGATCGAATCTGCATTCTCAGAGATGATATTTTATGAATAAGACCTAGGACGCTCGAGCTTGGCTCCGCGTCAGGCCTCTGATCGAATCCGCATTCTCAGAGATGATATTTTATAATAAGACCTAGGACGCTGGAGCTTGGCTCCACGTCAGGCCTCTGATCGAATCCGCATTCTCAGAGATGATATTTTATAATAAGACCTACGACGCTGGAGCTTGGCTCCGCGTCAGGCCTCTGATCGAATCTGCATTCTCAGATATGATATTTTATAAATAAGCCCTAGGACGCTCGAGCTTGGCTCCGCGTCAGGCCTCTGATCGAATCCGCATTCTCAGAGATGATATTTTATAATAAGACCTAGGACGCTGGAGCTTGGCTCTGAGTCAGGCCTCTGATCGAATCCGCATTCTAAGAGATGATATTTTATAATAAGACCTAGGACCCTGGAGCTTGGCTCCGCGTCAGGCCTCTGATCGAATCTGCATTCTCAGAGATGATATTTTATAAATAAGACCTAGGATGCTGGAGCTTGGCTCCGCGTGAGGCCTCTGATCGAATCCGCATTCTCAGAGATGATATTTTATAATAAGACCTAGGATGCTGGAGCTTGGCTCCGCCTCAGGCCTCTGATCCAATCCGCATTCTCAGAGATGATATTTTATAATAAGACCTAGGACGCTAGAGCTTTGCTCCACGTCAGGCCTCTGATCGAATCCGCATTTTCAAAGATGATATTTTATAAATACGACCTAGGACGCTAGAGCTTGGCTCCGCGTCAGGCCTTTGATCGAATCCGCATTCTCAGAGATGATATTTTATAATAAGACCTAGGACGCTGGAGATTGGCTCCGCGTCAGGCCTCTGATCGAATCTGCATTCTCAGAGATGATATTTTATAAATAAGACCTAGGACGCTCGAGCTTGGCTCCGTGTCAGGCCTTTGATCGAATCCGCATTCTCAGAGATGATATTTTATAATAAGACCTACGACGCTGGAGCTTGGCTCCGCGTCAGGCCTCTGATCGAATCTGCATTCTCAGAGATGATATTTTATAAATAAGACCTAGGACGCTCGAGCTTGGCTCCGCGTCAGGCCTCTGATCGAATCCGCATTCTCAGAGATGATATTTTATAACAAGACCTAGGACGCTGGAGCTTGGCTCCGCGTCAGGCCTCTGATCGAATCCGCATTCTCAGAGATGATATTTTATAAATAAGACCTAGGACACTCGAGCTTGGCTCCGCGTCAGGCCTCTGATCGAATCCGCATTCTCAGAGATGATATTTTATAAATACGACCTAGGACGCTAGAGCTTGGCTCCGCGTCAGGCCTTTGATCGAATCCGCATTCTCAGAGATGATATTTTATAATAAGACCTACGACGCTGGAGCTTGGCTCCGCGTCAGGCCTCTGATCGAATATGCATTCTCAGAGATGATATTTTATAAATAAGACCTAGGACGCTCGAGCTTGGCTCCGCGTCAGGCCTCTGATCGAATCTGCATTCTCAGAGATGATATTTTATAAATAACACCTAGGACGCTCGAGCTTGGCTCCGCGTCAGGCCTCTGATCGAATCCGCATTCTCAGAGATGATATTTTATAATAAGACCTAGGACGCTGGAGCTTGGCTCCGTGTCAGGCCTCTGATCGAATCCGCATTCTCAGAGATGATATTTTATAATAAGACCTAGGACGCTGGAGCTTGGGTCCGCGTCAGGCCTCTGATCGAATCCGCATTCTCAGAGATGATATTTTATAATAAGACCTAGGACGCTGGATCTTGGCTCCGCGTCAGGCCTCTAATCGAATCTGCATTCTCAGAGATGATATTTTATAAATAAGACCTAGGACGCTGGAGCTTGGCTCTGAGTCAGGCCTCTGATCCAATCCGCGTTCTAAGAGATGATATTTTATAATAAGACCTAAGACGTTGGAGCTTGGCTCCGCGTCAGGCCTCTGATCGAATCTGCATTCTCGGAGATGATATTTTATAAATAAGACCTAGGACACTCGAGCTTGGCTCCGCGTCAGGCCTCTGATCGAATCCGCATTCCCAGAGATGATATTTTATAAATACGACCTAGGACGCTAGAGCTTGGCTCCGCGTCAGGCCTTTGATCGAATCCGCATTCTCAGAGATGATATTTTATAATAAGACCTACGACGCTGGAGCTTGGCTCCGCGTCAGGCCTCTGATCGAATCTGCATTCTCAGAGATGATATTTTATAAATAAGACCTAGGACGCTCGAGCTTGGCTCCGCGTCAGGCCTCTGATCGAATCTGCATTCTCAGAGATGATATTTTATAAATAAGACCTAGGACGCTCGAGCTTGGCTCCGCGTCACGCCTCTGATCGAATCCGCATTCTCAGAGATGATATTTTATAATAAGACCTAGGACGCTAGAGCTTGGCTCCGCGTCAGGCCTTTGATCGAATCCGCATTCTCAAAGATGATATTTTATAATAAGACCTAGGACGCTGGAGCTTGGCTCCGCGTCAGGCCTCTGATCGAATCTGCATTCTCAGAGATGATATTTTATAAATAAGACCTAGGATGCTGGAGCTTGGCTCCGCGTCAGGCCTCTGATCGAATCCGCATTCTCAGAGATGATATTTTATAATAAGACCTAGGATGCTGGAGCTTGGCTTCGCGTCAGGCCTTTGATCGAATCCGCATTCTCAGAGATGATATTTTATAATAAGACCTACGACGCTGGAGCTTGGCTCCTCGTCAGGCCTCTGATCGAATCTGCATTCTCAGAGATGATATTTTATAAATAAGACCTAGGACGCTCGAGCTTGGCTCCGCATCAGGCCTCTGATCGAATCCGCATTCTCAGAGATGATATTTTATAATAAGACCTAGGACGCTGGAGCTTGGCTGCGCGTCAGGCCTCTGATCGAATCCGCATTCTCAGAGATGATATTTTATAATAAGACCTAGGACGCTGAAGCTTGGCTCCGCGTCAGGCCTCTGATCGAATCTGCATTCTCAGAGATGATATTTTATAAATAAGACCTAGGACGCTCGAGCTTGGCTCCGCGTCAGGCCTCTGATCGAATCCGCATTCTCAGAGATGATATTTTATAATAAGACCTAGGACGCTGGAGCTTGGCTCCACGTCAGGCCTCTGATCGAATCCGCATTCTCAGAGATGATATTTTATAATAAGACCTACGACGCTGGAGCTTGGCTCCGCGTCAGGCCTCTGATCGAATCTGCATTCTCAGAGATGATATTTTATAAATAAGCCCTAGGACGCTCGAGCTTGGCTCCGCGTCAGGCCTCTGATCAAATCCGCATTCTCAGAGATGATATTTTATAATAAGACCTAGGACGCTCGAGCTTGGCTCCGCGTCAGGCCTCTGATCGAATCCTCATTCTCAGAGATGATATTTTATAATAAGACCTAGGACGCTGGAGCTTGGCTCCGCATCAGGCCTCTGATCGAATCCGCATTCTCAGAGATGATATTTTATAATAAGACCTAGGACGCTGGAGCTTGGCTCCGCGTCAGGCCTCTGATCGAATCCGCATTCTCAGAGATGATATTTTATAATAAGACCTAGGACGCTGGAGCTTGGCTCCGCGTCAGGCCTCTGATCGAATCCGCATTCTCAGAGATGATATTTTATAATAAGACCTAGGATGCTGGAGCTTGGCTCCGCGTCAGGCCTCTGATCCAATCCGCATTCTCAGAGATGATATTTTATAATAAGACCTAGGACGCTAGAGCTTTGCTCCACGTCAGGCCTCTGATCGAATCCGCATTTTCAGAGATGATATTTTATAAATACGACCTAGGACGCTAGAGCTTGGCTCCGCGTCAGGCCTTTGATCGAATCCGCATTCTCAGAGATGATATTTTATAATAAGACCTAGGACGCTGGAGATTGGCTCCGCGTCAGGCCTCTGATCGAATCTGCATTCTCAGAGATGATATTTTATAAATAAGACCTAGGACGCTCGAGCTTGGCTCCGTGTCAGGCCTCTGATCGAATCCACATTCTCAGAGATGATATTTTATAATAAGACCTAGGACACTGGAGTTTGGCTCCGCGTCAGGCCTCTGATCGAATCCGCATTCTCAGAGATGATATTTTATAAATATGACCTAGGACGCTAGAGCTTGGCTCCGCGTCAGGCCTTTGATCGAATCCGCATTCTCAGAGATGATATTTTATAATAAGACCTACGACGCTGGAGCTTGGCTCCGCGTCAGGCCTCTGATCGAATCTGCATTCTCAGAGATGATATTTTATAAATAAGACCTAGGACGCTCGAGCTTGGCTCCGCGTCAGGCCTCTGATCGAATCCGCATTCTCAGAGATGATATTTTATAATAAGACCTAGGACGCTGGAGCTTGGCTCCGCGTCAGGCCTCTGATCGAATCCGCATTCTCAGAGATGATATTTTATAATAAGACCTAGGACGCTGGAGCTTGGCTCCGCGTCAGGCCTCTGATCGAATCTGCATTCTCGGAGATGATATTTTATAAATTAGACCTAGGACACTCGAGCTTGGTTCCGCGTCAGGCCTCTGATCGAATCCGCATTCTCAGAGATGATATTTTATAAATACGACCTAGGACGCTAGAGCTTGGCTCCGCGTCAGGCCTTTGATCGAATCCGCATTCTCAGAGATGATATTTTATAATAAGACCTACGACGCTGGAGCTTGGCTCCGCGTCAGGCCTCTGATCGAATCTGCATTCTCAGAGATGATATTTTATAAATAAGACCTAGGACGCTCGAGCTTGGCTCCGCGTCAGGCCTCTGATCGAATCTGCATTCTCAGAGATGATATTTTATAAATAAGACCTAGGACGCTCGAGCTTGGCTCCGCGTCAGGCCTCTGATCGAATCCGCATTCTCAGAGATGATATTTTATAATAAGACCTAGGACGCTGGAGCTTGGCTCCGCGTCAGGCCTCTGATCGAAGCCGCATTCTCAGAGATGATATTTTATAATAAGACCTAGGACGCTGGAGCTTGGCTCCGCGTCAGGCCTCTGATCGAATCCGCATTCTCAGAGATGATATTTTATAATAAGACCTAGGATGCTGGAGCTTGGCTCCGCGTCAGGCCTCTGATCCAATCCGCATTCTCAGAGATGATATTTTATAATAAGACCTAGGACGCTAGAGCTTTGCTCCACGTCAGGCCTCTGATCGAATCCGCATTTTCAGAGATGATATTTTATAAATACGACCTAGGACGCTAGAGCTTGGCTCCGCGTCAGGCCTTTGATCGAATCCGCATTCTCAGAGATGATATTTTATAATAAGACCTAGGACGCTGGAGATTGGCTCCGCGTCAGGCCTCTGATCGAATCTGCATTCTCAGAGATGATATTTTATAAATAAGACCTAGGACGCTCGAGCTTGGCTCCGTGTCAGGCCTCTGATCGAATCCACATTCTCAGAGATGATATTTTATAATAAGACCTAGGACACTGGAGTTTGGCTCCGCGTCAGGCCTCTGATCGAATCCGCATTCTCAGAGATGATATTTTATAAATACGACCTAGGACGCTAGAGCTTGGCTCCGCGTCAGGCCTTTGATCGAATCCGCATTCTCAGAGATGATATTTTATAATAAGACCTACGACGCTGGAGCTTGGCTCCGCGTCAGGCCTCTGATCGAATCTGCATTCTCAGAGATGATATTTTATAAATAAGACCTAGGACGCTCGAGCTTGGCTCCGCGTCAGGCCTCTGATCGAATCCGCATTCTCAGAGATGATATTTTATAATAAGACCTAGGACGCTGGAGCTTGGCTCCGCGTCAGGCCTCTGATCGAATCCGCATTCTCAGAGATGATATTTTATAATAAGACCTAGGACGCTGGAGCTTGGCTCCGCGTCAGGCCTCTGATCGAATCTGCATTCTCGGAGATGATATTTTATAAATAAGACCTAGGACACTCGAGCTTGGTTCCGCGTCAGGCCTCTGATCGAATCCGCATTCTCAGAGATGATATTTTATAAATACGACCTAGGACGCTAGAGCTTGGCTCCGCGTCAGGCCTTTGATCGAATCCGCATTCTCAGAGATGATATTTTATAATAAGACCTACGACGCTGGAGCTTGGCTCCGCGTCAGGCCTCTGATCGAATCTGCATTCTCAGAGATGATATTTTATAAATAAGACCTAGGACGCTCGAGCTTGGCTCCGCGTCAGGCCTCTGATCGAATCTGCATTCTCAGAGATGATATTTTATAAATAAGACCTAGGACGCTCGAGCTTGGCTCCGCGTCAGGCCTCTGATCGAATCCGCATTCTCAGAGATGATATTTTATAATAAGACCTAGGACGCTGGAGCTTGGCTCCGCGTCAGGCCTCTGATCGAAGCCGCATTCTCAGAGATGATATTTTATAATAAGACCTAGGACGCTGGAGCTTGGCTCCGCGTCAGGCCTCTGATCGAATCCGCATTCTCAGAGATGATATTTTATAATAAGACCTAGGACGCTGGAGCTTGGCTCCGCGTCAGGCCTCTGATCGAATCCGCATTCTCAGAGATGATATTTTATAATAAGACCTAGGACGCTGGAGCTTGGCTCCGCGTCAGGCCTCTGATCGAATCCGCATTCTCAGAGATGATATTTTATAATAAGACCTAGGATGCTGGAGCTTGGCTCCGCGTCAGGCCTCTGATCCAATCCGCATTCTCAGAGATGATATTTTATAATAAGACCTAGGACGCTAGAGCTTTGCTCCACGTCAGGCCTCTGATCGAATCCGCATTTTCAGAGATGATATTTTATAAATACGACCTAGGACGCTAGAGCTTGGCTCCGCGTCAGGCCTTTGATCGAATCCGCATTCTCAGAGATGATATTTTATAATAAGACCTAGGACGCTGGAGATTGGCTCCGCGTCAGGCCTCTGATCGAATCTGCATTCTCAGAGATGATATTTTATAAATAAGACCTAGGACGCTCGAGCTTGGCTCCGTGTCAGGCCTCTGATCGAATCCACATTCTCAGAGATGATATTTTATAATAAGACCTAGGACACTGGAGTTTTGCTCCGCGTCAGGCCTCTGATCGAATCCGCATTCTCAGAGATGATATTTTATAAATACGACCTAGGACGCTAGAGCTTGGCTCCGCGTCAGGCCTCTGATCGAATCCGCATTCTCAGAGATGATATTTTATAATAAGACCTAGGACGCTGGAGATTGGCTCCGCGTCAGGCCTCTGATCGAATCTGCATTCTCAGAGATGATATTTTATAAATAAGACCTAGGACGCTCGAGCTTGGCTCCGTGTCAGGCCTCTGATCGAATCCGCATTCTCAGAGATGATATTTTATAATAAGACCTAGGACGCTGGAGCTTGGCTCCGCGTCAGGCCTCTGATCGAATCCGCATTCTCAGAGATGATATTTTATAATAAGACCTAGGACGCTGGAGCTTGGCTCCGCGTCAGGCCTCTGATCGAATCTGCATTCTCGGAGATGATATTTTATAATAAGACCTAGGACACTGGAGTTTTGCTCCGCGTCAGGCCTCTGATCGAATCCGCATTTTCAGAGATGATATTTTATAAATACGACCTAGGACGCTAGAGCTTGGCTCCGCGTCAGGCCTTTGATCGAATCCGCATTCTCAGAGATGATATTTTATAATAAGACCTAGGACGCTGGAGATTGGCTCCGCGTCAGGCCTCTGATCGAATCTGCATTCTCAGAGATGATATTTTATAAATAAGACCTAGGACGCTCGAGCTTGGCTCCGTGTCAGGCCTCTGATCGAATCCACATTCTCAGAGATGATATTTTATAATAAGACCTAGGACACTGGAGTTTGGCTCCGCGTCAGGCCTCTGATCGAATCCGCATTCTCAGAGATGATATTTTATAAATACGACCTAGGACGCTAGAGCTTGGCTCCGCGTCAGGCCTTTGATCGAATCCGCATTCTCAGAGATGATATTTTATAATAAGACCTACGACGCTGGAGCTTGGCTCCGCGTCAGGCCTCTGATCGAATCTGCATTCTCAGAGATGATATTTTATAAATAAGACCTAGGACGCTCGAGCTTGGCTCCGCGTCAGGCCTCTGATCGAATCCGCATTCTCAGAGATGATATTTTATAATAAGACCTAGGACGCTGGAGCTTGGCTCCGCGTCAGGCCTCTGATCGAATCCGCATTCTCAGAGATGATATTTTATAATAAGACCTAGGACGCTGGAGCTTGGCTCCGCGTCAGGCCTCTGATCGAATCTGCATTCTCGGAGATGATATTTTATAAATAAGACCTAGGACACTCGAGCTTGGTTCCGCGTCAGGCCTCTGATCGAATCCGCATTCTCAGAGATGATATTTTATAAATACGACCTAGGACGCTAGAGCTTGGCTCCGCGTCAGGCCTTTGATCGAATCCGCATTCTCAGAGATGATATTTTATAATAAGACCTACGACGCTGGAGCTTGGCTCCGCGTCAGGCCTCTGATCGAATCTGCATTCTCAGAGATGATATTTTATAAATAAGACCTAGGACGCTCGAGCTTGGCTCCGCGTCAGGCCTCTGATCGAATCTGCATTCTCAGAGATGATATTTTATAAATAAGACCTAGGACGCTCGAGCTTGGCTCCGCGTCAGGCCTCTGATCGAATCCGCATTCTCAGAGATGATATTTTATAATAAGACCTAGGACGCTGGAGCTTGGCTCCGCGTCAGGCCTCTGATCGAAGCCGCATTCTCAGAGATGATATTTTATAATAAGACCTAGGACGCTGGAGCTTGGCTCCGCGTCAGGCCTCTGATCGAATCCGCATTCTCAGAGATGATATTTTATAATAAGACCTAGGACGCTGGAGCTTGGCTCCGCGTCAGGCCTCTGATCGAATCCGCATTCTCAGAGATGATATTTTATAATAAGACCTAGGACGCTGGAGCTTGGCTCCGCGTCAGGCCTCTGATCGAATCCGCATTCTCAGAGATGATATTTTATAATAAGACCTAGGATGCTGGAGCTTGGCTCCGCGTCAGGCCTCTGATCCAATCCGCATTCTCAGAGATGATATTTTATAATAAGACCTAGGACGCTAGAGCTTTGCTCCACGTCAGGCCTCTGATCGAATCCGCATTTTCAGAGATGATATTTTATAAATACGACCTAGGACGCTAGAGCTTGGCTCCGCGTCAGGCCTTTGATCGAATCCGCATTCTCAGAGATGATATTTTATAATAAGACCTAGGACGCTGGAGATTGGCTCCGCGTCAGGCCTCTGATCGAATCTGCATTCTCAGAGATGATATTTTATAAATAAGACCTAGGACGCTCGAGCTTGGCTCCGTGTCAGGCCTCTGATCGAATCCACATTCTCAGAGATGATATTTTATAATAAGACCTAGGACACTGGAGTTTTGCTCCGCGTCAGGCCTCTGATCGAATCCGCATTCTCAGAGATGATATTTTATAAATACGACCTAGGACGCTAGAGCTTGGCTCCGCGTCAGGCCTCTGATCGAATCCGCATTCTCAGAGATGATATTTTATAATAAGACCTAGGACGCTGGAGCTTGGCTCCGCGTCAGGCCTCTGATCGAATCCGCATTCTCAGAGATGATATTTTATAATAAGACCTAGGACGCTGGAGCTTGGCTCCGCGTCAGGCCTCTGATCGAATCTGCATTCTCGGAGATGATATTTTATAAATAAGACCTAGGACACTCGAGCTTGGTTCCGCGTCAGGCCTCTGATCGAATCCGCATTCTCAGAGATGATATTTTATAAATACGACCTAGGACGCTAGAGCTTGGCTCCGCGTCAGGCCTTTGATCGAATCCGCATTCTCAGAGATGATATTTTATAATAAGACCTACGACGCTGGAGCTTGGCTCCGCGTCAGGCCTCTGATCGAATCTGCATTCTCAGAGATGATATTTTATAAATAAGACCTAGGACGCTCGAGCTTGGCTCCGCGTCAGGCCTCTGATCGAATCTGCATTCTCAGAGATGATATTTTATAAATAAGACCTAGGACGCTCGAGCTTGGCTCCGCGTCAGGCCTCTGATCGAATCCGCATTCTCAGAGATGATATTTTATAATAAGACCTAGGACGCTGGAGCTTGGCTCCGCGTCAGGCCTCTGATCGAAGCCGCATTCTCAGAGATGATATTTTATAATAAGACCTAGGACGCTGGAGCTTGGGTCCGCGTCAGGCCTCTGATCGAATCCGCATTCTCAGAGATGATATTTTATAATAAGACCTAGGACGCTGGATCTTGGCTCCGCGTCAGGCCTCTAATCGAATCTGCATTCTCAGAGATGATATTTTATAAATAAGACCTAGGACGCTGGAGCTTGGCTCTGAGTCAGGCCTCTGATCGAATCCGCGTTCTAAGAGATGATATTTTATAATAAGACCTAGGACGCTGGAGCTTGGCTCCGCGTCAGGCCTCTGATCGAATCTGCTTTCTCAGAGATGATATTTTATAAATAAGACCTAGGATGCTGGAGCTTGGCTCCGCGTCAGGCCTCTGATCGAATCCGCATTCTCAGAGATGATATTTTATAATAAGACCTAGGATGCTGGAGCTTGGCTCCGCGTCAGGCCTCTGATCGAATCCGCATTCTCAGAGATGATATTTTATAAATACGACCTAGGACGCTAGAGCTTGGCTCCGCGTCAGGCCTTTGATCGAATCCGCATTCTCAGAGATGATATTTTATAATAAGACCTACGACGCTGGAGCTTGGCTCCGCGTCAGGCCTCTGATCGAATCTGCATTCTCAGAGATGATATTTTATAAATAAGACCTAGGACGCTCGATTTTGGCTCCGCGTCAGGCCTCTGATCGAATCCGCATTCTCAGAGATGATATTTTATAATAAGACCTAGGACGCTGGAGCTTGGCTCCGCGTCAGGCCTCTGATCGAATCCGCATTCTCAGAGATGATATTTTATAATAAGACCTAGGACGCTGGAGCTTGGCTCCGCGTCAGGCCTCTGATCGAATCTGCATTCTCAGAGATGATATTTTATAAATAAGACCTAGGACGCTCGAGCTTGGCTCCGCGTCAGGCCTCTGATCGAATCCGCATTCTCAGAGATGATATTTTATAATAAGACCTAAGACGCTGGAGCTTGGCTCTGAGTCAGGCCTCTGATCGAATCCGCATTCTAAAAGATGATATTTTATAATAAGACCTAGGACGCTGGAGCTTGGCTCCGCGTCAGGCCTCTGATCGAATCTGCATTCTCAGAGATGATATTTTATAAATAAGACCTAGGATGCTGGAGCTTGGCTCCGCGTCAGGCCTCTGATCGAATCCGCATTCTCAGAGATGATATTTTATAATAAGACCTAGGATGCTGGAGCTTGGCTCCGCGTCAGGCCTCTGATCAAATCCGCATTCTCAGAGATGATATTTTATAATAAGACCTAGGACGCTAGAGCTTTGCTCCACGTCAGGCCTCTGATCGAATCCGCATTCTCAGAGATGATATTTTATAAATACGACCTAGGACGCTAGAGCTTGGCTCCGCGTCAGGCCTTTGATCGAATCCGCATTCTCAGAGATGATATTTTATAATAAGACCTAGGACGGTGGAGCTTGGCTCCGCGTCAGGCCTCTGATCGAATCTGCATTCTCAGAGATGATATTTTATAAATAAGACCTAGGATGCTGGAGCTTGGCTCCGCGTCAGGCCTCTGATCGAATCCGCATTCTCAGAGATGATATTTTATAATAAGACCTAGGATGTTGGAGCTTGGCTCCGCGTCAGGCCTCTGATCCAATCCGCATTCTCAGAGATGATATTTTATAATAAGACCTAGGACGCTAGAGCTTTGCTCCATGTCAGGCCTCTGATCGAATCCGCATTCTCAGAGATGATATTTTATAAATACGACCTAGGACGCTAGAGCTTGGCTCCGCGTCAGGCCTTTGATCGAATCCGCATTCTCAGAGATCATATTTTATAATAAGACCTAGGACGCTGGAGCTTGGCTCCGCGTCAGGCTTCTGATCGAATCTGCATTCTCAGAGATGATATTTTATAAATAAGACCTAGGACGCTCGAGCTTGGCTCCGCGTCAGGCCTCTGATCGAATCCACATTCACAGAGATGATATTTTATAATAAGACCTAGGACACTGGAGCTTGGCTCCGCGTCAGGCCTTTGATCGAATCCGCATTCTCAGAGATGATATTTTATAATAAGACCTACGACGCTGGAGCTTGGCTCCGCGTCAGGCCTCTGATCGAATCTGCATTCTCAGAGATGATATTTTATAAATAAGACCTAGGACGCTCGAGCTTGGCTCCGCGTCAGGCCTCTGATCGAATCCGCATTCTCAGAGATGATATTTTATAATAAGACCTAGGACGCTGGAGCTTGGCTGCGCGTCAGGCCTCTGATCGAATCCGCATTCTCAGAGATGATATTTTATAATAAGACCTAGGACGCTGAAGCTTGGCTCCGCGCCAGGCCTCTGATCGAATCTGCATTCTCAGAGATGATATTTTATAAATAAGACCTAGGACGCTCGAGCTTGGCTCCGCGTCAGGCCTCTGATCGAATCCCCATTCTCAGAGATGATATTTTATAATAAGACCTAGGACGCTGGAGCTTGGCTCCACGTCAGGCCTCTGATCGAATCCGCATTCTCAGAGATGATATTTTATAAATACGACCTAGGACGCTAGAGCTTGGCTCCGCGTCAGGCCTTTGATCGAATCCGCATTCTCAGAGATGATATTTTATAATAAGACCTAGGACGCTGGAGCTTGGCTCCGCGTCAGGCCTCTGATCGAATCTGCATTCTCAGAGATGATATTTTATAAATAAGACCTAGGACGCTCGAGCTTGGCTCCGCGTCAGGCCTCTGATCGAATCCACATTCACAGAGATGATATTTTATAATAAGACCTAGGACACTGGAGCTTGGCTCCGCGTCAGGCCTTTGATCGAATCCGCATTCTCAGAGATGATATTTTATAATAAGACCTACGACGCTGGAGCTTGGCTCCACGTCAGGCCTCTGATCGAATCTGCATTCTCAGAGATGATATTTTATAAATAAGCCCTAGGACGCTCGAGCTTGGCTCCGCGTCAGGCTTTTGATCGAATCCGCATTCTCAGAGATGATATTTTATAATAAGACCTAGGACGCTGGAGCTTGGCTCTGAGTCAGGCCTCTGATCGAATCCGCATTCTAAGAGATGATATTTTATAATAAGACCTAGGACCCTGGAGCTTGGCTCCGCGTTAGGCCTCTGATCGAATCTGCATTCTCAGAGATGATATTTTATAAATAAGACCTAGGATGCTGGAGCTTGGCTCCGCGTCAGGCCTCTGATCGAATCCGCATTCTCAGAGATGATATTTTATAATAAGACCTAGGATGCTGGAGCTTGGCTCCGCGTCAGGCCTCTAATCCAATCCGCATTCTCAGAGATGATATTTTATAATAAGACCTAGGACGCTAGAGCTTTGCTCCACGTCAGGCCTCTGATCGAATCCGCATTCTCAGAGATGATATTTTATAAATACGACCTAGGACGCTAGAGCTTGGCTCCGCGTCAGGCCTTTGATCGAATCCGCATTCTCAGAGATGATATTTTATAATAAGACCTAGGACGCTGGAGATTGGCTCCGCGTCCGGCCTCTGATCGAATCTGCATTCTCAGAGATGATATTTTATAAATAAGACCTGGGACGCTCGAGCTTGGCTCCGCGTCAGGCCTCTGATCGAATCCACATTCTCAGAGATGATATTTTATAATAAGACCTAGGACACTGGAGCTTGGCTCCGCGTCAGGCCTCTGATCGAATCCGCATTCTCAGAGATGATATTTTATAAATACGACCTAGGACGCTAGAGCTTGGCTCCGCGTCAGGCCTTTGATCGAATCCGCATTCTCAGAGATGATATTTTATAATAAGACCTACGACGCTGGAGCTTGGCTCCGCGTCAGGCCTCTGATCGAATCTGCATTCTCAGAGATGATATTTTATAAATAAGACCTAGGACGCTCGAGCTTGGCTCCGCGTCAGGCCTCTGATCGAATCCGCATTCTCAGAGATGATATTTTATAATAAGACCTAGGACGCTGGAGCTTGGCTCCGCGTCAGGCCTCTGATCGAAGTCGCATTCTCAGAGATGATATTTTATAATAAGACCTAGGACGCTGGAGCTTGGCTCCGCGTCAGGCCTCTGATCGAATCTGCATTCTCAGAGATGATATTTTATAAATAAGACCTAGGACGCTCGAGCTTGGCTCTGCGTCAGGCCTCTGATCGAATCCGCATTCTCAGAGATGATATTTTATAAATACGACCTAGGACGCTAGAGCTTGGCTCCGCGTCAGGCCTTTGATCGAATCCGCATTCTCAGAGATGATATTTTATAATAAGACCTACGACGCTGGAGCTTGGCTCCGCGTCAGGCCTCTGATCGAATCTGCATTCTCAGAGATGATATTTTATAAATAAGACCTAGGACGCTCGAGCTTGGCTCCGCGTCAGGCCTCTGATCGAATCTGCATTCTCAGAGATGATATTTTATAAATAAGACCTAGGACGCTCGAGCTTGGCTCCGCGTCAGGCCTCTGATCGAATCCCCATTCTCAGAGATGATATTTTATAATAAGACCTAGGACGCTGGAGCTTGGCTCCACGTCAGGCCTCTGATCGAATCCGCATTCTCAGAGATGATATTTTATAAATACGACCTAGGACGCTAGAGCTTGGCTCCGCGTCAGGCCTTTGATCGAATCCGCATTCTCAGAGATGATATTTTATAATAAGACCTAGGACGCTGGAGCTTGGCTCCGCGTCAGGCCTCTGATCGAATCTGCATTCTCAGAGATGATATTTTATAAATAAGACCTAGGACGCTCGAGCTTGGCTCCGCGTCAGGCCTCTGATCGAATCCACATTCACAGAGATGATATTTTATAATAAGACCTAGGACACTGGAGCTTGGCTCCGCGTCAGGCCTTTGATCGAATCCGCATTCTCAGAGATGATATTTTATAATAAGACCTACGACGCTGGAGCTTGGCTCCACGTCAGGCCTCTGATCGAATCTGCATTCTCAGAGATGATATTTTATAAATAAGCCCTAGGACGCTCGAGCTTGGCTCCGCGTCAGGCTTTTGATCGAATCCGCATTCTCAGAGATGATATTTTATAATAAGACCTAGGACGCTGGAGCTTGGCTCTGAGTCAGGCCTCTGATCGAATCCGCATTCTAAGAGATGATATTTTATAATAAGACCTAGGACCCTGGAGCTTGGCTCCGCGTCAGGCCTCTGATCGAATCTGCATTCTCAGAGATGATATTTTATAAATAAGACCTAGAATGCTGGAGCTTGGCTCCGCGTCAGGCCTCTGATCGAATCCGCATTCTCAGAGATGATATTTTATAATAAGACCTAGGATGCTGGAGCTTGGCTCCGCGTCAGGCCTCTAATCCAATCCGCATTCTCAGAGATGATATTTTATAATAAGACCTAGGACGCTAGAGCTTTGCTCCACGTCAGGCCTCTGATCGAATCCGCATTCTCAGAGATGATATTTTATAAATACGACCTAGGACGCTAGAGCTTGGCTCCGCGTCAGGCCTTTGATCGAATCCGCATTCTCAGAGATGATATTTTATAATAAGACCTAGGACGCTGGAGATTGGCTCCGCGTCCGGCCTCTGATCGAATCTGCATTCTCAGAGATGATATTTTATAAATAAGACCTGGGACGCTCGAGCTTGGCTCCGCGTCAGGCCTCTGATCGAATCCACATTCTCAGAGATGATATTTTATAATAAGACCTAGGACACTGGAGCTTGGCTCCGCGTCAGGCCTCTGATCGAATCCGCATTCTCAGAGATGATATTTTATAAATACGACCTAGGACGCTAGAGCTTGGCTCCGCGTCAGGCCTTTGATCGAATCCGCATTCTCAGAGATGATATTTTATAATAAGACCTACGACGCTGGAGCTTGGCTCCGCGTCAGGCCTCTGATCGAATCTGCATTCTCAGAGATGATATTTTATAAATAAGACCTAGGACGCTCGAGCTTGGCTCCGCGTCAGGCCTCTGATCGAATCCGCATTCTCAGAGATGATATTTTATAATAAGACCTAGGACGCTGGAGCTTGGCTCCGCGTCAGGCCTCTGATCGAAGTCGCATTCTCAGAGATGATATTTTATAATAAGACCTAGGACGCTGGAGCTTGGCTCCGCGTCAGGCCTCTGATCGAATCTGCATTCTCAGAGATGATATTTTATAAATAAGACCTAGGACGCTCGAGCTTGGCTCTGCGTCAGGCCTCTGATCGAATCCGCATTCTCAGAGATGATATTTTATAAATACGACCTAGGACGCTAGAGCTTGGCTCCGCGTCAGGCCTTTGATCGAATCCGCATTCTCAGAGATGATATTTTATAATAAGACCTACGACGCTGGAGCTTGGCTTCGCGTCAGGCCTCTGATCGAATCTGCATTCTCAGAGATGATATTTTATAAATAAGACCTAGGACGCTCGAGCTTGGCTCCGCGTCAGGCCTCTGATCGAATCTGCATTCTCAGAGATGATATTTTATAAATAAGACCTAGGACGCTCGAGCTTGGCTTCGCGTCAGGCCTCTGATCGAATCCGCATTCTCAGAGATGATATTTTATAATAAGACCTAGGACGCTGGAGCTTGGCTCCGCGTCAGGCCTCTGATCGAATCCGCATTCTCAGAGATGATATTTTATAATAAGACCTAGGACGCTGGAGCTTGGGTCCGCGTCAGGCCTCTGATCGAATCCGGATTCTCAGAGATGATATTTTATAATAAGACCTAGGACGCTGGATCTTGGCTCCGCGTCAGACCTCTAATCGAATCTGCATTCTCAGAGATGATATTTTATAAATAAGACCTAGGACGCTGGAGCTTGGCTCTGAGTCAGGCCTCTGATCGAATCCGCGTTCTAAGAGATGATATTTTATAGTAAGACCTAGGACGCTGGAGCTTGGCTCCGCGTCAGGCCTCTGATCGAATCTGCATTCTCAGAGATGATATTTTATAAATAAGACCTAGGATGCTGGAGCTTGGCTCCGCGTCAGGCCTCTGATCGAATCCGCATTCTCAGAGATGATATTTTATAATAAGACCTAGGATGCTGGAGCTTGGCTCCGCGTCAGGCCTTTGATCGAATCCGCATTCTCAGAGATGATATTTTATAAATACGACCTAGGACGCTAGAGCTTGGCTCCGCGTCAGGCCTTTGATCGAATCCGCATTCTCAGAGATGATATTTTATAATAAGACCTACGATGCTGGAGCTTGGCTCCGCGTCAGGCCTCTAATCGAATCTGCATTCTCAGTGATGATATTTTATAAATAAGACCTAGGACGCTCGAGCTTGGCTCCGCGTCAGGCCTCTGATCGAATCCGCATTCTCAGAGATGATATTTTATAATAAGACCTAGGACGCTGGAGCTTGGCTCCGCGTTAGGCCTCTGATCGAATCCGCATTCTCAGAGATGATATTTTATAATAAGACCTAGGACGCTGGAGCTTGGCTCCGCGTCAGGCCTCTGATCGAATCTGCATTCTCAGAGATGATATTTTATAAATAAGACCTAGGACGCTCGAGCTTGGCTCCGCGTCAGGCCTCTGATCGAATCCGCATTCTCAGAGATGATATTTTATAATAAGACCTAGGACGCTGGAGCTTGGCTCTGAGTCAGGCCTCTGATCGAATCCGCATTCTAAGAGATGATATTTTATAATAAGACCTAGGACGCTGGAGCTTGGCTCCGCGTCAGGCCTCTGATCGAATCCGCATTCTCAGAGATGATATTTTATAATAAGACCTAGGATGCTGGAGCTTGGCTCCGCGTCAGGCCTCTGATCGAATCCGCATTCTCAGAGATGATATTTTATAAATACGACCTAGGACGCTAGAGCTTGGCTCCGCGTCAGGCCTTTGATCGAATCCGCATTCTCAGAGATGATATTTTATAATAAGACCTACGACGCTGGAGCTTGGCTCCGCGTCAGGCCTCTGATCGAATCTGCATTCTCAGAGATGATATTTTATAAATAAGACCTAGGACGCTCGAGCTTGGCTCCGCGTTAGGCCTCTGATCGAATCCGCATTCTCAGAGATGATATTTTATAATAAGACCTAGGACGCTGGAGCTTGGCTCCGCGTCAGGCCTCTGATCGAATCTGCATTCTCAGAGATGATATTTTATAAATAAGACCTAGGACGCTCGAGCTTGGCTCCGCGTCAGGCCTTTGATCGAATCCGCATTCTCAGAGATGATATTTTATAATAAGACCTAGGACACTGGAGCTTGGCTCTGAGTCAGGCCTCTGATCGAATCCGCATTCTAAGAGATGATATTTTATAATAAGACCTAGGACGCTGGACCTTGGCTCCGCGTCAGGCCTCTGATCGAATCTGCATTCTCAGAGATGATATTTTATAAATAAGACCTAGGATGCTGGAGCTTGGCTCCGCGTCAGGCCTCTGATCGAATCCGCATTCTCAGAGATGATATTTTATAATAAAACCTAGGATGCTGGAGCTTGGCTCCGCGTCAGGCCTCTGATCAAATCCGCATTCTCAGAGATGATATTTTATAATAAGACCTAGGACGCTAGAGCTTGGCTCTGAGTCAGGCCTCTGATCGAATCCGCATTCTAAGAGATGATATTTTATAATAAGACCTAGGACGCTGGAGCTTGGCTCCGCGTCAGGCCTCTGATCAAATCCGCATTCTCAGAGATGATATTTTATAATAAGACCTAGGACGCTAGAGCTTTGCTCCACGTCAAGCCTCTGATCGAATCCGCATTCTCAGAGATGATATTTTATAAATACGACCTAGGACGCTAGAGCTTGGCTCCGCGTCAGGCCTGTGATCGAATCCGCATTCTCAGAGATGATATTTTATAATAAGACCTAGGACGCTAGAGCTTGGCTCCACGTCAGGCCTCTGATCGAATCCGCATTCTAAGAGATGATATTTTATAATAAGACCTAGGACGCTGGAGCTTGGCTCCACGTCAGGCATCTGATCAAATCTGCATTCTCAGAGATGATATTTTATAAATAAGACCTAGGATGCTGGAGCTTGGCTCCGCGTCAGGCCTCTGATCGAATCCGCATTCTCAGAGATGATATTTTATAATAAGACCTAGGATGCTGGAGCTTGGCTCCGCGTCAGGCCTCTGATCAAATCCGCATTCTCACAGATGATATTTTATAATAAGACCTAGGACGCTAGAGCTTGGCTCTGAGTCAGACCTCTGATCGAATCCGCATTCTAAGAGATGATATTTTATAATAAGACCTAGGACGCTGGAGCTTGGCTCCGCGTCAGGCCTCTGATCAAATCCGCATTCTCAGAGATGATATTTTATAATAAGACCTAGGACGCTAGAGCTTTGCTCCACGTCAGGCCTCTGATCGAATCCGCATTCTCAGAGATGATATTTTATAAATACGACCTAGGACGCTAGAGCTTGGCTCTGAGTCAGGCCTCTGATCGAATCCGCATTCTAAGAGATGATATTTTATAATAAGACCTAAGACGCCGGAGCTTGGCTCCGCGTCAGGCCTCTGATCGAATCTGCATTCTCAGAGATGACATTTTATAAATAAGACCTAGGATGCTGGAGCTTGGCTCCGCGTCAGGCCTCTGATCGAATCCGCATTCTCAGAGATGATATTTTATAATAAGACCTACGATGCTGGAGCTTGGCTCCGCGTCAGGCCTCTAATCGAATCTGCATTCTCAGTGATGATATTTTATAAATAAGACCTAGGACGCTCGAGCTTGGCTCCGCGTCAGGCCTCTGATCGAATCCGCATTCTCAGAGATGATATTTTATAATAAGACCTAGGACGCTGGAGCTTGGCTCCGCGTTAGGCCTCTGATCGAATCCGCATTCTCAGAGATGATATTTTATAATAAGACCTAGGACGCTGGAGCTTGGCTCCGCGTCAGGCCTCTGATCGAATCTGCATTCTCAGAGATGATATTTTATAAATAAGACCTAGGACGCTCGAGCTTGGCTCCGCGTCAGGCCTCTAATCGAATCCGCATTCTCAGAGATGATATTTTATAATAAGACCTAGGACGCTGGAGCTTGGCTCTGAGTCAGGCCTCTGATCGAATCCGCATTCTAAGAGATGATATTTTATAATAAGACCTAGGACGCTGGAGCTTGGCTCCGCGTCAGGCCTCTGATCGAATCCGCATTCTCAGAGATGATATTTTATAATAAGACCTAGGATGCTGGAGCTTGGCTCCGCGTCAGGCCTCTGATCGAATCCGCATTCTCAGAGATGATATTTTATAAATACGACCTAGGACGCTAGAGCTTGGCTCCGCGTCAGGCCTTTGATCGAATCCGCATTCTCAGAGATGATATTTTATAATAAGACCTACGACGCTGGAGCTTGGCTCCGCGTCAGGCCTCTGATCGAATCTGCATTCTCAGAGATGATATTTTATAAATAAGACCTAGGACGCTCGAGCTTGGCTCCGCGTTAGGCCTCTGATCGAATCCGCATTCTCAGAGATGATATTTTATAATAAGACCTAGGACGCTGGAGCTTGGCTCCGCGTCAGGCCTCTGATCGAATCTGCATTCTCAGAGATGATATTTTATAAATAAGACCTAGGACGCTCGAGCTTGGCTCCGCGTCAGGCCTCTGATCGAATCCGCATTCTCAGAGATGATATTTTATAATAAGACCTAGGACGCTGGAGCTTGGCTCCGCGTTAGGCCTCTGATCGAATCCGCATTCTCAGAGATGATATTTTATAATAAGACCTAGGACGCTGGAGCTTGGCTCCGCGTCAGGCCTCTGATCGAATCTGCATTCTCAGAGATGATATTTTATAAATAAGACCTAGGACGCTCGAGCTTGGCTCCGCGTCAGGCCTCTAATCGAATCCGCATTCTCAGAGATGATATTTTATAATAAGACCTAGGACGCTGGAGCTTGGCTCTGAGTCAGGCCTCTGATCGAATCCGCATTCTAAGAGATGATATTTTATAATAAGACCTAGGACGCTGGAGCTTGGCTCCGCGTCAGGCCTCTGATCGAATCCGCATTCTCAGAGATGATATTTTATAATAAGACCTAGGATGCTGGAGCTTGGCTCCGCGTCAGGCCTCTGATCGAATCCGCATTCTCAGAGATGATATTTTATAAATACGACCTAGGACGCTAGAGCTTGGCTCCGCGTCAGGCCTTTGATCGAATCCGCATTCTCAGAGATGATATTTTATAATAAGACCTACGACGCTGGAGCTTGGCTCCGCGTCAGGCCTCTGATCGAATCTGCATTCTCAGAGATGATATTTTATAAATAAGACCTAGGACGCTCGAGCTTGGCTCCGCGTTAGGCCTCTGATCGAATCCGCATTCTCAGAGATGATATTTTATAATAAGACCTAGGACGCTGGAGCTTGGCTCCGCGTCAGGCCTCTGATCGAATCTGCATTCTCAGAGATGATATTTTATAAATAAGACCTAGGACGCTCGAGCTTGGCTCCGCGTCAGGCCTTTGATCGAATCCGCATTCTCAGAGATGATATTTTATAATAAGACCTAGGACACTGGAGCTTGGCTCTGAGTCAGGCCTCTGATCGAATCCGCATTCTAAGAGATGATATTTTATAATAAGACCTAGGACGCTGGACCTTGGCTCCGCGTCAGGCCTCTGATCGAATCTGCATTCTCAGAGATGATATTTTATAAATAAGACCTAGGATGCTGGAGCTTGGCTCCGCGTCAGGCCTCTGATCGAATCCGCATTCTCAGAGATGATATTTTATAATAAAACCTAGGATGCTGGAGCTTGGCTCCGCGTCAGGCCTCTGATCAAATCCGCATTCTCAGAGATGATATTTTATAATAAGACCTAGGACGCTAGAGCTTGGCTCTGAGTCAGGCCTCTGATCGAATCCGCATTCTAAGAGATGATATTTTATAATAAGACCTAGGACGCTGGAGCTTGGCTCCGCGTCAGGCCTCTGATCAAATCCGCATTCTCAGAGATGATATTTTATAATAAGACCTAGGACGCTAGAGCTTTGCTCCACGTCAAGCCTCTGATCGAATCCGCATTCTCAGAGATGATATTTTATAAATACGACCTAGGACGCTAGAGCTTGGCTCCGCGTCAGGCCTGTGATCGAATCCGCATTCTCAGAGATGATATTTTATAATAAGACCTAGGACGCTGGAGCTTGGCTCCACGTCAGGCCTCTGATCGAATCCGCATTCTAAGAGATGATATTTTATAATAAGACCTAGGACGCTGGAGCTTGGCTCCACGTCAGGCATCTGATCAAATCTGCATTCTCAGAGATGATATTTTATAAATAAGACCTAGGATGCTGGAGCTTGGCTCCGCCTCAGGCCTCTGATCGAATCCGCATTCTCAGAGATGATATTTTATAATAAGACCTAGGATGCTGGAGCTTGGCTCCGCGTCAGGCCTCTGATCAAATCCGCATTCTCACAGATGATATTTTATAATAAGACCTAGGACGCTAGAGCTTGGCTCTGAGTCAGACCTCTGATCGAATCCGCATTCTAAGAGATGATATTTTATAATAAGACCTAGGACGCTGGAGCTTGGCTCCGCGTCAGGCCTCTGATCAAATCCGCATTCTCAGAGATGATATTTTATAATAAGACCTAGGACGCTAGAGCTTTGCTCCACGTCAGGCCTCTGATCGAATCCGCATTCTCAGAGATGATATTTTATAAATACGACCTAGGACGCTAGAGCTTGGCTCTGAGTCAGGCCTCTGATCGAATCCGCATTCTAAGAGATGATATTTTATAATAAGACCTAAGACGCTGGAGCTTGGCTCCGCGTCAGGCCTCTGATCGAATCTGCATTCTCAGAGATGACATTTTATAAATAAGACCTAGGATGCTGGGGCTTGGCTCCGCGTCAGGCCTCTGATCGAATCCGCATTCTCAGAGATGATATTTTATAATAAGACCTAGGATGCTGGAGCTTGGCTCCGCGTCAGGCCTCTGATCAAATCCGCATTCTCAGAGATGATATTTTATAATAAGACCTAGGACGCTAGAGCTTGGCTCTGAGTCAGGCCTCTGATCGAATCCGCATTCTAAGAGATGATATTTTATAATAAGACCTACGACGCTGGAGCTTGGCTCCGCGTCAGGCCTCTGATCGAATCTGCATTCTCAGAGATGATATTTTATAAATAAGACCTAGGACGCTCGAGCTTGGCTCCGCGTTAGGCCTCTGATCGAATCCGCATTCTCAGAGATGATATTTTATAATAAGACCTAGGACGCTGGAGTTTGGCTCCGCGTTAGGCCTCTGATCGAATCCGCATTCTCAGAGATGATATTTTATAATAAGACCTAGGACGCTGGAGCTTGGCTCCGCGTCAGGCCTCTGATCGAATCTGCATTCTCAAAGATGATATTTTATAAATAAGACCTAGGACGCTCGAGTTTGGCTCCGCGTCAGGCCTCTGATCGAATCCGCATTCTCAGAGATGATATTTTATAATAAGACCTAGGACGCTGGAGCTTGGCTCTGAGTCAGGCCTCTGATCGAATCCGCATTCTAAGAGATGATATTTTATAATAAGACCTAGGACGCTGGACCTTGGCTCCGCGTCAGGCCTCTGATCGAATCTGCATTCTCAGAGATGATATTTTATAAATAAGACCTAGGATGTTGGAGCTTGGCTCCGCGTCAGGCCTCTGATCGAATCCGCATTCTCAGAGATGATATTTTATAATAAGACCTAGGATGCTGGAGCTTGGCTCCGCGTCAGGCCTCTGATCAAATCCGCATTCTCAGAGATGATATTTTATAATAAGACCTAGGACGCTAGAGCTTGGCTCTGAGTCAGGCCTCTGATCGAATCCGCATTCTAAGAGATGATATTTTATAATAAGACCTACGACGCTGGAGCTTGGCTCCGCGTCAGGCCTCTGATCGAATCTGCATTCTCAGAGATGATATTTTATAAATAAGACCTAGGACGCTCGAGCTTGGCTCCGCGTTAGGCCTCTGATCGAATCCGCATTCTCAGAGATGATATTTTATAATAAGACCTAGGACGCTGGAGTTTGGCTCCACGTTAGGCCTCTGATCGAATCCGCATTCTCAGAGATGATATTTTATAATAAGACCTAGGACGCTGGAGCTTGGCTCCGCGTCAGGCCTCTGATCGAATCTGCATTCTCAAAGATGATATTTTATAAATAAGACCTAGGACGCTCGAGTTTGGCTCCGCGTCAGGCCTCTGATCGAATCCGCATTCTCAGAGATGATATTTTATAAATACGACCTAGGACGCTAGAGCTTGGCTCTGAGTCAGGCCTCTGATCGAATCCGCATTCTAAGAGATGATATTTTATAATAAGACCTAAGACGCTGGAGCTTGGCTCCGCGTCAGGCCTCTGATCGAATCTGCATTCTCAGAGATGACATTTTATAAATAAGACCTAGGATGCAGGAGCTTGGCTCCGCGTCAGGCCTCTGATCGAATCCGCATTCTCAGAGATGATATTTTATAATAAGACCTAGGATGCTGGAGCTTGGCTCCGCGTCAGGCCTCTGATCCAATCCGCATTCTCAGAGATGATATTTTATAATAAGACCTAGGACGCTAGAGCTTGGCTCTGAGTCAGGCCTCTGATCGAATCCGCATTCTAAGAGATGATATTTTATAATAAGACCTACGACGCTGGAGCTTGGCTCCGCGTCAGGCCTCTGATCGAATCTGCATTCTCAGAGATGATATTTTATAAATAAGACCTAGGACGCTCGAGCTTGGCTCCGCGTTAGGCCTCTGATCGAATCCGCATTCTCAGAGATGATATTTTATAATAAGACCTAGGACGCTGGAGTTTGGCTCCGCGTTAGGCCTCTGATCGAATCCGCATTCTCAGAGATGATATTTTATAATAAGACATAGGACGCTGGAGCTTGGCTCCGCGTCAGGCCTCTGATCGAATCTGCATTCTCAAAGATGATATTTTATAAATAAGACCTAGGACGCTCGAGTTTGGCTCCGCGTCAGGCCTCTGATCGAATCCGCATTCTCAGAGATGATATTTTATAATAAGACCTAGGACGCTGGAGCTTGGCTCTGAGTCAGGCCTCTGATCGAATCCGCATTCTAAGAGATGATATTTTATAATAAGACCTAGGACGCTGGACCTTGGCTCCGCGTCAGGCCTCTGATCGAATCTGCATTCTCAGAGATGATATTTTATAAATAAGACCTAGGATGTTGGAGCTTGGCTCCGCGTCAGGCCTCTGATCGAATCCGCATTCTCAGAGATGATATTTTATAATAAGACCTAGGATGCTGGAGCTTGGCTCCGCGTCAGGCCTCTGATCAAATCCGCATTCTCAGAGATGATATTTTATAATAAGACCTAGGACGCTAGAGCTTGGCTCTGAGTCAGGCCTCTGATCGAATCCGCATTCTAAGAGATGATATTTTATAATAAGACCTACGACGCTGGAGCTTGGCTCCGCGTCAGGCCTCTGATCGAATCTGCATTCTCAGAGATGATATTTTATAAATAAGACCTAGGACGCTCGAGCTTGGCTCCGCGTTAGGCCTCTGATCGAATCCGCATTCTCAGAGATGATATTTTATAATAAGACCTAGGACGCTGGAGTTTGGCTCCGCGTTAGGCCTCTGATCGAATCCGCATTCTCAGAGATGATATTTTATAATAAGACCTAGGACGCTGGAGCTTGGCTCCGCGTCAGGCCTCTGATCGAATCTGCATTCTCAAAGATGATATTTTATAAATAAGACCTAGGACGCTCGAGTTTGGCTCCGCGTCAGGCCTCTGATCGAATCCGCATTCTCAGAGATGATATTTTATAATAAGACCTAGGACGCTGGAGCTTGGCTCTGAGTCAGGCCTCTGATCGAATCCGCATTCTAAGAGATGATATTTTATAATAAGACCTAGGACGCTGGACCTTGGCTCCGCGTCAGGCCTCTGATCGAATCTGCATTCTCAGAGATGATATTTTATAAATAAGACCTAGGATGTTGGAGCTTGGCTCCGCGTCAGGCCTCTGATCGAATCCGCATTCTCAGAGATGATATTTTATAATAAGACCTAGGATGCTGGAGCTTGGCTCCGCGTCAGGCCTCTGATCAAATCCGCATTCTCAGAGATGATATTTTATAATAAGACCTAGGACGCTAGAGCTTGGCTCTGAGTCAGGCCTCTGATCGAATCCGCATTCTAAGAGATGATATTTTATAATAAGACCTAGGACACTGGAGCTTGGCTCCGCGTCAGGCCTCTGATCAAATCCGCATTCTCAGAGATGATATTTTATAATAAGACCTAGGGCGCTAGAGCTTTGCTCCACGTCAGGCCTCTGATCGAATCCGCATTCTCAGAGATGATATTTTATAAATACGACCTAGGACGCTAGAGCTTGGCTCCGCGTCAGGCCTTTGATCGAATCCGCATTCTCAGAGATGATATTTTATAATAAGACCTAGGACGCTGGAGCTTGGCTCCGCGTCAGGCCTCTGATCGAATCTGCATTCTCAGAGATGATATTTTATAAATAAGACCTAGGATGCTGGAGCTTGGCTCCGCGTCAGGCCTCTGATCGAATCCGCATTCTCAGAGATGATATTTTATAATAAGACCTAGGATGCTGGAGCTTGGCTCCGCGTCAGGCCTCTGATCAAATCCGCATTCTCAGAGATGATATTTTATAATAAGACCTAGGACGCTAGAGCTTGGCTCTGAGTCAGGCCTCTGATCGAATCCGCATTCTAAGAGATGATATTTTATAATAAGACCTACGACGCTGGAGCTTGGCTCCGCGTCAGGCCTCTGATCAAATCCGCATTCTCAGAGATGATATTTTATAATAACACCTAGGACGCTAGAGCTTTGCTCCACGTCAGGCCTCTGATCGAATCCGCATTCTCAGAGATGATATTTTATAAATACGACCTAGGACGCTAGAGCTTGGAGCCGCGTCAGGCCTTTGATCGAATCCGCATTCTCAGAGATGATATTTTATAATAAGACCTAGGACGCTGGAGCTTGGCTCCACGTCAGGCCTCTGAACGAATCTGCATTCTCAGAGATGATATTTTATAAATAAGACCTAGGACGCTGGAGCTTGGCTCTGAGTCAGGCCTCTGATCGAATCCGCATTCTAAGAGATGATATTTTATAATAAGACCTACGACGCTGGAGCTTGGCTCCGCGTCAGGCCTCTGATCAAATCCGCATTCTCAGAGATGATATTTTATAAATACGACCTAGGACGCTAGAGCTTGGAGCCGCGTCAGGCCTTTGATCGAATCCGCATTCTCAGAGATGATATTTTATAATAAGACCTAGGACACTGGAGCTTGGCTCCACGTCAGGCCTCTGATCGAATCCGCATTCTAAGAGATGATATTTTATAATAAGACCTAGGACGCTGGAGCTTGGCTCCGCGTCAGGCCTCTGATCGAATCTGCATTCTCAGAGATGATATTTTATAAATAAGACCTAGGATGCTGGAGCTTGGCTCCGCGTCAGGCCTCTGATCGAATCCGCATTCTCAGAGATGATATTTTATAATAAGACCTAGGATGCTGGAGCTTGGCTCCGCGTCAGGCCTCTGATCAAATCCGCATTCTCAGAGATGATATTTTATAATAAGACCTAGGACGCTAGAGCTTGGCTCTGAGTCAGGCCTCTGATCGAATCCGCATTCTAAGAGATGATATTTTATAATAAGACCTAGGACGCTGGAGCTTGGCTCCGCGTCAGGCCTCTGATCAAATCCGCATTCTCAGAGATGATATTTTATAATAAGACCTAGGACGCTAGAGCTTTGCTCCACGTCAGGCCTCTGATCGAATCCGCATTCTCAGAGATGATATTTTATAAATACGACCTAGGACGCTAGAGCTTGGCTCTGAGTCAGGCCTCTGATCGAATCCGCATTCTAAGAGATGATATTTTATAATAAGACCTAAGACGCTGGAGCTTGGCTCCGCGTCAGGCCTCTGATCGAATCTGCATTCTCAGAGATGACATTTTATAAATAAGACCTAGGATGCTGGAGCTTGGCTCCGCGTCAGGCCTCTGATCGAATCCGCATTCTCAGAGATGATATTTTATAATAAGACCTAGGATGCTGGAGCTTGGCTCCGCGTCAGGCCTCTGATCAAATCCGCATTCTCAGAGATGATATTTTATAATAAGACCTAGGACGCTAGAGCTTGGCTCTGAGTCAGGCCTCTGATCGAATCCGCATTCTAAGAGATGATATTTTATAATAAGACCTACGACGCTGGAGCTTGGCTCCGCGTCAGGCCTCTGATCGAATCTGCATTCTCAGAGATGATATTTTATAAATAAGACCTAGGACGCTCGAGCTTGGCTCCGCGTTAGGCCTCTGATCGAATCCGCATTCTCAGAGATGATATTTTATAATAAGACCTAGGACGCTGGAGCTTGGCTCCGCGTTAGGCCTCTGATCGAATCCGCATTCTCAGAGATGATATTTTATAATAAGACCTAGGACGCTGGAGCTTGGCTCCGCGTCAGGCCTCTGATCGAATCTGCATTCTCAAAGATGATATTTTATAAATAAGACCTAGGACGCTCGAGTTTGGCTCCGCGTCAGGCCTCTGATCGAATCCGCATTCTCAGAGATGATATTTTATAATAAGACCTAGGACGCTGGAGCTTGGCTCTGAGTCAGGCCTCTGATCGAATCCGCATTCTAAGAGATGATATTTTATAATAAGACCTAGGACGCTGGACCTTGGCTCCGCGTCAGGCCTCTGATCGAATCTGCATTCTCAGAGATGATATTTTATAAATAAGACCTAGGATGTTGGAGCTTGGCTCCGCGTCAGGCCTCTGATCGAATCCGCATTCTCAGAGATGATATTTTATAATAAGACCTAGGATGCTGGAGCTTGGCTCCGCGTCAGGCCTCTGATCAAATCCGCATTCTCAGAGATGATATTTTATAATAAGACCTAGGACGCTAGAGCTTGGCTCTGAGTCAGGCCTCTGATCGAATCCGCATTCTAAGAGATGATATTTTATAATAAGACCTAGGACACTGGAGCTTGGCTCCGCGTCAGGCCTCTAATCAAATCCGCATTCTCAGAGATGATATTTTATAATAAGACCTAGGGCGCTAGAGCTTTGTTCCACGTCAGGCCTCTGATCGAATCCGCATTCTCAGAGATGATATTTTATAAATACGACCTAGGACGCTAGAGCTTGGCTCCGCGTCAGGCCTTTGATCGAATCCGCATTCTCAGAGATGATATTTTATAATAAGACCTAGGACGCTAGAGCTTTGCTCCACGTCAGGCCTCTGATCGAATCCGTATTCTTAGAGATGATATTTTATAAATACGACCTAGGACGCTAGAGCTTGGCTCTGAGTCAGGCCTCTGATCGAATTCGCATTCTAAGAGATGATATTTTATAATAAGACCTAGGACGCTGGAGCTTGGCTCCGCGTCAGGCCTCTGATCGAATCTGCATTCTCAGAGATGATATTTTATAAATAAGACCTAGGATGCTGGAGCTTGGCTCCGCGTCAGGCCTCTGATCGAATCCGCATTCTCAGAGATGATATTTTATAATAAGACCTAGGATGCTGGAGCTTGGCTCCGCGTCAGGCCTCTGATCAAATCCGCATTCTCAGAGATGATATTTTATAATAAGACCTAGGACGCTAGAGCTTGGCTCTGAGTCAGGCCTCTGATCGAATCCGCATTCTAAGAGATGATATTTTATAATAAGACCTACGACGCTGGAGCTTGGCTCCGCGTCAGGCCTCTGATCAAATCCGCATTCTCAGAGATGATATTTTATAATAACACCTAGGACGCTAGAGCTTTGCTCCACGTCAGGCCTCTGATCGAATCCGCATTCTCAGAGATGATATTTTATAAATACGACCTAGGACGCTAGAGCTTGGAGCCGCGTTAGGCCTTTGATCGAATCCGCATTCTCAGAGATGATATTTTATAATAAGACCTAGGACGCTGGAGCTTGGCTCCACGTCAGGCCTCTGAACGAATCTGCATTCTCCGAGATGATATTTTATAAATAAGACCTAGGACGCTGGAGCTTGGCTCTGAGTCAGGCCTCTGATCGAATCCGCATTCTAAGAGATGATATTTTATAATAAGACCTACGACGCTGGAGCTTGGCTCCGCGTCAGGCCTCTGATCAAATCCGCATTCTCAGAGATGATATTTTATAAATACGACCTAGGACGCTAGAGCTTGGAGCCGCGTCAGGCCTTTGATCGAATCCGCATTCTCAGAGATGATATTTTATAATAAGACCTAGGACACTGGAGCTTGGCTCCACGTCAGGCCTCTGATCGAATCCGCATTCTAAGAGATGATATTTTATAATAAGACCTAGGACGCTGGAGCTTGGCTCCGCGTCAGGCCTCTGATCGAATCTGCATTCTCAGAGATGATATTTTATAAATAAGACCTAGGATGCTGGAGCTTGGCTCCGCGTCAGGCCTCTGATCGAATCCGCATTCTCAGAGATGATATTTTATAATAAGACCTAGGATGCTGGAGCTTGGCTCCGCGTCAGGCCTCTGATCAAATCCGCATTCTCAGAGATGATATTTTATAATAAGACCTAGGACGCTAGAGCTTTGCTCCACGTCAGGCCTCTGATCGAATCCGCATTCTCAGAGATGATATTTTATAAATACGACCTAGGACGCTGGAGCTTGGCTCCACGTCAGGCCTCTGATCGAATCCGCATTCTCAGAGATGATATTTTATAATAAGACCTAGGACGCTGGAGCTTGGCTCCACGTCAGGCCTCTGATCGAATCCGCATTCTAAGAGATGATATTTTATAATAAGACCTAGGACGCTGGAGCTTGGCTCCGCGTCAGGCCTCTGATCGAATCTGCATTCTCAGAGATGATATTTTATAAATAAGACCTAGGATGCTGGAGCTTGGCTCCGCGTCATGCCTCTGATCGAATCCGCATTCTCAGAGATGATATTTTATAATAAGACCTAGGATGCTGGAGCTTGGCTCCGCGTCAGGCCTCTGATCAAATCCGCATTCTCAGAGATGATATTTTATAATAAGACCTAGGACGCTAGAGCTTGGCTCTGAGTCAGGCCTTTGATCGAATCCGCATTCTAAGAGATGATATTTTATAATAAGACCTAGGACGCTGGAGCTTGGCTCCGCGTCAGGCCTCTGATCAAATCCGCATTCTCAGAGATGATATTTTATAATAAGACCTAGGACGCTAGAGCTTTGCTCCACGTCAGGCCTTTGATCGAATCCGCATTCTCAGAGATGATATTTTATAATAAGACCTAGGACGCTGGAGCTTGGCTCCACGTCAGGCCTCTGATCGAATCCGCATTCTAAGAGATGATATTTTATAATAAGACCTAGGACGCTGGAGCTTGGCTCCGCGTCAGGCCTCTGATCGAATCTGCATTCTCAGAGATGATATTTTATAAATAAGACCTAGGATGCTGGAGCTTGGTTCCGCGTCAGGCCTCTGATCGAATCCGCATTCTCAGAGATGATATTTTATAATAAGACCTAGGATGCTGGAGCTTGGCTCCGCGTCAGGCCTCTGATCAAATCCGCATTCTCAGAGATGATATTTTATAATAAGACCTAGGACGCTAGAGCTTTGCTCCACGTCAGGCCTCTGATCGAATCCGCATTCTCAGAGATGATATTTTATAAATACGACCTAGGACGCTGGAGCTTGGCTCCACGTCAGGCCTCTGATCGAATCCGCATTCTCAGAGATGATATTTTATAATAAGACCTAGGACGCTGGAGCTTGGCTCCACGTCAGGCCTCTGATCGAATCCGCATTCTAAGAGATGATATTTTATAATAAGACCTAGGACGCTGGAGCTTGGCTCCGCGTCAGGCCTCTGATCGAATCTGCATTCTCAGAGATGATATTTTATAAATAAGACCTAGGATGCTGGAGCTTGGCTCCGCGTCAGGCCTCTGATCGAATCCGCATTCTCAGAGATGATATTTTATAATAAGACCTAGGATGCTGGAGCTTGGCTCCGCGTCAGGCCTCTGATCAAATCCGCATTCTCAGAGATGATATTTTATAATAAGACCTAGGACGCTGGAGCTTGGCTCCACGTCAGGCCTCTGAACGAATCTGCATTCTCAGAGATGATATTTTATAAATAAGACCTAGGACGCTGGAGCTTGGCTCTGAGTCAGGCCTCTGATCGAATCCGCATTCTAAGAGATGATATTTTATAATAAGACCTACGACGCTGGAGCTTGGCTCCGCGTCAGGCCTCTGATCAAATCCGCATTCTCAGAGATGATATTTTATAAATACGACCTAGGACGCTAGAGCTTGGAGCCGCGTCAGGCCTTTGATCGAATCCGCATTCTCAGAGATGATATTTTATAATAAGACCTAGGACGTTGGAGCTTGGCTCCACGTCAGGCCTCTGATCGAATCCGCATTCTAAGAGATGATATTTTATAATAAGACCTAGGACGCTGGAGCTTGGCTCCGCGTCAGGCCTTTGATCGAATCTGCATTCTCAGAGATGATATTTTATAAATAAGACCTAGGATGCTGGAGCTTGGCTCCGCGTCAGGCCTCTGATCGAATCCGCATTCTCAGAGATGATATTTTATAATAAGACCTAGGATGCTGGAGCTTGGCTCCACGTCAGGCCTCTGATCAAATCCGCATTCTCAGAGATGATATTTTATAATAAGACCTAGGACGCTGGAGCTTGGCTCCACGTCAGGCCTCTGAACGAATCTGCATTCTCAGAGATGATATTTTATAAATAAGACCTAGGACGCTGGAGCTTGGCTCTGAGTCAGGCCTCTGATCGAATCCGCATTCTAAGAGATGATATTTTATAATAAGACCTAGGACGCTGGAGCTTGGCTCCGCGTCAGGCCTCTGATCGAATCTGCATTCTCAGAGATGATATTTTATAAATAAGACCTAGGATGCTGGAGCTTGGCTCCGCGTCAGGCCTCTGATCAAATCCGCATTCTCAGAGATGATATTTTATAATAAGACCTAGGACGCTAGAGCTTTGCTCCACGTCAGGCCTCTGATCGAATCCGCATTCTCAGAGATGATATTTTATAAATACGACCTAGGACGCTAGAGCTTGGCTCCGCGTCAGGCCTTTGATCGAATCCGCATTCTCAGAGATGATATTTTATAAATAAGACCTAGGATGCTGGAGCTTGGCTCCGCGTCAGGCCTCTGATCGAATCCGCATTCTCAGAGATGATATTTTATAATAAGACCTAGGATGCTGGAGCTTGGCTCCGCGTCAGGCCTCTGATCAAATCCGCATTCTCAGAGATGATATTTTATAATAAGACCTAGGACGCTAGAGCTTGGCTCTGAGTCAGGCCTCTGATCGAATCCGCATTCTAAGAGATGATATTTTATAATAAGACCTAGGACGGTGGAGCTTGGCTCCGCGTCAGGCCTCTGATCAAATCCGCATTCTCAGAGATGATATTTTATAATAAGACCTAGAACGCTAGAGCTTTCCTCCACGTCAGGCCTCTGATCGAATCCGCATTCTCAGAGTTGATAGTTTATAAATACGACCTAGGACGCTAGAGCTTGGCTCCGCGTCAGGCCTTTGATCGAATCCGCATTCTCAGAGATGATATTTTATAATAAGACCTAGGACGCTGGAGCTTGGCTCCACGTCAGGCCTCTGAACGAATCTGCATTCTCAGAGATGATATTTTATAAATAAGACCTAGGACGCTGGAGCTTGGCTCTGAGTCAGGCCTCTGATCGAATCCGCATTCTAAGAGATGATATTTTATAATAAGACCTAGGACGCTGGAGCTTGGCTCCGCGTCAGGCCTCTGATCGAATCTGCATTCTCAGAGATGATATTTTATAAATAAGACCTAGGATGCTGGAGCTTGGCTCCGCGTCAGGCCTCTGATCGAATCCGCATTCTCAGAGATGATATTTTATAATAAGACCTAGGATGCTGGAGCTTGGCTCCGCGTCAGGCCTCTGATCAAATCCGCATTCTCAGAGATGATATTTTATAATAAGACCTAGGACGCTAGAGCTTGGCTCTGAGTCAGGCCTCTGATCTAATCCGCATTCTAAGAGATGATATTTTATAATAAGACCTAGGACGCTGGAGCTTGGCTCCGCGTCAGGCCTCTGATCGAATCCGCATTCTCAGAGATGATATTTTATAATAAGACCTAGGACGCTAGAGCTTTGCTCCACGTCAGGCCTCTGATCGAATCCGCATTCTCAGAGATGATATTTTATAAATACGACCTAGGACGCTAGAGCTTGGCTCCGCGTCAGGCCTTTGATCGAATCCGCATTCTCAGAGATGATATTTTATATTAAGACCTAGGACGCTGGAGCTTGGCTCCACGTCAGGCCTCTGATCGAATCTGCATTCTCAGAGATGATATTTTATAAATAAGACCTAGGACGCTCGAGCTTGGCTCCGCGTCAGGCCTCTGATCGAATCCGCATTCTCAGAGATGATATTTTATAATAAGACCTAGGACCCTGGAGCTTGGCTCCGCGTCAGGCCTCTGATCGAATCCGCATTCTCAGAGATGATATTTTATAAATACGACCTAGGACGCTAGAGCTTGGCTCCGCGTCAGGCCTTTGATCGAATCCGCATTCTCAGAGATGATATTTTATAATAAGACCTACGACTCTGGAGCTTGGCTCCGCGTCAGGCCTCTGATCGAATCTGCATTCTCAGAGATGATATTTTATAATAAGACCTACGACGCTGGAGCTTGGCTCCGCGTCAGGCCTCTGATCGAATCTGCATTCTCAGAGATGATATTTTATAAATAAGACCTAGGACGCTCGAGCTTGGCTCCGCGTCAGGCCTCTGATCGAATCCGCATTCTCAGAGATGATATTTTATAATAAGACCTAGGACGCTGGAGCTTGGCTCTGAGTCAGGCCTCTGATCGAATCCGCATTCTAAGAGATGATATTTTATAATAAGACCTAGGACGCTCGAGCTTGGCTCCGCGTCAGGCCTCTGATCGAATCCGCATTCTCAGAGATGATATTTTATAAATACGACCTTGGACGCTGGAGCTTGGCTCCGCATCAGGCCTTTGATCGAATCCGCATTCTCAGAGATGATATTTTATAATAAGACCTAGGACGCTGGAGCTTGGCTCCGCGTCAGGCCTCTGATCGAATCTGCATTGTCAGAGATGATATTTTATAAATAAGACCTAGGACGCTCGAGCTTGGCTCCGCGTCAGGCCTCTGATCGAATCCACATTCACAGAGATGATATTTTATAATAAGACCTAGGACACTGGAGCTTGGCTCCGCGTCAGGCCTCTGATCGAATCCGCATTCTCAGAGATGATATTTTATAAATACGACCTAGGACGCTAGAGCTTGGCTCCGCGTCAGGCCTTTGATCGAATCCGCATTCTCAGAGATGATATTTTATAATAAGACCTACGACGCTGGAGCTTGGCTCCGCGTCAGGCCTCTGATCGAATCTGCATTCTCAGAGATGATATTTTATAAATAAGACCTAGGACGCTCGAGGTTGGCTCCGCGTCAGGCCTCTGATCGAATCCGCATTCTCAGAGATGATATTTTATAATAAGACCTAGGACGCTGGAGCTTGGCTGCGCGTCAGGCCTCTGATCGAATCCGCATTCTCAGAGATGATATTTTATAACAAGACCTAGGACGCTGAAGCTTGGCTCCGCGTCAGGCCTCTGATCGAATCTGCATTCTCAGAGATGATATTTTATAAATAAGACCTAGGACGCTCGAGCTTGGCTCCGCGTCAGGCCTCTGATCGAATCCGCATTCTCATAGATGATATTTTATAATAAGACCTAGGACGCTGGAGCTTGGCTCCACGTCAGGCCTCTGATCGAATCCGCATTCTCAGAGATGATATTTTATAATAAGACCTACGACGCTAGAGCATGGCTCCGCGTCAGGCCTCTGATCGAATCTGCATTCTCAGAGATGATATTTTATAAATAAGCCCTAGGACGCTCGAGCTTGGCTCCGCGTCAGGCCTCTGATCGAATCCGCATTCTCAGAGATGATATTTTATAATAAGACCTAGGACGTTGGATCTTGGCTCTGAGTCAGGCCTCTGATCGAATCCGCATTCTAAGAGATGATATTTTATAATAAGACCTAGGACCCTGGATCTTGGCTCCGCGTCAGGCCTCTGATCGAATCTGCATTCTCAGAGATGATATTTTATAAATAAGACCTAGGATGCTGGAGCTTGGCTCCCCGTCAGGCCTCTGATCGAATCCGCATTGTCAAAGATGATATTTTATAATAAGACCTAGGATGCTGGAGCTTGGCTCTGCGTCAGGCCTCTGATCCAATCCGCATTCTCAGAGATGATATTTTATAATAAGACCTAGGACGCTAGAGCTTTGCTCCGCGTCAGGCCTCTGATCGAATCCGCATTCTCAGAGATGATATTTTATAAATACGACCTAGGACGCTAGAGCTTGGCTCCGCGTCAGGCCTTTGATCGAATCCGCATTCTCAGAGATGATATTTTATAATAAGACCAAGGACGCTGGAGATTGGCTCCGCGTCTGGCCTCTGATCGAATCTGCATTCTCAGAGATGATATTTTATAAATAAGACCTAGGATGCTGGAGCTTGGCTCTCCGTCAGGCCTCGGATCGAATCCGCATTCTCAGAGAAGATATTTTATAAATAAGACCTAGGACGCCCGAGCTTGGCTCCGCGTCAGGCCTCTGATCGAATCCACATTCTCAGAGATGATATTTTATAATAAGACCTAGGACACTGGAGCTTGGCTCCGCGTCAGGCCTCTGATCGAATCCGCATTCTCAGAGATGATATTTTATAAATACGACCTAGGACGCTAGAGCTTGGCTCCGCGTCAGGCCTTTGATCGAATTCGCATTCTCAGAGATGATATTTTATAATAAGACCTACGACGCTGGAGCTTGGCTCCGCGTCAGGCCTCTGATCGAATCTGAATTCTCAGAGATGATATTTTATAAATAAGACCTTGGACGCTCGAGCTTGGCTCCGCGTCAGGCCTCTGATCGAATCCGCATTCTCAGAGATGATATTTTATAATAAGACCTAGGACGCTGGAGCTTGGCTCCGCGTCAGGCCTCTGATCGAATCCACATTCTCAGAGATGATATTTTATAATAAGACCTAGGACGCTGGAGCTTGGCTCCGCATCAGGCATCTGATCGAATCTGCATTCTCAGAGATGATATTATATAAATAAGACCTAGGACGCTCGAGCTTGGCTCCGCGTCAGGCCTCTGATCGAATCCGCATTCTCAGAGATGATATTTTATAAATACGACCTAGGACGCTAGAGCTTGGCTCCGCGTCAGGCCTTTGATCGAATCCGCATTCTCAGAGATGATATTTTATAATAAGACCTACGACGCTGGAGCTTGGCTCCGCGTCAGGCCTCTGATCGAATCTGCATTCTCAGAGATGATATTTTATAAATAAGACCTAGGACGCTCGAGCTTGGCTCCGCGTCAGGCCTCTGATCGAATCTGCATTCTCAGAGATGATATTTTATAAATAAGACCTAGGACGCTCGAGCTTGGCTCCGCGTCAGGCCTCTGATCGAATCCGCATTCTCAGAGATGATATTTTATAAATAAGACCTAGGACGCTCGAGCTTGGCTCCGCGTCAGGCCTCTGATCGAATCCGCATTCTCAGAGATGATATTTTATAATAAGACCTAGGACGCTGGAGCTTGGCTCCGCGTCAGGACTCTAATCGAATCTGCATTCTCAGAGATGATATTTTATAAATAAGACCTAGGACACTGGAGCTTGGCTCTGAGTCAGGCCTCTGATCGAATCCGCGTTCTAAGAGATGATATTTTATAATAAGACCTAGGACGCTGGAGCTTGGCTCCGCGTCAGGCCTCTGATCGAATCCGCATTCTCAGAGATGATATTTTATAAATAAGACCTAGGATGCTGGAGCTTGGCTCCGCGGCAGGCCTCTGATCGAATCCGCATTCTCAGAGATGATATTTTATAATAAGACCTAGGATGCTGGAGCTTGGCTCCGCGTCAGGCCTCTGATCGAATCCGCATTCTCAGAGATGATATTTTATAATAAGACCTACGACGCTGGAGCTTGGCTCTGAGTCAGGCCTCTGATCGAATCCGCATTCTCAGAGATGATATTTTATAATAAGACCTAGGACGCTAGAGCTTTGCTCCGCGTCAGGCCTCTGATCGAATCCGCATTCTCAGAGATGATATTTTATAAATACGACCTAGGACGCTAGAGCTTGGCTCCGCGTCAGGCCTTTGATCGAATCCGCATTCTCAGAGATGATATTTTATAATAAGACCAAGGACGCTGGAGATTGGCTCCGCGTCAGGCCTCTGATCGAATCTGCATTCTCAGAGATGATATTTTATAAATAAGACCTAGGATGCTGGAGCTTGGCTCCCCGTCAGGCCTCTGTTCGAATCCGCATTCTCAGAGAAGATATTTTATAAATAAGACCTAGGACGCCCGAGCTTGGCTCCGCGTCAGGCCTCTGATCGAATCCACATTCTCAGAGATGATATTTTATAATAAGACCTAGGACACTGGAGCTTGGCTCCGCGTCAGGCCTCTGATCGAATCCGCATTCTCAGAGATGATATTTTATAAATACGACCTAGGACGCTAGAGCTTGGCTCCGCGTCAGGCCTTTGATCGAATTCGCATTCTCAGAGATGATATTTTATAATAAGACCTACGACGCTGGAGCTTGGCTCCGCGTCAGGCCTCTGATCGAATCTGAATTCTCGGAGATGATATTTTATAAATAAGACCTTGGACGCTCGAGCTTGGCTCCGCGTCAGGCCTCTGATCGAATCCGCATTCTCAGAGATGATATTTTATAATAAGACCTAGGACGCTGGAGCTTGGCTCCGCGTCAGGCCTCTGATCGAATCCGCATTCTCAGAGATGATATTTTATAATAAGACCTAGGACGCTGGAGCTTGGCTCCGCATCAGGCCTCTGATCGAATCTGCATTCTCAGAGATGATATTATATAAATAAGACCTAGGACGCTCGAGCTTGGCTCCGCGTCAGGCCTCTGATCGAATCCGCATTCTCAGAGATGATATTTTATAAATACGACCTAGGACGCTAGAGCTTGGCTCCGCGTCAGGCCTTTGATCGAATCTGCATTCTCAGAGATGATATTTTATAATAAGACCTACGACGCTGGAGCTTGGCTCCGCGTCAGGCCTCTGATCGAATCTGCATTCTCAGAGATGATATTTTATAAATAAGACCTAGGACGCTCGAGCTTGGCTCCGCGTCAGGCCTCTGATCGAATCCGCATTCTCAGAGATGATATTTTATAATAAGACCTAGGACGCTGGAGCTTGGCTCTGAGTCAGGCCTCTGATCGAATCCGCATTCTAAGAGATGATATTTTATAATAAGACCTAGGACGCTCGAGCTTGGCTCCGCGTCAGGCCTCTGATCGAATCCGCATTCTCAGAGATGATATTTTATAAATACGACCTTGGACGCTGGAGCTTGGCTCCGCATCAGGCCTTTGATCGAATCCGCATTCTCAGAGATGATATTTTATAATAAGACCTAGGACGCTGGAGCTTGGCTCCGCGTCAGGCCTCTGATCGAATCTGCATTGTCAGAGATGATATTTTATAAATAAGACCTAGGACGCTCGAGCTTGGCTCCGCGTCAGGCCTCTGATCGAATCCACATTCACAGAGATGATATTTTATAATAAGACCTAGGACACTGGAGCTTGGCTCCGCGTCAGGCCTCTGATCGAATCCGCATTCTCAGAGATGATATTTTATAAATACGACCTAGGACGCTAGAGCTTGGCTCCGCGTCAGGCCTTTGATCGAATCCGCATTCTCAGAGATGATATTTTATAATAAGACCTACGACGCTGGAGCTTGGCTCCGCGTCAGGCCTCTGATCGAATCTGCATTCTCAGAGATGATATTTTATAAATAAGACCTAGGACGCTCGAGGTTGGCTCCGCGTCAGGCCTCTGATCGAATCCGCATTCTCAGAGATGATATTTTATAATAAGACCTAGGACGCTGGAGCTTGGCTGCGCGTCAGGCCTCTGATCGAATCCGCATTCTCAGAGATGATATTTTATAACAAGACCTAGGACGCTGAAGCTTGGCTCCGCGTCAGGCCTCTGATCGAATCTGCATTCTCAGAGATGATATTTTATAAATAAGACCTAGGACGCTCGAGCTTGGCTCCGCGTCAGGCCTCTGATCGAATCCGCATTCTCATAGATGATATTTTATAATAAGACCTAGGACGCTGGAGCTTGGCTCCACGTCAGGCCTCTGATCGAATCCGCATTCTCAGAGATGATATTTTATAATAAGACCTACGACGCTGGAGCATGGCTCCGCGTCAGGCCTCTGATCGAATCTGCATTCTCAGAGATGATATTTTATAAATAAGCCCTAGGACGCTCGAGCTTGGCTCCGCGTCAGGCCTCTGATCGAATCCGCATTCTCAGAGATGATATTTTATAATAAGACCTAGGACGTTGGATCTTGGCTCTGAGTCAGGCCTCTGATCGAATCCGCATTCTAAGAGATGATATTTTATAATAAGACCTAGGACCCTGGATCTTGGCTCCGCGTCAGGCCTCTGATCGAATCTGCATTCTCAGAGATGATATTTTATAAATAAGACCTAGGATGCTGGAGCTTGGCTCCCCGTCAGGCCTCTGTTCGAATCCGCATTCTCAGAGAAGATATTTTATAAATAAGACCTAGGACGCCCGAGCTTGGCTCCGCGTCAGGCCTCTGATCGAATCCACATTCTCAGAGATGATATTTTATAATAAGACCTAGGACACTGGAGCTTGGCTCCGCGTCAGGCCTCTGATCGAATCCGCATTCTCAGAGATGATATTTTATAAATACGACCTAGGACGCTAGAGCTTGGCTCCGCGTCAGGCCTTTGATCGAATTCGCATTCTCAGAGATGATATTTTATAATAAGACCTACGACGCTGGAGCTTGGCTCCGCGTCAGGCCTCTGATCGAATCTGAATTCTCGGAGATGATATTTTATAAATAAGACCTTGGACGCTCGAGCTTGGCTCCGCGTCAGGCCTCTGATCGAATCCGCATTCTCAGAGATGATATTTTATAATAAGACCTAGGACGCTGGAGCTTGGCTCCGCGTCAGGCCTCTGATCGAATCCGCATTCTCAGAGATGATATTTTATAATAAGACCTAGGACGCTGGAGCTTGGCTCCGCATCAGGCCTCTGATCGAATCTGCATTCTCAGAGATGATATTATATAAATAAGACCTAGGACGCTCGAGCTTGGCTCCGCGTCAGGCCTCTGATCGAATCCGCATTCTCAGAGATGATATTTTATAAATACGACCTAGGACGCTAGAGCTTGGCTCCGCGTCAGGCCTTTGATCGAATCTGCATTCTCAGAGATGATATTTTATAATAAGACCTACGACGCTGGAGCTTGGCTCCGCGTCAGGCCTCTGATCGAATCTGCATTCTCAGAGATGATATTTTATAAATAAGACCTAGGACGCTCGAGCTTGGCTCCGCGTCAGGCCTCTGATCGAATCCGCATTCTCAGAGATGATATTTTATAATAAGACCTAGGACGCTGGAGCTTGGCTCTGAGTCAGGCCTCTGATCGAATCCGCATTCTAAGAGATGATATTTTATAATAAGACCTAGGACGCTCGAGCTTGGCTCCGCGTCAGGCCTCTGATCGAATCCGCATTCTCAGAGATGATATTTTATAAATACGACCTTGGACGCTGGAGCTTGGCTCCGCATCAGGCCTTTGATCGAATCCGCATTCTCAGAGATGATATTTTATAATAAGACCTAGGACGCTGGAGCTTGGCTCCGCGTCAGGCCTCTGATCGAATCTGCATTGTCAGAGATGATATTTTATAAATAAGACCTAGGACGCTCGAGCTTGGCTCCGCGTCAGGCCTCTGATCGAATCCACATTCACAGAGATGATATTTTATAATAAGACCTAGGACACTGGAGCTTGGCTCCGCGTCAGGCCTCTGATCGAATCCGCATTCTCAGAGATGATATTTTATAAATACGACCTAGGACGCTAGAGCTTGGCTCCGCGTCAGGCCTTTGATCGAATCCGCATTCTCAGAGATGATATTTTATAATAAGACCTACGACGCTGGAGCTTGGCTCCGCGTCAGGCCTCTGATCGAATCTGCATTCTCAGAGATGATATTTTATAAATAAGACCTAGGACGCTCGAGGTTGGCTCCGCGTCAGGCCTCTGATCGAATCCGCATTCTCAGAGATGATATTTTATAATAAGACCTAGGACGCTGGAGCTTGGCTGCGCGTCAGGCCTCTGATCGAATCCGCATTCTCAGAGATGATATTTTATAACAAGACCTAGGACGCTGAAGCTTGGCTCCGCGTCAGGCCTCTGATCGAATCTGCATTCTCAGAGATGATATTTTATAAATAAGACCTAGGACGCTCGAGCTTGGCTCCGCGTCAGGCCTCTGATCGAATCCGCATTCTCATAGATGATATTTTATAATAAGACCTAGGACGCTGGAGCTTGGCTCCACGTCAGGCCTCTGATCGAATCCGCATTCTCAGAGATGATATTTTATAATAAGACCTACGACGCTGGAGCATGGCTCCGCGTCAGGCCTCTGATCGAATCTGCATTCTCAGAGATGATATTTTATAAATAAGCCCTAGGACGCTCGAGCTTGGCTCCGCGTCAGGCCTCTGATCGAATCCGCATTCTCAGAGATGATATTTTATAATAAGACCTAGGACGTTGGATCTTGGCTCTGAGTCAGGCCTCTGATCGAATCCGCATTCTAAGAGATGATATTTTATAATAAGACCTAGGACCCTGGATCTTGGCTCCGCGTCAGGCCTCTGATCGAATCTGCATTCTCAGAGATGATATTTTATAAATAAGACCTAGGATGCTGGAGCTTGGCTCCCCGTCAGGCCTCTGATCGAATCCGCATTGTCAAAGATGATATTTTATAATAAGACCTAGGATGCTGGAGCTTGGCTCTGCGTCAGGCCTCTGATCCAATCCGCATTCTCAGAGATGATATTTTATAATAAGACCTAGGACGCTAGAGCTTTGCTCCGCGTCAGGCCTCTGATCGAATCCGCATTCTCAGAGATGATATTTTATAAATACGACCTAGGACGCTAGAGCTTGGCTCCGCGTCAGGCCTTTGATCGAATCCGCATTCTCAGAGATGATATTTTATAATAAGACCAAGGACGCTGGAGATTGGCTCCGCGTCAGGCCTCTGATCGAATCTGCATTCTCAGAGATGATATTTTATAAATAAGACCTAGGATGCTGGAGCTTGGCTCTCCGTCAGGCCTCTGATCGAATCCGCATTCTCAGAGAAGATATTTTATAAATAAGACCTAGGACGCCCGAGCTTGGCTCCGCGTCAGGCCTCTGATCGAATCCACATTCTCAGAGATGATATTTTATAATAAGACCTAGGACACTGGAGCTTGGCTCCGCGTCAGGCCTCTGATCGAATCCGCATTCTCAGAGATGATATTTTATAAATACGACCTAGGACGCTAGAGCTTGGCTCCGCGTCAGGCCTTTGATCGAATTCGCATTCTCAGAGATGATATTTTATAATAAGACCTACGACGCTGGAGCTTGGCTCCGCGTCAGGCCTCTGATCGAATCTGAATTCTCAGAGATGATATTTTATAAATAAGACCTTGGACGCTCGAGCTTGGCTCCGCATCAGGCCTCTGATCGAATCCGCATTCTCAGAGATGATATTTTATAATAAGACCTAGGACGCTGGAGCTTGGCTCCGCGTCAGGCCTCTGATCGAATCCACATTCTCAGAGATGATATTTTATAATAAGACCTAGGACGCTGGAGCTTGGCTCCGCATCAGGCATCTGATCGAATCTGCATTCTCAGAGATGATATTATATAAATAAGACCTAGGACGCTCGAGCTTGGCTCCGCGTCAGGCCTCTGATCGAATCCGCATTCTCAGAGATGATATTTTATAAATACGACCTAGGACGCTAGAGCTTGGCTCCGCGTCAGGCCTTTGATCGAATCCGCATTCTCAGAGATGATATTTTATAATAAGACCTACGACGCTGGAGCTTGGCTCCGCGTCAGGCCTCTGATCGAATCTGCATTCTCAGAGATGATATTTTATAAATAAGACCTAGGACGCTCGAGCTTGGCTCCGCGTCAGGCCTCTTATCGAATCTGCATTCTCAGAGATGATATTTTATAAATAAGACCTAGGACGCTCGAGCTTGGCTCCGCGTCAGGCCTCTGATCGAATCCGCATTCTCAGAGATGATATTTTATAAATAAGACCTAGGACGCTCGAGCTTGGCTCCGCGTCAGGCCTCTGATCGAATCCGCATTCTCAGAGATGATATTTTATAATAAGACCTAGGACGCTGGAGCTTGGCTCCGCGTCAGGACTCTAATCGAATCTGCATTCTCAGAGATGATATTTTATAAATAAGACCTAGGACGCTGGAGCTTGGCTCTGAGTCAGGCCTCTGATCGAATCCGCGTTCTAAGAGATGATATTTTATAATAAGACCTAGGACGCTGGAGCTTGGCTCCGCGTCAGGCCTCTGATCGAATCCGCATTCTCAGAGATGATATTTTATAAATAAGACCTAGGATGCTGGAGCTTGGCTCCGCGGCAGGCCTCTGATCGAATCCGCATTCTCAGAGATGATATTTTATAATAAGACCTAGGATGCTGGAGCTTGGCTCCGCGTCAGGCCTCTGATCGAATCCGCATTCTCAGAGATGATATTTTATAATAAGACCTACGACGCTGGAGCTTGGCTCTGAGTCAGGCCTCTGATCGAATCCGCATTCTCAGAGATGATATTTTATAATAAGACCTAGGACGCTAGAGCTTTGCTCCGCGTCAGGCCTCTGATCGAATCCGCATTCTCAGAGATGATATTTTATAAATACGACCTAGGACGCTAGAGCTTGGCTCCGCGTCAGGCCTTTGATCGAATCCGCATTCTCAGAGATGATATTTTATAATAAGACCAAGGACGCTGGAGATTGGCTCCGCGTCAGGCCTCTGATCGAATCTGCATTCTCAGAGATGATATTTTATAAATAAGACCTAGGATGCTGGAGCTTGGCTCCCCGTCAGGCCTCTGTTCGAATCCGCATTCTCAGAGAAGATATTTTATAAATAAGACCTAGGACGCCCGAGCTTGGCTCCGCGTCAGGCCTCTGATCGAATCCACATTCTCAGAGATGATATTTTATAATAAGACCTAGGACACTGGAGCTTGGCTCCGCGTCAGGCCTCTGATCGAATCCGCATTCTCAGAGATGATATTTTATAAATACGACCTAGGACGCTAGAGCTTGGCTCCGCGTCAGGCCTTTGATCGAATTCGCATTCTCAGAGATGATATTTTATAATAAGACCTACGACGCTGGAGCTTGGCTCCGCGTCAGGCCTCTGATCGAATCTGAATTCTCGGAGATGATATTTTATAAATAAGACCTTGGACGCTCGAGCTTGGCTCCGCGTCAGGCCTCTGATCGAATCCGCATTCTCAGAGATGATATTTTATAATAAGACCTAGGACGCTGGAGCTTGGCTCCGCGTCAGGCCTCTGATCGAATCCGCATTCTCAGAGATGATATTTTATAATAAGACCTAGGACGCTGGAGCTTGGCTCCGCATCAGGCCTCTGATCGAATCTGCATTCTCAGAGATGATATTATATAAATAAGACCTAGGACGCTCGAGCTTGGCTCCGCGTCAGGCCTCTGATCGAATCCGCATTCTCAGAGATGATATTTTATAAATACGACCTAGGACGCTAGAGCTTGGCTCCGCGTCAGGCCTTTGATCGAATCCGCATTCTCAGAGATGATATTTTATAATAAGACCTACGACGCTGGAGCTTGGCTCCGCGTCAGGCCTCTGATCGAATCTGCATTCTCAGAGATGATATTTTATAAATAAGACCTAGGACGCTCGAGCTTGGCTCCGCGTCAGGCCTCTGATCGAATCTGCATTCTCAGAGATGATATTTTATAAATAAGACCTAGGACGCTCGAGCTTGGCTCCGCGTCAGGCCTCTGATCGAATCCGCATTCTCAGAGATGATATTTTATAAATAAGACCTAGGACGCTCGAGCTTGGCTCCGCGTCAGGCCTCTGATCGAATCCGCATTCTCAGAGATGATATTTTATAATAAGACCTAGGACGCTGGAGCTTGGCTCCGCGTCAGGACTCTAATCGAATCTGCATTCTCAGAGATGATATTTTATAAATAAGACCTAGGACGCTGGAGCTTGGCTCTGAGTCAGGCCTCTGATCGAATCCGCATTCTCAGAGATGATATTTTATAAATAAGACCTAGGATGCTGGAGCTTGGCTCCGCGTCAGGCCTCTGATCGAATCCGCATTCTCAGAGATGATATTTTATAATAAGACCTAGGATGCTGGAGCTTGGCTCCGCGTCAGGCCTCTGATCGAATCCGCATTCTCAGAGATGATATTTTATAAATACGACCTAGGACGCTAGAGCTTGGCTCCGCGTCAGGCCTTTGATCGAATCCGCATTCTCAGAGATGATATTTTATAATAAGACCTACGACGCTGGAGCTTGGCTCCGCGTCAGGCCTCTGATCGAATCTGCATTCTCAGAGATGATATTTTATAAATAAGACCTAGGACGCTCGAGCTTGGCTCCGCGTCAGGCCTCTGATCGAATCCGCATTCTCAGAGATGATATTTTATAAAAAGACCTAGGACGCTGGAGCTTGGCTCCGCGTCAGGCCTCTGATCGAACCCGCATTCTCAGAGATGATATTTTATAATAAGACCTAGGACGCAGGAGCTTGGCTCCGCGTCAGGCCTCTGATCGAATCCGCATTCTCAGAGATGATATTTTATAAATAAGACCTAGGATGCTGGAGCTTGGCTCCGCGTCAGGCCTCTGATCGAATCCGCATTCTCAGAGATGATATTTTATAATAAGACCTAGGATGCTGGAGCTTGGCTCCGCGTCAGGCCTCTGATCGAATCCGCATTCTCAGAGATGATATTTTATAAATACGACCTAGGACGCTAGAGCTTGGCTCCGCGTCAGGCCTTTGATCGAATCCGCATTCTCAGAGATGATATTTTATAATAAGACCTACGACGCTGGAGCTTGGCTCCGCGTCAGGCCTCTGATCGAATCTGCATTCTCAGAGATGATATTTTATAAATAAGACCTAGGACGCTCGAGCTTGGCTCCGCGTCAGGCCTCTGATCGAATCCGCATTCTCAGAGATGATATTTTATAAAAAGACCTAGGACGCTGGAGCTTGGCTCCGCGTCAGGCCTCTGATCGAACCCGCATTCTCAGAGATGATATTTTATAATAAGACCTAGGACGCAGGAGCTTGGCTCCGCGTCAGGCCTCTGATCGAATCCGCATTCTCAGAGATGATATTTTATAAATACGACCTAGGACGCTAGAGCTTGGCTCCGCGTCAGGCCTTTGATCGAATTCGCATTCTCAGAGATGATATTTTATAATAAGACCTACGACGCTGGAGCTTGGCTCCGCGTCAGGCCTCTGATCGAATCTGAATTCTCAGAGATGATATTTTATAAATAACACCTAGGACGCTCGAGCTTGGCCTTGCGTCAGGCCTCTGATCGAATCCGCATTCTCAGAGATGATATTTTATAATAAGACCTAGGACGCTGAAGCTTGGCTCCGCGTCAGGCCTCTGATCGAATCCGCATTCTCAGAGATGATATTTTATAATAAGACCTAGGACGCTGGAGCTTGGCTCCGCATCAGGCCTCTGATCGAATCTGCATTCTCAGAGATGATATTTTATAAATAAGACCTAGGACGCTCGAGCTTGGCTCCGCGTCAGGCCACTGATCGAATCCGCATTCTCAGAGATGATATTTTATAAATACGACCTAGGACGCTAGAGCTTGGCTCCGCGTCAGGCCTTTGATCGAATCCGTATTCTCAGAGATGATATTTTATAATAAGACCTACGAAGCTGGAGCTTGGCTCCGCGTCAGGCCTCTGATCGAATCTGCATTCTCAGAGATGATATTTTATAAATAAGACCTAGGACGCTCGAGCTTGGCTCCGCGTCAGGCCTCTGATCGAATCCGCATTCTCAGAGATGATATTTTATAATAACACCTAGGACGCTGGAGCTTGGCTCCGCGTCAGGCCTCTGATCGAATCCGCATTCTCAGAGATGATATTTTATAATAAGACCTAGGACGCTGGAGCTTGGGTCCGCGTCAGGCCTCTGATCGAATCCGCATTCTCAGAGATGATATTTTATAATAAGACCTAGGACGCTGGATCTTGGCTCCGCGTCAGGACTCTAATCGAATCTGCATTCTCAGAGATGATATTTTATAAATAAGACCTAGGACGCTGGAGCTTGGCTCTGAGTCAGGCCTCTGATCGAATCCGCGTTCTAAGAGATGATATTTTATAATAAGACCTAGGACGCTGGAGCTTGGCTCCGCGTCAGGCCTCTGATCGAATCTGCATTCTCAGAGATGATATTTTATAAATAAGACCTAGGATGCTGGAGCTTGGCTCCGCGTCAGGCCTCTGATTGAATCCGCATTCTCAGAGATGATATTTTATAATAAGACCTAGGATGCTGGAGCTTGGCTCCGCGTCAGGCCTCTGATCGAATCCGCATTCTCACAGATGATATTTTATAAATACGACCTAGGACGCTAGAGCTTGGCTCCGCGTCAGGCCTTTGATCGAATCCGCATTCTCAGAGATGATATTTTATAATAAGACCTACGACGCTGGAGCTTGGCTCCGCGTCAGGCCTCTGATCGAATCCGCATTCTCAGAGATGATATTTTATAAATAAGACCTAGGATGCTGGAGCTTGGCTCCGCGTCAGGCCTCTGATCGAATCCGCATTCTCAGAGATGATATTTTATAATAAGACCTAGGATGCTGGAGCTTGGCTCCGCGTCAGGCCTCTGATCGAATCCGCATTCTCAGAGATGATATTTTATAAATACGACCTAGGACGCTAGAGCTTGGCTCCGCGTCAGGCCTTTGATCGAATCCGCATTCTCAGAGATGATATTTTATAATAAGACCTACGACGCTGGAGCTTGGCTCCGCGTCAGGCCTCTGATCGAATCTGCATTCTCAGAGATGATATTTTATAAATAAGACCTAGGACGCTCGAGCTTGGCTCCGCGCCAGGCCACTGATCGAATCCGCATTCTCAGAGATGATATTTTATAAATACGACCTAGGACGCTAGAGCTTGGCTCCGCGTCAGGCCTTTGATCGAATCCGTATTCTCAGAGATGATATTTTATAATAAGACCTACGAAGCTGGAGCTTGGCTCCGCGTCAGGCCTCTGATCGAATCTGCATTCTCAGAGATGATATTTTATAAATAAGACCTAGGACGCTCGAGCTTGGCTCCGCGTCAGGCCTCTGATCGAATCCGCATTCTCAGAGATGATATTTTATAATAACACCTAGGACGCTGGAGCTTGGCTCCGCGTCAGGCCTCTGATCGAATCCGCATTCTCAGAGATGATATTTTATAATAAGACCTAGGACGCTGGAGCTTGGGTCCGCGTCAGGCCTCTGATCGAATCCGCATTCTCAGAGATGATATTTTATAATAAGACCTAGGACGCTGGATCTTGGCTCCGCGTCAGGACTCTAATCGAATCTGCATTCTCAGAGATGATATTTTATAAATAAGACCTAGGACGCTGGAGCTTGGCTCTGAGTCAGGCCTCTGATCGAATCCGCGTTCTAAGAGATGATATTTTATAATAAGACCTAGGACGCTGGAGCTTGGCTCCGCGTCAGGCCTCTGATCGAATCTGCATTCTCAGAGATGATATTTTATAAATAAGACCTAGGATGCTGGAGCTTGGCTCCGCGTCAGGCCTCTGATCGAATCCGCATTCTCAGAGATGATATTTTATAATAAGACCTAGGATGCTGGAGCTTGGCTCCGCGTCAGGCCTCTGATCGAATCCGCATTCTCACAGATGATATTTTATAAATACGACCTAGGACGCTAGAGCTTGGCTCCGCGTCAGGCCTTTGATCGAATCCGCATTCTCAGAGATGATATTTTATAATAAGACCTACGACGCTGGAGCTTGGCTCCGCGTCAGGCCTCTGATCGAATCCGCATTCTCAGAGATGATATTTTATAAATAAGACCTAGGATGCTGGAGCTTGGCTCCGCGTCAGGCCTCTGATCGAATCCGCATTCTCAGAGATGATATTTTATAATAAGACCTAGGATGCTGGAGCTTGGCTCCGCGTCAGGCCTCTGATCGAATCCGCATTCTCAGAGATGATATTTTATAAATACGACCTAGGACGCTAGAGCTTGGCTCCGCGTCAGGCCTTTGATCGAATCCGCATTCTCAGAGATGATATTTTATAATAAGACCTACGACGCTGGAGCTTGGCTCCGCGTCAGGCCTCTGATCGAATCTGCATTCTCAGAGATGATATTTTATAAATAAGACCTAGGACGCTCGAGCTTGGCTCCGCGTCAGGCCTCTGATCGAATCCGCATTCTCAGAGATGATATTTTATAAAAAGACCTAGGACGCTGGAGCTTGGCTCCGCGTCAGGCCTCTGATCGAACCCGCATTCTCAGAGATGATATTTTATAATAAGACCTAGGACGCAGGAGCTTGGCTCCGCGTCAGGCCTCTGATCGAATCCGCATTCTCAGAGATGATATTTTATAAATACGACCTAGGACGCTAGAGCTTGGCTCCGCGTCAGGCCTTTGATCGAATTCGCATTCTCAGAGATGATATTTTATAATAAGACCTACGACGCTGGAGCTTGGCTCCGCGTCAGGCCTCTGATCGAATCTGAATTCTCAGAGATGATATTTTATAAATAACACCTAGGACGCTCGAGCTTGGCCTTGCGTCAGGCCTCTGATCGAATCCGCATTCTCAGAGATGATATTTTATAATAAGACCTAGGACGCTGAAGCTTGGCTCCGCGTCAGGCCTCTGATCGAATCCGCATTCTCAGAGATGATATTTTATAATAAGACCTAGGACGCTGGAGCTTGGCTCCGCATCAGGCCTCTGATCGAATCTGCATTCTCAGAGATGATATTTTATAAATAAGACCTAGGACGCTCGAGCTTGGCTCCGCGTCAGGCCACTGATCGAATCCGCATTCTCAGAGATGATATTTTATAAATACGACCTAGGACGCTAGAGCTTGGCTCCGCGTCAGGCCTTTGATCGAATCCGTATTCTCAGAGATGATATTTTATAATAAGACCTACGAAGCTGGAGCTTGGCTCCGCGTCAGGCCTCTGATCGAATCTGCATTCTCAGAGATGATATTTTATAAATAAGACCTAGGACGCTCGAGCTTGGCTCCGCGTCAGGCCTCTGATCGAATCCGCATTCTCAGAGATGATATTTTATAATAACACCTAGGACGCTGGAGCTTGGCTCCGCGTCAGGCCTCTGATCGAATCCGCATTCTCAGAGATGATATTTTATAATAAGACCTAGGACGCTGGAGCTTGGGTCCGCGTCAGGCCTCTGATCGAATCCGCATTCTCAGAGATGATATTTTATAATAAGACCTAGGACGCTGGATCTTGGCTCCGCGTCAGGACTCTAATCGAATCTGCATTCTCAGAGATGATATTTTATAAATAAGACCTAGGACGCTGGAGCTTGGCTCTGAGTCAGGCCTCTGATCGAATCCGCGTTCTAAGAGATGATATTTTATAATAAGACCTAGGACGCTGGAGCTTGGCTCCGCGTCAGGCCTCTGATCGAATCTGCATTCTCAGAGATGATATTTTATAAATAAGACCTAGGATGCTGGAGCTTGGCTCCGCGTCAGGCCTCTGATCGAATCCGCATTCTCAGAGATGATATTTTATAATAAGACCTAGGATGCTTGAGCTTGGCTCCGCGTCAGGCCTCTGATCGAATCCGCATTCTCACAGATGATATTTTATAAATACGACCTAGGACGCTAGAGCTTGGCTCCGCGTCAGGCCTTTGATCGAATCCGCATTCTCAGAGATGATATTTTATAATAAGACCTACGACGCTGGAGCTTGGCTCCGCGTCAGGCCTCTGATCGAATCCGCATTCTCAGAGATGATATTTTATAAATAAGACCTAGGATGCTGGAGCTTGGCTCCGCGTCAGGCCTCTGATCGAATCCGCATTCTCAGAGATGATATTTTATAATAAGACCTAGGATGCTGGAGCTTGGCTCCGCGTCAGGCCTCTGATCGAATCCGCATTCTCAGAGATGATATTTTATAAATACGACCTAGGACGCTAGAGCTTGGCTCCGCGTCAGGCCTTTGATCGAATCCGCATTCTCAGAGATGATATTTTATAATAAGACCTACGACGCTGGAGCTTGGCTCCGCGTCAGGCCTCTGATCGAATCTGCATTCTCAGAGATGATATTTTATAAATAAGACCTAGGACGCTCGAGCTTGGCTCCGCGCCAGGCCACTGATCGAATCCGCATTCTCAGAGATGATATTTTATAAATACGACCTAGGACGCTAGAGCTTGGCTCCGCGTCAGGCCTTTGATCGAATCCGTATTCTCAGAGATGATATTTTATAATAAGACCTACGAAGCTGGAGCTTGGCTCCGCGTCAGGCCTCTGATCGAATCTGCATTCTCAGAGATGATATTTTATAAATAAGACCTAGGACGCTCGAGCTTGGCTCCGCGTCAGGCCTCTGATCGAATCCGCATTCTCAGAGATGATATTTTATAATAACACCTAGGACGCTGGAGCTTGGCTCCGCGTCAGGCCTCTGATCGAATCCGCATTCTCAGAGATGATATTTTATAATAAGACCTAGGACGCTGGAGCTTGGGTCCGCGTCAGGCCTCTGATCGAATCCGCATTCTCAGAGATGATATTTTATAATAAGACCTAGGACGCTGGATCTTGGCTCCGCGTCAGGACTCTAATCGAATCTGCATTCTCAGAGATGATATTTTATAAATAAGACCTAGGACGCTGGAGCTTGGCTCTGAGTCAGGCCTCTGATCGAATCCGCGTTCTAAGAGATGATATTTTATAATAAGACCTAGGACGCTGGAGCTTGGCTCCGCGTCAGGCCTCTGATCGAATCTGCATTCTCAGAGATGATATTTTATAAATAAGACCTAGGATGCTGGAGCTTGGCTCCGCGTCAGGCCTCTGATCGAATCCGCATTCTCAGAGATGATATTTTATAATAAGACCTAGGATGCTGGAGCTTGGCTCCGCGTCAGGCCTCTGATCGAATCCGCATTCTCACAGATGATATTTTATAAATACGACCTAGGACGCTAGAGCTTGGCTCCGCGTCAGGCCTTTGATCGAATCCGCATTCTCAGAGATGATATTTTATAATAAGACCTACGACGCTGGAGCTTGGCTCCGCGTCAGGCCTCTGATCGAATCCGCATTCTCAGAGATGATATTTTATAAATAAGACCTAGGATGCTGGAGCTTGGCTCCGCGTCAGGCCTCTGATCGAATCCGCATTCTCAGAGATGATATTTTATAATAAGACCTAGGATGCTGGAGCTTGGCTCCGCGTCAGGCCTCTGATCGAATCCGCATTCTCAGAGATGATATTTTATAAATACGACCTAGGACGCTAGAGCTTGGCTCCGCGTCAGGCCTTTGATCGAATCCGCATTCTCAGAGATGATATTTTATAATAAGACCTACGACGCTGGAGCTTGGCTCCGCGTCAGGCCTCTGATCGAATCTGCATTCTCAGAGATGATATTTTATAAATAAGACCTAGGACGCTCGAGCTTGGCTCCGTGTCAGGCCTCTGATCGAATCCGCATTCTCAGAGATGATATTTTATAAAAAGACCTAGGACGCTGGAGCTTGGCTCCGCGTCAGGCCTCTGATCGAACCCGCATTCTCAGAGATGATATTTTATAATAAGACCTAGGACGCAGGAGCTTGGCTGCGCGTCAGGCCTCTGATCGAATCCGCAATCTCAGAGATGATATTTTATAAATACGACCTATGACGCTAGAGCTTGGCTCCGCGTCAGGCCTTTGATCGAATTCGCATTCTCAGAGATGATATTTTATAATAAGACCTACGACGCTGGAGCTTGGCTCCGCGTCAGGCCTCTGATCGAATCTGAATTCTCAGAGATGATATTTTATAAATAAGACCTAGGACGCTCGAGCTTGGCTCCGCGTCAGGCCTCTGATCGAATCCGCATTCTCAGAGATGATATTTTATAATAAGACCTAGGACGCTGAAGCTTGGCTCCGCGTCAGGCCTCTGATCGAATCCGCATTCTCAGAGATGATATTTTATAATAAGACCTAGGACGCTGGAGCTTGGCTCCGCATCAGGCCTCTGATCGAATCTGCATTCTCAGAGATGATATTTTATAAATAAGACCCAGGACGCTCGAGCTTGGCTCCGCGTCAGGCCACTGATCGAATCCGCATTCTCAGAGATGATATTTTATAAATACGACCTAGGACGCTAGAGCTTGGCTCCGCGTCAGGCCTTTGATCGAATCCGCATTCTCAGAGATGATATTTTATAATAAGACCTACGACGCTGGAGCTTGGCTCCGCGTCAGGCCTCTGATCGAATCTGCATTCTCAGAGATGATATTTTATAAATAAGACCTAGGACGCTCGAGCTTGGCTCCGCGTCAGGCCACTGATCGAATCCGCATTCTCAGAGATGATATTTTATAAATACGACCTAGGACGCTAGAGCTTGGCTCCGCGTCAGGCCTTTGATCGAATCCGTATTCTCAGAGATGATATTTTATAATAAGACCTACGAAGCTGGAGCTTGGCTCCGCGTCAGGCCTCTGATCGAATCTGCATTCTCAGAGATGATATTTTATAAATAAGACCTAGGACGCTCGAGCTTGGCTCCGCGTCAGGCCTCTGATCGAATCCGCATTCTCAGAGATGATATTTTATAATAACACCTAGGACGCTGGAGCTTGGCTCCGCGTCAGGCCTCTGATCGAATCCGCATTCTCAGAGATGATATTTTATAATAAGACCTACGACGCTGGAGCTTGGCTCCGCGTCAGGCCTCTGATCGAATCCGCATTCTCAGAGATGATATTTTATAAATAAGACCTAGGATGCTGGAGCTTGGCTCCGCGTCAGGCCTCTGATCGAATCCGCATTCTCAGAGATGATATTTTATAATAAGACCTAGGATGCTGGAGCTTGGCTCCGCGTCAGGCCTCTGATCGAATCCGCATTCTCAGAGATGATATTTTATAAATACGACCTAGGACGCTAGAGCTTGGCTCCGCGTCAGGCCTTTGATCGAATCCGCATTCTCAGAGATGATATTTTATAATAAGACCTACGACGCTGGAGCTTGGCTCCGCGTCAGGCCTCTGATCGAATCTGCATTCTCAGAGATGATATTTTATAAATAAGACCTAGGACGCTCGAGCTTGGCTCCGTGTCAGGCCTCTGATCGAATCCGCATTCTCAGAGATGATATTTTATAAAAAGACCTAGGACGCTGGAGCTTGGCTCCGCGTCAGGCCTCTGATCGAACCCGCATTCTCAGAGATGATATTTTATAATAAGACCTAGGACGCAGGAGCTTGGCTGCGCGTCAGGCCTCTGATCGAATCCGCATTCTCAGAGATGATATTTTATAAATACGACCTATGACGCTAGAGCTTGGCTCCGCGTCAGGCCTTTGATCGAATTCGCATTCTCAGAGATGATATTTTATAATAAGACCTACGACGCTGGAGCTTGGCTCCGCGTCAGGCCTCTGATCGAATCTGAATTCTCAGAGATGATATTTTATAAATAAGACCTAGGACGCTCGAGCTTGGCTCCGCGTCAGGCCTCTGATCGAATCCGCATTCTCAGAGATGATATTTTATAATAAGACCTAGGACGCTGAAGCTTGGCTCCGCGTCAGGCCTCTGATCGAATCCGCATTCTCAGAGATGATATTTTATAATAAGACCTAGGACGCTGGAGCTTGGCTCCGCATCAGGCCTCTGATCGAATCTGCATTCTCAGAGATGATATTTTATAAATAAGACCTAGGACGCTCGAGCTTGGCTCCGCGTCAGGCCACTGATCGAATCCGCATTCTCAGAGATGATATTTTATAAATACGACCTAGGACGCTAGAGCTTGGCTCCGCGTCAGGCCTTTGATCGAATCCGTATTCTCAGAGATGATATTTTATAATAAGACCTACGAAGCTGGAGCTTGGCTCCGCGTCAGGCCTCTGATCGAATCTGCATTCTCAGAGATGATATTTTATAAATAAGACCTAGGACGCTCGAGCTTGGCTCCGCGTCAGGCCTCTGATCGAATCTGCATTCTCAGAGATGATATTTTATAAATAAGACCTAGGACGCTCGAGCTTGGCTCCGCGTCAGGCCTCTGATCGAATCCGCATTCTCAGAGATGATATTTTATAATAACACCTAGGACGCTGGAGCTTGGCTCCGCGTCAGGCCTCTGATCGAATCCGCATTCTCAGAGATGATATTTTATAATAAGACCTAGGACGCTGGAGCTTGGGTCCGCGTCAGGCCTCTGATCGAATCCGCATTCTCAGAGATGATATTTTATAATAAGACCTAGGACGCTGGATCTTGGCTCCGCGTCAGGACTCTAATCGAATCTGCATTCTCAGAGATGATATTTTATAAATAAGACCTAGGACGCTGGAGCTTGGCTCTGAGTCAGGCCTCTGATCGAATCCGCGTTCTAAGAGATGATATTTTATAATAAGACCTAGGACGCTGGAGCTTGGCTCCGCGTCAGGCCTCTGATCGAATCTGCATTCTCAGAGATGATATTTTATAAATAAGACCTAGGATGCTGGAGCTTGGCTCCGCGTCAGGCCTCTGATCGAATCCGCATTCTCAGAGATGATATTTTATAATAAGACCTAGGATGCTGGAGCTTGGCTCCGCGTCAGGCCTCTGATCGAATCCGCATTCTCACAGATGATATTTTATAAATACGACCTAGGACGCTAGAGCTTGGCTCCGCGTCAGGCCTTTGATCGAATCCGCATTCTCAGAGATGATATTTTATAATAAGACCTACGACGCTGGAGCTTGGCTCCGCGTCAGGCCTCTGATCGAATCTGCATTCTCAGAGATGATATTTTATAAATAAGACCTAGGACGTTCGAGCCTGGCCCCGCGTCAGGCCTCTGATCGAATCCGCATTCTCAGAGATGATATTTTATAATACGACCTAGGACGCTAGAGCTTGGCTCCGCGTCAGGCCTTTGATCGAATCCGCATTCTCAGAGATGATATTTTATAATAAGACCTACGACGCTGGAGCTTGGCTCCGCGTCAGGCCTCTGATCGAATCTGCATTCTCAGAGATGATATTATATAAATAAGACCTAGGACGTTCGAGCTTGGCCCCGCGTCAGGCCTCTGATCGAATCCGCATTCTCAGAGATGATATTTTATAAATACGACCTAGGACGCTAGAGCTTGGCTCCGCGTCAGGCCTTTGATCGAATCCGCATTCTCAGAGATGATATTTTATAATAAGACCTACGACGCTGGAGCTTGGCTCCGCGTCAGGCCTCTGATCGAATCTGCATTCTCAGAGATGATATTTTATAAATAAGACCTAGGACGCAGGAGCTTGGCTCCGCGTCAGGCCTCTGATCGAATCCGCATTCTCAGAGATGATATTTTATAAATACGACCTAGGACGCTAGAGCTTGGCTCCGCGTCAGGCCTTTGATCGAATTCGCATTCTCAGAGATGATATTTTATAATAAGACCTACGACGCTGGAGCTTGGCTCCGCGTCAGGCCTCTGATCGAATCTGAATTCTCAGAGATGATATTTTATAAATAAGACCTAGGACGCTCGAGCTTGGCTCCGCGTCAGGCCTCTGATCGAATCCGCATTCTCAGAGATGATATTTTATAATAAGACCTAGGACGCTGAAGCTTGGCTCCGCGTCAGGCCTCTGATCGAATCCGCATTCTCAGAGATGATATTTTATAATAAGACCTAGGACGCTGGAGCTTGGCTCCGCATCAGGCCTCTGATCGAATCTGCATTCTCAGAGATGATATTTTATAAATAAGACCTAGGACGCTCGAGCTTGGCTCCGCGTCAGGCCAATGATCGAATCCGCATTCTCAGAGATGATATTTTATAAATACGACCTAGGACGCTAGAGCTTGGCTCCGCGTCAGGCCTTTGATCGAATCCGTATTCTTAGAGATGATATTTTATAATAAGACCTACGAAGCTGGAGCTTGGCTCCGCGTCAGGCCTCTGATCGAATCTGCATTCTCAGAGATGATATTTTATAAATAAGACCTAGGACGCTCGAGCTTGGCTCCGCGTCAGGCCTCTGATCGAATCTGCATTCTCAGAGATGATATTTTATAAATAAGACCTAGGACGCTCGAGCTTGGCTCCGCGTCAGGCCTCTGATCGAATCCGCATTCTCAGAGATGATATTTTATAATAAGACCTAGGACGCTGGAGCTTGGCTCCGCGTCAGGCCTCTGATCGAATCCGCATTCTCAGAGATGATATTTTATAATAAGACCTAGGACGCTGGAGCTTGGGTCCGCGTCAGGCCTCTGATCGAATCCGCATTCTCAGAGATGATATTTTATAATAAGACCTAGGACGCTGGATCTTGGCTCCGCGTCAGGACTCTAATCGAATCTGCATTCTCAGAGATGATATTTTATAAATAAGACCTAGGACGCTGGAGCTTGGCTCTGAGTCAGGCCTCTGATCGAATCCGCGTTCTAAGAGATGATATTTTATAATAAGACCTAGGACGCTGGAGCTTGGCTCCGCGTCAGGCCTCTGATCGAATCTGCATTCTCAGAGATGATATTTTATAAATAAGACCTAGGATGCTGGAGCTTGGCTCCGCGTCAGGCCTCTGATCGAATCCGCATTCTCAGAGATGATATTTTATAATAAGACCTAGGATGCTGGAGCTTGGCTCCGCGTCAGGCCTCTGATCGAATCCGCATTCTCACAGATGATATTTTATAAATACGACCTAGGACGCTAGAGCTTGGCTCCGCGTCAGGCCTTTGATCGAATCCGCATTCTCAGAGATGATATTTTATAATAAGACCTACGACGCTGGAGCTTGGCTCCGCGTCAGGCCTCTGATCGAATCTGCATTCTCAGAGATGATATTTTATAAATAAGACCTAGGACGTTCGAGCTTGGCCCCGCGTCAGGCCTCTGATCGAATCCGCATTCTCAGAGATGATATTTTATAATACGACCTAGGACGCTAGAGCTTGGCTCCGCGTCAGGCCTTTGATCGAATCCGCATTCTCAGAGATGATATTTTATAATAAGACCTACGACGCTGGAGCTTGGCTCCGCGTCAGGCCTCTGATCGAATCTGCATTCTCAGAGATGATATTATATAAATAAGACCTAGGACGTTCGAGCTTGGCCCCGCGTCAGGCCTCTGATCGAATCCGCATTCTCAGAGATGATATTTTATAAATAAGACCTAGGACGCTGGAGCTTGGCTCTGAGTCAGGCCTCTGATCGAATCCGCGTTCTAAGAGATGATATTTTATAATAAGACCTAGGACGCTGGAGCTTGGCTCCGCGTCAGGCCTCTGATCGAATCTGCATTCTCAGAGATGATATTTTATAAATAAGACCTAGGATGCTGGAACTTGGCTCCGCGTCAGGCCTCTGATCGAATCCGCATTCTCAGAGATGATATTTTATAATAAGACCTAGGATGCTGGAGCTTGGCTCCGCGTCAGGCCTCTGATCGAATCCGCATTCTCAAAGATGATATTTTATAAATACGACCTAGGACGCTAGAGCTTGGCTCCGCGTCAGGCCTTTGATCGAATCCGCATTCTCAGAGATGATATTTTATAATAAGACCTACGACGCTGGAGCTTGGCTCCGCGTCAGGCCTTTGATCGAATCCGCATTCTCAGAGATGATATTTTATAATAAGACCTAGGACGCTGGAGCTTGGGTCCGCGTCAGGCCTCTGATCGAATCCGCATTCTCAGAGATGATATTTTATAATAAGACCTAGGACGCTGGATCTTGGCTCCGCGTCAGGACTCTAATCGAATCTGCATTCTCAGAGATGATATTTTATAAATAAGACCTAGGACGCTGGAGCTTGGCTCTGAGTCAGGCCTCTGATCGAATCCGCGTTCTAAGAGATGATATTTTATAATAAGACCTAGGACGCTGGAGCTTGGCTCCGCGTCAGGCCTCTGATCGAATCTGCATTCTCAGAGATGATATTTTATAAATAAGACCTAGGATGCTGGAGCTTGGCTCCGCGTCAGGCCTCTGATCGAATCCGCATTCTCAGAGATGATATTTTATAATAAGACCTAGGATGCTGGAGCTTGGCTCCGCGTCAGGCCTTTGATCGAATCCGCATTCTCAAAGATGATATTTTATAAATACGACCTAGGACGCTAGAGCTTGGCTCCGCGTCAGGCCTTTGATCGAATCCGCATTCTCAGAGATGATATTTTATAATAAGACCTACGACGCTGGAGCTTGGCTCCGCGTCAGGCCTCTGATCGAATCTGCATTCTCAGAGATGATATTTTATAAATAAGACCTAGGACGTTCGAGCTTGGCCCCGCGTCAGGCCTCTGATCGAATCCGCATTCTCAGAGATGATATTTTATAAATAAGACCTAGGACGCTGGAGCTTGGCTCTGAGTCAGGCCTCTGATCGAATCCGCGTTCTAAGAGATGATATTTTATAATAAGACCTAGGACGCTGGAGCTTGGCTCCGCGTCAGGCCTCTGATCGAATCTGCATTCTCAGAGATGATATTTTATAAATAAGACCTAGGATGCTGGAGCTTGGCTCCGCGTCAGGCCTCTGATCGAATCCGCGTTCTAAGAGATGATATTTTATAATAAGACCTAGGACGCTGGAGCTTGGCTCCGCGTCAGGCCTCTGATCGAATCTGCATTCTCAGAGATGATATTTTATAAATAAGACCTAGGATGCTGGAGCTTGGCTCCGCGTCAGGCCTCTGATCGAATCCGCATTCTCAGAGATGATATTTTATAATAAGACCTAGGATGCTGGAGCTTGGCTCCGCGTCAGGCCTTTGATCGAATCCGCATTCTCAAAGATGATATTTTATAAATACGACCTAGGACGCTAGAGCTTGGCTCCGCGTCAGGCCTTTGATCGAATCCGCATTCTCAAAGATGATATTTTATAAATACGACCTAGGACGCTAGAGCTTGGCTCCGCGTCAGGCCTTTGATCGAATCCGCATTCTCAGAGATGATATTTTATAATAAGACCTACGACGCTGGAGCTTGGCTCCGCGTCAGGCCTCTGATCAAATCTGCATTCTCAGAGATGATATAATATAAATAAGACCTAGGACGTTCGAGCTTGGCCCCGCGTCAGGCCTCTGATCGAATCCGCATTCTCAGAGATGATATTTTATAAATAAGACCTAGGACGCTGGAGCTTGGCTCTGAGTCAGGCCTCTGATCGAATCCGCGTTCTAAGAGATGATATTTTATAATAAGACCTAGGACGCTGGAGCTTGGCTCCGCGTCAGGCCTCTGATCGAATCTGCATTCTCAGAGATGATATTTTATAAATAAGACCTAGGATGCTGGAGCTTGGCTCCGCGTCAGGCCTCTGATCGAATCCGCATTCTCAGAGATGATATTTTATAATAAGACCTAGGATGCTGGAGCTTGGCTCCGCGTCAGGCCTCTGATCGAATCCGCATTCTCAAAGATGATATTTTATAAATACGACCTAGGACGCTAGAGCTTGGCTCCGCGTCAGGCCTTTGATCGAATCCGCATTCTCAGAGACGATATTTTATAATAAGACCTACGACGCTGGAGCTTGGCTCCGCGTCAAGCCTCTGATCGAATCTGCATTCTCAGAGATGATATTTTATAAATAAGACCTAGGACGCTCGAGCTTGGCTCCGCGTCAGGCCTCTGATCGAATCCGCATTCTCAGAGATGATATTTTATAATAAGACCTAGGACGCTGGAGCTTGGCTCCGCGTCAGGCCTCTGATCGAATCCGCATTCTCAGAGATGATATTTTATAATAAGACCTAGGACGCTGGAGCTTGGCTCCGCGTCAGGCCTCTAATCGAATCTGCATTCTCAGAGATGATATTTTATAAATAAGACCTAGGACGCTGGAGCTTGGCTCTGAGTCAGGCCTTTGATCGAATCCGCGTTCTAAGAGATGATATTTTATAATAAGACCTAGGACGCTGGAGCTTGGCTCCGCGTCAGGCCTCTGATCGAATCTGCATTCTCAGAGATGATATTTTATAAATAAGACCTAGGATGCTGGAGCTTGGCTCCGCGTCAGGCCTCTAATCGAATCCGCATTCTCAGAGATGATATTTTATAATAAGACCTAGGATGCTGGAGCTTGGCTCCGCGTCAGGCCTCTAATTAAATCCGCATTCTCAGAGATGATATTTTATAATAAGACCTAGGACGCTAGAGCTTTGCTCCACGTCAGGCCTCTGATCGAATCCGCATTCTCAGAGATGATATTTTATAATAAGACCTAGGACTCTGGAGCTTGGCTCCGCGTCAGGCCTCTGATCGAATCCGCATTCTCAGAGATGATATTTTATAATAAGACCTAGGACGCTGGAGCATGGCTCCGCGTCAGGCCTCTGATCGAATCTGCATTCTCAGAGATGATATTTTATAAATAAGACCTAGGACGATCGAGCTTGGCTCCGCGTCAGGCATCTGATCGAATCCGCATTCTCAGAGATGATATTTTATAAAAAGACCTAGGACGCTGGAGCTTGGCTCTGCGTCAGGCCTCTGATCGAACCCGCATTCTCAGAGATGATATTTTATAATAAGACCTAGGACGCAGGAGCTTGGCTCCGCATCAGGCCTATGATCGAATCTGCATTCTCAGAGATGATATTTTATAAATAAGACCTAGGATGCTGGAGCTTGGCTCCGCGTCAGGCATCTGATCGAATCCGCATTCTAAGAGATGATATTTTATAAAAAGACCTAGGACGCTGGAGCTTGGCTCTGCGTCAGGCCTCTGATCGAACCCGCATTCTCAGAGATGATATTTTATAATAAGACCTAGGACGCTAGAGCTTTGGTCCGCGTCAGGCCTTTGATCGAATCCGCATTCTCAGAGATGATATTTTATAATAAGACCTACGACGCTGGAGCTTGGCTCCGCGTCAGGCCTCTGATCAAATCTGCATTCTCAGAGATGATATAATATAAATAAGACCTAGGACGTTCGAGCTTGGCCCCGCGTCAGGCCTCTGATCGAATCCGCATTCTCAGAGATGATATTTTATAAATAAGACCTAGGACGCTGGAGCTTGGCTCTGAGTCAGGCCTCTGATCGAATCCGCGTTCTAAGAGATGATATTTTATAATAAGACCTAGGACGCTGGAGCTTGGCTCCGCGTCAGGCCTCTGATCGAATCTGCATTCTCAGAGATGATATTTTATAAATAAGACCTAGGATGCTGGAGCTTGGCTCCGCGTCATGCCTCAGATCGAATCCGCATTCTCAGAGATGATATTTTATAATAAGACCTAGGATGCTGGAGCTTGGCTCCGCGTCAGGCCTCTGATCGAATCCGCATTCTCAAAGATGATATTTTATAAATACGACCTAGGACGCTAGAGCTTGGCTCCGCGTCAGGCCTTTGATCGAATCCGCATTCTCAGAGATGATATTTTATAATAAGACCTACGACGCTGGAGCTTGGCTCCGCGTCAAGCCTCTGATCGAATCTGCATTCTCAGAGATGATATTTTATAAATAAGACCTAGGACGCTCGAGCTTGGATCCGCGTCAGGCCTCTGATCGAATCCGCATTCTCAGAGCTGATATTTTATAATAAGACCTAGTACGCTGGAGCTTGGCTCCGCGTCAGGCCTCTGATCGAATCCGCATTCTCAGAGATGATATTTTATAATAAGACCTAGGACGCTGGAGCTTGGCTCCGCGTCAGGCCTCTGATCGAATCTGCATTCTCAGAGATGATATTTTATAAATAAGACCTAGGACGCTCGAGCTTGGCTCCGCGTCAGGCCTCTGATCGAATCCGCATTCTCAGAGATGATATTTTATAAAAAGACCTAGGACGCTGGAGCTTGGCTCCGCGTCAGGCCTCTGATCGAACCCGCATTCTCAGAGATGATATTTTATAATAAGACCTAGGACGCTGGAGCTTGGGTCCGCGTCAGGCCTCTAATCGAATCCGCATTCTCAGAGATGATATTTTATAATAAGACCTAGGACGCTGGATCTTGGCACCGCGTCAGGCCTCTAATCGAATCTGCATTCTCAGAGATGATATTTTATAAATAAGACCTAGGACGCTGGAGCTTGGCTCTGAGTCAGGCCTTTGATCGAATCCGCGTTCTAAGAGATGATATTTTATAATAAGACCTAGGACGCTGGAGCTTGGCTCCGCGTCAGGCCTCTGATCGAATCTGCATTCTCAGAGATGATATTTTATAAATAAGACCTAGGATGCTGGAGCTTGGCTCCGCGTCAGGCCTCTGATCGAATCCGCATTCTCAGAGATGATATTTTATAATAAGACCTAGGATGCTGGAGCTTGGCTCCGCGTCAGGCCTCTGATTAAATCCGCATTCTCAGAGATGATATTTTATAATAAGACCTAGGACGCTAGAGCTTTGCTCCACGTCAGGCCTCTGATCGAATCCGCATTCTCAGAGATGATATTTTATAATAAGACCTAGGACGCTGGAGCTTGGCTCCGCGTCAGGCCTCTGATCGAATCCGCATTCTCAGAGATGATATTTTATAATAAGACCTAGGACGCTGGAGCATGGCTCCGCGTCAGGCCTCTGATCGAATCTGCATTCTCAGAGATGATATTTTATAAATAAGACCTAGGACGATCGAGCTTGGCTCCGCGTCAGGCATCTGATCGAATCCGCATTCTCAGAGATGATATTTTATAAAAAGACCTAGGACGCTGGAGCTTGGCTCTGCGTCAGGCCTCTGATCGAACCCGCATTCTCAGAGATGATATTTTATAATAAGACCTAGGACGCAGGAGCTTGGCTCCGCATCAGGCCTATGATCGAATCTGCATTCTCAGAGATGATATTTTATAAATAAGACCTAGGATGCTGGAGCTTGGCTCCGCGTCAGGCATCTGATCGAATCCGCATTCTCAGAGATGATATTTTATAAAAAGACCTAGGACGCTGGAGCTTGGCTCTGCGTCAGGCCTCTGATCGAACCCGCATTCTCAGAGATGATATTTTATAATAAGACCTAGGACGCTGGAGCTTGACTCCGCATCAGGCCTCTGATCGAATCCGCATTCTCAGAGATGATATTTTATAAATAAGACCTAGGACGGTGGAGCTTGGCTCCGCGTCAGGCCTCTGATCGAATCCGCATTCTCAGAGATGATATTTTATCATAAGACCTAGGACGCTGGAGCTTGGCTCCGCGTCAGGCCTCTGATCGAATCCGCATTCTCAGAGATGATATTTTATAAATAAGACCTAGGACGCTCGAGCTTGACTCCGCGTCAAGCCTCTGATCGAATCCGCATTCTCAGAGATGATATTTTATAATAAGACCTAGGACGCTGGAGCTTGGCTCCGCGTCAGGCCTCTGATCGAATCCGCATTCTCAGAGATGATATTTTATAATAAGACCTAGGACGCTAGAGCTTGGCTCCGCGTCAGGCCTCTGATCGAATCCGCATTCTCAGAGATGATATTTTATGATAAGACCTAGGACGTTGGAGCTTGGCTCCGCGTCAGGCCTCTAATCGAATCTGCATTCTCAGAGATGATATTTTATAAATAAGACCTAGGACGCTGGAGCTTGGCTCTGAGTCAGGCCTCTCATCGAATCCGCATTCTAAGAGATGATATTTTATAATAAGACCTAGGATGCTGGAGCTTGGCTCCGCGTCAGGCCTCTGATCGAATCTGCATTCTCAGAGATGATATTTTATAATAAGACCTAGGATGCTGGAGCTTGGCTCCGCGTCAGGCCTCTGATCAAATCCGCATTCTCAGAGATGATATTTTATAATAAGACCTAGGACGCTGGAGCTTGGCTCCGCGTCAGGCCTCTGATCGAATCTGCATTCTCAGAGATGATATTTTATAAATAAGACCTAGGACGCTCGAGCTTGACTCTGCGTCAGGCCTCTGATCGAATCCGCATTCTCAGAGATGATATTTTATAATAAGACCTAGGACGCTGGAGCTTGGCTCCGCGTCAGGCCTCTGATCGAATCCGCATTCTCAGAGATGATATTTTATAATAAGACCTAGGACGCTCGAGCTTGGCTTCGCGTCAGGCCTCTGATCGAATCCGCATTCTCAGAGATGATATTTTATAATAAGACCTAGGACTCTGGAGCTTGGCTCCGCGTCATGCCTCTAATCGAATTCGCATTCTCAGAGATGATATGTTATAATAAGACCTACGACGCTCGAGCTTGGCTCCGCGTCAGGCCTCTGATCGAATCCGTATTCTCAGAGATGATATTTTATAAATACGACCTAGGACGCTGGAGCTTGGCTCCGCGTCAGGCCTCTGATCGAATTCGCATTCTCAGAGATGATATGTTATAATAAGACCTAGGACGCTGGAGCTTGGCTCCGCGTCAGGCCTCTGATCGAATCTGCATTCTCAGAGATGATATTTTATAAATAAGACCTAGGACGCTGGAGCTTGGCTCTGAGTCAGGCCTCTCATCGAATCCGCATTCTAAGAGATGATATTTTATAATAAGACCTAGGATGCTGGAGCTTGGCTCCGCGTCAGGCCTCTGATCGAATCTGCATTCTCAGAGATGATATTTTATAATAAGACCTAGGATGCTGGAGCTTGGCTCCGCGTCAGGCCTCTGATCAAATCCGCATTCTCAGAGATGATATTTTATAATAAGACCTAGGACGCTGGAGCTTGGCTCCGCGTCAGGCCTCTGATCGAATCTGCATTCTCAGAGATGATATTTCATAAATAAGACCTAGGACGCTCGAGCTTGACTCTGCGTCAGGCCTCTGATCGAATCCGCATTCTCAGAGATGATATTTTATAATAAGACCTAGGACGCTGGAGCTTGGCTCCGCGTCAGGCCTCTGATCGAATCCGCATTCTCAGAGATGATATTTTATAATAAGACCTAGGACGCTCGAGCTTGGCTTCGCGTCAGGCCTCTGATCGAATCCGCATTCTCAGAGATGATATTTTATAATAAGACCTAGGACTCTGGAGCTTGGCTCCGCGTCATGCCTCTAATCGAATTCGCATTCTCAGAGATGATATGTTATAATAAGACCTACGACGCTCGAGCTTGGCTCCGCGTTAGGCCTCTGATCGAATCCGTATTCTCAGAGATGATATTTTATAAATACGACCTAGGACGCTGGAGCTTGGCTCCGCGTCAGGCCTCTGATCGAATTCGCATTCTCAGAGATGATATGTTATAATAAGACCTAGGACGTTGGAGCTTGGCTCCGCGTCAGGCCTCTGATCGAATCTGCATTCTCAGAGATGATATTTTATAATAAGACCTACGACTCTGGAGCTTGGCTCCGCGTCATGCCTCTGATCGAATTCGCATTCTCAGAGATGATATGTTATAATAAGACCTACGACGCTGGAGCTTGGCTCCGCCTCAGGCCTCTGATCGAATCCGCATTCTCAGAGATGATATTTTATAAATACGACCTAGGACGCTGGAGCTTGGCTCCGCGTCAGGCCTCTGATCGAATTCGCATTCTCAGAGATGATATGTTATAATAAGACCTACGACGCTGGAGCTTGGCTCCGCGTCAGGCCTCTGATCGAATCTGCATTCTCAGAGATGATATTTTATAAATAAGACCTAGGACGCTGGAGCTTGGCTCTGAGTCAGGCCTCTCATCGAATCCGCATTCTAAGAGATGATATTTTATAATAAGACCTAGGATGCTGGAGCTTGGCTCCGCGTCAGGCCTCTGATCGAATCTGCATTCTCAGAGATGATATTTTATAATAAGGCCTAGGATGCTGGAGCTTGGCTCAGCGTCAGGCCTCTGATCAAATCCGCATTCTCAGAGATGATATTTTATAATAAGACCTAGGACGCTGGAGCTTGGCTCCGCGTCAGGCCTCTGATCGAATCTGCATTCTCAGAGATGATATTTTATAAATAAGACCTAGGACGCTCGAGCTTGACTCTGCGTCAGGCCTCTGATCGAATCCGCATTCTCAGAGATGATATTTTATAATAAGACCTAGGACGCTGGAGCTTGGCTCCGCGTCAGGCCTCTGATCGAATCCGCATTCTCAGAGATGATATTTTATAATAAGACCTAGGACGCTCGAGCTTGGCTTCGCGTCAGGCCTCTGATCGAATCCGCATTCTCAGAGATGATATTTTATAATAAGACCTAGGACTCTGGAGCTTGGCTCCGCGTCATGCCTCTAATCGAATTCGCATTCTCAGAGATGATATGTTATAATAAGACCTACGACGCTCGAGCTTGGCTCCGCGTCAGGCCTCTGATCGAATCCGTATTCTCAGAGATGATATTTTATAAATACGACCTAGGACGCTGGAGCTTGGCTCCGCGTCAGGCCTCTGATCGAATTCGCATTCTCAGAGATGATATGTTATAATAAGACCTAAGACGCTGGAGCTTGGCTCCGCGTCAGGCCTCTGATCGAATCTGCATTCTCAGAGATGATATTTTATAATAAGACCTACGACTCTGGAGCTTGGCTCCGCGTCATGCCTCTGATCGAATTCGCATTCTCAGAGATGATATGTTATAATAAGACCTAAGACGCTGGAGCTTGGCTCCGCCTCAGGCCTCTGATCGAATCCGCATTCTCAGAGATGATATTTTATAAATACGACCTAGGACGCTGGAGCTTGGCTCCGCGTCAGGCGTCTGATCGAATTCGCATTCTCAGAGATGATATGTTATAATAAGACCTACGACGCTGGAGCTTGGCTCCGCGTCAGGCCTCTGATCGAATCCGCATTCTCAGAGATGATATTTTATAAATACGACCTAGGACGCTGGAGCTTGGCTCCGCGTCAGGCCTCTGATCGAATTCGCATTCTCAGAGATGATATGTTATAATAAGACCTAGGACGCTGGAGCTTGGCTCCGCGTCAGGCCTCTGATCGAATCTGCATTCTCAGAGATGATATTTTATAAATAAGACCTAGGACGCTCGAGCTTGGCTCCGCGTCAGGCCTCTGATCGAATCCGCATTCTCAGAGATGATATTTTATAAAAAGACCTAGGACGCTGGAGCTTGGCTCCGCGTCAGGCCTCTGATCGAACCCGCATTCTCAGAGATGATATTTTATAATAAGACCTAGGACGTTCGAGCTTGGCCCCGCGTCAGGCCTCTGATCGAATCTGCATTCTCAGAGATGATATTTTATAAATAAGACCTAGGACGCTAGAGCTTGGCTCCGCGTCAGGCCTCTGATCGAATTCGCATTCTCAGAGATGATATTTTATAAATACGACCTAGGACGCTGGAGCTTGGCTCCGCGTCAGGCCTCTGATCGAATTCGCATTCTCAGAGATGATATGTTATAATAAGACCTAGGACGCTGGAGCTTGGCTCCGCGTCAGGCCTCTGATCGAATCTGCATTCTCAGAGATGATATTTTATAATAAGACCTACGACTCTGGAGCTTGGCTCCGCGTCATGCCTCTGATCGAATTCGCATTCTCAGAGATGATATGTTATAATAAGACCTACGACGCTGGAGCTTGGCTCCGCCTCAGGCCTCTGATCGAATCCGCATTCTCAGAGATGATATTTTATAAATACGACCTAGGACGCTGGAGCTTGGCTCCGCGTCAGGCCTCTGATCGAATTCGCATTCTCAGAGATGATATGTTATAATAAGACCTACGACGCTGGAGCTTGGCTCCGCGTCAGGCCTCTGATCGAATCCGCATTCTCAGAGATGATATTTTATAAATACGACCTAGGACGCTGGAGCTTGGCTCCGCGTCAGGCCTCTGATCGAATTCGCATTCTCAGAGATGATATGTTATAATAAGACCTAGGACGCTGGAGCTTGGCTCCGCGTCAGGCCTCTGATCGAATCTGCATTCTCAGAGATGATATTTTATAAATAAGACCTAGGACGCTCGAGCTTGGCTCCGCGTCAGGCCTCTGATCGAATCCGCATTCTCAGAGATGATATTTTATAAAAAGACCTAGGACGCTGGAGCTTGGCTCCGCGTCAGGCCTCTGATCGAACCCGCATTCTCAGAGATGATATTTTATAATAAGACCTAGGACGTTCGAGCTTGGCCCCGCGTCAGGCCTCTGATCGAATCTGCATTCTCAGAGATGATATTTTATAAATAAGACCTAGGACGCTAGAGCTTGGCTCCGCGTCAGGCCTCTGATCGAATTCGCATTCTCAGAGATGATATTTTATAAATACGACCTAGGACGCTGGAGCTTGGCTCCGCGTCAGGCCTCTGATCGAATTCGCATTCTCAGAGATGATATGTTATAATAAGACCTAGGACGCTGGAGCTTGGCTCCGCGTCAGGCCTCTGATCGAATCTGCATTCTCAGAGATGATATTTTATAATAAGACCTACGACTCTGGAGCTTGGCTCCGCGTCATGCCTCTGATCGAATTCGCATTCTCAGAGATGATATGTTATAATAAGACCTACGACGCTGGAGCTTGGCTCCGCCTCAGGCCTCTGATCGAATCCGCATTCTCAGAGATGATATTTTATAAATACGACCTAGGACGCTGGAGCTTGGCTCCGCGTCAGGCCTCTGATCGAATTCGCATTCTCAGAGATGATATGTTATAATAAGACCTACGACGCTGGAGCTTGGCTCCGCGTCAGGCCTCTGATCGAATCCGCATTCTCAGAGATGATATTTTATAAATACGACCTAGGACGCTGGAGCTTGGCTCCGCGTCAGGCCTCTGATCGAATTCGCATTCTCAGAGATGATATGTTAGAATAAGACCTAGGACGCTGGAGCTTGGCTCCGCGTCAGGCCTCTGATCGAATCTGCATTCTCAGAGATGATATTTTATAAATAAGACCTAGGACGCTCGAGCTTGGCTCCGCGTCAGGCCTCTGATCGAATCCGCATTCTCAGAGATGATATTTTATAAAAAGACCTAGGACGCTGGAGCTTGGTTCCGCGTCAGGCCTCTGATCGAACCCGCATTCTCAGAGATGATATTTTATAATAAGACCTAGGACGTTCGAGCTTGGCCCCGCGTCAGGCCTCTGATCGAATCTTCATTCTCAGAGATGATATTTTATAAATAAGACCTAGGACGCTAGAGCTTGGCTCCGCGTCAGGCCTCTGATCGAATTCGCATTCTCAGAGATGATATTTTATAATAAGACCTAGGACGCTGGAGCTTGGCTCCGCGTCAGGCCTCTGATCGAATCCGCATTCTCAGAGATGATATTTTATAATAAGACCTATGACGCTGGAGCTTGGGTCCGCGTCAGGCCTCTGATCGAATCCGCATTCTCAGAGATGATATTTTATAATAAGACCTAGGACGCTGGATCTTGGCTCCGCGTCAGGCCTCTAATCGAATCTGCATTCTCAGAGATGATATTTTATAAATAAGACCTAGGACGCTGGAGCTTGGCTCTGAGTCAGGCCTTTGATCCAATCCGCGTTCTAAGAGATGATATTTTATAATAAGACCTAGGACGCTGGAGCTTGGCTCCGCGTCAGGCCTCTGATCGAATCCGCATTCTCAGAGATGATATTTTATAATAAGACCTAGGATGCTGGAGCTTGGCTCCGCGTCAGGCCTCTGATTAAATCCGCATTCTCAGAGATGATATTTCATCATAAGACCTAGGACGCTAGAGCTTTGCTCCACGTCAGGCCTCTGATCGAATCCGCATTCTCAGAGATGATATTTTATAATAAGACCTAGGACGCTGGAGCTTGGCTCCGCGTCAGGCCTCTGATCGAATCCGCATTCTCAGAGATGATATTTTATAATAAGACCTAGGACGCTGGAGCATGGCTCCGCGTCAGGCCTCTGATCGAATCTGCATTCTCAGAGATGATATTTTATAAATAAGACCTAGGACGATCGAGCTTGGCTCCGCGTCAGGCATCTGATCGAATCCGCATTCTCAGAGATGATATTTTATAAAAAGACCTAGGACGCTGGAGCTTGGCTCTGCGTCAGGCCTCTGATCGAACCCGCATTCTCAGAGATGATATTTTATAATAAGACCTAGGACGTAGGAGCTTGGCTCCGCATCAGGCCTCTGATCGAATCTGCATTCTCAGAGATGATATTTTATAAATAAGACCTAGGATGCTGGAGCTTGGCTCCGCGTCAGGCATCTGATCGAATCCGCATTCTCAGAGATGATATTTTATAAAAAGACCTAGGACGCTGGAGCTTGGCTCCGCGTCAGGCCTCTGATCGAATCCGCATTCTCAAAGATGATATTTTATAAATACGACCTAGGACGCTAGAGCTTGGCTCCGCGTCAGGCCTTTGATCGAATCCGCATTCTCAGAGATGATATTTTATAATAAGACCTACGACGCTGGAGCTTGGCTCCGCGTCAAGCCTCTGATCGAATCTGCATTCTCAGAGATGATATTTTATAAATAAGACCTAGGACGCTCGAGCTTGGCTCCGCGTCAGGCCTCTGATCGAATCCGCATTCTCAGAGATGATATTTTATAATAAGACCTAGGACGCTGGAGCTTGGCTCCGCGTCAGGCCTCTGATCGAATCCGCATTCTCAGAGATGATATTTTATAATAAGACCTAGGACGCTGGAGCTTGGCTCCGCGTCAGGCCTCTGATCGAATCTGCATTCTCAGAGATGATATTTTATAAATAAGACCTAGGACGATCGAGCTTGGCTCCGCGTCAGGCATCTGATCGAATCCGCATTCTCAGAGATGATATTTTATAAAAAGACCTAGGACGCTGGAGCTTGGCTCTGCGTCAGGCCTCTGATCGAACCCGCATTCTCAGAGATGATATTTTATAATAAGACCTAGGACGTAGGAGCTTGGCTCCGCATCAGGCCTCTGATCGAATCTGCATTCTCAGAGATGATATTTTATAAATAAGACCTAGGATGCTGGAGCTTGGCTCCGCGTCAGGCATCTGATCGAATCCGCATTCTCAGAGATGATATTTTATAAAAAGACCTAGGACGCTGGAGCTTGGCTCCGCGTCAGGCCTCTGATCGAATTCGCATTCTCAGAGATGATATGTTAGAATAAGACCTAGGACGCTGGAGCTTGGCTCCGCGTCAGGCCTCTGATCGAATCTGGATTCTCAGAGATGATATTTTATAAATAAGACCTAGGACGCTCGAGCTTGGCTCCGCGTCAGGCCTCTGATCGAATCCGCATTCTCAGAGATGATATTTTATAAAAAGACCTAGGACGCTGGAGCTTGGCTCCGCGTCAGGCCTCTGATCGAACCCGCATTCTCAGAGATGATATTTTATAATAAGACCTAGGACGTTCGAGCTTGGCCCCGCGTCAGGCCTCTGATCGAATCTGCATTCTCAGAGATGATATTTTATAAATAAGACCTAGGACGCTAGAGCTTGGCTCCGCGTCAGGCCTCTGATCGAATTCGCATTCTCAGAGATGATATTTTATAATATGACCTAGGACGCTGGAGCTTGGCTCCGCGTCAGGCCTCTGATCGAATCCGCATTCTCAGAGATGATATTTTATAATAAGACCTATGACGCTGGAGCTTGGGTCCGCGTCAGGCCTCTGATCGAATCCGCATTCTCAGAGATGATATTTTATAATAAGACCTAGGACGCTGGATCTTGGCTCCGCGTCAGGCCTCTAATCGAATCTGCATTCTCAGAGATGATATTTTATAAATAAGACCTAGGACGCTGGAGCTTGGCTCTGAGTCAGGCCTTTGATCCAATCCGCGTTCTAAGAGATGATATTTTATAATAAGACCTAGGACGCTGGAGCTTGGCTCCGCGTCAGGCCTCTGATCGAATCCGCATTCTCAGAGATGATATTTTATAATAAGACCTAGGATGCTGGAGCTTGGCTCCGCGTCAGGCCTCTGATTAAATCCGCATTCTCAGAGATGATATTTCATCATAAGACCTAGGACGCTAGAGCTTTGCTCCACGTCAGGCCTCTGATCGAATCCGCATTCTCAGAGATGATATTTTATAATAAGACCTAGGACGCTGGAGCTTGGCTCCGCGTCAGGCCTCTGATCGAATCCGCATTCTCAGAGATGATATTTTATAATAAGACCTAGGACGCTGGAGCATGGCTCCGCGTCAGGCCTCTGATCGAATCTGCATTCTCAGAGATGATATTTTATAAATAAGACCTAGGACGATCGAGCTTGGCTCCGCGTCAGGCATCTGATCGAATCCGCATTCTCAGAGATGATATTTTATAAAAAGACCTAGGACGCTGGAGCTTGGCTCTGCGTCAGGCCTCTGATCGAACCCGCATTCTCAGAGATGATATTTTATAATAAGACCTAGGACGTAGGAGCTTGGCTCCGCATCAGGCCTCTGATCGAATCTGCATTCTCAGAGATGATATTTTATAAATAAGACCTAGGATGCTGGAGCTTGGCTCCGCGTCAGGCATCTGATCGAATCCGCATTCTCAGAGATGATATTTTATAAAAAGACCTAGGACGCTGGAGCTTGGCTCCGCGTCAGGCCTCTGATCGAATCCGCATTCTCAAAGATGATATTTTATAAATACGACCTAGGACGCTAGAGCTTGGCTCCGCGTCAGGCCTTTGATCGAATCCGCATTCTCAGAGATGATATTTTATAATAAGACCTACGACGCTGGAGCTTGGCTCCGCGTCAAGCCTCTGATCGAATCTGCATTCTCAGAGATGATATTTTATAAATAAGACCTAGGACGCTCGAGCTTGGCTCCGCGTCAGGCCTCTGATCGAATCCGCATTCTCAGAGATGATATTTTATAATAAGACCTAGGACGCTGGAGCTTGGCTCCGCGTCAGGCCTCTGATCGAATCCGCATTCTCAGAGATGATATTTTATAATAAGACCTAGGACGCTGGAGCTTGGCTCCGCGTCAGGCCTCTGATCGAATCTGCATTCTCAGAGATGATATTTTATAAATAAGACCTAGGACGATCGAGCTTGGCTCCGCGTCAGGCATCTGATCGAATCCGCATTCTCAGAGATGATATTTTATAAAAAGACCTAGGACGCTGGAGCTTGGCTCTGCGTCAGGCCTCTGATCGAACCCGCATTCTCAGAGATGATATTTTATAATAAGACCTAGGACGTAGGAGCTTGGCTCCGCATCAGGCCTCTGATCGAATCTGCATTCTCAGAGATGATATTTTATAAATAAGACCTAGGATGCTGGAGCTTGGCTCCGCGTCAGGCATCTGATCGAATCCGCATTCTCAGAGATGATATTTTATAAAAAGACCTAGGACGCTGGAGCTTGGCTCCGCGTCAGGCCTCTGATCGAATCCGCATTCTCAAAGATGATATTTTATAAATACGACCTAGGACGCTAGAGCTTGGCTCCGCGTCAGGCCTTTGATCGAATCCGCATTCTCAGAGATGATATTTTATAATAAGACCTACGACGCTGGAGCTTGGCTCCGCGTCAAGCCTCTGATCGAATCTGCATTCTCAGAGATGATATTTTATAAATAAGACCTAGGACGCTCGAGCTTGGCTCCGCGTCAGGCCTCTGATCGAATCCGCATTCTCAGAGATGATATTTTATAATAAGACCTAGGACGCTGGAGCTTGGCTCCGCGTCAGGCCTCTGATCGAATCCGCATTCTCAGAGATGATATTTTATAATAAGACCTAGGACGCTGGAGCTTGGCTCCGCGTCAGGCCTCTGATCGAATCTGCATTCTCAGAGATGATATTTTATAAATAAGACCTAGGACGATCGAGCTTGGCTCCGCGTCAGGCATCTGATCGAATCCGCATTCTCAGAGATGATATTTTATAAAAAGACCTAGGACGCTGGAGCTTGGCTCTGCGTCAGGCCTCTGATCGAACCCGCATTCTCAGAGATGATATTTTATAATAAGACCTAGGACGTAGGAGCTTGGCTCCGCATCAGGCCTCTGATCGAATCTGCATTCTCAGAGATGATATTTTATAAATAAGACCTAGGATGCTGGAGCTTGGCTCCGCGTCAGGCATCTGATCGAATCCGCATTATCAGAGATGATATTTTATAAAAAGACCTAGGACGCTGGAGCTTGGCTCCGCGTCAGGCCTCTGATCGAATCCGCATTCTCAAAGATGATATTTTATAAATACGACCTAGGACGCTAGAGCTTGGCTCCGCGTCAGGCCTTTGATCGAATCCGCATTCTCAGAGATGATATTTTATAATAAGACCTACGACGCTGGAGCTTGGCTCCGCGTCAAGCCTCTGATCGAATCTGCATTCTCAGAGATGATATTTTATAAATAAGACCTAGGACGCTCGAGCTTGGCTCCGCGTCAGGCCTCTGATCGAATCCGCATTCTCAGAGATGATATTTTATAATAAGACCTAGGACGCTGGAGCTTGGCTCCGCGTCAGGCCTCTGATCGAATCCGCATTCTCAGAGATGATATTTTATAATAAGACCTAGGACGCTGGAGCTTGGCTCCGCGTCAGGCCTCTGATCGAATCTGCATTCTCAGAGATGATATTTTATAAATAAGACCTAGGACGATCGAGCTTGGCTCCGCGTCAGGCATCTGATCGAATCCGCATTCTCAGAGATGATATTTTATAAAAAGACCTAGGACGCTAGAGCTTGGCTCTGCGTCAGGCCTCTGATCGAACCCGCATTCTCAGAGATGATATTTTATAATAAGACCTAGGACGTAGGAGCTTGGCTCCGCATCAGGCCTCTGATCGAATCTGCATTCTCAGAGATGATATTTTATAAATAAGACCTAGGATGCTGGAGCTTGGCTCCGCGTCACGCATCTGATCGAATCCGCATTCTCAGAGATGATATTTTATAAAAAGACCTAGGACGCTGGAGCTTGGGTCCGCGTCAGGCCTCTGATCGAATCCGCATTCTCAAAGATGATATTTTATAAATACGACCTAGGACGCTAGAGCTTGGCTCCGCGTCAGGCCTTTGATCGAATCCGCATTCTCAGAGATGATATTTTATAATAAGACCTACGACGCTGGATCTTGGCTCCGCGTCAAGCCTCTGATCGAATCTGCATTCTCAGAGATGATATTTTATAAATAAGACCTAGGACGCTCGAGCTTGGCTCCGCGTCAGGCCTCTGATCGAATCCGCATTCTCAGAGATGATATTTTATAATAAGACCTAGGACGCTCGAGCTTGGCTCCGCGTCAGGCCTCTGATCGAATCCGCATTCTCAGAGATGATATTTTATAATAAGACCTAGGACGCTGGAGCTTGGCTCCGCGTCAGGCCTCTGATCGAATCTGCATTCTCAGAGATGATATTTTATAAATAAGACCTAGGACGCTCGAGCTTGGCTCCGCGTCAGGCCTCTGATCGAATCCGCATTCTCAGAGATGATATTTTATAATAAGACCTAGGACGCTGGAGCTTGGCTCCGCGTCAGGCCTCTGATCGAATCTGCATTCTCAGAGATGATATTTTATAAATAAGACCTAGGATGCTGGAGCTTGGCTCCGCGTCAGGCCTCTGATCGAATCCGCATTCTCAGAGATGATATTTTATAATAAGACCTAGGATGCTGGAGCTTGGCTCCGCGTCAGGCCTCTGATTAAATCCGCATTCTCAGAGATGATATTTCATCATAAGACCTAGGACGCTAGAGCTTTGCTCCACGTCAGGCCTCTGATCGAATCCGCATTCTCAGAGATGATATTTTATAATAAGACCTAGGACGCTGGAGCTTGGCTCCGCGTCAGGCCTCTGATCGAATCCGCATTCTCAGAGATGATATTTTATAATAAGACCTAGGACGCTGGAGCATGGCTCCGCGTCAGGCCTCTGATCGAATCTGCATTCTCAGAGATGATATTTTATAAATAAGACCTAGGACGATCGAGCTTGGCTCCGCGTCAGGCATCTGATCGAATCCGCATTCTCAGAGATGATATTTTATAAAAAGACCTAGGACGCTGGAGCTTGGCTCTGCGTCAGGCCTCTGATCGAACCCGCATTCTCAGAGATGATATTTTATAATAAGACCTAGGACGTAGGAGCTTGGCTCTGCATCAGGCCTCTGATCGAATCTGCATTCTCAGAGATGATATTTTATAAATAAGACCTAGGATGCTGGAGCTTGGCTCCGCGTCAGGCATCTGATCGAATCCGCATTCTCAGAGATGATATTTTATAAAAAGACCTAGGACGCTGGAGCTTGGCTCCGCGTCAGGCCTCTGATCGAATCTGCATTCTCAGAGATGATATTTTATAAATAAGACCTAGGATGCTGGAGCTTGGCTCCGCGTCAGGCCTCTGATCGAATCCGCATTCTCAGAGATGATATTTTATAATAAGACCTAGGATGCTGGAGCTTGGCTCCGCGTCAGGCCTCTGATTAAATCCGCATTCTCAGAGATGATATTTCATCATAAGACCTAGGACGCTAGAGCTTTGCTCCACGTCAGGCCTCTGATCGAATCCGCATTCTCAGAGATGATATTTTATAATAAGACCTAGGACGCTGGAGCTTGGCTCCGCGTCAGGCCTCTGATCGAATCCGCATTCTCAGAGATGATATTTTATAATAAGACCTAGGACGCTGGAGCATGGCTCCGCGTCAGGCCTCTGATCGAATCTGCATTCTCAGAGATGATATTTTATAAATAAGACCTAGGACGATCGAGCTTGGCTCCGCGTCAGGCATCTGATCGAATCCGCATTCTCAGAGATGATATTTTATAAAAAGACCTAGGACGCTGGAGCTTGGCTCTGCGTCAGGCCTCTGATCGAACCCGCATTCTCAGAGATGATATTTTATAATAAGACCTAGGACGTAGGAGCTTGGCTCCGCATCAGGCCTCTGATCGAATCTGCATTCTCAGAGATGATATTTTATAAATAAGACCTAGGATGCTGGAGCTTGGCTCCGCGTCAGGCATCTGATCGAATCCGCATTCTCAGAGATGATATTTTATAAAAAGACCTATGACGCTGGAGCTTGGCTCCGCGTCAGGCCTCTGATCGAATCCGCATTCTCAAAGATGATATTTTATAAATACGACCTAGGACGCTAGAGCTTGGCTCCGCGTCAGGCCTTTGATCGAATCCGCATTCTCAGAGATGATATTTTATAATAAGACCTACGACGCTGGAGCTTGGCTCCGCGTCAAGCCTCTGATCGAATCTGCATTCTCAGAGATGATATTTTATAAATAAGACCTAGGACGCTCGAGCTTGGCTCCGCGTCAGGCCTCTGATCGAATCCGCATTCTCAGAGATGATATTTTATAATAAGACCTAGGACGCTGGAGCTTGGCTCCGCGTCAGGCCTCTGATCGAATCCGCATTCTCAGAGATGATATTTTATAATAAGACCTAGGACGCTGGAGCTTGGCTCCGCGTCAGGCCTCTGATCGAATCTGCATTCTCAGAGATGATATTTTATAAATAAGACCTAGGACGCTCGAGCTTGGCTCCGCGTCAGGCCTCTGATCGAATCCGCATTCTCAGAGATGATATTTTATAAAAAGACCTAGGACGCTGGAGCTTGGCTCCGCGTCAGGCCTCTGATCGAACCCGCATTCTTAGAGATGATATTTTATAATAAGACCTAGGACGCAGGAGCTTGGCTCCGCGTCAGGCCTCTGATCGAATCTGCATTCTCAGAGATGATATTTTATAAATAAGACCTAGGACGCTCGAGCTTGGCTCCGCGTCAGGCCTCTGATCGAATTCGCATTCTCAGAGATGATATTTTATAATAAGACCTAGGACGCTGGAGCTTGGCTCCGCGTCAGGCCTCTGATCGAATCCGCATTCTCAGAGATGATATTTTATAATAAGACCTAGGACGCTGGAGCTTGGGTCCGCGTCAGGCCTCTAATCGAATCCGCATTCTCAGAGATGATATTTTATAATAAGACCTAGGACGCTGGATCTTGGCTCCGCGTCAGGCCTCTAATCGAATCTGCATTCTCAGAGATGATATTTTATAAATAAGACCTAGGACGCTGGAGCTTGGCTCTGAGTCAGGCCTTTGATCGAATCCGCGTTCTAAGAGATGATATTTTATAATAAGACCTAGGACGCCGGAGCTTGGCTCCGCGTCAGGCCTCTGATCGAATCCGCATTCTCAGAGATGATATTTAATAATAAGACCTAGGATGCTGGAGCTTGGCTCCGCGTCAGGCCTCTGATTAAATCCGCATTCTCAGAGATGATATTTTGTAATAAGACCTAGGACGCTAGAGCTTTGCTCCACGTCAGGCCTCTGATCGAATCCGCATTCTCAGAGATGATATTTTATAATAAGACCTAGGACGCTGGAGCTTGGCTCCGCGTCAGGCCTCTGATCGAATCCGCATTCTCAGAGATGATATTTTATAATAAGACCTAGGACGCTGGAGCATGGCTCCGCGTCAGGCCTCTGATCGAATCTGCATTCTCAGAGATGATATTTTATAAATAAGACCTAGGACGATCGAGCTTGGCTCCGCGTCAGGCATCTGATCGAATCCGCATTCTCAGAGATGATATTTTATAAAAAGACCTAGGACGCTGGAGCTTGGCTCTGCGTCAGGCCTCTGATCGAACCCGCATTCTCAGAGATGATATTTTATAATAAGACCTAGGACGCAGGAGCTTGGCTCCGCATCAAGCCTATGATCGAATCTGCATTCTCAGAGATGATATTTTATAAATAAGACCTAGGATGCTGGAGCTTGGCTCCGCGTCAGGCATCTGATCGAATCCGCATTCTCAGAGATGATATTTTATAAAAAGACCTAGGACGCTGGAGCTTGGCTCCGCGTCAGGCCTCTGATCGAACCCGCATTCTCAGAGATGATATTTTATAATAAGACCTAGGACGCTGGAGCTTGACTCCGCATCAGGCCTCTAATCGAATCCGCATTCTCAGAGATGATATTTTATAATAAGACCTAGGACGGTGGAGCTTGGCTCCGCGTCAAGCCTCTGATCGAATCCGCATTCTCAGAGATGATATTTTATCATAAGACCTAGGACGCTCGAGCTTGGCTCCGCGTCAGGCCTCTGATCGAATCCGCATTCTCAGAGATGATATTTTATAATAAGACCTAGGACGCTGGAGCTTGGCTCCGCGTCAGGCCTCTGATCGAATCCGCATTCTCAGAGATGATATTTTATAATAAGACCTAGGACGCTGGAGCTTGGCTCCGCGTCAGGCCTCTGATCGAATCTGCATTCTCAGAGATGATATTTTATAAATAAGACCTAGGACGCTCGAGCTTGGCTCCGCGTCAGGCCTCTGATCGAATCCGCATTCTCAGAGATGATATTTTATAAAAAGACCTAGGACGCTGGAGCTTGGCTCCGCGTCAGGCCTCTGATCGAACCCGCATTCTTAGAGATGATATTTTATAATAAGACCTAGGACGCAGGAGCTTGGCTCCGCGTCAGGCCTCTGATCGAATCTGCATTCTCAGAGATGATATTTTATAAATAAGACCTAGGACGCTCGAGCTTGGCTCCGCGTCAGGCCTCTGATCGAATTCGCATTCTCAGAGATGATATTTTATAATAAGACCTAGGACGCTGGAGCTTGGCTCCGCGTCAGGCCTCTGATCGAATCCGCATTCTCAGAGATGATATTTTATAATAAGACCTAGGACGCTGGAGCTTGGGTCCGCGTCAGGCCTCTAATCGAATCCGCATTCTCAGAGATGATATTTTATAATAAGACCTAGGACGCTGGATCTTGGCTCCGCGTCAGGCCTCTAATCGAATCTGCATTCTCAGAGATGATATTTTATAAATAAGACCTAGGACGCTGGAGCTTGGCTCTGAGTCAGGCCTTTGATCGAATCCGCGTTCTAAGAGATGATATTTTATAATAAGACCTAGGACGCCGGAGCTTGGCTCCGCGTCAGGCCTCTGATCGAATCCGCATTCTCAGAGATGATATTTTATAATAAGACCTAGGATGCTGGAGCTTGGCTCCGCGTCAGGCCTCTGATTAAATCCGCATTCTCAGAGATGATATTTTGTAATAAGACCTAGGACGCTAGAGCTTTGCTCCACGTCAGGCCTCTGATCGAATCCGCATTCTCAGAGATGATATTTTATAATAAGACCTAGGACGCTGGAGCTTGGCTCCGCGTCAGGCCTCTGATCGAATCCGCATTCTCAGAGATGATATTTTATAATAAGACCTAGGACGCTGGAGCATGGCTCCGCGTCAGGCCTCTGATCGAATCTGCATTCTCAGAGATGATATTTTATAAATAAGACCTAGGACGATCGAGCTTGGCTCCGCGTCAGGCATCTGATCGAATCCGCATTCTCAGAGATGATATTTTATAAAAAGACCTAGGACGCTGGAGCTTGGCTCTGCGTCAGGCCTCTGATCGAACCCGCATTCTCAGAGATGATATTTTATAATAAGACCTAGGACGCAGGAGCTTGGCTCCGCATCAAGCCTATGATCGAATCTGCATTCTCAGAGATGATATTTTATAAATAAGACCTAGGATGCTGGAGCTTGGCTCCGCGTCAGGCATCTGATCGAATCCGCATTCTCAGAGATGATATTTTATAAAAAGACCTAGGACGCTGGAGCTTGGCTCTGCGTCAGGCCTCTGATCGAACCCGCATTCTCAGAGATGATATTTTATAATAAGACCTAGGACGCTGGAGCTTGACTCCGCATCAGGCCTCTAATCGAATCCGCATTCTCAGAGATGATATTTTATAAATAAGACCTAGGACGGTGGAGCTTGGCTCCGCGTCAGGCCTCTGATCGAATCCGCATTCTCAGAGATGATATTTTATCATAAGACCTAGGACGCTGGAGCTTGGCTCCGCGTCAGGCCTCTGATCGAATCCGCATTCTCAGAGATGATATTTTATAAATAAGACCTAGGACGCTCGAGCTTGACTCCGCGTCAAGCCTCTGATCGAATCCGCATTCTCAGAGATGATATTTTATAATAAGACCTAGGACGCTGGAGCTTGGCTCTGCGTCAGGCCTCTGATCGAACCCGCATTCTCAGAGATGATATTTTATAATAAGACCTAGGACGCAGGAGCTTGGCTCCGCATCAGGCCTATGATCGAATCTGCATTCTTAGAGATGATATTTTATAAATAAGACCTAGGATGCTGGAGCTTGGCTCCGCGTCAGGCATCTGATCGAATCCGCATTCTCAGAGATGATATTTTATAAAAAGACCTAGGACGCTGGAGCTTGGCTCTGCGTCAGGCCTCTGATCGAACCCGCATTCTCAGAGATGATATTTTATAATAAGACCTAGGACGCTGGAGCTTGACTCCGCATCAGGCCTCTGATCGAATCCGCATTCTCAGAGATGATATTTTATAAATAAGACCTAGGACGGTGGAGCTTGGCTCCGCGTCAGGCCTCTGATCGAATCCGCATTCTCAGAGATGATATTTTATCATAAGACCTAGGACGCTGGAGCTTGGCTCCGCGTCAGGCCTCTGATCGAATCCGCATTCTCAGAGATGATATTTTATAAATAAGACCTAGGACGCTCGAGCTTGACTCCGCGTCAAGCCTCTGATCGAATCCGCATTCTCAGAGATGATATTTTATAATAAGACCTAGGACGCTGGAGCTTGGCTCCGCGTCAGGCCTCTGATCGAATCCGCATTCTCAGAGATGATATTTTATAATAAGACCTAGGACGCTAGAGCTTGGCTCCGCGTCAGGCCTCTAATCGAATCTGCATTCTCAGAGATGATATTTTATAAATAAGACTTAGGACGCTGGAGCTTGGCTCTGAGTCAGGCCTCTCATCGAATCCGCATTCTAAGAGATGATATTTTATAATAAGACCTAGGATGCTGGAGCTTGGCTCCGCGTCAGGCCTCTGATCGAATCTGCATTCTCAGAGATGATATTTTATAATAAGACCTAGGATGCTGGAGCTTGGCTCCGCGTCAGGCCTCTGATCAAATCCGCATTCTCAGAGATGATATTTTATAATAAGACCTAGGACGCTGGAGCTTGGCTCCGCGTCAGGCCTCTGATCGAATCTGCATTCTCAGAGATGATATTTTATTAATAAGACCTAGGACGCTCGAGCTTGACTCTGCGTCAGGCCTCTGATCGAATCCGCATTCTCAGAGATGATATTTTATAATAAGACCTAGGACGCTGGAGCTTGGCTCCGCGTCAGGCCTCTGATCGAATCCGCATTCTCAGAGATGATATTTTATAATAAGACCTAGGACGCTCGAGCTTGGCTTCGCGTCAGGCCTCTGATCGAATCCGCATTCTCAGAGATGATATTTTATAATAAGACCTAGGACTCTGGAGCTTGGCTCCGCGTCATGCCTCTGATCGAATTCGCATTCTCAGAGATGATATGTTTTAATAAGACCTACGACGCTCGAGCTTGGCTCCGCGTCAGGCCTCTGATCGAATCCGTATTCTCAGAGATGATATTTTATAAATACGACCTAGGACGCTGGAGCTTGGCTCCGCGTCAGGCCTCTGATCGAATTCGCATTCTCAGAGATGATATGTTATAATAAGACCTAGGACGCTGGAGCTTGGCTCCGCGTCAGGCCTCTGATCGAATCTGCATTCTCAGAGATGATATTTTATAATAAGACCTACGACTCTGGAGCTTGGCTCCGCGTCATGCCTCTGATCGAATTCGCATTCTCAGAGATGATATGTTATAATAAGACCTACGACGCTGGAGCTTGGCTCCGCCTCAGGCCTCTGATCGAATCCGCATTCTCAGAGATGATATTTTATAAATACCACCTAGGACGCTGGAGCTTGGCTCCGCGTCAGGCCTCTGATCGAATTCGCATTCTCAGAGATGATATGTTATAATAAGACCTACGACGCTGGAGCTTGGCTCCGCGTCAGGCCTCTGATCGAATCCGCATTCTCAGAGATGATATTTTATAAATACGACCTAGGACGCTGGAGCTTGGCTCCGCGTCAGGCCTCTGATCGAATTCGCATTCTCAGAGATGATATGTTATAATAAGACCTAGGACGCTGGAGCTTGGCTCCGCGTCAGGCCTCTGATCGAATCTGCATTCTCAGAGATGATATTTTATAAATAAGACCTAGGACGCTCGAGCTTGGCTCCGCGTCAGGCCTCTGATCGAATCCGCATTCTCAGAGATGATATTTTATAAAAAGACATAGGACGCTGGAGCTTGGCTCCGCGTCAGGCCTCAGATCGAACCCGCATTCTCAGAGATGATATTTTATAATAAGACCTAGGACGCAGGAGCTTGGCTCTGCGTCAGGCCTCTGATCGAATCTGCATTCTCAGAGATGATATTTTATAAATAAGACCTAGGACGCTCGAGCTTGGCTCCGCGTCAGGCCTCTGATCGAATTCGCATTCTCAGAGATGATATTTTATAATAAGACCTAGGACGCTGGAGCTTGGCTCCGCGTCAGGCCTCTGATCGAATCCGCATTCTCAGAGATGATATTTTATAATAAGACCTAGGACGCTGGAGCTTGGGTCCGCGTCAGGCCTCTGATCGAATCCGCATTCTCAGAGATGATATTTTATAATAAGACCTAGGACGCTGGATCTTGGCACCGCGTCAGGCCTCTAATCGAATCTGCATTCTCAGAGATGATATTTTATAAATAAGACCTAGGACGCTGGAGCTTGGCTCTGAGTCAGGCCTCTGATCCAATCCGCGTTCTAAGAGATGATATTTTATAATAAGACCTAGGACGCTGGAGCTTGGCTCCGCGTCAGGCCTCTGATCGAATCTGCATTCTCAGAGATGATATTTTATAAATAAGACCTAGGATGCTGGAGCTTGGCTCCGCGTCAGGCCTCTGATCGAATCCGCATTCTCAGAGATGATATTTTATAATAAGACCTAGGATGCTGGAGCTTGGCTCCGCGTCAGGCCTCTGATTAAATCCGCATTCTCAGAGATGATATTTTATCATAAGACCTAGGACGCTAGAGCTTTGCTCCACGTCAGGCCTCTGATCGAATCCGCATTCTCAGAGATGATATTTTATAATAAGACCTAGGACGCTGGAGCTTGGCTCCGCGTCAGGCCTCTGATCGAATCCGCATTCTCAGAGATGACATTTTATATTAAGACCTAGGACGCTGGAGCATGGCTCCGCGTCAGGCCTCTGATCGAATCTGCATTCTCAGAGATGATATTTTATAAATAAGACCTAGGACGATCGAGCTTGGCTCCGCGTCAGGCATCTGATCGAATCCGCATTCTCAGAGATGATATTTTATAAAAAGACCTAGGACGCTGGAGCTTGGCTCTGCGTCAGGCCTCTGATCGAACCCGCATTCTCAGAGATGATATTTTATAATAAGACCTAGGACGTAGGAGCTTGGCTCCGCATCAGGCCTCTGATCGAATCTGCATTCTCAGAGATGATATTTTATAAATAAGACCTAGGATGCTGGAGCTTGGCTCCGCGTCAGGCATCTGATCGAATCCGCATTCTCAGAGATGATATTTTATAAAAAGACCTAGGACGCTGGAGCTTGGCTCTGCGTCAGGCCTCTGATCGAACCCGCATTCTCAGAGATGATATTTTATAATAAGACCTAGGACGCAGGAGCTTGGCTCCGCATCAGGCCTATGATCGAATCTGCATTCTCAGAGATGATATTTTATAAATAAGACCTAGGATGCTGGAGCTTGGCTCCGCGTCAGGCATCTGATCGAATCCGCATTCTCAGAGATGATATTTTATAAAAAGACCTAGGACGCTGGAGCTTGGCTCTGCGTCAGGCCTCTGATCGAACCCGCATTCTCAGAGATGATATTTTATAATAAGACCTAGGACGCTGGAGCTTGACTCCGCATCAGGCCTCTGATCGAATCCGCATTCTCAGAGATGATATTTTATAAATAAGACCTAGGACGGTGGAGCTTGGCTCCGCGTCAGGCCTCTGATCGAATCCGCATTCTCAGAGATGATATTTTATCATAAGACCTAGGACGCTGGAGCTTGGCTCCGCGCCAGGCCTCTGATCGAATCCGCATTCTCAGAGATGATATTTTATAAATAAGACCTAGGACGCTCGAGCTTGACTCCGCGTCAAGCCTCTGATCGAATCCGCATTCTCAGAGATGATATTTTATAATAAGACCTAGGACGCTGGAGCTTGGCTCCGCGTCAGGCCTCTAATCGAATCCGCATTCTCAGAGATGATATTTTATAATAAGACCTAGGACGCTAGAGCTTGGCTCCGCGTCAGGCCTCTGATCGAATCCGCATTCTCAGAGATGATATTTTATGATAAGACCTAGGACGTTGGAGCTTGGCTCCGCGTCAGGCCTCTAATCGAATCTGCATTCTCAGAGATGATATTTTATAAATAAGACCTAGGACGCTGGAGCTTGGCTCTGAGTCAGGCCTCTCATCGAATCCGCATTCTAAGAGATGATATTTTATAATAAGACCTAGGATGCTGGAGCTTGGCTCCGCGTCAGGCCTCTGATCGAATCTGCATTCTCAGATATGATATTTTATAATAAGACCTAGGATGCTGGAGCTTGGCTCCGCGTCAGGCCTCTGATCAAATCCGCATTCTCAGAGATGATATTTTATAATAAGACCTAGGACGCTGGAGCTTGGCTCCGCGTCAGGCCTCTGATCGAATCTGCATTCTCAGAGATGATATTTTATAAATAAGACCTAGGACGCTCGAGCTTGACTCTGCGTCAGGCCTCTGATCGAATCCGCATTCTCAGAGATGATATTTTATAATAAGACCTAGGACGCTGGAGCTTGGCTCCGCGTCAGGCCTCTGATCGAATCCGCATTCTCAGAGATGATATTTTATAATAAGACCTAGGACGCTCGAGCTTGGCTTCGCGTCAGGCCTCTGATCGAATCCGCATTCTCAGAGATGATATTTTATAATAAGACCTAGGACTCTGGAGCTTTGCTCCGCGTCATGCCTCTGATCGAATTCGCATTCTCAGAGATGATATGTTATAATAAGACCTACGACGCTCGAGCTTGGCTCCGCGTCAGGCCTCTGATCGAATCCGTATTCTCAGAGATGATATTTTATAAATACGACCTAGGACGCTGGAGCTTGGCTCCGCGTCAGGCCTCTGATCGAATTCGCATTCTCAGAGATGATATGTTATAATAAGACCTAGGACGCTGGAGCTTGGCTCCGCGTCAGGCCTCTGATCGAATCTGCATTCTCAGAGATGATATTTTATAATAAGACCTACGACTCTGGAGCTTGGCTCCGCGTCATGCCTTTGATCGAATTCGCATTCTCAGAGATGATATGTTATAATAAGACCTACGACGCTGGAGCTTGGCTCCGCGTCAGGCCTCTGATCGAATCCGCATTCTCAGAGATGATATTTTATAAATACGACCTAGGACGCTGGAGCTTGGCTCCGCGTCAGGCCTCTGATCGAATTCGCATTCTCAGAGATGATATGTTATAATAAGACCTAGGACGCTGGAGCTTGGCTCCGCGTCAGGCCTCTGATCGAATCTGCATTCTCAGAGATGATATTTTATAAATAAGACCTAGGACGCTCGAGCTTGGCTCCGCGTCAGGCCTCTGATCGAATCCGCATTCTCAGAGATGATATTTTATAAAAAGACCTAGGACGCTGGAGCTTGGCTCCGCGTCAGGCCTCTGATCGAACCCGCATTCTCAGAGATGATATTTTATAATAAGACCTAGGACGCAGGAGCTTGGCTCTGCGTCAGGCCTCTGATCGAATCTGCATTCTCAGAGATGATATTTTATAAATAAGACCTAGGACGCTCGAGCTTGGCTCCGCGTCAGGCCTCTGATCGAATTCGCATTCTCAGAGATGATATTTTATAATAAGACCTAGGACGCTGGAGCTTGGCTCCGCGTCAGGCCTCTGATCGAATCCGCATTCTCAGAGATGATATTTTATAATAAGACCTAGGACGCTGGAGCTTGGGTCCGCGTCAGGCCTCTGATCGAATCCGCATTCTCAGAGATGATATTTTATAATAAGACCTAGGACGCTGGATCTTGGCACCGCGTCAGGCCTCTAATCGAATCTGCATTCTCAGAGATGATATTTTATAAATAAGACCTAGGACGCTGGAGCTTGGCTCTGAGTCAGGCCTCTGATCCAATCCGCGTTCTAAGAGATGATATTTTATAATAAGACCTAGGACGCTGGAGCTTGGCTCCGCGTCAGGCCTCTGATCGAATCTGCATTCTCAGAGATGATATTTTATAAATAAGACCTAGGATGCTGGAGCTTGGCTCCGCGTCAGGCCTCTGATCGAATCCGCATTCTCAGAGATGATATTTTATAATAAGACCTAGGATGCTGGAGCTTGGCTCCGCGTCAGGCCTCTGATTAAATCCGCATTCTCAGAGATGATATTTTATCATAAGACCTAGGACGCTAGAGCTTTGCTCCACGTCAGGCCTCTGATCGAATCCGCATTCTCAGAGATGATATTTTATAATAAGACCTAGGACGCTGGAGCTTGGCTCCGCGTCAGGCCTCTGATCGAATCCGCATTCTCAGAGATGATATTTTATAATAAGACCTAGGACGCTGGAGCATGGCTCCGCGTCAGGCCTCTGATCGAATCTGCATTCTCAGAGATGATATTTTATAAATAAGACCTAGGACGATCGAGCTTGGCTCCGCGTCAGGCATCTGATCGAATCCGCATTCTCAGAGATGATACTTTATAATAAGACCTAGGACGCTGGAGCTTGGCTCCGCGTCAGGCCTCTGATCGAATTCGCATTCTCAGAGATGATATGTTATAATAAGACCTAGGACGCTGGAGCTTGGCTCCGCGTCAGGCCTCTGATCGAATCTGCATTCTCAGAGATGATATTTTATAAATAAGACCTAGGACGCTCGAGCTTGGCTCCGCGTCAGGCCTCTGATCGAATCCGCATTCTCAGAGATGATATTTAATAATAAGACCTAGGACGCTGGAGCTTGGCTCCGCGTCAGGCCTCTGATCGAATCCGCATTCTCAGAGATGATATTTTATAATAAGACCTAGGACGCTCGAGCTTGGCTCCGCGTCAGGCCTCTGATCGAATCCGCATTCTCAGAGATGATATTTTATAATAAGACCTAGGACTCTGGAGCTTGGCTCCGCGTCATGCCTCTGATCGAATCCGCATTCTCAGAGATGATATTTTATAATAAGACCTAGGACGCTGGAGCTTGGCTCTGCGTCAGGCCTCTGATCGAACCCGCATTCTCAGAGATGATATTTTATAATAAGACCTAGGACGCTCGAGCTTGACTCCGCGTCAGGCCTCTGATCGAATCCGCATTCTCAGAGATGATATTTTATAATAAGACCTAGGACTCTGGAGCTTGGCTCCGCGTCATGCCTCTGATCGAATCCGCATTCTCAGAGATGATATTTTATAATAAGACCTAGGACGCTGGAGCTTGGCTCTGCGTCAGGCCTCTGATCGAATCCGCATTCTCAGAGATGATATTTTATGATAAGACCTAGGACGTTGGAGCTTGGCTCCGCGTCAGGCCTCTAATCGAATCTGCATTCTCAGAGATGATATTTTATAAATAAGACCTAGGACGCTGGAGCTTGGCTCTGAGTCAGGCCTCTGATCGAATCCGCATTCTAAGAGATGATATTTTATAATAAGACCTAGGATGTTGGAGCTTGGCTCCGCGTCAGGCCTCTGATCGAATCTGCATTCTCAGAGATGATATTTTATAAATAAGACCTAGGATGCTGGAGCTTGGCTCCGCGTCAGGCCTCTGATCGAATCCGCATTCTCAGAGATGATATTTTATAATAAGACCTAGGATGCTGGAGCTTGGCTCCGCGTCAGGCCTCTGATTAAATCCGCATTCTCAGAGATGATATTTTATCATAAGACCTAGGACGCTAGAGCTTTGCTCCACGTCAGGCCTCTGATCGAATCCGCATTCTCAGAGATGATATTTTATAATAAGACCTAGGACGCTGGAGCTTGGCTCCGCGTCAGGCCTCTGATCGAATCCGCATTCTCAGAGATGATATTTTATAATAAGACCTAGGACGCTGGAGCATGGCTCCGCGTCAGGCCTCTGATCGAATCTGCATTCTCAGAGATGATATTTTATAAATAAGACCTAGGACGATCGAGCTTGGCTCCGCGTCAGGCATCTGATCGAATCCGCATTCTCAGAGATGATACTTTATAATAAGACCTAGGACGCTGGAGCTTGGCTCCGCGTCAGGCCTCTGATCGAATTCGCATTCTCAGAGATGATATGTTATAATAAGACCTAGGACGCTGGAGCTTGGCTCCGCGTCAGGCCTCTGATCGAATCTGCATTCTCAGAGATGATATTTTATAAATAAGACCTAGGACGCTCGAGCTTGGCTCCGCGTCAGGCCTCTGATCGAATCCGCATTCTCAGAGATGATATTTAATAATAAGACCTAGGACGCTGGAGCTTGGCTCCGCGTCAGGCCTCTGATCGAATCCGCATTCTCAGAGATGATATTTTATAATAAGACCTAGGACGCTCGAGCTTGGCTCCGCGTCAGGCCTCTGATCGAATCCGCATTCTCAGAGATGATATTTTATAATAAGACCTAGGACTCTGGAGCTTGGCTCCGCGTCATGCCTCTGATCGAATCCGCATTCTCAGAGATGATATTTTATAATAAGACCTAGGACGCTGGAGCTTGGCTCTGCGTCAGGCCTCTGATCGAACCCGCATTCTCAGAGATGATATTTTATAATAAGACCTAGGACGCTCGAGCTTGACTCCGCGTCAGGCCTCTGATCGAATCCGCATTCTCAGAGATGATATTTTATAATAAGACCTAGGACTCTGGAGCTTGGCTCCGCGTCATGCCTCTGATCGAATCCGCATTCTCAGAGATGATATTTTATAATAAGACCTAGGACGCTGGAGCTTGGCTCTGCGTCAGGCCTCTGATCGAATCCGCATTCTCAGAGATGATATTTTATGATAAGACCTAGGACGTTGGAGCTTGGCTCCGCGTCAGGCCTCTAATCGAATCTGCATTCTCAGAGATGATATTTTATAAATAAGACCTAGGACGCTGGAGCTTGGCTCTGAGTCAGGCCTCTGATCGAATCCGCATTCTAAGAGATGATATTTTATAATAAGACCTAGGATGTTGGAGCTTGGCTCCGCGTCAGGCCTCTGATCGAATCTGCATTCTTAGAGATGATATTTTATAATAAGACCTAGGATGCTGGAGCTTGGCTCCGCGTCAGGCCTCTGATCAAATCCGCATTCTCAGAGATGATATTTTATAATAAGACCTAGGACGCTGAAGCTTGGCTCCGCGTCAGGCCTCTGATCGAATCTGCATTCTCAGAGATGATATTTTATAAATAAGACCTAGGACGCTCGAGCTTGACTCTGCGTCATGCCTCTGATCGAATCCGCATTCTCAGAGATGATATTTTATAATAAGACCTAGGACGCTCGAGCTTGGCTCCGCGTCAGGCCTCTGATCGAATCCGCATTCTCAGAGATGATATTTTATAATAAGACCTAGGACTCTGGAGCTTGGCTCCGCGTCATGCCTCTGATCGAATTCGCATTCTCAGAGATAATATGTTATAATAAGACCTACGACGCTGGAGCTTGGCTCCGCGTCCGGCCTCTGATCGAATCCGCATTCTCAGAGATGATATTTTATAAATACGACCTAGGACGCTGGAGCTTGGCTCCGCGTCAGGCCTCTGATCGAATTCGCATTCTCAGAGATGATATGTTATAATAAGACCTAGGACGTTGGAGCTTGGCTCCGCGTCAGGCCTCTGATCGAATCTGCATTCTCAGAGATGATATTTTATAATAAGACCTAGGACTCTGGAGCTTGGCTCCGCGTCATGCCTCTGATCGAATTCGCATTCTCAGAGATGATATGTTATAATAAGACCTACGACGCTGGAGCTTGGCTCCGCGTCAGGCCTCTGATCGAATCCGCATTCTCAGAGATGATATTTTATAAATACGACCTAGGACGCTGGAGCTTGGCTCCGCGTCAGGCCTCTGATCGAATTCGCATTCTCAGAGATGATATGTTATAATAAGACCTACGACGCTGGAGCTTGGCTCCGCGTCAGGCCTCTGATCGAATCCGCATTCTCAGAGATGATATTTTATAAATACGACCTAGGACGCTGGAGCTTGGCTCCGCGTCAGGCCTCTGATCGAATTCGCATTCTCAGAGATGATATGTTATAATAAGACCTAGGACGCTGGAGCTTGGCTCCGCGTCAGGCCTCTGATCGAATCTGCATTCTCAGAGATGATATTTTATAAATAAGACCTAGGACGCTCGAGCTTGGCTCCGCGTCAGGCCTCTGATCGAATCCGCATTCTCAGAGATGATATTTTATAATAAGACCTAGGACGCTGGAGCTTGGCTCCGCGTCAGGCCTCTGATCGAATCCGCATTCTCAGAGATGATATTTTATAATAAGACCTAGGACTCTGGAGCTTGGCTCCGCGTCATGCCTCTGATCGAATCCGCATTCTCAGAGATGATATTTTATAATAAGACCTAGGACGCTGGAGCTTGGCTCTGCGTCAGGCCTCTGATCGAACCCGCATTCTCAGAGATGATATTTTATAATAAGACCTAGGACGCTCGAGCTTGACTCCGCGTCAGGCCTCTGATCGAATCCGCATTCTCAGAGATGATATTTTATAATAAGACCTAGGACTCTGGAGCTTGGCTCCGCGTCATGCCTCTGATCGAATCCGCATTCTCAGAGATGATATTTTATAATAAGACCTAGGACGCTGGAGCTTGGCTCTGCGTCAGGCCTCTGATCGAATCCGCATTCTCAGAGATGATATTTTATGATAAGACCTAGGACGTTGGAGCTTGGCTCCGCGTCAGGCCTCTAATCGAATCTGCATTCTCAGAGATGATATTTTATAAATAAGACCTAGGACGCTGGAGCTTGGCTCTGAGTCAGGCCTCTGATCGAATCCGCATTCTAAGAGATGATATTTTATAATAAGACCTAGGATGTTGGAGCTTGGCTCCGCGTCAGGCCTCTGATCGAATCTGCATTCTTAGAGATGATATTTTATAATAAGACCTAGGATGCTGGAGCTTGGCTCCGCGTCAGGCCTCTGATCAAATCCGCATTCTCAGAGATGATATTTTATAATAAGACCTAGGACGCTGAAGCTTGGCTCCGCGTCAGGCCTCTGATCGAATCTGCATTCTCAGAGATGATATTTTATAAATAAGACCTAGGACGCTCGAGCTTGACTCTGCGTCATGCCTCTGATCGAATCCGCATTCTCAGAGATGATATTTTATAATAAGACCTAGGACGCTCGAGCTTGGCTCCGCGTCAGGCCTCTGATCGAATCCGCATTCTCAGAGATGATATTTTATAATAAGACCTAGGACTCTGGAGCTTGGCTCCGCGTCATGCCTCTGATCGAATTCGCATTCTCAGAGATAATATGTTATAATAAGACCTACGACGCTGGAGCTTGGCTCCGCGTCCGGCCTCTGATCGAATCCGCATTCTCAGAGATGATATTTTATAAATACGACCTAGGACGCTGGAGCTTGGCTCCGCGTCAGGCCTCTGATCGAATTCGCATTCTCAGAGATGATATGTTATAATAAGACCTAGGACGTTGGAGCTTGGCTCCGCGTCAGGCCTCTGATCGAATCTGCATTCTCAGAGATGATATTTTATAATAAGACCTAGGACTCTGGAGCTTGGCTCCGCGTCATGCCTCTGATCGAATTCGCATTCTCAGAGATGATATTTTATAATAAGACCTACGACGCTGGAGCTTGGCTCCGCGTCAGGCCTCTGATCGAATCCGCATTCTCAGAGATGATATTTTATAAATACGACCTAGGACGCTGGAGCTTGGCTCCGCGTCAGGCCTCTGATCGAATTCGCATTCTCAGAGATGATATGTTATAATAAGACCTACGACGCTGGAGCTTGGCTCCGCGTCAGGCCTCTGATCGAATCCGCATTCTCAGAGATGATATTTTATAAATACGACCTAGGACGCTGGAGCTTGGCTCCGCGTCAGGCCTCTGATCGAATTCGCATTCTCAGAGATGATATGTTATAATAAGACCTAGGACGCTGGAGCTTGGCTCCGCGTCAGGCCTCTGATCGAATCTGCATTCTCAGAGATGATATTTTATAAATAAGACCTAGGACGCTCGAGCTTGGCTCCGCGTCAGGCCTCTGATCGAATCCGCATTCTCAGAGATGATATTTTATAATAAGACCTAGGACGCTGGAGCTTGGCTCCGCGTCAGGCCTCTGATCGAATCCGCATTCTCAGAGATGATATTTTATAATAAGACCTAGGACGCTCGAGCTTGGCTCCGCGTCAGGCCTCTGATCGAATCCGCATTCTCAGAGATGATATTTTATAATAAGACCTAGGACTCTGGAGCTTGGCTCCGCGTCATGCCTCTGATCGAATCCGCATTCTCAGAGATGATATTTTATAATAAGACCTAGGACGCTGGAGCTTGGCTCTGCGTCAGGCCTCTGATCGAACCCGCATTCTCAGAGATGATATTTTATAATAAGACCTAGGACGCTCGAGCTTGACTCCGCGTCAGGCCTCTGATCGAATCCGCATTCTCAGAGATGATATTTTATAATAAGACCTAGGACTCTGGAGCTTGGCTCCGCGTCATGCCTCTGATCGAATCCGCATTCTCAGAGATGATATTTTATAATAAGACCTAGGACGCTGGAGCTTGGCTCTGCGTCAGGCCTCTGATCGAATCCGCATTCTCAGAGATGATATTTTATGATAAGACCTAGGACGTTGGAGCTTGGCTCCGCGTCAGGCCTCTAATCGAATCTGCATTCTCAGAGATGATATTTTATAAATAAGACCTAGGACGCTCGAGCTTGACTCCGCGTCAAGCATCTGATCGAATCCGCATTCTCAGAGATGATATTTTATAATAAGACCTAGGACTCTGGAGCTTGGCTCCGCGTCATGCCTCTGATCGAATCCGCATTCTCAGAGATGATATTTTATAATAAGACCTAGGACGCTGGAGCTTGGCTCTGCGTCAGGCCTCTGATCGAACCCGCATTCTCAGAGATGATATTTTATAATAAGACCTAGGACGCTCGAGCTTGACTCCGCGTCAAGTCTCTGATCGAATCCGCATTCTCAGAGATGATATTTTATAATAAGACCTAGGACGCTGGAGCTTGGCTCCGCGTCAGGCCTCTGATCGAATCCGCATTCTCAGAGATGATATTTTATAATAAGACCTAGGACGCTGGAGCTTGGCTCCGCGTCAGGCCTCTGATCGAATCCGCATTCTCAGAGATGATATTTTATGATAAGACCTAGGACGTTGGAGCTTGGCTCCGCGTCAGGCCTCTAATCGAATCTGCATTCTCAGAGATGATATTTTATAAATAAGACCTAGGACGCTCGAGCTTGACTCCGCGTCAAGCATCTGATCGAATCCGCATTCTCAGAGATGATATTTTATAATAAGACCTAGGACGCTGGAGCTTGGCTCTGCGTCAGGCCTCTGATCGAACCCGCATTCTCAGAGATGATATTTTATAATAAGACCTAGGACGCTGGAGCTTGACTCCGCCTCAGGCCTCTGATCGAATCCGCATTCTCAGAGATGATATTTTATAAATAAGACCTAGGACGGTGGAGCTTGGCTCCGCGTCAGGCCTCTGATCGAATCCGCATTCTCAGAGATGATATTTTATCATAAGACCTAGGACGCTGGAGCTTGGCTCCGCGTCAGGCCTCTGATCGAATCCGCATTCTCAGAGATGATATTTTATAAATAAGACCTAGGACGCTCGAGCTTGACTCCGCGTCAAGCCTCTGATCGAATCCGCATTCTCAGAGATGATATTTTATAATAAGACCTAGGACGCTGGAGCTTGGCTCCGCGTCAGGCCTCTGATCGAATCCGCATTCTCAGAGATGATATTTTATAATAAGACCTAGGACGCTGGAGCTTGGCTCCGCGTCAGGCCTCTGATCGAATCCGCATTCTCAGAGATGATATTTTATAAATACGACCTAGGACGCTGGAGCTTGGCTCCGCGTCAGGCCTCTGATCGAATTCGCATTCTCAGAGATGATATGTTATAATAAGACCTACGACGCTGGAGCTTGGCTCCGCGTCAGGCCTCTGATCGAATCCGCATTCTCAGAGCTGATATTTTATAAATACGACCTAGGACGCTGGAGCTTGGCTCCGCGTCAGGCCTCTGATCGAATTCGCATTCTCAGAGATGATATGTTATAATAAGACCTAGGACGCTGGAGCTTGGCTCCGCGTCAGGCCTCTGATCGAATCTGCATTCTCAGAGATGATATTTTATAAATAAGACCTAGGACGCTCGAGCTTGGCTCCGCGTCAGGCCTCTGATCGAATCCGCATTCTCAGAGATGATATTTTATAATAAGACCTAGGACTCTGGAGCTTGGCTCCGCGTCATGCCTCTGATCGAATCCGCATTCTCAGAGATGATATTTTATAATAAGACCTAGGACGCTGGAGCTTGGCTCTGCGTCAGGCCTCTGATCGAACCCGCATTCGCAGAGATGATATTTTATAATAAGACCTAGGACGCTCGAGCATGAGTCCGCGTCAAGCCTCTGATCGAATCCGCATTCTCAGAGATGATATTTTATAATAAGACCTAGGACGCTGGAGCTTGGCTCCGCGTCAGGCCTCTGATCGAATCCGCATTCTCAGAGATGATATTTTATAATAAGACCTAGGACGCTAGAGCTTGGCTCCGCGTCAGGCCTCTGATCGAATCCGCATTCTCAGAGATGATATTTTATGATAAGACCTAGGACGTTGGAGCTTGGCTCCGCGTCAGGCCTCTAATCGAATCTGCATTCTCAGAGATGATATTTTATAAATAAGACCTAGGACGCTCGAGCTTGACTCCGCGTCAAGCCTCTGATCGAATCCGCATTCTCAGAGATGATATTTTATAGTAAGACCTAGGACGCTGGAGCTTGGCTCTGCGTCAGGCCTCTGATCGAACCCGCATTCTCAGAGATGATATTTTATAATAAGACCTAGGACGCTGGAGCTTGACTCCGCCTCAGGCCTCTGATCGAATCCGCATTCTCAGAGATGATATTTTATAAATAAGACCTAGGACGGTGGAGCTTGGCTCCGCGTCAGGCCTCTGATCGAATCCGCATTCTCAGAGATGATATTTTATCATAAGACCTAGGACGCTGGAGCTTGGCTCCGCGTCAGGCCTCTGATCGAATCCGCATTCTCAGAGATGATATTTTATAAATAAGACCTAGGACGCTCGAGCTTGACTCCGCGTCAAGCCTCTGATCGAATCCGCATTCTCAGAGATGATATTTTATAATAAGACCTAGGACGCTGGAGCTTGGCTCCGCGTCAGGCCTTTGATCGAATCCGCATTCTCAGAGATGATATTTTATAATAAGACCTAGGATGCTAGAGCTTGGCTCCGCGTCAGGCCTCTGATCGAATCCGCATTCTCAGAGATGATATTTTATGATAAGACCTAGGACGTTGGAGCTTGGCTCCGCGTCAGGCCTCTAATCGAATCTGCATTCTCAAAGATGATATTTTATAAATAAGACCTAGGACGCTGGAGCTTGGCTCTGAGTCAGGCCTCTGATCGAATCCGCATTCTAAGAGATGATATTTTATAATAAGACCTAGGATGCTGGAGCTTGGCTCCGCGTCAGGCCTCTGATCGAATCTGCATTCTCAGAGATGATATTTTATAATAAGACCTAGGTACTGGAGCTTGGCTCCGCGTCAGGCCTCTGATCAAATCCGCATTCTCAGAGATGATATTTTATAATAAGACCTAGGACGCTGGAGCTTGGCTCCGCGTCAGGCCTCTGATCGAATCTGCATTCTCAGAGATGATATTTTATAAATAAGACCTAGGACGCTCGAGCTTGACTCTGCGTCAGGCCTCTGATCGAATCCGCATTCTCAGAGATGATATTTTATAATAAGACCTAGGACGCTCGAGCTTGGCTCCGCGTCAGGCCTCTGATCGAATCCGCATTCTCAGAGATGATATTTTATAATAAGACCTAGGACTCTGGAGCTTGGCTCCGCGTCATGCCTCTGATCGAATTCGCATTCTCAGAGATAATATGTTATAATAAGACCTACGACGCTAGAGCTTGGCTCCGCGTCCGGCCTCTGATCGAATCCGCATTCTCAGAGATGATATTTTATAAATACGACCTAGGACGCTGGAGCTTGGCTCCGCGTCAGGCCTCTGATCGAATTCGCATTCTCAGAGATGATATGTTATAATAAGACCTAGGACGCTGGAGCTTGGCTCCGCGTCAGGCCTCTGATCGAATCTGCATTCTCAGAGATGATATTTTATAATAAGACCTAGGACTCTGGAGCTTGGCTCCGCGTCATGCCTCTGATCGAATTCGCATTCTCAGAGATGATATGTTATAATAAGACCTACGACGCTGGAGCTTGGCTCCGCGTCAGGCCTCTGATCGAATCCGCATTCTCAGAGATGATATTTTATAAATACGACCTAGGACGCTGGAGCTTGGCTCCGCGTCAGGCCTCTGATCGAATTCGCATTCTCAGAGATGATATGTTATAATAAGACCTAGGACGCTGGAGCTTGACTCCGCCTCAGGCCTCTGATCGAATCCGCATTCTCAGAGATGATATTTTATAAATAAGACCTAGGACGGTGGAGCTTGGCTCCGCGTCAGGCCTCTGATCGAATCCGCATTCTCAGAGATGATATTTTATCATAAGACCTAGGACGCTGGAGCTTGGCTCCGCGTCAGGCCTCTGATCGAATCCGCATTCTCAGAGATGATATTTTATAAATAAGACCTAGGACGCTCGAGCTTGACTCCGAGTCAAGCCTCTGATCGAATCCGCATTCTCAGAGATGATATTTTATAATAAGACCTAGGACGCTGGAGCTTGGCTCCGCGTCAGGCCTCTGATCGAATCCGCATTCTCAGAGATGATATTTTATAATAAGACCTAGGACGCTAGAGCTTGGCTCCGCGTCAGGCCTCTGATCGAATCCGCATTCTCAGAGATGATATTTTATGATAAGACCTAGGACGTTGGAGCTTGGCTCCGCGTCAGGCCTCTAATCGAATCTGCATTCTCAAAGATGATATTTTATAAATAAGACCTAGGACGCTGGAGCTTGGCTCTGAGTCAGGCCTCTGATCGAATCCGCATTCTAAGAGATGATATTTTATAATAAGACCTAGGATGCTGGAGCTTGGCTCCGCGTCAGGCCTCTGATCGAATCTGCATTCTCAGAGATGATATTTTATAATAAGACCTAGGTACTGGAGCTTGGCTCCGCGTCAGGCCTCTGATCAAATCCGCATTCTCAGAGATGATATTTTATAATAAGACCTAGGACGCTGGAGCTTGGCTCCGCGTCAGGCCTCTGATCGAATCTGCATTCTCAGAGATGATATTTTATAAATAAGACCTAGGACGCTCGAGCTTGACTCTGCGTCAGGCCTCTGATCGAATCCGCATTCTCAGAGATGATATTTTATAATAAGACCTAGGACGCTCGAGCTTGGCTCCGCGTCAGGCCTCTGATCGAATCCGCATTCTCAGAGATGATATTTTATAATAAGACCTAGGACTCTGGAGCTTGGCTCCGCGTCATGCCTCTGATCGAATTCGCATTCTCAGAGATAATATGTTATAATAAGACCTACGACGCTGGAGCTTGGCTCCGCGTCCGGCCTCTGATCGAATCCGCATTCTCAGAGATGATATTTTATAAATACGACCTAGGACGCTGGAGCTTGGCTCCGCGTCAGGCCTCTGATCGAATTCGCATTCTCAGAGATGATATGTTATAATAAGACCTAGGACGCTGGAGCTTGGCTCCGCGTCAGGCCTCTGATCGAATCTGCATTCTCAGAGATGATATTTTATAATAAGACCTAGGACTCTGGAGCTTGGCTCCGCGTCATGCCTCTGATCGAATTCGCATTCTCAGAGATGATATGTTATAATAAGACCTACGACGCTGGAGCTTGGCTCCGCGTCAGGCCTCTGATCGAATCCGCATTCTCAGAGATGATATTTTATAAATACGACCTAGGACGCTGGAGCTTGGCTCCGCGTCAGGCCTCTGATCGAATTCGCATTCTCAGAGATGATATGTTATAATAAGACCTAGGACGCTAGAGCTTGGCTCCGCGTCAGGCCTCTGATCGAATCCGCATTCTCAGAGATGATATTTTATGATAAGACCTAGGACGTTGGAGCTTGGCTCCGCGTCAGGCCTCTAATCGAATCTGCATTCTCAAAGATGATATTTTATAAATAAGACCTAGGACGCTGGAGCTTGGCTCTGAGTCAGGCCTCTGATCGAATCCGCATTCTAAGAGATGATATTTTATAATAAGACCTAGGATGCTGGAGCTTGGCTCCGCGTCAGGCCTCTGATCGAATCTGCATTCTCAGAGATGATATTTTATAATAAGACCTAGGTACTGGAGCTTGGCTCCGCGTCAGGCCTCTGATCAAATCCGTATTCTCAGAGATGATATTTTATAATAAGACCTAGGACGCTGGAGCTTGGCTCCGCGTCAGGCCTCTGATCGAATCTGCATTCTCAGAGATGATATTTTATAAATAAGACCTAGGACGCTCGAGCTTGACTCTGCGTCAGGCCTCTGATCGAATCCGCATTCTCAGAGATGATATTTTATAATAAGACCTAGGACGCTCGAGCTTGGCTCCGCGTCAGGCCTCTGATCGAATCCGCATTCTCAGAGATGATATTTTATAATAAGACCCAGGACTCTGGAGCTTGGCTCCGCGTCATGCCTCTGATCGAATTCGCATTCTCAGAGATAATATGTTATAATAAGACCTACGACGCTGGAGCTTGGCTCCGCGTCCGGCCTCTGATCGAATCCGCATTCTCAGAGATGATATTTTATAAATACGACCTAGGACGCTGGAGCTTGGCTCCGCGTCAGGCCTCTGATCGAATTCGCATTCTCAGAGATGATATGTTATAATAAGACCTAGGACGCTGGAGCTTGGCTCCGCGTCAGGCCTCTGATCGAATCTGCATTCTCAGAGATGATATTTTATAATAAGACCTAGGACTCTGGAGCTTGGCTCCGCGTCATGCCTCTGATCGAATTCGCATTCTCAGAGATGATATGTTATAATAAGACCTACGACGCTGGAGCTTGGCTCCGCGTCAGGCCTCTGATCGAATCCGCATTCTCAGAGATGATATTTTATAAATACGACCTAGGACGCTGGAGCTTGGCTCCGCGTCAGGCCTCTGATCGAATTCGCATTCTCAGAGATGATATGTTATAATAAGACCTACGACGCTGGAGCTTGGCTCTGCGTCAGGCCTCTGATCGAATCCGCATTCTCAGAGATGATATTTTATAAATACGACCTAGGACGCTGGAGCTTGGCTCCGCGTCAGGCCTCTGATCGAATTCGCATTCTCAGAGATGATATGTTATAATAAGACCTAGGACGCTGGAGCTTGGCTCCGCGTCAGGCCTCTGATCGAATCTGCATTCTCAGAGATGATATTTTATAAATAAGACCTAGGACGCTCGAGCTTGGCTCCGCGTCAGGCCTCTGATCGAATTCGCATTCTCAGAGATGATATTTTATAATAAGACCTAGGACGCTGGAGCTTGGCTCCGCGTCAGGCCTCTGATCGAATCCGCATTCTCAGAGATGATATTTTATAATAAGACCTAGGACGCTCGAGCTTGGCTCCGCGTCAGGCCTTTGATCGAATCCGCATTCTCAGAGATGATATTTTATAATAAGACCTAGGACTCTTGAGCTTGGCTCCGCGTCATGCCTCTGATCGAATCCGCATTCTCAGAGATGATATTTTATAATAAGACCTAGGACGCTGGAGCTTGGGTCCGCGTCAGGCCTCTGATCGAATCCGCATTCTCAGAGATGATATTTTATAATAAGACCTAGGACGCTGGATCTTGGCTCCGCGTCAGGCCTCTAATCGAATCTGCATTCTCAGAGATGATATTTTATAAATAAGACCTAGGACGCTGGAGCTTGGCTCTGAGTCAGGCCTCTGATCGAATCCGCGTTCTAAGAGATGATATTTTATAATAAGACCTAGGACGCTGGAGCTTGGCTCCGCGTCAGGCCTCTGATCGAATCGGCATTCTCCGAGATGATATTTTATAAATAAGACCTAGGATGCTGGAGCTTGGCTCCACGTCAGGCCTCTGATCGAATTCGCATTCTCAGAGATGATATTTTATAATAGGACTTAGGATGCTGGAGCTTGGCTCCGCGTCAGGCCTCTGATCAAATCCGCATTCTCAGAGATAATATTTTATAATAAGACCTAGGATGCTAGAGCTTTGTTCCACGTCAAGCCTCTAATCGAATCCGCATTCTCAGAGATGATATTTTATAAATACGACCTAGGACGCTAGAGCTTGGCTCCGCGTCAGGCCTTTGATCGAATCCGCATTCTCAGAGATGATATGTTATAATAAGACCTAGGACGCTGGAGCTTGGCTCTGCGTCAGGCCTCTGATCGAATCTGCATTCTCAGAGATGATATTTTATAAATAAGACCTAGGACGCTCGAGCTTGGCTCCGCGTCAGGCCTCTGATCGAATCCGCATTCTCAGAGATGATATTTTATAATAAGACCTAGGACGCTGGAGCTTGGCTCCGCGTCAGGCCTCTATTCGAATCCGCATTCTCAGAGATGATATTTTATAATAAGACCTAGGACGCTCGAGCTTGGCTCCGCGTCAGGCCTCTGATCGAATCCGCATTCTCAGAGATGATATTTTATAATAAGACCTAGGACTCTGGAGCTTGGCTCCGCGTCAGGCCTCTGATCGAATCCGCATTCTCAGAGATGATATTTTATAATAAGACCTAGGACGCTGGAGCTTGGGTCCGCGTCAGGCCTCTGATCGAATCCGCATTCTCAGAGATGATATTTTATAATAAGACCTAGGACGCTGGATCTTGGCTCCGCGTCAGGCCTCTAATCGAATCTGCATTCTCAGAGATGATATTTTATAAATAAGACCTAAGACGCTGGAGCTTGGCTCTGAGTCAGGCCTCTGATCGAATCCGCGTTCTAAGAGATGATATTTTATAATAAGACCTAGGACGCTGGAGCTTGGCTCCGCGTCAGGCCTCTGATCGAATCTGGATTCTCCGAGATGATATTTTATAAATAAGACCTAGGATGCTGGAGCTTGGCTCCACGTCAGGCCTCTGATCGAATCCGCATTCTCAGAGATGATATTTTATAATAAGACCTAGGATGTTGGAGCTTGGCTCCGCGTCAGGCCTCTGATCAAATCCGCATTCTCAGAGATGATATTTTATAAATACGACCTAGGACGCTAGAGCTTGGCCCCGCGTCAGGCCTTTGATCGAATCCGCATTCTCAGAGATGATATGTTATAATAAGACCTAGGACGCTGGAGCTTGGCTCTGCGTCAGGCCTCTGATCGAATCTGCATTCTCAGAGATGATATTTTATAAATAAGACCTAGGACGCTCGAGCTTGGCTCCGCGTCAGGCCTCTAATCGAATCCGCATTCTCAGAGATGATATTTTATAATAAGACCTAGGACGCTGGAGCTTGGCTCCGCGTCAGGCCTCTGATCGAATCCGCATTCTCAGAGATGATATTTTATAATAAGACCTAGGACGCTCGAGCTTGGCTCCGCGTCAGGCCTCTGATCGAATCTGCATTCTCAGAGATGATATTTTATAAATAAGACCTAGGACGCTCGAGCTTGGCTCCGCGTTAGGCCTCTGATCGAATCCGCATTATCAGAGATGATATTTTATAATAAGACCTAGGACCCTGGAGCTTGGCTCCACGTCAGGCCTCTGATCGAATCCGCATTCTCAGAGATGATATTTTATAATAAGACCTAGGACGCTGGAGCTTGGGTCCGCGTCAGGCCTCTGATCGAATCCGCATTCTCAGAGATGATATTTTATAATAAGACCTAGGACGCTGGATCTTGGCTCCGCGTCAGGCCTCTAATCGAATCTGCATTCTCAGAGATGATATTTTATAAATAAGACCTAGGACGCTGGAGCTTGGCTCTGAGTCAGGCCTCTGATCGAATCCGCGTTCTAAGAGATGATATTTTATAATAAGACCTAGGACGCTGGAGCTTGGCTCCGCGTCAGGCCTCAAATCGAATCTGCATTCTCCGAGATGATATTTTATAAATAAGACCTAGGATGCTGGAGCTTGGCTCCACGTCAGGCCTCTGATCGAATCCGCATTCTCAGAGATGATATTTTATAATAAGACCTAGGATGCTGGAGCTTGGCTCCGCGTCAGGCCTCTGATCAAATCCGCATTCTCAGAGATAATATTTTATAATAAGACCTAGGACGCTGGAGCTTGGCTCTGCGTCAGGCCTCTGATCAAATCTGCATTCTCAGAGATGATATTTTATAATAAGACCTAGGACGCTGGAGCTTGGGTCCGCGTCAGGCCTCTGATCGAATCCGCATTCTCAGAGATGATATTTTATAATAAGACCTAGGACGCTGGAGCTTGGCTCCGCGTCAGGCCTCTGATCGAATCCGCATTCTCAGAGATGATATTTTATAATAAGACCTAGGACGCTCGAGCTTGGCTCCGCGTCAGGCCTCTGATCGAATCCGCATTCTCAGAGATGATATTTTATAATAAGACCTAGGACGCTGGAGCTTGGCTCCGCGTCAGGCCTCTATTCGAATCCGCATTCTCAGAGATGATATTTTATAATAAGACCTAGGACGCTCGAGCTTGGCTCCGCGTCAGGCCTCTGATCGAATCCGCATTCTCAGAGATGATATTTTATAATAAGACCTAGGACTCTGGAGCTTGGCTCCGCGTCAGGCCTCTGATCGAATCCGCATTCTCAGAGATGATATTTTATAATAAGACCTAGGACGCTGGAGCTTGGGTCCGCGTCAGGCCTCTGATCGAATCCGCATTCTCAGAGATGATATTTTATAATAAGACCTAGGACGCTGGATCTTGGCTCCGCGTCAGGCCTCTAATCGAATCTGCATTCTCAGAGATGATATTTTATAAATAAGACCTAGGACGCTGGAGCTTGGCTCTGAGTCAGGCCTCTGATCGAATCCGCGTTCTAAGAGATGATATTTTATAATAAGACCTAGGACGCTGGAGCTTGGCTCCGCGTCAGGCCTCTGATCGAATCTGCATTCTCCGAGATGATATTTTATACATAAGACCTAGGATGCTGGAGCTTGGCTCCACGTCAGGCCTCTGATCGAATCCGCATTCTCAGAGATGATATTTTATAATAAGACCTAGGATGTTGGAGCTTGGCTCCGCGTCAGGCCTCTGATCAAATCCGCATTCTCAGAGATAATATTTTATAATAAGAGCAAGGACGCTAGAGCTTTGTTCCACGTCAAGCCTCTGATCGAATCCGCATTCTCAGAGATGATATTTTATAAATACGACCTAGGACGCTAGAGCTTGGCCCCGCGTCAGGCCTTTGATCGAATCCGCATTCTCAGAGATGATATGTTATAATAAGACCTAGGACGCTGGAGCTTGGCTCTGCGTCAGGCCTCTGATCGAATCTGCATTCTCAGAGATGATATTTTATAAATAAGACCTATGACGCTCGAGCTTGGCTCCGCGTCAGGCCTCTGATCGAATCCGCATTCTCAGAGATGATATTTTATAATAAGACCTAGGACGCTGGAGCTTGGCTCTGCGTCAGGCCTCTGATCGAATCTGCATTCTCAGAGATGATATTTTATAAATAAGACCTAGGACGCTCGAGCTTGGCTCCGCGTCAGGCCTCTGATCGAATCCGCATTCTCAGAGATGATATTTTATAATAAGACCTAGGACGCTGGAGCTTGGCTCCGCGTCAGGCCTCTATTCGAATCCGCATTCTCAGAGATGATATTTTATAATAAGACCTAGGACGCTCGAGCTTGGCTCCGCGTCAGGCCTCTGATCGAATCCGCATTCTCAGAGATGATATTTTATAATAAGACCTAGGACTCTGGAGCTTGGCTCCGCGTCAGGCCTCTGATCGAATCCGCATTCTCAGAGATGATATTTTATAATAAGACCTAGGACGCTGGAGCTTGGGTCCGCGTCAGGCCTCTGATCGAATCCGCATTCTCAGAGATGATATTTTATAATAAGACCTAGGACGCTGGATCTTGGCTCCGCGTCAGGCCTCTAATCGAATCTGCATTCTCAGAGATGATATTTTATAAATAAGACCTAAGACGCTGGAGCTTGGCTCTGAGTCAGGCCTCTGATCGAATCCGCGTTCTAAGAGATGATATTTTATAATAAGACCTAGGACGCTGGAGCTTGGCTCCGCGTCAGGCCTCTGATCGAATCTGGATTCTCCGAGATGATATTTTATAAATAAGACCTAGGATGCTGGAGCTTGGCTCCACGTCAGGCCTCTGATCGAATCCGCATTCTCAGAGATGATATTTTATAATAAGACCTAGGATGTTGGAGCTTGGCTCCGCGTCAGGCCTCTGATCAAATCCGCATTCTCAGAGATGATATTTTATAAATACGACCTAGGACGCTAGAGCTTGGCCCCGCGTCAGGCCTTTGATCGAATCCGCATTCTCAGAGATGATATGTTATAATAAGACCTAGGACGCTGGAGCTTGGCTCTGCGTCAGGCCTCTGATCGAATCTGCATTCTCAGAGATGATATTTTATAAATAAGACCTAGGACGCTCGAGCTTGGCTCCGCGTCAGGCCTCTAATCGAATCCGCATTCTCAGAGATGATATTTTATAATAAGACCTAGGACGCTGGAGCTTGGCTCCGCGTCAGGCCTCTGATCGAATCCGCATTCTCAGAGATGATATTTTATAATAAGACCTAGGACGCTCGAGCTTGGCTCCGCGTCAGGCCTCTGATCGAATCTGCATTCTCAGAGATGATATTTTATAAATAAGACCTAGGACGCTCGAGCTTGGCTCCGCGTTAGGCCTCTGATCGAATCCGCATTATCAGAGATGATATTTTATAATAAGACCTAGGACCCTGGAGCTTGGCTCCACGTCAGGCCTCTGATCGAATCCGCATTCTCAGAGATGATATTTTATAATAAGACCTAGGACGCTGGAGCTTGGGTCCGCGTCAGGCCTCTGATCGAATCCGCATTCTCAGAGATGATATTTTATAATAAGACCTAGGACGCTGGATCTTGGCTCCGCGTCAGGCCTCTAATCGAATCCGCATTCTCAGAGATGATATTTTATAAATAAGACCTAGGACGCTGGAGCTTGGCTCTGAGTCAGGCCTCTGATCGAATCCGCGTTCTAAGAGATGATATTTTATAATAAGACCTAGGACGCTGGAGCTTGGCTCCGCGTCAGGCCTCTGATCGAATCTGCATTCTCCGAGATGATATTTTATAAATAAGACCTAGGATGCTGGAGCTTGGCTCCACGTCAGGCCTCTGATCGAATCCGCATTCTCAGAGATGATATTTTATAATAAGACCTAGGATGCTGGAGCTTGGCTCCGCGTCAGGCCTCTGATCAAATCCGCATTCTCAGAGATAATATTTTATAATAAGACCTAGGACGCTGGAGCTTGGCTCTGCGTCAGGCCTCTGATCAAATCTGCATTCTCAGAGATGATATTTTATAATAAGACCTAGGACGCTGGAGCTTGGGTCCGCGTCAGGCCTCTGATCGAATCCGCATTCTCAGAGATGATATTTTATAATAAGACCTAGGACGCTGGAGCTTGGCTCCGCGTCAGGCCTCTGATCGAATCCGCATTCTCAGAGATGATATTTTATAATAAGACCTAGGACGCTCGAGCTTGGCTCCGCGTCAGGCCTCTGATCGAATCCGCATTCTCAGAGATGATATTTTATAATAAGACCTAGGACGCTGGAGCTTGGCTCCGCGTCAGGCCTCTATTCGAATCCGCATTCTCAGAGATGATATTTTATAATAAGACCTAGGACGCTCGAGCTTGGCTCCGCGTCAGGCCTCTGATCGAATCCGCATTCTCAGAGATGATATTTTATAATAAGACCTAGGACTCTGGAGCTTGGCTCCGCGTCAGGCCTCTGATCGAATCCGCATTCTCAGAGATGATATTTTATAATAAGACCTAGGACGCTGGAGCTTGGGTCCGCGTCAGGCCTCTGATCGAATCCGCATTCTCAGAGATGATATTTTATAATAAGACCTAGGACGCTGGATCTTGGCTCCGCGTCAGGCCTCTAATCGAATCTGCATTCTCAGAGATGATATTTTATAAATAAGACCTAGGACGCTGGAGCTTGGCTCTGAGTCAGGCCTCTGATCGAATCCGCGTTCTAAGAGATGATATTTTATAATAAGACCTAGGACGCTGGAGCTTGGCTCCGCGTCAGGCCTCTGATCGAATCTGCATTCTCCGAGATGATATTTTATACATAAGACCTAGGATGCTGGAGCTTGGCTCCACGTCAGGCCTCTGATCGAATCCGCATTCTCAGAGATGATATTTTATAATAAGACCTAGGATGTTGGAGCTTGGCTCCGCGTCAGGCCTCTGATCAAATCCGCATTCTCAGAGATAATATTTTATAATAAGAGCAAGGACGCTAGAGCTTTGTTCCACGTCAAGCCTCTGATCGAATCCGCATTCTCAGAGATGATATTTTATAAATACGACCTAGGACGCTAGAGCTTGGCCCCGCGTCAGGCCTTTGATCGAATCCGCATTCTCAGAGATGATATGTTATAATAAGACCTAGGACGCTGGAGCTTGGCTCTGCGTCAGGCCTCTGATCGAATCTGCATTCTCAGAGATGATATTTTATAAATAAGACCTATGACGCTCGAGCTTGGCTCCGCGTCAGGCCTCTGATCGAATCCGCATTATCAGAGATGATATTTTATAATAAGACCTAGGACGCTGGAGCTTGGCTCCACGTCAGGCCTCTGATCGAATCCGCATTCTCAGAGATGATATTTTATAATAAGACCTAGGACGCTGGAGCTTGGCTCTGCGTCAGGCCTCTGATCGAATCCGCATTCTCAGAGATGATATTTTATAAATAAGACCTAGGACGCTCGAGCTTGGCTCCGCGTCAGGCCTCTGATCGAATCCGCATTATCAGAGATGATATTTTATAATAAGACCTAGGACGCTGGAGCTTGGCTCCGCGTCAGGCCTCTGATCGAATACGCATTCTCAGAGATGATATTTTATAATAAGACCTAGGACGCTGGAGCTTGGCTCCGCGTCAGGCCTCTGATCGAATCCGCATTCTCAGAGATGATATTTTATAATAAGACCTAGGACGCTGGAGCTTGGGTCCGCGTCAGGCCTCTGATCGAATCCGCATTCTCAGAGATGATATTTTATAATAAGACCTAGGACGCTGGATCTTGGCTCCGCGTCAGGCCTCTAATCGAATCTGCATTCTCAGAGATGATATTTTATAAATAAGACCTAAGACGCTGGAGCTTGGCTCTGAGTCAGGCCTCTGATCGAATCCGCGTTCTAAGAGATGATATTTTATAATAAGACCTAGGACGCTGGAGCTTGGCTCCGCGTCAGGCCTCTGATCGAATCTGGATTCTCCGAGATGATATTTTACAAATAAGACCTAGGATGCTGGAGCTTGGCTCCACGTCAGGCCTCTGATCGAATCCGCATTCTCAGAGATGATATTTTATAATAAGACCTAGGATGTTGGAGCTTGGCTCCGCGTCAGGCCTCTGATCAAATCCGCATTCTCAGAGATAATATTTTATAATAAGACCAAGGACGCTAGAGCTTTGTTCCACGTCAAGCCTCTGATCGAATCCGCATTCTCAGAGATGATATTTTATAAATACGACCTAGGACGCTAGAGCTTGGCCCCGCGTCAGGCCTTTGATCGAATCCGCATTCTCAGAGATGATATGTTATAATAAGACCTAGGACGCTGGAGCTTGGCTCTGCGTCAGGCCTCTGATCGAATCTGCATTCTCAGAGATGATATTTTATAAATAAGACCTAGGACGCTCGAGCTTGGCTCCGCGTCAGGCCTCTAATCGAATCCGCATTCTCAGAGATGATATTTTATAATAAGACCTAGGACGCTGGAGCTTGGCTCCGCGTCAGGCCTCTGATCGAATCCGCATTCTCAGAGATGATATTTTATAATAAGACCTAGGACGCTCGAGCTTGGCTCCGCGTCAGGCCTCTGATCGAATCTGCATTCTCAGAGATGATATTTTATAAATAAGACCTAGGACGCTCGAGCTTGGCTCCGCGTTAGGCCTCTGATCGAATCCGCATTATCAGAGATGATATTTTATAATAAGACCTAGGACGCTGGAGCTTGGCTCCACGTCAGGCCTCTGATCGAATCCGCATTCTCAGAGATGATATTTTATAATAAGACCTAGGACGCTGGAGCTTGGGTCCGCGTCAGGCCTCTGATCGAATCCGCATTCTCAGAGATGATATTTTATAATAAGACCTAGGACGCTGGATCTTGGCTCCGCGTCAGGCCTCTAATCGAATCTGCATTCTCAGAGATGATATTTTATAAATAAGACCTAGGACGCTGGAGCTTGGCTCTGAGTCAGGCCTCTGATCGAATCCGCGTTCTAAGAGATGATATTTTATAATAAGACCTAGGACGCTGGAGCTTGGCTCCGCGTCAGGCCTCTGATCGAATCTGCATTCTCCGAGATGATATTTTATAAATAAGACCTAGGATGCTGGAGCTTGGCTCCACGTCAGGCCTCTGATCGAATCCGCATTCTCAGAGATGATATTTTATAATAAGACCTAGGATGCTGGAGCTTGGCTCCGCGTCAGGCCTCTGATCAAATCCGCATTCTCAGAGATAATATTTTATAATAAGACCTAGGACGCTGGAGCTTGGCTCTGCGTCAGGCCTCTGATCAAATCTGCATTCTCAGAGATGATATTTTATAATAAGACCTAGGACGCTGGAGCTTGGGTCCGCGTCAGGCCTCTGATCGAATCCGCATTCTCAGAGATGATATTTTATAATAAGACCTAGGACGCTGGAGCTTGGCTCCGCGTCAGGCCTCTGATCGAATCCGCATTCTCAGAGATGATATTTTATAATAAGACCTAGGACGCTCGAGCTTGGCTCCGCGTCAGGCCTCTGATCGAATCCGCATTCTCAGAGATGATATTTTATAATAAGACCTAGGACGCTGGAGCTTGGCTCCGCGTCAGGCCTCTATTCGAATCCGCATTCTCAGAGATGATATTTTATAATAAGACCTAGGACGCTCGAGCTTGGCTCCGCGTCAGGCCTCTGATCGAATCCGCATTCTCAGAGATGATATTTTATAATAAGACCTAGGACTCTGGAGCTTGGCTCCGCGTCAGGCCTCTGATCGAATCCGCATTCTCAGAGATGATATTTTATAATAAGACCTAGGACGCTGGAGCTTGGGTCCGCGTCAGGCCTCTGATCGAATCCGCATTCTCAGAGATGATATTTTATAATAAGACCTAGGACGCTGGATCTTGGCTCCGCGTCAGGCCTCTAATCGAATCTGCATTCTCAGAGATGATATTTTATAAATAAGACCTAGGACGCTGGAGCTTGGCTCTGAGTCAGGCCTCTGATCGAATCCGCGTTCTAAGAGATGATATTTTATAATAAGACCTAGGACGCTGGAGCTTGGCTCCGCGTCAGGCCTCTGATCGAATCTGCATTCTCCGAGATGATATTTTATAAATAAGACCTAGGATGCTGGAGCTTGGCTCCACGTCAGGCCTCTGATCGAATCCGCATTCTCAGAGATGATATTTTATAATAAGACCTAGGATGTTGGAGCTTGGCTCCGCGTCAGGCCTCTGATCAAATCCGCATTCTCAGAGATAATATTTTATAATAAGAGCAAGGACGCTAGAGCTTTGTTCCACGTCAAGCCTCTGATCGAATCCGCATTCTCAGAGATGATATTTTATAAATACGACCTAGGACGCTAGAGCTTGGCCCCGCGTCAGGCCTTTGATCGAATCCGCATTCTCAGAGATGATATGTTATAATAAGACCTAGGACGCTGGAGCTTGGCTCTGTGTCAGGCCTCTGATCGAATCTGCATTCTCAGAGATGATATTTTATAAATAAGACCTATGACGCTCGAGCTTTGCTCCGCGTCAGGCCTCTGATCGAATCCGCATTATCAGAGATGATATTTTATAATAAGACCTAGGACGCTGGAGCTTGGCTCCACGTCAGGCCTCTGATCGAATCCGCATTCTCAGAGATGATATTTTATAATAAGACCTAGGACGCTGGAGCTTGGCTCTGCGTCAGGCCTCTGATCGAATCTGCATTCTCAGAGATGATATTTTATAAATAAGACCTAGGACGCTCGAGCTTGGCTCCGCGTCAGGCCTCTGATCGAATCCGCATTATCAGAGATGATATTTTATAATAAGACCTAGGACGCTGGAGCTTGGCTCCGCGTCAGGCCTCTGATCGAATACGCATTCTCAGAGATGATATTTTATAATAAGACCTAGGACGCTCGAGCTTGGCTCCGCGTCAGGCCTCTGATCGAATCGGCATTCTCAGAGATGATATTTTATAAATAAGACCTAGGACGCTCGAGCTTGGCTCCGCGTCAGGCCTCTGATCGAATCCGCATTATCAGAGATGATATTTTATAATAAGACCTAGGACGCTGGAGCTTGGCTCCACGTCAGGCCTCTGATCGAATCCGCATTCTCAGAGATGATATTTTATAATAAGACCTAGGACCCTGGAGCTTGGCTCCGCGTCAGGCCTCTGATCGAATCTGCATTCTCAGAGATGATATTTTATAAATAAGACCTAGGACGCTCGAGCTTGGCTCCGCGTCAGGCCTCTGATCGAATCCGCATTCTCAGAGATGATATTTTATAATAAGACCTAGGACGCTGGAGCTTGGCTCCGCGTCAGGCCTCTAATCGAATCCGCATTCTCAGAGATGATATTTTATAATAAGACCTAGGACGCTGGATCTTGGCTCCGCGTCAGGCCTCTAATCGAATCTGCATTCTCAGAGATGATATTTTATAAATAAGACCTAGGACGCTGGAGCTTGGCTCTGAGTCAGGCCTCTGATCGAATCCGCGTTCTAAGAGATGATATTTTATAAATAAGACCTAGGATGCTGGAGCTTGGCTCCGCGTCAGGCCTCTGATCGAATCTGCATTATCAGAGATGATATTTTATAATAAGACCTAGGACGCTGGAGCTTGGCTCCACGTCAGGCCTCTGATCGAATCCGCATTCTCAGAGATGATATTTTATAATAAGACCTAGGACGCTGGATCTTGGCTCCGCGTCAGGCCTCTAATCGAATCTGCATTCTCAGAGATGATATTTTATGAATAAGACCTAGGACGCTAGAGCTTGGCTCTGAGTCAGGCCTCTGATCGAATCCGCATTCTCAGAGATGATATTTTATAATAAGACCTAGGACGCTGGAGCTTGGCTCCGTGTCAGGCCTCTGATCGAATCCGCATTCTCAGAGATGATATTTTATAATAAGACCTAGGACGCTGGAGCTTGGCTCCGCGTCAGGCCTCTGATCGAATCTGCATTTTCAGAGATGATATTTTATAAATAAGACCTAGGACGCTCGAGCTTGGCTCCGCGTCAGGCCTCTGATCGAATCCGCATTATCAGAGATGATATTTTATAATAAGACCTAGGACGCTGGAGCTTGGCTCCACGTCAGGCCTCTAATCGAATCCGCATTCTCAGAGATGATATTTTATAATAAGACCTAGGACGCTGGAGCTTGGCTCCGCGTCAGGCCTCTGATCGAATCTACATTCTCAGAGATGATATTTTATAAATAAGACCTAGGACGCTCGAGCTTGGCTCCGCGTCAGGCCTCTGATCGAATCCGCATTCTCAGAGATGATATTTTATAATAAGACCTAGGATGCTGGAGCTTGGCTCCGCGTCAGGCCTCTGATCGAATCCGAATTCTCATAGATGATATTTTATAATAAGACCTAGGACGCTGGAGCTTGGGTCCGCGTCAGGCCTCTAATCGAATCCGCATTCTCAGAGATGATATTTTATAATAAGACCTAGGACGCTGGATCTTGGCTCCGCGTCAGGCCTCTAATCGAATCTGCATTCTCAGAGATGATATTTTATGAATAAGACCTAGGACGCTGGAGCTTGGCTCTGAGTCAGGCCTCTGATCGAATCCGCGTTCTAAGAGATGATATTTTATAATAAGACCTAGGACGCTGGAGCTTGGCTCTGCGTCAGGCCTCTGATCGAATCTGCATTCTCAGAGATGATATTTTATAAATAAGACCTAGGACGCTCGAGCTTGGCTCCGCGTCAGGCCTCTGATCGAATCCGCATTCTCAGAGATGATATTTTATAATAAGACCTAGGACGCTGGAGCTTGGGTCCGCGTCAGGCCTCTAATCGAATCCGCATTCTCAGAGATGATATTTCATAATAAGACCTAGGACGCTGGATCTTGGCTCCGCGTCAGGCCTCTAATCGAATCTGCATTCTCAGAGATGATATTTTATGAATAAGACCTAGGACGCTAGAGCTTGGCTCCGTGTCAGGCCTCTGATCGAATCCGCATTCTCAGAGATGATATTTTATAATAAGACATAGGACGCTGGAGCTTGGCTCCGCGTCAGGCCTCTGATCGAATCTGCATTTTCAGAGATGATATTTTATAAATAAGACCTAGGACGCTCGAGCTTGGCTCCGCGTCAGGCCTCTGATCGAATCCGCATTATCAGAGATGATATTTTATAATAAGACCTAGGACGCTGGAGCTTGGCTCCACGTCAGGCCTCTAATCGAATCCGCATTCTCAGAGATGATATTTTATAATAAGACCTAGGACGCTGGAGCTTGGCTCCGCGTCAGGCCTCTGATCGAATCTGCATTCTCAGAGATGATATTTTATAAATAAGACCTAGGACGCTCGAGCTTGGCTCTGCGTCAGGCCTCTGATCGAATCCGCATTCTCAGAGATGATATTTTATAATAAGACCTAGGATGCTGGAGCTTGGCTCCGCGTCAGGCCTCTGATCGAATCCGCATTCTCAGAGATGATATTTTATAATAAGACCTAGGACGCTGGAGCTTGGGTCCGCGTCAGGCCTCTAATCGAATCCGCATTCTCAGAGATGATATTTTATAATAAGACCTAGGACGCTGGATCTTGGCTCCGCGTCAGGCCTCTAATCGAATCTGCATTCTCAGAGATGATATTTTATGAATAAGACCTAGGACGCTGGAGCTTGGCTCTGAGTCAGGCCTCTGATCGAATCCGCGTTCTAAGAGATGATATTTTATAATAAGACCTAGGACGCTGGAGCTTGGCTCTGCGTCAGGCCTCTGATCGAATCTGCATTCTCAGAGATGATATTTTATAAATAAGACCTAGGACGCTCGAGCTTGGCTCCGCGTCAGGCCTCTGATCGAATCCGCATTCTCAGAGATGATATTTTATAATAAGACCTAGGACGCTGGAGCTTGGCTCCGCGTCAGGCCTCTGATCGAATCCGCGTTCTAAGAGATGATATTTTATAATAAGACCTAGGACGCTGGAGCTTGGCTCTGCGTCAGGCCTCTGATCGAATCTGCATTCTCAGAGATGATATTTTATAAATAAGACCTAGGACGCTCGAGCTTGGCTCCGCGTCAGGCCTCTGATCGAATCCGCATTCTCAGAGATGATATTTTATAATAAGACCTAGGACGCTGGAGCTTGGCTCCGCGTCAGGCCTCTGATCGAATCCGAATTCTCAGAGATGATATTTTATAATAAGACCTAGGACGCTGGAGCTTGGGTCCGCGTCAGGCCTCTAATCGAATCCGCATTCTCAGAGATGATATTTTATAATAAGACCTAGGACGCTGGATCTTGGCTCCGCGTCAGGCCTCTAATCGAATCTGCATTCTCAGAGATGATATTTTATGAATAAGACCTAGGACGCTGGAGCTTGGCTCTGAGTCAGGCCTCTGATCGAATCCGCGTTCTAAGAGATGATATTTTATAATAAGACCTAGGACGCTGGAGCTTGGCTCTGCGTCAGGCCTCTGATCGAATCCGCATTCTCAGAGATGATATTTTATAAATAAGACCTAGGACGCTCGAGCTTGGCTCCGCGTCAGGCCTCTGATCGAATCCGCATTCTCAGAGATGATATTTTATAATAAGACCTAGGACGCTGGAGCTTGGCTCCGCGTCAGGCCTCTGATCGAATCCGCATTCTCAGAGATGATATTTTATAATAAGACCTAGGACGCTGGAGCTTGGCTCCACGTCAGGCCTCTAATCGAATCCGCATTCTCAGAGATGATATTTTATAATAAGACCTAGGACGCTGGAGCTTGGCTCCGCGTCAGGCCTCTGATCGAATCTGCATTCTCAGAGATGATATTTTATAAATAAGACCTAGGACGCTCGAGCTTGGCTCCGCGTCAGGCCTCTGATCGAATCCGCATTCTCAGAGATGATATTTTATAATAAGACCTAGGACGCTGGAGCTTGGCTCCGCGTCAGGCCTCTGATCGAATCCGCATTCTCAGAGATGATATTTTATAATAAGACCTAGGACGCTGGAGCTTGGCTCCACGTCAGGCCTCTAATCGAATCCGCATTCTCAGAGATGATATTTTATAATAAGACCTAGGACGCTGGAGCTTGGCTCCGCGTCAGGCCTCTGATCGAATCTGCATTCTCAGAGATGATATTTTATAAATAAGACCTAGGACGCTCGAGCTTGGCTCCGCGTCAGGCCTCTGATCGAATCCGCATTCTCATAGATGATATTTTATAATAAGACCTAGGACGCTGGAGCTTGGCTCCGCGTCAGGCCTCTGATCGAATCCGCATTCTCAGAGATGATATTTTATAATAAGACCTAGGACGCTGGATCTTGGCTCCGCGTCAGGCCTCTGATCGAATCCGAATTCTCATAGATGATATTTTATAATAAGACCTAGGACGCTGGAGCTTGGGTCCGCGTCAGGCCTCTAATCGAATCCGCATTCTCAGAGATGATATTTTATAATAAGACCTAGGACGCTGGATCTTGGCTCCGCGTCAGGCCTCTAATCGAATCTGCATTCTCAGAGATGATATTTTATGAATAAGACCTAGGACGCTGGAGCTTGGCTCTGAGTCAGGCCTCTGATCGAATCCGCGTTCTAAGAGATGATATTTTATAATAAGACCTAGGACGCTGGAGCTTGGCTCTGCGTCAGGCCTCTGATCGAATCTGCATTCTCAGAGATGATATTTTATAAATAAGACCTAGGACGCTCGAGCTTGGCTCCGCGTCAGGCCTCTGATCGAATCCGCATTCTCAGAGATGATATTTTATAATAAGACCTAGGACGCTGGAGCTTGGGTCCGCGTCAGGCCTCTAATCGAATCCGCATTCTCAGAGATGATATTTCATAATAAGACCTAGGACGCTGGATCTTGGCTCCGCGTCAGGCCTCTAATCGAATCTGCATTCTCAGAGATGATATTTTATGAATAAGACCTAGGACGCTAGAGCTTGGCTCCGTGTCAGGCCTCTGATCGAATCCGCATTCTCAGAGATGATATTTTATAATAAGACCTAGGACGCTGGAGCTTGGCTCCGCGTCAGGCCTCTGATCGAATCTGCATTTTCAGAGATGATATTTTATAAATAAGACCTAGGACGCTCGAGCTTGGCTCCGCGTCAGGCCTCTGATCGAATCCGCATTATCAGAGATGATATTTTATAATAAGACCTAGGACGCTGGAGCTTGGCTCCACGTCAGGCCTCTAATCGAATCCGCATTCTCAGAGATGATATTTTATAATAAGACCTAGGACGCTGGAGCTTGGCTCCGCGTCAGGCCTCTGATCGAATCTGCATTCTCAGAGATGATATTTTATAAATAAGACCTAGGACGCTCGAGCTTGGCTCTGCGTCAGGCCTCTGATCGAATCCGCATTCTCAGAGATGATATTTTATAATAAGACCTAGGATGCTGGAGCTTGGCTCCGCGTCAGGCCTCTGATCGAATCCGCATTCTCAGAGATGATATTTTATAATAAGACCTAGGACGCTGGAGCTTGGGTCCGCGTCAGGCCTCTAATCGAATCCGCATTCTCAGAGATGATATTTTATAATAAGACCTAGGACGCTGGATCTTGGCTCCGCGTCAGGCCTCTAATCGAATCTGCATTCTCAGAGATGATATTTTATGAATAAGACCTAGGACGCTGGAGCTTGGCTCTGAGTCAGGCCTCTGATCGAATCCGCGTTCTAAGAGATGATATTTTATAATAAGACCTAGGACGCTGGAGCTTGGCTCTGCGTCAGGCCTCTGATCGAATCTGCATTCTCAGAGATGATATTTTATAAATAAGACCTAGGACGCTCGAGCTTGGCTCCGCGTCAGGCCTCTGATCGAATCCGCATTCTCAGAGATGATATTTTATAATAAGACCTAGGACGCTGGAGCTTGGCTCCCCGTCAGGCCTCTGATCGAATCCGCGTTCTAAGAGATGATATTTTATAATAAGACCTAGGACGCTGGAGCTTGGCTCTGCGTCAGGCCTCTGATCGAATCTGCATTCTCAGAGATGATATTTTATAAATAAGACCTAGGACGCTCGAGCTTGGCTCCGCGTCAGGCCTCTGATCGAATCCGCATTCTCAGAGATGATATTTTATAATAAGACCTAGGACGCTGGAGCTTGGCTCCGCGTCAGGCCTCTGATCGAATCCGAATTCTCAGAGATGATATTTTATAATAAGACCTAGGACGCTGGAGCTTGGGTCCGCGTCAGGCCTCTAATCGAATCCGCATTCTCAGAGATGATATTTTATAATAAGACCTAGGACGCTGGATCTTGGCTCCGCGTCAGGCCTCTAATCGAATCTGCATTCTCAGAGATGATATTTTATGAATAAGACCTAGGACGCTGGAGCTTGGCTCTGAGTCAGGCCTCTGATCGAATCCGCGTTCTAAGAGATGATATTTTATAATAAGACCTAGGACGCTGGAGCTTGGCTCTGCGTCAGGCCTCTGATCGAATCCGCATTCTCAGAGATGATATTTTATAAATAAGACCTAGGACGCTCGAGCTTGGCTCCGCGTCAGGCCTCTGATCGAATCCGCATTCTCAGAGATGATATTTTATAATAAGACCTAGGACGCTGGATCTTGGCTCCGCGTCAGGCCTCTGATCGAATCCGCATTCTCAGAGATGATATTTTATAATAAGACCTAGGACGCTGGAGCTTGGCTCCACGTCAGGCCTCTAATCGAATCCGCATTCTCAGAGATGATATTTTATAATAAGACCTAGGACGCTGGAGCTTGGCTCCGCGTCAGGCCTCTGATCGAATCTGCATTCTCAGAGATGATATTTTATAAATAAGACCTAGGACGCTCGAGCTTGGCTCCGCGTCAGGCCTCTGATCGAATCCGCATTCTCAGAGATGATATTTTATAATAAGACCTAGGACGCTGGAGCTTGGCTCCGCGTCAGGCCTCTGATCGAATCCGCATTCTCAGAGATGATATTTTATAATAAGACCTAGGACGCTGGAGCTTGGCTCCACGTCAGGCCTCTAATCGAATCCGCATTCTCAGAGATGATATTTTATAATAAGACCTAGGACGCTGGAGCTTGGCTCCGCGTCAGGCCTCTGATCGAATCTGCATTCTCAGAGATGATATTTTATAAATAAGACCTAGGACGCTCGAGCTTGGCTCCGCGTCAGGCCTCTGATCGAATCCGCATTCTCAGAGATGATATTTTATAATAAGACCTAGGACGCTGGAGCTTGGCTCCGCGTCAGGCCTCTGATCGAATCCGCATTCTCAGAGATGATATTTTATAATAAGACCTAGGACGCTGGATCTTGGCTCCGCGTCAGGCCTCTAATCGAATCTGCATTCTCAGAGATGATATTTTATGAATAAGACCTAGGACGCTGGAGCTTGGCTCTGAGTCAGGCCTCTGATCGAATCCGCGTTCTAAGAGATGATATTTTATATTAAGACCTAGGACGCTGGAGCTTGGCTCTGCGTCAGGCCTCTGATCGAATCTGCATTCTCAGAGATGATATTTTATAAATAAGACATAGGACGCTCGAGCTTGGCTCCGCGTCAGGCCTCTGATCGAATCCGCATTCTCAGAGATGATATTTTATAATAAGACCTAGGACGCTGGAGCTTGGCTACGCGTCAGGCCTCTGATCGAATCCGCATTCTCAGAGATGATATTTTATAATAAGACCTAGGACGCTGGAGCTTGGCTCCGCGTCAGGCCTCTGATCGAATACGCATTCTCAGAGATGATATTTTATAATAAGACCTAGGACGCTGGAGCTTGGCTCCGCGTCAGGCCTCTGATCGAATCGGCATTCTCAGAGATGATATTTTATAAATAAGACCTAGGACGCTCGAGCTTGGCTCCGCGTCAGGCCTCTGATCGAATCCGCATTATCAGAGATGATATTTTATAATAAGACCTAGGACGCTGGAGCTTGGCTCCACGTCAGGCCTCTGATCGAATCCGCATTCTCAGAGATGATATTTTATAATAAGACCTAGGACCCTGGAGCTTGGCTCCGCGTCAGGCCTCTGATCGAATCTGCATTCTCAGAGATGATATTTTATAAATAAGACCTAGGACGCTCGAGCTTGGCTCCGCGTCAGGCCTCTGATCGAATCCGCATTCTCAGAGATGATATTTTATAATAAGACCTAGGACGCTGGAGCTTGGCTCCGCGTCAGGCCTCTAATGGAATCCGCATTCTCAGAGATGATATTTTATAATAAGACCTAGGACGCTGGAGCTTGGCTCCACGTCAGGCCTCTGATCGAATCCGCATTCTCAGAGATGATATTTTATAATAAGACCTAGGACGCTGGAGCTTGGCTCCGCGTCAGGCCTCTGATCGAATCTGCATTCTCAGAGATGATATTTTATAAATAAGACCTAGGACGCTCGAGCTTGGCTCCGCGTCAGGCCTCTGATCGAATCCGCATTCTCAGAGATGATATTTTATAATAAGACCTAGGACGCTGGAGCTTGGCTCCGCGTCAGGCCTCTGATCGAATCCGCATTCTCAGAGATGATATTTTATAATAAGACCTAGGACGCTGGAGCTTGGCTCCACGTCAGGCCTCTAATCGAATCCGCATTCTCAGAGATGATATTTTATAATAAGACCTAGGACGCTGGAGCTTGGCTCCGCGTCAGGCCTCTGATCGAATCTGCATTCTCAGAGATGATATTTTATAAATAAGACCTAGGACGCTCGAGCTTGGCTCCGCGTCAGGCCTCTGATCGAATCCGCATTCTCAGAGATGATATTTTATAATAAGACCTAGGACGCTGGAGCTTGGCTCCGCGTCAGGCCTCTGATCGAATCCGCATTCTCAGAGATGATATTTTATAATAAGACCTAGGACGCTGGATCTTGGCTCCGCGTCAGGCCTCTGATCGAATCCGAATTCTCATAGATGATATTTTATAATAAGACCTAGGACGCTAGAGCTTGGGTCCGCGTCAGGCCTCTAATCGAATCCGCATTCTCAGAGATGATATTTTATAATAAGACCTAGGACGCTGGATCTTGGCTCCGCGTCAGGCCTCTAATCGAATCTGCATTCTCAGAGATGATATTTTATGAATAAGACCTAGGACGCTGGAGCTTGGCTCTGAGTCAGGCCTCTGATCGAATCCGCGTTCTAAGAGATGATATTTTATAATAAGACCTAGGACGCTGGAGCTTGGCTCTGCGTCAGGCCTCTGATCGAATCTGCATTCTCAGAGATGATATTTTATAAATAAGACCTAGGACGCTCGAGCTTGGCTCCGCGTCAGGCCTCTGATCGAATCCGCATTCTCAGAGATGATATTTTATAATAAGACCTAGGACGCTGGAGCTTGGGTCCGCGTCAGGCCTCTAATCGAATCCGCATTCTCAGAGATGATATTTCATAATAAGACCTAGGACGCTGGATCTTGGCTCCGCGTCAGGCCTCTAATCGAATCTGCATTCTCAGAGATGATATTTTATGAATAAGACCTAGGACGCTAGAGCTTGGCTCCGTGTCAGGCCTCTGATCGAATCCGCATTCTCAGAGATGATATTTTATAATAAGACCTAGGACGCTGGAGCTTGGCTCCGCGTCAGGCCTCTGATCGAATCTGCATTTTCAGAGATGATATTTTATAAATAAGACCTAGGACGCTCGAGCTTGGCTCCGCGTCAGGCCTCTGATCGAATCCGCATTATCAGAGATGATATTTTATAATAAGACCTAGGACGCTGGAGCTTGGCTCCACGTCAGGCCTCTAATCGAATCCGCATTCTCAGAGATGATATTTTATAATAAGACCTAGGACGCTGGAGCTTGGCTCCGCGTCAGGCCTCTGATCGAATCTGCATTCTCAGAGATGATATTTTATAAATAAGACCTAGGACGCTCGAGCTTGGCTCTGCGTCAGGCCTCTGATCGAATCCGCATTCTCAGAGATGATATTTTATAATAAGACCTAGGATGCTGGAGCTTGGCTCCGCGTCAGGCCTCTGATCGAATCCGCATTCTCAGAGATGATATTTTATAATAAGACCTAGGACGCTGGAGCTTGGGTCCGCGTCAGGCCTCTAATCGAATCCGCATTCTCAGAGATGATATTTTATAATAAGACCTAGGACGCTGGATCTTGGCTCCGCGTCAGGCCTCTAATCGAATCTGCATTCTCAGAGATGATATTTTATGAATAAGACCTAGGACGCTGGAGCTTGGCTCTGAGTCAGGCCTCTGATCGAATCCGCGTTCTAAGAGATGATATTTTATAATAAGACCTAGGACGCTGGAGCTTGGCTCTGCGTCAGGCCTCTGATCGAATCTGCATTCTCAGAGATGATATTTTATAAATAAGACCTAGGACGCTCGAGCTTGGCTCCGCGTCAGGCCTCTCATCGAATCCGCATTCTCAGAGATGATATTTTATAATAAGACCTAGGACGCTGGAGCTTGGCTCCGCGTCAGGCCTCTGATCGAATCCGCGTTCTAAGAGATGATATTTTATAATAAGACCTAGGACGCTGGAGCTTGGCTCTGCGTCAGGCCTCTGATCGAATCTGCATTCTCAGAGATGATATTTTATAAATAAGACCTAGGACGCTCGAGCTTGGCTCCGCGTCAGGCCTCTGATCGAATCCGCATTCTCAGAGATGATATTTTATAATAAGACCTAGGACGCTGGAGCTTGGCTCCGCGTCAGGCCTCTGATCGAATCCGAATTCTCAGAGATGATATTTTATAATAAGACCTAGGACGCTGGAGCTTGGGTCCGCGTCAGGCCTCTAATCGAATCCGCATTCTCAGAGATGATATTTTATAATAAGACCTAGGACGCTGGATCTTGGCTCCGCGTCAGGCCTCTAATCGAATCTGCATTCTCAGAGATGATATTTTATGAATAAGACCTAGGACGCTGGAGCTTGGCTCTGAGTCAGGCCTCTGATCGAATCCGCGTTCTAAGAGATGATATTTTATAATAAGACCTAGGACGCTGGAGCTTGGCTCTGCGTCAGGCCTCTGATCGAATCCGCATTCTCAGAGATGATATTTTATAAATAAGACCTAGGACGCTCGAGCTTGGCTCCGCGTCAGGCCTCTGATCGAATCCGCATTCTCAGAGATGATATTTTATAATAAGACCTAGGACGCTGGAGCTTGGCTCCGCGTCAGGCCTCTGATCGAATCCGCATTCTCAGAGATGATATTTTATAATAAGACCTAGGACGCTGGAGCTTGGCTCCACGTCAGGCCTCTAATCGAATCCGCATTCTCAGAGATGATATTTTATAATAAGACCTAGGACGCTGGAGCTTGGCTCCGCGTCAGGCCTCTGATCGAATCTGCATTCTCAGAGATGATATTTTATAAATAAGACCTAGGACGCTCGAGCTTGGCTCCGCGTCAGGCCTCTGATCGAATCCGCATTCTCAGAGATGATATTTTATAATAAGACCTAGGACGCTGGAGCTTGGCTCCGCGTCAGGCCTCTGATCGAATCCGCATTCTCAGAGATGATATTTTATAATAAGACCTAGGACGCTGGAGCTTGGCTCCACGTCAGGCCTCTAATCGAATCCGCATTCTCAGAGATGATATTTTATAATAAGACCTAGGACGCTGGAGCTTGGCTCCGCGTCAGGCCTCTGATCGAATCTGCATTCTCAGAGATGATATTTTATAAATAAGACCTAGGACGCTCGAGCTTGGCTCCGCGTCAGGCCTCTGATCGAATCCGCATTCTCAGAGATGATATTTTATAATAAGACCTAGGACGCTGGAGCTTGGCTCCGCGTCAGGCCTCTGATCGAATCCGCATTCTCAGAGATGATATTTTATAATAAGACCTAGGACGCTGGATCTTGGCTCCGCGTCAGGCCTCTAATCGAATCTGCATTCTCAGAGATGATATTTTATGAATAAGACCTAGGACGCTGGAGCTTGGCTCTGAGTCAGGCCTCTGATCGAATCCGCGTTCTAAGAGATGATATTTTATATTAAGACCTAGGACGCTGGAGCTTGGCTCTGCGTCAGGCCTCTGATCGAATCTGCATTCTCAGAGATGATATTTTATAAATAAGACATAGGACGCTCGAGCTTGGCTCCGCGTCAGGCCTCTGATCGAATCCGCATTCTCAGAGATGATATTTTATAATAAGACCTAGGACGCTGGAGCTTGGCTCCGCGTCAGGCCTCTGATCGAATCCGCATTCTCAGAGATGATATTTTATAATAAGACCTAGGACGCTGGAGCTTGGCTCCGCGTCAGGCCTCTGATCGAATACGCATTCTCAGAGATGATATTTTATAATAAGACCTAGGACGCTGGAGCTTGGCTCCGCGTCAGGCCTCTGATCGAATCGGCATTCTCAGAGATGATATTTTATAAATAAGACCTAGGACGCTCGAGCTTGGCTCCGCGTCAGGCCTCTGATCGAATCCGCATTATCAGAGATGATATTTTATAATAAGACCTAGGACGCTGGAGCTTGGCTCCACGTCAGGCCTCTGATCGAATCCGCATTCTCAGAGATGATATTTTATAATAAGACCTAGGACCCTGGAGCTTGGCTCCGCGTCAGGCCTCTGATCGAATCTGCATTCTCAGAGATGATATTTTATAAATAAGACCTAGGACGCTCGAGCTTGGCTCCGCGTCAGGCCACTGATCGAATCCGCATTCTCAGAGATGATATTTTATAATAAGACCTAGGACGCTGGAGCTTGGCTCCGCGTCAGGCCTCTAATGGAATCCGCATTCTCAGAGATGATATTTTATAATAAGACCTAGGACGCTGGAGCTTGGCTCCGCGTCAGGCCTCTGATCGAATCCGCATTCTCAGAGATGATATTTTATAAATACGACCTAGGACGCTAGAGCTTGGCCCCGCGTCAGGCCTTTGATCGAATCCGCATTCTCAGAGATGATATGTTATAATAAGACCTAGGACGCTGGAGCTTGGCTCTGCATCAGGCCTCTAATCGAATCTGCATTCTCAGAGATGATATTTTATAAATAAGACCTAGGACGCTCGAGCTTGGCTCCGCGTCAGGCCTCTGATCGAATCCGCATTATCAGAGATGATATTTTATAATAAGACCTAGGACGCTGGAGCTTGGCTCCACGTCAGGCCTCTGATCGAATCCGCATTCTCAGAGATGATATTTTCTAATAAGACCTAGGACGCTGGAGCTTGGCTCTGCGTCAGGCCTCTGATCGAATCTGCATTCTCAGAGATGATATTTTATAAATAAGACCTAGGATGCTCGAGCTTGGCTCCGCGTCAGGCCTCTGATCGAATACGCATTATCAGAGATGATATTTTATAATAAGACCTAGGACGCTGGAGCTTGGCTCCGCGTCAGGCCTCTGATCGAATCTGCATTCTCAGAGATGATATTTTATAATAAGACCTAGGACGCTGGAGCTTGGCTCCGCGTCAGGCCTCTGATCGAATCGGCATTCTCAGAGATGATATTTTATAAATAAGACCTAGGACGCTCGAGCTTGGCTCCGCGTCAGGCCTCTGATCGAATCCGCATTATCAGAGATGATATTTTATAATAAGACCTAGGACGCTGGAGCTTGGCTCCACGTCAGGCCTCTGATCGAATCCGCATTCTCAGAGATGATATTTTATAATAAGACCTAGGACCCTGGAGCTTGGCTCCGCGTCAGGCCTCTGATCGAATCTGCATTCTCAGAGATGATATTTTATAAATAAGACCTAGGACGCTCGAGCTTGGCTCCGCGTCAGGCCTCTGATCGAATCCGCATTCTCAGAGATGATATTTTATAATAAGACCTAGGACGCTGGAGCTTGGCTCTGCGTCAGGCCTCTAATCGAATCCGCATTCTCAGAGATGATATTTTATAATAAGACCTAGGACGCTGGATCTTGGCTCCGCGTCAGGCCTCTAATCGAATCTGCATTCTCAGAGATGATATTTTATAAATAAGACCTAGGACGCTGGAGCTTGGCTCTGAGTCAGGCCTCTGATCGAATCCGCGTTCTAAGAGATGATATTTTATAAATAAGACCTAGGATGCTGGAGCTTGGCTCCGCGTCAGGCCTCTGATAGAATCCGCATTATCAGAGATGATATTTTATAATAAGACCTAGGACGCTGGAGCTTGGCTCCACGTCAGGCCTCTGATCGAATCCGCATTCTCAGAGATGATATTTTATAATAAGACCTAGGACGCTGGATCTTGGCTCCGCGTCAGGCCTCTAATCGAATCTGCATTCTCAGAGATGATATTTTATGAATAAGACCTAGGACGCTAGAGCTTGGCTCTGAGTCAGGCCTCTGATCGAATCCGCATTCTCAGAGATGATATTTTATAATAAGACCTAGGACGCTGGAGCTTGGCTCCGTGTCAGGCCTCTGATCGAATCCGCATTCTCAGAGATGATATTTTATAATAAGACCTAGGACGCTCGAGCTTGGCTCCGCGTCAGGCCTCTGATCGAATCTGCATTTTCAGAGATGATATTTTATAAATAAGACTTAGGACGCTCGAGCTTGGCTCCGCGTCAGGCCTCTGATCGAATCCGCATTATCAGAGATGATATTTTATAATAAGACCTAGGACGCTGGAGCTTGGCTCCACGTCAGGCCTCTAATCGAATCCGCATTCTCAGAGATGATATTTTATAATAAGACCTAGGACGCTGGAGCTTGGCTCCGCGTCAGGCCTCTGATCGAATCTGCATTCTCAGAGATGATATTTTATAAGTAAGACCTAGGACGCTCGAGCTTGGCTCCTCGTCAGGCCTCTGATCGAATCCGCATTCTCAGAGATGATATTTTATAATAAGACCTAGGATGCTGGAGCTTGGCTCCGCGTCAGGCCTCTGATCGAATCCGAATTCTCAGAGATGATATTTTATAATAAGACCTAGGACGCTGGAGCTTGGGTCCGCGTCAGGCCTCTAATCGAATCCGCATTCTCAGAGATGATATTTTATAATAAGACCTAGGACGCTGGATCTTGGCTCCGCGTCAGGCCTCTAATCGAATCTGCATTCTCAGAGATGATATTTTATGAATAAGACCTAGGACGCTGGAGCTTGGCTCTGAGTCAGGCCTCTGATCGAATCCGCGTTCTAAGAGATGATATTTTATAATAAGACCTAGGACGCTGGAGCTTGGCTCTGCGTCAGGCCTCTGATCGAATCTGCATTCTCAGAGATGATATTTTATAAGTAAGACCTAGGACGCTCGAGCTTGGCTCCGCGACAGGCCTCTGATCGAATCCGCATTCTCAGAGATGATATTTTATAATAAGACCTAGGACGCTGGAGCTTGGCTCCGCGTCAGGCCTCTGATCGAATCCGCATTCTCAGAGATGATATTTTATAATAAGACCTAGGACGCTGGAGCTTGGCTCCGCGTCAGGCCTCTGATCGAATCTGCATTCTCAGAGATGATATTTTATAAATAAGACATAGGACGCTCGAGCTTGGCTCCGCGTCAGGCCTCTGATCGAATCCGCATTCTCAGAGATGATATTTTATAATAAGACCTAGGACGCTGGATCTTGGCTCCGCGTCAAGCCTCTAATCGAATCTGCATTCTCAGAGATGATATTTTATAAATAAGACCTAGGACGCTGGAGCTTGGCTCTGAGTCAGGCCTCTGATCGAATCCGTGTTCCAAGAGATGATATTTTATAATAAGACCTAGGATGCTGGAGCTTGGCTCCGCGTCAGGCCTCTGATCGAATCTGCATTCTCCGAGATGATATTTTATAAATAAGACCTAGGATGCTGGAGCTTGGCTCCGCGTCAGGCCTCTGATCGAATCCGCATTCTCAGAGATGATATTTTATAATAAGACCTAGAATGCTGGAGCTTGGCTCCGCATCAGGCCTCTGATCAAATCCGAATTCTCAGAGATGATATTTTATAATAAGACCTAGGACGCTAGAGCTTTGTTCCACGTCAGGCCTCTGATCGAATCCGCATTCTCAGAGATGATATTTTTTAAATACGACCTAGGACGCTAGAGCTTGGCTCCGCGTCAGGCCTTTGATCGAATCCGCATTCTCAAAGATGATATGTTATAATAAGACCTAGGACGCTGGAGCTTGGCTCCGAGTCAGGCCTCTGATCGAATCTGCATTCTCAGAGATGATATATTATAAATAAGACCTAGGACGCTCGAGCTTGGCTCCGCGTCAGGCCTCTGATCGAATCCGCATTCTCAGAGATGATATTTTATAATAAGACCTAGGACGCTGGAGCTTGGCTCCGCGTCAAGCCTCTGATCGAATCCGCATTCTCAGAGATGATATTTTATAATAAGACCTAGGACGCTAGAGCTTGGCTCTGCGTCAGGCCTCTGATCGAATCTGCATTCTCAGAGACGATATTTTATAAATACGACCTAGGACGCTAGAGCTTGGCTCCGCATCAGGCCTCTGATCGAATCCGCATTCTCAGAGATGATATTTTATAATAAGACCTAGGACGCTGGAGGTTGGCTCCGCCTCAGGCCTCTGATCGAATCCGCATTCTCAGAGATGATATTTTATATTAAGACCTAGGACGCTGGATCTTGGCTCCGCGTCAGGCCTCTGATCGAATCCGCATTCTCAGAGATGATATTTTATAAATAAGACCTAGGACGTTGGACCTTGGCTCCGCGTCAAGGCTCTGATCGAATCTGCATTCTCAAAGATGATATTTTATAATAAGACCTAGGACGCTGGTGCTTGGCTCCGCGTCAGGCCTCTGATCGAATCCGCATTCTCAGAGATGATATTTTATAATAAGACCTAGGACGCTGGAGCTTGGCTCCGCGTCAGGCCTCTAATCAAATCTGAATTCTCAGAGATGATATTTTATAAATAAGACCTAGGACGCTGGAGCTTGGCTCCGCGTCAGGCCTCTGATCGAATTCGCATTCTCAGAGATGATATTTTATAAATAAGACCTAGGACGTTGGACCTTGGCTCCGCGTCAAGCCTCTGATCGAATCTGCATTCTCAAAGATGATATTTTATAATAAGACCTAGGACGCTGGTGCTTGGCTCCGCGTCAGGCCTCTGATCGAATCCGCATTCTCAGAGATGATATTTTATAATAAGACCTAGGACGCTGGAGCTTGGCTCCGCGTCAGGCCTCTGATCAAATCTGCATTCTCAGAGATGATATTTTATAAATAAGACCTAGGACGCTGGAGCTTGGCTCCGCGTCAGGCCTCTGATCGAATCCGCATTCTCAGAGATGATATATTATAACAAGGCCTAGGACGCTGGAGGTTGGCTCCGCGTCAGGCCTCTGATCGAATCTGCATTCTCAGAGATGATATTTTATAATAAGACCTAGGACGCTGGAGCTTGGCTCCGTGTCAGGCCTTTGATCGAATCCGCATTCTCAGAGATGATATTTTATAATAAGACCTAGGACGCTGGAGCTTGGCTCCACGTCAGGCCTTTGATCAATTCTGCATTCTCAGAGATGATATTTTATAAATAAGACAAAGGACGCTGGAGCTTGGCTCCGCGTCAGGCGTCTGATCGAATCCGCATTCTCATAGATGATATTTTATAAATAAGACCTAGGACGCTAGAGCTTGGCTCCGCATCAGGCCTCTGATCGAATCCGCATTCTCAGAGATGATATTTTAGAAATAAGACCTAGGACGCTAGACCTTGGCTCCGCGTCAAGCCTCTGATCGAATCCGCATTCTCAGAGATGATATTTTATAATAAGACCTAGAACGCTGGAGCTTGGCTCCGCGTCAGGCCTCTGATCGAATCTGCATTCTCAGAGATGAAATTTTATAAATAATACCTAGGACGCTGGATCTTGGCTCCACGTCAGGCCTCTGATCGAATCCGCATTCTCAGAGATGATATTTTATAATAAAACCTAGGACGCTGGAGCTTGGCTCCGCGTCAGGCCTCTGATCGAATCCGCATCCTCAGAGATGATATTTTATAAATAAGACCTAGGACGCTGGAGCTTGGCTCCGCGTCAGGCCTTTGATCGAATTCGCATTCTCAGAGATGATATTTTATAATAAGACCTAGGACGTTGGAGGTTGGCTCCGCGTCAGGCCTCTGATCGAATCTGCATTCTCAGAGATGATATTTTATAATAAGATCTAGGACGCTGGAGCTTGGCTCCGCGTCAGGCCTCTAATCGAATCTGCATTCTCAGAGATGATATTTTATAAATAAGACCTAGGACGCTGGAGCTTGGCTCCGCGTCAGGCCTCTGATCGAATCCGCATTCTCAGAGATGATATATTATAACAAGGCCTAGGACGCTGGAGGTTGGCTTCGCGTCAGGCCTCTGATCGAATCCGCATTCTCAGAGATGATATTTTATAATAAGACCTAGGACGCTGGAGCTTGGCTCCGCGTCAAGCCTCTGATCGAATCCGCATTCTCAGAGATGATATTTTATAATAAGACCTAGGACGCTGGAGCTTGGCTCCACGTCAGGCCTTTGATCAATTCTGCATTCTCAGAGATGATATTTTATAAATAAGACAAAGGACGCTGGAGGTTGGCTCCGCGTCAGGCCTCTGATCGAATCCGCATTCTCAGAGATGATATATTATAACAAGGCCTAGGACGCTGGAGGTTGGCTTCGCGTCAGGCCTCTGATCGAATCCGCATTCTCAGAGATGATATTTTATAATAAGACCTAGGACGCTGGAGCTTGGCTCCGCGTCAGGCCTCTGATCGAATCCGCATCCTCAGAGATGATATTTTATAAATAAGACCTAGGACGCTGGAGCTTGGCTCCGCGTCAAGCCTCTGATCGAATCCGCATTCTCAGAGATGATATTTTATAATAAGACCTAGGACGCTGGAGCTTGGCTCCACGTCAGGCCTTTGATCAATTCTGCATTCTCAGAGATGATATTTTATAAATAAGACAAAGGACGCTAGAGCTTGGCTCCGCGTCAGGCCTCTGATCGAATCCGCATTCTCAGAGATGATATATTATAACAAGGCCTAGGACGCTGGAGGTTGGCTTCGCGTCAGGCCTCTGATCGAATCCGCATTCTCAGAGATGATATATTATAACAAGGCCTAGGACGCTGGAGGTTGGCTTCGCGTCAGGCCTCTGATCGAATCCACATTCTCAGAGATGATATTTTATAATAAGACCTAGGACGCTGGAGCTTGGCTCCGCGTCAAGCCTCTGATCGAATCCGCATTCTCAGAGATGATATTTTATAATAAGACCTAGGACGCTGGAGCTTGGCTCCACGTCAGGCCTTTGATCAATTCTGCATTCTCAGAGATGATATTTTATAAATAAGACAAAGGACGCTGGAGCTGAGCTCCGCGTCAAGCCTCTGATCGAATCCGCATTCTCAGAGATGATATATTATAACAAGGCCTAGGACGCTGGAGGTTGGCTTCGCGTCAGGCCTCTGATCGAATCCGCATTCTCAGAGATGATATTTTATAATAAGACCTAGGACGCTGGAGCTTGGCTCCGCGTCAGGCCTCTGATCGAATCCGCATCCTCAGAGATGATATTTTATAAATAAGACCTAGGACGCTGGAGCTTTGCTCCGCGTCAGGCCTTTGATCGAATTCGCATTCTCAGAGATGATATTTTATAATAAGACCTAGGACGTTGGAGGTTGGCTCCGCGTCAGGCCTCTGATCGAATCTGCATTCTCAGAGATGATATTTTATAATAAGATCTAGGACGCTGGAGCTTGGCTCCGCGTCAGGCCTCTGATCGAATCTGCATTCTCAGAGATGATATTTTATAAATAAGACCTAGGACGCTGGAGCTTGGCTCCGCGTCAGGCCTCTGATCGAATCCGCATTCTCAGAGATGATATATTATAACAAGGCCTAGGACGCTGGAGGTTGGCTCCGCGACAGGCCTCTGATCGAATCTGCATTCTCAGAGATGATATTTTATAATAAGACCTAGGACGCTGGAGCTTGGCTCCGTGTCAGGCCTTTGATCGAATCCGCATTCTCAGAGATGATATTTTATAATAAGACCTAGGACGCTGGAGCTTGGCTCCACGTCAGGCCTTTGATCAATTCTGCATTCTCAGAGATGATATTTTATAAATAAGACAAAGGACGCTGGAGCTTGGCTCCGCGTCAGGCGTCTGATCGAATCCGCATTCTCATAGATGATATTTTATAAATAAGACCTAGGACGCTAGAGCTTGGCTCCGCATCAGGCCTCTGATCGAATCCGCATTCTCAGAGATGATATTTTAGAAATAAGACCTAGGACGCTAGACCTTGGCTCCGCGTCAAGCCTCTGATCGAATCCGCATTCTCAGAGATGATATTTTATAATAAGACCTAGAACGCTGGAGCTTGGCTCCGCGTCAGGCCTCTGATCGAATCTGCATTCTCAGAGATGAAATTTTATAAATAATACCTAGGACGCTGGATCTTGGCTCCACGTCAGGCCTCTGATCGAATCCGCATTCTCAGAGATGATATTTTATAATAAAACCTAGGACGCTGGAGCTTGGCTCCGCGTCAGGCCTCTGATCGAATCCGCATCCTCAGAGATGATATTTTATAAATAAGACCTAGGACGCTGGAGCTTGGCTCCGCGTCAGGCCTTTGATCGAATTCGCATTCTCAGAGATGATATTTTATAATAAGACCTAGGACGTTGGAGGTTGGCTCCGCGTCAGGCCTCTGATCGAATCTGCATTCTCAGAGATGATATTTTATAATAAGATCTAGGACGCTGGAGCTTGGCTCCGCGTCAGGCCTCTGATCGAATCTGCATTCTCAGAGATGATATTTTATAAATAAGACCTAGGACGCTGGAGCTTGGCTCCGCGTCAGGCCTCTGATCGAATCCGCATTCTCAGAGATGATATATTATAACAAGGCCTAGGACGCTGGAGGTTGGCTTCGCGTCAGGCCTCTGATCGAATCCGCATTCTCAGAGATGATATTTTATAATAAGACCTAGGACGCTGGAGCTTGGCTCCGCGTCAAGCCTCTGATCGAATCCGCATTCTCAGAGATGATATTTTATAAATAAGACCTAGGACGGTGGAGCTTGGCTCCGCGTCAGGCCTCTAATCGAATCCGCATTCTCAGAGATGATATTTTATAATAAGACCTAGGACGCTGGAACTTGGCTCCACGTCAGGCCTCTGATCGAATCCGCATTCTCAGAGATGAAATTTTATAAATAATACCTAGGACGCTGGATCTTGGCTCCACGTCAGGCCTCTGATCGAATCCGCATTCTCAGAGATGATATTTTATAATAAAACCTAGGACGCTGGAGCTTGGCTCCGCGTCAGGCCTCTGATCGAATCCGCATCCTCAGAGATGATATTTTATAAATAAGACCTAGGACGCTGGAGCTTGGCTCCGCGTCAGGCCTTTGATCGAATTCGCATTCTCAGAGATGATATTTTATAATAAGACCTAGGACGTTGGAGGTTGGCTCCGCGTCAGGCCTCTGATCGAATCTGCATTCTCAGAGATGATATTTTATAATAAGATCTAGGACGCTGGAGCTTGGCTCCGCGTCAGGCCTCTAATCGAATCTGCATTCTCAGAGATGATATTTTATAAATAAGACCTAGGACGCTGGAGCTTGGCTCCGCGTCAGGCCTCTGATCGAATCCGCATTCTCAGAGATGATATATTATAACAAGGCCTAGGACGCTGGAGGTTGGCTTCGCGTCAGGCCTCTGATCGAATCCGCATTCTCAGAGATGATATTTTATAATAAGACCTAGGACGCTGGAGCTTGGCTCCGCGTCAAGCCTCTGATCGAATCCGCATTCTCAGAGATGATATTTTATAATAAGACCTAGGACGCTGGAGCTTGGCTCCACGTCAGGCCTTTGATCAATTCTGCATTCTCAGAGATGATATTTTATAAATAAGACAAAGGACGCTGGAGGTTGGCTCCGCGTCAGGCCTCTGATCGAATCCGCATTCTCAGAGATGATATATTATAACAAGGCCTAGGACGCTGGAGGTTGGCTTCGCGTCAGGCCTCTGATCGAATCCGCATTCTCAGAGATGATATTTTATAATAAGACCTAGGACGCTGGAGCTTGGCTCCGCGTCAGGCCTCTGATCGAATCCGCATCCTCAGAGATGATATTTTATAAATAAGACCTAGGACGCTGGAGCTTGGCTCCGCGTCAAGCCTCTGATCGAATCCGCATTCTCAGAGATGATATTTTATAATAAGACCTAGGACGCTGGAGCTTGGCTCCACGTCAGGCCTTTGATCAATTCTGCATTCTCAGAGATGATATTTTATAAATAAGACAAAGGACGCTGGAGCTTGGCTCCGCGTCAGGCCTCTGATCGAATCCGCATTCTCAGAGATGATATATTATAACAAGGCCTAGGACGCTGGAGGTTGGCTTCGCGTCAGGCCTCTGATCGAATCCGCATTCTCAGAGATGATATATTATAACAAGGCCTAGGACGCTGGAGGTTGGCTTCGCGTCAGGCCTCTGATCGAATCCGCATTCTCAGAGATGATATTTTATAATAAGACCTAGGACGCTGGAGCTTGGCTCCGCGTCAAGCCTCTGATCGAATCCGCATTCTCAGAGATGATATTTTATAATAAGACCTAGGACGCTGGAGCTTGGCTCCACGTCAGGCCTTTGATCAATTCTGCATTCTCAGAGATGATATTTTATAAATAAGACAAAGGACGCTGGAGCTTGGCTCCGCGTCAAGCCTCTGATCGAATCCGCATTCTCAGAGATGATATATTATAACAAGGCCTAGGACGCTGGAGGTTGGCTTCGCGTCAGGCCTCTGATCGAATCCGCATTCTCAGAGATGATATTTTATAATAAGACCTAGGACGCTGGAGCTTGGCTCCGCGTCAGGCCTCTGATCGAATCCGCATCCTCAGAGATGATATTTTATAAATAAGACCTAGGACGCTGGAGCTTTGCTCCGCGTCAGGCCTTTGATCGAATTCGCATTCTCAGAGATGATATTTTATAATAAGACCTAGGACGTTGGAGGTTGGCTCCGCGTCAGGCCTCTGATCGAATCTGCATTCTCAGAGATGATATTTTATAATAAGATCTAGGACGCTGGAGCTTGGCTCCGCGTCAGGCCTCTGATCGAATCTGCATTCTCAGAGATGATATTTTATAAATAAGACCTAGGACGCTGGAGCTTGGCTCCGCGTCAGGCCTCTGATCGAATCCGCATTCTCAGAGATGATATATTATAACAAGGCCTAGGACGCTGGAGGTTGGCTCCGCGACAGGCCTCTGATCGAATCTGCATTCTCAGAGATGATATTTTATAATAAGACCTAGGACGCTGGAGCTTGGCTCCGTGTCAGGCCTTTGATCGAATCCGCATTCTCAGAGATGATATTTTATAATAAGACCTAGGACGCTGGAGCTTGGCTCCACGTCAGGCCTTTGATCAATTCTGCATTCTCAGAGATGATATTTTATAAATAAGACAAAGGACGCTGGAGCTTGGCTCCGCGTCAGGCGTCTGATCGAATCCGCATTCTCATAGATGATATTTTATAAATAAGACCTAGGACGCTAGAGCTTGGCTCCGCATCAGGCCTCTGATCGAATCCGCATTCTCAGAGATGATATTTTAGAAATAAGACCTAGGACGCTAGACCTTGGCTCCGCGTCAAGCCTCTGATCGAATCCGCATTCTCAGAGATGATATTTTATAATAAGACCTAGAACGCTGGAGCTTGGCTCCGCGTCAGGCCTCTGATCGAATCTGCATTCTCAGAGATGAAATTTTATAAATAATACCTAGGACGCTGGATCTTGGCTCCACGTCAGGCCTCTGATCGAATCCGCATTCTCAGAGATGATATTTTATAATAAAACCTAGGACGCTGGAGCTTGGCTCCGCGTCAGGCCTCTGATCGAATCCGCATCCTCAGAGATGATATTTTATAAATAAGACCTAGGACGCTGGAGCTTGGCTCCGCGTCAGGCCTTTGATCGAATTCGCATTCTCAGAGATGATATTTTATAATAAGACCTAGGACGTTGGAGGTTGGCTCCGCGTCAGGCCTCTGATCGAATCTGCATTCTCAGAGATGATATTTTATAATAAGATCTAGGACGCTGGAGCTTGGCTCCGCGTCAGGCCTCTGATCGAATCTGCATTCTCAGAGATGATATTTTATAAATAAGACCTAGGACGCTGGAGCTTGGCTCCGCGTCAGGCCTCTGATCGAATCCGCATTCTCAGAGATGATATATTATAACAAGGCCTAGGACGCTGGAGGTTGGCTTCGCGTCAGGCCTCTGATCGAATCCGCATTCTCAGAGATGATATTTTATAATAAGACCTAGGACGCTGGAGCTTGGCTCCGCGTCAAGCCTCTGATCGAATCCGCATTCTCAGAGATGATATTTTATAAATAAGACCTAGGACGGTGGAGCTTGGCTCCGCGTCAGGCCTCTAATCGAATCCGCATTCTCAGAGATGATATTTTATAATAAGACCTAGGACGCTGGAACTTGGCTCCACGTCAGGCCTCTGATCGAATCCGCATTCTCAGAGATGAAATTTTATAAATAATACCTAGGACGCTGGATCTTGGCTCCACGTCAGGCCTCTGATCGAATCCGCATTCTCAGAGATGATATTTTATAATAAAACCTAGGACGCTGGAGCTTGGCTCCGCGTCAGGCCTCTGATCGAATCCGCATCCTCAGAGATGATATTTTATAAATAAGACCTAGGACGCTGGAGCTTGGCTCCGCGTCAGGCCTTTGATCGAATTCGCATTCTCAGAGATGATATTTTATAATAAGACCTAGGACGTTGGAGGTTGGCTCCGCGTCAGGCCTCTGATCGAATCTGCATTCTCAGAGATGATATTTTATAATAAGATCTAGGACGCTGGAGCTTGGCTCCGCGTCAGGCCTCTGATCGAATCTGCATTCTCAGAGATGATATTTTATAAATAAGACCTAGGACGCTGGAGCTTGGCTCCGCGTCAGGCCTCTGATCGAATCCGCATTCTCAGAGATGATATATTATAACAAGGCCTAGGACGCTGGAGGTTGGCTTCGCGTCAGGCCTCTGATCGAATCCGCATTCTCAGAGATGATATTTTATAATAAGACCTAGGACGCTGGAGCTTGGCTCCGCGTCAAGCCTCTGATCGAATCCGCATTCTCAGAGATGATATTTTATAAATAAGACCTAGGACGGTGGAGCTTGGCTCCGCGTCAGGCCTCTAATCGAATCCGCATTCTCAGAGATGATATTTTATAATAAGACCTAGGACGCTGGAACTTGGCTCCACGTCAGGCCTCTGATCGAATCCGCATTCTCAGAGATGATATTTTATAAATAAGACCTAGGGCGCTGAAGCTTGGCTCCGCGTAAGGCCTCTGACCGAATCTACATTCTCAGAGATGATATGTTATAAATAAGACCTAGGACGCTGGAGCTTGGCTCCGCGTCAGGCCTCTGACCGAACTGCATTCGCAGAGATGGTATTTTGTTATAAGTCTTAAAACGCTAGAGCTTGTCTCCGCGCCAAATCTTAAAACGTATCCAAACATTCCAAGATCCGAACTCCACGACGGATCACTATTGAAGGCAATCTAGAAAAAAGAAATGGTTTTCATGAACCTTCCTGGGACTCCCAAAGTTTTATAATTTTCAAAAGAAAATCATAGCTATAAATCCATCGTTAAAGTAATGAACAACCAAGGATAAAACATGACACCACGTTCAAAAAAGTTGACAATGCAAGATAAAAGAAAACGAGCATCCATTAGCTCATGTCCGCGGAGCACGAGCAGGGATAATTCGAGTTCTGCCCTGACTTAAGCGAAATCCGTTTAAAGGAGGACCTTCTGACTCCGGGGAAGCCCACTCTGCATCTACCTCATCCCCCACGGCATCTAAGATCTGGACATTAAAGTAATTTCCTCCTTTATAGATAAAGGTTAAAGAGGAACTAATGTGGACGCTGTGTGACTCGGCAAAATCATTCCAGCCTCCCCTTAAAAATGGAACCCTATAGTCTCCGCGTATAACCTCCACTGGGAAATCACGAAGAATCCTGGTTGACAAAAGAACACTCATGGGAAGATCTGGCCCAAGTCTATCTTCAAAACATAGTGGCAAAGACTAACAAAAAACAGATTTCAAGGGATGTTAATAGATAAACTGACTCAATAAAGGGAAAATTCAACAATAAAGGAACTAACCAAACGAAGAAGTTGCTCAGGAAAACTAATCCTCTCAAAAAAGTACCAAGGTGAACCAACGGAGGAGGGCATCATGAAAGCATACAACAAGTCTAGTAGTCCTTTCCCCCATACTCTCTTTTATAGAGCACGTAAACAATTATGTACATGTGTCGAAAACAGAAATATGGGGCAAATAAATTCGAGAGGTCAAATCATTGAGACAAAAAACCACAGGCACCATGCATGAGATAAACAGTAAACACTATTACTGAATCTCTCAGAAATCCCGTGAGAAGAACCTCATAACAAATAGACCTTGAGAGACTAAAACAATCACACCATCAACATACATAACGGAGAAATCTCCTGAAACAATTATCAAAGGCTTGATAAACAACAAAGTTGCTATTAGAACAACAAAGAGGCTTAAAGTCTTATTCCATTGAGAAAAGTACAGATTAATGTCCATTCGAAACTGCGACACGGGGGGTAAGATCATCATAATTTCCCCCGCGTAGATCCACCACCCGAACCTCGAAACGAGCCTCACCCATGTGAGTGAAAATCATAGAGACCCCCAGTTCAAAACCATGTGACTCCAAAAAGTCTTTCCATCCGCGGCCAAGGTAGAGAAGACCACTATTACGCCGCTCTATACAAACAAGGAAATTGCGCAGCAGATGAGAAGAAAGTAAAACCTGGCCAGGAACAGCATCTGCATACTCCTCCTCAAACCTAAGTGGAAGCAACTAAAAAATAGAAGAAAAGTATAAGTTGAAAGGAAGTTATCTAAAGATTTTTAGTATAATTAGCTCACCAATTGCAAGAACTGTTCGGGATAATCGATTGCTTGGAAAAAAGCCCATCGGGGTTCTGGCCCAAAAACCTCGTCTGCCCTAAATGACAGGGGATGAACTATAATGGATCCTCACATCTTGATGAAATTAGAAGAAAATAGTAAAGATCCCCATGCTTGTATTATCAATCACAAGGGAACAGTTGAACAGGAAAAAAGAGAAGCGCATGCATGACATGCAACGGGTGACACAGCCACCAAGGGCACGCGTCTCTCTTTTTCCGAAAATAAAGTTAACCAGGGAACAATCTTTTCCCAAAATCAGTAAAAGTAAATTACAATGAGGGAAATTAAAATTACTTTTTGGTAAAAAGCGATAAAACCAACGGCAAGAAAACCTCATGAAGCGAGTATAAAACATGCTCGAGTATCCATGAGTGATGAGCAATCCTAAAAACAAGATGGATCCGAATCCGCACCCTACGGCTTTTTATAGAGTCATTATGAGGGATGAACAACTTCAAACCCTTCGCCTCCCACCCATGTATGTTCTAATCGACGAAGACGCTCACACTCAACCTAGGCTCTGGTCCCGCTCCAACCAGGAACACGGAGTGAAGGTAGACAGGGATGAAGATGGCCTTTTCTGGTTGACTCAAGGATGGCATGACTTCACACAAGCAAATCGAGTCAATGTAGGGTCAGCTTTGATTTTTACCTACATGGGTGATTCCATCTTTGAAGTCGACGTCGTCAGCCCAGACAGCGAAGAAAATAGAGAGATAGGCCATCCTTGAATTCCCACTAGGCTCTTCGCGTCAATGATGTAACAAGTTTAGAGGGATCCAACCTCTGTGAAAGGTTTCTGTACTTTGTTTCGTATTATTAATAATAAAAGATCCCTCCTTTTATTTCATTTCTAAAAAGCACATGAGTACAATAAGGAGAATCACGGATTCCCTTTTTTCTTTATTCTACAAAAAGCTTATATCAAGAGACCAGTTTACAAACTCTAAAAGCATGACGCGAAAATAACTCAATTAGAACTGCATGATGAATAAATCGAGTCCAAGGTAGCCTCGTGTTCATCCTCGATTTCACGACGCGGAAAAACATGGAAGGAAACGTTGCCCTTATGAAAAAACATCATGGCACTTCCTATTCCCAGGTGGTGAAGTATAAGGAACTCATCCCAACCATTATCAATTTGAAAAAGACCATTCTCACTCCAAGATACAGCCACTGGAAAGTCGCGGACGAGATATGTTGAAAGAAAAGCCCACCGAGGCGGAAGAGGCCCATATTCAGCCTCAAACTGGGGAGGCATGACCTACAATATTAATAAAATTAAAGACCTAATAAAGAGAGCCCAAACTCTGATTAAAGTAAAATTAGAAGAAACTCACTAGCCGAGAAAGTTGTTCCACATTCTCAATCTTTTGCAAAAAAGCCCAAGGATTAAAGGTTCCTGGAGGCATGAAACTTACAATAGCACGATCGGTTTACCACAACATGGGAGGCAGTAAAAAAGATGGAGATTAGGGCTTTAAAAAGAAAAATTCATCATGTGGAATGAAAACAAGTGGTAAAGGATTTTGAACATTAGGACCAACCCGTTCGACACTTGGAGAATTCAGAATATAAATATATAGGGAACCACATATAGGGAACCACATATAGGTTCCCAAAACTAAAACTAATGTTTCGACCAAAGAGATCTTCAACCCATAAACAAAAGAAGTTTCTCGATGATATACCAAAAAACAGGGAACCACATATAGGTTCCCAAAATCCATAAAAGTTTCATTCCCCATAAAAACCAAAGACCAAAGTCTACTAAGGGGTGGCTGCCTTCTCAATTTCTTCCTCCGTGTCCTCATCGTCGTCATTTTTAGAATAAGAATCTTCCGCGGCCATCTCCTCTTTTGAAAGTCCCCAGTCGGCACTTTCTAGGCTTGGCTCAAACTTTTCCAGAGGGACGCTCGGATTGAGTGACGAGCGCGTAACGCTTTGATTGATCCCTGCAACCATTCCTTTCCGAAAATAGCTAAAGCACCTGTCCTTCAAAATGCTAGAGCCTTTTGAAGTCTGGAGGCAGGCTTTTGCCACGAAAGACAGGAAGAAAGTACCAACCTCATTTTTGATCCACTCAGAAGAAAGGTAATCCAAACCTTCAGGACTCTGAAGCCATTGGAGGGCCACGTCTTGATTTGAGCGCGCCTTGATGGTGTCAAGATCTTGTTTGGTAATGGACAGTTCTTCGCGGAGGATGGAGAAATCCTCTTCCATTTTATCAACGATAGCTTGTTTAGATTGGAGAAGCTCCCGCGAAGCCCCTTCAGTAGCTTCCAGCTCCTTGAGGCGAGATACGGCAGAGCTCGAAAAAACTTTTAAATCATCGTATTTTTTCTGTAAAACTGTCATGGCCTCTTTCTGGTTTTGCACCTCCTCATGAAGGTTAGCTGACCTTTTCTTAAATTTTTCCACTGAGACCGGGTCTCCCACTGTATTCCCCAAAATTCGAAGCTGATAGTTCTGTTTTTTAATTTCTTCGTCTTTCTTCTTAAGATCTTCTTCTCCGCACACCATATGTCTCTCAACATCCGGTTGGATTACTCTCAACTATAAAAATCAAGGTAGAAGTAAGAAAAATTGAAAATAAACCGCGTCAAAAGAGACGAAGAAAGGCGAGAAGGGAATTTTAAACTTACCCACTGAATAATGCGATCAAAGATAAGTGAAAGAGTGACGGGATCCAATCGTTTAATATATCCTTGCTCCGGGAGACAACGCTTCATGGCCGGAAAAGAAAGGCCTTGTAAGTCAATCGGATCAAAGCCTGGGATAGGAAATTCACGAAGAGTCGCTACGCCCTCCAAAAAGAGCCCCTTTTTATCTGAAGCTGATGGCCCGACAGCAATGGCAATCTTCCTCTTTTTTGATTTAGAAGCTTCGGGTGCAGACGGACAAATACGCTTCTCTCCAGGAACAGGAACCATTGAAGAAGATTCAACCAAAGCCCAGTCTCGTCCGCAACACTTACATCAACATTCGACGCCACTTCTAGGGCCTGGGGAGGAACAGGAGGATCATTGGCTACCACACTAGATTTCTTCTTCTTCCCAGATTTGGTCTTGTGCCGCTTCAAAAGTGCGTCCAAATAAATTTTGTCTAAACACAAAAATACATTTCCCGAATAAGTTATCCATTGAAGAAAGACAAAACATAAAAGACACAAATCTATATACTGAAAGAAACAAATAAACAAAGAAGCCACCTAGTCGCGGATGAGGCATACTCAACCAGCCATCTCAAGACGAAACGCGGATAACATTTTATCCCACGGAAATCTAGGAATATGAGAAAACGACAGCTTGAACTGAGAAAGATTGGAAATTTTTGGTTTCATCACAGAGCAAAAAAGCTCTGGGACTGTTCGACAGTTAAAGCCTTGCCCAGATCTATCGTGGACCAAAAACCACTTGTAGTTCCAATTCGGCTTACTAGACAACCTTTCCATATACCTACAACTTGAGTTGCACTGGTAAAATCTCGAATCTTGAGTCCCCTTCTTTAAGGAAAAAATACTGAACATTAACTTCAAAGAAGGAGCAACATCAATCTCCTTGCACCTCATAATAAAACTAGTAAAAAACATCCAACCATTGGGGACGATCAGAACAGGACTCAAGTTATATTCCTCCAAAAACTTCGAGAAGAAAGAGTGTAGAGGAAGCCGGAAGCCCTGAGATAAGCTAGCCGCATATACGACCAAACAATCTTCGTAAGCGTCCAGACAACCACCCCCTTCCTCAGGAAGTCAGAATTCTACACCCGCTAGCCAAGGGAAGACTTGCAAGAGGGCGTCAAGATCTTCTAGGTTCAAAAGAGTAGTACAACCCCTCAACTCGCTCACAGGAGACCTCCACGGATGAATCCTATCAGGCACAACTGGTGGACGACTGGTTGGAGATGGAAGAGGTTTAAAATCTCCCAAGAAAAGACAAGTATCTAAATCCCCTAAGTCATACACTGGGGTGTCCAAGTCGCTCAAGTTCTCCTTAGAACGGATTACCTTCGGACTTTCTGCTAAACCAATTGGAGGAAGCTCATAAGGGATCCAAACCTCCTCAAACTCCTGATCCGCAGAATGAGAAATAGACGAAGCCCCCGCGTCCACTAAAGAACTAGCACCCGATTCATCCATAGCCCTTTGATTTTTCATCTTCCGCGCATTCCTTCGAAGAAGAAGAAAGTGAGTAAGGTGAAGAATAGTAATCAGGGTCAGAACGCTTTCGGCGCCTTCTCACCTTAATAGGACTACCAGTAGGACCAACTCGATCCGAAGTAGACGCGGATGTAGAAGAAGATGACTTCGACGAAGAATCATCAGAATTGAAAGAAGAACTCCCAGAAGAAGAAGAAAGTGCCTCTGGGGACGGACACACCTGAGAGGATGAAGCGACACCACTTCTCCATCTTTCATCCCTCTCAAAATCTTCTAACAAATCACGCTCCTCTCTGAGACTAGCCATTTCCAAAGAAACTAGAAGAAAATCGCGTGAAATTTCACTAATACAAGGCAAAATCTCATCCAAAAAACACATTCAGAGACAAACTTTCACCCAAACTTACGATCTAAATGTCAAAAAGTTTAGAAAGTTAACAAGGAGAAATCAAGAACAGTTTAGAACAAAGAGAAATACCTTGCAAAGTTGAAGGAAACAACCGGGAAGTTCAAGTAAACCACCGGAAACATAGAGAACCGCCGCCGGAAAACTTCAAGATGGATAAAGATAAAATCTCTGAAAAAGTAGAAGAAGACAAATGTGGGGTAAAAAAGAAACGGAACGGGGTAACTTATAGAAAATTACTGACGTTTGACCTTCCGAGCCTAAATGGGCCTGATGGGCCCAATTTGGGCCAAAAATCTATAAAGAAAAAGCCCACCACATCCAAACCAGAATTATACTAGTAACAAAACCACAGATGTTTCCTTGAAAAATCTTTTATCGATCCGCGTCAATCCCCGTTTGGGATCACCTCGGCCCGAGGAGCTGTGTCTAAACCAATATTGAAAAACATCTGTAAAAAGTATAAAAATAGTAGAATAAAGAACGTCATCTAGATTATAGAACAAAAGGAAGTAACATTATCCGTGGATAATCATCCAAGAGCTGACTCACAAACAATCATCCGCGGATAGAAGACAATTGGCACGTGGCGACCATGCCCACCACCCACGAAGTAGAACACGTGTCGAAATATGAACACCGCGTGGCACAGCTTGCCAGACCACCCCGGACCTATAAAAGTGAGAAATCTCACCAAAAGAAGTGGACTTTTCGGAGAGAGGGGGAGAAGGAGAGCGGATCTAGGCCTAAGTGAACTCAGAAGAAAGAAGAACGAGAAGAGGAATTCGTACGCAGGAACATGTTTCATAGAAAAAATCAACACCATTCACTGGACCAACTTCGCGGATGAAAACCATGTTTGTCCTTAGTGTAAATTTATATTAAGGAAAAGACTGTTGTTAATAATTTTCAAGACATTCAACAGCGACAGGTAAGCGAACCAATTTTCCGAATTGTCTAAGAAAAAACTCGATAAGGGAATCATCTTTCAGAAAAAGCACAAGGTTACTTCCCGCGACACAGGTTGGGCCGCGTCGATCATTTTGACGCGGGTCAGGTAAGCCCGTTGGGAAGATTAGTCACTTCACCGGGTAGGTTCCCGGGCCCCACTAAAAATGGTGGCCTTCAGAGATCGAGGCTTTTTCAGATGGGGCCACCCTACGGCTTAATCCATACCAGTGTCGATCTGTTAGAAGGGTATTTGTGTTGTAAAATGAAGGACTTGTGTGCAATTTAGTAAAAATGATTTTGCCAATATTCGTTTCGTAGTTTTGTCAATAATCTCACTTATAGTTTATTGATTTTTCATAAATAACAAGTGATTTGTGCAAAGTTTGACAAACAAGTGACATTTTTGCATATTTTTAATAACAAGGGTGGTTTGTGCAATAAAACAAGAGTTTTTTTTATCAATATGTAGAGTTGGCAACATCTAACCCGACCTAAGAAATCCAACCGACTTACCCAAACTCAAACATGACCTAACCCAAAAAGCTAGAGTCATCCATAATTCGAATCGGATCTGGCTTGAAATAGACATGAACACAGTCAAACCAACTTGACTTTTAATTCGAATCGACTATAGGCTCATTTGTAACCCTACTCTTAGTAAGCGTAATTGTGGGCTCCTTTAGACCCCAATATTCTCATATTTGCCTTGCTCATGATGCGTTCATGACCCAATAACCCAAATCTATAAGTGGAAAAATACTATGGAAATTATAATTTGAGAGAATGGGGTTAACTAACCCACATCCCCGTCCGATTTGCAAAACTAATCATTCACTTTTGGAAATTACAAAAGTAGCCTATTTTAGTGACTTTTTTTTTTGAAAAAAACACTGGTTTCCATTACCCTCAATAGGAGGTTATTTATTATTTTTAAAAAGAAAAGCAAGTATAAAAGAGGATGTTTATAGCTCTCATAAGAACCCTGGCCAAAAGCTTGAAGTTGAACGCCGCCCCCGAATGAATAACGCCACAAACCGATCCTATTCGCCAAACGCAAGCATAAAGGAAATCCATCTCATGATCAAGATCCAATTGAACACACAAAGCACAGAAACTCGAATGCCCCTGGAAGAGATCAACAATTTCTCTCTAAAAAAAGCTCCATTGTAACCAAAAATGGAGGAATTACATCCTATGTATATGGCAACGAAGAAAAAAAGCCATAAAAGAAGAAAGAAAGAAGCGAAATTCAACTACTAGTGCGCCCTCAGGGTCAGATCAATTGGAGTTCTTTGCTCCATCCGAATGGCAATCTGGCTAGCAGCAGAGTGTACGATTTGATTAGGGACCATGGAGAGCAATGCATCTAGGGGGTTTCATTTGGAAGCAAGCCTAGTGCAAAAGATGGTCCTTCATTACTTGGCTTGCAGTGAGAAGAAGACTTCAAACTGGGCGTATCATGAAGCACTAGAAGGGTCCGTATACTGCATGGTGTGCATTTTGTAAGGAGAAGGAGGACACTGAAGATCATCTTTTGTTCGAGTGTATAGTGGTGCAGGATGTGCAGAACAGGGTGCTTGACTGGTTGGGTGTGTGGGTGAGATTTTGTAACCTCCATGAGTGGCTACAGTAGTTTGAGAGAGAGCCAAAAAGTGTCAGATGAGGGGCTTTGTTTCAGGGCAAGCTACTGACGCTATGCGCACTTGTTTACGCAACATGGAGGGCTATAAATCGGGTAATCTTTATGGGAGAACTATGCAATCCCACGGTGTGCGCCATGGAGATTATCAAGGCTTGCAAAAACCGGATTTCTATCAAATACAAATGCAAGACCAGGGCGGAGAAGTTGTGGGTGAAGAGACTCATGAGCTTGCTCATGACTAGGAGAGAGTAGAGGTTAGATGTATAGAGGGCTAGTAGCTTATTTATGGAGAGGTATACATCACATGTATTTTCCCACGAGACCCTTTGTCTGGTCTCCGTGCTTTTGTAACTTGGTGTCACCCCTCATATATATATTTACGGGTTTAAAAAAAAGCGAAAATGGGGCGAAGAAGAAGAAATGAGATGGAAAGTTGGAAAAAGGAAAGAAAGTTTGTTTTTTGTTTGGGTTGCTGGTTGGCGGGGTTGGCTGGGGAAGGTTCATAATAAGGCTGGTTTTTTGGGTTGAAATTCAAGAACTTCATTTAGTTCATTTTGACATCTCGTTACCCCCCTCCATTGGCTTTATTTCAAATCTGTGCTTTCGGATAACTAATTTGATGGATTTTTCTAAGAACCCTATTGTCGATGGAGACAGTGGGGGTTGGTGGCAGGTGACTGCGAATTGGTGACGATGAGTGAGAACCGAGCCAAGTGTCGATGTACATAATTCGGAAGCCATGGCCTCACTAAGGGAGGACGTGGATATCTTCTTCGACGACAAATTCAGAGAGGCAGATGAGGCAATCGACGAGCTTGCTAGCAAGGTCATAGGAGAAGATGAATTTAGGGAGGGGTTGAACTTGAAACACCTTATTTTTTAGGACTTTATTGGTCAAAGCGTGGGCGGTGAAAGAGCTACCTAGCTCTACCAGAGTGGCGGCGGATCCAAGCGTAAGGAGTGACGATGATGAGGTTGAAAACACAGAGCAAGTGACGAGATGGCGATGAAATTGGAGTCAACGATCTCGTTGGTCGACCGATGCATCGGCGGTCGAAGGGGAAGTAGATTTGAGGAATCTGGTCAGGAGGATAAGTCATGGAGGAAAAGAGATGAATTTAGGTAGTATAAAGAAGATATAGGTTTCATCTGCATGGTGTTAGGTTGAGAATTTTGCATAATCTTTAAAAAATAAGGAATAGTTTGGGAAAACTAGGGGAAAAATTATTGTTTTCTGAATTTTCCTATTTTAATGGGGGTTTTAATTAAAAAGTGATGTAAAATAAGATGTTGGACATGAGTCAAACTTTATTAAAAGTTCGGGGTTACCATATGGAATAATAAAAAGTGCACGACACCATCCGGAATTGCATTAAGTTCAGGGTTACCAACCAAAATTTCCCAATAACTAAATAAGTAACGTGAATTACATATTCAACTGACTCAACCCGATTACCCAAACTGATAAAATATTATTCACTACTAGAACACTTAAATTAAACATTTGTTGTCAACAGATGTCTTTCAAAAAAAATTTCGATCTCTTTGTGCGTGTAGTAAAAGATCCAAACTTTCCACATCGGTTTTAAGCAGATGTCTTTTCTTAATTAGAACCCCTAGATTTTGTTTATGACATATTCACTTCTTGATGAATATTAATTATTTGTCATTTGAAAACATGTGAAGATGTCCTCCTAATGCAAAAAAGTGACATTTACATCTTTATTCATAAAATAAGTAATGTCTAAAGATAAAATAGACAACAGTTTTTGTTTTAGTGATCACGTTTATAATCATGTTCGATATATAATTTATGATTTTATATTGTTTTAATTTAACCGATCACATGAAATACGGGTATAACTGATGTATTTCCATATTATCAACATCACACTCAGATTATTCATTCTCTGTGCATTAATTTCATGTTCATCATATGTTCATTATATTATTCTAAAATAATGCACTATTGTGGTTATATACAAAGAAGATGTAATTTTCCACATTTATATCAGTTTTTTTAAAAAAAAATGATGTTGTTGCTGCAATGACCAGTGTTCTAAAAATCGCGCCTAGGCGCCGCCCGGGCGCCGCCTAGGCGCTAGGCGGGACGGGACCTAGGAATTTTTAAGCCTAGGCGGACCTCTAGGCGGAAATTCGTCTACGAACTGCCTAGTCCCGCCTAGGCACCGCCTGGTCCCGCCTAGGCGCCGCCTGGGCCCGACTGATCCCGCCTAGTCCAACGATTATCCAATTTGCGCTTCTAAGCATATGATTAGTTGACTCAGGGTTTTTTTATACCCCATATCGGGATGCATTTGCTTTTCAGTGGAACTTATAGTTTTGGATTTTAGGAGGTTTAGAGTTGTTAGTCAAACATGTACTTTTGCGTTTATTTACTTTAGTGTTAGTTAACTAGTACAAATTTGGATTTATGAGTGATATTATGGATTATTATTACATTATATGAATTATTGACAAGTGTTATTCGTCAAAATATAAGGAAATAATCAAGTTTGTTCTAAGTCCGCCTAGGCGCCGCCTAGGCACCCGCCTAACCGCCTAGGCGCTAGGCAGCCACCCACCGCCTAGCGGCCGCCTAGCGCCTTTTAGAACATTGGCAATGACACATCAATTTATTTGGCACATAACGATGTTATTTTGATAAATATATATCAGTTTATATATCATTTCAATTTTCAAACTAGTGTATAATTATACTAGCATCCGTTTCCATAGACCGATCTAATGTTAAAGATATGAACACACTACTATTTTAATATATAATCTGATGTCTTTTATTTGGATACACAACACACTTTTGTCGATAGAACATCGTATTTTGTTTGTTCTTCGAAATCATAGGTTGTTTAATGAAAACATGTACATAAATGTTAGTATCATATTGTAACATTTACAAAATATGACACCACTATTCATAGCCACAAAATTGGCTAGCCACATCTCAAAAAAGGTAAGGCTAGCACCATCTTCACTTGAATTAGGAATTTGGTCATATGTCCAATTGATGTAGCACCATCTTCACTTGCACGACATGTGGAGGAGTGGACATATAAAACTTCGATTGCTAGGAAATGATCCCTTGCCTTCCAAATGTTTCAAAATAAAGATAAACACAAATCCATAAATGAGAAGGGATTATCTAAGAGACCGGTATTGTTAAGACCATGCCTTTAATGTGGTAGGATATGCTTTAAAAAGAGTTCTTAGAGAAGGAATAATCAACCTCCTCCCCTTGCAAAATAAGGTCTATAGTTCAGAGAGGGAAAATGTTAAATAAAGGACAAAGAAATAGATAAGAACTTTTGATATAGCATAAGTGAACTTGATCAAATTTGATGTCCAAATAGCTGACAATGAATGAACCGATCCATGCACAATCTCGTCAAAATATTTCACCTACATTCATCTGAGTGCAATATATTCACATTTACACTATCTGAAAAATCCTAATCAAAGAAGTGCAATCAAACAAAGAAGAATATTTAAACATCAAATAATCTCAACTCTCAAGTTATTCATTTATCCTAATCATTTTCAAATAACAGAAGTGATCGGTGACAATTTGATGCCCAAATAGCTGAAAATAATGGCAAATCAATGCACTTTCTCATCAGAATATTCACTGTCGTTTTTTTTAACCTTACCGAAATAAAGACAAAATGAAAGATAATCATCTAAGTAATTCAAAAAATAAATGATATCCTGAAACAATTGATAGTAGTTGCCCTCAACTTTAATGTTAATATGAAGCTATTTAAAAATTAGCCTCAATTATAATATTAGCAGAGCACCCCCACTCTCCCTCTTTGCATAATGTCATGTTGATATGCTAGCACCAAAGCAAATCAGAAATGAATAAAACTGCATCAATAGCTCCCCCTCATACCCCAATCTCTGCTAGAAAATAGCAGCTGAACAGCAGTACAGGAAAATAACAAAAATGATGCAAAGAAAATAGCAGTTGCCGAGTAAGAGAGCAGTGGCATAGGCATGAACACATAATAAGTCAAAACTGATTACCATAATAATCATGTACTTTATATTCCGTAAGAGAGAATAAGTCAAAACTGATTACCCTAAAATTTTCCCTGAAGCAATCCTAGGAGCAGTGATGGTGCAACGGTTGGGAACTCCCTTCACAATTCGATTTGGATCAGCTTACCTCCGAGAATGGATTTTAATGAGATACAAGAGTACAACCAACAACAATTTTTTCATTTTTTCCAATCATCAATATATTACATATATGAGAAAAATATTACAAATGCACATAAATAAATAAATGATTTTCAACTCCATTCTCATTAAAGAAAGAATAAATATAAATTTTGTAAATATGTTTTTCGAAAAGAAAAGGCAACTCCTAGACTCACCCCTAAACACTCCATCATCTGGTAGTATGCCCGACCTTGGATCGGAGTATGGCCTTGACGAGATTATGAAAAGTACCTAGTCCTAAAAATGAGTCTGCATCACACACAAGTACCGAACTACTCACACTCAAATATTATAGCTCAAACTCAGTTTGAATATGGAGGAATTACCATTATTTGTAACCTGGATCTACAATGAAACCATACATATCAATTGCGTCACACATTAAGAGAGAAAACTCTAGAACCTTGAGCCTAGTTCCTTTCCAACAGACCCGAAAGATGCACCTAACATGAGGTAGACAGAACTGCGAATAGGTACTTCCTGTAAGAGAGCTAAAAGTTAGTGGCAACTTGGATTCAACCAAGTCATTGAAACTATGCTACTCGTAAAATCAAATATTCTAAGGAGGCAAGAGAGTTAGGAAAGATCTCAGCCTCTTTTATCATTTTTGGTACCAGAGATGCATAAGAACTTAGTGGATGTTTTGACATTTTTCTTTTAGATTGTTATTTAGCATCGCTCATATTCTAGTTGGCCTTTATTTAATTGGAATCATATCATATCATAGAAATGATGGGTGCAATAGGAAACCACAGAATTAAAATTCCATGCATGTCTTTTCATCAATTTATTGAGAATTTATTGAGAATATTAAGCCAAAAAGAAGGCAGGCCTTTGATGGGAGTATACAGCGTTGATCACCCAATCCCGACTAAGATGTGAACAAGATCTGCAGTCAGGCCTTTGGCCTTGCGGACTGTTCCCGATATTATCGGATGAGACATGAAGTAGGGCATGCTTATCAGCGACTTCAAACTCCCTGAAAATTAATAAAGAAGGCATATTTACATATACGCTACGACAATACTATGTAAGGAATGCGAGGAAAGGTGATGTTGAGCTCATACCAAAACTCACTGTAATGCTGAAGCATTTGGTGGTCTCCGTTACATGTTTCGAGAGTGCCATGGATACTGTGAGAAAGCTAAGCACATAACATGCACCTTCGACCTGAAAGGAGGATTATCGCACTTAAAATAAGCTGGAATTTCATTCTCTGGAAGCCGAAGGTTGGAATCAGGTATGAGTACCTGGGAATAGTGTAGGGAATGCCTAGGATGTTCAAGAAGACCGCCATAGCTCACCTTCTTTACTCGAGGATGCGAAGCAAGGAATTCAGCAATCTACTAAGCATTTTGCTGGAATAAGAAAATGTTCACATCAGGAAACACGCACTCCTCTTTCAATCTTAATTGCAAAGTTCAAACTTCTGCTGTTACTCCATAGTCGGAACATGTTACTTCTCAACACGGAGTGGATCAACACAAAAGTTTTTTTTAAAATATAAATATTTTAAATAGCACAAGTGAGCTTATATGGAATGAATATAGAAAATTCCAACAATGAAGACAATATGAATAATTTAACAAATACCTGCCATGGTGTGGCCTCCACACCTTCTACATATTCAGCCCCTTTCTTAATCTCACGTGCTAAATTGTTAACTTCTCAACATGCCCATACATGGAATAGTACCTGCAAGAAATTCCCGCGTTAGTGCGGATGATCACAGGTATGTCCATTAAGAGGATTCTATGAAGGCAAGATATTAACATGGAATAGTTAATTGGCCAAACCATGTAATGACAGACAACATCTACAACACAACAATATGATGTTAGATTAGTGAATGGAGTACTAGCAGTCAGATTCTGCCCCAACAAAGTAGACAAAATCACAAAAATATATCTAGAGAGACATGGAATTTTTCCAAAACAAACTGGATTCCCTCCTTAACAAATGCAACACTAAGATGATTTTTCTAATCCAAGTGATACTGTGAATTGTGAAAGACCACTTCGATTACAACATAAACTAGTCCACTTAAGCTAGAAACTCATCTCAAAAACTCAGTACAACAACAAAGCATCTATGGATCTACACAGCTAGAATGAATCCCCAAAGAGTGGAGAAAAAGGAATTGGAAAAAGAATTAGGGATTTAGGCACAAAAAAAAAAATAGAAAAGCAAGGAGGACGATGATTGGAAAACAGATAAAGCCACACAAACTCTCAAGTTACATATATAGCAAATGCAAATAAATGCCCAAATTATATATGAATGCAGAGCAAATTAAGCAGCTCAAGGCCTCCAATTTTAGGATCTAGATTTGATATATTTGACTTACAAACGTATGAATCAAATTAACCTCCTATTTCTCTCTCATTGTTTCCGATTCCCCGAAAAGACAAATCCCTAAATCAGCACTAGAATGGGGCAATTGAAACACAATTTCAATCACCCAGCAACTGTATGCACACCGCTAAATCGAATCTCTCCGGTGAGGAAAGAAAAGCAAGAAAATTCAGAAACTTTGCAAAGATAGGAGCTCAGATCCGATAACAGGATTCAACAGAAAAAACGAATTAAGCTAACACTGGTCATCGTCGATATCAATGATAGAAAGTGAGAGAAATTGAAAATTGGAAAGGAAAGTCGAATAGGAACTTATGTGATGGGAATTCCGTCTATCGACACCATTGAAACAGTGGAAACTCAAAAGTGACAAGTAACCGATAGATCTCAGGTAGAAGATTGAAGATCGATCTCGAAACTGAGTATTCTAGGCATAGAAACCAACCACGAAAGGGAGAAGGGTTGATTCAAAGGATGCTAGAACGGGGATTTGATTTAGAGAGTTTAGAGGTTTGGAAATTGGTTTGTATTTTGATTGATTACCGATTACATCTGCTTGGCTGATTACATATACTCACCCTTAGGTTGAAGATAACAGTAAGCAAACACAAAACATGGATGGGCTGAAACCCACTAACAGAAAGCCCTATGCTGCCCAAACAGAAATATAAACCCATAACCATTGTAAATCCAAAAAACCCTGTTACAGATCTCCCTTGTTGAAATGATCCTTGTCCTCAAGGATCGATCAACTGCAATCTGATCATCTGAAATGAGCGACCTGTATTGATGAGTCTCAACTGCAAACTTGGGGCATTGTCCACCGGGGTAAAAAATGAAAGAAGTAGCATTTACTGCATAGAGATAGAAGAGCCATAGATCCTGCATAACAGTACTAACTAGCATCGCAATCAACATTTGACACTCAACTCTTGTTTCCTCTTCAGCCCGCATCTTCTCTAACCTTATAGAATTTAAATCATTCTCAAGAGCAACACCTAATAGCAGTGAATAATGATGAGCTTCGTGGGTGAACATGGAGCCTTGTCCTCCGGGATCGTAAACAAATGAACTAACCTTGATAGCCCTGGTTTGGACACTAAGAACATCAACCTTCTTCCTCATCTCTCCTTCCAATTTAATTTCAGCAATTGTTGCTTCACTGTAAATTGTATAATGGTGTGCAATCTCCAAGCTCAACAGCAAGAAAGACAAGCAGACTAATCTCAAGGACCAAGTTGCAAACATGATCGTTGTTTTAGACAACTCCTTATCATCTTGCAATTCTCCACCTCTCAGATAAAAAATCACCACATCGAAACAAGGGTAAAGGCATCCGTCAAGACCCATAATCTGTCTTCTGACATCACAAATCAGCACAAGTGAAGGTTTCCATTTCCCTTGCTCATATGATCTTCAACACACCAGCATCAAATGCTCCGAGAACAAGCAGGTGACATACCGAAGTGGACAAATTCATTAGCACCAAGTCCATTTCAAGATCGAAAGTAAGTTGCGATTTAAACAAATTTGGCAACTCGCCCTTTGCAACAATCAATTCATTTTTATGCTCAATAAAAAATACATCACCTCCAAGATCAAAACATAGAAGTTCATCACCACCATTTGCCAAAAGATGGACATCCCCTAATTCACGAATCAGTAACATAACTTCATCGGTAGAAGAGTTACCTACTGGGAAGCTTCGTAGTTGAATGATCTCGTCGATTTCCTTTGAGGATTCATCTAAACACTCATCCTTTTTATCAACCATCATCGTAGGCATTACCTCGAACACCTGGTGTGCAATCTGATTCTCACTGAGCACTTGGAGAGGAACCAAACTCGAGGGTTCCTTTTCGACGATTAGATTGTCATCCACCATTTTCGGCCTTTCCTCGAACACTTGAAGGCCTTCTTCATCATCGATCTTCTGAGACCTGGTTGGGATCTCAACAGATTTCCCGTCCGCTATCAGAGAGGCGACATTGGCCTCAATTCTTCTCATATCTTGTATCATCTCGGTAGCACACTCTTCATCAAACCACGAGGCCATAGCGTATGTCAGCTTCGCCACCGCCCTCGTAAGAGTTTCCAACTCTTCATCGGTCCAATCTTCATCCTCCATGGACGAATCCGCTGAGGATTCGACTTGCTCTGATACCATTGTGACGGGAATTCCGTCTATCGACACCATTGAAACAACGGAAACTCAAAAGTGACAAGTAACCGATAGATCTCAGGTAGAAGATCGAAGATCGATCTCGAAACTGAGTATTCTAGACCTAGAAACCAACCACAAAAGGGAGAAGGGTTGATTCGAAGGATGCTAGAACGGGGATTTGATTTAGAGAGTTTAGAGGTTTGGAAATTGGTTTGTATTTTGATTGATTACCGATTACATCTTCTTGGCTGATTACATATACTCACCCTTAGGTTGAAGATAGCAGTAAGCAAACACAAAACATGTGAAGACTCCACCTTGATTGTAAGATCTTGAGACCTAACGTGCAGGTGATCTAAAGGATGATGAAAGACAAAAGGCTGGGTTTCAAGGTCTTGAAACCTAGTCTAAAATGTTTTGGAATATCACATATATATTTCTATTTGAATTGTTCTCTCACAAGAAAGAATCTGAGGCCAACCTTGTTAGGCCTAAATTATCATGGGCTGTTTATTGGGCTATGAGATGGGATTTGGTCTTTATCGATTTATATATGTGTTTCTCATCTAACCCACTTTATGTACTAGATACATTATGGATTTTCTTTTAGGATTTCATTTTTCATACAAGGAAAGAACGGATCCTTAGTTGATCATACTTGATCATGAAGAAAGTCGAAGGAACAATCTTGGAAGGCACACAAAGGATCATTTTTGGAAGGAATTCAAATGTCTTGGAAAGAATTTAAAATTCAAACGGTTCTCCCTCCAAGAAACTCTACAAGTGTTCCGACTATAAAAAGACGAAGGCTAAGAAGGATGGTAACTAACTAAGCAAGCACTGAAGAAATTATAAGCATCCTAAAGCATTCGTCAAGTTTCTCTTACATTCTCAAAAAGCCTAGTTGTTGATCATTGTTAGAGAGTTCAGAGAAACACTAGCACTCATTGTACAAATCATTCATTTTACACTTAGAGTTTTCATACTCTATCAAAGCACACTTGGTGTGTGGTGTGAGCTTTTATTTCACTTGTAAGGTTGAGAGCTAGAATAGAAGCGGTGAGGCTTTGTATAGAGAAAGGGAAGTTTCTCTAGGAAGTTCTAGGCTCACGAGAAGTGAAATAAGAAGTGTTTGAATCCTACGGGTTGGATAACCCTAGGCGGGGACGTAAGCCAGTTGGTGCCGAACCTCGTTAACAATTCGTGTGTTCATCTTTTATATTCCGCATTTACATTATCATATTCGATTTTACTTTGTCAAGTCCCGATAGCCTATATCAAGGTCTTGAGAAGTTTCACTAAATTTCTATTATTGCGAAAATCGTCCATACTCTATTCATCCCCCCCTTCTAGAGTATTATTCATCGCCTTATGGACTCTTCAACATGGATGGGCTGAAACCTACTAACAGAAAGCCCTATGCGGCCCAAACAGATATATAAACCCATAACCATTGTAAATCCAAAAAACCCTGTTACAACTTATCGGAAAGTAAGCGTCAGGAACTGGGGATGATTCCGCTGGGAGAGACAGAAATCTAATGCCTTTCAAAGAAGAAACTAGGGGGAGAGAGAGAGACCGCTAAGGAGTCGGCGATTTAGGGTTCAATTCCCATTCTTTTTCGCGGTCGCGTCGTACGTTGTCTGGATGGGCTTTATAGATATGCTGGCCGGAGGAAGAAGGCAGACTGAACCGAGGAGAACGGTCGCCGGAGCTAGCTTGAGGAACCTCAGATCTGGAGAGAGGTGAAGTTCGAATTGGGGGTTTGAGTGCTCGGATCTGGGGAGAGGTAGACCAAGGGTTAGAGGTGATTGAATCTGAAGGGAGAGAGAAAAGAAGATAGAAAATTCTAAGTTTCAGATTTTTTTTAGTGTTTAAAACTATGAAGTATTTGAAAAAGAAGCTCCAATTTTTTTTGAAGTGAAAACATTACCTTCAAATTTGAAAGCCCGGGCTATAATTTTTTTCAAAGAGTTTTGATCCCGCCTCTTTCCCAAAGACGCGCGTTTTTGTTTTTTTCAGAACTAATAATTTCACATCTGTCCATATATTTGAGCATTGTGCAAATTGTTTTAAACATCATAAATTTTTTTATCGATGTAATAAAACAATTTAACATCTGTTGATTTTTTTACAGGCTTAAATCATATGATGTCTAATTGCAAAATTCTAGAAGTGATTCGAACCAAAACCCAAACAAACTAGACTAGCCTTGATTCAAAACTCAAATTTAAACGAGGTCATCCCGTCTCTTGACCCGAAACTCGAAGACCCACATTGACCCGAACTCCGAATAGGCATGACTCGATTCAGCCCGAAATCCGACTAGTCTAAAATTCATTTTGACTAAACCCGAACACGACCCAACCAATACCCGACCAAACATTTTACCTGAACTGACCTAACACATCAATGACCCAACCCAAACGAGCCCGACTAGATTTTTTTTTAATCAAGAAAGAAATTCGATTACCTAGACACCTAGAGAAACCGAGAGACCTGAAAAACCGATAGATGGATTAATCATTATGTACAAATCAAAAGCAAATGGCAGAAAAGAAAATACACGAAGTAAATGACATAAATGAAAATATAAATAGAAAAGTACATGTCATCCTACACTGTAAAACACAAGTTAGCAAAATAAACGAATCGACCAACCAAAACGAACACGCACACAGAGAACTATGGGGGATCACGAGTGAACACCTTAGATTATGGAATCCAAAAGTCATCAGGCGTTGATCACATTTCTATGACATCTCCAAGCATGGCAAATAAAACCATCATTCACATGAAATCTGCACCAGAACAACAACAGCTTATACGTTTCTATTCCCGATCCATCGCATGTGGGCTTGAAATCAAGAACAACGACTTGTTGATGTCCCGATCTTGCAATATTCTTGATGGCTCTTGATGTTGAACAAGCAATTGAATGTAGGATAAGTGAATAAGTGGCGGAAAACAACACAAGAGCACAAGGCAACACAACACAAGAAAAGCGACGAAAGTTGTGAAGATGTCGCGGCCACGGCAGGGAGGTGGCGGCCGCCGCATGGGTGCAACGACTTATTGCAGCGACGGAGTTCCTCTCTGCAGTGACGGTGCTATTGAGTTTTGCGACGGTTCTGCTGATTGGCTTTTTTTGTTTGTGACTTGTGTTTGAATTGGTATCGGATAATTGATTTGGATAAATGTAAGAACGAACAAGATCTTGATAACAAGAAAGAAAAGGTTTTGGATTGATAATTGAAGAACCCTTTAGCCAAAGGGTTTCCTCAATTCAATAATCAATCTACTTTTATTGAATGAAAATGAAACGTTTAAATAGAAATATAAACGTAGAAACCCTAGATCATTCTTTCCTTGCAAAGGATTGACATGGCCAATAAAATAATAATTAAGTAAATAAAAATCCTAGATGATAGATAGAACTAATGTTTAGTGATTAAGGAAAATCCCCTTAAGATATTTTCCTTCTTCACTCTTATTTACCCTAGTAAAAATAGAAAAAAAAACTAATTAGAAATAATATCAATTAATTGAAAAGTCAACGAATAGATATTATTCAAACTTACATTATTCCTAAATAATAATAATGCATAAATAATGAATAATTAAATAAATATAGATAAATTCATCCAAATGGTGACAACTGTAAAGATGATGAATTTCGGCCATGCTCTATGTCGAATCTGGAAAAACCTTCAACATCAAAGTTGTACATCTTTTCGTCATCGTTCCAAAAAGGTATGGCATGACCCAATCCAATAAATATGGACTCCGAACGACCTATTTTACTGAGACGTCAAAAAGCTGTCAAACCTCATGAACGAACAAAAACGTCATAATCAAGCTCACCTTGCACCTTTGGACATTCTTCCATGATGGAGCCTTCTTCTTTCTCTTGAGGAGGACATCATTCTCCTCCAATTGCATTCAACCCGTCCTCGAGTCGTCGACAGGATCAAGATCGTTGTTTGACCCACAGAAGGCCATCTTGATCCACATCAATCGCAAAACACACCAATCGCAAACCCAATCCTAGCCACACAATCGCCCATTCAGATCCCCAAAAACCAGTTTAAAACCTTCCCAGAGGATAACAAAATTGTAAGTAGGCTACCTCAAGGTTAGCCAAAATAAATACGTAGAAACCGGAACTGAGAAGAAAAAACGGGAAACAATGAATAGGCAAGAGCAGTTGGAAAAATTGTAAGTAGGCGATGCATGCGAGCTGTTGGTTGAACTCGCGCCCGAAACCCCTCTTTTTTTTTCTTTAAATTTTTTTATATTATTAATAGTAGGGCCATCTCCATCCCCCTGATCTACTCTCCTATATGTCGTCGATTATCGCTATACTCACCATCGAATACTCCTTCAACATCCTTCACTCGAGCGACGTCCTCTACTTCGGTCGACTCAAATGTCGCTACGTTGTCTTGATAATTGGTTCTTCTTTTTCTTCGTTCTTTAAAAAAAAAAGATTTTCCTAATTAAATATATCAGGGATGCTTATAGTTTGAAGTCGTAGTAACTGAGCTTGTTCAAATTCTTAATTCTTATATGCATAAATTTTTTTGCACACTATTGAAGCCTAGTCAAAACATTGTTGCGCAAAAATCCTGAACATAGGCGTAGTGTAAGTTGAAATTTATTCTGTTACTTATACGATGTCTAAAATTAATATGAGTAGTGATATATTTATATTTTGTGTGTTAATTGTGTTAATTCTTAAAAATAGCCTTGTTGTTATGGCTTTGTTGTCGTTGAGCTCAACTGTCATGAAAGTACATAATATTACGGGTTGCTTTAGTGTATTTATGTTTGGTATATATTTAATTTTTAACATGACTTATTTATAATGACATGTTTGTTATAGTGCTTTCTTTGGGTAGCATGTGGCTCTGTCGTTGGTGTTTTTGAGTGCTATACGTGCAACTTGGTTGGATTTACTGCGTCTGGAGTTAGGACAGGTTGGAGTCATGGTAGGGAGCAAAGGGCGACTCCGTATCGGGGAGAATGGTCCTTGAAATTTCGTCTTCCCTACCCACAAGAGTTAGAATCCTCCTATACCAACGACCTACGGTGCTTCTCTTGGGGGTGCTTGGCATCATTCTTCTTTGGTGTCCTCAACGTTACTGTTCTAGTTGCTGCTCAGTTTTATTCATTTCAGATTGCTCGCTACGTGTTGATTGTGACTTTTTTCTCTTTTTTTTCCGATTTTTATTGTATATTCAACGGTTTTTCCATCCGTCGACTTGTTATTTGAAGAATATAAAATTAGATTCAAATCACAAAAAATCAAGCTTAAAAGATCTTCAATCAAGCATAAAAAATGGAGGTTTCTACATGCTTCGACCTCGCTCTCTCTCTTGTTCTTTCTATCACAGAAATCCCGCCCAAATTACACCACCGGCAAACCAACTTGTACCCTCTGTAAAATGACCTAACTACCCTTGTATGAAATGTGTATTTCCATATGACGATCGATACACATATCTTATACCCCCTCAAACTGGACTTGTGTAGGAGACACAAGACCAAGCTTGGAACAAAGAAATTTGTGTTTATGTGCACCAAATGCCTTTGTAAGTACATCTGCAAGTTGAAGAGTGATGGAAACATGTACGGTTTGAATGAAGCCTTGTTGTACCATTTCTCCGATAAAATGAGAATCAATTCGGACATGTTTAGTCCGTTCATGGAAGGCCGGATTCAAGGCCAAACACTGAGCAGCCTGATTATCACAATGAATTTTAATAGGTAACTCAACATCAATGTGCAAATCAGATAGTAATCCATACATCCAAACAAGCTAACTAGCAGTAGAAGACATACTACGATACTCACTCTATGTTGAAGATTTGAAAACAACCTTTTGCTTCTTTGTCTTTCATAAAACTAGAGAGGACCCAAGAAAGACACGGTATCCAGATAGAGAACGACCAGTGTCAAAACAATTGCCCCAATCAGCATCACTATAGGCTATGAGATTAAGATCAGTGATAGTAGAGTATGACAAAGCCAAATGAAAACTCCCTTTCAAGTATCTGAGAAGACACATGGCCGCATTCCAATGAGGTTTGAGTGGATGCTAAAGGAATTAACTCAACTGTTGCATCGTATAAGCAATGTCTGGACGAGTAAGAGTAAGGTAAATGAACCTTCCAATCAAACGTATTTAAGCTTCTAGATGATCAAAAGGTTCACCAACATTTGCGAATAACCCTTGACTCCATGTTGCATTGGAAAGGCAGCAAGTTTGCATGATTCCATTAGGGCATCTTTGAGAATATACAAAATGTACTTTCTCTGATTGAGAAGAATACCTGATGCTAAACAAGATATCTCCATCCCAAGAAAGTATCTAGCAACACCTAAGTCTTTAATGGTAAAGGTGGAATGAAGAGCTTGCAATTTCAGAGCTTGAGTTGCATAGCAAAAGCATATCATCTACATAAATCAATGCAATTTTCAAATCTGAACCAATAAGTTTAACAAAAAAGAGAATAATCATTCATTGACTATGAATAACCCAACCGAATCAAGAACTTGGTCAATTCACGATTCCATTGTCTGCTCACCTCTTTGAGACCATACAAAGATCGATTGAGCTTACATACATGTCCAAGCTTGATATAATATGACACAAGAGCTTGCATATACACTTCCTCATCAAGAAATTCATGAAGAAAAGTGATAATGCATATTTTATATAGGCATTATAGGTAGTTGGGTTGTACATAACCGGATATCCGACACGACAAGACACGGTACGGTATGTCGGATACACGAAACCAATAACACTAAAAAGGCTGATACGAACACGACACGATAAGTACCGGGTATCCGACACGAAAACACGAAACGATTTCGATTCAGATACCCGTGTAACACGACACGAACCATTTATAAAAACCTTTTTTCCTTGTTTATGGCCTGAACTGTACTGCAATTGCAATCACACACTCCCCCTAATCTACTGTCATCAAAATGAAATTGAAAGAAAACAAAACCCTAGAAACAAGTTTGGAAATAGCTACTTTTTTCTTGTCTTCGGCTTGAAATGTAATTGCTAAACCAATTCACATGAGCTTTCGAAAATCAGATTAGAAAAAAGGTATCTTCAATCGAATTTCTACAAGCTCGGCCACATATGCTCAAATTAGAAGAATGAACTTTGGCAAAAGAGTAAGCAATTTCATTTTTTAAAAGTAAAGAAAGAGGACGGGGCAGATATTACAATTTGGGAAAAATGATCGAGGGACTGATTAAGCCAGTGCTCCTCGGTGGTCAAGAAATTTCCACTGGACGCCGCCAAGCGGTGGTGAAGACGAGAATAGAGGTAGACATCAGCGAGAGAAAGCAGGAAGAAGAACGACACCGTAAAAGTCAGCAGAGATCCCATCGCCGGTGAGAGCAAGACTGCTAGAGCTGGATCTGAACCGAGGCTCGAGAGGCGAGCGAGAGAGGAGAAGAGAGGCGAGTTGTGGCCTGGGCGGCGAGAGCGAGACCGTGAGAGGGCTCAAAAGAAAATGAAGATTGAAGGATGTTGTTGCAGGAGTAAATCGAGTATTGAAATAAATATGAAATCAAGTTCAGACTGACTTCCCTGTCTCAGCAAATAAATACAAGACTTCCTCCCGTTGTAGTAAGAGAAAATAAGGATCGAATCCACGAGGAAGCACGTCAGCAGTTCTCAGGTAGCTGTAAATTCTCACAGGCAAAGCAGCAAAAAGACAGAAACACAGAAAGGAAAGAAACAAATAAACCCGGCAAGGGCAACTAAAACAAAAGCAAAACAAGCAAAACAAGAAAAGACAAAGCGAAACAGCAAATAAAACGAGGACACAGAAGCTACTCGATCTCGAGTAAGCTGTCCTCCAGATCGACAAGACAATGAACAACAGAAACTCAAAAACAACACAACTCGACGAAGACAAGTGTACTCGATCTCGAAAAGCACTACTCGAGATCGACAAAGGTGTGCAAAGACAGAAACTTGAAAATCGACAAGAAACAGAAGTGAATCAACTCGACTAAGACCAACCCCTACTCGACCTCGACAAGACACTACTCGAGGTCGACAAAGGCTCCTCTATGTCGAGTACAGTAAAAGACAGAAACTTTAAAAGGGCAAATTTTCGAACCACAACTCAGATTTTCCGACGAAATAAATCAATATGCTAAAAGACTTCCAAGGCCAGGGTTTCAACACCACAACGATAACCAAGCAAAGTAACACATAAAGGCACAAAAGATCATGCTTTCCATCAAATAACTTTCGTCATTAACAAATAGGCATATAGAGGCTTCCGCATAAACCCTAATTGTTACTAACCCTTTTTCACATAATTAATCCAAGTTGCATTAAGATCACTTTCGCTTCAATAACACAAACAAGGATCACCTTCAACTCTCGCAAAAGAATCATGCTCATAGGGATAGAAGATGAATTGCACAAAAAGATCTAACCTTTATCGCATCGCCTCACATGGCCACCGTCGGGCTCACCCTAGCCCCAGAAGTGGGTGGACTACTCACGCCTCATTGCAATAACAGACATTTATTGATAAAAAGAACTAACTTGCATTAAAACTAAATTCAAAAAGCCTTTACAATCCCGGCAATCAACTTTCGCAGAATGCCAAAACCCTAAAAACCTTAGAACTCCTAAACTTCTCTGTGGAACTAACTAATTGTCTCTGAAATTTTATATTGTTGATGGAATGAATAAAACTGAGCCCCCTAGGGCCTTATTTATAGCCTTCATTCCCTAGCTATTCTAGGAAAGAAGATATCTATCTTTATCTAAAATTATATCTAAAACTTGAAAGGATAAATAAATTGTTTTATGGAAATAAATCTAAAAGGAAAAGATAAAACTAAATAGGTAAGTCTTCATGTCTTGATAGATCTTGTCTCCTTGATGATAGAACTTGATGGAATCGGATAGAATTTCGGCCAAATCGACTCCTTCGCGCCCAAGGAATCTCACTTCTACTCGGACAGGTCTCGTCGAGAAGTTTCTGGAAACGGCTCTACTCGACCTCGACCACGGCTCGTCGACCTCGAGTAGGGTGGTTCATCGACTGGACTTCCTCGGCTAGATCTGCTCGATGTGGCTCGGACTTGGTTCACAGGACTCGTCGACCTCGAGTAGCCCTTGTCTATGTCGAGTAGGACTGATCATCGACTAGGTTTCCTCGGGTGGCTCTTCTCGACAAGGCTCGGACAAGGCTCCTCAGGCTCTCGTCGATCTCGACAAGCCCTAGTCGACCTCGAGTAGACTGGCTTGCCGACTAGGTCTTCTCGAGTTGCTCTACTCGATAGACTCCGGATCTGGACTCAGGCGCTCGTCGACCTCGACAAAGGGTCCTCGAGATCGACTAGAGCGGTGTCCTTCCTTTCCGCTTCCGCGAGTTTCTTCTTCCGTTGGCAGCGAGTTTTTCCGCGGCAACGAGCGATCCGCTGCAGCGAGTCGAGTCGCTGGCGGCGAGTCCTGCCTGGTCGTCCTCGGCTCCGTCCTCGGCTTCTCTCCTTGTCGACTCCGGGTGTGGTGTCTGAGGCTTCGTCGATCTCGACCAGTGGTCCTCGAGATCGAGTAGGGTCCGGAGCCGGGTTGGTCTGGCTTGCTCGATCAGGCTCTGCTCGACCAAGGTTGCTCGGACAGGCTCGTCTATGTCGAGTAAGGCCTACTCGAGATCGAGTAGCCTTGACTCTCAGACTGGTTCCACTGCTTTGACCTTGGACTTCTGTAGTGGTTTTCCGAGCTTTTCCGACCTTCTATAGAATTGTTGTAAAATGCCTCGATTTCTGCGAATTAAACAGAAACTTGGTGTAGATTCCATAATTTGGCAAATAAACATAAATTACATAGGTTCTGTACTATCTTAGCCCAAATGTATGAAATGTATACAGAAATCGATATAAAAGTTACTGTAAAACATGGCAGATTCAGCTCACAACAAACACCCCATACTTAAGCTTGCTTGTCCTCAAGCAATACTTTTATTTTTCATTCAGGGGAAGAATTCAAACTCTCAACATCTTAGATTCATTCTTATATAACCCTACAATCAATTACCATTCTCGAAAAGGTACTAGTGTCACAGATTCATGCACGTGCAAATATGTAAAAACAACATCTACTCACAAAAGGAGGGTTATGCTAAAATAATTCATTCGTGACAAAGCATTGATAATCAAGAAGAGTTTAATTTAAGCTCATGAAGGAGTAGATTGGTAAAAGGCAAAAAGGTGGGCAATTTTTGGCAATGTGGTGCTTTTGATCCGGGGAAATGGAGTATTTCCAAACTTGAGTTTGCACATTCCTTCTCCATAATTCATCACCTTTCATATTGCTTTTCTCAATAATAATGCTTTGACCTCTCTAACCTCAGCACTGCCTTCTCGCGAGTCGCAAACATGGGTGTCATGAATGGCCCCGGATACTTAGTGCTTTGGACTCCTCACAATGTGTCCCATCTCTCCAAACTATTATCTCAGAGAGCAGGGTCAATCTACCTTTATCTCCTGAGGTGATTGGATTTTCTTTCACTCATTAAATTTTCCATATATTTCAAATAATTTCCTTCCAAACTCCAATAAACACAAAAACCATATAACAATCTCCATAATGTAACATCATTCTCAACATAATCCCCGGATAAGGTAAAGAATGACAATTTTAGATCATGTGGAGCAATATATGAAATAAGGCATAATATGGCTTTTGTGATGCATAAGCATAGGTAAGGCTAGGAATATAAACAATGAGCATTATATGGAAATATAAAGTCCTCCATCATCTTATCATGCAACATGTCAAAAGCAACTTCAAATTTTACTTCCTTTCATGGTTTTCAAGAAAATATGCATTTCATTGTGACTTCCCTTTACTAGGCAATTTCATGCTATATCTCTAATGAATCCAATTTTGCATCGTCGAGTTCAATATAAGCTTCCATGACATTATTCAAAAATTTCAAATGGGGGTCATTTTTCTCAAATTTTGGAAATTCATGCATATAAGCACATAAATCAATAATGCATTCCAAAATAGCCATGTAGCAACTCCAAGAAATAATGCACAAGTCATGTCAAATAAATCAAATATGCGTAAAGTAAGCCCTTCCCCCACCCCATACTTAAATATTACAGTGTCCTCACTGTATAAAAACAAGGGTAAAGAAAGAAACTCACAAGACAGGTGTGCAGGGCCTCAAAATGTCGAATGGAAGCACCTCCTGGGCCGAGTATTAATGTAGCTTGGTTCCATCCATTGACCTGACAAGTAGAAGACATATACCCATAATAGCAAACTAAAAGTGTTCAAAACCAAAAACAAAAAACAAAGTCTCAAAAAGTCCTAAAAAGTCTATGTACATGCTCTAGATTTTATAGTCGCTAGGTCGACTTTCCATTAATGCTCAAGGTGGCATCTGCAGGGCCCATGTAGCTTGGGCCTCAAATAAGACTCCATTCTTGTCCATCAGCTGTAATCCTCCAGAATGGATCTTGTTCACCCCGAACGGTCCCATCCGCTTCTTGTTGAATTTATTGGGAAACCAATGATCCTTTGATTTAGAGACATAGAGCTTGTCTCCAACTTCATATTCCTTAGGCTCATCATTGGATATCCTGCACAATCGCACATACCAAGGCAGACCTCTCCCATGTATAGATAAATCTTTAATGGAAATAGGCGAAGAAAGATCCATACCTTGACTTACCTTCCAGAGACGGAATCGGGAACCACTGTGTTTGGTCGATCTCGACTAGTGCTAGTCGATCTCGACAAGACTGCTGGTCCTGGTGGTGGTCTGGTCGAAGAGGCAGAAGTCGACGAAGACAGGGGCTTGTCGACCTCGACAAGTCTGGTCGACCTCGACGAGGACTCCGCTCCTCGTGGTTTGCTCATCGAGGAAGGCGGGCCTGGGCTCTCCGAGTGGTGGTCGATCTCGACAAGCTTAGTCGAGATCGACGAGGGCTCTCCTCCTGGTTGTTGCAGCGTCGATGAAGCAGGCTCTGGTGGCGCCGGGTGGTGGTCGATCTCGACAAGCTTAGTCGAGATCGACGAGGCTGGTTCGTCAGGCGGCTTCTGTGTCGAGGAAGATGGAGTCTAGCTAGGGCACTGGTGGTCGACTTCGACAAGTCTACTCGAGGTCGAGTAGGGTGGCTCCTCTGGTTTGCTGCTCGATGACGCTGGTGCCGGTCGAGGCTCCTTGGTCTGGTCGAGATCGACTAGGGTTCTACTCGATGTCGAGGAGCCTTGGTCGATCTTGACCCCATACTTAGTCCCTGTCAAAGCATACGAAAAATAATGAATCCACAACGACTTACCTTGGTCCGTGTCGATTGGATTCTCTGTGTTCTCCTTGAGGATTGCCATGATCTCCTCCACCTGGGCCTCCATGTCCCTCTTTTCTAGCTCCTCAGGTGTCATATTTCTGACCTTGGGTTCCCCGCAGGTGATATAGCCAGCTGAGATAGATTTGACCTCTTCCATTGGACCTGGATGCCTTTCAGTTTTATTAAAATAATACTCAATTACCTCATCACTGATGTTGAAGGTGAGCATTCCTTTCCTTACGCTTATGTTGGCATCCACCGTCGCCAAGAATGGTCTTCCTAAGATAATTGGACAAGCATGATCTTCTTGCATATCAACTATTAAGAAATCAGCAGGGACGAAGAATTTACCTACTTGTACTGGGACATTTTCCACCATGCCTGTGGGGATGACCACCGTGTTGTTGGCCATGTAAAGTCTAGCATCCACAGGCTCCAAGGCACCTATCTTAATCTTGGACCAAATTGTTAAAGGCATTATACTCACACTAGCTCCAAGATCACATAGGGCATTAATTTTGTATGGACCAAATCCAATGGTTATAGCAAACTTACCTGGATCTGGCCTCTTCTCCAATATGTCCAGATGGCTGCACTCTTCTGTGATTTCAGCCATCGATCGCTTTTTACTCAGAATCTCCTTCAGGAACTTGACATAAGATGGCATTTCATTGAGAGCTTTTGTGAAGGGGATGGTGACGTTGAGTTTCTGAAGCATCTTGATGAAGCGCTGAAACTTTTTCTCCGCCGGGTCCTTTAGAGATTTTGTGGGGAAAGGCAGCTTCTTTTTCTAATTCGGAGCCAGAACAGACGTCGGAGGTGTTGCAGATTTCTCTATGTCGACCAGGGGCTCCTCGACATCGACAAGGTCTTTGTCGACATCGACCGGATTGGGCCCAGTCGAGTTGTTGTGTGGTGCAGACGGAGATTCTGGAATTTTCTCCTCGAGGTCGACGAAGGTCTTGTCGAGATCGACCATGACTTTGTCGAGATCGTCTTGCTGGTCCTCGTCGTTCTGCTGCTTTCCGACCTCTGGCTCTTGCAGTTGATGGCCGCTTCTAAGTTTTATAGCAGCGATGTGTCCAGTCTTTCCCTTTGGATTTGGTTCTGAAGATCCTGGAAGTGACCCTAACTGTCTGGGGATTCCGGCTGCTAGCTGACCAATCTGTGTATCAACTATTTTCCGCCAGATATCAATTTCCCCAAGCCTAGAGTTGACACCTTGCATCTGAGTATAGATGGAGTTGAAAGATTGCCTAGTTTCTAAGTGGTTTCTCCGTATTTCCTATAGGACTGTTTGTATATCATCCTTTTTCTGCTCCCTTTCCGAATGTTCTGGAGCTCTGTAGGGCGGGGGATTCCTTGGGACACCTTGGTTCCATTGTGGTTGCTGTTGTTGCAGGAGTAAGTCAAGTATAGAATAGAATATGGTTTAAAACGACTCCCCTGTCTCAGCAAATAATTACAAGACTTCCTCCCGTTGTAGTAAGAGAAAAGTCAGGATCGAATCCACGAGGAAGCACGTCAGCAGTTCTCAGGTAGCTATCAGATTCTCACAACCAGCAGCAGAACAGACAGAAGCAAACACAGAAGCAGAAACAAATAATCCCGGCAAGGGCAACTAAAACAAAAGCAAAGACAGAAGCAAACAAGCGAAAGCAAACTACTCGACAATAGCTAATCGACAACAGCAAAGTACTCGACCAGACAACTCGACCAAGTCTTGTCGACAAAGGTCCTCGATATCGAGAAAGTACTCGACACAGAAGGCTTATCGACAAGATGTTCTCGACAAGACACAGATCAACAAAACAGAAAACTCGATCTCGATGAAAACTTCTCGACGTCGAGTTGTTAACTCGATGTCGACAAGACTTCTTCGATCTCGACAAGTAACGGAAATTTAAAGGCAAATGCTTTCGAACACAGAACACGAATTTCGATGAAATAAATCAATAAACTAAAGACTTCCAAGGCTAGGGTTTCAACACCACAACGATAACTATGCAAAACAACACATAAAGGCATAAAAGATCCTGCTTTCCATCTAAATAACTTTCGTTATTAACAAAAAGGCATATAGAGGCTCTCGCATAAACCCTAATTGTTACTAACCCTTTTCACATAATTAATCCAAGTTGCATTAAGATCACTTTCGCTTCAATAACACAAACAAGGATCACCTTCAACTCTCGCAAAAGAATCATGCTCATAGGGATAGAAGATGAATCACATAAAAATCTGACCTTTATCGCATCGTCTCACATGGCCACCGTCGGGCTCACCCCAGCCCCAGAAGTGGGTGGACTACTCACGCCTCATCGCAATCGCAGACATTGAATTGATGAAAGAAACTTGCATTAAAATAAACCAAAGTTTACAACCGCTCGAAGCCAACTCCGCTCTCGCTTCACAACTCCAACCGGCTGCTCACTCTCTCTCTCTCTCTCTACTTCTCCTACTTACTTCTCTCTCAAAATTGAATTTAACTGAAATTGAATGAATAAAACTGAGCCCCTAGGGCTTTATTTATAGTGATCTGTTCCTTGTTAGCCAAGGATAGAACAACTATATCTATATCTAAAAGCTTAATGATAAATAAAAGATAAATAACATAATGTAATTAAATCTAAAAATCTTCAAGTGGATGAATCTTCTCTTTCATGATGAATCTTGATAGAATAGGATAGATCTCGTCCAGATTCGAATTCCTTCTCGATCTCGGCTTTCTGGACTCCTCGACATGTCTTCTCGACACGGACTTCTCCTCGATCTCGGATTCCGGAGCTGCTCGACAAATCTTCTCGATGTCGACCACTTTCCTCGACATCGAGTAGAATACTCGTCTCGTCGATTGGAACACATGCCGAGTTGGTGACTTGTCGATGTCGACAACTTTCCTCGACATCGAGTAGATTTCTCAGCTTCCATCTCTGTTCGTAAAACGCACTTTCCCGCTGCCTCGGTTGTCGGATTGACGCATATGACCATGCGTTGGAAAGCTCTTTCCGAGGGCTACAACTCTCATGAAGACATCACAGCCTGATTCAGAACGATGTAAACCGGAAATTGGCCTTCTCTCCAGCTGCACCATTCTTGGCTTCTCCATGACTTTCCATTAAGCTCCAAAATGCGTCCGATTTCTGCGAAATATGACAAAAACTTGTGTAGACCTCCATATATAACAACTAAGCATAAACTACACATATTCTGTACCATTTAAGCCCAAATGCATGAAATGCATGCAGAAATCGATATAAAAGTAAGTGTAAAACATGGCAAATTAGGCTCACAACAGTTGCTGAAACCTTTGGTCTCCCATGTAGCGACTGGGTCCCCCTGCGCAAGCTGCATCCTCATGGTGCTCTGCCAGCCTGACTTGCTCTGTGTGTGGGCACTCAGGAGTGGTGTGCCTTTGCGATCCGCATTCTATGCAAGGCTGGTTGACATAGAGATACTTTACTTGCTTGATGAGCTTCTTATTCTGGTCTCTGTAGTATTGCTCCCTAACATCAGGATCAATCTCCTTAGGTGGCTCATATAGGGGCATGGATGGTGCTGGCATGGCGTATGGGTTCTCTTCATAAGTTGTCAGATACTCATAGCGAGTATAGTGGTTGATCCTGTCCTTTGTGACTTGATCCAGAGAGTTGAAGAAGATCTCCTAAATGACGTAGGGTGGCTGTCCATGAGTAGGGCAAGATCGCAGAAGTTCCTTGTAGCGCTCCCATGCCTTTGCCAGCGGTTCCCCTTGCTTCTGGTTGAAGGCAGTGATTCTCTGGAGGAGATGTGGTGTTTTGGTAGGTGGGAAGAATTTGTTCAGAAACTCTTGCTCTACTTAGGCTCAGGTTGTGAGTGATCTTGCTTTCAGCCCTTCCAGCCATTTCAGTGCAGGTCCAGCGAGAGACCAGCGGAAAGATTTCATCTTGACATATTCCAGAGTTGTACCTTCAGCAATAGTGCGGCACATGTCAGAAAAGTTTGTAATATGTTCAAGAGGACACTCATTAAATCTACCATAAAAGGCATTATTTTTCAGCTCTATAAGAAATTGAGTGCGAATTTCAAAAGAGTTTTCAGGGATTAGAATCGCCGATTCAGGCACGACGAGAGTTGGATGCATGTAGTCCTCTGTCGTGGTTGGATATTGGGCAAGCTCAGCTTGTGCTTGTTCCCTTGCTGCTCTCTCAGCGGTGATAGCAGCATCTTTAGCGGCGATAGCAGCATCCTTTGCGGCCAATTCCCTGGTAAGCCTAGCGACCAGCTGTTCCTGTGTCTAAGCGGCCGCCATGATCCTTTTGAGTTTAGAGTGGATGTGTAGGTAGCGCTCCGGTTCGTCTAAGCTGTCAAACTCAGGTGTTTGACCAGAACGACGCATACACCTGCGAATTCACTCAAGAGAAAAGTGAGAACTGACTACCTAAGGCGCGAATGATTGCTTCCCCGGCAACAGCGCCAATTTGTTGTTGCAGGAGTAAATCGAGTATTGAAATAAATATGAAATCAAGTTCAGACTGACTTCCCTGTCTCAGCAAATAAATACAAGACTTCCTCCTGTTGTAGTAAGAGAAAATAAGGATCGAATCCACGAGGAAGCACGTCAGCAGTTCTCAGGTAGCTGTAAATTCTCACAGGCAAAGCAGCAAAAAGACAGAAACACAGAAAGGAAAGAAACAAATAAACCCGGCAAGGGCAACTAAAACAAATGCAAAACAAGCAAAACAAGAAAAGACAAAGTGAAACAGCAAATAAAACGAGGACACAGAAGCTACTCGATCTCGAGTAAACTGTCCTCTAGATCGACAAGACAGTGAACAACAGAAACTCAAAAACAACACAACTCGACGAAGACAAGTGTACTCGATCTCGACAAGCACTACTCGACATCGACAAAGGTGTGCAAAGACAGAAACTTGAAAATCGACAAGAAACAGAAGCAAATCAACTCGACTAAGACCAACCCCTACTCGACCTCGACAAGACACTACTCGAGGTCGACAAAGGCTCCTCTATGTCGAGTACAGTAAAAGACAGAAACTTTAAAAGGGCAAATTTTCGAACCACAACTCAGATTTTTCGACGAAATAAATCAATATGCTAAAAGACTTCCAAGGCCAGGGTTTCAACACCACAACGATAACCAAGCAAAGTAACACATAAAGGCACAAAAGATCATGCTTTCCATCAAATAACTTTCGTCATTAACAAATAGGCATATAGAGGCTTTCGCATAAACCCTAATTGTTACTAACCCTTTTTCACATAATTAATCCAAGTTGCATTAAGATCACTTTCGCTTCAATAACACAAACAAGGATCACCTTCAACTCTCGCAAAAGAATCATGCTCATAGGGATAGAAGATGAATTGCACAAAAAGATCTAACCTTTATCGCATCGCCTCACATGGCCACCGTCGGGCTCACCCTAGCCCCAGAAGTGGGTGGACTACTCACGCCTCATTGCAATAACAGCCATTGATTGATAAAAAGAACTAACTTGCATTAAAACTAAATTCAAAAAGCCTTTACAATCCCGGCAATCAACTTTCGCAAAATGCCAAAACCTTAAAAACCTTAGAACTCCTAAACTTCTCTGTGGAACTAACTAATTGTCTCTGAAATTTTATATTGTTGATGGAATGAATAAAACTGAGCCCCCTAGGGCCTTATTTATAGCCTTCATTCTCTACCTATTCTAGGAAAGAAGATATCTATCTCTATCTAAAATTATATCTAAAACTTGAAAGGATAAATAAATTGTTTTATGGAAATAAATCTAAAAGGAAAAGATAAAACTAAATAGGTAAGTCTTCATGTCTTGATAGATCTTGTCTCCTTTATGATAGAACTTGATGGAATCGGATAGAATTTCGGCCAAATCGACTCCTTCGCGCCCAAGGAATCTCACTTCTACTCGGACAGGTCTCGTCGAGAAGTTTCTGGAAACGGCTCTACTCGACCTCGACCACGGCTCGTCGACCTCGAGTAGGGTGGTTCGTCGACTGGACTTCCTCGGCTAGATCTGCTCGATGTGGCTCGGACTTGGTTCACAGGACTCGTCGACCTCGAGTAGCCCTTGTCTATGTCGAGTAGGACTGATCATCGACTAGGTTTCCTCGGGTGGCTCTTCTCGACAAGGCTCGGACAAGGCTCCTCAGGCTCTCGTCGATCTCGACAAGCCCTAGTCGACCTCGAGTAGACTGGCTTGCCGACTAGGTCTTCTCGAGTTGCTCTACTCGATGGACTCCGGATCTGGACTCAGGCGCTCGTCGACCTCGACAAAGGGTCCTCGAGATCGACTAGAGCGGTGTCCTTCCTTTCCGCTTCCGCGAGTTGCTTTTTCCGCTGGCAGCGAGTTTTTCCGCGGCAGCGAGCGATCCGCTGCAGCGAGTCGAGTGTTGTGAGCGGAATTTGCCATGTTTTACAGTAACTTTTATATCGATTTCTGTATACATTTCATGCATTTGGGTTAAGATAGTACAGAATCTATATAGTTTATGCTTATTTGCCAAAATTATGGAATCTACACCAATTTCTGTTTAAATCGCAAAAATCGAGGCATTTACAGCAATTCTACAAAAGGTCGGAAAAGCTCGGAAAACCACTACAGAAGTCCAAGGTCAAAACAGCGGAACAAATCGGAGAGCCAAGTCTAGTCGACATCGAGTAACCCTACTCGACCTAGACGAGCCATGGCCGAGCAGCCTTGGTCGAGCACACCCTGATCGAGCAAGCCAGACACCCAGACTCTGGACCCTACTCGACCTCGACAAGCCCTGGTCGAGGTCGACAAAGCCCAGTCCCCATGTCCGGAGTCGACAAGGAGAAGAGCCGAGCTTGCCGAGGAGATCCACCCAAGGACGACCAGGAGACTCGCTGCCGCGGAAAGGAGGATCCGCTGCCGCGGACGAAGCCATCCGCTGCCAGCGGAAGAGCCAGATCGCGGAAGCGGAAGAAGACCCAACTCGATCTCGACGAACGCTTGTCGAGATCGACGAAGACCTTGAGACATGTCCGAGCATGTCCGAGCCAGTCGAGCACACCAACCCGAGGAGACCATGTCGATGACCAGCCTTACTCGAGATCGACGAGGCCAACTCGAGGTCGACGAGCACCAGTGAGCCAGAGTCCGAGCCACATCGAGCATAGTCAAGCCGAGCCGAGCCACCCAACTCGAGGTCGAGGAGACCTTGTCGAGGTCGACTAGACCCAGATTCCAGAAGCTTCTCGACTTGGCTTGTCCGAGTAGAATTTGGATGTCTTGGCCATGAAGGAATCCGAGAGTTGCTGGGATCTATCCGATCTATCAAATCTATCCATGGAAGGCCATCTATCAACATCATGAAGACATACTACCTTATTTAGAATTATCTTTTTCCTAGTTGATTTAATTCCATTATGTCATTTATTTATCTTTTATGCTTTTAGATATAATTATAGATAGAGATAGATATCTTCTTTCCTAGATTAGCTAGGGAATGAAGGCTATAAATAAGGCCCTAGGGGCTCAGTTTCATTCATTCAATTTCGGAGAGAAGGAAGTAGTTCCACAGAGAAGTTTAGGAGTTTAAGGTTTTTAGGGTTTTGGCTTTTTGCGAAAGTTGATTGCCAAGATTGTAAAGGCTTTGAATTTAGTTTTTATGCAAGTTTCTTTTTATACATCAATGTCTGCGATTGCAATGAGGCGTGAGTAGTCCACCCACTTCTGGGGCTGGGGTGAGCCCGACGGTGGCCATGTGAGGCGATGCAGTAAAGGTCAGATCTTTTGTGCAATTCATCTTCTTTCCCTATGAGCATGATTCTTTTGCGAGAGTTGAAGGTGATCCTTGTTTGTGTTATTGAAGCGAAGGTGATCTTAATGCAACTTGGATTAATTATGTGAAAAGGGTTAGTAACAATTAGGGTTTATGCGAAAGCCTCTATATTCCTATTTGTTAATAACGAAAGTTATTTAGATGGAAAGCATGATCTTTTATGCCTTTATGTGTTACTTTGCATGGTTATCGTTGTGGTGTTGAAACCCTAGCTTTGGAAGCCTTTAGTTTATTGATTTTATTTCGTTAAAAATTCGTTTCTGTCCGAAAAGCTTTGCAATTTAGTTTTCTGTTACTTATCGAGATCGAAGAAGCTTGTCGACATAGAACACTGTTGTCGACGTCGAGAAGACTAATCGAGATCGAGTTCTTTCTGTGTTGTCGATCTTCTGTTGCTGTGTCGAGTACTTATCGATATCGACAACCTGTGTCGACAAGACTCGGTCGAGTTCTTCTGTCGAGTACTCTGCTGTTGTCGACGTGCTTTATCGAGTACCTCTGCTTTGCTTGCTTTTGCTTGTTTGCTTCTGTCTTTCCTTTTATTTTAGCTGCCCTTGCCGGGATTATTTGTTTCTGCTTCTGTGTTTGTTACTGTGTTTGTTTCTGCCTTTCTGCTGTGCTTCCGTGAGAATCTGATAGCTACCTGAGAATTGCTGACGTGCTTCCTCGTGGATTCGATCCTGACTTTTCTCTTACTACAACGGGAGGAAGTCTTGTAATTATTTGCTGAGACAGGGGAGTCGTTCTAAACCATATTCTATTCTATACTTGACTTACTCCTGCAACAACAAATTGGCGCCGTTGCCGGGGAAGCTATCAATCGCGCCTTAGGTAGTCAGTTCTCACTGTTTCTTTGTGTTACTTTTCAGGTGTATGCGCCGTTCTGGTATCTCACCTGAATATTACGGTTTAGACGAACCAGAGCGCCTTCTACACATCAGAAATAGACTTCAAAGAGCCATGGAGGACGCTGAAACACAGGAGCAGCTGATCGCTAGGCTTACCAGGGATCTAGCCGCCAGGGATGCTGCTCTCGCCGTTGAGAAAGCAGCAAGGGAGCAAGCAGAAGCTGAGCTTGCCCAATATCCGACCACTACTGAGGATTATATGCATCCCACGCTCGTCGTGCCTGAATCGGCGATTCTTATCCCTGACAACTCTTTTGAAATTCGCACTCAATTTCTTATAGAGCTTAAAAATAATGCCTTTTATGGCAGATTTAATGAGTGCCCTCTTGAGCATATTACCAAATTTTCTGACATGTGTCGTACTCTTGCTGAAGGTACCACGCTGGAATATGTCAAGATGAAAGCTTTTCGCTGGTCTCTCGCCGGTCCTGCACTGAAATGGCTGGAAGGGCTGAAAGCAAGATCACTGACAACCTGGGCCCAAGTAGAGCAAGAATTTCTGAATAAATTCTTCCCACCCGCCAAAACAGCACATCTCCGCCAGAAAATCACCGCCTTCAAACAGAAGCAAGGGGAACCGCTGGCAAAGGCATGGGAGCGCTACAAGGAACTTCTGCGATCTTGCCCTACTCATGGACAGCCACCCTACGTCATTCAAGAGATCTTCTTCAACTCTCTTGATCAAGGAACCAAGGACAGAATCAACCATTACACTCGCTATGAGTTTCTAACGATGCCACCAACAGACGCCTGGGGTGTGCCGGACAAGCTCACCAACTATGACAACAAATATGGAGCTACTTCAAACTATGATGAGAACTCCTGCGCCAGGCCAGCACCATCTATACCACTTTATGAGCCAGCAAAGGAGATTGACCCAGATGTCAGGGAGCAATACTACAGAGACCAGAATAAGAAGCTCCTCAAACAAGTGAAGTACCTCTCTGTCAACCAGCCTTGCATCGAATGCGGATCACAGAGGCACGCCACTCCTGAGTGCCCACACACAGAACAAGTCAGGATGGCAGAGCATCATGAGGATGTAGCTTACGCAGGGGGTCCCAATCGCTACATGGGGGACCAAAGGTTTCAGCAACCACAATGGAACCAAGGCGTCCCTAGGAACCCCCCGCCATACAAAGCTCCAGGACATCCGGAGAGGGACCAGCAGAAGGATCAGCTACAGATAATCCTTGACGAAATGCGCCGAAATCAGGGCACCATCAACCATCAATTCCAGAACATCAATACAAAGCTTGGAGAAATTGATGTCTGGAGAAAATCAGTAGATACTCAGATTGGCCAACTAGCAGCAAGTGTCCCTAGACAATCAGGTGTACTCCCTGGATCCTCTGAACCTAATCCTAAAGGTAAATCTACTGGACATATAGCTGTTGTAAAGCTCAGGAGCGGACATCAATTACGCGAGCCAGAGGTCGGAAAGCAGCAGGACAGCGCCGAACAGCAACTTGATGTCGACGAACATCTTGTCGATGTCGAGAACCCTCTTGTCGATGTCGACAACTCCTCTGATCGACCAACCTCTGCACTGAACAACAACTCGACATCGAGGAAAGTTGTCGATGTCGAGGAGCTTGTCGATGTCAAGAAGTCCCATGACGATGTCGATAAGACTGCAACACCTCCGACGTCTGCTCTGGCTCCAAATCAGAAAAAAAAGCTACCTTTCCCCACGAAATCTCTAAAGGACCCAGCGGAGAAAAAATTTCAGCGCTTCATCAAGATGCTTCAGAAGCTCAATGTCACCATACCCTTCACAGAAGCTCTCAATGAAATGCCGTCCTATGTCAAGTTCCTAAAGGAGATTCTGAGTAAAAAGCGATCGATGGCGGAAATCACAGAGGAGTGCAGCCATCTGGACATATTGGAGAAGAGGCCGGATCCAGGTAAGTTTGCTATAACTATTGGATTTGGTCCATACAAAATTAATGCCCTATGTGATCTTGGAGCCAGTGTTAGTATTATGCCTTTAACAATTTGGTCCAAGATTAAGATAGGTGCCCTGGAGCCTGTGGATGCTAGACTATACATGGCCAACAACACAGTGGTCATTCCAACAGGCATGGTAGAAAATGTCCCAGTACAAGTAGGTAAATTCTTCGTCCCTGCTGATTTCTTAATTGTTGATATGCAAGAAGATCCTGCTTGTCCAATTATTCTAGGGAGACCATTCTTGGCGATTGTGGATGCCAACATAAGCGTACGGAAAGGAGTGCTCACCTTCAACATCAGCGATGAGGTAATAGAGTATTCTTTTAATAAAACTGAAAGGCATACAGGTCCAATGGAAGAGGTCAAATCTATCTCAGCTGGCTATATCACCTGCGGGGAACCCAAGGTCAGAAATATGACCCATGAGGAGATAGAAAAGAGGGACATAGAGGCACAGGTGGAGAAAATAATGGACATCCTAAAGGAAGAAGCGAAAAATCCACTCGACACAAACCAAGGTATGTCGATTTGGACTAACTATTTTTCGGATGCCTTGACAGGAGCTAAGTATGGGGTCGTAGTCGACCAAAACTCCTCGAGATCGAGTAGTTTAGTCGACGTCGACAAAGATCAGAAACCTCCACCAGCCTCGTCGAGCAGTCAAAAAGTCGAGAAAGATTCCTCGATATCGACAAAGGTTGTTGATGTCGACAAGATCTTGACATCCTCGATCACACCTTCATCGACGAGCAGGCCAAAGGGGATCGAAAACTACTCGACGTCGACAAGAGTTGTCGATGTCGAGAAGATTACGGCCTCCTCGACACCACCTTCCGCGACGAGAAAACCACTGGATGTTGAGAATTCCTCGACGTCGACAACTCTGGTCGATGTCGACAAGATTAGGGTTTCCTCGACTTCGCCGTCTTCGAGCAGTCCACCACCTGAAGCTGAAAGCAACTCGATGTCAAGTAATGTTACTCGAGATCGACAAGATCCAGTGGTTCCCGAATCCGATTCTGCGAAGGTAAGCCAAGGTATGAATCTTTCTTCCCCTATTTCAATTAATGATTTATCTATACATGGGAGAGGTTTGCCTTGGTATGTGCGCTTATGCAGGATTTCCGATGATGATCCAAGGGAATACAAAGTAGGAGATATGGTCTATGTCTCTAAATCAAATGATCATTGGTTTTCTAACAAATTCAATAAGAAGAAGATGGGACCATTCACGGTGAATAAGATCCATTCAGGAGGAATTCAGCTGAAAGATAAAAATGGAGTCTTGTTCGAAGCCCAAGCTACACGGGCTCTGAAGATGCCCCCTTGAGCTTAACGGAGAAAGTCGGCCTAGCGACTATAAAATCTAGAGCTTGTAAATAGACTTTTTATTTTGGGACTTTTTGGACATTGTTTGTTTTTTTTTTTTTAGGATTATGCTATTGTGGGTATTTCTTTTCTAACGAATCTTGCAGGTATGAAGAAGCTACAGTCTTGTCGACATGAGGGAAGGAACTCGACATCGACAAACCACATCGAGCAAGCCTGTGGTCGAGAAGATCACCCTAGAGGCAACAGGAAGAACTCGATGTCGAGGAGATGTTGTCGACGACGACAAGCACTGCAGCGCCACTTCACTCGATTTTTCCGACGATCTGCACACCTATCTTGTGAGTTTCTTTCTTTACCCTTTACATTGTTTTTTTTATATACAGTGAGGACACTGTAATGTTTAAGTATGGGGTGGGGGAAGGGCTTACATTATGCATATTTTCCATACTTGACATTATGTGTGCATTATTTCTTGGAATTGCTACATGGCTATTTTGGAATGCATTATTTATTTATGTGCTTATATGCATGTTTTCCAAAAATCTTGAAAAATGACCCCAATTGAAATTTTTGAATAACGTCATGGAAGCTTTATTGAACTCAACGATGCAAAATTGGATTCATTAGAGATATATCATGAAATTGCCTAGTAAAGGGAAGTCACAATGAAGTGCATATTTTATTAAAAAGCATAAAAGGAGGAAAAATTTGAAATTGCTTTTGACATGTTGCATGATAAGATGATGGAGGACTTTATATTTCCATATAATGCTCATATTGTTTATATCCTAGCCTTGCCTATGCTTACGCATCACAAAAGCCATAATATGCCTTATTTCATATATTTCTCCACATGATCAAAATATTGCCCATTCTTTACCTTATCCGGGGATTATGTTGAGAATGATGTTACATTATGGAGAGCATCATATGGTGTTTGTGTTGTGATTATTATCAATATTTGGAGTTTGGAAGGAATTTGTTTGAAATATATGGAAAATTTAATGAGAAAAAAAAATCCAATCACCTCAGGAGATAAAGGTAGATTGACCCTGCTCTCTGAGATAATAGTTTGGAGAGATGGGACACATTGTGAGGAGTCCAAAGCACTAAGTATCCGGGGCCATTCATGACACCCATGTTTGCGACTCGCGAGAAGGCAGTGCTGAGGTCAGAGAGGTAAAAGCATTATTATTGAAAAAAGCAATATGAAAGGTGTTGAATCAAATGGAAGAAAGAATGTGGAATGAAACTCAAAATTTGGAAATACTCCATTTCCCCGGATCAAAAGCACCACATTGCCAAAAATTGCCCACCTTTAGCCTTTTTACCAATCTACTCCTTCATGAGCTTAAATTAAAGTCTTCTTGATTATCAATGCTTTGTCACTTATATTGTTTTTGCATAACCCTCCTTTTGTGAGTAGTTGTTGCTTTTACATATTTGCACATGCATGAATCGGTGACACTAGTACCTTTTCAAGGATGGTAATTGATTGCAGGGTTATATAACAATGAATCTGACATGTTGAGAGTTTGAATTCTTCCCCTGAATGACAACTAAAAGTATTGCTTGAGGACAAGCAAGCTTAAGTATGGGGTGTTTGTTGTGAGCGGAATTTGCCATGTTTTACAGTAACTTTTATATCGATTTCTGTATACATTTCATGCATTTGGGTTAAGATAGTACAGAATCTATATAGTTTATGCTTATTTGCCAAAATTATGGAATCTACACCAGTTTCTGTTTAAATCGCAGAAATCGAGGCATTTACAGCAATTCTACAGAAGGTCGGAAAAGCTCGGAAAACCACTACAGAAGTCCAAGGTCAAAACAGCGGAACAAATCGAAGAGCCAAGTCTAGTCGACATCGAGTAACCCTACTCGACCTAGACGAGCCATGGCCGAGCAGCCTTGGTCGAGCACACCCTGATCGAGCAAGCCAGACACCCAGACTCCGGACCCTACTCGACCTCGACAAGCCCTGGTCGAGGTCGACAAAGCCCAGTCCCCATGTCCGGAGTCGACAAGGAGAAGAGCCGAGCTTGCCGAGGAGATCCACCCGAGGACGACCAGGAGACTCGTTGCCGCGGAAAGGAGGATCCGCTGCCGCTGACGAAGCCATCCGCTGCCAGCGGAAGAGCCAGCTCGCGGAAACGGAAGAAGACCTAACTCGATCTCGATGAACGCTTGTCGAGATCGACGAAGACCTTGAGACATGTCCGAGCATGTCCGAGCCAGTCGAGCACACCAACCCGAGGAGACCATGTCGATGACCAGCCTTACTCGAGATCGACGAGGCCAACTCGAGGTCGACGAGCACCAGTGAGCCAGAGTCCGAGCCACATCGAGCAGAGTCAAGCCGAGCCGAGCCACCCAACTCGAGGTCGAGGAGACCTTGTCGAGGTCGACTAGACCCAGATTCCAGAAGCTTCTCGACTTGGCTTGTCCGAGTAGAATTTGGATGTCTTGGCCATGAAGGAATCCGAGAGTTGCTGGGATCTATCCGATCTATCAAATCTATCCATGGAAGGCCATCTATCAACATCATGAAGACATACTACCTTATTTAGAATTATCTTTTTCCTAGTTGATTTAATTCCATTATGTCATTTATTTATCTTTTATGCTTTTAGATATAATTATAGATAGAGATAGATATCTTCTTTCCTAGATTAGCTAGGGAATGAAGGCTATAAATAAGGCCCTAGGGGCTCAGTTTCATTCATTCAATTTCGGAGAGAAGGAAGTAGTTCCACAGAGAAGTTTAGGAGTTTAAGGTTTTTAGGGTTTTGGCTTTTTGCGAAAGTTGATTGCCAAGATTGTAAAGGTTTTGAATTTAGTTTTTATGCAAGTTTCTTTTTATACATCAATGTCTGCGATTGCAATGAGGCGTGAGTAGTCCACCCACTTCTGGGGCTGGGGTGAGCCCGACGGTGGCCATGTGAGGCGATGCAGTAAAGGTCAGATCTTTTGTGCAATTCATCTTCTTTCCCTATGAGCGTGATTCTTTTGCGAGAGTTGAAGGTGATTCTTGTTTGTGTTATTGAAGCGAAAGTGATCTTAATGCAACTTGGATTAATTATGTGAAAAGGGTTAGTAACAATTAGGGTTTATGCGAAAGCCTCTATATTCCTATTTGTTAATAACGAAAGTTATTTAGATGGAAAGCATGATGTTTTATGCCTTTATGTGTTACTTTGCATGGTTATCGTTGTGGTGTTGAAACCCTAGCTTTGGAAGCCTTTAGTTTATTGATTTTATTTCGTTAAAAATTCGTTTCTGTCCGAAAAGCTTTGCAATTTAGTTTTCTGTTACTTATCGAGATCGAAGAAGCTTGTCGACATAGAACACTGTTGTCGACGTCGAGAAGATTAATCGAGATCGAGTTCTTTCTGTGTTGTCAATCTTCTGTTGCTGTGTCGAGTACTTATCGATATCGACAACCTGTGTCGACAAGACTCGGTCGAGTTCTTCTGTCGAGTACTCTGCTGTTGTCGACGTGCTTTATCGAGTACCTCTGCTTTTCTTGCTTTTGCTTGTTTGCTTCTGTCTTTGCTTTTATTTTAGCTGCCCTTGCCGGGATTATTTGTTTCTGCTTCTGTGTTTGTTACTGTGTTTGTTTCTGCCTTTCTGCTGTGCTTCCGTGAGAATCTGATAGCTACCTGAGAATTGCTGACGTGCTTCCTCGTGGATTCGATCCTGACTTTTCTCTTACTACAACGGGAGGAAGTCTTGTAATTATTTGCTGAGACAGGGGAGTCGTTCTAAACCATATTCTATTCTATACTTGACTTACTCCTGCAACAACATCGAGTCGCTGGCAGAGAGTCCTGCCTGGTCGTCCTCGGCTCCGTCCTCGGCTTCTCTCCTTGTCGACTCCGGGTGTGGTGTCTGAGGCTTCGTCGATCTCGACCAGTGATCCTCGAGATCGAGTAGGGTCCGGAGCCGGGTTGGTCTGGCTTGCTCGATCAGGCTCTGCTCGACCAAGGTTGCTCGGACAGGCTCGTCTATGTCGAGTAAGGCCTACTCGAGATCGAGTAGCCTTGACTCTCCGACTGGTTCCGCTGCTTTGACCTTGGACTTCTGTAGTAGTTTTCCGAGCTTTTCCGACCTTTTGTAGAATTGCTGTAAAATGCCTCGATTTCTGCGAATTAAACAGAAACTTGGTGTAGATTCCATAATTTGGCAAATAAACATAAACTACATAGGTTCTGTACTATCTTAGCCCAAATGTATGAAATGTATACAGAAATCGATATAAAAGTTACTGTAAAACATGGCAGATTCAGCTCACAACAAAGGAGAAGACTGAAGAGGCAAACCGTAGACAAAAGAGGAAAAAATTAAAAAAAAAACGGAAGGCTGGAAAAAATATAGAGGAAATTGCACAAAATAGGCAAAAAAATGGGCCTATTTGCACAATTAGCCTACAAGGCTCAAAAATTGCTAAAGTAGCCAAGGCCACTTTTTTTTGGCTAAAATCAACCGGTTGTAAGCAACTGTAGATGACCGGCAAAAATAGGCTGAGGGAGGGACTGTTGGCGAGGGACAGACGAACCTAATTCCAAAACCCTCCCCTACTCTGGACTCTCCCTGCCGCCTCTGGGTCTCCTTCTCCGACCGCCTACGGCCATATGCTCTCTCTTCTCTTATGCGCCATCTCCGTCCGTTCTCCATCTCGCTCCTTTCTCCAGCCGTTCTCCATCGCTCTCCTTCTCCAGCCGTTCTCAATCTCGCTCCATCGTTCGTCCTTCGGATTCGAAATCGAAGAAATCAAGGTCAGGACTCTCTCTTCTCGTTTGTTTTGCTTCCCTTTTCGAGCTCCTTCGTCAGTACATACTGCCTTCTTCTTCTTCTATCTGCCTCTCCTTTCAACTTCTTATCTTGATTGCGCCGCCTCTTCCCGACAGGTCGTCTTCCCCTTCTTCCGATGCCGCCGGTGACTCATCTTCGGATCTCCTCCTGGGCGGCCTCCATCTCCTTCTCCATCGGTTCTCATCATCTATCTTCGAAGAGCTTTTCACAGGTTAATTTTCTTAAACCCTATGTTGACTCGTCTCTTCTACTGCTGATTAGTCTTCGAAGAGATTTTTACATGGTTGATCGCCATTGACCTCGACCTCTCTAATCTCTTTAAGATTCATCTTATGGTTTGCTATTGTTGTTTTGAGTTTGATTTAGGGGATTTGAGGCTCTTCTTTTTCGGGAAGTTCGATTCAATTTAGTCAGAATTATTGGGTTTGTGTGTTAATTTGCCTTATCCAAAGGATTTGCTGAGTGAATTAGGAATGTTTTCCCGAAAATATTTTTTTCTGTGTTCCCAGCTTTCGAATTCGAGGACCTGAAGGTCCTTATTGTTGGTTTATGATTTGGTGGTATGAATTATGTTGGTTATTCAGAATTTCAGATATTAGTTTGCAAGTGTAACAGAGAATTATCCACCACTATCCTCTCTCTTTTCTATGTGTGTTTGGGAATCAAAAGCATGTTTCAAAATGGTTGAAACCCGGACAAGATTAGTTGGCTAACTATTTTAGCTATTTGTTTGGTGTTTATAAGCCTAAGAAAATTTATAATCTTATGAATATCTTCATAAATGATATGGATTTTGGATAATGTTATTGCTCTTTGTATAGTTAGATGGTTTAAATCTTGAACTTTTAGTTAATAAATCTTGAACCTTCACTTATGAAACCTTGAACCTTTACACTCGTGGTTCAGTTGCTTTGGTTTCACTAGCCTCTAAAATGAATTATGATTTATGAACTGCTGTTTTGTTGGTTTTTCTCGGAACTAATCTTACTGTCTTTTGGCCTTAACTACGGACTGTTTTAAATTTCTGTCTTGCTGTCTTTTGTTTAGTTAGATGGTTTATTAGTAATTTTGTTTGTTTTGATCTTGTAGCTGAGGCTGACGGGGTTTGATCCTAAATCTGCAATTGCTATATCAAAGTGTAAGAATCCCCTATGTTGTTTACACTGATAAATTGTTAAGTTTATATTCTCTCCCTTTCACCAGCCTCCTTTTGATTTCATATAATTTTTCTTTTGTAGGAGGTGTCAAGTAGATAAACTTCTACCAGGCTACAAAGATATTGTTCATGAGGGGTTCAAAATGCAAAGAGGATAGGTAAGGAGATGCAACTCATCTTTGTTTTCCTGGTTCACCGCCTATTTGCTTTGTCCTCAAATTGGAGCCATCACAACTTTATTCTGAATCCGTCTTAATGCAGTTTACCTCTTTCCTTACAATTTCACGAGATCGATTTCATGCTTCTGCGTGTTTATGGTGTTTTGAAATTAGTTTTTTTTCCCCAGATTGAGCAAATGGTTGGCGATGTTTGCTCGCTTCTTCGGTTTCAACCTCCCCCATCTCATGGTCATCACTTTCGTCCAATTCAATTCAATCACTCTTTGTCTTCCACCCGAAATTGAAATAAACATGTGTTCCTCTTAGTTAGTCTCCCTGTTATTACCATCACTAAATTTGGTGTTTGTATATGCTATCTTTAGGTTTATCTTGTGATCTGTTATCTCAGATAGCCCTTTATTTCATTTAATTAAATTGACTGCAGACTGTTCGGGCGCTGAGATAGAATGCTCTCATGGTTGGATTGAGTGTGTTGGCATTGCTTATAGTTCTACATAGGATCTGCGTGCTCACAGGTAAATATTTTTATACGTTGGCCACTCATAAATATAAAGTTCTATGTTTTATTTTTTCAGTATGGAGTTCTAATCTAATTTGATTAGTATTAGTTTTTACATTTACGAAAACTACAGATGGATGGCTGATGAATCATGATAGGGTGAAGGGCAGGGACTAGGGTCGACGGGTCATTGTTTGTACTAGAGAAAGTATGTCTTAGATCTTTTTTTTAAATTTTTTTTTGTAATTTAGGGTTTAGGTGTTTGAATTTGGGGATTAGATTGAATGAAAGTTTCGAATTTAGGGTTAGTTTGGTTTGAGTAACGGACAATCAAATTTCAAAATTTAGGATTGAAATACATGGTTTAGGTGTTCAATGAGTTATTTTATTATGATCTCCCCCTTTATCTGAAATGAATGCAACTAACAAGCAAATGTAGTGTCAATTTACTATTATTAAAAAGGTTTCAGACCCCTTTTCCTCAACCTGTGTGTGTCAGTTATTCGTTCATTCCAAGAAACAATACAGTCCCCATCCTACCAATAGAATATTTCCGTCCTACCAATAGTGTACAACTGTCCTTTCATACCTGAAAAAGTGCAAGAAGTTTGTCCGATGACAGTGGCAGCGATGGGTAAGTGATCTTGTACCTATCCTTTGTAGTTGTTCCTTTTTCTTATAACAGAACTACCCCAAGGTGACGGTTTCACGAGACGAGTTGCAGAGAGTTCGTAATTTATACTCTCTTTTTGATCAATTGCATAACTTGCAAATTAATATTACAAATCCAAGCGCTATTTTTGCTTCCTGCGCAATTATCATTTCTTGATGCCTAGACGATCATAAGGACCCATTGAAAATAGTCTATTAGCTCAATTGGTAGAGGGTTGTGTTGGCACACAAAGATGTGAGTTCGACTCTCACATAGGCTAATACGGAGTATGCGTTCATATCTCTATGGACTTATACGATTGAATATGGTAGGAAACATATACACTAATGGCAGGACAAATTTATGAATCTGGTACGACAAATTTATGAATTATGAATATCTCTGAACTTATAAAATTATGAACTTGGTAGGAAATATATAGACTAGTGGTAGGACAAATTTTTAAAATCTGGTAGGATAAATATACGATATTGGTATGATAAAAATGTAATCACCGAAATTCCTAAGTGTATAACTTGACACTAATGGTAGGATAGGTGTACACGAATGGTAAGATATATTTGTACTATTGGCAATGAAGTAGAATTAATATTGATCAATCCACATATCCCAGACTAGTAATCATTGAGGCGTGAATTGACCCTAATCTCAATCTCAATTACCAATCCATAAATCTCAATCTCAACCCAATTTCTATCAATCAAATTCATGAATCCAATCTAATTCAATGCTAGAACGACCGAATTAGAGCCTCTACTCTTGGATATAATGTTACTTATGTTTCCTTCATCTTCTGTTGTAGATTGGAAGCCCTCTACCCTTGGTTATTTTTCTGAAATTTGTGGAACATAATTTGCTACGGTTTCTAGCTTGATTTTCCTTGAAAGCTATTTAAATTGGTATGATAGATGCACAAAAATGGTAGAATAGATGAAAACTTATGGTAGGAGAAAACAACGATATCGGTAGGATCAGAATGGTAGGATTGATGGAAACTAATGGTAGGAGAAAACAACGATGTTGGTAGGATCATAATGGAAACCCAGTAATTCCTGTATAACTTGACACTAATGGTAGGATAGATGCACACTAATGATATGATATATTTATACGATTGGAAAAATGTAAATGTATAATTGACTTTACGAAAAAAATTTACTTCCACATGAATCTCAGAAAAGCAAAAGGAGAAGGTAGGCTCCACCGGCAGAGATTGATGTTATATGAACCACAGATGCAAAAGTTATACATGGATATATCATGTGTGATGATGAATCTCAAGCTATGGTCCCTATCCTGGATAAAGTTAGTGCTGCACTGAAAGACAAGATCCAAGTAGTGAATATTGACACTCAAAAGTACCCAGTCATCGCTGACAAGTTCATGATCATCACAGATTTGTCCTATCACCAATGTATATATTTCCTGTCATGTTTATAATCGTATAAGTTCAGAGAGATTTATGAATTTGTCCTAACATGTTCATAATTGTATAAGTTTAGAGAGATTCATGAACACACATACTCCGTATTAGCATATGTGAGAGTCGAACTCACATCTTTGTGTGCAAACACAACGCTCTACCAATTGAGCTAATAGACTATTTTCAGTGGGTCCTTATGATCGTCTAGGCATCAAGAAATGATAATTTCGCAGGAAGCAAAAATAACGCTTGGATTTGTAATCTTAATTTGCAAGTTATGCAATTGATAAAAAAAAAGTATAAATTACGAACTCTCTGCAACTCGTCTCGTGAAACCGTCACCTTGGGGTAGTTCTGTTATAAGAAAAAGGAACAACTACAAAGGATAGGTACAAGATCACTTACCCATCGCTGCCACTGTCATCGGACAAACTTCTTGCACTTTTTCAGGTATGAAATGACAGTTGTACACTATTGGTAGGACGGAAATATTCTATTGGTAGGATGGGGACTGTATCGTTTCTTGGAATGAACGGGTAACTTTTTCCCCGTCCTTTCCGCTTCTCTCATATTCTACCTCACTTTTTGTAGAGCATGTTATGGTGTTTCAGATCCTCCTCTCAAGCTTATATATGTTCTTGGGGGACACACATCAATGCAATCATTGCTTTTTCCACTTATAAATGCTCTCCCCTTTCCTCAAAAGAGGAACCCTATTTTGGCGCCAAAACTACACTGACAGCCCGCCAAATCAGCTACAGTGAATCTTTCCAAAATATCTCCAGGAATGGAAAGACAGGTTTAGCCTATTGGTAGGATAAATTAATTCTATTGGTAAGATGGACAATCTACAGTTTTCTGAAATGAACGGAGGATGCCTTTTGGTGCCACATGTCACTGACAGCTACAGTGTAGCTACAGTGTCCCCCACCTTCACCTGCAACTTCCTCTCCCGGTTGCTATTTTTATTTGCAAAAAATGGTCACTTTCTACCCCATGCAAATAATCAAGGCACATGACTAGTTGTGCAAAGTTTTTTTTTTTGGTCTAGTTATGCAAAATGGCCAAAAATATATGAGGGAATCTCGAACTCGAGACTCTTGCCCATGTGCACACGTGAAAGGCACCACACCACCACCTCGACTAACTGAGATTTGTGTTGTTCACTTAAGACACTTATTTTATTTGTATTATCATAGAATACTAATATTAAAACAAATAACCAAAAAAATTTACCGTGTCGTGTCGGATACCCGACAACGGAAATATGTCGATCCGAACACGACATGATTATTATCGTGTTTAACCGTTTCGTGTTATAATCGTGCCATATCTATATCGTTTCGTGTTTTTTCGTGTCTTTTTGTTGCGGTTTCGTGTCGTGTCAACCGTGTCGGATTTTTCTACACATCCCTAATAGGTAGATCTTAGTGCAATTAGAGAATCCATATTGCATGTTTTAGAGTTAAGTCGCATCTTGATCATTTATATTCAAAGATTCGGTATCTACACATTTTATTGGTTAATGTCATCATTAAAGATTCACGCTTGGAAGAAGGAATGTTGGTGGAGAAAGCATGGAGCAAATGGACTAAGAAGAGCTAAGGAACAAGAGTGGAAATGAAGAACATGGAGAAATCCCATATTTAAGGTTATAAAAAGTTGGAATTAGCTCTGAGGTCTTCATGAGAATTGTAGTGCTTGGAAAGATCTTTCCAACCCATATTCATACGTGTCAATCGGACGAAGGAAGACTCTATAAAGTGCATTACAAGTTCAGTCTGTCAAAGCTGACAAAGCTGAAGAAATGGCACCCACCGCTAAATAACTAGCGCTCGCCGATCTTGTTGTTTCCGAATCTGCGAAGATCAGCCAAATCTTATCTTATGGAACCTTTTGTCTATTCTTTCTAGAGTTTTGGCCGACAGTATGAGGCTTATATTAGACGTATTTTCCAGTAGGTATTCTCATTCTAGTTGTTCATCTCTTCCTTTCCATAAACTAATTATAATAAAGAGAGATGAGAGGATTTAAGTTTAGGAATTCAAGGTACGTTATGCATACCTAGAATTGTCTTGTGATTTTGCTATGATTCAAGACTTGGTTGGTTGATTGTGAGAATTGATTTCTATGTTATTTATAAGTTTATTTAACATCTTTTTTTCCATTGATTATATTTGTGTTTCTTTCAATGACGGACCATCTAGTTAGAATTCGCATCTATGCTATGAATCCGTTGTTAGTTTCTCGATAGCAAACAAAGTAATTGATTTGCTGATATTTCTATGCATTTGTAGTGGATGATAACAATTGTGCTATGTCGAATAGATGTTATTAGGGTTGAATGAGTTGTTCCTTTGTTTTCTAATTGCATTGAATTGATGTGCCAATTGATCTTAAGTACTCGAATCGTTAATGTTATTCTTTAGTAATATTGAATAAAAGATTATACCTTTCCGGAACAATCGATTAAAGGTAGTCGACATAGGCTTAGGAATATTATTGGAAGCACCACAAGGATCAAGTAAATCAACCAATGTGGCGAATTGTATGCGAAACCATATGCTCTACTCTTCTATATTTTATTCACTCTTGCTAACATCTTTATCTTAGTTTATTTGCATTATCTATCTTCATTTATATTCATATTCCATCTTTATTATCATAATTGATGAATACACATTACATTGAAGTACTTGTTTGTCTATGGGTTCGACCATTTACTTATCCGCTATACAAGTTTACTAGTTAGTTTGTTAGTTTGGGTTATTATTACTTTTGGCGTGCTGAAACCTAACGACATTCATCCCACAAAAAAAAGCATTGTTCACGTCTAGTTGGTGCAGAACCCATCCCTGAACAGCTATAAGAGCCAAAATGACCCTAACAGTTGCTAGCTTAGCAACTGAAGAGATTGTATGTTTGTAATCTTTGTCATTAACTTTATTGTAGCCTTTAGTCACTAGACGAGCCTTGAACCTCTCTATGGAACCATCTAGCTTGTATTTGATTTTATAAATCCACTTGGAACCAATAGCCTTTTTTTCAACCGAGAGTTGTGTCCATGTGTGATTTTTCTCAAGTGTTGAAAGATCGGCACTCATAGGCTCTTCCCATTGAAGAATACCTTTAGGTTGACTATAAGAACAAGGCTTAAATGTAGCACAAACATTGACAAATGATTGTACATAATCTTGAGATAAATGAGCCATATTCTGGATAGAAAACACAATAAATGTCTGGGAAGGCCTGAGCAGATATAGTCATTCCATTTGACTGGGCGATGAATCTCACGCTTGGAAGCCATAGGATGAAGCACATTAGTAATAGGAGGAACACCAATTCTTGAAGGGACATTAATACTGCTAGTACAAGGAGGAGGATAACTCTGATCGGAGCTAGTACTCCGATTATCAACAACTAGATTCTCATTTTGATCATGAGTGTAATTGCCCAATCGACTTAAGACTTGGGTTAAGCGAGTACAATTGCCCAATCATCCGACGTAAGTTAAATCGATCGACCCTCGCGTCGTGAAATATGACTCGACCTCAAAGCGGTTGAGAGTTGACCACATGACTTTTAAATTGCAATTGAAAGCTACGGCAATGCTTTCGAATTCGGTTCGGTCTTGAATTAATTCAAACTCCAACCAATTCCATGGAATTCGGGTTGACTTTCGATTCCAATGGAATGACGGCAAAGTACGTGATCTCAATTTCCAATTGCAATCCAATTACAAAGTATACGGCATCGGTGATTCCGACTTTGACTCATTAGCAATTGCTAATTAATTAATTAGATGATCCAGTCTATGGACTTTGTCGTTGGTTTGTCGATGTATCGTAGTCATAGGGACGAGATGCCATATTTGTCATTGTTGATAGGTTTTTAAAGATGGTCCACTTTGTGACTTGTAAGACCACAAATAGTGCCTTTGAGATTGACACTCTATTATTTGACAATGTCGTTCGTATCCATGGGATACCGCATATCATCGTCTCTGATAGGGACTCTAAATTTATTGGACAATTTTGGAGGACTCTATGGGAAAAGCTTGATACGAAACTCTTGTTTTCAACCAGCTATCATCCTCAAACGGATGGCCAAACAGAGGTGACCAATAGAACATTGGGAGCATTACTGCGGACCATGCTCAACGGCAACCCCAGGCGTTGGGAGGACTTACTTTCTACCGTGGAGTTTGGTTATAACAAGTGCAGGCATTCAGCGACCAATTTGTCTCATTTTGAGATCGTCTACGGCAGGAATCCATTGACACCATTGGACTTGACGCCTAAGCCATTGAAGGATGACCACTTGCAAGATGGAAATCGCGCTCAGATGATCAAGGAACTCCATGAGAGGACACGGCTGCAGTTGGAGCACCATGCTACATAGATTGAGACTTAGCGGAGTAAAGGTCGTAGGAAAATGTTGTTCAAACCAGGTGATCTTGTGTGGTTACACTTGAGGAAGGATCGTTTCTCATCGAAGAGGAAGTCGAAGTTGTCCAACAGAGGCGACAACCCCTCTAGAGTTATTCAGGCCATTGGTGACAATGTCTACAAGTTGGAGTTGCCAGATTCTTACGGAGTCCATGCTACCTTCAACGTCTCCGACTTGTCATCGTATGAGGGTCCTGATTAATTGGATGAGGAAGCGGGGACACTTCCCTCTCAATATGGGGATGATGATATGTCCCAGCCTCCCTCATTGACCGTACAAGAAGAGGAGGATGCCATGAGTGTCCGTTCTGACAGACCAATGACTAGAGCGAGAGCCAAGGCGATCGCAAGACCTACCATGTCCATTATCACTCGAGGCTTCGCTTCTAAACCGGCACTACCAAAAACACAGGAAATAGCCACAGTCAAATAGCCACGAATTGGCCACGAATTTCCGTGGCTAAACGGTTTAGCCACGGCCATAGCCATGAATTTGACGTTCGTCGCCATTCGAGGCTATATGCCTCGACCCGAACAGCCACAAACCCAATATCCGAGGCTAATAGCCACGATCTGACAAGCCCGTGGCAATGTCCGTGGCCGGTTCAGGATCGTGTCATCCGTGGCTGTAGCGACAAAATTAGCCACGGTGTATGTCGTGGCTGATTTCGTGGCTTGACACGTGCGGGATACCTAGCATCTTTCGTGGCTGATTTCGTGGCCAATTAGGTGACTAAATTCGTTGCTTTATTATTGGTTATGGCCATGGCTATTCCCGTGGCGATATCCGTAGCTAAGTTCGTGGCTTTATTGTTGACTATGCTCGTCGGTCGTGGTCTTATTCCTCATTTTGGACGCATTATATATATATATATATAGGGTGAGGTTAAAGTGAAAAAGGGGCTTAAAGTGAAAAATGACCCTAACAGTTGCTAGCTTAGCAACTGAAGAGATTGTATGTTTGTAATCTTTGTCATTAACTTTATTGTAGCCTTTAGTCACTAGACGAGCCTTGAACCTCTCTATGGAACCATCTAGCTTGTATTTGATTTTATAAATCCACTTGGAACCAATAGCCTTTTTTTCAACCGAGAGTTGTGTCCATGTGTGATTTTTCTCAAGTGTTGAAAGATCGGCACTCATAGGCTCTTCCCATTGAAAAATACCTTTAGGTTGACTATAAGAACAAGGCTTAAATGTAGCACAAACATTGACAAATGATTGTACATAATCTTGAGATAAATGAGCCATATTCTGGATAGAAAACACAATAAATGTCTGGGAAGGCCTGAGCAGATATAGTCATTCCATTTGACTGGGCGATGAATCTCACGCTTGGAAGCCATAGGATGAAGCACATTAGTAATAGGAGGAACACCAATTCTTGAAGGGACATTAATACTGCTAGTACAAGGAGGAGGATAACTCTAATCGGAGCTAGTACTCCGATTATCCACAACTAGATTCTCATTCTGATCATGAGTGTAATTGCCCAATCGACTTAAGACATGGGTTAAGCGAGTACAATTGCCTAATCATCCGACGTAAGTTAAATCGATCGACCCTCGCGTCGTGAAATATGACTCGACCTCAAAGCGGTTGAGAGTTGACCACATGACTTTTAAATTGCAATTGAAAGCTACGGCAATGCTTTCGAATTCGGTTCGGTCTTGAATTAATTCAAACTCCAACCAATTCCATGGAATTCGGGTTGACTTTCGATTCCAATGGAATGACGGCAAAGTACGTGATCTCAATTTCCAATTGCAATCCAATTACAAAGTATACGGCATCGGTGATTCCGACTTTGACTCATTAGCAATTGCTAATTAATTAATTAGATGATCCAGTCTATGGACTTTGTCGTTGGTTTGTCGATGTATCGTAGTCATAGGGACGAGATGCCATATTTGTCATTGTTGATAGGTTTTTAAAGATGGTCCACTTTGTGACTTGTAAGACCACAAATAGTGCCTTTGAGATTGACACTCTATTATTTGACAATGTCGTTCGTATCCATGGGATACCGCATATCATCGTCTCTGATAGGGACTCTAAATTTATTGGACAATTTTGGAGGACTCTATGGGAAAAGCTTGATACGAAACTCTTGTTTTCAACCAGCTATCATCCTCAAACGGATGGCCAAACAGAGGTGACCAATAGAACATTGGGAGCATTACTGCGGACCATGCTCAACGGCAACCCCAGGCGTTGGGAGGACTTACTTTCTACCGTGGAGTTTGGTTATAACAAGTGCAGGCATTCAGCGACCAATTTGTCTCATTTTGAGATCGTCTACGGCAGGAATCCATTGACACCATTGGACTTGACGCCTAAGCCATTGAAGGATGACCACTTGCAAGATGGAAATCGCGCTCAGATGATCAAGGAACTCCATGAGAGGACACGGCTGCAGTTGGAGCACCATGCTACATAGATTGAGACTTAGCGGAGTAAAGGTCGTAGGAAAATGTTGTTCAAACCAGGTGATCTTGTGTGGTTACACTTGAGGAAGGATCGTTTCTCATCGAAGAGGAAGTCGAAGTTGTCCAACAGAGGCGACAACCCCTCTAGAGTTATTCAGGCCATTGGTGACAATGTCTACAAGTTGGAGTTGCCAGATTCTTACGGAGTCCATGCTACCTTCAACGTCTCCGACTTGTCATCGTATGAGGGTCCTGATTAATTGGATGAGGAAGCGGGGACACTTCCCTCTCAATATGGGGATGATGATATGTCCCAGCCTCCCTCATTGACCGTACAAGAAGAGGAGGATGCCATGAGTGTCCGTTCTGACAGACCAATGACTAGAGCGAGAGCCAAGGCGATCGCAAGACCTACCATGTCCATTATCACTCGAGGCTTCGCTTCTAAACCGGCACTACCAAAAACACAGGAAATAGCCACAGTCAAATAGCCACGAATTGGCCACGAATTTCCGTGGCTAAACGGTTTAGCCACGGCCATAGCCATGAATTTAACGTTCGTCGCCATTCGAGGCTATATGCCTCGACCCGAACAGCCACAAACCCAATATCCGAGGCTAATAGCCACGATCTGACAAGCCCGTGGCAATGTCCGTGGCCGGTTCAGGATCGTGTCATCCGTGGCTGTAGCGACAAAATTAGCCACGGTGTATGTCGTGGCTGATTTCGTGGCTTGACACGTGCGGGATACCTAGCATCTTTCGTGGCTGATTTCGTGGCCAATTAGGTGACTAAATTCGTTGCTTTATTATTGGTTATGGCCATGGCTATTCCCGTGGCGATATCCGTAGCTAAGTTCGTGGCTTTATTGTTGACTATGCTCGTGGGTCGTGGTCTTATTCCTCATTTTGGACGCATTATATATATATATATATATATATATATATATATATATATATATATATATATATATATATATATATATATAGGGTGAGGTTAAAGTGAAAAAGGGGCTTAAAGTGAAAAATTTACTTAAAGTGAAAATGGACCAAATTTTACTCCGTATTTCATAAAAACTGAAACCGAGTCCAACCCCTTCCTTCCTCTCCCAAATCCCTTCTTCGTTGTCTAATGGAGCGCCTCATCTTCTACCCACCTCCAGGAACCTTCATCTCACCGCCGCTGGAACATTCATCCCGCCTCCGCCGGAACCGTCATCCCGCATCTGCTCCACCATCCCGGACTCCACAGACCACCTCCGATCCCTTCCGCTGCACCTTCGTCACCATCCCGCACTCCGCAGACCACCAGAAGCCAACGGCGCCGACCACCATCCCGCACTCCGCAGACCACCAGAAGCCAACGGCGCCGACCACCATCCCGCACTCCGCAGACCACCATCCCGCATTCTTTCTGGCCTCTCTCTCTCTCCCTGTTCAAACCCCCGCCCGTCTCTCTCTCTCTCACTCAATGGCGCCGATCAACGTGAAGCCGGCGCCAGCCAGATCGTCGACGCAGTCGGTGTCTTCATCGGCGCAGGACGCGCACTTACTGGTGCGGGAGACGATCCGAATCAGCGCCAATTTGGCCTCCTCCGGCCCGCCTTCCACTTTGGCTACTCCGCCTACGTCGGTTCAGCCATTGGAGGTGGATCAGAGCTCCAAGAATGTCGGCGTTAGGCTGAGAGGCCTTATCGACGACGAATCCATTTGTCTGATGGTCTGATGGTGGTTGTAAATGGCACATAGCTTGATTTAGGTTGAGATTGAAAATCTAGGGTTTGATTTAGAGCGGAATTTGGGGCTTTTTGCCAAAAGCCAAATTAATTGAAATTGATCATATGGTTGTGTTGTTGGGTTGATTTTGAGCTAATTTCATGTTCATATCATTGTCAAATTGTTTATAGATCATTAGCTAATTGGATTTTAGAATTTTATATTGCGATATGCTTTAGAATTTGGGGCTTTTTTCCAAAATTCAAATTGATTGAAATTGATGATATGGTTGTGTTATTGGGTTAATTTGGAGTTAATTTCATGTTCATAGCATTGTCAAATTGTTTATGGATCATGATTTAATTGGATTTTAGAATTTTATTGCGATATATTTTTAGAATTTGGGGTTTTTTTGCCAACATCCAAATTGATTGAAATTGATTATATGGTTGTGATGTTGGGTTGATTTGGAGCTAATTTCATGTTCATAGCATTGTTAAATTGGTTGTGAATCATGAGCTAATTGGATTTTTGAATTTTGTTGCGATATGCTTTAGGTCGATTAGGTTCTTCTATTTTAGCATGAAAATCATAATTTAGCCTATTAGCTCAATGGGTAGAGCAATGTGCGTTTGCAAAAAGATGTGGGTTCAAATCTCACATAGGTTACATAATAGACAAGAGCGCAACAATCGCAAATTGTTAATCATGCACATTATAATCTTAGTTATGCACAATTGTATACTACTTTTGCACAATCCTATCTTACTTTTGCACAATTGTATTATTAGATATGCACAACATAATGTTATATTTGCAAAACATAGTGTTATATTTGCACAACTTAAAGTTATATTTTCACTACAAAAAAAAAAGGAATTAGCAACGGCCGTTTGCCGTGGCTAAAAGTCCATCTGCAGTGGCTAAAGGGTGTTAGCCACGGCTGTAGCCACGGAAAACAAGCCGTGGGGAAACACGGGGTGGCAAAAGAGAGTAGCAACGGCTACAACCGTGGCTAAAATGTTAGCCACGGCAAGTTGTCGTTGCTAACTTATTTTTGGGAAAAAAAACCTACTTTTTAGCCCGGACTCTTCATACCCGGGCTAAAAAATCCTGTATTTTTATATAAAAAAACCACACTAATAAAGCACTTGTTTTGCATAGATATCAACTGCTGCAAATATAGGGTAATACAGTGAACAAAATCTAATATTAAATGCCAACTTTTTTTCATTTCTTTGTCGTACCACCCTATGCCAAATACATCAAACCATTAGCTAAGCTAGGTAGACCCTAATACTCACAACAATTCAAGGCCGACGTCCCATTTTGCCCGTTATACCTTAGCTTGCCTTCTGGCGTCTTTCGTCGAGCATCTGCTGCAAAGCCTGATCTTCCAAGTATCAGCAGCACAAAAGGTCTGTCTCAAGTGGATCATCCATAGAAGCAACATGATTGCTGACCTGTAAACCTGGTGGAAAGTTATGCAGATATCAGACTAATGAATTTTGTGCGACTTTTACAAAACACAGAACTTACTGTAACAAGAGAAAGTAAACTGATGAGGTCATGATAGATGATCACTTGAGGAACATACAATTGTGTGGGGGCAATTCAATACATGATCTTCCCAAAATTCCATGTAATCGTTCTGGTATAATAAGCGATCTCAGATTAACCATAGTGGCACAGGCAGCTAGTTATAAACTCGTAGAAAAATATATATGAAAACTAAGATGCATCCTATCCCAGGATGCAGTTAACATTTTGTTTTAATGTCCAGTAGTGTTCTGAAGGCACTTGCCACCTCAAGTACAAGTACAAGCTCCCCAAGAGAGCATGCTTGTTCAATGCAACAACAAAAAAAAAACAAGAATCGTGCATCCGTTGAACTCAATGAATGGAAGGGAAATACCATGTAGCAATCCAAGGGCTGGTGTCCCACCTCCATTTTCTTTAGAAAATCTTCTAAGCTTCCTACCTGTCAAGGGGGAAATCAAAAAAAGTTTGAATATTGCCAGAGATCGGAGCATGGCCAAATAGCCCTACAAGTTGTGATTTTGAGGATATAAAAGAGAACAAGACACAGGATATCCACCAACTAGGAATGGTTAATTATAAATCTGCATAGAAGTTTCAGTGCTATAATATAGAAGAAAGAAGGTTGTTCCTTTTTTTTTTCAACCAGGAAGTTTTAAACCACCCAATCCAATATGTCATGATACCAAGATGAATCATTTCTTCATTTGCATCTTGAAGTTATATTTTCCCCAATTCTTATTTTTGATTCCTTGACATGCAATATTTTATTATGCCTTTACAAGCAATATTATTATATATACACTTTGAATTGAACTAGTTACGGAAATTAGATAGGTTCAAATAAAGTCCTCGATCATTATAGAAATAAATAAATTGTACGTGTACTTGTGGGAGAGAGGTAACTAATCTAGCTAGTGTTGATTTAGATTTCATTAATTAGACGTGTTAACCAGTTAAACTGGTTTCCAATTCCAATTCAAAACTTGAAGCTGACTTTTGATATGATCGATCGCAATAACAAAAATAAATACTTAACTTTATCTAATTAACCATGCAATTTGTGTTGGGATACCATGGGTGATAACAACACTATATATGAAATATAAGGGATCAATAGCTTAAATTTTTGTGATAAACATACAGATAAAATTCTCTCTTCACCTCTGTCATTAACTCCTCTGTTTTTTTAGTAAGTTTCTTGATCGATCAGTACCTATATAATTAAGTTTAGATTCAAGTATAGAGATCACATTGAATATTGTAACATAAAACATCTCTTAACTTCTATCCAAAAAAAAAAACATCTCTTAACAGCTTTTGTGGGAAAAATTCACATTGTGATATTTTCTTCCACTTAAAATTTAAAGTTGCAAATTAATTGATGTAAAATAAACCAAGTATCTAGTCGACTATTTCTTTTATGGAAGTTCTCTGGTTGTTTTTATTAATTCTGAACGTGGCAGTGACTAAGTAACCACTAAATATATAGCATTGATGACGCACTGGGAGTGGGAGGATTCAAACAGGAAATTAAGAATACCAAAATTGGAAATCAAGTTACATAAAAGACTAAAGGTTTAATACATCAAATCAATGAAAAGACTAAAGGTTTAATACACCAAATCAATGAAAAATGGAGCAAGCTAATATAGCAATTGCAAGCAACATATATGATAAAAAAATTAAAAAGAAAGTTAATTCGACATACAGTGCAAGCACTTAGTTCCATAATCTGACATTTGAGCCCCAAACAGACGCAAATAGGTTAGCCTTGTCAAACCTAAAACATGGAAAGATGGGTTCACATTAGCACTAAAATATTTGGTATATGGAGTTACAATATGTAGATATATAGCAGGTGAAGCCAATGAGATGATAAATAGAAATATTACACAATTATTTAGGTTGCGAAATGAAAAAACAGAAATACAAGGCATAATTAAAATGTGAAATTAGATTGAGGTTAGTAATGGGAATCTGTAACTAGAGAGGCAAGAAATTGTGTAAGTACCTCCAACAATTGGACAGGATCTAATGATTCTCCATAATTGTGTAGAAGCCTAACTACAGACCTCCAACACTAGGAGAGGTTTCAGACTTTCAGTTGATCGGGAGCTCTCAAAAATGAAGAACAAGCTAATTAGGATTTAGGAAGTTAAAAATAACTTACTTAAAAAGTGTCTCACGCAATGAGTCCATATGAAACCCCCTTTGTAATATCAGGAAAAAAAAGAAGAGGTTAGTCTTAACACCAATAGAAGGGATACATTGTGGAGATTATAGTCAAACTCAAAAACTTACTTTGAAAAACTTTTCATATGTCAGAACACCAAGGCATGTCAGGGTGCAAGCAAACTAAATTTTGTAAGCATTAATTTATATACACACAGCAATAAAATAGAAACTAGATTAGGTTTGACTTAAATCGTTCCTATATAGCAATAGCTACCTCAAAGTCTTACAATGAACCTATCAAACTAAATTCACTACATCAATTATAATCGAAGTTGATTACTATTTTTAGGCTGAATAAACCATCAACGAAACCAAATTGCAACAGCAAATGCTACCAAAATCTCAAATCCAACAAATATGCAATTAGAGCAAAGACCAGTCGAATAATTTGACTCAATCCAATCTAGCAATTGATTTTCAGCCAAATTTGAAATCCACAAGAATTGCCAAGTGTACAATGAGTAAAGAGGAATGAGAACGAGATGATACCTGCCTTACTAGGGTAAAAATCGACAAGAATTTAGATTGCAGCCAGGACGAGGGATGCTGACCAAAGAAAAGAGGGAATGAAGAACACCACAACCCCTAATTTATCGTCAGGGGAAATCAAATGCCAATGCGTCTCCAACCTCGACTGAAATTAGGGAAATTAGGGTTTGGAATCGAAATAGGAAAAGGTGAGAACAAGAAACTAACATGGTCAGGGTGCAAGCAAACAACCTTACCGAGGCCGACGAGGCGGCGACATTGAGCGCAGTCTCGTGGACGAGATGCGGCGGCGAAGAAGGCCTGAGAGATAGAGCGGCGCTGGAGGATACTCTTAATGAAGCCAGAGTCTTTAGCATCCGTAGATCTAGAGATGGAGAGAGGATGAAAAAAGAGAGATGGAGAGATCTCGAAATCGAGGGGCGTGACGAATAAGAAGCGAGACTGAGAGCGCGAACAGGGAAATGGAGATTAGGTTTTCATGGGAGGCGGAGGATGCGTATTATATCATCAAATTAAAAAAAAATTAAAAAAAAATTAAAAAAAATATTGCACCCCGCCGTGCCCAACCAGTGCTTTCCGTGCCTACCCCGTGGGAAAAGTTGTAGCAAGTGCGACGGTAAGCCGGTGCCGTTGCTAGCTACCGTGGCAAATACAATTTTTTTTTTGTAGTGTTTGCACAATATAATGTTATATTCGCACAACATAATATTATATGTGCACAACGTAACATTATATTATTAGATATGCACAACATAATGTTACATTTGCAAAACATAGTGTTATATTTGCACACCTTAAAGTTATATTTGCACAATATAATGTTATATTCGCACAACATAATATTATATGTGCACAACGTAACATTATATTATTAGATATGCACAATATAATGTTACATTTGCAAAACATAGTGTTATATTTGCACAACTTAAAGTTATATTTGCACAATATAATGTTATATATGCATTATATCATCTTATTTGTGCACATTATCATTTTATTATTGCACTTAATAATCTTATTGATGAACGGGAACACACAAAAAAAGCAACCATAAATAGTTTATACGGGATTTTGAACTCGAACCTTTGTGCATGGGCACATCACTATACCATTTTTTGAGCTAATAGGCTTTTAATGTCACATGTTGCATTAATGTACAAAACTGTCATAAAATAGTGGTCCATAAAGAAAATTTTTGGTATGACACATTATGAAAATGCACATTTATTAATAATAACATTTATTGTATTATTTGTTCACTTTATATTTTGTAATCTCATCTTTTTCCCTTTTTTAAAATAAAGACAAAAATTGTGATGTAACATTCTTGTTGTATTTTTTTAATATTATAGTTGCACCTACCAATATTATTTCAAATAAAAATTACGGGATAAAATCTGTAATTTTCATAATTGAAATAAGGGCAATATTCGTATGAATGGAAAGTTTGGGGGAGGTGTGTGAAATTTACCCCATAATTAGGGTCATTTAACCATTTTCCTATTTACTCATAAAATTAGGTCCATTTACACCAAAATTAGGCCTATTTATTCATTACTCATTTAAATAGGCTCATTTACCTTTAAATTAGGCACATTTACATCCAAATTAGACTATTTTCACTTTAAGAGTGATTTTCATCTTAAGCCCCATTTTCATTTGAACCTTTACCTATATATATATATATATATATATATATATATATATATATATATATATATATATATATATATATATATATATATATATATATATATATATATATATATATATATATATATATATATATATATATATATATATATATATATATATATATATATATATATATATATATATATATATATATATATATATATAGGGTTTACTTCAAATGTAAAAACTCCTTAACGTGTAAAATTTGCTTATCGCGTAAAATTAGCTAATGAGCCTAATTTAATTACTAATGGGCCTAATTTAATTACTAATGGCCCTAATTTCATTAATAGAATGTATGCCCCCCCTTGCCCATGCGTGTGCCCCCCCTTCTCGAACCAGTTTTTTTTTTTTTTAATTTTTTTTTTCCCAGAATTTTTTTTTCGTGTTAACACTTTCTGCTGTGCAAGTATAACTTGCTTTTGTGCACATATAACATCTTATTGTGCAAATATAAGTTTATTTCGTGCAGACAAATAATTCATTATGGGGTAAATAGGTAAATGTGCCTATTTCAATTATAAAAATTTATAATTGAAATATGTTTAATTTATGGGTAAATTGGTAAATATGTCTAATTTTATGGGTAAATGCACTTTTTCCCGTTTTCGATACCTTTTGTGCAACTGTGAAGTGCATTTGTGGAACTGTGAAGTGCATTTGTGGAACTGTGAAGTGCATTTGTGCAACTGTAAAGTGCATTTGTGCAACTTTAAAGTGCGAATATAAGAACATAAAGTGTGAAAATAAAATTGTAATGTGCAAATTTAGAATACAAGTGTGCAAAAGTAGGATACAATTGTGCAAATTTAAACTACAATTGTGCAAAAGTAAGATACAATTGTGCAGATTTAGAATACAAATGTGCAAATGTAAGATCATAATGTGCATTAATAAGACAAAAGATGTGCTTTTGAAATCGATGTTTTAATTTTGTTTTTTTGTTTTTTACTTTTGAGAGTTTGGGTTCACCTCTCGGATAATTTAGGTTGATAGATGTAAGTTTGAAATCGATTTTTTTACGCATAAGCTTTTAAAATTAAAGTGCATAAATAAGATTAAAATGTGCATAATTAAGGTTAAAAAGTGCATAACTTAGATTATAATGTGCATGATTAACAATTTGCGATTGTTGCGCTCTTGTCTATTATGTAACCTATGTGGGATTTGAACCCACATCTTTTGTGCAAACGCACATTGCTCTACCAATTGAGCTAATACACTAAATTATGATTTTTATGCTAAAATAGAAGAACCTAATCGACCTAAAGCATATTGTAATAAAATTCTAAAATTCAATTAGCTCATGATTCACAAACAATTTGACAATGCTATAAACATGAAATTAGCTCCAAATCAACCCAACAACACAATCATATCATCAACTTCAGTCAATTTGGATGTTGGCAAAAAAAACCCAAATTCTAAAGCATATCGCAATATAAAATTCCAAACTTCAATTAGATCATGATCCATAAACAATTTGACAATGCTATGAACATGAAATTAGCTCCAAATCAACCCAACAACACAACCATATCTTCAATTGCAGTCAATTTTGCTTTAGGCAAAAAGCCCCAAATTCTAAAACATATTGCAATATAAAATTCTAAAATTCAATTAGCTCATGATCCATAAACAATTTGACAATGATATGAACATGGAATTATCTCAAAATCAACCCAACAACACAACCATATCATCAATTTCAATCAATTTGGCTTTTGGAAAAAAGCCCCAAATTCTAAAACATATCGTAATCTAAAATTCTAAAATTCAATTAGCTCATGATCCATAAACAATTTGACAATGATATGAACATGAAATTAGCTCAAAATCAACCCAACAACACAACCATATCATCAATTTCAATCAATTTGGCTTTTGGCAAAAAGCCCCAAATTCCGCTCCTAAATCAAACCCTAGGTCTTCAATCTCAACCTAAATCATTCAAACAATCTAAATAATTGTAATAAACAAGTTTAGGGCTATAAATCATACCAAATTCGAGTTGAAACAAGGAGAAAAATGGGGATTTCGAAGGTATATCGAGCCAAAAACGTTGAACAGGTCTATCGGGAGAGATGGGCTCGGTGTGAGCTCGGCTGGGCTCGAACCATGATGGTTCCGGTCTCGGGGGGTGCGCCTGAGGGAGGGGGTTCGAGCAGGTGGGGGCTGGTGGCCGGAGGTGGCTCGTGGGTGGCGTGGGAGGCCGACGAGCGAAGTTGCGACATGAGGCTTCGAATGGTCCGGGTGGGCGCATATGGGCTCGAACCAGGCCAGTCCAGGGCTCGGGGGTTGCGCACCGGGGTGGGCTCGAGGGCGGCTGGTCGCTGGTGGCCAGAGGTGGCTCGAGGTGGGTGCGGGTGCGTGAGTCCGAGGGCTCGGGGGTTGCGCGCGTATATTTGTGTTGATTTGAAAATTTTACACGTTAAGCAAAGTTTACACGTTAAGGATATTTTACATTTTAAAGCTTTCCTCTATATATATATATAAACACATCAATAATAATAAACTAGTATAAGATCGACCAAATCCAACCATACATAAATAGAGTAAAAAAATAAAGAACAAAATTTAGATATAAAAAAAAACAAATTGGAGAACATATATTCTGTCCTCATGAATTTCCTTATCTTCACAACATCCTCTGTATGATTACTCCTGCAGGAACAACAAAATGCAATAAATCTTTAATAATTTGACCAACAAGGCAAGAAAGTCATTACAATTACTAAAAAGCACATGGACTATTGTAATTAAGCAGAGTTAACACTGTTAAATAAATCTACCTATACAATTTCCATTGAGATCTTAGACAAGCTGTAGGAGAGAAATAAAATGTCTAGAAGATGCCAACAAGATGTAAGTTAATGATTGAAGGTATTGCCTCATGATGGTAAATTTGTACAACTAAACTTGTTTTTAAAAAAATTGATAAATGGATTTTATTTTATCATTATTATTATTATTTTTTGATAAGGTAAAATTTCAGCTAAATGAAACCTAGCCGATAGCATCAGGGGATGTTTCTTTTCATTTGATTAGTCTTCTTGTTACAGTTCAAAAATTGATGCCTCTTCCTCTCAAAGATTAAGGATGCTTGCATTTTGAAAGATATATTGAAGGTCAATCAAGTCTAATATTAATCATATTAGATGATTTAGAATAGTTATTTATTGGCCTTCAATGTATCTTTAAGAATAAAAAAATCAAGGAAAATAACACTTCCACTTGAATAGGATGTCATGATCATGAGGTTTTCACTGTATCTGCACCTACCTTAGTTATCAATGGTAGCACCAAACACACAAAATGATAAATTTTATCAACAATCGCCTAGTATATGACATGATTTTGAACTGCAGATAAGTTGTGCCCGAAATTTTCCATAGAAACATGGTCATCAACATTAAACCTCAAGTTTGCATGAGATATTAAAAAGAGGATTTGAGGGATTTCAAAAGCAAAGGCTTAAAAACATCATCACAATGAGGAGCCTTTGAGGGATTTTTCAGACTTAGTTATTCCATTTTTCAGACTTAAAAACATCAGCAAAGGCTCTGAGGATTTGAGGCTTAAAAACATCAGCAAAGGCTTAAACCTCAACAATCGCCTACCTTAGTTATTCCATTTTTCAGACTTTTTCAAAACATTAGCACAAGGAGGAGCCTTTGAGGGATTTCAAAAGCAAAGGCTTAAAAAGAGGATTTTAGAACATTCAAATACCTAACAGGTTGAGCACAAACCGGGACCAAATCCAAGCGGGTGAGAGCCATGGCCAATTGAAAGAGAGATTGATGCGAAGCTGAAGCAACAAACAGCGAAGATCTTCCTCAATTGGCGCTCTCTCTCGTGTTTCCTCTTCTCAAATGCGATTAATTAAAAAACGATATTTCACATCAGTAGCAAAATATAGAAAGAGAAGGACGGGGAAAGCGAGAGTAGAGGAGGAGAAGAGGGAACGAGATCACCTTCGGCCTTCAATGGAGGGAGATCCGGAACCAAGTAACGCGTCTGAACATCAAGGACGAAGGTCGTTGGGTTCGAGATCTGAAGACAAAGGTCGTTGGGTGGTGACGATACTTCGCATATCCGAGGAGACGATGGCAACACAAGAAGCAAGAGGATGCGGCGGGGATATGAGACCAAGAGGAAGGAGGAAGAAGGAAGGAGAAACACCATGGACAGAAGAGGTGAAACTTGAGAGAGGAGGCAGGAGAGGCGCCTCTGCCTTTGTGAATCGGTCGATTGAAAATATTAGGGTTACAGCCCTATTTGAGACCGCTTTAAATTTTGACCAAAATTTTAGGGGGAAATTTCCCGCTCAAGATTACAATAGGCGGTAAAATAATTTCAGGAGTGTGAATTTTTTTTCTCTTCACAATTCATATATAGAAAATAAATATCAGTATCCTTATCTTATGCGAATGATTTTACCCAACATCATTAAACTAGTTCAGTATCCGTATTTTTTGCGAATTTTTTAAATATCGGTTTTAATATTTTTAGGTTTGGTATAAAAAATTCATATGAAAAGAATGTATAAGTTAGTATAATGTTTTATTAAACATTTATTAGTCAATCATATGATTTTTCCTCTAAACATACTCTTATATTATTCAAATAAGAATTTACTAGTTAATATAAGATTTTATTCAACATTAGTCAGTCACTTATATGTGTTTTCCTCAAAACATACTCTTATTTTATTCTAAGAAGAATTTAGTAGTTAATATAAGGTTTTATTAAACATTTGTTCATTACTTATATGAGATTTCCTCAAAACATACTCTTATTGTATTCTAATAAAAATGTATTAGTTAATATAAGGTTTTATTAAGCATTTGTTCATTACTTATATGATTTTTCCTTAAAACATACTTTTATAGTATTCTAATAAGAATTTAATAGTTAATATAAGGTTTGATTGAACATTTGTTAGTTACTTAAATGAGTTTTCCTCAAAACATACTCTTATAGTATTTTAATAAGAATTTAGTAATCAATATAATGTTTTATTAAACATTTGTTGATTAGTTATACGAGTTTTCTTAAAAAAAAACTACTCTTATAGTATTTTAATAAGAATTTAGTAGTCAAAATAAGGTTTTATTAAACATTTATTCGTTACTTATATTAGTTTTCCTCAAAACATACTTCTATATAGTATTATAATAAGAATTTATTAGTCAAAAGAAGGTTTTATTAAACATTTGTTCATTCCTTATATGAGATTTCCTCAAAACACACTCTTATTGTACTCGAATAAGAATTTATTAGTTAATATAAGGTTATATTAAGCATTTGTTCATTACTTTTATGAGTTTTTCTCAAAACATACTCTTATAGTATTCTATTAAGAATTTAGTAGTTAATATAAGGTTTTATTAAACATTTGTTAGTTACTTATATGAGTTTTTCTCAAAACATATTCTTATAGTATTCTAATAAGAATATAATAGTTAATACAAGGTTTTATTGAACATTTGTTAGTTACTTAAATGGGTTTTCCTCAAAACATACTCTTATAGTAAGTATTTTAATAAGAATTTAGTAATCAATATAATGTTTTATTAAACATTTGTTCATTAGTTATACGAGTTTTCTTAAAAAAAAAACTACTCTTATAGTATTCTAATAAGAATTTAGTAGTCAAAATAAGGTTTTATTAAACATTTATTCGTTACTTATATTAGTTTTCCTCAAAACATACTCTTATAGTATTATAATAAGAATGTAGTAGTTAAAATAAGGTTTTATTAAACGGTTTTATTCAATGATTATTAGTTACTTATATGATTTTTTCCCTTAAAACACATTTTATTTAACAATTATTAGTTTTGTTTATATTCTAGTATTTATTTAGATATAAATACATATACCATTAATGAGGCCTATTGGCGAAAATTATAGCCGTATTTGGGTCCATAATAAATTAAAGCCCATTAGAAATTAAAGTGTGTCATTTGAGGTTAACTGTAAATGGCCACAACATTAGCCACAGATATGACCGTGGCTATTAATTGGGCTTCTTAATATGTCCAGAGTTATTAATTGGGCTTACATATTCATTGGGTTTTGACTAATACTAATGGGCTTGACCCTTTTTGGGCCTTGACTCTCTAAAATTAGGTTTGACCATCTATAGGCCCTACCTTTTTTTGGGTCAGATTTTGGGCTTAAAAATTGATTTTTTTCTTTCAACTTAATTTGCTTTAATTTTTTAATTTCCTCAATTCGGATACACCAAAGTGATAATGGGCGTCTCCATGTTAGCGTCGAATACATCCACGGATAATCCAACAGTGGCTAAATTCGTGGATGTTCACCTCCAACTCGGGTCATATATTGCTAATTGCCTCACATTCTTAGCCATGAGTACAACAACGGATATTATTCGTGGCTAAATTCGTGGCTACACTGACATGTCGGGCAATACTCGCCAAAAATGGAGTCGAAATTGGCCACGGAAAAGGTGACTGTGCCCAAAGTCGTGGCTAATAGCCATGATACCAGCCACGTCACTTATATTCGTGGCTAAAAATTCCAAAATTTCGGACACGAAATTATTTCTTCATCCCTAGCCACGGGCTTTGCCACGAATATTTTCATTCGACGCTATTATAGCTACGGCTTGTCAGGTCGTAGCTATAGTCGTGGCTATCAGCTACAGATTTGGCAACGACTATACGACGTGGCTAAAATTCCGTGGCTATTTCCTGTGTTTTTGGTAGTGCGGAGCAATCACCATCGTTGAACTTATTAGTATCTGTCGCCGACGCTCCGTGTGATGCGTCTTAGCCTCCGGCGGATACTTTTCTGACGTCGTTTGCATAAACTATTATTATAAAGACTTATTTCTATGTTTAGCATTATTTTTAATACAACTTGTGGATTTACTTTACATAGTAAGTCCAACCCATTAGTTAATTAGGTCCATTAGTTAATTAGGGTTATTAGTATTTTCCTATAAATACTCTATTAGCTTAATTGCAATCTTTACGTCAAATTTAAAGGAATTGAAGAGCGTTGAGTTGAAACTCCCCTTTTCCTCCCTGACATCACAAACCCTATCGTTCTTTGCATCTTCAATCGAATGTTCAATCAAAGGTTCTCGTTGAAATTGATTGAAGATCGAAATCTCATCCTCATTTGGAAGATATTCATCAAGCGCCTACCACCCTACCCGTTCCGCTACCGATGTCCCCTACCTCCGCTCCACCGTAAGTCCGTATTCGGAGATTAGGTTACGATTGTAGGCCGATCGAAACCATTAATTGTCACCGCTTGTGCAAGTGTGGTAGAGTGGTAGACCCCCCTGTGATATCGATAAATATATATACACCCTTTGTCATCCAATTAGCTAAAGTTGGAAATGACGTACTTTCGCCAACTTTTTCAATTGGAATTGATAGACAACCGGAGTCTATGGAATTTGTTGACGATAATTAGTGCCGATTTCCATTGAAATTCAAAGGCAACTTGGAGATTAATTAGTGCAGATAAAGCAATTGGGGTTAGGGTCTCGTGATTTTCAAGACGATTCGAGATCGCGTTATATTAGGATCATGGGTGATCGATTGATTTATCTTGACACCGACAATTGGGAGTTGTACTCGCTCAACTCGAGTCGAGTACGTATCATGAACTCAGTTTCATTATCAGTTCAAATCACTTTTACCTTGAGCTGAAACTGTGTGTCAACCAAGTTCAAAAAATCGGTAATCACCCTTAACACTTCCATCTTGTCTTTTATTTTTGGTGGGAAAAGATGAGGGGCGACCTCTCAAATAAAAACCGAACGCGGGCTACACAAGAATTAAACGGGGAGTAGCCCTTCCCGTAGCATCCTCAATAACAATATAATCAACATTTAAAGGCAGAATAGAAATAACATGTACACCAATCGGAAAAGAAAAAGCCATGGCACAAGGGCATCAGCGACAAAATTCACTTCCCTAGAGACATGTCTCACCCGGACCTCCCAGTCCCGACGAAGAAAGCTATGGCACTGATGCACCAGGCTGGAAAGAGGATGATGAAGATCAACCCCTTTTTGAAGAAGCATGATCGTGGTCTTTGAATCGGCTTTGATCTTCACCTGCCTGTAGCCCTTCTCCCATGCCAACCGGAGGCCATCAAGGATCCCCCATAGTTCCGAGACCGGAACCGTAGAGCTACCAATCCGTCGGACAAACCCGACTATCCGTCGCCCCTCATCGTCGCGAAGAACCCCACCTGCACCAGCACTCTCGTCGGCCCCAACAGACCCGTCAGAGTTAACTTTGATCCACCCTACCGTAGGCTTCTCCCACATAATCTGCTTGTTGCACCTCTCTAATTCGGCCTTGCAGTTGCCGCTCGCTCTCCAGGCCACAATGTATTCCAGCGTCTTTGCCTTAATAAACCACGCTTGATCGATGGTGCACTCTATACCGTTGAAAACCCGGTCATTCCTCCACTTCCAAAACCACCAGATGGCCGTTGCAAACAAACTCATCCAATCCACAATCCCAACCGCTATCTGCGAGGTGAGCAGGTTCTCCCTAATCCAAGCTGCAAACGGGGTGTCAAAGAATTCAGCTCTGTTCGAGTACCCGCTGAGCGCCTGCCATATACCATCTATCTTCCGACTGCCGTGGAATAGAGGCAAGAGTGACTCTGCTTGACTCGGACATGCATGACAGGCTGAGTCAACCGCAAGGTGGCGCCGCCATCTCTCCTCATTCATGAGTATGGCCCCCCGAACCACCAACCACATGAAACATCGGACTCTTTCCGGAACCTTCAAGACCCAGATCCTTTTAAACAGATGAGAGTCATTAAAACTCACCTCGTGGGTACGTCGGATCATCTCGTAAGCTGACTTGATGGAGTAATTCTCATCGGATGCCCCCCCGCCAGCTCAAACAATCCTCCCAGAGTCGGACTCATCCACCCCTATATTTGCCAATTTGAACAAGGTGGTGGTCGGGAGGAACGATTGTCGCGCATCCCAATCCAAACCCTCATTGGGTTTCCAATACGTCCTAACTGATCGGCTCATCGTGACCTCGTCCAAGGGAGTTCGCGCCATATCTTGCAACCGACCCTCCCCCGTCCAGTCATCACACCAGAACCGGACCATCCTCTCATCGCCTATGATCCACCGAACTTCGGATGCGACAACCGCATTCGAGCTTTGCAACATACTCGACCAAATATGACAATTGCCCGTCAACCCGCTCGCGATGGTGCGAGTGTACTTAGCCCGAAGTATGTCGCTCCAGGCATTCCCTTCACGACTAGTAAGGAATCTCCACATCAGCTTCCCCGTTGTCGCCATGTTAAGGTCCCTCATGGACCTAACACCCAAACCACCGAGTTCCTTGGGGCTACAGACGGCATTCCAGCTCACGAAATGCATACGTCTCCCATCCTCGATGCCTCCCCAAATGAATCTCCTATAACTTTTATCAATTTGTTCACACGTATTAGCCGGCAGACCAACCGAAGCCATAGCATAAATAGGCATAGAAGTCAAAACAGATTTAGTAAGTGTGATCCTACCTGCTAAACTAAGATGTTTTCCCTTCCAAGCATTTAGCCGACCATTGATTTTGTCTATCAACGGCGCGAACGTGTCTTTATTAACGCGCCTGTGGAGAACGGGCATCCTGAGATAGCTTCCCAGGTCCCCCGTCATCTCAAAACTGCTTACTCGTGTCAGCTCCGACACCACTTCCGGCCTAACATTCGGGGATATAAAGAGCTTGGACTTCGCTCTATTAATTCTCTATCCCGAGGCAGCACTAAAGCAATTCAAAATGCTTTGGATCACTCGTAGCTGGTCCACCGAAGCTTCCGCCACCAGAACGATATCATCTGCAAAGAAAACATGCGAGATGTTAGGGCCATCTCAAGTGACTTTAGCTGGGATCCATTCCTCATTCTCAACAGCTCTAAAAATCATTTGACTCGGCCTTTCAATGCAAAGGATGAACAAATAAGGGGAAATAAGGTCTCCCTGTCTGACGCCCCTTGTCGGCTTGAATGCTTTAGTCATTTCCCCATTAATTAGCACTCTTGTGGACACCGTGGATATGCAAGCTTCAACCCATCGTACCCCACACGACGGAAAACCAGCATCCCGCATAGTCTCAACCACAAAATCCCAACGAAGCCGATCATATGCCTTCTCAAGATCTATCTTGAGAATCATCCACCCTTTCCGACCTCGCTTCTTCCTCATCGAATGGACAATTTCCTGCATTACAACAATATTATCAATAATAAGCCTCCCCGGCAGAAAACTACCTTGCATCGGACTAATAAGAGAGTTAAGAAGAGGTCTCATCCTGTTCATGAGGATCTTCGTAATGGTTTTATACAACACATTACAAAGACTAATGGGCATGTATTGAGCTACTGACTCTGGCTTAGCCACCTTAGCGAGGAGTATAATGAGAGTATCATCCAGGCCATCCGGCATGACACTAGATTGGAAGAATTGACGCACACACATCTTGACCGAATTCCCTACCTCTCCCCAACATTTCTGGAAGAACACAACTTGAAACCCATCCACCCCTGGCGCTTTCAAGGCTCCCATCTCATGGACCGCCCGGCTGATTTCCTCATCCATCACCGTCTTCTTTATGGATTCCCATTCTTCACTATCAATCACGGGGAAATTCCCAGGCTGCATGGCCACTGATGTAACCTCCGACGTTGGAACAGTGTACAATTGGTGAAAGAAATCCCAGACCAACCCCTCAATAACCTTGTTGTCCATCACCTCTTCACCATCTTCCCCCTTCAGCACTTTTATCTTATTCCTTTGTCGCCGAATGATTGTCGAATGGTGAAAGAAGGTAGTGTTCCGATCTCCGGCACACAGCCATTGCTCTCTTGATTTTTGGAACCAAAGAAGCTCCTCCTGTTCGAGGGTCCTAGCAAGCTCGATTTGAACCTCCTCTTCGCTCCTAAGCAGCTCCGCCGTGACCCGATTCGCAAGCAACCCCTGAATAGTACTGAGACGTTTCTCTAGCCCAGCCTTACTTTCGAAAATTTCCCGAAACGTATCTCTGTTCCATCTTAGCAAGCAATCATGAAGCTTATGCAAAGCCTCCGGAGCCGGGCTGCTACTGTCCCACGACTACTGGATGAAGCTACGAAACTAAGGATGGGTAACCCAAGCAGCTTGGAAGCGGAATGGGCATCTACTCCTATTAATACGTCGTCTAGGACACAGCTCAAGCAAGAGCGGGCAGTGATCTGAGATGAATTTGGGAAGGTGCCTTACCATCGCGTCCGACAAATCCAACCGCCCCGGAGCATTGGTGAAAATCCGGTCGATCCTGCTAGCCCTATGGGTATCCGGTGTTCTTCCTCTATCCCACGTAAAATTAGGACCGGAGAAGCCCATATCAATCAAACCCACATTCTCAACCCATTCTCAAAATCTGTCGGTGTCCTGCGAGATCCCTCCAGTCACCCCACTTCGTTCCGAGTTGTAAAGAACACAGTTGAAATCGCCCCCGACAAACGACGGACCCTCGACATGCTCAGTAGCCATCTCGATGTCAGCCCAGAATTGTTGCCGAGCCTGTTCGTGCGGAGGAGTCTATGCAGTCACCAACTGCACCTTACGAGCCCCTATCTGGACGATGGCTACGATGAATCTCTCATGGGTTTGGCGTATAGTCAAATCTACCTTATCCATATGCCAAAGCAGCCACACACCTCCCCGGAACCCAACAGCTTCAACAATCTCCCAATTCGAGAACCCAAGTCGTTCACAAACCCTCATAGATCTATTCCCCGAGATCTTCGGCTCGAAAATAGCAAAAACATCAACCCTATGGCGTCTACTCATATACATCACTGCTCTGCGGAACCCGTCGCCACCTGTTCCGCAACAATTCCACATAATGCACTTCATTGAGAAGGTGAGGGGTTGGTCGTCGAGGTGATCTTGACTCCCGTAGTTCTGCCCGTATCGTCCATCATGATACGTTCCAACACCACCCCTTCACTCATCGATAGGTCGTGCCCAGGAATTTCGATCCTCTTGCTCATATTCTTCACCATTTCTGTCTCTTCTGGCGTTAACATCTCAGTAGGTGCCACCGGCCTAACCTCTGGCGTAGCATCGACGATGGCTTCTGAATCCCTGACATTGCTGGTAGTCCCAAACACGTTCTTTTCCCTCCACATTTGGGTTGCATCATCATGTCTCCTCTTTTTAGTCGGCCCAGAAGGATTACTCGTGCTCGGCCCACCTCCTCTCGGCCCATTTTTCTTATTACTTGGCCTCAAAGAACCCTTTCTCATAAATTTATTTCCCACATCTTTGGAACCTGGACTGAAAGTAACGGATAACTCATTGCCCTTATCCTCATGAGATCCACCTTCCTTTACTGTCTCCATGATTCTCTTCCCTTTATCCAACTTTCCATAACTGCCACGATCAATGATATGCACGGAATTCACGGGATCAACTTGCAGAATTCTATAACCGTTGCTGACCGGCGTATCCCCTGACCCACTAGCGTTAACATTCCCAGCATCTCCTCCCGCAACCTTGGCTTTACCCTTAGCATTACGACGCTGACGAGGAGTGTCCATCCATGGCCCATAGAAACCACTCTTGTACTCCTCCACCCCCTCCGTCTGACTGCCCATTCCTCCTCCAGTTCTGGCCTGATTCGTGTCCCCCACTGTCGCCCGAGAGACTGGATTTCTGTCCTTGATGTCGTCTGTCTGGTTCTCTTTCGGGCATTGCATTGCGAGGTGCCCGTACCGACCACACTTGAAACAGATTCTATGCAGGCCCTCGTATTCAAGAAAGTAACGCCGATCGTTGATAGTAATTGTACCTTTGAGCGGTTTTAGCAAGTCGACTTCTACGCATATACGCGCATAGCGACCACGGCTCGAAAACAGGGTTCTTGTGTCAACTCTGATGGGCATCCCGATCCCTGACGCGATCTTCCATAAGACACCCTCTTCATAGAACACAATCGGAAGCTTTGAAATTCTGACCCATGCTGGAGAGGTTGTAATGACGTCCTTCTCCGGGTCAAACTCAGGGCTCCACGCCTTGGTAATCAAATAGTGACCGAAAATCATCCATGGGCCCCCAATGAAGGCATTGCAGTAGTCGTGATTGTTTTCGAACCGTACCACATAGTATCCATTCGGCAGATCCGCCAAAAGGAAATTCCCGGTAGGTCTCCATAATTCCCTTAGCTTCATCTCCATCGCGTTGTAGGGCACGAAACCCCCAAGTGTTTTCACTATCACTAACGACTTCCATGCCGTGGCCAAAACGTCCATGACTTCCTTCCCGATATCAATAATCGGATCCCCATCCTCACCATAAGGAAAGGAGACCGAGACATTCTCCGCCAACACCTCAGGGGATAGAGTCACCCTTCGCGCATTAGCGTCACCCATCACCGTGTCCTTCCATGATTTAGTCCAATCTGGTGGCTCTCCGGGCGGTCGGAGCCTACCATCGTTGGCCGGAGTTTTCGCCTTTTCGCTCATAGAAAGAGAGTTTTTTTTACTTTCCAATACCGAATTGCATCTTGTCTTACAGAAGATAAACAAGTAGTTCTAGAAAAATCATCTAAAATAGTATAAAAAAAAATACTTAGCACCACATAAGGAAGGGGTTCGGTAAGGATCCCACAAATCCATATACATGTATCAACTGAAACACACCATGAGCAATAGAATCACTTCTAGAGAAAGACATTTTTTGAAACTTAGATCACATGTATCACAAACAAAATCCTTCAAATCCATTGAAGAACAGTCAAATAAAGTGCTTCATCTTAAAAACAAATAGATGTCCAAGTCTAGCATGTAATGTTTGCAAATTGACTTCTTTATTACAACCATGGGAACAATGAACTATCCCATTTAAAGGAAACAACTACTAACCAACAGGATACCCCATTCAAACGAAACTCCATCTATTGAGAATACAAGACCTTGGACACAAAGAGCAAATTATGTCTAAACTGAGGAACATAAAGCACCTTTCTCAATAGCAGACCATGTGTCACTTGAACAGAACCTGACTGACTCACAACAATACTTGAACCATCAGGTAAACCAAGATTGATCACAGTATGCGAACTCTTCAAATCAATAAAAACATATTTATCAAAAATAATATGATCTGTAGCACCAGAATCCACAATCCATCTATCCTTATCAGCTTTGTCAACACCTATAAGAAAAGAGACACCCAATGTATCTGCAAAGTGGACCATTGCTTGATTAGCTGAGCTATCAAATTGTTCCATCTTGCCCTTTCCCTTCATCATCTTTAGGATTTCATTGAACACAACATTCACCATAGTTGGATCTAGCCTTGTCTCTACAACAAAACCATTAATAGGACTATCAACCTCAGGAGTCTCCAGGTGAGCAGCAAACTTCCCACCTTGCTTGGGCCTCTCATCCTCTCGAGGCCCCTTATACCATTCAGGGTACCCCACCAGCGTAAAACAATAGTCCTTCGTACGACTCTGCCTTTATCAACAAATCGGTACTGATCTTGACGATTCTGAGAGTACCTATTCACAACATTAGACTCAATATCCATAGACCTACTCTAACCAACATCAAGAACATTAGCATCCCCTTGGGCACTATAGGTGACTCCTTTAGACCTCTCGATTTGAACAACCATTTGAAAAGCGTTATTTAACCTTGACATAGGATCCTTAGACAACATATTACTCCTAAGAGGCTCATAAACATCATTAAGCCCCATAAGAAATTGCATTACCTTAGCCTTTTCTTCCTTGTCAACAACGCGTTTCAGTAAAGCACAAGCATAATGGCTAATTCCCCTACAAGTACAACCTGAAATAGCATCAAGAAGCAATAACTCGTCCTATATTTTCTTAAGCTTCTCAAAATATGCTTCTACATATAGGTTTTCTTGTTTTAGATTGCACAAATCCCTTCGCAATTGAAAGATCAATGGTTCATTAGACTCATAAAAATGCTCCTTGATTTCTTACCATAACTCTCTACATGACTGTACATACATGAAAGATTCAGTAACATCAATCGTCATAAAATTTATAAGCCAACACATTACCATATAATCAACACTCAGTCATTTATCAAAATCTTCACTATTCTTAGAGGGTTTAACACAGCTATCCATAATGAAACCCAGTTTGGCCTTAGCACCCAAGGCCATGTGAATACCGCGACTCCAACTAGTGAAATTCGTCCCTAATAAAACCATAAATAAAAAGGGCCCCCCTACCACGTCACTCCGTGGGGGGGGGGGGGGAGTCGCGCGTCCGACTTTTTGTTTGTAAATGAGAGTGCCCCCTGAATTCTCCGCTAACGTGCCAAGGGTTAAGAAAAGAAGCTATAAAATTCTGAATCAGGGGGTCACTTTGACCTATGCCATAGTGACCTTTTTTTGTTTCGACGGTCTTACATGGGTTTACCATCTGCGAATTGCGGAAGGCTGTTCCCAATGCCGCGCGGTCTAGCGCTAGGCTCGATCCGCTTTTCGGGTGATGGCCTCATCCAGGCACTTTGGGAAGGCATAGAACATTCCCAGTAACAGGAGTGAAGAAGATAGAATCTTGGTATGCTCAAACTCCCTATACTTGTAACCCTTGACCTGGTCCTCTATCCAAGGTTAAGGTCGGTCGCGGATTCGTCGGTTCGTTAGCCCTTGTGATGTGTGAGCTTGATTATTCCTCTGGTTCTTTCTCTTCTCTCTAGATTCCTCTCCTTTGTTTCTCCAAATAGCCCCTTTTTCAGAGAGATTTCCGGATTTTATAGTCGAGTTTAGGATTGCCCCTTGGACACATCGATTTGTATATTTAGCCATTTGTCGTATTATGATCGCCACGTATCCTTTGGGTGATGACACGTGAATGGGGGGCATGTTGGACACGTCTTCTTTTCCCTCAAGACTGATATGTCCACGGATCATTCTTGTTACTTGATCCGCGGCTCATTCTCTATTTTCTTTTCCTTTTTCTTTTCTTGGATTGTTTTCCTTTTTCGATATTTTTAGGGCATCATCAGTCACGTTGAAAGGTGTGGATGCCAATTGCATCCCAGGATGATATGAATTTGACTAAAACAAAGGATTATAGTGAACATTACCAGAATCTTAGGCAAGATTCCCAAATTGGAAACCAGGAGCTCCCATGGTGAAACCTCTGCAGCAGCACCAGGTGTAGGAGGTGTGATAGTCACAAATGCACCATGGCCTGCGCCAACTCCCGATCCTTGACTTTAAGGACTCATAGCCGGATTTCCCCTTCCAACCATCGTCGAACAGATCAACCAGAAGGAAATGAAACCAAATCACTCAATACGAAGCCAGTGGAAACAAAAACAACCACAACGAATAACCAAAGCTCTTATACCGTTTGAAGAATCTAAAACTAGATTCAAATTACACAGGTCAAGCTCAAAAGATCTTCAATCAAGCATAAAAATGGAGGTTTCTATATACTTCAACCTCGCTCTCTCTGTTGTTATTTCTATAACAGAAATCCCTCCCAAATTACACCACTAGCTAACCAACTTGTACCCTCTGTAAAATGACCAAACTACCCTTGTATGAAATGTGTATTTCCATATTACGACCAATACATGTATCCTACAAGCTAGTAGCTTTATATTTCATAAAAATGGTCTTATTATCATTGTTCTGTTGTGGTTAAGCTTTGCTGTCGTGAATTTATATATAATATTACTCGTCGTTAATGTAATATTTGATATCTGATTATCTTGCAGAAGCAAGACGTAACAAATAATGTGCATCCCAATGAGGCAATGACAAACAATTTGTTAAAAATGGGAACAATTCTTTAAAAAAAAACGGGAACGTGCATAGTCCATGCACTCTGCACAATCAATGGTTCATTATGGGATTTATGGATAAGAACATGTAATTCGATTCTAAATATGTGGTAGAATTATGGGTAGTGATTGTATCATCCAAAAAGGTCAGAAATGATCCATCACGGAGTCAGAAATGGATGCAAATCACCTATTCTTATATATGTTGCAATCCCTATGGCATTCATCTAATTTGTCCACTTGAATTTAAATTAATTAATTAACTAATTCAATTAAAACCAATTCCGACGTATGATTTTGACGAAACCCGTTTTTCGGAATCCTGTATCGGCGTGTTCCGGGATCAAGATGGACGCGGGCGAGCTCAGACCATCGGGCTTACCTGAGACGCGCGACGAGATTACTGTCGACGTACCCAAACCTGTGCCGATCCGGGCTCAAGCCATCCGCGGACCATCATCCTCCTAGGGCTCCATCAACGTCGGTTTTTTACCAGCTGAGACTAATCCCGCTTGAAGGGGGGCTCAAAGCTAGGGAATCTGGCCTAAGCCGATGAAGATCCCACTTTCCGACCTTTGCTAATGAGACCTCGCCCTCCTATTTATATTACAAGCAATCGATCATGCAAGCTCACATATCGCCAAGTGTCGTAAGCCTCTTGACACGTGTTGTGGAGGCATGATTGCCACGTGCCACGACAGGTGTGTAGGAGGCATGATCTCCATGTGTCAGTAGGATTTTCTAGTGGGTTTTCTCACATCTTGGTCAGGTTTATAATCAACCTGAAACAGGTTTATTTATATAGCGGGGATCCGATTATGCATATGAAAATAAATATTATTTTTGGTGTTTCGTCACAGCTCCTCGAACCTTAGTTAAGATGAGACTTAGCTAGGGTTCGATTCAAACGAGACAACATATGCATTTGTACTTCATCGAGGGACTTATCAAGTGTGCTCCGAGAGGTTCAAGCTTCGATCAGAGGCCCTCCGCGAGCGATAGCTCTTGCGTCGAGGGACTTAGTTTATACTCGTTAAGAGTTTATCTCCGCGAGCTTACCAACTACGAGCAGGAGGCCCTACGCGAGCATAGCTCCAGCGTCTACGGACTTAGTAAAATCTCCGATCAGGGAGGCAACCTCTACGACAGGATGCTTGACGCTGACCAAGTTCACGCGTCCTAGAGACTTAATAAAATCTCCGATCCGGGAGGCGAGCTCTACGACCGGATGCCCGACGCAGAGCAAGATCACGCGTCCTAGGGACTTCATAAATTCTTTGATCCGGGAGGCAAGCTCTACGACCAGATGCCCGACGCGGAGCGAGATCACGGGTCCTAGGGACTTAATAAATTCTCCGATCCGGGAGGCAAGCTCTACGACCGGATGCCCGACACGAAGCAAGATAACGATTCCTAGGGACTTAATAAAATCTCCGATCCGGGAGGCGAACTCTACGACCGGATACCCGACGCGGAGCAAGATCACGCGTCCTAGGGACTTAATAAAATCTCCGATCCGGGAGGCAAGTTCTATGGCCGGATGCCCGACGCAGAGCAAGATCACGTGTCCTAGGGGCTTAATAAATTTTCTGATCCGGGAGGCAATCTCTATGACCGGATGCCCGACGCGGAGCAAGATCACGCGTCTTAGGGACTTAATAAATTCTCCGATCCGGGAGGCAAGCTCTACGACCGGATGCCCGACGCGGAGCAAGATCATCAATCCTAGGGACTTAATAAAATATCCGATCCGGGAGGCGAGCTCTACGACCAGATGCCCGACGCGGAGCAAGATCACGCGTCCTAGGGACTTAATAAATTCTCCGATCTGGGAGGCAAGCTCTACGACCGGATGCCCGACGCGGAGCAAGATCACGAATCCTAGGGGCTTAATAAAATATCCGATCCGGGAGGCGAGCTCTACGACCGGATGCCCGACGCAGAGCAAGATCACGCGTCCTAGGGAGTTAATAAATTTTCCGATCCGGGAGGCAAGCTCTACGACCGGACGCCCGACGCGGAGCGAGATCACTAGTCCTAGGGACTTATTAAAATCTCCGATCCGGGAGGCAAGCACTACGACCGGATGTCCGACGCGGAGCAAGATCACGCATCCTTTGGACTTAATAAATTTTCCGATCCGGGAGGCAGGCTTTACGACCGGAAGCCCGTCGCGGAGCAAGATCACGTGTCTTAGGGACTTAATAAATTCTGCGATCCGGGAGGCAAGCTCTACGACCGGATGCTCGACGCGGAGCAAGATCACGAATCCTAGGGACCAGAAATCCGGGAGGCAAGTCACCGGCAACAATCCAAGGCGCCTTGAAGGTGCCCAACAGATTCGACACCACCTCCCATATGGCTCTTCTCTCCACCACCGTATGAAGACCATAAACAAAGCAAACTCCAAAAGAGAGACCAGAAATCCGACACTTAGCTTTACACGCAATGTGTTGAGGAGAATAGTGAAGCACATCAAGATCAACAATCTCCGAATTCCAGCAAATCATAATACGCCCCCTAGCATGAGTATGGAAGTTAGTATCATACTTCCAACTCTCGGATAAACCAGCCACAAATGCCCTAGCCTCGACATTAGCTTTCATCTTGGTCTCGAAAAACCCACAAACACTAGCATTGCACTCCCGGATGAGCTTCCGGACGTCACTTTGTTTCGGGGGATGACAAAGCCCCCTAACATTCCATGATAAGACTATCATGGGTGCACATGCTTGTGCTTTTCCTATCCGGCCTCGTCTTTCCCTTTCTTTCCTTGCTTTTGTTTCGGCTTAGGCCATTTATTGTTAACCTTCAAGCCGATCACAACCTCCCTTTGTGGTTCATGTTGGTTATCCTTGCGCTCCTTTTTCTTGGCCGCCTTGGTCACCACCTTAACAAAGGGCTTTTCCTTCTCGCCATTGCCGCCACCTCCTCTAGGATCGGCATTGTTGTCCGATTCTCCACCCCCGTCCTCAACCCGAGTGGTGTCCTCCTCCGACGAGGCTGCATCATGAAATTGTTCATCATTAACCTCACTCTCATTTGGGATACCAGAAATGGCATTTGGATCCACATTTTCGTGTTTCCCATCACCCTCCTCACTATGTGTTTCGCTCTTGTCTTCTTGAGGAACTTCCTCAACGATCACATTCTCACTCATAGGAGTAGGGTTCTCCTTATCTACTTGTGTTTCCCCCCATTAATATTAGTATCACTCTCATGATGAACATTACAATCACGCCCCTCGTTGTTGGAGGAATCACCTCCCATGGTTCGGGACGATTGGCCCTTCCCACTAGAATCATTTGTTGGCGGCTGATCAACCTTGCTTTCCTCTTGTCCCAAGTCACCACCCTTCCCGGTCGGTTGCTCGCCCCTCCGAGAATCACTCCTCGGGGCCTTGGGTTGCCTATTGTTAACCCCAACATGGGTTTTCTTTTCATTGAACTTGCATTCGGCATTCACATGTCCAAATGAGCAGCACATATTGCAATAGATCGGTTCATTCTCAATAACAAACTTGCAATCAATATGATACTCCTCATCATCATCAAAATAGATAGGATGCTCACTTACAATAGGCTTAGCAAAGTTAATCTCCACAAGTACCCTAGCATAGGTTCCCCACTTACCTTCCTCGGTGACCTTGTCCATAAACAAGGGCTTGCCAACACACGACGCAAGGAGATCAAGAGTGTCCGGGGTCCAATAGTTCCTCGGAAGTCCATATATGCGCACCCAAAGAGGAATGGTAGCGATGTCCATCCGGTTGAAGGCAAACTTGTCCGGAATGGGCTTCATGATCAAGGGTTTGCCGTGGATGAGGTATGGACCCTCCTTGAGCACCTTGTTACAATCATCCTCCGATTCGAAGGTAAAGATCATCCACCCGGACTCAATTTGAAATCTGCACCTCACCCCCCCATGTTCTCTTCAATTCATTGATCAAGAATTTTCCGGGGTAGAGACCAACGAATTGGCCTAGGAGAGACCACCCCCATACTGTCTCCATAGGTATAGATTCGGCCCTCTTGAGAACAATCTTCTCCGACACTTTGACACTCTTAAGCTTGCCACCCAATCCTGCATTGTGAAAGATCTTAGGAGATTTTCGGGCCTAAGCATTCATAGGCTTACCATGATCGACACCTTTGCCTTTAGATGAAGAAGCATGGTCATTTCCACCCACAAAGGTTCCAGTAGGGGCTGTAAAGCCACTGTTGCCCTTGGGAATAGCCTTGCCAGCATCGTGAGAGCCATCGCTAGGCTTCTCGGAGTCATCGGGTTTGTCATTGCTAGGAACAACAGGCTTGTCGCTATCGCTGGCACTTCCGCTGGCACCAGGGACACCATCGCTAGTCACCCGCTCCCCATCGCTAGCACTCCCGGACTGTTTACCATCGCTGGCAGCGTGATCGCCCTCGCTAGCACCCCCAGCATGGGTGCCCGCATCCGCACCCGACGAGCGCGCATCCCTGGACTTCTCCCTCTTCCCGCGAGGATCCTTGGACTTGCTTCGCTTGGAGCGAGCGCCTGTCCTACCTCCCAGCGGAGGGAACTCATCCTCGTCGACGTCGGATAGCGATGATCGGGCATGGTGCGCTTGATCTTCCTCGGTAGAGTCCGATGGTTTACCCGGTGGGATTTTCTTGTTCTTCAGCGGTGGTTTCTTCGAACCCTTGCCTTCGCCATCAGCGGATGGCCCTTGATCTTCACCCGATGGGTCATTCTTACGAGCCATTTCCAACAAAACACAAACCACGAGGCCAGCGATGGCCGGGGTTGTGAAAGTCGATCAAGAACTCGTGTAGATCGATCCAATCCAAGTGCAAACTGGAAGAGAGGAGCGGGGAGAGGGGTTGGTGGTGGATCCGACGTGAGAAACCAAGGAATCCAGTGTAAGGGTGGCGGTTACAAACGGTTCTCCGGTGGAAGTTGGACGGTTGGGCAGTTTTTAGGCGGTTCTCAGGCGGTTATGGAAGGAGACCGCCGGAGATAATGAGGGTCCCCCTATCACTTCAAGCCAAGGCTATCAGTCGTTGTTGTACCGCTATTGTGCCATGATGGAGAACCATCAAGGTGCTCCCCCTATCACTTCAAGCCAAGGCTATCAGTCGTCGGGCGAGCACGCTAACTTAAAAACATAAACCCATACTTCCGGCTGAGCCACCCATAGGGGTGTATGCTTCAAGTTAGCACACATAGCTAAACCAAGATAGCCAGAAGGCTAAACGGGCAGCCCACCTATTGTCTTGCAAATGTGATCACTTTAGCCCAACTAATCTTTGGGTAAAGTGAGCCCTTTTGGAACCTAGGATGGGCTGCTAACTAAATTATTACAAAAATTACATCTCCACGCAGGGAGGAACAAAATGGGCCAAGCCCAATAAAGTTTGGTCAAAGGTTTAGGGTTTGACTTGCCCATGTCCAAACAAATATATATAAGAGAAATAAAATTGGGCAAATTAAAGCAATCAGGGGAGGTAACATGTGGGTCCACTTTAGTAGTCCGTAATTGCTTCGAAAGAGCTTCAAACAGCATGCCAATCGCAGCCCATGGAGCCCATGAAGATATCCATCAAGGCCCAGTACAACATCAAAGTCTGATGTGTTTGTTGTTGCCTTTGACCGATTCTATAAAGCTCCAATCTCTCAAGTGAATTGGTGATGGGCTGCCTTGCTGAGTGGACTGGGCTGTAGGGAATATGATACAGTCCAATAGGGCCCGGGTAATTTCTAACAACAGATCCACTCATCAAAAGAAACCCATCCACAATGTGAGTTGTCCAGGAGAGGGAAGCCGGTCTTCTTCATGTGATGCCCCAATTGACGTGGACCTTCATTGTTGGAGTTGGGGGGCCCTTTTCTGCTACACTTGCACCTTTTGAAGGTGCTTAATAATTCACCACATGGGAATGGAAGCCTGTTGACGTCGGATTTATCTCCCAGCCCTTGAAGCCGATGAAACAGTACCCACTAGGGAGTCATCACAGGAGCTGAGCATGGTTGGAACCTCTCAGTTCAGATTCAAACAAATGGGGAGAGGTGGCTTGGGTGAAAACTAGGGGGTACAGGTTGTAGAGAACCCTGTACACCGGAGTTTTTACCCCAACAACTGTGTCTTCAATCGGAATGAGTCGACCTTCAAAGGTTATGATGTTTCTTGCCTTCCATAAGCTATAGACGGTGGCTGCGAATGCAATTCTTTTTGCCTTTGATCTCCATCCTTTGCCCTTTACCTCCTTTTTCATCCATTTGAGTGCCATTGGCAAAGTCGACATCCTTCGCCTAAGTCCGACCCACTCTTTTATCTGCACCCACACACAATTAGAGTAAGCACATGAAAAGAAAAGATGACAGTGAGTTTTAGAATCAATTCTACAAAGAAGGCATAGTGGGTCGAGTTCGAGATAGTCGATTTTATCCTTTGTTAGAAGTTTTTGCCGGACAGCCATCCAAAGGGTGAAGGAGTGCTTTGGAATGATGCCCGGATCCCAAACCGAAGCTGCCCAGTGAACCGGCTGTTGTTTGGTTCTCATGTCATCGTAAGCTTTGTGAATGTCGAACTTCTCAGCCAATGACCACGAGAGGAGCTGTTCTTCTGCAGCCGTTGGGCTCCCATGGGAAACAATTAGGTAGTCTCTGATTTGAAGGATCTTCTTGATCAGCGGCGAGTCTTCGTGCTTGTTAGCTTTCCAGTCCCACACGTCTTTAGAATGTAAGTATGTGTGATGAACCCATTTGATCCAAAGTGAGTCTTTTTTCGTTGTAATCCTCCATAGCAATTTGCAGAGGGAAGTTCTTTTTTTTTTTTTAAGCCAACCCCCCGGCACTAAGTCCGGGTGAGGGGAGGTTTATGTAAATATTAATGAAAGAATGGGGGGATCCAAAGGATCATACATCAAGAAGCTCGAGCCGCTTTTTGAGCTCGGACGCAGCCAAGACTCAACAAGGGTTCAAAGCTAAAATAAAATAGCGGATGTGTGCCCCATTCAAGACACAGCCTGAACAAGCACACACAAAATGCCAAGAAAACAAGAAAAGGGAGCGGTTAGGGTACACAAACCCAACACACCTCCAAAATACACCAAAAAGACCTTGTTTCCGGGCCACGCAGGTACCCAAAAGGACACAAGCCAAAACTCTAACATGCGGAGATGGTTCCCGAGTGCAAGCATACACTAAAGGCATGTAGGCCCAAGGACACCATCCAAAGGTCTTAGAAAAACAACCAAACGGCCAGGAGGGCACAAGGGGAAGCCAAAACTTAGATCTTCTCAACATCATCCAAGGCAAAGGTGTCATGAAGGAGACGGAAAACGTGGGTAGCAATAAGCCGAGCCACCACTTCTTCGGGGATAAGGTTGTCATCATAGAGCTTCGCATTTCGCGCATGCCAAATGAAGTAGATGGCCGCGGAAAAGGCAAAGGTTTTAGACTTGGCCTCACAACCCTTCTTTCTCTTGTATCTCCGAAGCCACCTAAGACCGCGAGCCAAGCTATCAACCCCTTCAGGAATTGAGAACCTCTCACTCGTTCTCTTCCAAATGCCCTTAGCATAAGGGCACTCAATGAAGAGGTGATCATGGGTCTCCAAAGTGTCTTCATCACAAAACCTACATCCATGGTTAATATCAAGGTAGAAGAGCCTATCCAAGGTAGGAAGCTTACCCAAAGTAGCAAGCCAAAGGATGAAGCTATGCTTTGGAGTGCCTCCTTTGACCCAAACTTCCTTAGACCAATGAACTTTGGCCCCCTTGTCTCTCATCTCCTCATAAGCACGCTTGACTTTGAACCTCTCCCCATCACACCAATCATCAAGCAAAATATTAAGGTTAGGGTTCAAAATTAACATTTTGTTCTTTACCTCAATAATGTCTTTGATGAGCGGCGAGTCCCGTCTATGAGCTTCCCAAGCGTCCACCTCCGCCACCTCAAGATACCGGTGGTGCACCCAACGAACCCAAAGGCTCTCCTTCTTCTCCTTAATCCTCCAAAGGTGCTTGCACATGAAGGCATCATTCCAAGGCCTAATGTCGATGAGCCCTAGTCCTCCTTCATGTTTAGGCTTGCACACTTTGCTCCAACTCACTCTCGGTGTTTTCCAAAGAAAGGATCGACACAAGCTTATGAGAGCTTGCATGACACTTTCAGGGACGGGGAGGATTGAGAGTCAAAACCCTTCCGTCCCTTGGATCACCGAAGCAATGAGCTCCCTACGCCCTGCATAAGACAAATGTTTGCTAGCCCAAGTAGAGAGCTTCTTACCAATCTTGTCCAAAAGAGGGCCATAGTGAGTCACCCGGAGACGATGGGGGCTGATTGGGATCCCAAGGTAGGGGAAGGGGAACTCCCCCTTCTTGAATCCCGTCACATCCATAATGGCTTGTGTCTCGTTGGCCGGAACTGAAGCTAAGAACGCCGAGGATTTATCCTTGTTGACCGAGAGACCCGAAGCTTTCTCAAAACGGTGGAGACAAGTCATCAAGCACCTAACCGAGCTCAGATCACCACGGCTAAAGAGAACTATATCATCCGCAAACATTAGGTGGGCAATCCTAACACTCTCACAATGTTGATGAAAATGAAAACCAACCTTACTAGTCTCAACTTTGACAATCCTAGAAAAGAATTCCATAGCTAAGACAAAGAGTAAGGGAGAGAGTGGATCACCTTGCCTAAGTCCCCTTTTACCTTCAAACATGCCATGTATGTCATTGTTCACTTTGATGGAGAAGGACGTCGTCTCAACGCATTCCATCACCCATGTAGTGAACTCCGGAGGGAAACCTAAATCACACAACACGAAGTGTAAGAACTTCCAAGATAAAGAATCATAAGCCTTAGCTAGGTCGATGTTAAGAAAACATCTCCTAGTTTCACGCTGGACATTATACTTGCGAAGAAGCTCTTGCACTAAGAAAATATTGTCGGACATGAGTCGATTAGGGATGAAGGCATTTTGGGCCGGATCAACAACATAGCCAAGGCATTTCCCAAGCCTCAAAGTGAGGATCTTGGAAATGACCTTGTAGGCTACATTGCAACAAGAGATCGGTCTAAAATGTTCAACCCTAGTCGACTCGTCCTTCTTGGGGATCAAGCTAATAATCGTGTGGTTCATTTGTCTCAATCGTTTCCCATTCCGGAAGAACTCCTTGACCGCCGAACAAAACTCCGGCCCCGTGACATTCCATGAGGCTTTAAAGAAGCAAGAAGAGTAGCCGTCCGGCCCCGGGGCCTTGTCCTCTCCTATGCTCCACAAAGCCGCTTTGATTTCCTCATTCGAAACCGGCGCCGTGAGCATGTCTTTGTCCTCCTCCCGAATAGAAGCACCTCTAGCAAACCAAGAGTTGTCGATCTCCACATCCGGTCCTGCACAACCAAGAAGGTTCTTCTAGTACTTGACAAACTCATTTGCAACATCAAGTTTAGAAGTAGTAATAGATCCATCACACTTAGTCATAGAGACAATGTGCTTCCGATGGCTATTAAACTTCATTAAAGAGTGAAAGTACTTGTTGCATTGGTCGCTATTAAGAATATACTTAGCCTTGGCATGTTGTCTCAAGTAGGCATGTTCCGCTTTGTTGAGTCGAGAAGCTAGGGCCCTCCATCTCACTCTTTTTTTTTTTTTGAAGCCAACCCCCCGGCACTAAGTTGGTGAACCTTCTATGGGTGGTGGTGCATGGTCGTTCTTAGTTGGTGGAGCGATTTGTCTGGTTAATTCCGTTAACGAATGAGACCTCAGCCTGCTAACTAGCTATGTGGAGTTATCATTCCACAGCTAGCTTCTTAGAGGGACTATGGCCTTCCAGGCCACGGAAGTTTGAGGCAATAACAGGTCTGTGATGCCCTTAGATGTTCTGGGCCGCACGCGCGCTACACTGATGTATTCAACGAGTCTATCACCTTGGCCGACAGGTCCGGGTAATCTTTGAAATTTCATCGTGGTGGGGATAGATCATTGCAATTGTTGGTCTTCAACGAGGAATTCCTAGTAAGCGCGAGTCATCAGCTCGCGTTGACTACGTCCCTGCCCTTTGTACACACCGCCCGTCGCTCCTACCGATTGAATGGTCCGGTGAAGTGTTCGGATCGCGGCGACGTGGGCGGTTCGCTGCCGGCGACGTCGCGAGAAGTCCACTGAACCTTATCATTTAGAGGAAGGAGAAGTCGTAACAAGGTTTCCGTAGGTGAACCTGCGGAAGGATCATTGTCGAAACCTGCACAAGCAGAAAGACCCGTGAACTCGTTTACAAACACCGGGCGGACGTCGTTCGGCCACAAACCGACGACGTCCCCCGAGCTCGGCAGGATCCCGGCTCCCAGTGGGTCGGTCTCCTCCGAGCACGAACAAACCCCGGTGCGGATTGCGCCAAGGACCATGAACAATAGCGTGTCCCACGCCCCTCGGTTGCCCGAAGTGCGCGTGGGTCATCGTGTCGTTTCGATACATTAGAACGACTCTCGGCAACGGATATCTCGGCTCTCGCATCGATGAAGAACGTAGAGAAATGCGATACTTGGTGTGAATTGCAGAATCCCGTGAACCATCGAATCTTTCAACGCAAGTTGCGCCCGAAGCCTTCGGGCCAAGGGCACGTCTGCCTGGGCGTCACGCACCGCGTCGCCCCCCACCCAAACCATTGGGATGGGGGGCGGACTGTGGCCCCCCGTGCGCTAATCGCCCGCGGTCGGCCTAAACACAGACCCCGTGGCCGCGAAACGCCGCGACGTTTGGTGGTTTACTCGTGGCCCTGTGCCTCGAGCATCGCGTCGTGGCCTTGGCGGCCCATGGGAGCTCAAAGGACCCTGAGGAGGACGGTGTCACCCTCGAGTGGCGCCGGAACCTCCTAACCGTTGCGACCCCAAGTCAGGCGGGACTACCCGCTGAGTTTAAGCATATCAATAAGTGGAGGAAAAGAAACTTACAAGGATTCCCCTAGTAACGACGAGCGAACCGGGAAGAGCCCAGCTTTAGAATCGGTCGACTTCGTTGTCCGAATTGTAGTCTGGAGAAGCGTTGTTGTGAGCGAAATTTGCCATGTTTTACAGTAACTTTTATATCGATTTCTGTATACATTGCATTCATTTGGGATTAGATAGTACAGAATCTGTGTAATTTATGTCTATTTGCCAAAATTATGGAATCTACACCAGTTTCTGTTTAAATCGCAGAAATCGAGGCGTTTTACAGCAATTCTACAGAAGGTCGGAAAAGCTCGGAAAACCACTACAGAAGTCCAAGGTCAAAGCAGCGAACAAGTCTGAGAGTCGAGGCTACTCGATCTCGAGTAAAGCCTACTCGACCTAGACGAGCATGTCCGGGCACAGCTTGGTCGGCAAAGCCATGATCGAGAACCAAGCTCCCCGAGCTCCGAAGCCAACTCGATCTCGAGGACCGTTACTCGAGGTCGACGAAGCCACAGCACCAGATCCGGAGTCCCTCGAGGAGAGCTGCTCGAGAAACCCTAGTCGGCGAGCCAACGTACTCGAAGTCGACTAGGGCTTGTCGAAGTCGACGAGCGCCTGAGTCCTTGTCCGAGCCGGTCGAGCACACCAAATCGAGGACGAGAAGCCGAGCCACCTCTACTCGATCTCGACTAACCTTTGTCGGGATCGACGAGCTGCCCTGAGCCATGTCTGAGCAACCCGAGGAGGTCTAGTCGATGGCCCTAGCCCTTGTCGAAGTCGACGAGGCCAACTCGAGGTCGACGAGCCCAGGAAGTCCATGACGAGCCACATCGAGCACCAGCAAGCCGAGACGACTAACCCTACTCGAGGTCGACGGGACTTTGTCGAGGTCGACTAGACCAGCTTCCAGAATCTTCTCGACTAGCCCTGTCCGAGTAGAGTCGACGTTGCTTGATACCGAAGGCGGAAGATCCTATCCAAATCCATCGAAGATTCTATCCGATCTATCAAGTTCTATCATCAAGGAGCAAGATCTATCAACATGAAGACATATTTCCCTATTTAGTTTTATCTTTTCCCTTATGGATTTAATTCCATTAAACATTTTATTTATCTTTAAAGCAAGTAGATATAATTTTAGATATAGATAGATATCTTCTTTCCTAGAATAGCTAGGGAATGAAGGCTATAAATAAAGCCCTAGGGGGCTCAGTTTCAAGCATTCCATCACAATTCAATTTCAGAGAGAAGTAAGTAGGAGAAGTAGAGAGAGAGGGAGAGTGAGCAGCCGGTTGGAGTTGTGAAGCGAGAGCGGAGTTGGATTCGAGCGGTTGTAAACTTTGGTTTATTTTTATGCAAGTTTCCTCTTTTACGAAGATGTCTTTTATCGCGATGAGGCGTGAGTAGTCCACCCACTTCTGGGGCTGGGGTGAGCCCGACGGTGGCCATGTGAGGCGATGCGATAAAGATCAGATCTTTTGTGCGATTCATCTTCTATCCCTATAAGCACGATTCTTTTGCGGGAGTTGAAGGTGATCCTTGTTTGTATTATTGAAGCGAAAGTGATCTTAATGCAACTTGGATTAATTATATGAAAAAGGGTTAGTAACAATTAGGGTTTATGCGAGAGCCTCTATATGCCTATTTGTTAATGACGAAAGTTATTTGATGGAAAGCATGATCTTTTATGCCTTTATGTGTTGTTTTACATGGTTATCGTTGTGGTGTTGAAACCCTGGCCTTGGAAGTCTTTTATTATATTGATTTATTTCACCGAAATTCTGAGTTCTGTGTTTGAATTTGCAAGCTTTAAACTTTCTGTCTTTTTCTGTTTCTGGTCGACCTAGACGAAGCTTCGTCGAGATCGAGTAACCCTTGTGGATCTCGAGTTGGGTTTGTCTTAGTCGAGTTGGTTTTCTGTTTTCTTTTGTCGATTTTCACTTTCTGTACTCTGTGTCGGGCAACCCTTGTCGATCTCGACAAGCTTGTGGTCGAGATCGAGTACGACTTTCTGCCTTTGCTTTCGTCTTTGCTTTGCTTTTATTTCTGTCTTTTATTTGTTCTTTGCTTTTATCTTAGTTGCCCTTGCCGGGATTATTTGTTTCTGCTTCTGTGTTTGTTTCTGTGTTTTTCTGCTGCTGTTGTGAGAATCTGATAGCTACCTGAGAACTGCTGACGTGCTTCCTCGTGGATTCGATCCTGACTTTTCTCTTACTACAACGGGAGGAAGTCTTGTATTATTTGCTGAGACAGGGGAGTCGTTCTAAACCATATTCTATCCTATGAAGTGAACCCATACGCCAGGCCAGCACCATCTATGCCTCTCTATGAGCCAGTAAAGGAAATTGATCCAGATGTGAGGGAGCAATACTGCAGAGACCAGAATAAGAAGCTCCTCAAACAAGTGAAGTATCTCTCTGTCAATCAGCCTTGCATAGAATGCGGATCGCAAAGGCACACCACTACTGAGTGCCCACACACAGAGCAAGTCAGGATGGCAGAACATCATGAGGATGCAGCTTACGCAGGAGGGCCTAATCGCTATATGGGGGATCAAAGGCCTTATCAACAACAATGGAACCAAGGTCCCCCTAGGAATCCTCCACCCTACAGAGCTCCAGGACATCCAGAAAGGGATCAAAGGAAGGATGATCTGCACCTGATCCTTGAGGAGATGCGACGAAATCAGGGTACCATCAACAACCAGTTCCAGAACATCACCACCAAATTTGGAGAACTGGACATCTGGAAAAGGGGAATTGAGACGTAGATAGGACAGATTTCTGCACAGATCCCGCGACAGTCCGGCAAGCTCCCTGGGCAAACAGAACCAAATCCTAAGGGAAAGACTGGACACATAGCTGCTGTAAAACTCAGAAGCGGCCATCAACTTCAAGAGCCAGAAGTTGGAAAGCAGCAGAACAACGAGGAACAGCAAGTCGAGGTCGACAAACCCGTCGTCGATCTCGACCAGAGCCTAGCCGACCTCGACAAAGGTCTACTCGAGGTCGAGGAGAAATCTACAGAATCGTCGTCTGCACCGAACAACAACTCGACTGGGCCCAATCTGGTCGATGTCGACAAAGGTCTGGTCGATGTCGAGGAGCCCCTGGTCGAGAAATCTGCAGCAACTCCGACGTCTGTTCTGGCTCCGACTCAGAAAAAGAAGTTGCCTTTCCCAACAAAATCTCTAAAGGACCCAGCGGAGAAAAAGTTTCAGCGCTTCATCAAGATGCTTCAGAAGCTCAATGTCACCATCCCCTTCACAGAAGCTCTCAATGAAATGCCGTCCTATGTCAAATTCCTGAAAGAGATTCTGAGCAAAAAGCGATCGATGGCAGAAATCACAAAGGAGTGCAGCCATCTGGACATACTGGAGAAGAGGCCGGATCCTGGTAAGTTTGCTATAACTATTGGATTTGGTCCATACAAAATTAATGCCCTATGTGATCTTGGAGCCAGTGTTAGTATTATGCCTTTAACAATTTGGTCCAAGATTAAGATAGGTGCCCTGGAGCCTGTGGATGCTAGACTATACATGGCCAACAACACAGTGGTCATTCCGACAGGCATGGTGGAAAATGTCCCAGTACAAGTAGGTAAATTCTTCGTTCCTGCTGATTTCTTAATTGTTGATATGCAAGAAGATCCTGCTTGTCCAATTATTCTAGGGAGACCATTCTTGGCGACCGTGGATGCTAACATAAGCGTACGGAAAGGAGTGCTCACTTTCAACATCAGCGATGAAGTGATTGAGTATTCCTTCAACAAAACTGAAAGATATACGGGTCCAATGGAAGAGGTCAAATCTATCTCAGCTGGCTACATCACCTGCGGAGAACCCAAGGTCAGGAATATGACCCCTGAGGAGCTGGAAAAGAGGGACATGGAGGCCCAGGTGGAGGAGATCATGGCAATCCTTAAAGAGAACAAAGGAGCTAAGTATGGGGTCAAGATCGACCAGGGCTCCTCGACATCAAGTAGAACCCTAGTCGATCTCGACCAGACCACGGGGACTCCACCAGCGCCAGCTTCGTCGAGCAGCGAACCAGACAAGCCGAGTCTACTCGAAGTCGACAACACTCTCGTCGATCTCGACCACCCCTCGGAGAGCCCAGCGCCGCCTTCCTCGACGAGCAAGCCACCAGGAGGAGACGGCTACTCGACCTCGAGTAGCCTTGTCGAGGTCGACCAACACTCAGCACCACCAGAGCCATCTTCCTCGACGACGGTGACTCCAGGACCAAAGCCCTCGTCGACCTCGAGTAGCCTTGTCGAGGTCGACCACCGCCAGGCGCCACCAGATCCTGTGTTCTCGAGGAGCATCCCACCAGGACCAGAGTCTTCATCGAAGTCGACCAGCCAACTCGAGGTCGACAAGACCTGTTCTTCCTCGACTTCTGATTCTTCGACCAGACCACCACCAGGACCAGTAGACTCGTCGATCTCGAGGAGTCCTAGTCGAGATCGACCAAATACCGTGGTGCCCGATTTCGTTTCTGCGAAGGTAAGCCAAGGTATGGATCTCTCTTCTCCTATTTCCATTAAAGATTTATCTATACATGGGAGAGGTTTGCCTTGGTATGTGCGATTGTGCAGGATTTCCAATGACGAGCCTAAGGAGTATGAAGTTGGAGACAAGCTCTATGTCTCTAAGTCAAAGGATCATTGGTTTCCAAACAAATTCAACAAGAGGCGGATGGGACCATTTGTGGTGAACAAGATCCATTCTGGAGGATTACAGCTGATGGACAAGAATGGAGTCTTATTTGAGGCCCAGGCTACATGGGCTTTGCAGATGCCACCTTGAGCATTAATGAAAGTCGGCCTAGCGACTCTAAAATCTAGAGCATGTACATAGACTTTTTAGGACATTTGAGACTTTGTTTTTTGTTTTTGGTTTTTGTTGTTTCTATTGTTGGTATATGTCTTCTACTTTTCAGGTCCATGGATAGAACCAAGCTATAGACTTACTCGGACTAGGAGGTGCTCCATTCAAAATTTTGCAGCTCTGCACACATGTCTTGTGAGTTTCTTTCTTTACCCTTTTCCTTGTTTTTATACAGTGAGGACACTGTAATGTTTAAGTATGGGGTGGGGGAAGGGCTTACTTTATGCATATTTTCCATATTCGACATTTTTTGTGCATACTTGTGCATTATTTCTTGGAATTGCTACATGGCTATTTTGGAATTCATTATTGATTTAGGTGCTTATATGCATGTTTTCCAAAATTTAAGAAAAATGACCCTCATTGAATTTTTTTTGAATAATGTCATGGAAGCTTATATTGGACTCGACGATGCAAAATTAGATTCATTAGAGATATAGCATGAAATTACCTAGTAAAGGGAAGTCACAATGAAGTGCATATTTTATTGAAAACCATGAAAGGAGGTAAAATTTGAAATTGCTTTTGACATGTTGCATGATAAGAGGATGGAAGACTTTATATTTCCATATAATGCTCATTGTTATATCCTAGCCTTACCTATGCTTATGCATCACAAAAGCCATAATATGCCTTATTTCAATTATTGCTCCACATGATCTAAATATTTGCCTTTCTTTACCTTATCCGGGGATTATGTTGAGAATGATGATTACATTATGGAAATGTTATATGGTTGTTGTGTTGTTATCATATTTGGAGTTTGGAAGGAAATTATTTGAAATATATGGAAAATTTAATGAGTGAAAGAAAATCCAATCACCTCAGGAGATAAAGGTAGATTGACCCTGCTCTCTGAGATAATAGTTTGGAGAGATGGGACACATTGTGAGGAGTCCAAAGCACTAAGTATCCGGGGCCATTCATGACACCCATGTTTGCGACTCGCGAGAAGGCAGTGCTGAGGTTAGAGAGGTAAAAGCATTATTATTGAGAAAAGCATTATGAAAGGTGATGAATCAAATGGAAGAAGGAATGTGGAATGAAACTCAAAGTTTGAAAGTGATCCATTTCCCCGGATCAAAAGCACCACCTTGCCAAAGATTGCCCACCTTTTAGCCTTTTACCAATCTACTCCTTCATGAGCTTAAATTAAAGTCTTCTTGATTTTCAATGCTTTGTCACGAATGAATGTTTTGCATAAACCTCCTTTTGTGAGTAGATGTTGCTTTTATATATTTGCACATGCATGGATCTATGACACTAGTACCTTTTCGAGGATGGTAATTGATTGCAGGGACATATGGCAATGAATCTAATATGTTGAGAGTTTTGATTTCTTCCCCTGAATGACAATTAAAAGTATTGCTTGAGGACAAGCAAGCTTAAGTATAGGGTGTTTGTTGTGAGCGGAATTTGCCATGTTTTACAGTAACTTTTATATCGATTTCTGTATACATTGCATTCATTTGGGATTACATAGTACAGAATCTGTGTAATTTATGTTTATTTGCCAAAATTATGGAATCTACACCAGTTTCTGTTTAAATCGCAGAAATCGAGGCCCTTTACAGCAATCCTACAGAAGGTCGGAAAAGCTCGGAAAACCACTACAGAAGTCCAAAGTCAAAGCAGCGAACAAGTCTGAGAGTCGAGGCTACTCGATCTCGAGTAAAGCCTACTCGACCTAGACGAGCATGTCCGGGCACAGCCTGGTCGGCAAAGCCATGATCGAGAACCAAGCTCCCCGAGCTCCGAAGCCAACTCGATCTCGAGGACCGTTACTCGAGGTCGACGAAGCCACAGCACCAGATCCGGAGTCCCTCGAGGAGAGCTGCTCGAGAAACCCTAGTCGGCGAGCCAACGTACTCGAAGTCGACTAGGGCTTGTCGAAGTCGACGAGCGCCTGAGTCCTTGTCCGAGCCAGCCGAGCACACCAAATCGAGAACGAGAACCCGAGCCACCTCTACTCGATCTCGACTAACCTTTGTCGGGATCGACGAGCCGCCCTGAGCCATGTCTGAGCAACCCGAGGAGGTCTAGTTGATGGCCCTAGCCCTTGTCGAAGTCGACGAGGCCAACTCGAGGTCGACGAGCCCAGGAAGTCCATGACGAGCCACATCGAGCACCAGCAAGCCGAGACGACTAACCCCACTCGAGGTCGACGGGACTTTGTCGAGGTCGACTAGACCAGCTTCCAGAATCTTCTCGACTAGCCCTGTCCGAGTAGAGTCGACGTTGCTTGATACCGAAGGCGGAAGATCCTATCCAAATCCATCGAAGATTCTATCCGATCTATCAAGTTCTATCATCAAGGAGCAAGATCTATCAACATGAAGACATATTTCCCTATTTAGTTTTATCTTTTCCCTTATGGATTTAATTCCATTAAACATTTTATTTATCTTTAAAGCAAGTAGATATAATTTTAAATATAGATAGATATCTTCTTTCCTAGAATAGCTAGGGAATGAAGGCTATAAATAAAGCCCTAGGGGGCTCAGTTTCAAGCATTCCATCACAATTCAATTTCAGAGAGAAGTAAGTAGGAGAAGTAGAGAGAGAGGGAGAGTGAGCAGCCGGTTGGAGTTGTGAAGCGAGAGCGGAGTTGGCTTCGAGCGGTTGTAAACTTTGGTTTATTTTTATTTAAGTTTCCTCTTTTACGAAGATGTCTTTTATTGCGATAAGGCGTGAGTAGTCCACCCACTTCTGGGGCTGGGGTGAGCCCGACGGTGGCCATGTGAGGCGATGCGATAAAGGTCGGATCTTTTGTGCGATTCATCTTCTATCCCTATAAGCATGATTCTTTTGCGAGAGTTGAAGGTGATCCTTGTTTGTATTATTGAAGCGAAAGTGATCTTAATGCAACTTGGATTAATTATGTGAAAAAGGGTTAGTAACAATTAGGGTTTATGCGAGAGCCTCTATATGCCTATTTGTTAATGACGAAAGTTATTTGATGGAAAGCATGATCTTTTATGCCTTTATGTGTTGTTTTACATGGTTATCGTTGTGGTGTTGAAACCCTGGCCTTGGAAGTCTTTTATTATATTGATTTATTTCACCGAAATTCTGAGTTCTGTGTTTGAATTTGCAAGCTTTAAAGTTTCTGTCTTTTTCTGTTTCTGGTCGACCTAGACGAAGCTTCGTCGAGATCGAGTAACCCTTGTCGATCTCGAGTTGGGTTTGTCTTAGTCGAGTTGGTTTTCTGTTTTCTTTTGTCGATTTTCACTTTCTGTCCTCTGTGTCGGGCAACCCTTGTCGATCTCGACAAGCTTGTGGTCGAGATCGAGTACGACTTTCTGCCTTTGCTTTCGTCTTTGCTTTGCTTTTATTTCTGTCTTTTATTTGTTCTTTGCTTTTATCTTAGTTGCCCTTGCCGGGATTATTTGTTTCTGCTTCTGTGTTTGTTTCTGTGTTTTTCTGCTGCTGTTGTGAGAATCTGATAGCTACCTGAGAACTGCTGACGTGCTTCCTCGTGGATTCGATCCTGACTTTTCTCTTACTACAACGGGAGGAAGTCTTGTATTATTTGCTGAGACAGGGGAGTCGTTCTAAACCATATTCTATCCTATACTTGACTTACTCCTGCAACAACAAGCGTCCTCCGCGACGGACCTGGCCCAAGTCCCCTGGAAGGGGGCGCCGGAGAGGGTGAGAGCAAGTTCACGCGTCATAGGGACTTAATAAATTCTCCGAGTCCTAGGGGCTTAATAAAATCTCCCATCAGGGAGGCGAACTCTACGACCGGATGCCCGACGCGGAGCAAGATCACGCCTCCTAGGGACTTAATAAAATCTCCGATCCGGGAGGCGAGCTCTACGACCGGATGCCCGACGCAGAGCAAGATCACGCGTCCTAGGGACTTAATAAATTTTCCGACCCGGGAGGCAAGCTCTACGACCGGACGCCCGACGCGGAGCGAGATCACTAGTCCTAGGGACTTAATAAAATCTCCGATCCGGGAGGCAATCACTACGACCGGATGCCCGACGCGGAGCAAGATCACGCATCCTTGGTACTTAATAAATTTTCCGATCCGGGAGGCAAGCTTTACGACCGGAAGCCCGACGCGGAGCAAGATCACGTGTCTTAGGGACTTAATAAATTCTCCGATCCGGGAGGCAAGCTCTACGACCGGATGCCCGACGCGGAGCAAGATCACCAATCCTAAGGACTTAATAAAATATCCGTTCCGGGAGGCGAGCTCTACGACCGGATGCCCGACGAGGAGCAAGATGACGCGTCCTAGGGACTTAATAAATTCTCCGATTCGGGAGGCAAGCTCTACGACCGGATGCCCGACGCGGAGCGAGATCACGCGTCCTAGGGACTTAATAGATTCTCCGATCCGGGAGGCAAGATCTACGACCGGATACCCGACGCGGAGCAAGATCACGAGCCCTAGGGACTTAATAAAATCTCCGATCCGGGAGGCGAATTCTACGACTGGATGCCCGACGCGGAGCTAGATCACGCGTCCTAGGGACTTAATAAATTCTCCGATCCGGGAGGCATGCTCTACGACCTGATGCCCGACACGGAGCAAGATAATGATTCTTAGGGACTTAATAAAATCTCTGATCCTGGAGGCAAACTCTACGACCGGATGCCTGACGCGGCGCAAGATCACACGTCCTAGGGACTTAATAAAATCTCCGATCCGGGAGACAAGCTCTATGACCGGATGCCCGACGCGGAGCAACATCATGCATCCTTGGGACTTAATAAATTTTCCGATCCGGGAGGCAAGCTTTACGACCGGAAGCCCGACGCGGAGCAAGAGCACGTGTCTTAGGGCCTTAATAAATTCTCCGATCCGGGAGGCAAGCTCTACGACCGGATGCCCAACGCGGAGCAAGATCACGGGTCCTAAGGACTTAATAAATTCTCCGATCTGGGAGGCAAACTCTACGATCGGATGCCCGACGCGGAGAAAGATCACAAGTCCTAGGGACTTAATCAAATATCCGATTCGGGACGCGAGCTCTACGACCGGATGCCCGACGCGGAGCAAGATCACGTGTCCTAGGGACTTAATAAATTCTCCGATCCGGGAGGCGAACTCTACGACTGGATGCCCGACGCAGAGCTAGATCACGCGTCCTAGGGACTTAATAAAATCTCCGATCCGGGAGGCAAGCTCTATGACCGGATACCCGACGCGGAGCAAGATCACGGGTCCTAGGGACTTAATAAATTTTCCAATCCGGGAGGGAATCTCTACGACCGGATGCCAGACGCGGAGCAAGATCACGCGTCCTAGGGACTTAATAAATTCTCCGATCCGGGAGGCAAGCTCTACGATCGGATGCCCGACACGGAGCAAGATCACGAGTCCTAGGGACTTAATAAAATATCCGATCCGGGACGCGATCTCTACGACTGGATGCCCGACGCGGAGCCAGATCACGCGTCCTAGGGACTTAATAAATTCTTCGATCCGGGAGGCAAGCTCTACGACCGGATGCCCGACGCGGAGCGAGATCACGCGTCCTACGGACTTAATAAATTCTCCGATCCAGGAGGCAAGCTCTACGACGGGATCCCAGACGCGGAGCAAGACCACGAGTCCTAAGGACTTAATAAAATCTCCGATCCGGGAGGCAAGCTCTACGACCGGATGCCCGACGCGGAGCAAGATCACAAGTACTAGGGACTTAATAAAATCTTCGATCCGGGAGGCAAGCTCTACGACCGGATGCCCGACGCGGAGCAAGATCACGCGTCCTAAGGACTTAATAAAATCTCCGATCCGGGAGGCAAGCTCTATGACCCGATGCCCGACGCGGAGCAAGATCACGGGTCCTAGGGACTTAATAAATTCTCCGATCCGAAAGGCAAACTCTACGATCGGATGCCCGACGCGGAGCAAGATCACGAGTCCTAGGGACTTAATAAAATATTCGATCCGGGACGCAAGCTCTACGACCGGATGCCCGACGCGGAGCAAGATGACGCGTCTTAGGGACTTAATAAATTCTCCGATCCGGAAGGCGAACTCTATGACCGGATGCCCGACGTGCAGCTAGATCACGCGTCCTAGGGACTTAATAAAATCTCCGATCCGGGAGGCAAGCTCTATGACCGGATGCCCGACGCGGAGCAAGATCACGGGTCCTAGGGACTTAATAAATTTTTCAATCCGGGAGGGAATCTCTACGACCGGATGCCCGACGCGGAGCAAGATCACGCGTCCTAGGGACTTAATAAATTCTCTGATCTGGGAGGCGAACTCTACGACCGGATGCCCGACGCGCAGCTAGTTCACGCGTCCTAGGGACTTAATAAATTCTCCGATCCGGGAGGCAAGCTCTACGACCGGATCCCGAAGCGGAGCAAGATCACGCGTCCTAGGGACATAATAAAATCTCCGATCCGATAGGCAAGCTCTACGACTGGATGCCCGACGCGGAGCAAGATCACGCGTCCTAGGGACTTAATAAATTTTCCAATCCGGGAGGGAATCTCTACGACCGGATGCCCGACGCGGAGCAAGATCACGCGTCCTAGGGACTTAATAAATTCTCTGATCTGGGAGGCGAACTCTACGACCGGATGCCCGACGCGCAGCTAGTTCACGCGTCCTAGGGACTTAATAAATTCTCCGATCCGGGAGGCAAGCTCTACGACCGGATCCCGAAGCGGAGCAAGATCACGCGTCCTAGGGACATAATAAAATCTCCGATCCGATAGGCAAGCTCTACGACTGGATGCCCGACGCGGAGCAAGATCACGCGTCCTAGGGACTTAATAAATTTTCCAATCCGGGAGGGAATCTCTACGACCGGATGCCCGACGCGGAGCAAGATCACGCGTCCTAGGGACTTAATAAATTCTCTGATCTGGGAGGCGAACTCTACGACCGGATGCCCGACGCGCAGCTAGTTCACGCGTCCTAGGGACTTAATAAATTCTCCGATCCGGGAGGCAAGCTCTACGACCGGATCCCGAAGCGGAGCAAGATCACGCGTCCTAGGGACATAATAAAATCTCCGATCCGATAGGCAAGCTCTACGACTGGATGCCCGACGCGGAGCAAGATCACGCGTCCTAGGGACTTAATAAATTTTCCAATCCGGGAGGGAATCTCTACGACCGGATGCCCGACGCGGAGCAAGATCACGCGTCCTAGGGACTTAATAAATTCTCCGATCTGGGAGGCGAACTCTACGACCGGATGCCCGACGCGCAGCTAGTTCACGCGTCCTAGGGACTTAATAAATTCTCCGATCCGGGAGGCAAGCTCTACGATCGGATCCCGAAGCGGAGCAAGATCACGCGTCCTAGGGACATAGTAAAATCTCCGATCCGGGAGGCAAGCTCTACGACCGGATGCCCGACGCGGAGCAAGATCACGAGTACTAGGGACTTAATAAAATCTTCGATCCGGGAGGCAAGCTCTACGACCGGATGCCCGACGCGGAGCAAGATCACGCGTCCTAGGGACTTAATAAAATCTCCGATCCGGTAGGCAAGCTCTATGACCGGATGCCCGACGCGGAGCAAGATCACGGGTCCTAGGGACTTAATAAATTTTCCAATCCGGGAGGGAATCTCTACGACCGGATGCCCGACGCGGAGCAAGATCACGCGTCCTAGGGACTTAATAAATTCTCCGATCTGGGAGGCGAACTCTACGACCGGATGCCCGACGCGCAGCTAGTTCACGCGTCCTAGGGACTTAATAAATTCTCCGATCCGGGAGGAAAGCTCTACGACCGGATCCCGAAGCGGAGCAAGATCACGCGTCCTAGGGACATAATAAAATCTCCGATCCGGGAGGCAAGCTCTACGACCGGATGCCCGACGCGGAGCAAGATCACGAGTACTAGGTACTTAATAAAATCTTCGATCCGGGAGGCAAGCTCTACGACCGGATGCCCGACGCGGAGCAAGATCACGCGTCCTAGGGACTTAATAAAATCTCCGATCCGGGAGGCAAGCTCTATGACCGGATGCCCGACGCGGAGCAAGATCACGGTCCTACGGACTTAATAAATTCTCCGATCCGGGAGGCAAACTCTACGATCGGATGCCCGACGCGGAGCAAGATCACGAGTCCTAGGGACTTAATAAAATATCCGATCCGGGAAGCGAGCTCTACGACCGGATGCCCGACGCGGAGCAAGATCACGCGTCCCAGGGACTTAGTAAATTTACCGATCCGGGAGGCGAACTCTAAGACCGGATGCCCGACGTGCAGCTAGATCACGCGTCCTAGGGACTTAATAAAATCTCCGATCCGGGAGGCAAGCTCTATGACCGGATGCCCGACGCGGAGCAAGATCACGGTCCTAGGGACTTAATAAATTCTCCGATCCGGGAGGCAAACTCTACGATCGGATGCCCGACGCGGAGCAAGATCACAAGTCCTAGGGACTTAATAAAATATCTGATCCGGGACGCGAGCTCTACGACCGGATGCCCGACGCGGAGCAAGATCACGCGTCGTAGGGACTTAATAAATTCTCCGATCCGGGAGGGACACTCTACGACCGGATGCCCGACGCAAAGCTAGATCACGCGTCCTAGGGACTTAATAAAATCTCCGATCCGGGAGGCAAGCTCTATGACCGGATACCCGACGCGGAGCAAGATAACGGGTCCTAGGGACTTAATAAATTTTCCAATCCGGGAGGGAATCTCTACGACCGGATGCCCGACGCGGAGCAAGATCACGCGTCCTAGGGACTTAATAAAATCGTCGATCCGGGAGGCAAGCTCTACGACCGGATGCCCGACGCGGAGCAAGATCACGCGTCATAGGGACTTAATAAAATCTCCGATCCGGGAGGCAAGCTCTATGACCCGATGCCCGACGCGGAGCAAGATCACGGGTCCTAGGGACTTAATAAATTCTCCGATCCGGGAGGCAAACTCTACGATCGGATGCCCGACGCGGAGCAAGATCACGAGTCCTAGGGACTTAATAAAATATCCGATCCGGGACGCGAGCTCTACGACCGGACTCCCGACGCGGAGCAAGATCACGCGTCTTAGGGACTTAATAAATTCGCCGATCCGGAAGGCGAACTCTATGACCGGATGCCCGACGTGCAGCTAGATCACGCGTCCTAGGGACTTAATAAAATCTCCGATCCGGGAGGCAAGCTCTATGACCGGATGCCCGACGCGGAGCAAGATCACGGGTCCTAGGGAATTAATAAATTTTCCAATCCGGGAGGGAATCTCTACGACCGGATGCCCGACGCGGAGCAAGATCACGCGTCCTAGGGACTTAATAAATTCTCCGATCTGGGAGGCGAACTCTACGACCGGATGCACGACGCGCAGCTAGTTCACGCGTCCTAGGGACTTAATAAATTCTCCGATCGGGGAGGCAAGCTCTACGACCGGATCCCGAAGCGGAGCAAGATCACGCGTCCTAGGGACATAATAAAATCTCCGATCCGATAGGCAAACTCTACGACCGGATGCCCGACGCGGAGCAAGATCACGCGTCCTAGGGACTTAATAAAATCTCCGATCCGGGAGGCAAGCTCTATGACCGGATGCCCGACGCGGAGCAAGATCACGGGTCCTAGGGACTTAATAAATTCTCCGATCCAGAAGGCAAACTCTACGATCGGATGCCCGACGCGAAGCAAGATCACGAGTCCTAGGGACTTAATAAAATATCCGATCCGGGACGCGAGCTCTACGACCGGATGCCCGACGCGGAGCAAGATCACGCGTCTTAGGGACTTAATAAATTCTCTGATCCGGGAGGCGAACTCTACGACCGGATGCCCGACGCGCAGCTAGTTCACGCGTCCTAGGGACTTAATAAATTCTCCGATCCGGGAGGAAAGCTCTACGACCGGATCCCGAAGCGGAGCAAGATCACGCGTCCTAGGGACATAATAAAATCTCCGATCCGGGAGGCAAGCTCTACGACCGGATGCCCGACGCGGAGCAAGATCACGAGTACTAGGTACTTAATAAAATCTTCGATCCGGGAGGCAAGCTCTACGACCGGATGCCCGACGCGGAGCAAGATCACGCGTCCTAGGGACTTAATAAAATCTCCGATCCGGGAGGCAAGCTCTATGACCGGATGCCCGACGCGGAGCAAGATCACGGTCCTAGGAACTTAATAAATTCTCCGATCCGGGAGGCAAACTCTACGATCGGATGCCCGACGCGGAGCAAGATCACGAGTCCTAGGGACTTAATAAAATATCCGATCCGGGACGCGAGCTCTACGACCGGATGCCCGACGCGGAGCAAGATCACGCGTCCCGGGGACTTAATAAATTTACCGATCCGAGAGGCGAACTCTAAGACCGGATGCCCGACGTGCAGCTAGATCACGCGTCCTAGGGACTTAATAAAATCTCCGATCCGGGAGGCAAGCTCTATGACCGGATGCCCGACGCGGAGCAAGATCACGGTCCTAGGGACTTAATAAATTCTCCGATCCGGGAGGCAAACTCTACGATCGGATGCCCGACGCGGAGCAAGATCACAAGTCCTAGGGACTTAATAAAATATCCGATCCGGGACGCGAGCTCTACGACCGGATGCCCGACGCGGAGCAAGATCACGCGTCGTAGGGACTTAATAAATTCTCCGATCCGGGAGGGACACTCTACGACCGGATGCCCGACGCACAGCTAGATCACGCGTCCTAGGGACTTAATATAATCTCCGATCCGGGAGGCAAGCTCTATGACCGGATACCCGACGCGGAGCAAGATCACGGGTCCTAGGGACTTAATAAATTTTCAAATCCGGGAGGGAATCTCTACGGCCGGATGCCAGACGCGGAGCAAGATCACGCGTCCTAGGGACTTAATAAATTCTCCGATCCGGGAGGCAAGCTCTACGATCGGATGCCCGACACGGAGCAAGATCACGAGTCCTAGGGACTTAATAAATTCTCCGATCCGGGAGGCAAGCTCTACGACCGGATGCCCGACGCGGAGCAAGATCACGAGTACTAGGTACTTAATAAAATCTTCGATCCGGGAGGCAAGCTCTACGACCGGATGCCCGACGCGGAGCAAGATCACGCGTCCTAGGGACTTAATAAAATCTCCGATCCGGGAGGCAAGCTCTATGACCGGATGCCCGACGCGGAGCAAGATCACGGTCCTACGGACTTAATAAATTCTCCGATCCGGGAGGCAAACTCTACGATCGGATGCCCGACGCGGAGCAAGATCACGAGTCCTAGGGACTTAATAAAATATCCGATCCGGGAAGCGAGCTCTACGACCGGATGCCCGACGCGGAGCAAGATCACGCGTCCCAGGGACTTAGTAAATTTACCGATCCGGGAGGCGAACTCTAAGACCGGATGCCCGACGTGCAGCTAGATCACGCGTCCTAGGGACTTAATAAAATCTCCGATCCGGGAGGCAAGCTCTATGACCGGATGCCCGACGCGGAGCAAGATCACGGTCCTAGGGACTTAATAAATTCTCCGATCCGGGAGGCAAACTCTACGATCGGATGCCCGACGCGGAGCAAGATCACAAGTCCTAGGGACTTAATAAAATATCTGATCCGGGACGCGAGCTCTACGACCGGATGCCCGACGCGGAGCAAGATCACGCGTCGTAGGGACTTAATAAATTCTCCGATCCGGGAGGGACACTCTACGACCGGATGCCCGACGCAAAGCTAGATCACGCGTCCTAGGGACTTAATAAAATCTCCGATCCGGGAGGCAAGCTCTATGACCGGATACCCGACGCGGAGCAAGATCACGGGTCCTAGGGACTTAATAAATTTTCCAATCCGGGAGGGAATCTCTACGACCGGATGCCCGACGCGGAGCAAGATCACGCGTCCTAGGGACTTAATAAAATCGTCGATCCGGGAGGCAAGCTCTACGACCGGATGCCCGACGCGGAGCAAGATCACGCGTCATAGGGACTTAATAAAATCTCCGATCCGGGAGGCAAGCTCTATGACCCGATGCCCGACGCGGAGCAAGATCACGGGTCCTAGGGACTTAATAAATTCTCCGATCCGGGAGGCAAACTCTACGATCGGATGCCCGACGCGGAGCAAGATCACGAGTCCTAGGGACTTAATAAAATATCCGATCCGGGACGCGAGCTCTACGACCGGACTCCCGACGCGGAGCAAGATCACGCGTCTTAGGGACTTAATAAATTCGCCGATCCGGAAGGCGAACTCTATGACCGGATGCCCGACGTGCAGCTAGATCACGCGTCCTAGGGACTTAATAAAATCTCCGATCCGGGAGGCAAGCTCTATGACCGGATGCCCGACGCGGAGCAAGATCACGGGTCCTAGGGAATTAATAAATTTTCCAATCCGGGAGGGAATCTCTACGACCGGATGCCCGACGCGGAGCAAGATCACGCGTCCTAGGGACTTAATAAATTCTCCGATCTGGGAGGCGAACTCTACGACCGGATGCCCGACGCGCAGCTAGTTCACGCGTCCTAGGGACTTAATAAATTCTCCGATCGGGGAGGCAAGCTCTACGACCGGATCCCGAAGCGGAGCAAGATCACGCGTCCTAGGGACATAATAAAATCTCCGATCCGATAGGCAAACTCTACGACCGGATGCCCGACGCGGAGCAAGATCACGCGTCCTAGGGACTTAATAAAATCTCCGATCCGGGAGGCAAGCTCTATGACCGGATGCCCGACGCGGAGCAAGATCACGGGTCCTAGGGACTTAATAAATTCTCCGATCCAGGAGGCAAACTCTACGATCGGATGCCCGACGCGAAGCAAGATCACGAGTCCTAGGGACTTAATAAAATATCCGATCCGGGACGCGAGCTCTACGACCGGATGCCCGACGCGGAGCAAGATCACGCGTCTTAGGGACTTAATAAATTCTCTGATCCGGGAGGCGAACTCTACGACCGGATGCCCGACGCGCAGCTAGTTCACGCGTCCTAGGGACTTAATAAATTCTCCGATCCGGGAGGAAAGCTCTACGACCGGATCCCGAAGCGGAGCAAGATCACGCGTCCTAGGGACATAATAAAATCTCCGATCCGGGAGGCAAGCTCTACGACCGGATGCCCGACGCGGAGCAAGATCACGAGTACTAGGTACTTAATAAAATCTTCGATCCGGGAGGCAAGCTCTACGACCGGATGCCCGACGCGGAGCAAGATCACGCGTCCTAGGGACTTAATAAAATCTCCGATCCGGGAGGCAAGCTCTATGACCGGATGCCCGACGCGGAGCAAGATCACGGTCCTAGGAACTTAATAAATTCTCCGATCCGGGAGGCAAACTCTACGATCGGATGCCCGACGCGGAGCAAGATCACGAGTCCTAGGGACTTAATAAAATATCCGATCCGGGACGCGAGCTCTACGACCGGATGCCCGACGCGGAGCAAGATCACGCGTCCCGGGGACTTAATAAATTTACCGATCCGAGAGGCGAACTCTAAGACCGGATGCCCGACGTGCAGCTAGATCACGCGTCCTAGGGACTTAATAAAATCTCCGATCCGGGAGGCAAGCTCTATGACCGGATGCCCGACGCGGAGCAAGATCACGGTCCTAGGGACTTAATAAATTCTCCGATCCGGGAGGCAAACTCTACGATCGGATGCCCGACGCGGAGCAAGATCACAAGTCCTAGGGACTTAATAAAATATCCGATCCGGGACGCGAGCTCTACGACCGGATGCCCGACGCGGAGCAAGATCACGCGTCGTAGGGACTTAATAAATTCTCCGATCCGGGAGGGACACTCTACGACCGGATGCCCGACGCACAGCTAGATCACGCGTCCTAGGGACTTAATAAAATCTCCGATCCGGGAGGCAAGCTCTATGACCGGATACCCGACGCGGAGCAAGATCACGGGTCCTAGGGACTTAATAAATTTTCAAATCCGGGAGGGAATCTCTACGACCGGATGCCAGACGCGGAGCAAGATCACGCGTCCTAGGGACTTAATAAATTCTCCGATCCGGGAGGCAAGCTCTACGATCGGATGCCCGACACGGAGCAAGATCACGAGTCCTAGGGACTTAATAAATTCTCCGATCCGGGAGGCAAGCTCTACGACCGGATGCCCGACGCGGAGCGAGATCACGCGTCCTAGGGACTTAATAAATTCTCCGATCCGGGAGGCAAGCTCTACGACCGGATGCCCGACGCGGAGCAAGATCATGAGTACTGGGGACTTAATAAAATCTTCGATCCGAGAGGCAAGCTCTATAACCGGATGCCCGACGCGGAGCAAGATCACGCGTCCTAGGGACTTAATAAAATCTCCGATCCGGGCGGCAAGCTCTATGACCCGATGCCCGACGCGGAGCAAGATCACGGGTCCTAGGGACTTAATAAATTCTCCGATCCGGGAGGCAATCTCTACGATCGGATACCCGACACGGAGCAAGATCACGAGTCCTAGGGACTTAATAAAATATCCGATCCGGGACGCGATCTCTACGACCGGATGCCCGACGCGGAGCAAGATCACGCGTCCTAGGGACTTAATAAATTCTCCGATCCGGGAGGCAAGCTCTACGACCGGATGCCCGACGCGGAGCAAGATCACAAGTACTAGGGACTTAATAAAATCTTCGATCCGGGAGGCAAGCTCTACGACCGGATGCCCGACGCGGAGCAAGATCACGCGTCCTAGGGACTTAATAAAATCTCCGATCCGGGAGGCAAGCTCTATGACCCGATGCCCGACGCGGAGCATGATCACGGGTCCTAGGGACTTAATAAAATCTCCGATCCGGGAGGCAAGCTCTACGACCGGATGCCCGACGCGGAGCAAGATCACAAGTACTAGGGACTTAATAAAATCTTCGATCCGGGAGGCAAGCTCTACGACCGGATGCCCAACGCGGAGCAAGATCACGCGTCCTAGGGACTTAATAAAATCTCTGATCCGGGAGGCAAGCTCTATGACCCGATGCCCGACGCGGAGCAAGATCACGGGTCCTAGGGACTTAATAAATTCTCCGATCCGGGAGGCAAACTCTACGATCGGATACCCGACGCGGAGCAAGATCACGAGTCCTAGGGACTTAATAAAATATCCGATCCGGGACGCGAGCTCTACGACCGGATTCCCGACGCGGAGCAAGATCACGCGTCTTAGGGACTTAATAAATTCTCCGATCCGGAAGGCGAACTCTATGACCGGATGCCCGACGTACAGCTAGATCACGCATCCTAGGGACTTAATAAAATCTCCGATCCGGGAGGCAAGCTCTATGACCGGATGCCCGACGCGGAGCAAGATCACGGGTCCTAGGGACTTAATAAATTTTCCAATCCGGGAGGGAATCTCTACGACCGGATGCCCGACGCGGAGCAAGATCACGCGTCCTAGGGGCTTAGTAAAATCTCCGATCCGGGAGGCAAGCTCTACGACCGGATGCCCGACGCGGAGAAAGATCACGAGTACTGGGGACTTAATAAAATCTTCGATCCGGGAGGCAAGCTCTATGACCGGATGCCCGACGCGGAGCAAGATCACGCGTCCTAGGGACTTAATAAAATCTCCGATCCGGGAGGCAAGCTCTATGACCCGATGCCCGACGCGGAGCAAGATCACGGGTCCTAGGGACTTAATAAATTCTCCGATCCGGGAGGCAAGCTCTACGATCGGATACCCGACATGGAGCAAGATCACGAGTTTTAGGGACTTAATAAAATATCCGATCCGGGACGCGATCTCTACGAACGGATGCCCGACGCGGAGCAAGATCACGCATCCTAGGGACTTAATAAATTCTCCGATCCGGGAGGCAAGCTCTACGACCGGATGCCCGACGCGGAGCGAGATCACGCGTCCTAGGGACTTAATAAATTCTCCGATCCAGGAGGCAAGCTCTACGACGGGATCCCAGACGCGGAGCAAGACCACGAGTCCTAAGGACTTAATAAAATCTCCGATCCGGGAGGCAAGCTCTACGACCGGATGCCCGACGCGGAGCAAGATCATAAGTACTAGGGACTTAATAAAATCGTCGATCCGGGAGGCAAGCTCTACGACCGGATGCCCGACGCGGAGCAAGATCACGCGTCCTAGGGACTTAATAAAATATCCGATCCGGGACGCGAGCTCTACGACCGGATTCCCGACGCGGAGCAAGATCACGCGTCTTAGGGACTTAATAAATTCTCCGATCCGGAAGGCGAACTCTATGACCGGATGCCCGACGTGCAGCTAGATCACGCGTCCTAGGGACTTAATAAAATCTCCGATCCGGGAGGCAAGCTCTATGACCGGATGCCCGACGCGGAGCAAGATCACGGGTCCTAGGGACTTAATAAATTTTCCAATCCGGGAGGGAATCTCTACGACCGGATGCCCGACGCGGAGCAAGATCACGCGTCCTAGGGGCTTAGTAAAATCTCCGATCCGGGAGGCAAGCTCTACGACCGGATGCCCGACGCGGTTCAAGATCACGAGTACTGGGGACTTAATAAAATCTTCGATCCGGGAGGCAAGCTCTATGACCGGATGCCCGACGCGGAGCAAGATCACGCGTCCTAGGGACTTAATAAAATCTCCGATCCGGGAGGCAAGCTCTATGACCCGATGCCCGACGCGGAGCAAGATCACGGGTCCTAGGGACTTAATAAATTCTCCGATCCGGGAGGCAAGCTCTACGATCGGATACCCGACACGGAGCAAGATCACGAGTCCTAGGGACTTAACAAAATATCCGATCCGGGACGCGATCTCTACGAACGGATGCCCGACGCGGAGCAAGATCACGCGTCCTAGGGACTTAATAAATTCTCCGATCCGGGAGGCAAGCTCTACGACCGGATGCCCGACGCGGAGCGAGATCACGCGTCCTAGGGACTTAATAAATTCTCCGATCCAGGAGGCAAGCTCTACGACGGGATCCCAGACGCGGAGCAAGACCACGAGTCCTAAGGACTTAATAAAATCTCCGATCCGGGAGGCAAGCTCTACGACCGGATGCCCGACGCGGAGCAAGATCACAAGTACTAGGGACTTAATAAAATCGTCGATCCGGGAGGCAAGCTCTACGACCGGATGCCCGACGCGGAGCAAGATCACGCGTCCTAGGGACTTAATAAATTCTCCGATCCGGGAGGCAAACTCTACGATCGGATGCCCGACGCGGAGCAAGATCACGAGTCCTAGGGACTTAATAAAATATCCGATCCGGGACGCGAGCTCTACGACCGGATTCCCGACGCGGAGCAAGATCACGCGTCTTAGGGACTTAATAAATTCTCCGATCCAGAAGGCGAACTCTATGACCGGATGCCCGACGTGCAGCTAGATCACGCGTCCCAGGGACTTAATAAAATCTCCGATCCGGGAGGCAAGCTCTATGACCAGATGCCCGACGCGGAGCAATATCACGGGTCCTAGGGACTTAATAAATTTTCCAATCCGGGAGGGAATCTCTACGACCGGATGCCCGACGCGGAGCAAGATCACGCGTCCTAGGGGCTTAGTAAAATCTCCGATCCGGGAGGCAAGCTCTACGACCGGATGCCCGACGCAGAGCAAGATCACGAGTACTGGGGACTTAATAAAATCTTCGATCCGGGAGGCAAGCTCTATGACCGGATGCCCGACGCGGAGCAAGATCACGCGTCCTAGGGACTTAATAAAATCTCCGATCCAGGAGGCAAGCTCTATGACCCGATGCCCGACGCGGAGCAAGATCACGGGTCCTAGGGACTTAATAAATTCTCCGATCCGGGAGGCAAGCTCTACGATCGGATACCCGACACGGAGCAAGATCACGAGTCCTAGGGACGTAATAAAATATCCGATCCGGGACGCGATCTCTACGAACGGATGCCCGACGCGGAGCTAGATCACGCGTCCTAGGGACTTAATAAATTCTCCGATTCGGGAGGCAAGCTCTACGACCGGATGCCCGACGCGGAGCGAGATCACTCGTCCTAGGGACTTAATAAATTCTCCGATCCAGGAGGCAAGCTCTACGACGGGATCCCAGACGCGGAGCAAGACCACGAGTCCTAAGGACTTAATAAAATCTCCGATCCGGGAGGCAAGCTCTACGACCGGATGCCCGACGCGGAGCAAGATCACAAGTACTAGGGACTTAATAAAATCGTCGATCCGGGAGGCAAGCTCTACGACCGGATGCCCGACGCGGAGCAAGATCACGCGTCCTAGTGACTTAATAAAATCTCCGATCCGGGAGGCAAGCTCTACGACCGGATGCCCGACGCGGAGCAAGATCACGCGTCCTAGGGACTTAATAAATTCTCCGATCTGGGAGGCGAACTCTACGACCGGATGCCCGACGCGGAGCAAGATCACAAGTACCAGGGACTTAATAAAATCGTCGATCCGGGAGGCAAGCTCTACGACCGGATGCCCGACGCGGAGCAAGATCACGCGTCCTAGGGACTTAATAAAATCTCCGATCCGGGAGGCAAGCTCTATGACCCGATGCCCGACGCGGAGCAAGATCACGGGTTCTAGGGACTTAATAAATTCTCCGATCCGGGAGGCAAGCTCTACGACCGGATGCCCGACGCGGAGCAAGATCACAAGTACTAGGGACTTAATAAAATCTTCGATCCGGGAGGCAAGCTCTACGACCGGATGCCCGACGCGGAGCAAGATCACGCGTCCTAGGGACTTAATAAAATCTCCGATCCGCGAGGCAAGCTCTATGACCCGATGCCCGACGCGGAGCAAGATCACGGGTCCTAGGGACTTAACAAATTCTCCGATCCGGGAGGCAAACTCTACGATCGGATGCCCGACGCGGAGCAAGATCACGAGTCCTAGGGACTTAATAAAATATCCGATCCAGGACGCGAGCTCTACGACCGGATTCCCGACGCGGAGCAAGATCACGCGTCTTAGGGACTTAATAAATTCTCCGATCCGGAAGGCGAACTCTATGACCGGATGCCTGACGTGCAGCTAGATCACGCGTCCTAGGGACTTAATAAAATCTCCGATCCGGGAGGCAAGCTCTATGACCGGATGCCCGACGCGGAGCAAGATCACGGGTCCTAGGGACTTAATAAATTTTCCAATCCGGGAGGGAATCTCTACGACCGGATGCCCGACGCGGAGCAAGATCACGCGTCCTAGGGACTTAATAAATTCTCCGATCTGGGAGGCGAACTCTACGACCGGATGCCCGACGCGCAGCTAGTTCACGCGTCCTAGGGACTTAATAAATTCTCCGATCCGGGAGGCAAGCTCTACGACCGGATCCCGAAGCGGAGCAAGATCACGCGTCCTAGGGACATAATAAAATCTCCGATCCGATAGGCAAACTCTACGACCGGATGCCCGACGCGGAGAAAGATCACGCGTCCTAGGGACTTAATAAAATCTCCGATCCGGGAAGCAAGCTCTATGACCGGATGCCCGACGCGGAGCAAGATCACGGGTCCTAGGGACTTAATAAATTCTCCGATCCGGGAGGCAAACTCTACGATCGGATGCCCGACGCGGAGCAAGATCACGAGTCCTAGGGACTTAATAAAATATCCGATCCGGGACGCGAGCTCTACGACCGGATTCCCGACGCGGAGCAAGATCACGCGTCTTAGGGACTTAATAAATTCTCCGATCCGGAAGGCGAACTCTATGACCGGATGCCCGACGTGCAGCTAGATCACGCGTCCTAGGGACTTAATAAAATCTCCGATCCGGGAGGCAAGCTCTATGACCGGATGCCCGACGCGGAGCAAGATCACGGGTCCTAGGGACTTAATAAATTTTCCAATCCGGGAGGGAATCTCTACGACCGGATGCCCGACGCGGAGCAAGATCACGCGTCCTAGGGGCTTAGTAAAATCTCCGATCCGGGAGGCAAGCTCTACGACCGGATGCCCGACGCGGAGCAAGATCACGAGTACTGGGGACTTAATAAAATCTTCGATCCGGGAGGCAAGCTCTATGACCGGATGCCCGACGCGGAGCAAGATCACGCGTCCTAGGGACTTAATAAAATCTCCGATCCGGGAGGCAAGCTCTATGACCCGATGCCCGACGCGGAGCAAGATCACGGGTCCTAGGGACTTAATAAATTCTCCGATCCGGGAGGCAAGCTCTACGATCGGATACCCGACACGGAGCAAGATCACGAGTCCTAGGGACTTAACAAAATATCCGATCCGGGACGCGATCTCTACGAACGGATGCCCGACGCGGAGCAAGATCACGCGTCCTAGGGACTTAATAAATTCTCCGATCCGGGAGGCAAGCTCTACGACCGGATGCCCGACGCGGAGCGAGATCACGCGTCCTAGGGACTTAATAAATTCTCCGATCCAGGAGGCAAGCTCTACGACGGGATCCCAGACGCGGAGCAAGACCACGAGTCCTAAGGACTTAATAAAATCTCCGATCCGGGAGGGAAGCTCTATGACCGGATGCCCGACGCGGAGCAAGATCACGCGTCCTAGGGACTTAATAAAATCTCCGATCCGGGAGGCAAGCTCTATGACCCGATGCCCGACGCGGAGCAAGATCACGGGTCCTAGGGACTTAATAAATTCTCCGATCCGGGAGGCAAGCTCTACGATCGGATACCCGACACGGAGCAAGATCACGAGTCCTAGGGACTTAACAAAATATCCGATCCGGGACGCGATCTCTACGAACGGATGCCCGACGCGGAGCAAGATCACGCGTCCTAGGGACTTAATAAATTCTCCGATCCGGGAGGCAAGCTCTACGACCGGATGCCCGACGCGGAGCGAGATCACGCGTCCTAGGGACTTAATAAATTCTCCGATCCAGGAGGCAAGCTCTACGACGGGATCCCAGACGCGGAGCAAGACCACGAGTCCTAAGGACTTAATAAAATCTCCGATCCGATAGGCAAACTCTACGACCGGATGCCCGACGCGGAGAAAGATCACGCGTCCTAGGGACTTAATAAAATCTCCGATCCGGGAAGCAAGCTCTATGACCGGATGCCCGACGCGGAGCAAGATCACGGGTCCTAGGGACTTAATAAATTCTCCGATCCGGGAGGCAAACTCTACGATCGGATGCCCGACGCGGAGCAAGATCACGAGTCCTAGGGACTTAATAAAATATCCGATCCGGGACGCGAGCTCTACGACCGGATTCCCGACGCGGAGCAAGATCACGCGTCTTAGGGACTTAATAAATTCTCCGATCCAGAAGGCGAACTCTATGACCGGATGCCCGACGTGCAGCTAGATCACGCGTCCCAGGGACTTAATAAAATCTCCGATCCGGGAGGCAAGCTCTATGACCAGATGCCCGACGCGGAGCAAGATCACGGGTCCTAGGGACTTAATAAATTTTCCAATCCGGGAGGGAATCTCTACGACCGGATGCCCGACGCGGAGCAAGATAACGCGTCCTAGGGGCTTAGTAAAATCTCCGATCCGGGAGGCAAGCTCTACGACCGGATGCCCGACGCAGAGCAAGATCACGAGTACTGGGGACTTAATAAAATCTTCGATCCGGGAGGCAAGCTCTATGACCGGATGCCCGACGCGGAGCAAGATCACGCGTCCTAGGGACTTAATAAAATCTCCGATCCAGGAGGCAAGCTCTATGACCCGATGCCCGACGCGGAGCAAGATCACGGGTCCTAGGGACTTAATAAATTCTCCGATCCGGGAGGCAAGCTCTACGATCGGATACCCGACACGGAGCAAGATCACGAGTCCTAGGGACTTAATAAAATATCCGATCCGGGACGCGATCTCTACGAACGGATGCCCGACGCGGAGCAAGATCACGCGTCCTAGGGACTTAATAAATTCTCCGATTCGGGAGGCAAGCTCTACGACCGGATGCCCGACGCGGAGCGAGATCACTCGTCCTAAGGACTTAATAAAATCTCCGATCCGGGAGGCAAGCTCTACGACCGGATGCCCGACGCGGAGCAAGATCACAAGTACTAGGGACTTAATAAAATCGTCGATCCGGGAGGCAAGCTCTACGACCGGATGCCCGACGCGGAGCAAGATCACGCGTCCTAGTGACTTAATAAAATCTCCGATCCGGGAGGCAAGCTCTACGACCGGATGCCCGACGCGGAGCAAGATCACGCGTCCTAGGGACTTAATAAATTCTCCGATCTGGGAGGCGAACTCTACGACCGGATGCCCGACGCGGAGCAAGATCACAAGTACCAGGGACTTAATAAAATCGTCGATCCGGGAGGCAAGCTCTACGACCGGATGCCCGACGCGGAGCAAGATCACGCGTCCTAGGGACTTAATAAAATCTCCGATCCGGGAGGCAAGCTCTATGACCCGATGCCCGACGCGGAGCAAGATCACGGGTTCTAGGGACTTAATAAATTCTCCGATCCGGGAGGCAAGCTCTACGACCGGATGCCCGACGCGGAGCAAGATCACAAGTACTAGGGACTTAATAAAATCTTCGATCCGGGAGGCAAGCTCTACGACCGGATGCCCGACGCGGAGCAAGATCACGCGTCCTAGGGACTTAATAAAATCTCCGATCCGCGAGGCAAGCTCTATGACCCGATGCCCGACGCGGAGCAAGATCACGGGTCCTAGGGACTTAATAAATTCTCCGATCCGGGAGGCAAACTCTACGATCGGATGCCCGACGCGGAGCAAGATCACGAGTCCTAGGGACTTAATAAAATATCCGATCCAGGACGCGAGCTCTACGACCGGATTCCCGACGCGGAGCAAGATCACGCGTCTTAGGGACTTAATAAATTCTCCGATCCGGAAGGCGAACTCTATGACCGGATGCCTGACGTGCAGCTAGATCACGCGTCCTAGGGACTTAATAAAATCTCCGATCCGGGAGGCAAGCTCTATGACCGGATGCCCGACGCGGAGCAAGATCACGGGTCCTAGGGACTTAATAAATTTTCCAATCCGGGAGGGAATCTCTACGATCGGATGCCCGACGCGGAGCAAGATCACGCGTCCTAGGGACTTAATAAATTCTCCGATCTGGGAGGCGAACTCTACGACCGGATGCCCGACGCGCAGCTAGTTCACGCGTCCTAGGGACTTAATAAATTCTCCGATCCGGGAGGCAAGCTCTACGACCGGATCCCGAAGCGGAGCAAGATCACGCGTCCTAGGGACATAATAAAATCTCCGATTCGATAGGCAAACTCTACGACCGGATGCCCGACGCGGAGAAAGATCACGCGTCCTAGGGACTTAATAAAATCTCCGATCCGGGAAGCAAGCTCTATGACCGGATGCCCGACGCGGAGCAAGATCACGGGTCCTAGGGACTTAATAAATTCTCCGATCCGGGAGGCAAACTCTACGATCGGATGCCCGACGCGGAGCAAGATCACGAGTCCTAGGGACTTAATAAAATATCCGATCCGGGACGCGAGCTCTACGACCGGATGCCCGACGCGGAGCAAGATCACGCGTCTTAGGGACTTAATAAATTCTCCGATCCGGGAGGCGAACTCTATGACCGGATGCCCGACGTGCAGCTAGATCACGCGTCCTAGGGACTTAATAAAATCTCCGATCCGGGAGGCAAGCTCTATGACCGGATGCCCGACGCGGAGCAAGATCACGGGTCCTAGGGACTTAATAAATTTTCCAATCCGGGAGGGAATCTCTACGACCGGATGCCCGACGCGGAGCAAGATCACGCGTCCTAGGGACTTAATAAATTCTCCGATCTGGGAGGCGAACTCTACGAACGGATGCCCGACTCACGCGTCCTAGGGACTTAATAAATTCTCCGATCCGGGAGGCAAGCTCTATGACCCGATGCCCGACGCGGAGCAAGATCACGGGTCCTAGGGACTTAATAAATTCTCCGATCCGGGAGGCAAACTCTACGATCGGATGCCCGACGCGGAGCAAGATCACGAGTCCTAGGGACTTAATAAAATATGCGATCCGGGACGCGAGCTCTACGACCGGATTCCCGACGCGGAGCAAGATCACGCGTCTTAGGGACTTAATAAATTCTCCGATCCGGAAGGCGAACTCTATGACCGGATGGCCGACGTGCAGCTAGATCACGCGTCCTAGCGACTTAATAAAATCTCCGATCCGGGAGGCAAGCCTTATGACCGGATGCCCGACGCGGAGCAAGATCACGGGTCCTAGGGACTTAATAAATTTTCCAATCCGGGAGGGAATCTCTACGACCGGATGCCCGACGCGGAGCAAGATCACGAGTCCTAGGGACTTAACAAAATATCCGATCCGGGACGCGATCTCTACGACCGGATGCCCGACGCGGAGCAAGATCATAAGTACTAGGGACTTAATAAAATCGTCGATCCGGGAGGCAATCTCTACGACCGGATGCCCGACGCGGAGCGAGATCACGCGTCCTAGGGACTTAATAAATTCTCCGATCCAGGAGGCAAGCTCTACGACGGGATCCCAGACGCGGAGCAAGACCACGAGTCCTAAGGACTTAATAAAATCTCCGATCCGGGAGGCAAGCTCTACGACCGGATGCCCGACGCGGAGCAAGATCACAAGTACTAGGGACTTAATAAAATCGTCGATCCGGGAGGCAAGCTCTACGACCGGATGCCCGACGCGGAGCAAGATCACGCGTCCTAGGGACTTAAAAAATTCTCCGATCCGGGAGGCAAACTCTACGATCGGATGCCCGACGCGGAGCAAGATCACGAGTCCTAGGGACTTAATAAAATATCCGATCCGGGACGCGAGCTCTACGACCGGATTCCCGACGCGGAGCAAGATCACGCGTCTTAGGGACTTAATAAATTCTCCGATCCAGAAGGCGAACTCTATGACCGGATGCCCGACGTGCAGCTAGATCACGCGTCCTAGGGACTTAATAAAATCTCTGATCCGGGAGGCAAGCTCTATGACCGGATGCCCGACGCGGAGCAAGATCACGGGTCCTAGGGACTTAATAAATTTTCCAATCCGGGAGGGAATCTCTACGACCGGATGCCCGACGCGGAGCAAGATCACGCGTCCTAGGGGCTTAGTAAAATCTCCGATCCGGGAGGCAAGCTCTACGACCGGATGCCCGACGCGGAGCAAGATCACGAGTACTGGGGACTTAATAAAATCTTCGATCCGGGAGGCAAGCTCTATGACCGGATGCCCGACGCGGAGCAAGATCACGCGTCCTAGGGACTTAATAAAATCTCCGATCCGGGAGGCAAGCTCTATGACCCGATGCCCGACGCGGAGCAAGATCACGGGTCCTAGGGACTTAATAAATTCTCCGATCCGGGAGGCAAGCTCTACGATCGGATACCCGACACGGAGCAAGATCACGAGTCCTAGGGACTTAATAAAATATCCGATCCGGGACGCGATCTCTACGAACGGATGCCCGACGCGGAGCAAGATCACAAGTACTAGGGACTTAATAAAATCGTCGATCCGGGAGGCAAGCTCTACGACCGGATGCCCGACGCGGAGCAAGATCACGCGTCCTAGGGACTTAATAAATTCTCCGATCTGGGAGGCGAACTCTACGACCGGATGCCCGACGCGGAGCAAGATCACAAGTACCAGGGACTTAATAAAATCGTCGATCCGGGAGGCAAGCTCTACGACCGGATGCCCGACGCGGAGCAAGATCACGCGTCCTAGGGACTTAATAAAATCTCCGATCCGGGAGGCAAGCTCTATGACCCGATGCCCGACGCGGAGCAAGATCACGGGTTCTAGGGACTTAATAAATTCTCCGATCCGGGAGGCAAGCTCTACGACCGGATGCCCGACGCGGAGCAAGATCACAAGTACTAGGGACTTAATAAAATCTTCGATCCGGGAGGCAAGCTCTACGACCGGATGCCCGACGCGGAGCAAGATCACGCGTCCTAGGGACTTAATAAAATCTCCGATCCGCGAGGCAAGCTCTATGACCTGATGCCCGACGCGGAGCAAGATCACGGGTCCTAGGGACTTAATAAATTCTCCGATCCGGGAGGCAAACTCTACGATCGGATGCCCGACGCGGAGCAAGATCACGAGTCCTAGGGACTTAATAAAATATCCGATCCAGGACGCGAGCTCTACGACCGGATTCCCGACGCGGAGCAAGATCACGCGTCTTAGGGACTTAATAAATTCTCCGATCCGGAAGGCGAACTCTATGACCGGATGCCTGACGTGCAGCTAGATCATGCGTCCTAGGGACTTAATAAAATCTCCGATCCGGGAGGCAAGCTCTATGACCGGATGCCCGACGCGGAGCAAGATCACGGGTCCTAGGGACTTAATAAATTTTCCAATCCGGGAGGGAATCTCTACGACCAGATGCCCGACGCGGAGCAAGATCACGCGTCCTAGGGACTTAATAAATTCTCCGATCTGGGAGGCGAACTCTACGACCGGATGCCCGACGCGCAGCTAGTTCACGCGTCCTAGGGACTTAATAAATTCTCCGATCCGGGAGGCAAGCTCTACGACCGGATCCCGAAGCGGAGCAAGATCACGCGTCCAAGGGACATAATAAAATCTCCGATCCGATAGGCAAACTCTACGACCGGATGCCCGACGCGGAGCAAGATCACGCGTCCTAGGGACTTAATAAAATCTCCGATCCGGGAGGCAAGCTCTATGACCGGATGCCCGACGCGGAGCAAGATCACGTGTCCTAGGGACTTAATAAATTCTCCGATCTGGGAGGCAAACTCTACGATCGGATGCCCGACGCGGAGCAAGATCACGAGTCCTAGGGACTTAATAAAATATCCGATCCGGGACGCGAGCTCTACGACCGGATGCCCGACGCGGAGCAAGATCACGCCTCTTAGGGACTTAATAAATTCTCCGATCCGGAAGGCGAACTCTATGACCGGATGCCCGACGTGTAGCTAGATCACGCGTCCTAGGGACTTAATAAAATCTCCGATCCGGGAGGCAAGCTCTATGACCGGATGCCCGAAGCGGAGCAAGATCACGGGTCCTAGGGACTTAATAAATTTTCCAATCCGGGAGGGAATCTCTACGACCGGATGCCCGACGCGGAGCAAGATCACGCGTCCTAGGGACTTAATAAATTCTCCGATCTTAGAGGCGAACTCTACGACCGGATGCCCGACTCACGCGTCCTAGGGACTTAATAAATTCTCCGATCCGGGAGGCAAGCTCTATGACCCGATGCCCGACGCGGAGCAAGATCACGGGTCCTAGGGACTTAATAAATTCTCCGATCCGGGACGCAAACTCTACGATCGGATGCCCGACGCGGAGCAAGATCACGAGTCCTAGGGACTTAATAAAATATGCGATCCGGGACGCGAGCTCTATGACCGGATTCCCGACGCGGAGCAAGATCACGCGTCTTAGGAACTTAATAAATTCTCCGATCCGGAAGGCGAACTCTATGACCGGATGCCCGACGTGCAGCTAGATCACGCGTCCTAGGGACTTAATAAAATCTCCGATCCGGGAGGCAAGCCCTATGACCGGATGCCTGACGCGGAGCAAGATCACGGGTCCTAGGGACTTAATAAATTTTCCAATCCGGGAGGGAATCTCTACGACCGGATGCCCGACGCGGAGCAAGATCACGCGTCCTAGGGACTTAATAAATTCTCCGATCTGGGAGGCGAACTCTACGACCGGATGCCCGATGCGCAGCTAGTTCACGCGTCCTAGGGACTTAATAAATTCTCAGATCCGGGAGGCAAGCTCTACGACCGGATCCCGAAGCGGAGCAAGATCACGCGTCCTAGGGACATAATAAAATCTCCGATCCGATAGGCAAACTCTACGACCGGATGCCCGACGCGGAGCAAGATCACGCGTCCTAGGGACTTAATAAAATCTCCAATCCGGGAGGCAAGCTCTATGACCGGATGCCCGACGCGGAGCAAGATCACGGGTCCTAGGGACTTAATAAATTCTCCGATCCGGCAGGCAAACTCTACGATCGGATGCCCGACGCGGAGCAAGATCACGAGTCCTAGGGACTTAATAAAATATCCGATCCGGGACGCGAGCTCTACGACCAGATGCCCGACGCGGAGCAAGATTACGCGTCTTAGGGACTTAATAAATTCTCCGATCCGGAAGGCGAACTCTATGACCGGATGCCCGACGTGCAGCTAGATCACGCGTCCTAGGGACTTAATAAAATCTCCGATCCGGGAGGCAAGCTCTATGACCGGATGCCCGATGCGGAGCAAGATCACGGGTCCTAGGGACTTAATAAATTCTCCGATCCGGGAGGCAAACTCTACGATCGGATGCCCGACGCGGAGCAAGATCACGAGTCCTAGGGACTTAATAAAATATCCGATCCGGGACGCGAGCTCTGCGACCGGATTCCCGACGTGGAGCATGATCACGCGTCTTAGGGACTTAATAAATTCTCCGATCCGGAAGGCGAACTCTATGACCGGATGCCCGACGTGCAGCTAGATCACGCGTCCTAGGGACTTAATAAAATCTCCGATCCGGGAGGCAAGCCCTATGACCGGATGCCCGACGCGGAGCAAGATCACGGGTCCTAGGGACTTAATAAATTTTCCAATCCGGGAGGGAATCTCTACGACCGGATGCCCGACGCGGAGCAAGATCACGCGTCCTAGGGACTTAATTAATTCTCCGATCTGGGAGGCGAACTCTACGACCGGATGCCCGACGCGCAGCTATTTCACGCGTTCTAGGGACTTAATAAATTCTCCGATCCGGGAGGCAAGCTCTACGACCGGATCCCGAAGCGGAACAAGATCACGCGTCCTAGGAACATAATAAAATCTCCGATCCGATAGGCAAACTCTACGACCGGATGCCCGACGCGGAGCAAGATCACGCGTCCTAGGGACTTAATAAATTTTCCAATCCGGGAGGGAATCTCTACGACCGGATGCTCGACGCGGAGCAAGATCACGCGTCCTAGGGACTTAATAAATTCTCCGATCTGGGAGGCGAACTCTACGACCGGATGCCCGACGCGCAGCTAGTTCACGCGTCCTAGGGACTTAATAAATTCTCCGATCCGGGAGGCAAGCTCTACGACCGGATCCCGAAGCGGAGCAAGATCACGCGTCCTAGGGACATAATAAAATCTCCGATCCGGGAGGCAAGCTCTACGACCGGATGCCCGACGCGGAGCAAGATCACGAGTACTAGGGACTTAATAAAATCTTCGATCCGGGAGGCAAGCTCTACGACCGGATGCCCGACGCGGAGCAAGATCACGCGTCCTAGGGACTTGAAAAAATCTCCGATCCGGGAGGCAAGCTCTATGACCGGATGCCCGACGCGGAGCAAGATCACGGGTCCTAGGAACTTAATAAATTTTCCAATCCGGGAGGGAATCTCTACGACCGGATGCACGACGCGGAGCAAGATCACGCGTCCTAGGGACTTAATAAATTCTCCGATCTGGGAGGCGAACTCTACGACCGGATGCCCGACGCGGAGCAAGATCACAAGTACTAGGGACTTAATAAAATCGTCGATCCGGGAGGCAAGCTCTACGACCGGATGCCCGACGCGGAGCAAGATCACGCGTCCTAGGGACTTAATAAAATCTCCGATCCGGGAGGCAAGCTCTAAGACCCGATGCCCGACGCGGAGCAAGATCACGGGTCCTAGGGACTTAAAAAATTCTCCGATCCGGGAGGCAAGCTCTACGACCGGATGCCCGACGCGGAGCAAGATCACAAGTACTAGGGACTTAATAAAATCTTCGATCCGGGAGGCAAGCTCTACGACCGGATGCCCGACGCGGAGCAAGATCACGCGTCCTAGGGACTTAATAAAATCTCCGATCCGCGAGGCAAGCTCTATGACCCGATGCCCGACGCGGAGCAAGATCACGGGTCCTAGGGACTTAATAAATTCTCCGATCCGGGAGGCAAACTCTACGATCGGATGCCCGACGCGGAGTAAGATCACGAGTCCTAGGGACTTAATAAAATATCCGATCCGGGACGCGAGCTCTACGACCGGATTCCCGACGCGGAGCAAGATCACGCGTCTTAGGGACTTAATAAATTCTCCGATCCGGAAGGCGAACTCTATGACCGGATGCCTGACGTGCAGCTAGATCACGCGTCCTAGGGACTTAATAAAATCTCCGATCCGGGAGGCAAGCTCTATGACCGGATGCCCGACGCGGAGCAAGATCACGGGTCCTAGGGACTTAATAAATTTTCCAATCCGGGAGGGAATCTCTACGACCGGATGCCCGACGCGGATCAAGATCACGCGTCCTAGGGACTTAATAAATTCTCCGATCTGGGAGGCGAACTCTACGACCGGATGCCCGACGCGCAGCTAGTTCACGCGTCCTAGGGACTTAATAAATTCTCCGATCCGGGAGGCAAGCTCTACGACCGGATCCCGAAGCGGAGCAAGATCACGCGTCCTAGGGACATAATAAAATCTCCGATCCGATATGCAAACTCTACGACCGGATGCCCGACGCGGAGCAAGATCACGCGTCCTAGGGACTTAATAAAATCTCCGATCCGGGAGGCAAGCTCTATGACCGGATGCCCGACGCGGAGCAAGATCACGGGTCCTAGGGACTTAATAAATTCTCCGATCCGGGAGGCAAACTCTACGATCGGATGCCCGACGCGGAGCAAGATCACGTGTCCTAGGGACTTAATAAAATATCCGATCCGGGACGCGAGCTCTACGACCGGATGCCCGACGCGGAGCAAGATCACGCGTCTTAGGGACTTAATAAATTCTCCGATCCGGGACGCAAACTCTACGATCGGATGCCCGACGCGGAGCAAGATCACGAGTCCTAGGGACTTAATAAAATATGCGATCCGGGACGCGAGCTCTATGACCGGATTCCCGACGCGGAGCAAGATCACGCGTCTTAGGGACTTAATAAATTCTCCGATCCGGAAGGCGAACTCTATGACCGGATGCCCGACGTGCAGCTAGATCACGCGTCCTAGGGACTTAATAAAATCTCCGATCCGGGAGGCAAGCCCTATGACCGGATGCCCGACGCGGAGCAAGATCACGGGTCCTAGGGACTTAATAAATTTTCAAATCCGGGAGGGAATCTCTACGACCGGATGCCCGACGCGGAGCAAGATCACGCGTCCTAGGGACTTAATAAATTCTCCGATCTGGGAGGCGAACTCTACGACCGGATGCCCGATGCGCAGCTAGTTCACGCGTCCTAGGGACTTAATAAATTCTCCGATCCGGGAGGCAAGCTCTACGACCGGATCCCGAAGCGGAGCAAGATCACGCGTCCTAGGGACATAATAAAATCTCCGATCCGATAGGCAATCTCTACGACCGGATGCCCGACGCGGAGCAAGATCACGCGTCCTAGGGACTTAATAAAATCTCCAATCCGGGAGGCAAGCTCTATGACCGGATGCCCGACGCGGAGCAAGATCACGGGTCCTAGGGACTTAATAAATTCTCCGATCCGGGAGGCAAACTCTACGATCGGATGCCCGACGCGGAGCAAGATCACGAGTCCTAGGGACTTAATAAAATATCCGATCCGGGACGCGAGCTCTACGACCAGATGCCCGACGCGGAGCAAGATTACGCGTCTTAGGGACTTAATAAATTCTCCGATCCGGAAGGCGAACTCTATGACCGGATGCCCGACGTGCAGCTAGATCACGCGTCCTAGGGACTTAATAAAATCTCCGATCCGGGAGGCAAGCTCTATGACCGGATGCCCGATGCGGAGCAAGATCACGGGTCCTAGGGACTTAATAAATTCTCCGATCCGGGAGGCAAACTCTACGATCGGATGCCCGACGCGGAGCAAGATCACGAGTCCTAGGGACTTAATAAAATATCCGATCCGGGACGCGAGCTCTGCGACCGGATTCCCGACGTGGAGCATGATCACGCGTCTTAGGGACTTAATAAATTCTCCGATCCGGAAGGCGAACTCTATGATCGGATGCCCGACGTGCAGCTAGATCACGCGTCCTAGGGACTTAATAAAATCTCCGATCCGGGAGGCAAGCCCTATGACCGGATGCCCGACGCGGAGCAAGATCACGGGTCCTAGGGACTTAATAAATTTTCCAATCCGGGAGGGAATCTCTACGACCGGATGCCCGACGCGGAGCAAGATCACGCGTCCTAGGGACTTAATTAATTCTCCGATCTGGGAGGCGAACTCTACGACCGGATGCCCGACGCGCAGCTATTTCACGCGTTCTAGGGACTTAATAAATTCTCCGATCCGGGAGGCAAGCTCTACGACCGGATCCCGAAGCGGAGCAAGATCACGCGTCCTAGGGACATAATAAAATCTCCGATCCGATAGGCAAACTCTACGACCGGATGCCCGACGCGGAGCAAGATCACGCGTCCTAGGGACTTAATAAATTCTCCGATCCGGGAGGCAAGCTCTACGACCGGATCCCGAAGCGGAGCAAGATCACGCGTCCTAGGGACATAATAAAATCTCCGATCCGATAGGCAAACTCTACGACCGGATGCCCGACACGGAGCAAGATCACGCGTCCTAGGGACTTAATAAAATCTCCAATCCGGGAGGCAAGCTCTATGACCGGATGCCCGACGCGGAGCAAGATCGCGGGTCCTAGGGACTTAATAAATTCTCCGATCCGGGAGGCAAACTCTACGATCGGATGCCCGACGCGGAGCAAGATTACGCGTCTTAGGGACTTAATAAATTCTCCGATCCGGAAGGCGAACTCTATGACCAGATGCCCGACGTGCAGCTAGATCACGCGTCCTAGGGACTTAATAAAATCTCCGATCCGGGAGGCAAGCTCTATGACCGGATGCCCGATGCGGAGCAAGATCACGGGTCCTAGGGACTTAATAAATTCTCCGATCCGGGAGGCAAACTCTACGATCGGATGCCCGACGCGGAGCAAGATTACGCGTCTTAGGGACTTAATAAATTCTCCGATCCGGAAGGCGAACTCTATGACCAGATGCCCGACGTGCAGCTAGATCACGCGTCCTAGGGACTTAATAAAATCTCCGATCCGGGAGGCAAGCTCTATGACCGGATGCCCGACGCGGAGCAAGATCACGGGTCCTAGGGACTTAATAAATTTTCCAATCCGGGAGGGAATCTCTACGACCGGATGCCCGACGCGGAGCAAGATCACGCGTCCTAGGGACTTAATAAATTCTCCGATCTGGGAGGCGAACTCTACGACCGGATGCCCGACGCGCAGCCAGTTCACGCGTCCTAGGGACTTAATAAATTCTCCGATCCGGGAGGCAAGCTCTATGACCCGATGCCCGACGCGGAGCAAGATCACGGGTCCTAGGGACTTAATAAATTCTCCGATCCGGGAGGCGAACTCTACGACCGGATGCCCGACGCGCAGCTAGTTCACGCGTCCTAGGGACTTAATAAATTCTCCGATCCGGGAGGCAAGCTCTACGACCGGATCCCGAAGCGGAGCAAGATCACGCGTCCTAGGGACATAATAAAATCTCCGATCCGGGAGGCAAGCTCTACGACCGGATGCCCGACGCGGAGCAAGATCACGAGTACTAGGGACTTAATAAAATCTTCGATCCGGGAGGCAAGCTCTACGACCGGATGCCCGACGCGGAGCAAGATCACGCGTCCTAGGGACTTGATAAAATCTCCGATCCGGGAGGCAAGCTCTATGACCGGATGCCCGACGCGGAGCAAGATCACGGGTCCTAGGAACTTAATAAATTTTCCAATCCGGGAGGGAATCTCTACGACCGGATGCACGACGCGGAGCAAGATCACGCGTCCTAGGGACTTAATAAATTCTCCGATCTGGGAGGCGAACTCTACGACCGGATGCCCGACGCGGAGCAAGATCACAAGTACTAGGGACTTAATAAAATCGTCGATCCGGGAGGCAAGCCTTACGACCGGATGCCCGACGCGGAGCAAGATCACGCGTCCTAGGGACTTAATAAAATCTCCGATCCGGGAGGCAAGCTCTAAGACCCGATGCCCGACGCGGAGCAAGATCACGGGTCCTAGGGACTTAAAAAATTCTCCGATCCGGGAGGCAAGCTCTACGACCGGATGCCCGACGCGGAGCAAGATCACAAGTACTAGGGACTTAATAAAATCTTCGATCCGGGAGGCAAGCTCTACGACCGGATGCCCGACGCGGAGCAAGATCACGCGTCCTAGGGACTTAATAAAATCTCCGATCCGCGAGGCAAGCTCTATGACCCGATGCCCGACGCGGAGCAAGATCACGGGTCCTAGGGACTTAATAAATTCTCCGATCCGGGAGGCAAACTCTACGATCGGATGCCCGACGCGGAGTAAGATCACGAGTCCTAGGGACTTAATAAAATATCCGATCCGGGACGCGAGCTCTACGACCGGATTCCCGACGCGGAGCAAGATCACGCGTCTTAGGGACTTAATAAATTCTCCGATCCGGAAGGCGAACTCTATGACCGGATGCCTGACGTGCAGCTAGATCACGCGTCCTAGGGACTTAATAAAATCTCCGATCCGGGAGGCAAGCTCTATGACCGGATGCCCGACGCGGAGCAAGATCACGGGTCCTAGGGACTTAATAAATTTTCCAATCCGGGAGGGAATCTCTACGACCGGATGCCCGACGCGGATCAAGATCACGCGTCCTAGGGACTTAATAAATTCTCCGATCTGGGAGGCGAACTCTACGACCGGATGCCCGACGCGCAGCTAGTTCACGCGTCCTAGGGACTTAATAAATTCTCCGATCCGGGAGGCAAGCTCTACGACCGGATCCCGAAGCGGAGCAAGATCACGCGTCCTAGGGACATAATAAAATCTCCGATCCGATATGCAAACTCTACGACCGGATGCCCGACGCGGAGCAAGATCACGCGTCCTAGGGACTTAATAAAATCTCCGATCCGGGAGGCAAGCTCTATGACCGGATGCCCGACGCGGAGCAAGTTCACGGGTCCTAGGGACTTAATAAATTCTCCGATCCGGGAGGCAAACTCTACGATCGGATGCCCGACGCGGAGCAAGATCACGAGTCCTAGGGACTTAATAAAATATCCGATCCGGGACGCGAGCTCTACGACCGGATTCCCGACGCGGAGCAAGATCACGCGTCTTAGGGACTTAATAAATTCTCAGATCCGGAAGGCGAACTCTATGACCGGATGCCCGACGTGCAGCTAGATCACGCGTCCTAGGGACTTAATAAAATCTCCGATCCGGGAGGCAAGCTCTATGACCGGATGCCCGACGCGGAGCAAGATCACGGGTCCTAGGGACTTAATAAATTTTCCAATCCGGGAGGGAATCTCTACGACCGGATGCCCGACGCGGAGCAAGATCACGCGTCCTAGGGACTTAATAAATTCTCCGATCTGGGAGGCGAACTCTACGACCGGATGCCCGACGCGCAGCCAGTTCACGCGTCCTAGGGACTTAATAAATTCTCCGATCCGGGAGGCAAGCTCTATGACCCGATGCGCGACGCGGAGCAAGATCACGGGTCCTAGGGACTTAATAAATTCTCCGATCCGGGAGGCAAACTCTACGATCGGATGCCCGACGCGGAGCAAGATCACGAGTCCTAGGGACTTAATAAAATATGCGATCCGGGACGCGAGCTCTACGACCGGATTCCCGACGCGGAGCAAGATCACGCGTCTTAGGGACTTAATAAATTCTCCGATCCGGAAGGCGAACTCTATGACCGGATGCCCGACGTGCAGCTAGATCACGCGTCCTAGGGACTTAATAAAATCTCCGATCCGGGAGGCAAGCCCTATGACCGGATGCCCGACGCGGAGCAAGATCACGGGTCCTAGGGACTTAATAAATTTTCCAATCCGGGAGGGAATCTCTACGACCGGATGCCCGACGCGGAGCAAGATCACGCGTCCTAGGGACTTAATAAATTCTCCGATCTGGGAGGCGAACTCTACGACCGGATGCCCGACGCGCAGCTAGTTCACGCGTCCTAGGGACTTAATAAATTCTCCGATCCGGGAGGCAAGCTCTACGACCGGATCCCGAAGCGGAGCAAGATCACGCGTCCTAGGGACATAATAAAATCTCCGATCCGATAGGCAAACTCTACGACCGGATGCCCGACGCGGAGCAAGATCACGCGTCCTAGGGACTTAATAAAATCTCCAATCCGGGAGGCAAGCTCTATGACCGGATGCCCGACGCGGAGCAAGATCGCGGGTCCTAGGGACTTAATAAATTCTCCGATCCGGGAGGCAAACTCTACGATCGGATGCCCGACGCGGAGCAAGATTACGCGTCTTAGGGACTTAATAAATTCTCCGATCCGGAAGGCGAACTCTATGACCAGATGCCCGACGTGCAGCTAGATCACGCGTCCTAGGGACTTAATAAAATCTCCGATCCGGGAGGCAAGCTCTATGACCGGATGCCCGATGCGGAGCAAGATCACGGGTCCTAGGGACTTAATAAATTCTCCGATCCGGGAGGCAAACTCTACGATCGGATGCCCGACGCGGAGCAAGATTACGCGTCTTAGGGACTTAATAAATTCTCCGATCCGGAAGGCGAACTCTATGACCAGATGCCCGACGTGCAGCTAGATCACGCGTCCTAGGGACTTAATAAAATCTCCGATCCGGGAGGCAAGCTCTATGACCGGATGCCCGACGCGGAGCAAGATCACGGGTCCTAGGGACTTAATAAATTTTCCAATCCGGGAGGGAATCTCTACGACCGGATGCCCGACGCGGAGCAAGATCACGCGTCCTAGGGACTTAATAAATTCTCCGATCTGGGAGGCGAACTCTACGACCGGATGCCCGACGCGCAGCCAGTTCACGCGTCCTAGGGACTTAATAAATTCTCCGATCCGGGAGGCAAGCTCTAAGACCCGATGCCCGACGCGGAGCAAGATCACGGGTCCTAGGGACTTAATAAATTCTCCGATCCGGGAGGCAAACTCTACGATCGGATGCCCGACGCGGAGCAAGATCACGAGTCCTAGGGACTTAATAAAATATGCGATCCGGGACGCGAGCTCTACGACCGGATTCCCGACGCGGAGCAAGATCACGCGTCTTAGGGACTTAATAAATTGTCCGATCCGGAAGGCGAACTCTATGACCGGATGCCCGACGTGCAGCTAGATCACGCGTCCTAGGGACTTAATATAATCTCCGATCCGGGAGGCAAGCCCTATGACCGGATGCCCGACGCGGAGAAAGATCACGGGTCCTAGGGACTTAATAAATTTTCCAATCCGGGAGGGAATCTCTACGACCGGATGCCCGACGCGGAGCAAGATCACGCGTCCTAGGGACTTAATAAATTCTCCGATCTGGGAGGCGAACTCTACGACCGGATGCCCGACGCGCAGCTAGTTCACGCGTCCTAGGGACTTAATAAATTCTCCGATCCGGGAGGCAAGCTCTACGACCGGATCCCGAAGCGGAGCAAGATCACGCGTCCTAGGGACATAATAAAATCTCCGATCCGATAGGCAAACTCTACGACCGGATGCCCGACGCGGAGCAAGATCACGCGTCCTAGGGACTTAATAAAATCTCCAATCCGGGAGGCAAGCTCTATGACCGGATGCCCGACGCGGAGCAAGATCGCGGGTCCTAGGGACTTAATAAATTCTCCGATCCGGGAGGCAAACTCTACGATCGGATGCCCGACGCGGAGCAAGATTACGCGTCTTAGGGACTTAATAAATTCTCCGATCCGGAAGGCGAACTCTATGACCAGATGCCCGACGTGCAGCTAGATCACGCGTCCTAGGGACTTAATAAAATCTCCGATCCGGGAGGCAAGCTCTATGACCGGATGCCCGATGCGGAGCAAGATCACGGGTCCTAGGGACTTAATAAATTCTCCGATCCGGGAGGCAAACTCTACGATCGGATGCCCGACGCGGAGCAAGATCACGAGTCCTAGGGACTTAATAAAATATCCGATCCGGGACGCGAGCTCTGCGACCGGATTCCCGACGTGGAGCAAGATCACGCGTCTTAGGGACTTAATAAATTCTCCGATCCGGAAGGCGAACTCTATGACCGGATGCCCGACGTGCAGCTAGATCACGCGTCCTAGGGACTTAATAAAATCTCCGATCCGGGAGGCAAGCCCTATGATCGGATGCCCGACGCGGAGCAAGATCACGGGTCCTAGGGACTTAATAAATTTTCCAATCCGGGTGGGAATCTCTACGACCGGATGCCCGACGCGGAGCAAGATCACGCGTCCTAGGGACTTAATAAATTCTCCGATCTGGGAGGCGAACTCTACGACCGGATGCCCGACGCGCAGCTAGTTCACGCGTTCTAGGGACTTAATAAATTCTCCGATCCGGGAGGCAAGCTCTACGACCAGATCCCGAAGCGGAGCAAGATCACGTGTCCTAGGGACATAATAAAATCTCCGATCCGATAGGCAAACTCTACGACCGGATGCCCGACGCGGAGCAAGATCACGCGTCCTAGGGACTTAATAAATTTTCCAATCCGGGAGGGAATCTCTACGACCGGATGCTCGACGCGGAGCAAGATCACGCGTCCTAGGGACTTAATAAATTCTCCGATCTGGGAGGCGAACTCTACGACCGGATGCCCGACGCGCAGCTAGTTCACGCGTCCTAGGGACTTAATAAATTCTCCGATCCGGGAGGCAAGCTCTACGACCGGATCCCGAAGCGGAGCAAGATCACGCGTCCTAGGGACATAATAAAATCTCCGATCCGGGAGGCAAGCTCTACGACCGGATGCCCGACGCGGAGCAAGATCACAAGTACTAGGGACTTAATAAAATCTTCGATCCGTAAGGCAAGCTCTACGACCGGATGCCCGACGCGGAGCAAGATCACGCGTCCTAGGGACTTGATAAAATCTCCGATCCGGGAGGCAAGCTCTATGACCGGATGCCCGACGCGGAGCAAGATCACGGGTCCTAGGGACTTAATAAATTTTCCAATCCGGGAGGGAATCTCTACGACCGGATGCACGACGCGGAGCAAGATCACGCGTCCTAGGGACTTAATAAATTCTCCGATCTGGGAGGCGAACTCTACGACCGGATGCCCGATGCGCAACAAGTTCACGCGTCCTAGGGACTTAATAAATTCTCTGATCCGGGAGGAAAGCTCTACGACCGGATCCCAAAGCGGAGCAAGATCACGCGTCCTAGGGACATAATAAAATCTCCGATCCGGGAGGCAAGCTCTACGACCGGATGCCCGACGCGGAGCAAGATCACGAGTACTAGGTACTTAATAAAATCTTCGATCCGGGAGGCAAGCTCTACGACCGGATGCCCGACGCGGAGCAAGATCACGCGTCCTAGGGACTTAATAAAATCTCCGATCCGCGAGGCAAGCTCTATGACCGGATGCCCGACGCGGAGCAAGATCACGGTCCTAGGGACTTAATAAATTCTCCGATCCGGGAGGCAAACTCTACGATCGGATGCCCGAAGCGGAGCAAGATCACGCGTCCCAGGGACTTAATAAAATATCCGATCCGGGACGCGAGCTCTACGACCGGATGCCCGACGCGGAGCAAGATCACGCGTCCCAGGGACTTAATAAATTCTCCGATCCGGGAGGCAAACTCTACGATCGGATGCCCGACGCGGAGCAAGATCACAAGTCTTAGGGACTTAATAAAATCTTCGATCCGGGAGGCAAGCTCTACGACCGGATGCCCGACGCGGAGCAAGATCACGCGTCCTAGGGACTTAATAAAATCTCCGATCCGGGAGGCAAGCTCTATGACCCGATGCCCGACGTGGAGCAAGATCACGGGTCCTAGGGACTTAATAAATTCTCCAATCCGGGAGGCAAACTCTACGATCGGATGCCCGACGCGGAGCAAGATCACGAGGCCTAGGGACTTAATAAAATATCCGATCCGGGACGCGAGCTCTACGACCGGATGCCCGACGCGGAGCAAGATCACGCGTCTTAGGGACTTAATAAATTCTCTGATCCGGAAGGCGAACTCTATGACCGGATGGCCGACGTGCAGCTAGATCACGCGTCCTAGGGACTTAATAAAATCTCCGATCCGGGAGGCAAGCTCTACGACCGGATGCCCGACGCGGAGCAAGATCACGGGTCCTAGGGACTTAATAAATTTTCCAATCCGGGAGGGAATCTCTACGACCGGATGCCCGACGCGGAGCAAGATCACGCGTCCTAGGGACTTAATAAATTCTCCGATCTGGGAGGCGAACTCTACGACCGGATGCCCGACGCGCAGCTAGTTCACGCGTCCTAGGGACTTAATAAATTCTCCGATCCGGGAGGCAAGCTCTACGATCGGATCCCGATGTGGAGCAAGATCACGCGTCCTAGGGACATAATAAAATCTCCGATCCGATAGGCAAACTCTACGACCGGATGCCCGACGCGGAGCAAGATCACGCGTCCTAGGGCCTTAATAAATTTTCCAATCCGGGAGGGAATCTCTACGACCGGATGGCCGACGCGGAGCAAGATCACGCGTCCTAGGGACTTAATAAATTCTCCGATCTGGGAGGAGAACTCTACGACCGGATGCCTGACGCGCAGCTAGTTTACGCGTCCTAGGGGCTTAATAAATTCTCCGATCCGGGAGGCAAGCTCTACGACCGGATCCCGAAGCGGAGCAAGATCACGCGTCCTAGGGACATAATAAAATCTCCGATCCGGGAGGCAAGCTCTACGACCGGATGCCCGACGTGGAGAAAAATCACGAGTACTAGGGACTTAATAAAATCTTCGATCCGAAGGCAAGCTCTACGACCGGATGCCCGACGCGGAGCAAGATCACGCGTCCTAGGGACTTAATAAAATCTCCGATCCGGGAGGCAAGCTCTATGACCGGATGCCCGACGCGGAGCAAAATCACGGGTCCTAGGGACTTAATAAATTTTCCAATCCGGGAGGGAATCTCTACGACCGGATGCCCGACGCGGAGCAAGATCACGCGTCTTAGGGACTTAATAAATTCTCCGATCTGGGAGGCGAACTCTACGACCAGATGCCCGACGCGCAACTAGTTCACGCGTCCTAGGGACTTAATAAATTCTCCGATCCGGGAGGAAAGCTCTACGACCGGATCCCGAAGCGAAGCAAGATCACGCTTCCTAGGGACATAATAAAATCTCAGATCCGGGAGGCAAGCTCTACGACCGGATGCCCGACGCGGAGCAAGATCACGAGTACTAGGTACTTAATAAAATCTTCGATCCGGGAGGCAAGCTCTACGACTGGATGCCCGACGCGGAGCAAGATCACGCGTCCTAGGGACTTAATAAAATCTTCGATCCGGGAGGCAAGCTCTATGACCGGATGCCCGACGCGGAGCAAGATCACGGTCCTAGGGACTTAATAAATTCTCCGATCCGGGAGGCAAACTCTACGATTGGATGCCCGACGCAGAGCAAGATCACGAGTCCTAGGGACTTAATAAAATATCTGATCCGGGACGCGAGCTCTACGACCGGATGCCCGACGCGGAGCAAGATCACGCGTCCCAGGGACTTAATAAATTTTCCGATCTGGGAGGCGACCTCTAAGACCGGATGCCCGACGTGCAGCTAGATCATGCGTCCTAGGGACTTAATAAAATCTCCGATCCGGGAGGCAAGCTCTATGACCGGATGCCCGACGCGGAGCAAGATCACGGTCCTAGGGACTTAATAAATTCTCCGATCCGGGAGGCAAACTCTACGATCGGATGCCCGATGCGGAGCAAGATCACAAGTCCTAGGGACTTAATAAAATATCCGATCCGGGACGCGAGCTCTACGACCGGATGCCCGACGCGGAGCAAGATCACGCGTCGTAGGGACTTAATAAATTCTCCGATCCGGGAGGCGAACTCTACGACCGGATGCCCGACGCACAGCTAGATCACGCGTCCTAGAGACTTAATAAAATCTCCGATCCGGGAGGCAAGCTCTATGACCGGATACCCGACGCGAAGCAAGATCACGGGTCCTATGGACTTAATAAATTTTCCAATCCGGGAGGGAATCTCCACGACCGGATGCCAGACGCGGAGCAAGATCACGCGTCCTAGGGACTTAATAAATTCTCCGATCCGGGAGGCAAGCTCTACGATCGGACGCCCGACACGGAGCAAGATCACGAGTCCTAGGGACTTAATAAAATATCCGATCCGGGACGCGATCTCTACGACCGGATGCCCGACGCGGAGCAAGATCACGCGTCCTAGGGACTTAATAAATTCTCCGATCCGGGAGGCAAGCTCTACGACCGGATGCCCGACGCGGAGCGAGATCACGCGTCCTAGGGACTTAATAAATTCTCTGATCCAGGAGGCAAGCTCTACGACCGGATGCCCGACGCGGAGCAAGATCACGAGTACTAGGGACTTAATAAAATCTTCGATCCGGGAGGCAAGCTCTACGACCGGATGCCCGACGCGGAGCAAGATCACGCGTCCTAGGGACTTAATAAAATCTCCGATCCGGGAGACAAGCTCTATGACCGGATGCCCGACGCGGAGCAAGATCACAGGTCTTAGGGACTTAATAAATTTTCCAATCCGGGAGGGAATCTCTACGACCGGATGCCCGACGCGGAGCAAGATCACGCGTCCTAGGGACTTAATAAATTCTCCGATCTGGGACGCGAACTCTACGACCGGATGCCCGACGCGCACCTGGTTCACGCGTCCTAGGGACTTAATAAATTCTCTGATCCGGGAGGCAAGCTCTACGACCGGATCACGAAGCGGAGCAAGATCACGCGTCCTAGGGACATAATAAAATCTCCGATCCGGGAGGCAAGCTCTACGACCGGATGCCCGACGCGGAGCAAGATCACGAGTACTAGGGACTTAATAAAATCTTCGATCCGGGAGGCAAGCTCTACGACCGGATGCGCGACGCGGAGCAAGATCACGCGTCCTAGGGACTTAATAAAATCTCCGATCCGGGAGGCAAGCTCTATGACCGGATTCCCGACGCGGAGCAAGATCACGGTCCTAGGGACTTAATAAATTCTCCGATCCGGGAGGCAAACTCTACGATCGGATGCCCGACGCGGAGCAAGATCACGAGTCCTAGGGACTTAATAAAATATCCGATCCGGGACGCGAGCTCTACGACCGGATGCCCGACGCGGAGCAAGATCACGCGTCCCAGGGACTTAATAAATTCTCCGATCCGGGAGGCGAACTCTACGACCGGATGCCCGACGCGGAGCAAGATCATGCGTCCTAGGGACTTAATAAATTCTCCGATCCAGGAGGCAAGCTCTACGACCGGATCCCAGACGCGGAGCAAGACCACGAGTCCTAGGGACTTAATAAAATCTCGGATTAGGGAGGCAAACTCTATGACAGGATGCCCGACGCGGAGCAAGATCACGGGTCCTAGGGACTTAATAAATTTTCCAATCCGGGAGGGAATCTCTAAGACCGGATGCCCAACGCGGAGCAAGATCACGCGTCTTAGGGACTTAATATATTCTCCGATCCGGGAGGCAAGCTCTACGACCGGATGCCCGACGCGGAGCAAGATCACGCGTCCTAGGGACTTAATAAATTCTCCGATCCAGGAGGCAAGCTCTACGACCGGATCCCAGACGCGGAGCAAGACCACGAGTCCTAGGGACTTAATAAAATCTCCGATCCGGGAGGCAAGCTCTACGACCGGATCCCCGACGCGGAGCAAGATCACGAGTACTAGGTACTTAATAAAATCTTCGGTCCGGGAGGCAAGCTCTACGACCGGATGCCCGACGCGGAGCAAGATCACGCGTTTTAGGGACTTAATAAAATCTCCGATCCGGGAGGCAAGCTCTATGACCGGATGCCCGACGCGGAGCAAGATCACGGTCCTAGGGACTTAATAAATTCTCCGATCCGGGAGGCAAACTCTACGATCGGATGCCCGACGCGGAGCAAGATCACGAGTCCTAGGGACTTAATAAAATATCCGATCCGGGACGCGAGCTCTACGACCGGATGCCCGACGCGGAGCAAGATCACGCGTCCCAGGGACTTAATAAATTCTCCGATCCAGGAGGCAAGCTCTACGACCGGATCCCAGACGCGGAGCAAGACCACGAGTCCTAGGGACTTATTAAAATCTCGGATTCGGGAGGCAAACTCTATGACAGGATGCCCGACGCGGAGCTAGATCACGGGTCCTAGGGACTTAATAAATTTTCCAATCCGGGAGGGAATCTCTACGACCGGATGCCCAACGCGGAGCAAGATCACGCGTCCTAGGGACTTAATATATTCTCCGATCCGGGAGGCAAGCTCTACGACCGGATGCCCGACGCGGAGCAAGATCACGCGTCCTAGGGACTTAATAAATTCTCTGATCCAGGAGGCAAGCTCTACGACCGGATCCCAGACGCGGAGCAAGACCACGAGTCCTAGGGACTTAATAAAATCTCCGATCCGGGAGGCAAGCTCTACGACCGGATCCCCGACGCGGAGCAAGATCACGAGTACTAGGTACTTAATAAAATCTTCGATCCGGGAGGCAAGCTCTACGACCGGATGCCCGACGCGGAGCAAGATCACGCGTCCTAGGGACTTAATAAAATCTCCGATCCGGGAGGCAAGCTCTAGGACCGGATGCCCGACGCGGAGCAAGATCACGGTCCTAGGGACTTAATAAATTCTCCGATCCGGGAGGCAAACTCTACGATCGGATGCCCGACGCGGAGCAAGATCACGAGTCCTAGGGACTTAATAAAATATCCGATCCGGGACGCGAGCTCTACGACCGGATGCCCGACGTGGAGCAAGATCACGCGTCCCAGGGACTTAATAAATTCTCCGATCCGGGAGGCGAACTCTAAGACCGGATGCCCGACGTGCAGCTAGATCACGCGTCCTAGGGACTTAATAAAATCTCCGATCAGAGAGGCAAGCTCTATGACCGGATACCCGACGCGGAGCAAGATCACGGGTCCTATGGACTTAATAAAATATCTGATCCGGGTCGCGATCTCTACGACCGGATGCCCAACGCGGAGCAAGATCACGCGTCCTAGGGACTTAATAAATTCTCCGATCCGGGAGGCAAGCTCTACGACCAGATGCCCGACGCGGAGCAAGATCACGCGTCGTAGGGACTTAATAAATTCTCCGATCCGGGAGGCAAACTCTACGACCGGATTCCCGGCGCATAGCTAGATCACGCGTCCTAGGGACTTAATAAATTCTCCGATCCGGGAGGCAAGCTCTACGATCGGATGCCCGACACGGAGCAAGATCACGAGTCCTAGGGACTTAATAAAATATCCGATCCGGGACGCGACCTCTACGACCGGATGCCCGACGCGGAGCAAGATCACGCGTCCTAGGGACTTAATAAATTCTCCGATCCGGGAGGCAAGCTCTACGACCGGATGCCCGACGCGGAGCGAGATCACGCGTCCTAGGGACTTAATAAATTCTCCGATCCAGGAGGCAAGCTCTACGACGGGATCCCCAGACGCGGAGCAAGACCACGAGTCCTAGGGACTTAATAAAATCTCCGATCCTGAGGCAAGCTCTACGACCGGATGCCCGACGCGGAGCAAGATCACGCGTCCTAGGGACTTAATAAATTCTCCGATCTGGGAGGCGAACTCTACGACCGTATGCCCGACGCGCATCTAGTTCACTCGTCCTAGGGACTTAATAAATTCTCCGATCCGGGAGGCAAGCTCTACGACCGGATCCCGAAGAGGAGCAAGATCATGCGTCCTAGGGACATAATAAAATCTCCGATCCGGGAGGCAAGCTCTACGACCGGATGCCCGACGCGGAGCAAGATCACGAGTACTAGGGACTTAATAAAATCTTCGATCCGGGAGGCAAGCTCTACGACCGGATGCCCGACGCGGAGCAAGATCACGCGTCCTAGGGACTTAATAAAATCTCCGATCCGGGAGACAAGCTCTATGACCGGATGCCCGACGCGGAGCAAGATCACGGGTCCTAGGGACTTAATAAATTTTCCAATCCGGGAGGGAATCTCTACGACCGGATGCCCGACGCGGAGCAAGATCACGCGTCCTAGGGACTTAATAAATTCTCCGATCTGGGACGCGAACTCTACGACCGGATGCCCGACGCGCAGCTGGTTCACGCGTCCTAGGGACTTAATAAATTCTCCGATCCGGGAGGCAAGCTCTACGACCGGATCCCGAAGCGGAGCAAGATCACGCGTCCTAGGGACATAATAAAATCTCCGATCCGGGAGGCAAGCTCTACGACCGGATGCCCGACGCGGAGCAAGATCACGAGTACTAGGGACTTAATAAAATCTTCGATCCGAGAGGCAAGCTCTACGACCGGATGCGCGACGCGGAGCAAGATCACGAGTACTAGGGACTTAATAAAATCTTCGATCCGGGAGGCAAGCTCTATGACCGGATGCCCAATGCGGAGCAAGATCATGGTCTTAGGGACTTAATAAATTCTCCGATCCGGGAGGCAAACTCTACAATCGGATGCCCGACGCGGAGCAAGATCACGAGTCCTAGGGACTTAATAAAATATCCGATCTGGGACGCGAGCTCTACGACCGGATGCCCGAAGCGGAGCTCTACAACGAAAGTTGATTGCCAGGATTGTAAAAGGCTTTGAATATAGTTAATGCAAGTTATTTCTTTTCATTCAATGTCTACGATTGCAATGAGGCGTGAGTAGTCCACCCACTTCTGGGGCTGGGGTGAGCACGACGGTGGCCATGTGAGGCGATACCTTAAAGGTCAGATCTTTTGTGCGATTCATCTTCTATCCCTATGAGCATGATTCTTTTGCGAGAGTTGAAGGTGATCCTTGTTTGTGTTATTGAAGCGAAAGTGATCTTAATGCAACTTGGATTAATCATGTGAAAAAGGTTAGTAACAATTAGGGTTTATGCGAAAGCCTCTATTTGCCTATTTGTTAATGACGAAAGTTATTTGATGGAAAGCATGATCTTTTGTGCCTTTATGTGTTGTTTTGCATGGTTATCGTTGTGGTGTTGAAACCCTAGCCTTGGAGGTCTTTTAATATATTGATTTATTTCACCGAAATTCTGAGTTCTGTGTTCGAATTTGCAAAGTTTAAATTTCTGTTCTTGTCGACATAGACGAAGCTTCGTCGAGATCGAGTTACCCCTTGTCGATCTCGAGTTGAAGTTGTCTTAGTCGAGTTGTCTTTTCTTCTGTTTCTTGTCGATTTTTACTTTCTGAGTCACTGTGTTGGTCGATCTCGAGTACTGTTTGTCGAGATCGACGAGAGCCTTTGCCCTTAATTTGCTGCGTTGTTCTTTACTTTCTTTATTTGTTTTCTTGTTTTACTTGTTCTTTGCTTTTGTTTTAGTTGCCCTTGCCGGGTTATTTGTTTCTTTCTTTCTGTTTCTGCGATTCTGTTTGTTCTGCTCTGCTGCTGTTGTGAGAATCTGATAGCTACCTGAGAACTGCTGACGTGCTTCCTCGTGGATTCGATCCTGACTATTCTCTTACTACAACGGGAGGAAGTCTTGTATTTATTTGCTGAGACAGGGAAGTCAGTCTGATCTATATTTCATATCTACTTCATACTTGACACATCCTCCTGCAACAACAAATTGGCGCCGTTGCCGGGGAAGCAATCAATCGCGCCTTAGGTAGTCAATTCTCACTGTCTCTTTGAGTTAGATTGCAGGTGTATGCGTCGTTCTGGTCAAACACCTGAGTTTGACAGCTTAGACGAACCGGAGCGCTACCTACACATCCACTCCAAACTCAAAAGGATCATGTCGACCGCTGAAACACAGGAACAGCTGATCGCTAGGCTTACCAGGGAACTAGCCGCAAGGGATGCCGCTATCAACGCTAAAGATGCTGCTATCGCCGCTGAGAGAGCAGCAAGGGAACAAGCACAAGCTGAGCTTGCCCAGTATCCAACCACGGCAGAGGACTACATGCACCCAACTCTCGTCGTGCCTGAATCGGCGATTCTAATCCCTGAAAACTCTTTTGAAATTCGCACTCAATTTCTTATAGAGCTTAAAAATAATGCCTTTTACGGCAGATTTAATGAGTGTCCTCTTGAACATATTACTAATTTTCATGATATGTGCCGTACTCTTGCAGAAGGTACAACCTTGGAATATGTCAAGATGAAATCTTTTCGCTGGTCTCTCGCTGGACCTGCACTGAAATGGCTGGAAGGGCTGAAAGCAAAATCACTCACAACCTGGGCCCAAGTAGAGCAAGAGTTTCTGAACAAATTCTTCCCACCTGCCAAAACAGCACATCTCCGCCAGAAAATCACCGCCTTTAAACAGCAGAAAGGGGAACCGCTGGCAAAGGCATGGGAGCGCTACAAGGAACTACTTCGATCTTGCCCTACTCATGGACAGCCACCCTACATCATTCAGGAGATCTTCTTCAACTCTCTTGATCAAGTCAATAAGGACAGAATCAACAATTATACTCGCTACGAGTATCTGACAATGCCACCAAGTGGCGCATGTGGAGTGCTGGAGAAGCTCACTACTTACGACAACAAGTATGGGTCTACTGCAACTTATGAAGAGAACCCATACGCCAGGCCAACACCATCCATGCCACTCTATGAGCCATCAAAGGAGATTCATCCAGATGTTAGGGAGCAATACTACAGAGATCAGAATAGAAAGCTCATCAAGCAAGTAAAGTATCTCTCTGTCAACCAGCCTTGCATTGAATGCGGATCACAAAGGCACACCACTCCTGAGTGCCCACACACAGAACAAGTCAGGATGGCAGAGCACCATGAGGATGCACCTTATGCAGGGGGTCCAAATCGCTACATGGGGGACCAAAGGTTTCAGCAACCACAGTGGAACCAAGGTGTCCCTAGGAATCCCCCGCCCTACAGAGCTCCAGGACATCCAGAAAGGGAACAGAAAAAGGATGATATACAGCTGGTCCTGGAGGAGATACGGAGGAACCACTCAGAAACTAGGCAATCTTTCAACTCCGTCTATACTCAAATGCAAGGTGTCAACTCTAGGCTTGGGGAAATTGATATCTGGCGGAAAACAGTTGATACACAGATTGGTCAGCTAGCAGCGGGAATCCCCAGACAGTCAGGAGCACTCCCTGGATCTTCAGAACCAAATCCTAAGGGAAAAACTGGGCACGTCGCTGCTGTAAAACTCAGAAGCGGCCATCAACTGCAAGAGCCAGAGGTTGGAAAGCAGCAGAACGACGAAGAACAGCAAGTCGACCTCGACAAGTCCGTAGTCGATCTCGACAAGGCCGTACTCGACCTCGACAAGACTCTCGTCGACCTCGAGGAGAAATTGCCAGAATCTTCGTCTGCGCCGAACAGCAACTCGACTGCACCCAATCCAGTCGATCTCGACAAGACTCTTGTCGATGTCGAGGAGCCCCTGGTCGAGAAATCAGCAGCAACTCCGACGTCTGTTCTGGCTCCGACTCAGAAAAAGAAGCTGCCTTTCCCCACAAAATCTCTAAAGGACCCAGCGGAGAAAAAGTTTCAGCACTTCATCAAGATGCTTCAGAAGCTGAACGTCACCATCCCCTTCACAGAAGCTCTCAATGAAATGCCATCCTATGTCAAGTTCCTAAAGGAGATTCTGAGCAAAAAACGATCGATGGCGGAAATCACAGAGGAGTGCAGCCATCTGGACATATTGGAGAAGAGGCCGGATCCAGGTAAGTTTGCTATAACTATTGGATTTGGTCCATACAAAATTAATGCCCTATGTGATCTTGGAGCCAGTGTTAGTATTATGCCTTTAAGGATTTGGTCCAAGATTAAGATAGGTGCCCTGGAGCCTGTGGATGATAGACTTTACATGGCCAACAACACGGTGGTCATTCCAACAGGCATGGTGGAAAATGTCCCAGTACAAGTAGGTAAATTCTTCGTTCCTGCTGATTTCTTAATTGTTGATATGCAAGAAGATCCTGCTGGTCCAATTATTCTAGGGAGACCATTCTTGGCAACGGTGGATGCCAACATAAGCGTAAGGAAAGGAGTGCTCACCTTCAACATCAGCGATGAGGTAATTGAGTATTCCTTTAATAAAACTGAAAGGCATACAAGTCCAATGGAAGAGGTCAAATCTATCTCAGCTGGCTACATCACCTGCGGGGAACCCAAGGTCAGGAATATGACCCCCGAGGAGCTAGAAAAGAGGGACATGGAGGCCCAGGTGGAGGAGATCATGGCAATCCTCAAGGAGAACACAAGGACTAAGTATGGGGTCAAGATCGACCAAACCCTAGTCGATCTCGACCAGACCAAGGAGACTCCACCGATGCCGGCTTCGTCGAGCAGCGAACCAGACAAGCCGAGTCTACTCGAGGTCGACCACACCCTCGTCGATCTCGACCACCGATCGAGGAGCCCAGATCCTGCTTCCTCGACGCCGCAGCAACCAGACGGACAACCCTCGTCGATCTCGACAAGGCTTGTCGAGGTCGACCAGCACTCGGCACCACCAGAGCCATCTTCCTCAACGGCACCTTCCTCGACGATGGTGACTCCAAAGCCCTACTCGACCTCGAGTATGCTTGTCGAGGTCGACCACTAGTCGGCACCACCAAACCCTGTTTTCTCGAGGAGCAAGCCACCAGGAGCAGAGTCCTTGTCGATGTCGAGTAGCCTACTCGAGATCGACGAGCCGCCTTCTTCATCGACTTCTGCCTCTTCGACCAGACCACCACCAGAGCCAGCAGCCTCGTCGATCTCGAGGAGCCCTAGTCGAGATCGACCAAACACCGTGGTGCCCGATTCCGTTTCCGCAAAGGTAAGTCAAGGTATGGATCTTTCTTCTCCTATTTCCATCAAAGATTTATCTATACATGGGAGAGGTCTGCCTTGGTATGTGCGATTGTGCAGGATTTCCAATGATGAGCCGAAGGAGTATGAAGTTGGAGACAAGCTCTATGTCTCTAAATCAAAAGATCATTGGTTTCCCAACAAATTCAACAAGAAGCGGATGGGACCGTTCGTGGTGAACAAGATCCATTCTGGAGGATTACAGCTGATGGACAAGAATGGAGTCCTATTTGAGGCCCAAGCTACATGGGCCCTGCAGATGCCACCTTGAGCATAAATGGAGAAAGTCGGCCTAGCGACTATAAAATCTAGAGCATGTACATAGACTTTTTAGGACATTTGAGACTTTGTTTTTGTTTTTGCTATTATGGGTATATGTCTTCTACTTTTTCAGGTCAATGGATAGAACCAAAGCTTACTCGGACTAAGAGGTGCACCATTCGAAATTTTGCAGCTCTGCACACATGTCTTGTGAGTTTCTTTCTTTACCCTTTACATTGTTTTTTTTTATATACAGTGAGGACACTGTAATGTTTAAGTATGGGGTGGGGGAAGGGCTTACATTACGCAGAATTGCCATATTTGACATTACTTGTGCATTATTTCTTAGAATTGCTACATGCCTATTTTGGAATGCATTATTTATTTATGTGCTTATATGCATGTTTTCCAAAAATCTTGAAAAATGACCCCCATTGAAATTTTTGAATAATGTCATGGAAGCTTATATTGGACTCGACGATGCAAAATTGGATTCATTGGAGATATAGCATGAAATTGCCTAGTAAAGGGAAGTCACAATGAAATGCATATTTTAATGAAAACCATGAAAGGAGGTAAAATTTGAAGTTGCTTTTGACATGTTGCATGATAAGATGATGGAGGACTTTATATTTCCATATAATGCTCATTGTTTATATCCTAGCCTTACCTATGCTTACGCATCACAAAAGCCATAATATGCCTTATTTCAAATATTGCTCCACATGATCTAAAAATATTGCCATTCTTTACCTTATCCGGGGATTATGTTGAGAATGATGTTACATTATGGAGATGTTTTATGGTTGTTGTGATTATTATCATATTTGGAGTTTGGAAGGAAATTGTTTGAAATATATGGAAAATTTAATGAGTGAAAGAAAATTCAATCACCTCAGGAGATAAAGGTAGATTGACCCTGCTCTCTGAGATAATAGTTTGGAGAGATGGGACACATTGTGAGGAGTCCGCCGCACTAAGTATCCGGGGCCATTCATGACACCCATGTTTGTGACTAGCGAGAAGGCAGTGCTAAGGTCAGAGAGGTAAAAGCATTATTATTGAGAAAAGCAATATGAAAGCACCACATTGCCAAATATTGCCCACCTTTAGCCTTTTACCAATCTACTCCTTCATGAGCTTAAATTAAAGTCCTCTTGATTATCAAATGCTTTGTCACTTATGAATGTTTATGCATAACCCTCCTTTTGTGAGTAGATATTGCTTTTACATAATTGCACATGCATGAATCTGTGACACTAGTACCTTTTCGAGGATGGTAATTGATTGCAGGGGACATATAAGAATGAATCTAAGATGTTGAGAGTATTGATTTCTTCCCCTGAATGACAAATAAAAATATTGCTTGAGGACAAGCAAGCTTAAGTATGGGGTGTTTGTTGTGAGCTGAATCTGCCATGTTTTACAGTAACTTTTATATCGATTTCTGTATACATTGCATTCATTTGGGCTAGAATAGTACAGAATCTACGTAGTTTATGTTTATTTGCCAAATTATGGAATCTACACCAGTTTCTGTTTAATTCGCAGAAATCGAGGCATTTACAGCAATTCTACAGAAGGTCGGAAAAGCTCGAAAAAACACTACAGAAGTCCAAGGTCAAAGCAGCGGAACAAGTCCAAGAGACGAGGCTACTCGATCTCGAGTAGGCTTACTCGACTTAGACGAGCCATGGCCGAACGGCCTTGGTCGAGCAGACCATGATCGAGCGAGCCAGCCAAACCGAGCTCCGGACCCTACTCGACCTCGACAAGCCCTCGTCGAGGTCGACGAAGCCCAGACGCCCACGTCCGGAGTCGATGAGGAGAAGCCGAGGACATAGCCGAGGACGACCAGGCGAGACTCGCTGCGAGCGACACCACTCGCTGCCGCGGAAGTGGAAGAAGACCGAACTCGATCTCGATGAACTCTTGTCGAGATCGACGAAGACCTTGAGACATGTCCGAGCATGTCCGAGCCAGTCGAACACACCAACCCGAGGAGACCATGTCGATGACCAGCCTTACTCGAGATCGACGAGGCCAACTCGAGGTCGACGAGCACCAGTGAGCCAGAGTCCGAGCCACATCGAGCAGAGTCAAGCCAAGCCGAGCCACCCAACTCGAGGTCGAGTAGGACTTGTCGAGGTCGAGTAGAGCCGCTTCCAGAATCTTCTCGACTAGGCTTGTCCGAGTAGGATTGGAGTTCCTTGATGCCGAAGGCGGAAAATTCTATCCGAAGTTGCTGAAATCTATCGAGATCTATCAAGTTCTATCTATGGAAGGCGATCTATCAACATGAAGACATATTTCCCTATTTAGTTTTATCTATTCCCTATGGATTTAGTTCCATTAAACATTTATTTATCTTTTAGCATTTTAGATATAAATTTAGATATAGATAGATATCTTCTTTCCTAGAATAGCTAGGGAATGAAGGCTATAAATAAGGCCCTAGGGGGCTCAGTTTTAATCATCCAATTTTAGAGAGAAGTAAGTAGTTCCACAGAGAAGTTTAGGAGTTCTAAGGTTTTTAGGGTTTTGGCTTACAGCGAAAGTTGATTGCCAGGATTGTAAAAGGCTTTGAATATAGTTAATGCAAGTTATTTCTTTTCATTCAATGTCTACGATTGCAATGAGGCGTGAGTAGTCCACCCACTTCTGGGGCTGGGGTGAGCCCGACGGTGGCCATGTGAGGCGATACGATAAAGGTCAGATCTTTTGTGCGATTCATCTTCTATCCCTATGAGCATGATTCTTTTGCGAGAGTTGAAGGTGATCCTTGTTTGTGTTATTGAAGCGAAAGTGATCTTAATGCAACTTGGATTAATCATGTGAAAAAGGTTAGTAACAATTAGGGTTTATGCGAAAGCCTATATTTGCCTATTTGTTAATGACGAAAGTTATTTGATGGAAAGCATGATCTTTTGTGCCTTTATGTGTTGTTTTGCATGGTTATCGTTATGGTGTTGAAACCCTAGCCTTGGAGGTCTTTTAATATATTTATTTATTTCACCGAAATTCTGAGTTCTGTGTTCGAATTTGCAAAGTTTAAATTTCTGTTCTTGTCGACATAGACGAAGCTTCGTCGAGATCGAGTTACCCCTTGTCGATCTCGAGTTGGAGTTGTCTTAGTCGAGTTGTCTTTTCTTCTGTTTCTTGTCGATTTTCACTTTCTGAGTCACTGTGTTGGTCGATCTCGAGTACTGTTTGTCGAGATCGACGACAGCCTTTGCCCTTTATTTGCTGCGTTGTTCTTTACTTTCTTTATTTGTTTTCTTGTTTTACTTGTTCTTTGCTTTTGTTTTAGTTGCCCTTGCCGGGTTATTTGTTTCTTTCTTTCTGTTTCTGCGATTCTGTCTGTTCTGCTCTTCTGCTGTTGTGAGAATCTGATAGCTACCTGAGAACTGCTGACGTGCTTCCTCGTGGATTCGATCCTGACTATTCTCTTACTACAACGGGAGGAAGTCTTGTATTTATTTGCTGAGACAGGGAAGTCAGTCTGATCTATATTTCATATCTACTTCATACTTGACACATCCTCCTGCAACAACATCTCTACGACCGGATGCCCGACGCAGAGCAAGATCACGCGTCCTAGGGACTTAATAAATTCTCCGATCCGGGAGGCAAGCTCTACGACCGGATGCCCGACGCAGAGCGAGATCACGCGTGCTAGGGACTTAATAAATTCTCCGATCCAGGAGGCAAGCTCTACGACGGGATCCCAGACGCGGAGCAAGACCACGAGTCCTAGGGACTTAATAAAATCTCCGATCCGGGAGGCAAGCTCTACGACCGGATGCCCGACGCGGAGCAAGATCACGAGTACTAGGGTCTTAATAAAATCTTCGATCCGGGAGGCAAGCTATACGACCGGATGCCCGACGCGGAGCAAGATCACGCGTCCTAGGGACTTAATAAAATCTCCGATCCGAGAGGCAAGCTCTACGACCGGATGCCCGACGCGGAGCAAGATCACGAGTACTAGGGACTTAATAAAATCTTCAATCCGGGAGGCAAGCTCTACGACCGGATGCCCGACGCGGAGCAAGATCACGCGTCCTAGGGACTTAATAAAATCTCCGATCCGGGAGGCAAGCTCTATGAACCGATGCCCGACGCGGAGCAAGATCACGGGTCCTAGGGACTTAATAAATTCTCCGATCCGGGAGGCAAACTCTACGATCGGATGCCCGACGCGGAGCAAGATCACGCGTCCTAGGGACTTAATAAAATCTCCGATCCGGGACGCGAGCTCTACGACCGGATGCCCGACGCGGAGCAAGATCACGCGTCTTAGGGACTTAATAAATTCTCCGATCCGGGAGGCGAACTCTACGACCGGATGCCCGACGTGCAGCTAGATCACGCGTCATAGGGACTTAACAAAATCTCCGATCCAGGAGGCAAGCTCTATGAGCGGATGCCCGACGCGGAGCAAGATCACGCGTCCTAGGGACTTAATAAATTCTCCGATCTGGGAGGCGAACTCTACGACCGGATGCCCGACGCGCAGCTGGTTCACGCGTCCTAGGGACTTAATAAATTCTCCGATCCGGGAGGCAAGCTCTACGACAGGATCCCGAAGCGGAGCAAGATCAGGCGTCCTAGGGACATAATAAAATCTCCGATCCGGGAGGCAAGCTCTACGACCGGATGCCCGACGCGGAGCAAGATCACGAGTACTAGGGACTTAATAAAATCTTCGATCCGGGAGGCAAGCTCTACGACCAGATGCGCGACGCGGAGCAAGATCACGCGTCCTAGGGACTTAATAAAATCTCCGATCCGGGAGGCAAGCTCTATGACCGGATGCCCGACGCAGAGCAAGATCACGGTCCTAGGGAATTAATAAATTCTCCGATACGGGAGGCAAACTCTACGATCGGATGCCCGACGCGGAGCAAGATCACGAGTCCTAGGGACTTAATAAAATATCCGATCCGGGACGCGAGCTCTACGACCGGATGCCCGATGCGGAGCAAGATCACGCGTCCCAGGGACTTAATAAATTCTCCGATCCGGGAGGCGAACTCTACGACCGGATGCCCGACGCGGAGCAAGATCACGCGTCCTAGGGACTTAATAAATTCTCCGATCCAGGAGGCAAGCTCTACGACCGGATCCCAGGCGCGGAGCAAGACCACGAGTCCTAGGGACTTAATAAAATCTCCGATCCGGGAGGCAAGCTCTATGACAGGATGCCCGACGCGGAGCAAGATCACGGGTCCTAGGGACTTAATAAATTTTCCAATCCGGGAGGGAATCTCTACGACCGGATGCCCAACGCGGAGCAAGATCACGCGTCCTAGGGACTTAATAAATTCTCCGATCCGGGAGGCAAGCTCTACGACCGGATGCCCGACGCGGAGCAAGATCACGCGTCCTAGGGACTTAATAAATTCTCCGATCTGGGAGGCGAACTCTACGACCGGATGCCCGACGCGCAGCTAGTTCACTCGTCCTAGGGACTTAATAAATTCTCCGATCCGGGAGGCAAGCTCTACGACCGGATCCCGAAGCGGAGCAAGATCACGCGTCCTAGGGACATAATAAAATCTCCGATCCGATAGGCAAGCTCTACGACCGGATGCCCGACGCGGAGCAAGATCACGCGTCCTAGGGACTTAATAAATTTTCCAATCCGGGAGGGAATCTCTACGACCGGATGCCCGACGCGGGGCAAGATCACGCGTCCTAGGGACTTAATAAATTCTCCGATCTGGAAGGCGAACTCTACGACCGGATGACCGACGCGCAACTAGTTCACGCGTCCTAGGGACTTAATAAATTCTCCGATCCGGGAGGCAAGATCTACGACCGGATCCCGAAGCGGAGCAAGATCATGCGTCCTAGGGACATAAGAAAATCTCCGATCCGGGAGGCAAGCTCTACGACCGGATGCCCGACGCGGAGCAAGATCACGAGTACTAGGGACTTAATAAAATCTTCGATCCGGGAAGCAAGCTCTACGACCGGATGCCCGAGGCGGAGCAAGATCACGCGTCCTAGAGACTTAATAAAATCTCCGATCCGGGAGGCAAGCTCTATGACCGGATGCCCGACGCGGAGCAAGATCACGGGTCCTAGGGACTTATAAAATCTCCGATCCGGGACGCGAGCTCTACGACCGGATGCCCGACGCGGAGCAAGATCACGCGTCTTAGGGACTTAATAAATTCTCCGATCCGGGAGGCGAACTCTACGACCGGATGCCCGACGTGCAGCTAGATCACGCGTCATAGGGACTTAATAAAATCTCCGATCCAGGAGGCAAGCTCTATGAGCGGATGCCCGACGCGGAGCAAGATCACGCGTCCTAGGGACTTAATAAATTCTCCGATCTGGGAGGCGAACTCTACGACCGGATGCCCGACGCGCAGCTGGTTCACGCGTCCTAGGGACTTAATAAATTCTCCGATCCGGGAGGCAAGCTCTACGACAGGATCCCGAAGCGGAGCAAGATCAGGCGTCCTAGGGACATAATAAAATCTCCGATCCGGGAGGCAAGCTCTACGACCGGATGCCCGACGCGGAGCAAGATCACGAGTACTAGGGACTTAATAAAATCTTCGATCCGGGAGGCAAACTCTACGACCGGATGCGCGACGCGGAGCAAGATCACGCGTCCTAGGGACTTAATAAAATCTCCGATCCGGGAGGCAAGCTCTGTGACCGGATGCCCGACGCAGAGCAAGATCACGGTCCTAGGGAATTAATAAATTCTCCGATACGGGAGGCAAACTCTACGATCGGATGCCCGACGCGGAGCAAGATCACGAGTCCTAGGGACTTAATAAAATATCCGATCCGGGACGCGAGCTCTACGACCGGATGCCCGACGCGGAGCAAGATCACGCGTCCCAGGGACTTAATAAATTCTCCGATCCGGGAGGCGAACTCTACGACCGGATGCCCGACGCGGAGCAAGATCACGCGTCCTAGGGACTTAATAAATTCTCCGATCCAGGAGGCAAGCTCTACGACCGGATCCCAGGCGCGGAGCAAGACCACGAGTCCTAGGGACTTAATAAAATCTCCGATCCGGGAGGCAAGCTCTATGACAGGATGCCCGACGCGGAGCAAGATCACGGGTCCTAGGGACTTAATAAATTTTCCAATCCGGGAGGGAATCTCTACGACCGGATGCCCAACGCGGAGCAAGATCACGCGTCCTAGGGACTTAATAAATTCTCCGATCCGGGAGGCAAGCTCTACGACCGGATGCCCGACGCGGAGCAAGATCACGCGTCCTAGGGACTTAATAAATTCTCCGATCTGGGAGGCGAACTCTACGACCGGATGCCCGACGCGCAGCTAGTTCACTCGTCCTAGGGACTTAATAAATTCTCCGATCCGGGAGGCAAGCTCTACGACCGGATCCCGAAGCGGAGCAAGATCACGCGTCCTAGGGACATAATAAAATCTCCGATCCGATAGGCAAGCTCTACGACCGGATGCCCGACGCGGAGCAAGATTACGCGTCCTAGGGACTTAATAAATTTTCCAATCCGGGAGGGAATCTCTACGACCGGATGCCCGACGCGGGGCAAGATCACGCGTCCTAGGGACTTAATAAATTCTCCGATCTGGAAGGCGAACTCTACGACCGGATGACCGACGCGCAACTAGTTCACGCGTCCTAGGGACTTAATAAATTCTCCGATCCGGGAGGCAAGATCTACGACCGGATCCCGAAGCGGAGCAAGATCATGCGTCCTAGGGACATAAGAAAATCTCCGATCCGGGAGGCAAGCTCTACGACCGGATGCCCGACGCGGAGCAAGATCACGAGTACTAGGGACTTAATAAAATCTTCGATCCGGGAAGCAAGCTCTACGACCGGATGCCCGAGGCGGAGCAAGATCACGCGTCCTAGAGACTTAATAAAATCTCCGATCCGGGAGGCAAGCTCTATGACCGGATGCCCGACGCGGAGCAAGATCACGGGTCCTAGGGACTTAATAAATTTTCCAATCCGGGAGGGAATCTCTACAACCGGATGCCCGACGCGGAGCAAGATAACGCGTCCTAGGGACTTAATAAATTCTCCGATCTGGGAGGCGAACTCTACGACCGGATGCCTGACGCGCAGCTGGTTCACGCGTCCTAGGGACTTAATAAATTCTCCGATCCGGGAGGCAAGCTCTACGACCGGATCCCGAAGCGGAGCAAGATCACGCGTCCTAGGGACATAATAAAATCTCCGATCCGGGAGGCAAGCTCTACGACCGGATGCCCGACGCGGAGCAAGATCACGAGTACTAGGGACTTAATAAAATCTTCGATCCGGGAGGCAAGCTCTACGACCGTATGCGCGACGCGGAGCAAGATCACGCGTCCTAGGGACTTAATAAAATCTCCGATCCGGGAGGCAAGCTCTATGACCGGATGCCCGACGCGGAGCAAGATCACGGCCCTAGGGACTTAATAAATTCTCCGATCCGGGAGGCAAACTCTACGATCGGATGCCCGACGCGGAGCAAGATCACGAGTCCTAGGGACTTAATAAAATATTCGATCCGGGACGCGAGCTCTACGACCGGATGCCCAACGCGAAGCAAGATCACGCGTCCCAGGGACTTAATAAATTCTCCGATCCGGGAGGCGAACTCTACGACCGGATGCCCGACGCGGAGCAAGATCACGCGTCCTAGGGACTTAATAAATTCTCCAATCCAGGAGGCAAGCTCTACGACCGGATCCCAGACGCGGAGCAAGACCACAAGTCCTAGGGACTTAATAAAATCTCCGATCCGGGAGGCAAGCTCTACGACCGGATGCCCGACGCGGAGCAAGATCACGCGTCCTAGGGACTTAATAAATTCTCCGATCCAGGAGGCAAGCTCTACGACCGGATCCCAGACGCGGAGCAAGGCCACGAGTCCTAGGGACTTAATAAAATCTCCGATCCGGGAGGCAAGCTCTACGACCGGATGCCCGACGCGGAGCAAGATCACGAGTACTAGGGACATAATAAAATCTTCCATCCGGGAGGCAAGCTCTACGACCGGATGCCCGACGCGGAGCAAGATCACGCGTCCTAGGGACTTAATAAAATCTCCGATCCGGGAGGCAACCTCTATGATCGGATGCCCGACGCGGAGCAAGATCACGCGTCCTAGGGACTTAATAAATTCTCCGATCTGGGAGGCGAACTCTACGACCGGATGCCCGACGCGCAGCTAGTTCACTCGTCCTAGGGACTTAATAAATTCTCCGATCCGGGAGGCAAGCTCTACGACCGGATCCCGAAGCGGAGCAAGATCACGCGTCCTAGGGACATAATAAAATCTCCGATCCGATAGGCAAGCTCTACGACCGGATGCCCGACGCGGAGCAAGATTACGCGTCCTAGGGACTTAATAAATTTTCCAATCCGGGAGGGAATCTCTACGACCGGATGCCCGACGCGGGGCAAGATCACGCGTCCTAGGGACTTAATAAATTCTCCGATCTGGAAGGCGAACTCTACGACCGGATGACCGACGCGCAACTAGTTCACGCGTCCTAGGGACTTAATAAATTCTCCGATCCGGGAGGCAAGATCTACGACCGGATCCCGAAGCGGAGCAAGATCATGCGTCCTAGGGACATAAGAAAATCTCCGATCCGGGAGGCAAGCTCTACGACCGGATGCCCGACGCGGAGCAAGATCACGAGTACTAGGGACTTAATAAAATCTTCGATCCGGGAAGCAAGCTCTACGACCGGATGCCCGAGGCGGAGCAAGATCACGCGTCCTAGAGCCTTAATAAAATCTCCGATCCGGGAGGCAAGCTCTATGACCGGATGCCCGACGCGGAGCAAGATCACGGGTCCTAGGGACTTAATAAATTTTCCAATCCGGGAGGGAATCTCTACGACCGGATGCCCGACGCGGAGCAAGATAACGCGTCCTAGGGACTTAATAAATTCTCCGATCTGGGAGGCGAACTCTACGACCGGATGCCTGACGCGCAGCTGGTTCACGCGTCCTAGGGACTTAATAAATTCTCCGATCCGGGAGGCAAGCTCTACGACCGGATCCCGAAGCGGAGCAAGATCACGCGTCCTAGGGACATAATAAAATCTCCGATCCGGGAGGCAAGCTCTACGACCGGATGCCCGACGCGGAGCAAGATCACGAGTACTAGGGACTTAATAAAATCTTCGATCCGGGAGGCAAGCTCTACGACCGTATGCGCGACGCGGAGCAAGATCACGCGTCCTAGGGACTTAATAAAATCTCCGATCCGGGAGGCAAGCTCTATGACCGGATGCCCGACGCGGAGCAAGATCACGGTCCTAGGGACTTAATAAATTCTCCGATCCGGGAGGCAAACTCTACGATCGGATGCCCGACGCAGAGCAAGATCACGAGTCCTAGGGACTTAATAAAATATTCGATCCGGGACGCGAGCTCTACGACCGGATGCCCAACGCGAAGCAAGATCACGCGTCCCAGGGACTTAATAAATTCTCCGATCCGGGAGGCGAACTCTACGACCGGATGCCCGACGCGGAGCAAGATCACGCGTCCTAGGGACTTAATAAATTCTCCAATCTAGGAGGCAAGCTCTACGACCGGATCCCAGACGCGGAGCAAGACCACAAGTCCTAGGGACTTAATAAAATCTCCGATCCGGGAGGCAAGCTCTACGACCAGATGCCCGACGCGGAGCAAGATCACGCGTCCTAGGGACTTAATAAATTCTCCGATCCAGGAGGCAAGCTCTACGACCGGATCCCAGACGCGGAGCAAGGCCACGAGTCCTAGGGACTTAATAAAATCTCCGATCCGGGAGGCAAGCTCTACGACCGGATGCCCGACGCGGAGCAAGATCACGAGTACTAGGGACATAATAAAATCTTCGATCCGGGAGGCAAGCTCTACGACCGGATGCCCGACGCGGAGCAAGATCACGCGTCCTAGGGACTTAATAAAATCTCCGATCCGGGAGGCAACCTCTATGATCGGATGCCCGACGCGGAGCAAGATCATGGGTCCTAGGGACTTAATAAATTCTCCGATCCGGGAGGCAAACTCTACGATCGGATGCCCGACGCGGAGCAAGATCACGAGTCCTAGGGACTTAATAAAATATCCGATCCGGGACGCGAGCTCTACGACCGGATGCCCGACGCGGAGCAAGATCACGCGTCCTAGGGACTTAATAAATTCTCCGATCCGGGAGGCGAACTCTACGACCGGATGCCCGATGTGCAGCTAGATCACGCGTCCTAGGGACTTAATAAAATCTCCGATCCGGGAGGCCAGCTCTATGACAGGATGCCCGACGCGGAGCAAGATCGAGGGTCCTAGGGACTTAATAAATTTTCCAATCCGGGAGGGAATCTCTACGACCGGATGCCCGACGCGGAGCAAGATCACGCATCCTAGGGACATAATAAATTCTCCGATCTGGGAGGCGAATTCTACGACCGGATGCCCGACGCGCAGCTAGTTTACGCGTCTTAGGGACTTAATAAATTCTCCGATCCGGGAGGCAAGGTCCACGACCGGATCCCGAAGCGGAGCAAGATCACGCGTCCTAGGGACATAATAAAATCTCCGATCTGATAGGCAAGCTCCACGACCGGATGCCGGACGCGGAGCAAGATCACGCGTCCTAGGGACTTAATAAATTCTCCGATCCGGGAGGGATGCTCTACGACCTGATGCCCGACACGGAGCAAGATCCTGATTCTTAGGGACTTAATAAAATCTCCGATCCTGGAAGCAAACTCTACGACCGGATGCTAAACGCGGAGCAAGATCACGCGTCCTAGGGACATAATAAAATCCCCGAACCGGGAGACAAGCTCTATGACCGGATGCCCGACGCGGAGCAAGATCACGCATCCTTGGTACTTAATAAATTTTCCAATCCGGTAGGCAAGCTTTACGACCGGAAGCCCGACGCGGAGCAAGATCACATGTCTTAGGGCCTTTATAAATTCTCCGATCCGGGAGGCAAGCTCTACGACCGGATGCCCGACGCGGAGCAAGATCACGGGTCCTAGGGACTTAATAAATTCTCCGATCCGGGAGGCAAACTCTACGATCGGATGCCCGACCCGGAGCAAGATCACAAGTCCTAGGGACTTAATAAAATATCCGATCCGGGACGCGAGCTCTAGAACCGGATGCCCGACGCAGAGCAAGATCACGCGTCCTAGGGACTTAATAAATTCTCCGATCCGGGAGGCGAACTCTACGACCGGATGCCCGATGCACAGCTAGATTACGCGTCCTAGGGACTTAATAAAATCTCCGATCCGGGAGGCAAGCTCTATGACCGGATGCCCGACGCGGAGCAAGATCACGGGTCCTAGGGACTTAATAAATTTTCGAATCCGGGAGGGAATCTCTACGACCGGATGCCAGACGCGGAGAAAGATCACGCGTCCTAGGGACTTAATAAATTCTCCGATCCGGGAGGCAAGCTCTATGATCGGATGCCCGACATGGAGCAAGATCACGAGTCCTAGGGACTTAATAAAATATCCAATCCGGGACGCGATCTCTACGACCGGATGCCCGACGCGGAGCAAGATCACGCGTCCTATGGACTTAATAAATTCTCCGATCCAGGAGGCAAGCTCTACGACCGGATCCCAGACGCGGAGCAAGACCACGAGTCCTAGGGACTTAATAAAATCTCCGATCCAGGAGGCAAGCTCTACGACCGGATGCCCGACGCGGAGCAAGATCACGAGTACTAGGGACATAATAAAATCTTCGATCCGGGAGGCAAGCTCTACGACCGGATGCCCGACGCGGAGCAAGAACACGCGTCCTAGGGACTTAATAAAATCTCCGATCCGATTGGCAAGCTCTATGACCGAATGCCCGACGCGGAGCAAGATCACGGGTCTTAGGGACTTATTAAATTCTCCGATTCGGGAGGCAAGCTCTACGACCGGATGCCCGACGCAGAGCGAGATCACGCGTCCTAGGGACTTAATGAATTCTCTGATCCGGTAGGCAAGGTCTACGACCGGATGCCCGACGCGGAGCAGGATCACGCGTCCTAGGGACTTAATAAATTCTCCGATCCTGGAGGCAAGCTCTACGAGCCGATGCCCGACACGGAGCGAGATCACGCGTCCTAGTGACTTAATAAATTCTCTAATCCGTGAGGCAAGCTCTACGACCGGATGCCCGACGCGGAGCAATATCACGCGTCCTAGGGACTTAATAAATTCTCCGACTCGGGAGGCAAGCTCTTCGACCGGATCCCGAAGCAGAGCAAGATCACGCGTCCTAGGGACTTAATAAAATCTCCGATCCGATAGGCGAGCTCTACGACCGGATGCCTGACGCGGAGCAAGATCACGCCTCCTAGGGACTTAATAAATTCTCTGATCCAGGAGGCATGCTCTACGACCTGATGCCCGACACGGAGCAAGATCACGATTCTTAGGGACTTAATAAAATCTCCGATCCGGGAGACAAGATCTATGACCGGATGCCCGACGCGGAGCAAGATCACGCATCCTTGGGACTTAATAAATTTTTCGATCCGGGAGGCAAGCTTTACGACCGGAAGCCCGACGCGAAGCAATATCACGTGTCTTAGGGACTTAATAAATTCTCCGATCCGCGAGGCAAGCTCTACGACCGGATGCCCGACGCGGAGCAAGATCACGAATCCTAGGGACTTAATAAAATATCCGATCCGGGAGGCGAGCTCTACGACCGGATGCCCGACCCGGAGCAAGATCACGTGTCTTAGGGACTTAATAAATTCTCCGACCCGGGAGGCAAGCTCTACGACCGGATGCCCGACGCGGAGCAACATCAAGAATCCTAGGGACTTAATAAAATATCCGATCCGGGAGGCGAGCTCTACGACCGGATGCCCGACGAGGAGCAAGATCACGCGTCCTAGGGACTTAATAAATTCTCCGATCCGGGAGGCTAGCTCTACGACCGGATACCCGACGCGGAGCGAGATCATGCGTCCTAGGGACTTAACAAATTCTCCGATCCGGGAGGCAAGCTCTACGACCGGATGCTCGACGCGGAGCAAGTTCACGAATCCTAGGGACTTAGTAAAATATCCGATCCGGGAAGCGAGCTCTACGACCGGATGCCCGACGCGGAGCAAGATCACGCGTCCTAGGGACTTAATAAAATCTCCGATCCGGGAGGCAAGCTCTATGACCGGATGCCCGACGCGGAGCAAGAACACGGGTCCTAGGGACTTAATAAATTTTCCAATCCGGGAGGGAATCTCTACGACCAGATGCCAGACGCGGAGCAAGATCACGCGTCCCAGGGACTTAATACATTCTCTGATCCGGGAGGCAAGCTCTACGATCGGATGCCCGACACGGAGCAGGATCATGAGTCCCAGGGACTTAATAAAATATCCGATCCGGGACGCGATCTCTACGACCGGATGCCCGACGCGGAGCAAGACCACGCGTCCTAGGGACTTAATAAATTCTCCGATCCGGGAGGCAAGCTCTACGACCAGATGCCCGACGCGGAGCAAGATCACGAATCCTAGGGACTTAGTAAAATATCCGATCCGGGATGCGAGCTCTACGACCGGATGCCCGACGCAGGGGCAAGATCACGCGTCCTAGGGACTTAATAAATTCTCCGATCCGGGAGGCAAGCTCTACGATCGGATGCCCGACGCGGAGCAAGATCACGTGTCCTAGGGACTTAATAAATTCTCCGATTCGGGAGGCAAGCTCTACAACCGGATGCCCGATGCGGAGCAAGATCACGAATCCTAGGGACTTAATAAAATATCCGATCCGGGAGGCGAGCTCTACGACCGGATGCCCGTTGCGGAGCAAGATCACGCGTCCTAGGGACTTAATAAATTCTCCGATTCCGGAGGCAAGCTCTACTACCGGATGTCCGACGCGGAGCGAGATCACGCGTCCTAGTGACTTAATAAATTCTCTGATCCAGGAGGCAAGCTCTACGGCCGGATCCCAGACGCGGAGCAAGACCACGAGTCCAAGGGACTTAATCAAATCTCCGATCCGGGATGCAAGCTCTACGACCGGATGCCCGACGCGGAGCAAGATCACGAGTACTAGGGACTTAATAAAATCTTCGATCCGGGAGGCAAGCTCTACGACCGGATGCCCGACGCGGAGCAAGATCACGCGTCCTAGGGACTTAATAAAATCTCCGATCCGGGAGGCAAGCTCTATGACCGAATGCCCGACGCGGAGCAAGATCACGGGTCCTAGGGACTTATTAAATTCTCCGATCCGGAAGGCAAGCTCTATGACCGGATGCCCGACACGGAGCGAGATCACGCGTCCTAGTGACTTAATAAATTCTCTGATCCGTGAGGCAAGCTCTACGACCGGATGCCCGACGCGGAGCAATATCACGCGTCCTAGGGATTTAATAAATTCTCCGATCCGGGAGGCAAGGTCTACGACCGGATCCCGAAGCAGAGCAAGATCACGCGTCCTAGGGACTTGATAAAAACTCCAATCCGATAGGCGAGCTTTACGACCGGATGCCTGACGCGTAGCCAGATCACGCGTCCTAGGGACATAATAAATTCTCCGATCCGGGAGGCATGCTCTACGACCTGATGCCCGACATGGAGCAAGATCACGATTCTTAGGGACTTAATAAAATCTCCGATCCCGGCGGCAAACTCTACGACCAGATTCCTGACGCGGAGCAAGATCACGCGTCCTAGGGGTTAATAAAATCTCCGATCCGGGAGACAAGCTCTATGACCGGATGCCCGACGCGGAGCAAGATCACGCATCCTTGGGACTTAATAAATTTTTCGATCCGGGAGGCAAGCTTTACGACCGGAAGCCCGATGCGGAGCAAGATCACGTGTCTTAGGGACTTAATAAATTCTCCGATCCGGGACGCTAGCTCTACGACCGGATGCCCGATGCGGAGCAAGATCACGAATCCTAGGGACTTAATAAAATATCCGATCTGGGAGGCCAGCTCTATGACCGGATGCCCGACGCGGAGCAAGAACACGGGTCCTAGGGACTGAATAAATTTTCCAATCCGGGAGGGAATCTCTACGACCGGATGCCAGACGCGGAGCAAGATCACGCGTCCTAGGGACTTAATACATTCTCTGATCCGGGAGGCAAGCTCTACGATCGGATGCCCGACACGGAGCAAGATCACGAGTCCCAGGGACTTAATAAAATATCCGATCCGGGACGCGATCTCTACGACCGGATGCCCGACGCGGAGCAAGACCACGCGTCCTAGGGACTTAATAAATTCTCCGATCCGGGAGGCAAGCTCTACGACCGGATCCCAGACGCGGAGCAAGACCACGAGTCCTAGGGACTTAATCAAATCTCCGATCCGGGATGCAAGCTCTACGACCGGATGCCCGACGCGGAGCAAGATCACGAGTACTAGGGACATAATAAAATCTTCGATCCGGGAGGCAAGCTCTACGACCGGATGCCCGACGCGGAGCAAGATCACGCGTCCTAGGGACTTAATAAAATCTCCGATCCGGGAGGCAAGCTCTACGACCGGATGCCCGACGAGGAGCAAGATCACGCGTCCTAGGGACTTATTAAATTCTCCGATCCGGGAGGCAAGCTCTACAACCGGATGCCCGATGCGGAGCAAGATCACGAGTCCTAGGGACTTAATAAAATATCCGATCCGGGACGCGAGCTCTACGACCGGATGCCCGTTGCGGAGCAAGATCACGCGTCCTAGGGACTTAATAAATTCTCCGATTCGGAAGGCAAGCTCTACGACCGGATGCCCGACGCAGAGCGAGATCATGCGTCCTAGGGACTTAATAAATTCTCCGATCCGGGAGGCAAGCTCTACGACCGAATGCCCGACGCGGAGCAAGATCACGAATCCTAGGGACTTAGTAAAATATCCGATCCGGGATGCGAGCTCTACGACTGGATGCCCGACGCAGGGGCAAGATCACGCGTCCTAGGGACTTAATAAATTATCCGATTCGGGACGCGAGCTCTACGACCGGATGCCCGACACAGAGAAAGATCACGCGTCTTAGGGACATAATAAATTCTCCGATCCGGGAGGCGAACTCTACGACCGGATGCCCGATGCGCAGCTAGTTCACGCGTCCTAGGGACTTAATAAAATCTCCGATCCGGGAGGCAAGCTCTATGACCGGATACCCGACGCAGAGCAAGATCACGGGTCCTAGGGACTTAATAAATTTTCCTATCTGGGAGGGAATCTCTACGACCGGATGCCCGACGCGGAGCAAGATCACGCGTCCTAGGGACTTAATAAAATCTCCGATCCGGGAGGCAAGCTCTATGACCGGATGCCCGACGCGGAGCAAGATCACGGGTCCTAGGGACTTAATAAATTCTCAGATCCGGGAGGCAAACTCTACGATCGGATGCCCGACGCGGAGCAAGATCACGAGTCCTAGGGTCTTAATAAAATATCCGATTCGGGACGCGAGCTCTACGACCGGATGCCCGACGCAGAGCAAGATCACGCGTCTTAGGGACATAATAAATTCTCCGATCCGGGAGGCGAACTCTACGACCGGATGCCCGATGCGCAGCTAGTTCACGCGTCCTAGAGACTTGATAAAATCTCCGATCCGGGAGGCAAGCTCTATGACCGGATACCCGACGCAGAGCAAGATCACGGGTCCTAGGGACTTAATAAATTTTCCTATCTGGGAGGGAATCTCTACGACCGGATGCCCGACGCGGAGCATGATCACACGTCCTAGGGACTTAATAAATTCTCCGATCCGGGAGGCAAGCTCTACGATCTGATGCCCGACGCGGAGCAAGATCACGAGTCTTAGGGAGTTAATAAAATATCCGAACCGGGACGCGATCTCTACGACCGGATGCCCGACGCGGAGCAAGATCACGCGTCCTAGGGACTTAATAAATTCTCCGATTCGGGAGGCAAGCTCTACGACAGGATACCCGACGCGAAGTGAGATCATGCGTCCTAGGGACTTAATAAATTCTCCGATACGGGAGGCAAACTCTACGACCGGATGCCCGACGCGGAGCGAGCTCCCGCGTCCTAGGGACTTAATAAATTCTCCGATCGGGGAGGCAAGCTCTACGACCGGATGCCCGACACGTGGCAAGATCACTAGTTCTAGGGACATAATAAAATCTCTGATCAGGGAGGCGAGCCCTACGACCGGATGCCCGACGCGAAGCAAGATCACACGTCCAAGAGACTTAACAAAATATTCGATTCGGGAGCCGAGTTCTATGACCAGATGCCTGACACGGAGCAAAATCACGCATCATAGGGACTTAATAAATTCTCCGATTCGGGAGGCAAGCTCTACGACCAGATGCCCGACGCGGAGCAAGATTACGAGTACTAGAGACTTAATAAAATCTCCGATCCGGGAGGCGAGCACAACGACCGGATGCCCGACGCGGAGCAAGATCACGCGTCCTAGGGACTTATTAAATTCTCCGATCCGGGAGGCAAGCTCTACAATCGGATGCCCGACGCGGAGCAAGATCACGAATCCTAGGGACTTAATAAAATATCCGATCCGGGAGGCGAGCTCTACGACCGGATGCCCGTTGCGGAGCAAGATCACGCGTCCTAGGGACTTAATAAATTCTCCGATCCGAGAGGCAAGCTCTACGACCGGATACCCGACGCGGAGCGAGATCATGTGTCCTAGGGACTTAATAAATTCTCCGATCCGGGAGGCAAGCTCTACGACCAAATGCCCGACGCGGAGCAAGATCACGAATCCTAGGGACTTAGTAAAATATCCGATCTGGGATGCGAATTCTACGACCGGATGCCCGACGCAGGGGCAAGATCACGCGTCCTAGGGACTTAATAAATTCTCCGATCCGGGAGGCAAGCTCTACGACTGGATGCCCGACGCGGAGCAAGATCACGAGTACTAGGGACTTAATAAAATCTTCAATCCGGGAGGCAAGCTCTACGACCGGATGCCCGACGCGGAGCAAGATCTCGCGTCCTAGGGGCTTAATAAAATCTCCGATCCGGGAGGCAAGCTCTATGACCAGATGCCCGACGCGGAGCAAGATCACGGGTCCTAGGGACTTAATAAAATCTCAGATCCGGGAGGCAAGCTCTACGACCGGATGCCCGACGCGGAGCAAGATCACGAGTACTAGGGACATAATAAAATCTTCGATCCGGGAGGCAAGCTCTACGACCGGATGCCCGACGCGGAGCAAGATCACGCGTCCTAGGGACTTAATAAAATCTCCGATCCGGGAGGCAAGCTCTACGACCGGATGTCCGACGAGGAGCAAGATCACGCGTCCTAGGGACTTATTAAATTCTCCGATCCGGGAGGCAAGCTCTACAACCGGATGCCCGATGCGGAGCAAGATCAAGAATCCTAGGGACTTAATAAAATATCCGATCCGGGAGGCGAGCTCTACGACCGGATGCCCGTTGCGGAGCAAGATCACGCGTCCTAGGGACTTAATAAATTCTCCGATTCGGAAGGCAAGCTCTACGACCGGATGCCCGACGCGGAGCGAGATCATGCGTCCTAGGGACTTAATAAATTCTCCGATCCGGGAGGCAAGCTCTACGACCGAATGCCCGACGCGGAGCAAGATCACGAATCCTAGGGACTTAGTAAAATATCCGATCCGGGATGCGAGCTCTACGACTGGATGCCCGACGCAGGGGCAAGATCACGCGTCCTAGGGACTTAATAAATTATCCGATTCGGGACGCGAGCTCTACGACCGGATGCCCGACGCAGAGAAAGATCACGCGTCTTAGGGACATAATAAATTCTCCGATCCGGGAGGCGAACTCTACGACCGGATGCCCGATGCGCAGCTAGTTCACGCGTCCTAGGGACTTAATAAAATCTCCGATCCGGGAGGCAAGCTCTATGACCGGATACCCGACGCAGAGCAAGATCACGGGTCCTAGGGACTTAATAAATTTTCCTATCTGGGAGGGAATCTCTACGACCGGATGCCCGACGCGGAGCAAGATCACGCGTCCTAGGGACTTAATAAAATCTCCGATCCGGGAGGCAAGCTCTATGACCGGATGCCCGACGCGGAGCAAGATCACGGGTCCTAGGGACTTAATAAATTCTCAGATCCGGGAGGCAAACTCTACGATCGGATGCCCGACGCGGAGCAAGATCACGAGTCCTAGGGTCTTAATAAAATATCCGATTCGGGACGCGAGCTCTACGACCGGATGCCCGACGCAGAGCAAGATCACGCGTCTTAGGGACATAATAAATTCTCCGATCTGGGAGGCGAACTCTACGACCGGATGCCCGATGCGCAGCTAGTTCACGCGTCCTAGGGACTTAATAAAATCTCCGATCCGGGAGACAAGCTCTATGACCGGATACCCGACGCAGAGCAAGATCACGGGTCCTAGGGACTTAATAAATTTTCCTATCTGGGAGGGAATCTCTACGACCGGATGCCCGACGCGGAGCATGATCACAAGTCCTAGGGACTTAATAAATTCTCCGATCCGGGAGGCAAGCTCTACGATCTGATGCCCGACGCGGAGCAAGATCACGAGTCCTAGGGAGTTAATAAAATATCCGAACCGGGACGCGATCTCTATGACCGGATGCCCGACGCGGAGCAAGATCACGCGTCCTAGGGACTTAATAAATTCTCCGATTCGGGAGGCAAGCTCTACGACAGGATACCCGACGCGAAGTGAGATCATGCGTCCTAGGGACTTAATAAATTCTCCGATACGGGAGGCAAACTCTACGACCGGATGCCCGACGCGGAGCGAGCTCCCGCGTCCTAGGGACTTAATAAATTCTCCGATCGGGGAGGCAAGCTCTACGACCGGATGCCCGACACGTGGCAAGATCACTAGTTCTAGGGACATAATAAAATCTCTGATCAGGGAGGCGAGCCCTACGACCGGATGCCCGACGCGAAGCAAGATCACACGTCCAAGAGACTTAACAAAATATCCGATTCGGGAGCCGAGTTCTATGACCAGATGCCTGACACGGAGCAAAATCACGCATCATAGGGACTTAATAAATTCTCCGATTCGGGAGGCAAGCTCTACGACCAGATGCCCGACGCGGAGCAAGATTACGAGTACTAGAGACTTAATAAAATCTCCGATCCGGGAGGCGAGCACAACGACCGGATGCCCGACGCGGAGCAAGATCACGCGTCCTAGGGACTTATTAAATTCTCCGATCCGGGAGGCAAGCTCTACAATCGGATGCCCGACGCGGAGCAAGATCACGAATCCTAGGGACTTAATAAAATATCCGATCCGGGAGGCGAGCTCTACGACCGGATGCCCGTTGCGGAGCAAGATCACGCGTCCTAGGGACTTAATAAATTCTCCGATCCGAGAGGCAAGCTCTACGACCGGATACCCGACGCGGAGCGAGATCATGCGTCCTAGGGACTTAATAAATTCTCCGATCCGGGAGGCAAGCTCTACGACCAAATGCCCGACGCGGAGCAAGATCACGAATCCTAGGGACTTAGTAAAATATCCGATCTGGGATGCGAGCTCTACGACCGGATGCCCGACGCAGGGGCAAGATCACGCGTCCTAGGGACTTAATAAATTCTCCGATCCGGGAGGAAAGCTCTACGACTGGATGCCCGACGCGGAGCAAGATCACGAATACTAGGGACTTAATAAAATCTTCAATCCGGGAGGCAAGCTCTACGACCGGATGCCCGACGCGGAGCAAGATCTCGCGTCCTAGGGGCTTAATAAAATCTCCGATCCGGGAGGCAAGCTCTATGACCAGATGCCCGACGCGGAGAAAGATCACGGGTCCTAGGGACTTAATAAAATCTCAGATCCGGGAGGCAAACTCTACGATCGGATGCCCGACGCGGAGCAAGATCACAAGTCCTAGGGACTTAATAAAATATCCGATTCGGGACGCGAGCTCTACGACCGGATGCCCGACGCGGAGAAAGATCACGCGTCTTAGGGACTTAATAAATTCTCCGATCCGGGAGGCGAACTCTACGAACGAATGCCCGACGCGCAGCTAGTTCACGCGTCCTAGGGACTTAATAAAATCTCCGATCCGGGAGGCAAGCTCTATGACCGGATACCCGACGCGGAGCAAGATCACGGGTCCCAGGGACTTAATAAATTTTCCTATCTGGGAGGGAATCTCTACGACCGGATGCCCGACGCGGAGCAAGATCACGCGTCCTAGGGACATAATAAATTCTCCGATCCGGGAGGCAAGCTCTACGATCGGATGCCCGACGCGGAGCAAGATCACGTGTCCTAGGGACTTAATAAAATAACCGATCCGGGACGCGATCTCTACGACCGGATGCCCGACGCGGAGCAAGATCACGCGTCCTAGGGACTTAATAAATTCTCCGATTTGGGAGGCAAGCTCTACAACCGGATGCCCGATGCGGAGCAAGATCACGAATCCTAGGGACTTAATAAAATATCCGATCCGGGAGGCGAGCTCTACGACCGGATGCCCGTTGCGGAGCAAGATCACGCGTCCTAGGGACTTAATAAATTCTCCGATTCCGGAGGCAAGCTCTACGATCGGATGCCCGACGCGGAGCGAGATCATGCGTTCTAGGGACTTAATAAATTCTCCGATCTGGGAGGCAAGCTCTACGACCGGATGCCCGACGCGGAACAAGATCACGAATCCTAGGGACTTAGTAAAATATCCGATCCGGGATGCGAGCTCTACGACCGGATGCCCGACGCAGGGGCAAGATCACGCGTCCTAGGGACTTAATAAATTATCCAATCCGGGAGGCAAGCTCTACGACCGGATGGCCGACGCGGAGCAAGATCACGAGTACTGGGGAATTAATAAAATCTTCAATCCGGGAGGCAAGCTCTACGACCGGATGCCCGACGCGGAGCAAGATCACGCGTCCTAGGGACTTAATAAAATCTCCGATCCGGGAGGCAAGCTCTATGACCGGATGCCCGACGCGGAGCAAGATCACGGGTCCTAGGGACTTAATAAATTCTCAGATCCGGGAGGCAAGCTCTATGACCGGATACCCGACGCGGAGCAAGATCACGGGTCCCAGGGACTTAATAAATTTTCCTATCTGGGAGGGAATCTCTACGACCGGATGCCCGACGCGGAGCAAGATCACGCGTCCTAGGAACATAATAAATTCTCCGATCCGGGAGGCAAGCTCTACGATCGGATGCCCGACGCGGAGCAAGATCACGAGTCCTAGGGACTTAATAAAATATCCGATCCGGGACGCGATCTCTACGACCGGATGCCCGACGCGGAGCAAGATCACGCGTCCTAGGGACTTAATAAATTCTCCGATTCAGGAGGCAAGCTCTACGACAGGATACCCGACGCGGAGTGAGATCATGCGTCCTAGGGACTTAATAAATTCTCCGATCCGGAAGGCAAGCTCTACGACCGGATGCCCGACACGTGGCAAGATCACTAGTTCTAGGGACTTAATAAAATCTCTAATCCGGGAGGCGAGGCCTACGACCGGATGCCCGGCGCGGAGCAAGATCACCCGTCTTAGGGACTTAATGAATTCTCTGATCCAGGAGGCAAGGTCTACGACTTGATGCCCGACGCGAAGCAAGATCACGTGTCCAAGGGACTTAACAAAATATCCGATTCGGGAGCCGAGTTCTACGACCAGATGCCTGACACGGAGCAAAATCACGCATCATAGGGACTTAATAAATTCTCCGATTCGGGAGGCAAGCTCTACGACCGGATGCCCGACGCGGAGCAAGATCACGCGTCCTAGGGACTTATTAAATTCTCCGATCCGGGAGGCAAGCTCTACAACCGGATGCCCGATGCGGAGCAAGATCACGAATCCTAGGGACTTAATAAAATATCCGATCCGGGAGGCGAGCTCTACGACCGGATGCCCGTTGCGGAGCAAGATCGCGCGTCCTAGGGAATTAATAAATTCTCCGATTCGGGGGGCAAGCTCTACGACCGGATGCCCGACGCGGAGCGAGATCATGCGTCCTAGGGACTTAATAAATTCTCCGATCCGGGAGGCAAGCTCTACGATCGGATGCCCGACGCGGAGCAAGATCACGAGTCCTAGGGACTTAATAACATATCCGATCCGGGACGCGATCTCTACGACCGGATGCCCGACGCGGAGCAAGATCACGCGTCCTAGGGACTTAATAAATTCTCCGATTCGGGAGGCAAGCTCTACAACCGGATGCCCGATGCGGAGCAAGATCACGAATCCTAGGGACTTAATAAAATATCCGATCCGGGAGGCGAGCTCTACGACCGGATGCCCGTTGCGGAGCAAGATCACGCGTCCTAGGGACTTAATAAATTCTCCGATTCCGGAGGCAAGCTCTACGACCGGATGCCCGACGCGGAGCGAGATCATGCGTCCTAGGGACTTAATAAATTCTCCGATTCCGGAGGCAAGCTCTACGACCGGATGCCCGACGCAGGGGCAACAAGATCACGCGTCCTAGGGACTTAATAAATTATCCGATTCGGGACGCGAGCTGTACGACCGAAAGCCCGACGCAGAGAAAGATCACGCGTCTTAGGGACATAATAAATTCTACGATCCGGGAGGCGAACTCTACGACCGGATGCCCGATGCCCAGCTAGTTCACGCGTCCTAGGGACTTAATAAAATCTCCGATCCGGGAGGCAAGCTCTATGACCGGATACCCGACGCAGAGCAAGATCACGGGTCCTAGGGACTTAATAAATTTTCCTATCTGGGAGGGAATCTCTACGACCGGATGCCAGACACGGAGCAAGATCACGCGTCCTAGGGACTTAATAAAATCTCCGATCCGGGAGGCAAGCTCTATGACCGGATGCCCGACGCGGAGCAAGATCACGGGTCCTAGGGACTTAATAAATTCTCAGATCCGGGAGGCAAACTCTACGATCGGATGCCCGACGCGGAGCAAGATCACGAGTCCTAGGGACTTAATAAAATATCCGATTCGGGACGCGAGCTCTACGACCGGATGCCCGACGCAGAGCAAGATCACGCGTCTTAGGGACATAATAAATTCTCCGATCCGGGAGGCGAACTCTACGACCGGATGCCCGATGCGCAGCTAGTTCACGCGTCCTAGGGACTTAATAAACTCTCCGATCCGGGAGGCAAGCTCTATGACTGGATACCCGACGCGGAGCAAGATCACGGGTCCTAGGGACTTAATAAATTTTCCTATCTGGGAGGGAATCTCTACGACCGGATGCCCGACGCGGAGCAAGATCACGCGTCCTAGGGACATAATAAATTCTCCGATCCGGGAGGCAAGCTCTACGATCGGATGCCCGACGCGGAGCAAGATCACGAGTCCTAGGGAGTTAATAAAATATCCGAACCGGGACGCGATCTCTACGACCGGATGCCCGATGCGGAGCAAGATCACGCGTCCTAGGGACTTAATAAATTCTCCGATCGGGGAGGCAAGCTCTACGACCGGATGCCCGACACGTGGCAAGATCACTAGTTCTAGGGACTTAATAAAATCTCTGATCAGGGAGGCGAGCCCTACGACCGGATGCCCGACGCGGAGCAAGATCACCCGTCTTAGGGACTTAATGAATTCTCTGATCCGGGAGGCAAGGTATACGACCGGATGCCGGACGCGAAGCAAGATCACACGTCCAAGAGACTTAACAAAATATCCGATTCGGGAGCCGAGTTCTATGACCAGATGCCTGACACGGAGCAAAATCAAGCATCATAGGGACTTAATAAATTCTCCAATTCGGGAGGCAAGCTCTACGACCAGATGCCCGACGCGGAGCAAGATTATGAGTACTAGAGACTTAATAAAATCTCCGATCCGGGAGGCGAGCACTACGACCGGATGCCCGACGCAGAGCAAGATCACGAGTCCTAGGGACTTATTAAATTCTCCGATCCGGGAGGCAAGCTCTACAACCGGATGCCCGACGCGGAGCAATATCACGAATCCTAGGGACTTAATAAAATATCCGATCCGGGAGGCGAGCTCTACGACCGGATGCCCGTTGCGGAGCAAGATCACGCGTCCTAGGGACTTAATAAATTCTCCGATCCGAGAGGCAAGCTCTACGACCGGATACCCGACGCGGAGCGCGATCATGCGTCCTAGGGACTTAAAAAATTCTCCGATCCGGGAGGCAAGCTCTACGACGAGATGCCCGACGCGGAGCAAGATCACGAATCCTAGGGACTTAGTAAAATATCCGATCCGGGATGCGAGCTCTACGACCGGATGCCCGACGCAGGGGCAAGACCAAGCGTCCTAGGGACTTAATAAATTCTCCGATCCGGGAGGCAAGCTCTACGACCGGATGCCCGACGCGGAGCAAGATCACGAGTACTAGGGACTTAATAAAATCTTCAATCCGGGAGGCAAGCTCTACGACCGGATGCCCGACGCGGAGCAAGATCACGCGTCCTAGGGGCTTAATAAAATCTCTGATCCGGGAGGCAAGCTCTATGACCAGATGCCCGACGCGGAGCAAGATCACGGGTCCTAGGGACTTAATAAAATCTCAGATCCGGGAGGCAAACTCTACGATCGGATGCCCGATGCGGAGCAAGATCACGAGTCCTAGGGACTTAATAAAATATCCGATTCGGGACGCGAGCTCTACGACCGGATGCCCGACGCGGAGCAAGATCACGCGTCTTAGGGACTTAATAAATTCTCCAATCCGGGAGGCGAACTCTACGAACGAATGCCCGACGCGCAGCTAGTTCACGCGTCCTAGGGACTTAATAAAATCTCCGATCCAGGAGGCAAGCTCTATGACCGGATGCCCGACGCGGAGCAAGATCACGGGTCCTAGGGACTTAATAAATTTTCCAATCTGGGAGGGAATCTCTACGACCGGATGCCCGACGCGGAGCAAGATCACGAGTCCTAGGGACTTAATAAAATATCCGATCCGGGACGCGATCTCTGCTACCGGATGCCCGACGCGGAGCAAGATCACGCGTCCTAGGGACTTAATAAATTCCCCGATCCGGGAGGCAAGCTCTACGAACGGATGCCCGACGCAGAGCGAGATCACGCGTCCTAGGGACTTAATAAATTCTCCGATCCAGGAGGCAAGCTCTATGACCGGATCCCAGACGCGGAGGAAGACCACGAGTCCTAGCGACTTAATAAAATCTCCGATCCGGGAGGCAAGCTCTTCGACCGGATGCCAGACGCGGAGCAAGATCACAAGTACTAGGGACTTAATAAAATCTTCGATCCGGGAGGCAAGCTCTACGATCGGATGCCCGAGGCAGAGCAAGATCACGGGTCCTATGGACTTAATAAATTCTCCGATCTGGGAGGCAAGCTCTACGACCGGATGCCCGACGCACAGCGAGATCACGCGTCCTAGGGACTTAATAAATTCTCCGATCCAGGAGGCAAGCTCTACGACCGGATCCCAGACGCGGAGGAAGACCACGCGTCCTAGGGTCTTAATAAAATCTCCGATCCGGGAGGCAAGCTCTATGACCGGATGCCCGACGCGGAACAAGATCACGCGTCCTAGGGTCTTAATAAAATCTCCGATCCGGGAGGCAAGCTCTATGACCGGATGCCCGACGCAGAGCAAGATCACGGGTCCTATGGACTTAATAAATTCTCCGATCTGGGAGGCAAACTCTACGATCGGATGCCCCACGCGGAGGAAGATCACGAGTCCTAAGGACTTAATAAAATATTCGATCCGGGACGCGAGCTCTACGACCGGATGCCCAACGCGGAGCATTATCACGCGTCCTAGGGACTTAATAAATTCTCCGATCCGGGAGGAGAACTCTACGACCGGATGCCCAACGCGCAGCTAGATCACACGTCCTAGGGACTTAATAAAATCTCCGATACGGGAGGCAAGCTCTATGACCGGATGCCCGACGCAAAGCAAGATCACGGGTCGTAGGGACTTAATAAATTCTCCGATCCGGGAGGCAAGCTCTACGACCGGATGCCGCATGTAGAGCAAGATCACGAATCCTAGGGACTTAATAAATTCCCTGATCCGTGAGGCAAACTCTACGACCGGATGCCCGACGCGGAGCGAGCTCCCGCGTCCTAGGGACTTAATAAATTCTGCGATCGGGGAGGCAAGCTCTATGACCGGATGCCCGACACGCGGCGAGATCACTAGTTCTAGGGACTTAATAAAATCTCGGATCCGGGAGGCGAGCCCTACGACCGGATGCCCGACGCGGAGCAAGATCACGCGACTTAGGGACTTAATGAATTCTCTGATCCGGGAGGCAAGGTCTACGACCGGATGCCCGACGCGAAGCAAGATCACGCGTCCAAGGAACTTAACAAAATATCCGATTCGGGAGCCGAGTTCTACGACCAGATGCCTGACACGGAGCAAAATAACGCATCATAGGGACTTAATAAATTCTCCGATTCGGGAGGCAAGCTCTACGACCAGATGCCCGACGCGGAGCAAAATTACGAGTACTAGAGACTTAATAAAATCTCCGATCCGGGAGGCGAGCACTACGACCGGATGCCCGACGCTGAACAAGATCACGAATCCTAGGGACTTAATAAAATATCCGATCCGGGAGGCGAGCTCTACGACCGGATGCCCGTTGCGGAGCAAGATCACGCGTCCTAGGGACTTAATAAATTCTCCGATCCGGGAGGCAAGCTCTACGACCGGATGCCCGACGCATAGCGAGATTATGCGTCCTAAGGACTTAATAAATTCTCCGATCCGGGAGGCAAGCTCTACGACCGGATGCCCGACGCGGAGCGAGATCACGCGTCCTAGGGACTTAATAAATTCTCCGATCCAGGAGGCAAGCTCTACGACCGGATCCAAGACGCGGAGCAATACCACGACTCCTAGGGACTTAATAAAATCTATGATCCGGGAGGCAAGCTCTACGACCGGATGCCCGACGCGGAGCAAGATCACGAGTACTAGGGACTTAATAAAATCTTCGATCCGGGAGGCAAGCTCTACGATCGGATGCCCGACGCGGAGCAAGATCACGCGTCCTAGGCACTTAATAAAATCTCTGATCCGGGAGGCAAGCTCTATGCCCGAATGCCCGACGCGGAGCAAGATCACGGGTCCTAGGGACTTAATAAATTCTCCGATCTGGGAGGCAAACTCTACGATCAGATGCCCGACGCGGAGCAAGATCACGAGTCCTAGGGACTTAATAAAATATCCGATCCGGGACGCGAGCTCTACGACCGGATGCCCAACGCGGAGCAAGATCACGCGTCCTAGGGACTTAATAAATTCTCCGATCCAGGAGGCGAACTCTACGACCGGATGCCCAACGCCCAGCTAGATCACGCGTCCTCGGGACTTAATAAAATCTCCGATACGGGAGGGAAGCTCTATGACCGGATGCCCGACGCGAAGCAAGATCACGGGCCCTAGGGACTTAATAAATTTTCCAATCCGGGAGGGAATCTCTACGACTGGATGCCCGACGCGGAGCAAGATCACGCGTCCTAGGGACTTAATAAATTCTCCGATTCGGGAGGCAAGCTCTACGATCGGATGCCCGACGCGGAGCAAGATCACGAGTCCTAGGGACTTAATAAAATATCCGATCCGGGACGCGATCTCCACGACCGGATGCCCGACGTGGTGCAAGATCACGCGTCCTAGGGACTTAATAAATTCCCCGATCCGGGAGGCAAGCTCCACGACCGGATGCCTGACGCGGAGCGTGATCACGCGTCCTAGGGACTTAATAAATTCTCCGATCCAGGAGGCAAGCTCTACGACCGGATCCCAGACGCGGAGCAAGACCACGAGTCCTAGGGACTTAATAAAATCTCCGATCCGGGAGGCAAGCTCTACGACCGGATGCCCGACGTGGAGCAAGATCACGAGTACTAGGGACTTAATAAAATCTTCGATCCGGGAGGCAAGCTCTACGACCAGATGCCCGACGCGGAGCAAGATCACGCGTCCTAGGGACTTAATAAAATCTCCGATCCGGGAGGCAAGCTCTATGACCGGATGCCCGACGCGGAGCAAGATCACGGGTCCTAGTGACTTAATAAATTCTCCGATCCGGGAGGCAAACTCTACGATTTGATGCCCAACGCGGAGCAAGATCACGAGTCCTAGGGACTTAATAAAATATCCGATCCGAGACGCGAGCTCTACGACCGGATGCCCGACGCGGAGCAAGATCACGCGTCTTAGGGACTTAATAAATTCTCCGATCCGGGAGGCGAACTCTACGACCGGATGCCCGACGCGCAACTAGTTCACGCGTCCTAAGGACTTAATAAAATCTCCGATCCGGGAGGCAAGCTCTATGACCGGATGCCCGACGCAGAGCAAGATCACGGGTCCTAGGGACTTAATAAATTTTCCAATCCGGGAGGGAATCTCTACGACCGGAGGCCCGACGCGGAGCAAGATCACGCGTCTTAGGGACTTAATAAATTCTCCGATCCGGGAGGCGAACTCTACGACCGGATGCCCGACGCGCAACTAGTTCACGCGTCCTAAGGACTTAATAAAATCTCCGATCCGGGAGGCAAGCTCTATGACCGGATGACCGACGCGGAGCAAGATCACGGGTCCTAAGGACTTAATAAATTTTCCAATCTAGGAGGGAATCTCTACGACCCGATGCCCGACGCGGAGCAAGATCACGAGTCCTAGGGACTTAATAAAATATCCGATCCGGGACGCGATCTCTGCGACTGGATGCCCGACGCGGAGCAAGATCACGCGTCCTAGGGACTTAATAAATTCCCCGATCCGGGAGGCAAGCTCTACGAACGGATGCCCGACGCAGAGCAAGATCACGCGTCCTAGGGACTTAATAAATTCTCCGATCTAGGAGGCAAGCTCTACGACCGGATCCCAGACGCGGAGGAAGACCACGAGTCCTAGCGACTTAATAAAATCTCCGATCCGGGAGGCAAGCTCTTCGACCGGATGCCAGACGCGGAGCAAGATCACAAGTACTAGGGACTTAATAAAATCTTCGATCCGGGAGGCAAGCTCTACGATCGGATGCCCGACGCGGAGCAAGATCACGCGTCCTAGGGACTTAATAAAATCTCCGATCCGGGAGGCAAGCTCTATGACCGGATGCCCGACGGAGAGCAAGATCACGGGTCCTATGGACTTAATAAATTCTCTGATCTGGGAGGCAAGCTCTACGACCGAATGCCCGACGCAGAGCGAGATCACGCGTTCTAGGGACTTAATAAATTCTCCGATCCAGGAGGCAAGCTCTACGACCGGATCCCAGACGCGGAGGAAGACCACGCGTCTTAGGGTCTTAATAAAATCTCCGATCCGGGAGGCAAGCTCTATGACCGGATGCCCGACGCGGAGCAAGATCACGCGTCCTAGGGTCTTAATAAAATCTCCGATCCGGGAGGCAAGCTCTATGACCGGATGCCGGACGCGGAGCAAGATCACGGGTCCTAAGGACTTAATAAATTTTCCAATCTGGGAGGGAATCTCTACGACCGGATGCCCGACGCGGAGCAAGATCACGAGTCCTAGGGACTTAATAAAATATCCGATCCGGGACGCGATCTCTGCGACTGGATGCCCGACGCGGAGCAAGATCACGCGTCCTAGGTACTTAATAAATTCCCCGATCCGGGAGGCAAGATCACGCGTCCTAGGTACTTAATAAATTCCCCGATCCCAGACGCGGAGCAAGACCACGAGTCCTAGGGACTTAATAAAATCTCCGATCCGGGAGGCAAGCTCTACGACCGGATGCCCGACGTGGAGCAAGATCACGAGTACTAGGGACTTAATAAAATCTTCGATCCGGGAGGCAAGCTCTACGACCAGATGCCCGACGCGGAGCAAGATCACGCGTCCTAGGGACTTAATAAAATCTCCGATCCGGGAGGCAAGCTCTATGACCGGATGCCCGACGCGGAGCAAGATCACGGGTCCTAGTGACTTAATAAATTCTCCGATCCGGGAGGCAAACTCTACGATTTGATGCCCAACGCGGAGCAAGATCACGAGTCCTAGGGACTTAATAAAATATCCGATCCGAGACGCGAGCTCTACGACCGGATGCCCGACGCGGAGCAAGATCACGCGTCTTAGGGACTTAATAAATTCTCCGATCCGGGAGGCGAACTCTACGACCGGATGCCCGACGCGCAACTAGTTCACGCGTCCTAAGGACTTAATAAAATCTCCGATCCGGGAGGCAAGCTCTATGACCGGATGCCCGACGCAGAGCAAGATCACGGGTCCTAGGGACTTAATAAATTTTCCAATCCGGGAGGGAATCTCTACGACCGGAGGCCCGACGCGGAGCAAGATCACGCGTCTTAGGGACTTAATAAATTCTCCGATCCGGGAGGCGAACTCTACGACCGGATGCCCGACGCGCAACTAGTTCACGCGTCCTAAGGACTTAATAAAATCTCCGATCCGGGAGGCAAGCTCTATGACCGGATGACCGACGCGGAGCAAGATCACGGGTCCTAAGGACTTAATAAATTTTCCAATCTAGGAGGGAATCTCTACGACCCGATGCCCGACGCGGAGCAAGATCACGAGTCCTAGGGACTTAATAAAATATCCGATCCGGGACGCGATCTCTGCGACTGGATGCCCGACGCGGAGCAAGATCACGCGTCCTAGGGACTTAATAAATTCCCCGATCCGGGAGGCAAGCTCTACGAACGGATGCCCGACGCAGAGCAAGATCACGCGTCCTAGGGACTTAATAAATTCTCCGATCTAGGAGGCAAGCTCTACGACCGGATCCCAGACGCGGAGGAAGACCACGAGTCCTAGCGACTTAATAAAATCTCCGATCCGGGAGGCAAGCTCTTCGACCGGATGCCAGACGCGGAGCAAGATCACAAGTACTAGGGACCTAATAAAATCTTCGATCCGGGAGGCAAGCTCTACGATCGGATGCCCGACGCGGAGCAAGATCACGCGTCCTAGGGACTTAATAAAATCTCCGATCCGGGAGGCAAGCTCTATGACCGGATGCCCGACGGAGAGCAAGATCACGGGTCCTATGGACTTAATAAATTCTCTGATCTGGGAGGCAAGCTCTACGACCGAATGCCCGACGCAGAGCGAGATCACGCGTTCTAGGGACTTAATAAATTCTCCGATCCAGGAGGCAAGCTCTACGACCGGATCCCAGACGCGGAGGAAGACCACGCGTCTTAGGGTCTTAATAAAATCTCCGATCCGGGAGGCAAGCTCTATGACCGGATGCCCGACGCGGAGCAAGATCACGCGTCCTAGGGTCTTAATAAAATCTCCGATCCGGGAGGCAAGCTCTATGACCGGATGCCGGACGCGGAGCAAGATCACGGGTCCTAAGGACTTAATAAATTTTCCAATCTGGGAGGGAATCTCTACGACCGGATGCCCGACGCGGAGCAAGATCACGAGTCCTAGGGACTTAATAAAATATCCGATCCGGGACGCGATCTCTGCGACTGGATGCCCGACGCGGAGCAAGATCACGCGTCCTAGGTACTTAATAAATTCCCCGATCCGGGAGGCAAGCTCTACGAACGGATGCCCGACGCAGAGCGAGATCACGCGTCCTAGGGACTTAATAAATTCTCCGATCCAGGAGGCAAGCTCTACGACCGGATCCCAGACGCGGAGGAAGACCACGAGTCCTAGCGACTTAATAAAATCTCCGATCCGGGAGGCAAGCTCTTCGACCGGATGCCAGACGCGGAGCAAGATCACAAGTACTAGGGACTTAATAAAATCTTCGATCCGGGAGGCAAGCTCTACGATCGGATGCCCGACGCGGAGCAAGATCACGTGTCCTAGGGACTTAATAAAATCTACGATCCGGGAGGCAAGCTCTATGACCGGATGCCCGGCGCAGAGCAAGATCACGGGTCCTATGGACTTAATAAATTCTCTGATCTGGGAGGCAAGCTCTACGACCGAATGCCCGACGCAGAGCGAGATCACGCGTCCTAGGGACTTAATAAATTCTCCGATCCAGGAGGCAAGCTCTACGACCGGATCCCAGACGCGGAGGAAGACCACGCGTCCTAGGGTCTTAATAAAATCTCCGATCCGGGAGGCAAGCTCTATGACCGGATGCCCGACGCGGAGCAAGATCACGCGTCCTAGGGTCTTAATAAAATCTCCGATCCGGGAGGCAAGCTCTATGACCGGATGCCCGACGCAGAGCAAGATCACGGGTCCTATGGACTTAATAAATTCTCCGATCTGGGAGGCAAACTCTACGATCGGATGCCCGACGCGGAGCAAGATCACGAGTCCTAGGGACTTAATAAAATATCCGATCCGGGACGCGAGCTCTACGACCGGATGCCCAACGCGGAGCATTATCACGCGTCCTAGGGACTTAATAAATTCTCCGATCCGGGAGGCGAACTCTACGACCGGATGCCCAACGCGCAGCTAGATCACACGTCCTAGGGACTTAATAAAATCTCCGATACGGGAGGCAAGCTCTATGACCGGATGCCCGACGCGAAGCAAGGTCACGGGTCCTAGGGACTTAATAAATTCTCCGATCCGGGAGGCAAGCTCTACGACCGGATGCCCCATGCAGAGCAAGATCACGAATCCTAGGGACTTAATAAATTCCCTGATCCGGGAGGCAAACTCTACGACCGGATGCCCGACGCGGAGCGAGCTCCCGCGTCCTAGGGACTTAATAAATTCTCCGATCGGGGAGGCAAGCTCTATGACCGGATGCCCGACACGTGGCGAGATCACTAGTTCTAGGGACTTAATAAAATCTCGGATCCGGGAGGCGAGCCCTACGACCGGATGCCCGAAGCGGAGCAAGATCACGCGTCTTAGGGACTTAATGAATTCTCTGATCCGGGAGGCAAGGTCTACGACCGGATGCCCGACGCGAAGCAAGATCACGCGTCCAAGGAACTTAACAAAATATCCGATTCGGGAGCCGAGTTCTACGACCAGTTGCCTGACACGGAGCAAAATCACGCATCATAGGGACTTAATAAATTCTCCGATTCGGGAGGCAAGCTCTACGACCAGATGCCCGACGCGGAGCAAAATTACGAGTACTAGAGACTTAATAAAATCTCCGATCCGGGAGGCGAGCACTACGACCGGATGCCCGACGCGGAGCAAGATCACGAATCCTAGGGACTTAATAAAATATCTGATCCAGGAGGCGAGCTCTATGACCGGATGGCCGTTGCAGAGCAAGATCACGCGTCCTAGGGACTTAATAAATTCTCCGATCCGGGAGGCAAGCTCTATGACCGGATGCCCGACGCATAGCGAGATTATGCGTCCTAAGGACTTAATAAATTCTCCAATCCGGGAGGCAAGCTCTACGACCGGATGCCCGACGCGGAGCGAGATCACGCGTCCTAGGGACTTAATAAATTCTCCGATCCAGGAGGCAAGCTCTACGACCGGATCCAAGACGCGGAGCAAGACCACGAGTCCTAGGGACTTTTTAAAATCTATGATCCGGGAGGCAAGCTCTACGACCGGATGCCCGACGCGGAGCAAGATCACGAGTACTAGGGACTTAATCAAATCTTCGATCCGGGAGGCAAGCTCTACGATCGGATGCCCGACGCGAAGCAAGATCACGCGTCCTAGGCACTTAATAAAATCTCTTATCCGGGAGGCAAGCTCTATGCCCGAATGCCCGACGCGGAGCAAGATCACGGGTCCTAGGGACTTAATAAATTCTCCGATCTGGGAGGCAAACTCTACGATCGGATGCCCGACGCGGAGCAAGAGCACGAGTCCTAGGGACTTAATAAAATATCCGATCCAGGACGCGAGCTCTAAGACCGGATTCCCAACGCGGAGCAAGATCACGCGTCCTAGGGACTTAATAAATTCTCCGATCCAGGAGGCGAACTCTACGACCGGATGCCCAACGCGCAGCTAGATCACGCGTCCTCGGGACTTAATAAAATCTCCGATACGGGAGGGAAGCTCTATGACCGGATGCCCGACGCGAAGCAAGATCACGAGTCCTAGGGACTTAATAAATTTTCCAATCCGGGAGGGAATCTCTACGACCGGATGCCCGACGCGGAGCAAGATCACGCGTCCTAGGGACTTAATAAATTCTCCGATCCGGGAGGCAAGCTCTACGATCGGATGCCCGACGCGGAGCAAGATCACGAGTCCTAGGGACTTAATAAAATATCCGATCCGGGACGCGATCTCCACGACCGGATGCCCGACGTGGTGCAAGATCACGCGTCCTAGGGACTTAATAAATTCCCCGATCCGGGAGGCAAGCTCCACGACCGGATGCCTGACGCGGAGCGTGATCACGCGTCCTAGGGACTTAATAAATTCTCCGATCCAGGAGGCAAGCTCTACGACCGGATCCCAGACGCGGAGCAAGACCACGAGTCCTAGGGACTTAATAAAATCTCCGATCCGGGAGGCAAGCTCTACGACCGGATGCCCGACGTGGAGCAAGATCACGAGTACTAGGGACTTAATAAAATCTTCGATCCGGGAGGCAAGCTCTACGACCAGATGCCCGACGCGGAGCAAGATCACGCGTCCTAGGGACTTAATAAAATCTCCGATCCGGGAGGCAAGCTCTATGACCGGATGCCCGACGCGGAGCAAGATCACGGGTCCTAGTGACTTAATAAATTCTCCGATCCGGGAGGCAAACTCTACGATCGGATGCCCAACGCGGAGCAAGATCACGAGTCCTAGGGACTTAATAAAATATCCGATCCGAGACGCGAGCTCTACGACCGGATGCCCGACGCGGAGCAAGATCACGCGTCTTAAGGACATAATGAATTCTCCGATCCGGGAGGCGAACTCTACGACCGGATGCCCGACGCGCAACTAGTTCACGCGTCCTAAGGACTTAATAAAATCTCCGATCCGGTAGGCAAGCTCTATGACCGGATGCCCGACGCAGAGCAAGATCACGGGTCCTAGGGACTTAATAAATTTTCCAATCCAGGAGGGAATCTCTACGACCGGATGCCCGACGCGGAGCAAGATCACGCGTCTTAGGGACTTAATAAATTCTCCGATCCGGTAGGCAAGCTCTATGACCGGATGCCCGACGCAGAGCAAGATCACGGGTCCTAGGGACTTAATAAATTTTCCAATCCAGGAGGGAATCTCTACGACCGGATGCCCGACGCGGAGCAAGATCACGCGTCCTAAGGACTTAATAAAATCTCCGATCCGGAAGGCAAGCTCTATGACCGGATGCCCGACGCGGAGCAAGATCACGGGTCCTAGGGACTTAATAAATTTTCCAATCTGGGAGGGAATCTCTACGACCGGATGCCCGACGCGGAGCAAGATCACGAGTCCTAGGGACTTAATAAAATATCCGATCCGGGACGCGATCTCTGCGACCGGATGCCCGACGCGGAGCAAGATCACGCGTCCTAGGGACTTAATAAATTCCCCGATCCGGGAGGCAAGCTCTACGAACCGATGCCCGACGCAGAGCGAGATCACGCGTCCTAGGGACTTAATAAATTCTCCGATCCAGGAGGCAAGCTCTACGACCGGATCCCAGACGCAGAGGAAGACCACAAGTCCTAGCGACTTAATAAAATCTCCGATCCGGGAGGCAAGCTCTTCGACCGGATGCCAGACGCGGAGCAAGATCACCAGTACTAGGGACTTAATAAAATCTTCGATCCGGGAGGCAAGCTCTACGATCGGATGCCCGACGCGGAGCAAGATCACGCGTCCTAGGGACTTAATAAAATCTCCGATCCGGGAGGCAAGCTCTATGACCGGATGCCCGACGCAGAGCAAGATCACGGGTCCTATGGACTTAATAAATTCTCCGATCTGGGAGGCAAGCTCTACGACCGGATGCCCGACGCAGAGCGAGATCACGCGTCCTAGGGACTTAATAAATTCTCCGATCCAGGAGGCAAGGTCTACGACCGGATCCCAGACGCGGAGGAAGACCACGCGTCCTAGGGTCTTAATAAAATCTCCGATCCGGGAGGCAAGCTCTATGACCGGATGCCCGACGCGGAGCAAGATCACGCGTCCTAGGGTCTTAATAAAATCTCCGATCCGGGAGGCAAGCTCTATGACCGGATGCCCGACGCAGAACAAGATCACGGGTCCTATGGACTTAATAAATTCTCCGATCTGGGAGGCAAACTCTACGATCGGATGCCCGACGCGGAGCAAGATCACGAGTCCTAGGGACTTAATAAAATATCCGATCCGGGACGCGAGCTCTACGATCGGATGCCCAACGCGGAGCATTATCACGCGTCCTAGGGACTTAATAAATTCTCCGATCCGGGAGGCGAACTCTACGACCGGATGCCCAACGCGCAGCTAGATCACACGTCCTAGGGACTTAATAAAATCTCCGATACGGGAGGCAAGCTCTATGACCGGATGCCCGACGCGAAGCAAGATCACGGGTCCTAGGGACTTAATAAATTCTCCGATCCGGGAGGCAAGCTCTACGACCGGATGCCCCATGCAGAGCAAGATCACGAATCCTAGGGACTTAATAAATTCCCTTATCCGGGAGGCAAACTCTACGACCGGATGCCCGACGCGGAGCGAGCTCCCGCGTCCTAGGGACTTAATAAATTTTCCGATCGGGGAGGCAAGCTCTATGACCAGATGCCCGACACGTGGCGAGATCACTAGTTCTAGGGACTTATTAAAATCTCGGATCCGGGAGGCGAGCCTTACGACCGGATGCCCGACGCGGAGCAAGATCACGCGTCTTAGGAACTTAATGAATTCTCTGATCCGGGAGGCAAAGTCTACGACCGGATGCCCGACGCGAAGCAAGATCACGCGTCCAAGGAACTTAACAAAATATCCGATTCGGGAGCCGAGTTCTACGACCAGATGCCTGACACGGAGCAAAATCACGCATCATAGGGACTTAATAAATTCTCCGATTCGGGAGGCAAGCTCTACGACCAGATGCCCGACGCGGAGCAAAATTACGAGTACTAGAGACTTAATAAAATCTCCGATCCGGGAGGCGAGCACTACGACCGGATGCCCGACGCGGAGCAAGATCACGCGTCCTAGGGACTTATTAAATTCTACGAAACAGGAGGCAAGCTCTACGACCGGATGCCCGACGCGGAGCAAGATCACGAATCCTAGGGACTTAATAAAATATCCGATCCGGGAGGCGAGCTCTACGACCGGATGCCCGTTGCGGAGCAAGATCACGCGTCCTAGGGACTTAATAAATTCTCCGATCCGGGAGGCAAGCTCTACGACCGGATGCCCGACGCATAGCGAGATTATGCGTCCTAAGGACTTAATAAATTCTCCGATCCGGGATGCAAGCTCTACGACCAGATGCCCGACGCGGAGCGAGATCACGCGTCCTAGGGAGTTAAGAAATTCTCCGATCCAGGAGGCAAGCTCTACGATCCGGGAGGCAAGCTCTACGATCGGATGCCCGACGCGGAGCAAGATCACGGGTCCTTGGGACTTAATAAATTCTCCGATCTGGGAGGCAAACTCTACGATCGGATGCCCGACGCGGAGCAAGATCACGAGTCCTTGGGACTTAATAAAATATCCGATCCGGGACGCGAGCTCTGCGACCGGATGCCCAACGCGGATCAAGATCACGCGTCCTAGGGACTTAATAAATTCTCCGATCCGAGAGGCGAACTCTACGACCGGATGCCCAACGCGCAGCTAGATCACGCGTCTTAGGGACTTAATAAAATCTCCGATACGGGAGGCAAGCTCTATGACCGGATGCCCGACGCGGAGCAAGATCACGAGTCCTAGGGACTTAATAAAATATCCGATCCGAGACGCGAGCTCTACGACCGGATGCCCAACAGGGAGCAAGATCACGCGTCCTAGGGACTTAATAAATTCTCCGATCCGGGAGGCGAACTCTACGACCGGATGCCCAACACGCAGCTAGATAACGCGTCCTAGGGACTTAATAAAATCTCCGATCCGGGAGGCAAGCTCTATGACCGGATGCCCGACAAGAAGCAAGTTCACGGGTCCTTGGGACTTAATAAATTTTCCAATCCGGGAGGGAATCTCTACAACCGGATGCCCGACGTGGAGCAAGATCACGCAACCTAGGGACTTAATAAAATCTCCGATCCGGGAGGAAAGCTCTATGACCGGATGCCCGACGCGGAGCAAGATCACGGGTCCTTGGGACTTAATAAATTCTCCGATCTGGGAGGCAAACTCTACGATCGGATGCCCGACGCGGAGCAAGATCACGAGTCCTAGGGACTTAATAAAATATCCGATCCGGGACGCGAGCTCTGCGACCGGATGCCCAACGCGGATCAAGATCACGCGTCCTAGGGACTTAATAAATTCTCCGATCCGAGAGGCGAACTCTACGACCGGATGCCCAACGCGCAGCTAGATCACGCGTCTTAGGGACTTAATAAAATCTCCGATATGGGAGGCAAGCTCTATGACCGGATGCCCGACGCGGAGCAAGATCACGAGTCCTAGGGACTTAATAAAATATCCGATCCGAGACGCGAGCTCTACGACCGGATGCCCAACAGGGAGCAAGATCACGCGTCCTAGGGACTTAATAAATTCTCCGATCCGGGAGGCGAACTCTACGACCGGATGCCCAACACGCAGCTAGATCACGCGTCCTAGGGACTTAATAAAATCTCCGATCCGGAAGGCAAGCTCTATGACCGGATGCCCGACACGAAGCAAGTTCACGGGTCCTTGGGACTTAATAAATTTTCCAATCCGGGAGGGAATCTCTACAACCGGATGCCCGACGTGGAGCAAGATCACGCAACCTAGGGACTTAATAAATTCTCCGATCCGGGAGGCAAGCTCTACGATCGGATGCCCGACGCGGAGCAAGATCACGAGTCCTAGTGACTTAATAAAATATCCGATCCGGGACGCGATCTCTACGACCGGATGCCCGACACGGAGCAAGATCACGCGTCCTAGGGACTTAATAAATTCTCCGATCCGGGAGGCAAGCTCTACGACCGGATGCCCGACGCGGAGCGAGATCACGAGTACTAGGAACTTAATAAAATCTTGGATCCGGGAGGCAAGCTCTACGATCGGATGCCCGATGCGGAGCAAGATCACGCGTCCTAGGGACTTAATAAAATCTCCGATCCGGGAGGAAAGCTCTATGACCGGATGCCCGACGCGGAGCAAGATCACGGGTCCTTGGGACTTAATAAATTCTCCGATCTGGGAGGCAAACTCTACGATCGGATGCCCGACGCGGAGCAAGATCACGAGTCCTAGGGACTTAATAAAATATCCGATCCGGGACGCGAGCTCTGCGACCGGATGCCCAACGCGGAACAAGATCACGCGTCCTAGGGACTTAATAAATTCTCCGATCCAAGAGGCGAACTCTACGACCCGATGCCCAACGCGCAGCTAGATCACGCGTCTTAGGGACTTAATAAAATCTCCGATACGGGAGGCAAGCTCTATGACCGGATGCCCGACGCGAAGCAAGATCACGGGTCCTAGGGGCTTAATAAATTTTCTAATCCGGGAGGGAATCTCTACGACCGGATGCCCGACGCGGAGCAAGATCACGCGTCCTAGGGACTTAATAAATTCTCCGATCCGGGAGGCATGCTCTACGATCGGATGCCAGACGCGTAGCAAGATCACGAGTCCTAGGGACTGAATAAAATATCCGATCCGGGACGCGATCTCTACGACCGCATGCCCGACGCGGAGCAACATCACGCGTCCTAGGAACTTAATAAATTCCCCGATCCGGGAGGCAAGCTCTACGACCGGATGCCCGACGCGGAGCGAGATCACGCGTCCTAGGGACTTAATTAATTCTCCGATCCAGGAGGCAAGCTCTACGACCGGATCCCAGACGCGGAGCAAGACCACGAGTCCTAGGGACTTAATAAAATCTCCGATCCGGGAGGCAAGCTCTACGACCGGATGCCCGACGTGGAGTAAGATCACGAGTACTAGGGACATAATAAAATCTTCGATCCGGGAGGCAAGCCCTATGACCGGATGCCTGACGCGGAGCAGGATCACGCGTCCTAGGGACTTAATAAAATCTCCGATCCGGGAGGCAAGCTCTATGACCGGATGCCTGACGCGGAGCAAGATCATGGGTCCAAGGGACTTAATAAATTCTCCGATCCGGGAGGCAAACTCTACAATCGGATGCCCGACGCGGAGCAAGATCACGAGTCCTAGGGACTTAATAAAATATCCGATCCGAGACGCGAGCTCTACGACCGGATGCCCGACGCGGAGCAAGATCACGCGTCCTAGGGACTTAATAAATTCTCCGATCTGGGAGGCGAACTCTACGACCGGATGCCCAACGCGCAGCTAGATCACGCGTCCTAGGGACTTAATAAAATCTCCGATCCGGGAGGCAAGCTCTATGACCGGATGCCCGACGCGAAGCAAGATCACGTGTCCTAGGGACTTAATAAATTTTCCAATCTGGGAGGGAATCTCTACAACCGGATGCCCGACGCGGAGCAAGATCACGCAACCTAGTGACTTAATAAATTCTCCGATCCGGGAGGCAAGCTCTACTATCGGATGCCCGACGCGGAGCAAGATCACGAGTCCTAGTGACTTAATAAAATATCCGTTCCGGGACGCGATCTCTACGACCGGATGCCCGACGCGGAGCAAGATCACGCGTCCTAGGGACTTAATAAATTCTTTGATCCGGGAGGCAAGCTCTACGACCGGATGCCCGACGGGGAGCGAGATCACGCGTCCTAGGGACTTAATAAATTCTCCGATCCAGGAGGCAAGCTCTACGACCGGATCCCAGACGCGGAGCAAGACCACGAGTCCTAGGGACTTAATAAAATCTCTGATCCGGGAGGCAAGCTCTACGACCGGATGCCCGAAGCGGAGCAAGATCACGAGTACTAGGGACTTAATAAAATCTTCGATCCGCGAGGCAAGCTCTACGACCGGATGCCCGACGCGGAGCGAGATCACGCGTACTAGGGACTTAATGAATTCTCTGATCCGGGAGGCAAGGTCTACGAACGGATGCCCGACGCGGAGCAAGATCACGCGTCCAAGATTCTTAACAAAATATCCGATTCGGGAGCCGAGTTAGGCAAGCTCTACGACACGTGGCAAGATCACTAGTTCTAGGGACTTAATAAAATCTCTGATCCGGGAGGCGAGCCCTACGACCGGATGCCCGACGCGGGGCAAGATCACGCGTCCTGGGGACTTAATGAATTCTCTGATGCGGGAGGCAAGGTCTACGACCGGATGCCCGACACGGAGCGAGATCACGCGTCCAAGGGACTTAACAAAATATTCGATTCGGGAGCCGAGTTCTACGACCAGATGCCTGACACGGAGCAAAATAACGCATCATAGGGACGTAATAAATTCTCCGATTCGGGAGGCAAGCTCTACGACCAGATGCCCGACGCGGAGAGAGATTACAAGTACTAGAGACTTAATAAAATCTCCGATCCGGGAGGCGAGCACTATGACCGGATGCCCGACGCGGAGCAAGATCACGCGTCCTAGGGACTTATTAAATTCTCCGATCCGGGAGGGAAGCTCTACGACCGGATGCCCGACGGGAAGCAAGATCACGAATCCTAGGGACTTAAAAAAATATCCGATCCGGGAGGCGAGCTCTACGACCGGATGCCCGTTGCGGAGCAAGATCACGCGTCCTAGGGACTTAAAAAATTCTCCGATCCGGGTGGCAAGCTCTACGACCGGATGCCCAACGCGGAGCGAGATCATGCGTCTTAGGGACTTAATAAAATATCCGATCCGAGACGCGAGCTCTACGACCGGATGCCCAACAGGGAGCAAGATCACGCGTCCTAGGGACTTAATAAATTCTCCGATCCGGGAGGCGAACTCTACGACCGGATGCCCAACACGCAGCTAGATCACGCGTCCTAGGGACTTAATAAAATCTCCGATCCGGGAGGCAAGCTCTATGACCGGATGCCCGACACGAAGCAAGTTCACGGGTCCTTGGGACTTAATAAATTTTCCAATCCGGGAGGGAATCTCTACAACCGGATGCCCGACGTGGAGCAAGATCACGCAACCTAGGGACTTAATAAATTCTCCGATCCGGGAGGCAAGCTCTACGATCGGATGCCCGACGCGGAGCAAGATCACGAGTCCTAGTGACTTAATAAAATATCCGATCCGGGACGCGATCTCTACGACCGGATGCCCGACGCGGAGCAAGATCACGCGTCCTAGGGACTTAATAAATTCTCCGATCCGGGAGGCAAGCTCTACGACCGGATGCCCGACGCGGAGCGAGATCACGAGTACTAGGAACTTAATAAAATCTTGGATCCGGGAGGCAAGCTCTACGATCGGATGCCCGATGCGGAGCAAGATCACGCGTCCTAGGGACTTAATAAAATCTCCGATCCGGGAGGAAAGCTCTATGACCGGATGCCCGACGCGGAGCAAGATCACGGGTCCTTGGGACTTAATAAATTCTCCGATCTGGGAGGCAAACTCTACGATCGGATGCCCGACGCGGAGCAAGATCACGAGTCCTAGGGACTTAATAAAATATCCGATCCGGGACGCGAGCTCTGCGACCGGATGCCCAACGCGGAACAAGATCACGCGTCCTAGGGACTTAATAAATTCTCCGATCCAAGAGGCGAACTCTACGACCCGATGCCCAACGCGCAGCTAGATCACGCGTCTTAGGGACTTAATAAAATCTCCGATACGGGAGGCAAGCTCTATGACCGGATGCCCGACGCGAAGCAAGATCACGGGTCCTAGGGGCTTAATAAATTTTCCAATCCGGGAGGGAATCTCTACGACCGGATGCCCGACGCGGAGCAAGATCACGCGTCCTAGGGACTTAATAAATTCTCCGATCCGGGAGGCATGCTCTACGATCGGATGCCCGACGCGGAGCAAGATCACGAGTCCTAGGGACTGAATAAAATATCCGATCCGGGACGCGATCTCTACGACCGCATGCCCGACGCGGAGCAAGATCACGCGTCCTAGGAACTTAATAAATTCCCCGATCCGGGAGGCAAGCTCTACGACCGGATGCCCGACGCGGAGCGAGATCACGCGTCCTAGGGACTTAATAAATTCTCCGATCCAGGAGGCAAGCTCTACGACCGGATCCCAGACGCGGAGCAAGACCACGAGTCCTAGGGACTTAATAAAATCTCCGATCCGGGAGGCAAGCTCTACGACCGGATCCCAGACGCGGAGCAAGACCACGAGTCCTAGGGACTTAATAAAATCTCCGATCCGGGAGGCAAGCTCTACGACCGGATGCCCGACGTGGAGCAAGATCACGAGTACTAGGGACATAATAAAATCTTCGATCCGGGAGGCAAGCCCTATGACCGGATGCCTGACGCGGAGCAGGATCATGCGTCCTAGGGACTTAATAAAATCTCCGATCCGGGAGGCAAGCTCTATGACCGGATGCCCGACGCGAAGCAAGATCACGTGTCCTAGGGACTTAATAAATTTTCCAATCTGGGAGGGAATCTCTACAACCGGATGCCTGACGCGGAGCAAGATCACGCAACCTAGTGACTTAATAAATTCTCCGATCCGGGAGGCAAGCTCTACTATCGGATGCCCGACGCGGAGCAAGATCACGCGTCCTAGGGACTTAATAAATTCTCCGATCTGGGAGGCGAACTCTACGACCGGATGCCCAACGCGCAGCTAGATCACGCGTCCTAGGGACTTAATAAAATCTCCGATCCGGGAGGCAAGCTCTATGACCGGATGCCCGACGCGAAGCAAGAACACGTGTCCTAGGGACTTAATAAATTTTCCAATCTGGGAGGGAATCTCTACAACCGGATGCCCGACGCGGAGCAAGATCACGCAACCTAGTGACTTAATAAATTCTCCGATCCGGGAGGCAAGCTCTACTATCGGATGCCCGACGCGGAGCAAGATCACGAGTCCTAGTGACTTAATAAAATATCCATTCCGGGACGCGATCTCTACGACCGGATGCCCGACGCGGAGCAAGATCACGCGTCCTAGGGACTTAATAAATTCTTTGATCCGGGAGGCAAGCTCTACGACCGGATGCCCGACGGGGAGCGAGATCACGCGTCCTAGGGACTTAATAAATTCTCCGATCCATGAGGCAAGCTCTACGACCGGATCCCAGACGCGGAGCAAGACCACGAGTCCTAGGGAATTAATAAAATCTCTGATCCGGGAGGCAAGCTCTACGACCGGATGCCCGAAGCGGAGCAAGATCACGCGTACTAGGGACTTAATGAATTCTCTGATCCGGGAGGCAAGGTCTACGAACGGATGCCCGACGCGGAGCAAGATCACGCGTCCAAGGGACTTAACAAAATATCCGATTCGGGAGCCGAGTTAGGCAAGCTCTACGACACGTGGCAAGATCACTAGTTCTAGGGACTTAATAAAATCTCTGATCCGGGAGGCGAGCCCTACGACCGGATGCCCGACGCGGGGCAAGATCACGCGTCCTGGGGACTTAATGAATTCTCTGATCCGGGAGGCAAGGTCTACGACCGGATGCCCGACGCGGAGCGAGATCACGCGTCCAAGAGACTTAACAAAATATTCGATTCGGGAGCCGAGTTCTACGACCAGATGCCTGACACGGAGCAAAATAACGCATCATAGGGACTTAATAAATTCTCCGATTCGGGAGGCAAGCTCTACGACCAGATGCCCGACGCGGAGAGAGATTACAAGTACTAGAGACTTAATAAAATCTCCGATCCGGGAGGCGAGCACTATGACCGGATGCCCGACGCGGAGCAAGATCACGCGTCCTAGGGACTTATTAAATTCTCCGATCCGGGAGGGAAGCTCTACGACCGGATGCCCGACGCGAAGCAAGATCACGAATCCTAGGGACTTAATAAAATATCCGATCCGGGAGGCGAGCTCTACGACCAGATGCCCGTTGCGGAGCAAGATCACGCGTCCTAGGGACTTAAAAAATTCTCCGATCCGGGTGGCAAGCTCTTCGACCGGATGCCCGACGCGGAGCGAGATCATGCGTCTTAGGGACTTAATAAATTATCCGATCCGGGAGGCAAGCTCTACGACCAGATGCCCGACGCGGAGCAAGATCATGAATCCTAGGGACTTAGTAAAATATCCGATCCGGAAAGCGAGCTCTACGATCGGATGCCCGACGCGGAGCAAGATCACGCGTCCTAGGGACTTAATAAATTCTCCGATCCGGGAGGCAAGCTCTACGACCGGATGCCCGACGCGGAGCAAGATCACGAGTACTAGGGACTTAATAAAATCTTCAATCCGGGAGGCAATCTCTACGACCGGATGCCCGACGCGGAGGAAGATCACGCGTCCGAGGGACATAATAAAATCTCCGATCCGGGAGGCAAACTCTATGACCGGATGCCCGATGCGGAGCAAGATCACGGGTCTTAGGGACTTAATAAATTCTCCGATCCTGGAGGCAAACTCTACGATCGGATGCCCGACGCAGAGCAAGATCACGAGTCCTAGGGACTTAATAAAATATCCGATCCGGGATGCGAGCTCTACGACCGGATGTCCGACGCGGAGCAAGATCACGCGTCCTAGGGACTTAACAAAATATCCGATTCGGGAGCCGAGTTCTACGACCAGATGCCTGACACGGAGCAAAATCACGCATCATAGGGACTTAATAAATTCTCCGATTCGGGAGGCAAGCTCTACGACCAGATGCCCGACGCGGAGCAAGATTAAGAGTACTAGAGACTTAATAAAATCTCCGATCCGGGAGGCGAGCACTACGACCGGATGCCCGACGCGGAGCAAGATCACGAATCCTAGGGACTTAATAAAATATCCGATCCGGGAGGCGAGCTCTACGACCGGATGCCCGTTGCGGAGGAAGATCACGCGTCCTAGGGACTTAATAAATTCTCCGATCCGGGAGGCAAGCTCTACAACCGGATACCCGACGCGGAGCGAGATCATGCGTCCTAGGGACTTAATAAATTCTCCGATCCGGGAGGCAAGCTCTACGACCAGATGCCCGACGCGGAGCAAGATCACGAATCCTAGGGACTTAGTAAAATATCCGATCCGGGATGCGAGCTCTACGACCGGATGCCCGACGCAGGGGCAAGATCACGCGTCCTAGGGACTTAATAAATTCTCCGATCCGGGAGGCAAGCTCTACGACCGGATGCCCGACGCGGAGCAAGATCACGAGTACTAGGGACTTAATAAAATCTTCAATCCGGGAGGCAAGCTCTAAGACCGGATGCCCGACGCGGAGCAAGATCACGCGTCCTAGGGGCTTAATAAAATCTCCGATCCGGGAGGCAAGCTCTATGACCAGATGCCCGACGCGGAGCAAGATCACGGGTCCTAGGGACTTAATAAAATCTCAGATCCGGGAGGCAAACTCTACGATCGGATGCCCGACGCGGAGCAAGACCACGCGTCTTAGGGACTTAATAAATTCTCCGATCCGGGAGGCGAACTCTACGATCGGATGCCCGACGCGCAGCTAGTTCACGCGTCCTAGGGACTTAATAAATTTTCCAATCTGGGAGGGAATCTCTACGACCGGATGCCCGACGCGGAGCAAGATCACGCGTCCTAGGGACTTAATAAATTCTCCGATCCGGGAGGCAAGCTCTACGACCGGCTGCCCGACGCGGAGCAAGATCACGAGTACTAGGGACTTAATAAAATCTTCAATCCGGGAGGCAAGCTCTACGACCGGATGCCCGACGCGGAGCAAGATCACGCGTCCGAGGGACTTAATAAAATCTCCGATCCTGGAGGCAAACTCTACGATCGGATGCCCGACGCGGAGCAAGATCACGAGTCCTAGGGACTTAATAAAATATCCGATCCGGGACGCGAGCTCTACGACCGGATGTCCGACGCGGAGCAAGATCACGCGTCCTAGGGACTTAATAAATTTTCCGATCCGGGAGGCGAACTCTACGACCGGATGCCCGACGCGCAGCTAGTTCACGCGTCCTAGGGACTTAATAAATTTTCCAATCCGGGAGGGAATCTCAACGACCGGATGCCCGACGCGGAGAAAGATCACGCGTCCTAGGTACTTCATAAATTCTCTGATCCGGGAGGCCAGCTCTACGATCGGATGCCCGACGCCGAGCAAGATCACGAGTCCTAGGGACTTAATAAAATATCCGATCCGGGACGCGATCTCTACGACCGGATGCCCGACGCGGAGCAAGATCACGCGTCCTAGGGACTTAACAAAATATCCGATTCGGGAGCCGAGTTCTACGACCAGATGCCTGACACGGAGCAAAATCACGCATCATAGGGACTTAATAAATTCTCCGATTCGGGAGGCAAGCTCTACGACCAGATGCCCGACGCGGAGCAAGATTACGAGTACTAGAGACTTAATAAAATCTCCGATCCGGGAGGCGAGCACTACGACCGGATGCCCGACGCGGAGCAAGATCACGCGTCCTAGGGACTTATTAAATTCTCCGATCCGGGAGGCAAGCTCTACAACCGGATGCCCGACGCGGAGCAAGATCACGAATCCTAGGGACTTAATAAAATATCCGATCCGGGAGGCGATCTCTACGACCGGATGCCCGTTGCGGAGCAAGATCACGCGTCCTAGGGACTTAATAAATTCTCCGATCCGGGAGGCAAGCTCTGCGACCGGATACCCGACACGGAGCGAGATCATGCGTCCTAGGGACTTAATAAATTCTCCGATCCGGGAGGCAAGCTCTACGACCGGATGCCCGACGCGGAGCAAGATCACGAGTACTAGGGACTTAATAAAATTTTCAATCCGGGAGGCAAGCTCTACGACCGGATGCCCGACGCGGAGCAAGATAACGCGTCCTAGGGGCTTAATTAAATCTCCGATCCGGGAGGCAAGCTCTATGACCAGATGCCCGACGCGGAGCAAGATCACGTGTCCTAGGGACTTAATAAAATCTCAGATCCGGGAGGCAAACTCTACGATCGGATGCCCGACGCGGAGCAAGATCACGAGTCCTAGGGACTTAATAAAATATCCGATTCGGGACGCGAGCTCTACGACCGGATGCCCGACGCGGAGCAAGATCACGCGTCTTAGGGACTTAATAAATTCTCCGATCCGGGAGGCGAACTCTACGACTGGATGCCCGACGCGCAGCTAGTTCACGCGTCCTAGGGACTTAACAAAATCTCCGATCCGGGAGGCAAGCTCTACGATCGGATGCCCGACGCGGAGCAAGATCACGAGTCCTAGGGACTTAATAAAATATCCGATTCGGGACGCGAGCTCTACGACCGGATGCCCGACGCGGAGCAAGATCACGCGTCTTAGGGACTTAATAAATTCTCCGATCCGGGAGGCGAACTCTACGACCGGATGCCCGACGCGCAGCTAGTTCACGCGTCCTAGGGACTGAATAAAATCTCCGATCCGGGAGGCAAGCTCTATGACCGGATGCCCGACGCGGAGCAAGATCACGGGTCCTAGGGACTTAATAAATTCTCCAATCTGGGAGGGAATCTCTACGACCGGATGCCCGACGCGGAGCAAGATCACGCGTCCTAGGGACTTAATAAATTCTCCGATCCGGGATGAAAGCTCTACGATCGGATGCCCGACGTCGAGCAAGATCACGAGTCCTAGAGACTTAATAAAATATCCGATCCAGCACGCGATCTCTGCGAACGGATACCCGACGCGGAGCAAGATCACGCGTCCTAGGGACTTAATAAATTCCCCGATCCGGGAGGCAAGCTCTACGACCGGATGCCCGACGCAGAGCGAGATCACGCGTCCTAGGGACTTAATAAATTATCCGATCCAGGAGGCAAGCTCTACGACCGGATCCCAGACGCGGAGGAAGACCACGAGTCCTAGCGACTTAATAAAATCTCCGATCTGGGAGGCAAGCTCTTCGACCGGATGCCAGACGCGGAGCAAGATCACGAGTACTAGGGACTTAATAAAATCTTCGATCCGGGAGGCAAGCCCTACGATCGGATGCCCGACGCGGAGCAAGATCACGCGTCCTAGGGACTTAATAAAATCTCCGATCCGGGAGGCAAGCTCTATGACCGGATGCCCGACGCGGAGCAAGATCACGGGTCCTATGGACTTAATAAATTCTCCGATCTGGGAGGCAAACTCTACGATCGGATGCCCGACGCGAAGCAAGATCACGGGTCCTAGGGACTTAATAAATTCTCCGATCCGGGAGGCAAGATCTACGACCGGATTCCCCACGCGGAGCAAGATCACGAATCCTAGGGACTTAATAAATTCCCTGATCCGGGAGGCAAACTCTACGACCGGATGCCCGACGCGGAGCGAGCTCCCGCGTCCTAGGGACTTATTAAATTCTCCGATCGGGGAGGCAAGCTCTATGACCGGATGCCCGACACGTGGCGAGATCACTAGTTCTAGGGACTTAATAAAATCTCTGATCCGGGAGGCGAGCCCTACGACCGGATGCCCGACGCGGAGCAAGATCACGCGTCTTAGGGACTTAATGAATTCTCTGATCCGGGAGGCAAGGTCTACGACCGGATGCCCGACGCGAAGCAAGATCACGCGTCCAAGGGACTTAACAAAATATCCGATTCGGGAGCCGAGTTCTACGACCAGATGCCTAACACGGAGCAAAATCATGCATCATAGGGACTTAATAAATTCTCCGATTCGGGAGGCAAGCTCTACGACCAGATGCCCGACGCGGAGCAAAATTACGAGTACTAGAGACTTAATAAAATCTCCGATCCGGGAGGCGAGCACTACGACCGGATGCCCGACCAGGAGCAAGATCACGCGTCCTAGGGACTTATTAAATTCTCTGATCCGGGAGGCAAGCTCTACGACCGGATGCCCGACGCGGAGCAAGATCACTAGTTCTAGGGACTTAATAAAATCTCTGATCCGGGAGGCGAGCCCTACGACCGGATGCCCGACGCGGAGCAAGATCACGCGTCTTAGGGACTTAATGAATTCTCTGATCCGGGAGGCAAGCTCTACGACCAGATGCCCGACGCGGAGCAAAATTACGAGTACTAGAGACTTAATAAAATCTCCGATCCGGGAGGTGAGCACTACGACCGGATGCCCGACGCGGAGCAAGTTCACGCGTCCTAGGGACTTATTAAATTCTCCGATCCGGGAGGCAAGCTCTACGACCGGATGCCCGACACGTGGCGAGATCACTAGTTCTAGGGACTTAATAAAATCTCTGATCCGGGAGGCGAGCCCTACGACCGGATGCCCGACGCGGAGCAAGATCACGCGTCTTAGGGACTTAATAAATTCTCCGATTTGGGAGGCAAGCTCTACGACCGGATGCCCGACGCGAAGCGAGATCACGCGTCCTAGGGACTTAATAAATTCTCCGATCCAGGAGGCAAGCTCTACGACCGGATCCAAGACGCGGAGCAAGACCACGAGTCCTAGGGACTTAATAAAATCTCCGATCCGGGAGGCAAGCTCTACGACCGGATGCACGACGCGGAGCAAGATCACGAGTACTAGAGACTTAATAAAATCTTCGATCCGGGAGGCAAGCTCTACGATCGGATGCCCGCCGCGGAGCAAGATCACGCGTCCTAGGGACTTAATAAAATCTCTGATCCGGGAGGCAAGCTCTATGCCCGGATGCCCGACGCGGAGCAAGATCACGGGTCCTAGGGACTTAATAAATTCTCCGATCTGGGAGGAAAACTCTACGATCGGATGCCCGACGCGGAGCAAGATCACGAGTCCTAGGGACTTAATAAAATATCCGATCCGCGACGCGAGCCCTACGACCGGATGCCCAACGCGCAGCTAGATCACGCGTCCTCGGGACTTAATAAAATCTCCGATACGGGAGGCAAGCTCTATGACCGGATGCCCGGCGCGAAGCAAGATCACGGGTCCTAGGGACTTAATAAATTTTCCAATCCGGGAGGGAATCTCTACGACCGGATGCCCGACGCGGAGCAAGATCACGCGTCCTAGGGACTTAATAAATTCTCCGATCCGGGAGACAAGCTCTACGATCGGATGCCCGACGCGGAGCAGGATCACGAGTCCTAGGGACTTAATAAAATATCCGATCCGGGACGCGATCTCTACGACCGGATGCCCGACGTGGAGCAAGAGCACGCGTCCTAGGGACTTAATAAATTCCCCGATCCGGGAGGCAAGCTCCACGACCGGATGCCTGACGCGGAGCGAGATCACGCGTCCTAGGGACTTAATAAATTCTCCGATCCAGGAGGCAAGCTCTACGACAGGATCCCAGACGCGGAGCAAGACCACGAGTCCTAGGGACTTAATAAAATCTCCGATCCGGGAGGCAAGCTCTATGACCGGATGCCCGACGCGGAGCAAGATCACGAGTACTAGGGACTTAATAAAATCTTCGATCCGGGAGGCAAGCTCTATGACCCGATGCCCGACGCGGAACAAGATCACGCGTCCTAGGGACTTAATAAAATCTCCGATCCGGGAGGCAAGCTCTATGACCGGATGCCCGACGCGGAACAAGATCACGCGTCCTAGGGACTTAATAAAATCTCCGATCCGGGAGGCAAGCTCTATGGCCGGATGCCCGACGCGGAGCAAGATCACGGGTCCTAGGGACTTAATAAATTATCCGATCCGGGAGGCAAACTCTACTATCGGATGCCCGACGCGGAGCAAGATCACGAGTCCTAGGGACTTAATATAATATCCGATCCGAGACGCGAGCTCTACGACCGGATGCCCGACGCGGAGCAAGATTACGCGTCTTAGGGACTTAATAAATTCTCCGATCCGGGAGGCGAACTCTACGACCAGATGCCCGACGCGCAGCTAGTTCACGCGTCCTAGGGACTTTATAAAATCTCCGATCCGGGAGGCAAGCTCTATGACCGGATGCCCGACGCAGAGCAAGATCACGGGTCCTAGGGACTTAATAAATTTTCCAATCCGGGAGGGAATCTCTACGACCGGATGCCCGACGCGGAGCAAGATCACGCGTCCTAGGGACTTAATAAATTCTCCGATCCGGGAGGCAAGCTCTACGATCGGATACCCGACGTGGAGCAAGATCACGAGTCCTAAGGACTTAATAAAATATCCGATCCGGGACGCGATCTCTACGACCGGATGCCCGACGCGGAGCAAGATCACGCGTCCTAGGGACTTAATAAATTCCCCGATCCGGGAGGCACGCTCCACGACCGGATGCCTGACGCGGAGCGAGATCACGCGTCCTAGGGACTTAATAAATTCTCCAATCCAGGAGGCAAGCTCTACGACCGGATGCCCGACGCGGAGCAAGATCACTAGTTCTAGGGACTTAATAAAATCTCTGATCCGGGAGGTGAGCACTACGACCGGATGCCCGACGCGGAGCAAGTTCACGCGTCCTAGGGACTTATTAAATTCTCCGATCCGGGAGGCAAGCTCTACGACCGGATGCCCGACACGTGGCGAGATCACTAGTTCTTGGGACTTAATAAAATCTCTGATCCGGGAGGCGAGCCCTACGACCGGATGCCCGACGCGGAGCAAGATCACGCGTCTTAGGGACTTAATCAATTCTCCGATCCGGGAGGCAAGCTCTACGACCGGATGCCCGACGCGAAGCGAGATCACGCGTCCTAGGGACTTAGTAAATTCTCCGATCCAGGAGGCAAGCTCTACGACCGGATCCAAGACGCGGAGCAAGACCACGAGTCCTAGGGACTTAATAAAATCTCCGATCCGGGAGGCAAGCTCTACGACCGGATGCCCGACGCGGAGCAAGATCACGAGTACTAGAGACTTAATAAAATCTTCGATCCGGGAGGCAAGCTCTACGATCGGATGCCCGACGCGGAGCAAGATCACGCGTCCTAGGGACTTAATAAAATCTCTGATCCGGGAGGCAAGCTCTATGCCCGGATGCCCGACGCGGAGCAAGATCACGGGTCCTAGGGACTTAATAAATTCTCCGATCTGGGAGGAAAACTCTACGATCGGATGCCCGACGCGGAGCAAGATCACGAGTCCTAGGGACTTAATAAAATATCCGATCCGGGACGCGAGCCCTGCGACCGGATGCCCAACGCGCAGCTAGATCACGCGTCCTCGGGACTTAATAAAATCTCCGATACGGGAGGCAAGCTCTATGACCGGATGCCCGACGCGGAGCAGGATCACGAGTCCTAGGGACTTAATAAAATATCCGATCCGGGACGCGATCTCTACGACCGGATGCCCGACGTGGAGCAAGATCACGCGTCCTAGGGACTTAATAAATTCCCCGATCCGAGAGGCAAGCTCCACGACCGGATGCCTGACGCGAAGCGAGATCACGCGTCCTAGGGACTTAATAAATTCTCCGATCCAGGAGGCAAGCTCTACGACAGGATCCCAGACGCGGAGCAAGACCACGAGTCCTAGGAACTTAATAAAATCTCCGATCCGGGAGGCAAGCTCTATGACCGGATGCCCGACGCGGAGCAAGATCACGAGTACTAGGGACTTAATAAAATCTTCGATCCGGGAGGCAAGCTCTATGACCAGATGCCCGACGCGGAACAAGATCACGCGTCCTAGGGACTTAATAAATTCTCCGATCCGGGAGGCAAACTCTACTATCGGATGCCCGACGCGGAGCAAGATCACGAGTCCTAGGGACTTAATATAATATCCGATCCGAGACGCGAGCTCTACGACCGGATGCCCGACGCGGAGCAAGATCACGCGTCTTAGGGACTTAATAAATTCTCCGATCCGGGAGGCGAACTCTACGACCAGATGCCCGACGCGCAGCTAGTTCACGCGTCCTAGGGACTTTATAAAATCTCCGATCCGGGAGGCAAGCTCTATGACCGGATGCCCGACGCAGAGCAAGATCACGGGTCCTAGGGACTTAATAAATTTTCCAATCCGGGAGGGAATCTCTACGACCGGATGCCCGACGCGGAGCAAGATCACGCGTCCTAGGGACTTAATAAATTCTCCGATCCGGGAGGCAAGTTCTACGATCGGATACCCGACGTGGAGCAAGATCACGAGTCCTAAGGACTTAATAAAATATCCGATCCGGGACGCGATCTCTACGACCGGATGCCCGACGCGGAGCAAGATCACGCGTCCTAGGGACTTAATAAATTCCCCGATCCGGGAGGCAAGCTCCACGACCGGATGCCTGACGCGGAGCGAGATCACGCGTCCTAGGGACTTAGTAAATTCTCCAATCCAGGAGGCAAGCTCTACGACAGGATCCCAGACGCGGAGCAAGACCACGAGTCCTGGGGACTTAATAAAATCTCCGATCCGGGAGGCAAGCTCTATGACCGGATGCCCGACGTGGAGCAAGATCACGAGTACTAGGGACTTAATAAAATCTTCGATCCGGGAGGCAAGCTCTATGACCAGATGCCCGACGCGGAACAAGATCACGCGTCCTAGGGACTTAATAAAATCTCCGATCCGGGAGGCAAGCTCTATGACCGGATGCCCGACGCGGAACAAGATCACGCGTCCTAGGGACTTAATAAAATCTCCGATCCGGGAGGCAAGCTCTATGACCGGATGCCCGACGCGGAGCAAGATCACGGGTCCTAGGGACTTAATAAATTCTCCGATCCGGGAGGCAAACTCTACTATCGGATGCCCGACGCGGAGCAACATCACGAGTCCTAGGGACTTAATATAATATCCGATCCGAGACGTGAGCTCTACGACCGGATGCCCGACGCGGAGCAAGATCACGCATCTTAGGGACTTAATAAATTTTCCGATCCGGGAGGCGAACTCTACGACCAGATGCCCGACGCACAGCTAGTTCACGCGTCCTAGGGACTTAATAAAATCTCCGATCCGGGAGGCAAGCTCTATGACCGGATGCCCGACGCAGAGCAAGATCACGGGTCCTAGGGACTTAATAAATTTTCCAATCTGGGAGGGAATCTCTACGACCGGATGCCCGACGCGGAGCAAGATCACGCGTCCTAGGGACTTAATAAATTCTCCGATCCGGGAGGCAAGCTCTACGATCGGATACCCGACGTGGAGCAAGATCACGAGTCCTAAGGACGTAATAAAATATCCGATCCGGGACGCGATCTCTACGACCGGATGCCCGACGCGGAGCAAGATCACGCGTCCTAGGGACTTAATAAATTCCCCGATCCGGGAGGCAAGCTCTACGACCGGATGCCCGACGCGGAGCGAGATCACGCGTACTAGGGACTTAATAAATTCTCCGATTAAGGAGGCAAGCTCTACGACCGGATCCCAGACGCGGAGCAAAACCACGAGTCCTAGGGACTTAATAAAATCTCCGATCCGGGAGGCAAGCTCTACGACCGGATGCCCGACGCGGAGCAAGATCACGAGTAATAGGGACTTAATAAAATCACCGATCCGGGAGGCGAGCACTACGACCGGATGCCCGACGCGGAGCAAGATCACCCGTCCTAGGGACTTATTAAATTCTCCGATCCGGGAGGCAAGCTCTACGACCGGATGCCCGACACGTGGCGAGATCACTAGTTCTAGTGACTTAATAAAATCTCTGATCCGGGAGGCGAGCCCTACGACCGGATGCCCGACGCGGAGCAAGATCACGCGTCTTAGGGACTTAATCAATTCTCCAATCCGGGAGGCAAGCTCTACGACCGGATGCCCGACGCATAGCGAGATCACGCGTCCTAGGGACTTAATAAAATCTCTGATCCGGGAGGCAAGCTCTATGCCCGGATGCCCGACGCGGAGCAAGATCACGAGTCCTAGGGACTTAATAAAATATCCGATCCGGGACGCGAGCTCTACGACCGGATGCCCAACGCGGAGCAAGATCACGCGTCCTAGGGACTTAATAAATTCTCCGATCCAGGAGGCGAACTCTACCACCGGATGCCCAACGCGCAGCTAGATCACGCGTCCTCGGGACTTAATAAAATCTCCGATACGGGAGGCAAGCTCTATGACCGGATGCCCGACGCAGAGCAAGATCACGGGTCCTAGGGACTTAATAAATTTTCCAATCCGGGAGGGAATCTCTACGACCGGATGCCCGACGCGGAGCAAGATCACGCGTCCTAGGGACATAATAAATTCTCCGATCCGGTAGACAAGCTCTACGATCGGATGCCCGACGCGGAGGAGGATCACGAGTCCTAGGGACTTAATAAAATATCCGATCCGGGACGCGATCTCTACGACCGGATGCCCGACGTGGAGCAAGATCACGCGTCCTAGGGACTTAATAAATTCCCCGATCCGGGAGGCAAGCTCCACGACCGGATGCCTGACGCGGAGCGAGATCACGCGTCCTAGGGACTTAATAAATTCTCCGATCCAGGAGGCAAGCTCTACGACAGGATCCCAGACGCGGAGCAAGACCACGAGTCCTAGGGACTTAATAAAATCTCCGATCCGGGAGGCAAGCTCTATGACCGGATGCCCGACGTGGAGCAAGATCACGAGTACTAGGGACTTAATAAAATCTTCGATCCGGGAGGCAAACTCTATGACCAGATGCCCGACGCGGAACAAGATCACGCGTCCTAGGGACTTAATAAAATCTCCGATCCGGGAGGCAAGCTCTATGACCGGATGCCCGACGCGGAACCAGATCACGCGTCCTAGGGACTTAATAAAATCTCCGATCCGGGAGGCAAGCTCTATGACCGGATGCCCGACGCGGAGCAAGATCACGGGTCCTAGGGACTTAATAAATTCTCCGATCCGGGAGGCAAACTCTACTATCGGATGCCCGACGCGGAGCAAGATCACGAGTCCTAGGGACTTAATATAATATCCGATCCGAGACGCGAGCTCTACGACCGGATGCCCGACGCAGAGCAAGATCACGCGTCTTAGGGACTTAATAAATTCTCCGATCCGGGAGGCGAACTCTACGACCAGATGCCCGACGCGCAGCTAGTTCACGCGTCCTAGAGACTTAATAAAATCTCCGATCCGGGAGGCAAGCTCTATGACCGGATGCCCGACGCAGAGCAAGATCACGGGTCCTAGGGACTTAATAAATTTTCCAATCCGGGAGGGAATCTCTACGACCGGATGCCCGACGCGGAGCAAGATCACGCGTCCTAGGGACTTAATAAATTCTCCGATCCGGCAGGCAAGCTCTACGATCGGATACCCGACGTGGAGCAAGATCACGAGTCCTAAGGACTTAATAAAATATCCGATCCGGGACGCGATCTCTATGACCGGATGCCCGACGCGGAGCAAGATCACGCGTACTAGGGACTTAATAAATTCTCTGATTAAGGAGGCAAGCTCTACGACCGGATCCCAGACGCGGAGCAAAACCACGAGTCCTAGGGACTTAATAAAATCTCCGATCCGGGAGGCAAGCTCTATGACCGGATGCCCGACGTGGAGCAAGATCACGAGTACTAGGGACTTAATAAAATCTTCGATCCGGGAGGCAAACTCTATGACCAGATGCCCGACGCGGAACAAGATCACGCGTCCTAGGGACTTAATAAAATCTCCGATCCGGGAGGCAAGCTCTATGACCGGATGCCCGACGCGGAACCAGATCACGCGTCCTAGGGACTTAATAAAATCTCCGATCCGGGAGACAAGCTCTATGACCGGATGCCCGACGCGGAGGAAGATCACGGGTCCTAGGGACTTAATAAATTCTCCGATCCGGGAGGCAAACTCTACTATCGGATGCCCGACGCGGAGCAAGATCACGAGTCCTAGGGACTTAATATAATATCCGATCCGAGACGCGAGCTCTACGACCGGATGCCCGACGCAGAGCAAGATCACGCGTCTTAGGGACTTAATAAATTCTCCGATCCGGGAGGCGAACTCTACGACCAGATGCCCGACGCGCAGCTAGTTCACGCGTCCTAGAGACTTAATAAAATCACCGATCCGGGAGGCAAGCTCTATGACCGGATGCCCGACGCAGAGCAAGATCACGGGTCCTAGGGACTTAATAAATTTTCCAATCCGGGAGGGAATCTCTACGACCGGATGCCCGACGCGGAGCAAGATCACGCGTCCTAGGGACTTAATAAATTCTCCGATCCGGGAGGCAAGCTCTACGATCGGATACCCGACGTGGAGCAAGATCACGAGTCCTAAGGACTTAATAAAATATCCGATCCGGGACGCGATCTCTATGACCGGATCCCCGACGCGGAGCAAGATCACGCGTACTAGGGACTTAATAAATTCTGTGATTAAGGAGGCAAGCTCTACGACCGGATCCCAGACGCGGAGCAAAACCACGAGTCCTAGGGACTTAATAAAATCTCCGATCCGGGAGGCAAGCTCTACGACCGGATGCCCGACGCGGAGCAAGATCACGAGTAATAGGGACTTAATAAAATCTCCGATCCGGGAGTCGAGCACTACGACCGGATGCCCGACGCGGAGCAAGATCACGCGTCCTAGGGACTTATTAAATTCTCCGATCCGGGAGGCAAGCTCTACGACCGGATGCCCGACACGTGGGGAGATCACTAGTTCTAGGGACTTAATAAAATCTCTGATCCGGGAGGGGAGCCCTACGACCGGATGCCCGACGCGGAGCAAGATCACGCGTCTTAGGGACTTAATCAATTCTCCGATCCGGGAGGCAAGCTCTACGACCGGATGCCCGACGCATAGCGAGATTATGCGTCCTAAGGACTTAATAAATTCTCCGATCCGGGAGGCAAGCTCTACGACCGGATGCCCGACGCGGAGCGAGATCACGCGTCCTAGGGACTTAATAAATTCTCCGATCCAGGAGGCAAGCTCTACGACCGGATCCAAGACGCGGAGCAAGACCACGAGTCCTAGGGACTTAATAAAATCTCCGATCCGGGAGGCAAGCTCTACGACCGGATGCCCGACGCGGAGCAAGATCACGAGTACTAGAGACTTAATAAAATCTTCGATCCGGGAGGCAAGCTCTACGATCGGATGCCCGACGCGGAGCAAGATCACGCGTCCTAGGGACTTAATAAAATCTCTGATCCGGGAGGCAAGCTCTATGCCCGGATGCCCGACGCGGATCAAGATCACGGGTCCTAGGGACTTAATAAATTCTCCGATCTGGGAGGAAAACTCTTCGATCGGATGCCCGACGCGGAGCAAGATCACGAGTCCTAGGGACTTAATAAAATATCCGATCCGGGACGCGAGCTCTACGACCGGATGCCCAACGCGGAGCAAGATCACGCGTTCTAGGGACTTAATAAATTCTCCGATCCAGGAGGCGAACTCTACCACCGGATGCCCAACGCGCAGCTAGATCACGCGTCCTCGGGACTTAATAAAATCTCCGATACGGGAGGCAAGCTCTATGACCGGATGCCCGACGCGAAGCAAGATCACGGGTCCTAGGGACTTAATAAATTTTCTAATCCGGGAGGGAATCTCTACGACCGGATGCCCGACGCGGAGCAAGGTCACGCGTCCTAGGGACTTAATAAATTCTCCGATCCGGGAGACAAGCTCTACGATCGGATGCCCGACGCGGAGCAGGATCACGAGTCCTAGGGACTTAATAAAATATCCGATCCGGGACGCGATCACTACGACCGGATGCCCGACGTGGAGCAAGATTACGCGTCCTAGGGACTTAATAAATTCCCCGATCCGGGAGGCAAGCTCCACGACCGGATGCCTGACGCGGAGCGAGATCACGCGTCCTAGGGACTTAATAAATTCTCCGATCCAGGAGGCAAGCTCTACGACAGGATCCCAGACGCGGAGCAAGACAACGAGTCCTAGGGACTTAATAAAATCTCCGATCCGGGAGGCAAGCTCTATGACCGGATGCCCGACGTGGAGCAAGATCACGAGTACTAGGGACTTAATAAAATCTTCGATCCGGGAGGCAAGCTCTATGACCAGATGCCCGACGCGGAACAAGATCACGCGTCCCAGGGACTTAATAAATTCTCCGATCCGGGAGGCAAGCTCTATGACCGGATGCCCGACGCGGAACAAGATCACGCGTCCTAGGGACTTAATAAAATCTCCGATCCGGGAGGCAAGCTCTATGACCAGATGCCCGACGCGGAGCAAGATCACGAGTCCTAGGGACTTAATAAATTCTCCGATCCGGGAGGCAAACTCTACTATCGGATGCCCGACGCGGAGCAAGATCACGAGTCCTAGGGACTTAATATAATATCCGATACGAGACGCGAGCTCTACGACCGGATGCCCGACGCGGAGCAAGATCACGCTTCTTAGGGACTTAATAAATTCTCCGATCCGGGAGGCGAACTCTACGACCAGATGCCCGACGCGCAGCTAGTTCACGCGTCCTAGGGACTTAATAAAATCTCCGATCCGGGAGGCAAGCTCTATGACCGGGTGCCCGACGCAGAGCAAGATCACGGGTCCAAGGGACTTAATAAATTTTCCAATCCGGGAGGGAATCTCTACGACCGGATGCCCGACGCGGAGCAAGATCACGCGTCCTAGGGACTTAATAAATTCTCCGATCCGGGAGGCAAGCTCTACGATCGGATACCCGACGTGGAGCAAGATCACGAGTCCTAAGGACTTAATAAAATATCTGATCCGGGACGCGATCTCTACGACCGGATGCCCGACGCGGAGCAAGATCACGCGTCCTAGGGACATAATAAATTCCCCGATCCGGGAGGCAAGCTCTACGACCGGATGCCCGACGCGGAGCGAGATCAAGCGTACTAGGGACTTAATAAATTCTCCGATTAAGGAGGCAAGCTCTACGACCGGATCCCAGACGCGGAGCAAAACCACGAGTCCTAGGGACTTAATAAAATCTCCGATTCGGGAGGCAAGCTCTACGACCGGATGCCCGACGCGGAGCAAGATCACGAGTAATAGGGACTTAATAAAATCTCCGATCCGGGAGGCGAGCACCACGACCGGATGCCCGACGCGGAGCAAGATCACGCGTCCTAGGGACTTATTAAATTCTCCGATCCGGGAGGCAAGCTCTACGACCGGATGCCCGACACGTGGCGAGATCACTAGTTCTAGGGACTTAATAAAATCTCTGATCCGGGAGGCGAGCCCTACGACCGGATGCCCGACGCGGAGCAAGATCACGCGTCTTAGGGACTTAATCAATTCTCCGATCCGGGAGGCAAGCTCTACAACCGGATGCCCGACGCATAGCGAGATTATGCGTCCTAAGGACTTAATAAATTCTCCGATCCGGGAGGCAAGCTCTACGACCGGATGCCCGACGCGGAGCGAGATCACGCGTCCTAGGGACTTAATAAATTCTCCGATCCAGGAGGCAAGCTCTACGACCGGATCCCAGACGCGGAGGAAGACCACGAGTCCTAGCGACTTAATAAAATCTCCGATCCGGGAGGCAAGCTCTTCGACCGGATGCCGGACGCGGAGCAAGATCACGAGTACTAGGGACTTAATAGAATCTCCGATCCGGGAGGCAAGCTCTACGACCGGATGCCCGACGCGGAGCAAGATCACGGGTCCTAGGGACTTAATAAATTCTCTGATCCGGGAGGCAAACTTTACTATCGGATGCCCGACGCGGAGCAAGATCACAAGTCCTAGGGACTTAAAAAAATATCCGATCCGAGACGCGAGCTCTACGACTGGATGCCCGACGCGGAGCAAGATCACGCGTCCTAGGGAGTTAATAAAATCTCCGATCCGGGAGGCAAGCTCTATGACGGAATGCCCGACGCGGAGCAAGATCACGGGTCCTAGGGACTTAATAAATTCTCCGATCTGGGAGGCAAACTCTACGATCGGATGCCCGACGTGGAACAAGATCACGAGTCCTAGGGACTTAATAAAATATCCGATTCGGGACGCAAGCTCTACGACCGGATGCCCGACGCGGAGCAAGATCACGCGTCTTAGGGACTTAATAAATTCTCCGATCCGGGAGGCAAGCTCTATGACCGGATGCCCGACGCAGAGCAAGATCACGGGTCCTAGGGACTTAATAAATTTTCCAATCCGGGAGGGAATCTCTACGACCGGATGCCCGACGCGGAGCAAGATCACGCGTCCTAGGGACTTAATAAATTCTCCGATCCGGGACGCAAGCTCTACGATCGGATACCCGACGTGGAGCAAGATCACGAGTCCTAAGGAATAATAAAATATCCGATCCGGGACGCGATCTCTACGACCGGATGCCCGACGCGGAGCAAGATCACGCGTCCTAGGGACTTAATAAAATCTCCGATCCGTGAGGCAAGCTCTATGACCGGATGCCCGACGTAGAGCAAGATCACGGGTCCTAGGGACTTAATAAATTTTCCAATCCGGGAGGGAATCTCTACGACCGGATGCCCGACGCGGAGCAAGATCACGCGTCCTAGGGACTTAATAAATTCTCCGATCCGGGACGCAAGCTCTACGATCAGATACCCGATGTGGAGCAAGATCACGAGTCCTAAGGAATAATAAAATATCCGATCCGGGACGCGATCTCTACGACCGGATGCCCGACGCGGAGCAAGATCACGCGTCCTAGGGACTTAATAAATTCTCCGATCCGGGAGACAAGCTCTACGATCGGATGCCCGACGCGGAGCAGGATCACGAGTCCTAGGGACTTAATAAAATATCCGATCCGGGACGCGATCTCTACGACCGGATGCCCGACGTGGAGCAAGATCACGCGTCCTAGGGACTTAATAAATTCCCCGATCCGGGAGGCAAGCTCCACGACCGGATGCCTGACGCGGAGCGAGATCACGCGTCCTAGGGACTTAATAAATTCTCCGATCCAGGAGGCAAGCTCTACGACAGGATCCCAGACGCGGAGCAAGACAACGAGTCCTAGGGACTTAATAAAATCTCCGATCCGGGAGGCAAGCTCTATGACCGGATGCCCGACGTGGAGCAAGATCACGAGTACTAGGGACTTAATAAAATCTTCGATCCGGGAGGCAAGCTCTATGACCAGATGCCCGACGCGGAACAAGATCACGCGTCCCAGGGACTTAATAAATTCTCCGATCCGGGAGGCAAGCTCTATGACCGGATGCCCGACGCGGAACAAGATCACGCGTCCTAGGGACTTAATAAAATCTCCGATCCGGGAGGCAAGCTCTATGACCAGATGCCCGACGCGGAGCAAGATCACGAGTCCTAGGGACTTAATAAATTCTCCGATCCGGGAGGCAAACTCTACTATCGGATGCCCGACGCGGAGCAAGATCACGAGTCCTAGGGACTTAATATAATATCCGATACGAGACGCGAGCTCTACGACCGGATGCCCGACGCGGAGCAAGATCACGCTTCTTAGGGACTTAATAAATTCTCCGATCCGGGAGGCGAACTCTACGACCAGATGCCCGACGCGCAGCTAGTTCACGCGTCCTAGGGACTTAATAAAATCTCCGATCCGGGAGGCAAGCTCTATGACCGGGTGCCCGACGCAGAGCAAGATCACGGGTCCAAGGGACTTAATAAATTTTCCAATCCGGGAGGGAATCTCTACGACCGGATGCCCGACGCGGAGCAAGATCACGCGTCCTAGGGACTTAATAAATTCTCCGATCCGGGAGGCAAGCTCTACGATCGGATACCCGACGTGGAGCAAGATCACGAGTCCTAAGGACTTAATAAAATATCTGATCCGGGACGCGATCTCTACGACCGGATGCCCGACGCGGAGCAAGATCACGCGTCCTAGGGACATAATAAATTCCCCGATCCGGGAGGCAAGCTCTACGACCGGATGCCCGACGCGGAGCGAGATCAAGCGTACTAGGGACTTAATAAATTCTCCGATTAAGGAGGCAAGCTCTACGACCGGATCCCAGACGCGGAGCAAAACCACGAGTCCTAGGGACTTAATAAAATCTCCGATTCGGGAGGCAAGCTCTACGACCGGATGCCCGACGCGGAGCAAGATCACGAGTAATAGGGACTTAATAAAATCTCCGATCCGGGAGGCGAGCACCACGACCGGATGCCCGACGCGGAGCAAGATCACGCGTCCTAGGGACTTATTAAATTCTCCGATCCGGGAGGCAAGCTCTACGACCGGATGCCCGACACGTGGCGAGATCACTAGTTCTAGGGACTTAATAAAATCTCTGATCCGGGAGGCGAGCCCTACGACCGGATGCCCGACGCGGAGCAAGATCACGCGTCTTAGGGACTTAATCAATTCTCCGATCCGGGAGGCAAGCTCTACAACCGGATGCCCGACGCATAGCGAGATTATGCGTCCTAAGGACTTAATAAATTCTCCGATCCGGGAGGCAAGCTCTACGACCGGATGCCCGACGCGGAGCGAGATCACGCGTCCTAGGGACTTAATAAATTCTCCGATCCAGGAGGCAAGCTCTACGACCGGATCCCAGACGCGGAGGAAGACCACGAGTCCTAGCGACTTAATAAAATCTCCGATCCGGGAGGCAAGCTCTTCGACCGGATGCCGGACGCGGAGCAAGATCACGAGTACTAGGGACTTAATAGAATCTCCGATCCGGGAGGCAAGCTCTACGACCGGATGCCCGACGCGGAGCAAGATCACGGGTCCTAGGGACTTAATAAATTCTCTGATCCGGGAGGCAAACTTTACTATCGGATGCCCGACGCGGAGCAAGATCACAAGTCCTAGGGACTTAAAAAAATATCCGATCCGAGACGCGAGCTCTACGACTGGATGCCCGACGCGGAGCAAGATCACGCGTCCTAGGGAGTTAATAAAATCTCCGATCCGGGAGGCAAGCTCTATGACGGAATGCCCGACGCGGAGCAAGATCACGGGTCCTAGGGACTTAATAAATTCTCCGATCTGGGAGGCAAACTCTACGATCGGATGCCCGACGTGGAACAAGATCACGAGTCCTAGGGACTTAATAAAATATCCGATTCGGGACGCAAGCTCTACGACCGGATGCCCGACGCGGAGCAAGATCACGCGTCTTAGGGACTTAATAAATTCTCCGATCCGGGAGGCAAGCTCTATGACCGGATGCCCGACGCAGAGCAAGATCACGGGTCCTAGGGACTTAATAAATTTTCCAATCCGGGAGGGAATCTCTACGACCGGATGCCCGACGCGGAGCAAGATCACGCGTCCTAGGGACTTAATAAATTCTCCGATCCGGGACGCAAGCTCTACGATCGGATACCCGACGTGGAGCAAGATCACGAGTCCTAAGGAATAATAAAATATCCGATCCGGGACGCGATCTCTACGACCGGATGCCCGACGCGGAGCAAGATCACGCGTCCTAGGGACTTAATAAAATCTCCGATCCGTGAGGCAAGCTCTATGACCGGATGCCCGACGTAGAGCAAGATCACGGGTCCTAGGGACTTAATAAATTTTCCAATCCGGGAGGGAATCTCTACGACCGGATGCCCGACGCGGAGCAAGATCACGCGTCCTAGGGACTTAATAAATTCTCCGATCCGGGACGCAAGCTCTACGATCAGATACCCGATGTGGAGCAAGATCACGAGTCCTAAGGAATAATAAAATATCCGATCCGGGACGCGATCTCTACGACCGGATGCCCGACGCGGAGCAAGATCACGCGTCCTAGGGACTTAATAAATTCTCCGATCCGGGAGACAAGCTCTACGATCGGATGCCCGACGCGGAGCAGGATCACGAGTCCTAGGGACTTAATAAAATATCCGATCCGGGACGCGATCTCTACGACCGGATGCCCGACGTGGAGCAAGATCACGCGTCCTAGGGACTTAATAAATTCCCCGATCCGGGAGGCAAGCTCCACGACCGGATGCCTGACGCGGAGCGAGATCACGCGTCCTAGGGACTTAATAAATTCTCCGATCCAGGAGGCAAGCTCTACGACAGGATCTCAGACGCGGAGCAAGACCACGAGTCCTAGGGACTTAATAAAATCTCCGATCCGGGAGGCAAGCTCTATGACCGGATGCCCGACGTGGAGCAAGATCACGAGTACTAGGGACTTAATAAAATCTTCGATCCGGGAGGCAAGCTTTATGACCAGATGCCCGACGCGGAGCAAGATCACGCGTCCTAGGGACTTAATAAAATCTCCGATCCGGGAGGCAAGCTCTATGACTGGATGCCCGACGCAGAGCAAGATCACGGGTCCTAGGGACTTAATAAATTCTCTGATCCGGGAGGCAAACTCTACTATCGGATGCCCGACGCGGAGCAAGATCACGAGTCCTAGGGACTTAATATAATATCCGATCCGAGACGCGAGCTCTACGACCGGATGCCCGACGCGGAGCAAGATCACGCGTCTTAGGGACTTAATAAATTCTCCGATCCGGGAGGCGAACACTACGACCAGATGCCCGACGCGCAGCTAGTTCACGCGTCCTAGGGACTTAATAAAATCTCCGATCCGGGAGGCAAGCTCTATGACCGGATGCCCGACGCAGAGCAAGATCACGGGTCCTAGGGACTTAATAAATTTTCCAATCCGGGAGGGAATCTCTACGACCGGATGCCCGACGCGGAGCAAGATCACGCGTCCTAGGGACTTAATAAATTCTCCGATCCGGGAGGCAAGCTCTACGATCGGATACCCGACGTGGAGCAAGATCACGAGTCCTAAGGACTTAATAAAATATCCGATCCGGGATGCGATCTCTACGACCGGATGCCCGACGCGGAGCAAGATCACGCGTCCTAGGGACTTAATAAATTCCTCGATCCGGGAGGCAAGCTCTACGACCGGATGCCCGACGCGGAGTGAGATCACGCGTACTAGGGACTTAAAAAATTCTCCGATTAAGGAGGCAAACTCTACGACCGGATCCCAGACGCGGAGCAAAACCACGAGTCCTAGGGACTTAATAAAATCTCCGATCCGGAAGGCAAGCTCTACGACCGGATGCCCGACGCGGAGCAAGATCACGAGTAATAGGGACTTAATAAAATCTTCGATCCGGGAGGCAAGCTCTACGATCAAATGCCCGATGCGGAGCAAGATCACGCGTCCTAGGGAGTTAATAAAATCTCCGATCCGGGAGGCAAGCTCTATGACGGAATGCCCGACGCGGAGCAAGATCACGGGTCCTAGGGACTTAATAAATTCTCCGATCTGGGAGGCAAACTCTACGATCGGATGCCCGACGCGGAGCAAGATCACGAGTCCTAGGGACTTAATAAAATATCCGATTCGGGACGCAAGCTCTACGACCGGATGCCCGACGCGGAGCAAGATCACGCGTCTTAGGGACTTAATAAATTCTCCGATCCGGGAGGCGAACTCTACGACCGGATGCCCGACGCACAGCTAGTTCACGCGTCCTAGGGACTTAATAAAATCTCCGATCCGGGAGGCAAGCTCTATGACCGGATGCCCGACGCGGAGCAAGATCACGGGTCCTAGGGACTTAATAAATTTTCCAATCTGGGAGGGAATCTCTACGAGCGGATGCCCAACGCGGAGCAAGATCACGCGTCCTATGGACTTAATAAATTCTCCGATCCGGGATGAAAGCTCTACGATCGGATGCCCGACGTCGAGCAAGATCACGAGTCCTAGAGACTTAATAAAATATCCGATCCAGGACGCGATCTCTGCGAACGGATGCCCGACGCGGAGCAAGATCACGCGTCCTAGGGACTTAATAAATTCCCCGATCCGGGAGGCAAGCTCTACGACCGGATGCCCGACGCAGAGCGAGATCACGCGTCCTAGGGACTTAATAAATTCTCCGATCCAGGAGGCAAGCTCTACGACCGGATCCCAGACGCGGAGGAAGACCACGAGTCCTAGCGACTTAATAAAATCTCCGATCCGGGAGGCAAGCTCTTCGACCGAATGCCAGACGCGGAGCAAGATCACGAGTACTAGGGACTTAATAAAATCTCCGATCCGGGAGGCAAGCTCTACGACCGGATGCCCGACGTGGAGCAAGATCACGAGTACTAGGGACTTAATAAAATCTTCGATCCGGGAGGCAAGCTCTATGACCAGATGCCCGACGCGGAACAAGATCACGCGTCCCAGGGACTTAATAAAATCTCCGATCCGGGAGGCAAGCTCTATGACCGGATGCCCGACGCGGAACAAGATCACGCGTCCTAGGGACTTAATAAATTCTCCGATCCGGGAGGCAAACTCTACTATCGGATGCCCGACGCGGAGCAAGATCACGAGTCCTAGGGACTTAATATAATATCCGATCCGAGACGCGAGCTCTACGGCCGGATGCCCGACGCGGAGCAAGATCACGCTTCTTAGGGACTTAATAAATTCTCCGATCCGGGAGGCGAACTCGACGACCAGATGCCCGACGCGCAGCTAGTTCACGCGTCCTAGGGACTTAATAAAATCTCCGATCCGGGAGGCAAGCTCTATGACCGGATGCCCGACGCACAGCAAGATCACGGGTCCTAGGGACTTAATAAATTTTCCAATCCGGGAGGGAATCTCTACGACCGGATGCCCGACGCGGAGCAAGATCACGCGTCCTAGGGACTTAATAAATTCTCCGATCCGGGAGGCAAGCTCTACGATCGGATACCCGACGTGGAGCAAGATCACGAGTCCTAAGGACTTAATAAAATATCCGATCCGGGACGCGATCTCTACGACCGGATGCCCGACGCGGAGCAAGATCACGCGTCCTAGGGACTTAATAAATTCTCCGATCCGGGAGACAAGCTCTACGATCGGATGCCCGACGCGGAGCAGGATCACGAGTCCTAGGGACTTAATAAAATATCCGATCCGGGACGCGATCTCTACGACCGGATGCCCGACGTGGAGCAAGATCACGCGTCCTAGGGACTTAATAAATTCCCCGATCCGGGAGGCAAGCTCCACGACCGGATGCCTGACGCGGAGCGAGATCACGCGTCCTAGGGACTTAATAAATTCTCCGATCCAGGAGGCAAGCTCTACGACAAGATCTCAGACGCGGAGCAAGACCACGAGTCCTAGGGACTTAATAAAATCTCCGATCCGGGAGGCAAGCTCTTTGACCGGATGCCCGACGTGGAGCAAGATCACGAGTACTAGGGACTTAATAAAATCTTCGATCCGGGAGGCAAGCTTTATGACCAGATGCCCGACGCGGAGCAAGATCACGCGTCCTAGGGACTTAATAAAATCTCCGATCCGGGAGGCAAGCTCTATGACTGGATGCCCGACGCAGAGCAAGATCACGGGTCCTAGGGACTTAATAAATTCTCCGATCCGGGAGGCAAACTCTACTATCGGATGCCCGACGTGGAGCAAGATCACGAGTCCTAGGGACTTAATATAATATCCGATCCGAGACGCGAGCTCTACGACTGGATGCCCGACGCGGAGCAAGATCACGCGTCTTAGGGACTTAATAAATTCTCCGATCCGGGAGGCGAACACTACGACCAGATGCCCGACGCGCAGCTAGTTCACGCGTCCTAGGGACTTAATAAAATCTCCGATCCGGGAGGCAAGCTCTATGACCGGATGCCCGACGCAGAGCAAGATCACGGGTCCTAGGGACTTAATAAATTTTCCAATCCGGGAGGGAATCTCTACGACCGGATGCCCGACGCGGAGCAAGATCACGCGTCCTAGGGACTTAATAAATTCTCCGATCCGGGAGGCAAGCTCTACGATCGGATACCCGACGTGGAGCAAGATCACGAGTCCTAAGGACTTAATAAAATATCCGATCCGGGACGCGATCTCTACGACCGGATGCCCGACGCGGAGCAAGATCACGCGTCCTAGGGACTTAATAAATTCCCCGATCCGGGAGGCAAGCTCTACGACCGGATGCCCGACGCGGAGCGAGATCACGCGTACTAGGGACTTAATAAATTCTCCGATTAAGGAGGCAAGCTCTACGACCGGATCCCAGACGCGGAGCAAAACCACGAGTCCTAGGGACTTAATAAAATCTCCGATCCGGGAGGCAAGCTCTACGACCGGATGCCCAACGCGGAGCAAGATCACGAGTAATAGGGACTTAATAAAATCTTCGATCCGGGAGGCAAGCTCTACGATCAGATGCCCGATGCGGAGCAAGATCACGCGTCCTAGGGAGTTAATAAAATCTCCGATCCGGGAGGCAAGCTCTATGACGGAATGCCCGACGCGGAGCAAGATGACGGGTCCTAGGGACTTAATATATTCTCCGATCTGGGAGGCAAACTCTACGATCGGATGCCCGACGCGGAGCAAGATCACGAGTCCTAGGGACTTAATAAAATATCCGTTTCGGGACGCAAGCTCTACGACCGGATGCCCGACGCGGAGCAAGAACACGCGTCTTAGGGACTTAATAAATTCTCCGATCCGGGAGGCGAACTCTACGACCGGATGCCCGACGCGCAGCTAGTTAACGCGTCCTAGGGACTTAATAAAATCTCCGATCCGGGAGGCAAGCTCTATGACCGGATGCCCGACGCGGAGCAAGATCACGGGTCCTAGGGACTTAATAAATTTTCCAATCTGGGAGGGAATCTCTACGACCGGATGCCCGACGCGGAGCAAGATCACGCGTCCTAGGGACTTAATAAATTCTCCAATCCGGGATGAAAGCTCTAAGATCGGATGCCCGACGTCGAGCAAGATCACGAGTCCTAGAGACTTAATAAAATATCCGATCCAGCACGCGATCTCTGCGAACGGATGCCCGACGCGGAGCAAGATCACGCGTCCTAGGGACTTAATAAATTCCCCGATCCGGGAGGCAAGCTCTACGACCGGATGCCCGAAGCAGAGCGAGATCACGCGTCCTAGGGACTTAATAAATTCTCCGATCCAGGAGGCAAGCTCTACGACCGGATCCCAGACGCGGAGGAAGACCACGAGTCCTAGCGACTTAATAAAATCTCCGATCCGGGAGGCAAGCTCTTCGACCGGATGCCAGACGCGGAGCAAGATCACGAGTACTAGGGACTTAATAAAATCTTCGATCCGGGAGGCAAGCTCTACGATCGGATGCCCGACGCGGAGCAAGATCACGCGTCCTAGGGACTTAATAAAATCTCTGATCCGGGAGGCAAGCTCTATGCCCGGATGCCCGACGCGGAGCAAGATCACGGGTCCTAGGGACTTAATAAATTCTCCGATCTGGGAGGAAAACTATACGATCGGATGCCCGACGCGGAGCAAGATCACGAGTCCTAGGGACTTAATAAAATATCCGATCCGGGACGCGAGCCCTACGACCGGATGCCCAACGCGCAGCTAGATCACGCGTCCTCGGGACTTAATAAAATCTCCGATACGGGAGGCAAGCTCTATGACCGGATGCCCGACGCGAAGCAAGATCACGGGTCCTAGGGGCTTAATAAATTTTCCAATCCGGGAGGGAATCTCTACGACCGGAAGCCCGACGCGGAGGAAGATCACGCGTCCTAGGGACTTAATAATTTCTCCGATCCGGGAGGCAAGCTCTACGATCGGATACCCGACGTGGAGCAAGATCACGAGTCCTAAGGACTTAATAAAATATCCGATCCGGGACGCGATCTCTACGACCGGATGCCCGACGCGGAGCAAGATCACGCGTCCTAGGGACTTAATAAATTCCCCGATCCGGGAGGCAAGCTCTACGACCGGATGCCCGACGCGGAGCGAGATCACGCGTACTAGGGACTTAATAAATTCTCCGATTAAGGAGGCAAGCTCTACGACCGGATCCCAGACGCGGAGCAAAACCACGAGTCCTAGGGACTTAATAAATTCTCCGATCCGGGAGGCAAGCTCTACGACCGGATGCCCGACGCGGAGCAAGATCACGAGTAATAGGGACTTAATAAAATCTTCGATCCGGGAGGCAAGCTCTACGATCAGATGCCCGACGCGGAGCAAGATCACGCGTCCTAGGGAGTTAATAAAATCTCCGATCCGGGAGGCAAGCTCTATGACGGAATGCCCGACGCGGAGCAAGATCACGGGTCCTAGGGACTTAATAAATTCTCCGATCTGGGAGGCAAACTCTACGATCGGATGCCCGACGCGGAGCAAGATCACGAGTCCTAGGGACTTAATAAAATATCCGATTCGGGACGCAAGCTCTACGACCGGATGCCCGACGCGGAGCAAGATCACGCGTCTTAGGGACTTAATAAATTCTCCGATCCGGGAGGCGAACTCTACGACCGGATGCCCGACGCGCAGCTAGTTAACGCGTCCTAGGGACTTAATAAAATCTCCGATCCGGGAGGCAAGCTCTATGACCGGATGCCCGACGCGGAGCAAGATCACGGGTCCTAGGGACTTAATAAATTTTCCAATCTGGGAGGGAATCTCTACGACCGGATGCCCGACGCGGAGCAAGATCACGCGTCCTAGGGACTTAATAAATTCTCCGATCCGGAATGAAAGCTCTACGATCGGATGCCCGACGTCGAGCAAGATCACGAGTCCTAGAGACTTAATAAAATATCCGATCCAGCACGCGATCTCTGCGAACGGATGCCCGACGCGGAGCAAGATCACGCGTCCTAGGGACTTAATAAATTCCCCGATCCGGGAGGCAAGCTCTACGACCGGATGCCCGACGCAGAGCGAGATCACGCGTCCTAGGGACTTAATAAATTCTCCGATCCAGGAGGCAAGCTCTACGACCAGATCCCAGACGCGGAGGAAGACCACGAGTCCTAGCGACTTAATAAAATCTCCGATCCGGGAGGCAAGCTCTTCGACCGGATGCCAGACGCGGAGCAAGATCACGAGTACTAGGGACTTAATAAAATCTCCGATCCGGGAGGCAAGCTCTACGACCGGATGCCCGACGCGGAGCAAGATCACGAGTACTAGAGACTTAATAAAATCTTCGATCCGGGAGGCAAGCTCTACGATCGGATGCCCGACGCGGAGCAAGATCACGCGTCCTAGGGACTTAATAAAATCTCTGATCCGGGAGGCAAGCTCTATGCCCGGATGCCCGATGCGGAGCAAGATCACGGGTCCTAGGGACTTAATAAATTCTCCGATCTGGGAGGAAAACTATACGATCGGATGCCCGACGCGGAGCAAGATCACGAGTCCTAGGGACTTAATAAAATATCCGATCCGGGACGCGAGCCCTACGACCGGATGCCCAACGCGCAGCTAGATCACGCGTCCTCGGGACTTAATAAAATCTCCGATACGGGAGGCAAGCTCTATGACCGGATGCCCGACGCGAAGCAAGATCACGGGTCCTAGGGACTTAATAAATTTTCCAATCCGGGAGGGAATCTCTACGACCGGATGCCCGACGCGGAGCAAGATCACGCGTCCTAGGGACTTAATAAATTCTCCGATCCGGGAGACAAGCTCTACGATCGGATGCCCGACGCGGAGCAGGATCACGAGTCCTAGGGACTTAATAAAATATCCGATCCGGGACGCGATCTCTACGACCGGATGCCCGACGTGGAGCAAGATCACGCGTCCTAGGGACTTAATAAATTCCCCAATCCGGGAGGCAAGCTCCACGACCGGATGCCTGACGCGGAGCGAGATCACGCGTCCTAGGGACTTAATAAATTCTCCGATCCAGGAGGCAAGCTCTACGACAGGATCCCAGACGCGGAGCAAGACCACGAGTCCTAGGGACTTAATAAAATCTCCGATCCGGGAGGCAAGCTCTATGACCGGATGCCCGACGTGGAGCAAGATCACGAGTACTAGGGACTTAATAAAATATTCGATCCGGGAGGCAAGCTTTATGACCAGATGCCCGACGCGGAGCAAGATCACGCGTCCTAGGGACTTAATAAAATCTCAGATCCGGGAGGCAAGCTCTATGACTGGATGCCCGACGCAGAGCAAGATCACGGGTCCTAGGGACTTAATAAATTCTCCCATCCGGGAGGCAAACTCTACTATCGGATGCCCGACGCGGAGCAAGATCACGAGTCCTAGGGACTTAATATAATATCCGATCCGAGACGCGAGCTCTACGACCGGATGCCCGACGCGGAGCAAGATCACGCGTCTTAGGGACTTAATAAATTCTCCGATCCGGGAGGCGAACACTACGACCGGATGCCCGACGCGCAGCTAGTTCACGCGTCCTAGGGACTTAATAAAATCTCCGATCCGGGAGGCAAGCTCTATGACCGGATGCCCGACGCAGAGCAAGATCACGGGTCCTAGGGACTTAATAAATTTTCCAATCCGGGAGGGAATCTCTACGACCGGATGCCCGACGCGGAGCAAGATCACGCGTCCTAGGGACTTAATAAATTCTCCGATCCGGGAGGCAAGCTCTACGATCGGATACCCGACGTGGAGCAAGATCACGAGTCCTAAGGACTTAATAAAATATCCGATCCGGGACGCGATCTCTACGACCGGATGCCCGACGCGGAGCAAGATCACGCGTCCTAGGGACTTAATAAATTCTCCGATCCGGGATGAAAGCTCTACGATCGGATGCCCGACGTCGAGCAAGATCACGAGTCCTAGAGACTTAATAAAATATCCGATCCAGCACGCGATCTCTGCGAACGGATGCCCGACGCGGAGCAAGATCACGCGTCCTAGGGACTTAATAAATTCCCCGATCCGGGAGGCAAGCTCTACGACCGGATGCCCGACGCAGAGCGAGATCACGCGTCCTAGGGACTTAATAAATTCTCCGATCCAGGAGGCAAGCTCTACGACCAGATCCCAGACGCGGAGGAAGACCACGAGTCCTAGCGACTTAATAAAATCTCCGATCCGGGAGGCAAGCTCTTCGACCGGATGCCAGACGCGGAGCAAGATCACGAGTACTAGGGACTTAATAAAATCTCCGATCCGGGAGGCAAGCTCTACGACCGGATGCCCGACGCGGAGCAAGATCACGAGTACTAGAGACTTAATAAAATCTTCGATCCGGGAGGCAAGCTCTACGATCGGATGCCCGACGCGGAGCAAGATCACGCGTCCTAGGGACTTAATAAAATCTCTGATCCGGGAGGCAAGCTCTATGCCCGGATGCCCGACGCGGAGCAAGATCACGGGTCCTAGGGACTTAATAAATTCTCCGATCTGGGAGGAAAACTATACGATCGGATGCCCGACGCGGAGCAAGATCACGAGTCCTAGGGACTTAATAAAATATCCGATCCGGGACGCGAGCCCTACGACCGGATGCCCAACGCGCAGCTAGATCACGCGTCCTCGGGACTTAATAAAATCTCCGATACGGGAGGCAAGCTCTATGACCGGATGCCCGACGCGAAGCAAGATCACGGGTCCTAGGGACTTAATAAATTTTCCAATCCGGGAGGGAATCTCTACGACCGGATGCCCGACGCGGAGCAAGATCACGCGTCCTAGGGACTTAATAAATTCCCCGATCCGGGAGGCAAGCTCCACGACCGGATGCCTGACGCGGAGCGAGATCACGCGTCCTAGGGACTTAATAAATTCTCCGATCAAGGAGGCAAGCTCTACGACAGGATCCCAAACGCGGAGCAAGACCACGAGTCCTAGGGACTTAATAAAATCTCCGATCCGGGAGGCAAGCTCTATGACCGGATGCCCGACGTGGAGCAAGATCACGAGTACTAGAGACTTAATAAAATATTCGATCCGGGAGGCAAGCTTTATGACCAGATGCCCGACGCGGAGCAAGATCACGCGTCCTAGGGACTTAATAAAATCTCCGATCCGGGAGGCAAGCTCTATGACTGGATGCCCGACGCAGAGCAAGATCACGGGTCCTAGGGACTTAAAAATTCTCCGATCCGGGAGGCAAACTCTACTATCGGATGCCCGACGCGGAGCAAAATCACGAGTCCTAGGGACTTAATATAATATCCGATCCGAGACGCGAGCTCTACGACCGGATGCCCGACGCGGAGCAAGATCACGCGTCTTAGGGACTTAATAAATTCTCCGATCCGGGAGGCAAGCTCTATGACCGGATGCCCGACGCAGAGCAAGATCACGGGTCCTAGGGACTTAATAAATTTTCCAATCCGGGAGGGAATCTCTACGACCGGATGCCCGACGCGGAGCAAGATCACGCGTCCTAGGGACTTAATAAATTCTCCGATCCGGGAGGCAAGCTCTACGATCGGATACCCGACGTGGAGCAAGATCAGGAGTCCTAAGGACTTAATCAAATATCCGATCCGGGACGCGATCTCTACGACCGGATGCCTGACGCGGAGCAAGATCACGCGTCCTAGGGACTTAATAAATTCCCCGATCCGGGAGGCAAGCTCTACGACCGGATGCCCGACGCGGAGCGAGATCACGCGTACTAGGGACTTAATAAATTCTCCGATTAAGGAGGCAAGCTCTACGACCGGATCCCAGACGCGGAGCAATACCACGAGTCCTAGGGACTTAATAAAATCTCCGATCCGGGAGGCAAGCTCTACGACCGGATGCCCGACGCGGAGCAAGATCACGAGTAATAGGGACTTAATAAAATCTTCGATCCGGGAGGCAAGCTCTACGATCGGATGCCCGACGGGGAGCAAGATCACGCGTCTTAGGGACTTAATAAAATCTCCGATCCTGGAGGCAAGCTCTATGACCGGATGCCCGACGCGGAGCAAGATCACGGGTCCTATGGACTTAATAAATTCTCCGATATGGGAGGCAAACTCTACGATCGGATGCCCGACGCGGAGCAAGATCACGAGTCCTATGGACTTAATAAAATATCCGATCCGGGACGCGAGCTCTACGACCGGATGCCCAACGCGGAGCAAGATCACGCGTCCTAGGGACTCAATAAAATCTCCGATACGGGAGGCAAGCTCTGTGACCGGATGCCCGACGCGAAGCTAGATCACGGGTCCTAAGGACTTAATAAATTCTTCGATCCGGGAGGCAAGCTCTACGACCGGATTCCCCACGCGGAGCAAGATCACGAATCCTAGGGACTTAATAAATTCCCTGATCCGGGAGGCAAACTCTACGACCGGATGCCCGACGCGGAGCGAGCTCCCGCGTCCTAGGGACTTAATAAATTCTCCGATCGGGGAGGCAAGCTCTATGACCGGATGCCCGACACGTGGCGAGATCACTAGTTCTAGGGACTTAATAAAATCTCTGATCCGGGAGGCGAGCCCTACGACCGGATGCCCGACGCGGAGCAAGATCACGCGTCTTAGGGACTTAATGAATTCTCTGATCCGGGAGGCAAGGTCTACGACCGGATGCCCGACGCGAAGCAAGATCACGCGTCCAAGGGACTTAACAAAATATCCGATTCGGGAGCCGAGTTCTACGACCAGATGCCTGACACGGAGCAAAATCACGCATCATAGGGACTTAATAAATTCTCCGATTCGGGAGGCAAGCTCTACGACCAGGTGCCCGACGCGGAGCAAAATTACGAGTACTAGAGACTTAATAAAATCTCTGATCCGGGAGGCGAGCACTACGACCGGATGCCCGACGCGGAGCAAGATCACGTGTCCTAGGGACTTATTAAATTCTCCGATCCAGGAGGCAAGCTCTACGACCGGATGCCCGACGCGGAGCAAGATCACTAGTTCTAGGGACTTAATAAAATCTCTGATCCGGGAGGCGAGCCCTACAACCGGATGCCCGACGCGGAGCAAGATCACGCGTCTTAGGGACTTAATGAATTCTCTGATCCGGGAGGCAAGCTCTACGACCAGATGCCCGACGCGGAGCAAAATTACGAGTACTAGGGACTTAATAAAATCTCTGATCCGGGAGGCGAGCCCTACGACCGGATGCCCGACGCGGAGCAAGAACACGCGTCTTAGGGACTTAATGAATTCTCTGATCCCGGAGGCAAGCTCTACGACCGGATGCCCGACGCATAGCGAGATTATGCGTCCTAAGGACTTAATAAATTATCCGATCCGGGAGGCAAGCTCTACGACCGGATGCCCGACGCGGAGCGAGATCACGCGTCCTAGGGACTTAATAAATTCTCCGATCCAGGAGGCAAGCTCTACGACCGGATCCAAGACGCGGAGCAAGACTACGAGTCCTAGGGACTTAATAAAATCTCCGATCCGGGAGGCAAGCTCTACGACCGGATGCCCGACGCGGAGCAAGATCACGAGTACTAGAGACTTAATAAAATCTTCGATCCGGGAGGCAAGCTCTACGATCGGATGCCCGACGCTGAGCAAGATCACGCGTCCTAGGGACTTAATAAAATCTCTGATCCGGGAGGCAAGCTCTATGCCCGGATGCCCGACGCGGAGCAAGATCACGGGTCCTAGGGACTTAATAAATTCTACGATCTGGGAGGAAAACTCTACGATCGGATGCCCGACGCGGAGCAAGATCACGAGTCCTAGGGACTTAATAAAATATCCGATCCGGGACGCGAGCTCTACGACCGGATGCCCAACACGGAGCAAGATCACGCGTCCTAGGGACTTAATAAATTCTCCGATCTAGGAGGCGAACTCTACCACCGGATGCCCAACGCGCAGCTAGATCACGCGTCCTCGGGACTTAATAAAATCTCTGATACGGGAGGCAAGCTCTATGACCGGATGCCCGACGCGAAGCAAGATCACGGGTCCTAGGGACTTAATAAATTTTCCAATCCGGGAGGGAATCTCTACGACCGGATGCCCGACGCGGAGCAAGATCACGCGTCCTAGGGACTTAATAAATTCTCCGATCCGGGAGGCAAGCTCTACGATCGGATGCCCGACGCGGAGCAAGATCACAATCTTAGGGACTTAATAAAATATCCGATCCGGGACGCGATCTCCACGACCGGATGCCCGACGTGGAGCAAGATCACGCGTCCTAGGGACTTAATAAATTCCTCGATCCGGGAGGCAAGCTCCACGACCGGATGCCTGACGCGGAGCGAGATCACGCGTCCTAGGGACTTAATAAATTCTCCGATCCAGGAGGCAAGCTCTACGACAGGACCCCAGACGCGGGGCAAGACCACGAGTCCTAGGGACTTAATAAAATCTCCGATCCGGGAGGCAAGCTCTATGACCGGATGCCCGACGAGGAGCAAGATCACGAGAACTAGGGACTTAAAAAAATCTTCGATCCGGGAGGCAAGCTCTATGACCAGATGCCCGACGCGGAACAAGATCACGCGTCCTAGGGACTTAATAAAATCTCCGATCCGGGAGGCAAGCTCTATGACCGGATGCCCGACGCGGAGCAAGATCACGGGTCCTAGGGACTTAATATAATATCCGATCCGAGACGCGAGCTCTAAGACCGGATGCCCGATGCGGAGCAAGATCACGCGTCTTAGGGACTTAATAAATTCTCCGATCCGGGAGGCGAACTCTACGACCAGATGCCCGACGCGCAGCTAGTTCACGCGTCCTAGGGACTTAATAAAATTTCCGATCCGGGAGGCAAGCTCTATGACCGGATGCCCGACGCAGAGCAAGATCACGGGTCCTAGGGACTTAATAAATTTTCCAATCCGGGAGGGAATCTCTACGACTGGATGCCCGACGCGGAGCAAGATCACGCGTCCTAGGGACTTAATAAATTCTCCGATCCGGGAGGCAAGTTCTACGATCGGATACCCGACGTGGAGCAAGATCACGAGTCCTAAGGACTTAATAAAATATCCGATCCGGGACGCGATCTCTGCAGCCGGATGCCCGACGCGGAGCAAGATCACGCGTCCTAGGGACTTAATAAATTCTCCGATCGGGGAGGCAAGCTCTATGACCGGATGCCCGACACGTGGCGAGATCACTAGTTCTAGGGACTTAATAAAATCTCTGATCCGGGAGGCGAGCCCTACGACCGGATGCCCGACGCGGAGCAAGATCACGCGTCTTAGGGACTTAATGAATTCTCTGATCCGGGAGGCAAGGTCTACGACCGGATGCCCGACGCGAAGCAAGATCACGCGTCCAAGGGACTTAACAAAATATCCGATTCGGGAGCCGGGTTCTACGACCAGATGCCTGACACGGAGCAAAATCACGCATCATAGGGACTTAATAAATTCTCCGATTCGGGAGGCAAGCTCTACGACCAGGTGCCCGACGCGGAGCAAAATTACGAGTACTAGAGACTTAATAAAATCTCCGATCCGGGTGGCGAGCACTACGACCGGATGCCCGACGCGGAGCAAGATCACGCGTCCTAGGGACTTATTAAATTCTCCGATCCGGGAGGCAAGCTCTACGACCGGATGCCCGACGCGGAGCAAGATCACTAGTTCTAGGGACTTAATAAAATCTCTGATCCGGGAGGCGAGCCCTACGACCGGATGCCCGATGCGGAGCAAGATCACGCGTCTTAGGGACTTAATGAATTCTCTGATCCGGGAGGCAAGCTCTACGACCAGATGCCCGACGCGGAGCAAAATTACGAGTACTAGAGACTTAATAAAATCTCCGATCCGGGAGGCGAGCACTACGACCGGATGCCCGATGCGGAGAAAGATCACGCGTCCTAGGGACTTAATAAATTCTCCGATCCGGGAGGGAAGCTCTACGACCGGATGCCCGACACGTGGCGAGATCACTAGTTCTAGGGACTTAATAAAATCTCTGATCCGGGAGGCGAGCCCTACGACCGGATGCCCGACGCAGAGCAAGATCACGCGTCTTAGGGACTTAATGAATTCTCTGATCCGGGAGGCAAGGTCTACGACCGGATGCCCGACGCGAAGCAAGATCACGCGTCCAAGGGACTTAACAAAATATCCGATTCGGGAGCCGAGTTCTACGACCAGATGCCAGACACGGAGCAAAATCACGCATCATAGGGACTTAATAAATTCTCCGATTCGGGAGGCAAGCTCTACGACCAGGTGCCCGACGCGGAGCAAAATTACGAGTACTAGAGACTTAATAAAACCTCCGATCCGGGAGGCGAGCACTACGACCGGATGCCCGACGCGGAGCAAGATCACGCGTCCTAGGGACTTATTAAATTCTCCGATCCGGGAGGCAAGCTCTACGACCGGATGCCCGACGCGGAGCAAGATCACTAGTTCTAGGGACTTAATAAAATCTCTGATCCGGGAGGCGAGCCCTACGACCGGATGCCCGACGCGGAGCAAGATCACGCGTCTTAGGGACTTAATGAATTCTCTGATCCGGGAGGCAAGCTCTACGACCAGATGCCCGACGCGGAGCAAAATTACGAGTACTAGAGACTTAATAAAATCTCCGATCCGGGAGGCGAGCACTACGACCGGATGCCCGATGCGGAGCAAGATCACGCGTCCTAGGGACTTATTAAATTCTCCGATCCCGGAGGGAAGCTCTACGACCGGATGCCCGACACGTGGCGAGATCACTAGTTCTAGGGACTTAATAAAATCTCTGATCCGGGAGGCGAGCCCTACGACCGGATGCCCGACGCGGAGCAAGATCACGCGTCTTAGGGACTTAATGAATTCTCCGATCCCGGAGGCAAGCTCTACGACCGGATGCCCGACGCATAGCGAGATTATGCGTCCTAAGGACTTAATAAATTCTCCGATCCGGGAGGCAAGCTCTACGACCGGATGCCCGACGTGGAGCGAGATCACGCGTCCTAGGGACTTAATAAAATCTTCGATCCGGGAGGGAAGCTCTACGACCGGATGCCCGACACGTGGCGAGATCACTAGTTCTAGGGACTTAATAAAATCTCTGATCCGGGAGGCGAGCCCTACGACCGGATGCCCGACGCAGAGCAAGATCACGCGTCTTAGGGACTTAATGAATTCTCTGATCCGGGAGGCAAGGTCTACGACCGGATGCCCGACGCGAAGCAAGATCACGCGTCCAAGGGACTTAACAAAATATCCGATTCGGGAGCCGAGTTCTACGACCAGATGCCAGACACGGAGCAAAATCACGCATCATAGGGACTTAATAAATTCTCCGATTCGGGAGGCAAGCTCTACGACCAGGTGCCCGACGCGGAGCAAAATTACGAGTACTAGAGACTTAATAAAACCTCCGATCCGGGAGGCGAGCACTACGACCGGATGCCCGACGCGGAGCAAGATCACGCGTCCTAGGGACTTATTAAATTCTCCGATCCGGGAGGCAAGCTCTACGACCGGATGCCCGACGCGGAGCAAGATCACTAGTTCTAGGGACTTAATAAAATCTCTGATCCGGGAGGCGAGCCCTACGACCGGATGCCCGACGCGGAGCAAGATCACGCGTCTTAGGGACTTAATGAATTCTCTGATCCGGGAGGCAAGCTCTACGACCAGATGCCCGACGCGGAGCAAAATTACGAGTACTAGAGACTTAATAAAATCTCCGATCCGGGAGGCGAGCACTACGACCGGATGCCCGATGCGGAGCAAGATCACGCGTCCTAGGGACTTATTAAATTCTCCGATCCCGGAGGGAAGCTCTACGACCGGATGCCCGACACGTGGCGAGATCACTAGTTCTAGGGACTTAATAAAATCTCTGATCCGGGAGGCGAGCCCTACGACCGGATGCCCGACGCGGAGCAAGATCACGCGTCTTAGGGACTTAATGAATTCTCCGATCCCGGAGGCAAGCTCTACGACCGGATGCCCGACGCATAGCGAGATTATGCGTCCTAAGGACTTAATAAATTCTCCGATCCGGGAGGCAAGCTCTACGACCGGATGCCCGACGTGGAGCGAGATCACGCGTCCTAGGGACTTAATAAAATCTTCGATCCGGGAGGCAAGCTCTACGATCGGATGCCCTACGCGGAGCAAGATCACGCGTCCTAGGGACTTAATAAAATCTCTGATCCGGGAGGCAAGCTCTATGCCCGGATGCCCGACGCGGAGCAAGATCACGGGTCCTAGGGACTTAATAAATTCTCCGATCTGGGAGGAAAACTCTACGATCGGATGCCCGACGCGGAGCAAGATCACGGGTCCTAGGGACTTAATAAAATATCCGATCCGGGACGCGAGCTCTACGACCGGATGCCCAACGCGCAGCTAGATCACGCGTCCTCGGGACTTAATAAAATCTCCGATACGGGAGGCAAGCTCTATGACCGGATGCCCGACGCGAAGCAAGATCACGGGTCCTAGGGACTTAATAAATTTTCCAATTCGGGAGGGAATCTCTACGACCGGATGCCCGACGCGGAGCAAGATCACGCGTCCTAGGGACTTAATAAATTCTCCGATCCTGGAGGAAAGCTCTACGATCGGATGCCCGACGCGGAGCAAGATCACAATCTTAGGGACTTAATAAAATATCCGATCCGGGACGCGATCTCTACGACCGGATGCCCGACGTGGAGCAAGATCACGCGTCCTAGGGACTTAATAAATTCCCCGATCCGGGAGGCAAGCTCCACGACCGGATGCCTGACGCGGAGCGAGATCACGCGTCCTAGGGACATAATAAATTCTCTGATCCAGGAGGCAAGCTCTACGACAGGATCCCAAACGCGGAGCAAGACCACGAGTCCTAGGGACTTAAATCAATCTCCGATCCGGGAGGCAAGCTCTATGACCGGATGCCCGACGAGGAGCAAGATCACGAGTACTAGGGACTTAATAAAATCTTCGATCCGGGAGGCAAGCTCTATGACCAGATGCCCGACGCAGAACAAGATCACGCGTCCTAGGGACTTAATAAAATCTCCGATCCGGGAGGAAAGCTCTACGACCGGATGCCCGACGCGGAGCAAGATCACGGGTCCTAGGGACTTAATAAATTCTCCGATCTGGGAGGCAAACTCTACTATCAGATGCCCGACGCGGAGCAAGATCACGAGTCCTAGGGACTTAATATAATATCCGATCCGAGACGCGAGCTCTACGACCGGATGCCCGACGCGAAGCAAGATCACGGGTCGTAGGGACTTAATAAATTTTCCAATTCGGGAGAGAATCTCTACGACCGGATGCCCGACGCGGAGCAAGATCACGCGTCCTAGGGACTTAATAAATTCTCCGATCCTGGAGGAAAGCTCTACGATCGGATGCCCGACGCGGAGCAAGATCACAATCTTAGGGACTTAATAAAATATCCGATCCGGGACGCGATCTCTACGACCGGATGCCCGACGTGGAGCAAGATCACGCGTCCTAGGGACTTAATAAATTCCCCGATCCGGGAGGCAAGCTCTACGACCGGATGCCCGACGCGGAGCGAGATCACGCGTACCAGGGACTTAATAAATTCTCTGATTAAGGAGGCAAGCTCTACGACCGGATCCCAGACGCGGAGCAAAACCACGAGTCCTAGGGACTTAATAAAATCTCCGATCCGGGAGGCAAGCTCTACGACCGGATGCCCGACGCGGAGCAAGATCACGAGTAATAGGGACTTAATAAAATCTTCGATCCGGGAGGCAAGCTCTACGATCGGATGCCCGACGCGGAGCAAGATCACGCGTCCTAGGGAGTTAATAAAATCTCCGATCCGGGAGGCAAGCTCTATGACGGAATGCCCGACGTGGAGCAAGATCACGGGTCTTAGGGACTTAATAAATTCTCCGATCTGGGAGGCAAACTCTACGATCGGATGCCCGACGCGGAGCAAGATCACGAGTCCTAGGGACTTAATAAAATATCCGATCCGAGACGCGAGCTCTACGACCGGATGCCCGACGCGGAGCAAGATCACGCGTCTTAGGGACTTAATAAATTCTCCGATCCGAGAGGCGAACTCTACGACCAGATGCCCGACGCGCAGCTAGTTCACGCGTCCTAGGGACTTAATAAAATCTCTGATCCGGGAGGCAAGCTCTATGACCGGATGCCCGACGCGGAGCAAGATCACGGGTCCTAGGGACTTAATAAATTCTCCGATCCGGGAGGCAAACTCTACTATCGGATGCCCGACGCGGAGCAAGATCACGAGTCCTAGGGACTTAATATAATATCCGATCCGAGACGCGAGCTCTACGACCGGATGCCCGACGCGGAGCAAGATCACGCGTCTTAGGGACTTAATAAATTCTCCGATCCGGGAGGCGAACTCTACGACCAGATGCCCGACGCGCAGCTAGTTCACGCGTCCTAGGGACTTAATAAAACTCCGATCCGGGAGGCAAGCTCTATGACCGGATGCCCGACGCAGAGCAAGATCACGGGTCCTAGGGACTTAATAAATTTTCCAATCCGGGAGGGAATCTCTACGACCGGATGCCCGACGCGGAGCAAGATCACGCGTCCTAGGGACTTAATAAATTCTCCGATCCGGGAGGCAAGCTCTACGATCGGATACCCGACGTGGAGCAAGATCACGAGTCCTAAGGACTTAATAAAATATCCGATCCGGGACGCGATCTCTACGACCGGATGCCCGACGCGGAGCAAGATCACGCGTCCTAGGGACTTAATAAATTCCCCGATCCGGGAGGCAAGCTCTACGACCGGATGCCCGACGCGGAGCGAGATCACGCGTACTAGGGACTTAATAAATTCTCCGATTAAGGAGGCAAGCTCTACGACCGGATCCCAGACGCGGAGCAAAACCACGAGTCCTGGGGACTTAATAAAATCTCCGATCCGGGAGGCAAGCTCTACGACCGGATGCCCGACGCGGAGCAAGATCACGAGTAATAGGGACTTAATAAAATCTTCGATCCGGGAGGCAAGCTCTACGATCGGATGCCCGACGCGGAGCAAGATCACGCGTCCTAGGGACTTAATAAAATCTCCGATCCGGGAGGCAAGCTCTATGACGGAATGCCCGACGCGGAGCAAGATCACGGGTCCTAGGGACTTAATAAATTCTCCGATCTGGGAGGCAAACTCTACGATGGGATGCCCGACGCGGAGCAAGATCACGAGTCCTAGGGACTTAATAAAATATCTGATCCGGGACGCGAGCTCTACGACCGGATGCCCAACGCGGAGCAAGATCACGCGTCCTAGGGACTTAATAAATTCTCCGATCCAGAAGGCGAACTCTACGACCGGATGCCCAACGCGCAGCTAGATCACGCGTCCTAGGGACTTAATAAAATCTCCGATACGGGAGGCAAGCTCTATGACCGGATGCCCGACGCGAAGCAAGATCACGGGTCCTAGGGACTTAATAAATTTTCCAATCCGGGAGGGAATCTCTACGACCGGATGCCCGACGCGGAGCAAGATCACGCGTCCTAGGGACTTAATAAAATATCCGATCCGGGACGCGATCTCTACGACCGGATGCCCGACGCGGAGCAAGATCACTCGTCCTAGGGACTTAATAAAATCTCCGATCCGGGAGGCAAGCTCTATGACCGGATGCCCGACGCGGAGCAAGATCATGGGTCCTAGGGACTTAATAAATTCTCCGATCCGGGAGGCAAACTCTACGATCGGATACCCGACGCGGAGCAAGATCACGAGTCCTATGGACTTAATAAAATATCCGATCCGAGACGCGAGCTCTACGACCGGATGGCCAACGGGGAGCAAGATCACGCGTCCTAGGGACTTAATAAATTCTCCGATCCGGGAGGTGAACTCTACGACTGGATGCCCAACGCGCAGCTAGATCACGCGTCCTAGGGACTTAATAAAATCTCCGATCCGGGAGGCAAGCTCTATGACCAGATGCCCAACGCGAAGCAAGATCACGGGTCCTAGGGACTTAATAAATTTTCCAATCCGGGAGGGAATCTCTACAACCGGATGCCCGACGCGGAGCAAGATCACGCAACTTAGGGACTTAATACAATCTCCGATCCGGGAGGCAAGCTCTACGACCGGATGCCCGACGCGGAGCAAGATCACGAGTAATAGGGACTTGATAAAATCTTCGATCCGGGAGGCAAGCTCTACGATCGGATGCATGACGCGGAGCAAGATCACGCGTCCTAGGGACTTAATAAAATCTCCGATCCGGGAGGCAAGCTCTATGACGGAATGCCCGACGCGGAGCAAGATCACGGGTCCTAGGGACTTAATAAATTCTCCGATCTGGGAGGCAAACTCTACGATGGGATGCCCGACGCGGAGCAAGATCACGAGTCCTAGGGACTTGATAAAATATCTGATCCGGGACGCGAGCTCTACGACCGGATGCCCAACGCGGAGCAAGATCACGCGTCCTAGGGACTTAATAAATTCTCCGATCCGGGAGGCGAACTCTACGACCGGATGCCCAACGCGCAGCTAGATCACGCGTCCTAGGGACTTAATAAAATCTCCGATACGGGAGGCAAGCTCTATGACCGGATGCCCGACGCGAAGCAAGATCACGGGTCCTAGGGACTTAATAAATTTTCCAATCCGGGAGGGAATCTCTACGACCGGATGCCCGACGCGGAGCAAGATCACGCGTCCTAGGGACTTAATAAATTCTCCGATCCGGGAGGCAAGCTCTACGATCGGATGCCCGACGCGGAGCAAGATCACGAGACCTAGGGACTTAATAAAATATCCGATCCGGGACGCGATCTCTACGACCGGATGCCCGACGCGGAGCAAGATCACTCGTCCTAGGGACTTAATAAAATCTCCGATCCGGGAGGCAAGCTCTATGACCGGATGCCCGACGCGGAGCAAGATCATGGGTCCTAGGGACTTAATAAATTCTCCGATCCGGGAGGCAAACTCTACGATCGGATGCCCGACGCGGAGCAAGATCACGAGTCATATGGACTTAATAAAATATCCGATCCAAGACGCGAGCTCTACGACCGGATGCCCAACGGGGAGCAAGATCACGCGTCCTAGGGACTTAATAAATTCTCCGATCCGGGAGGTGAACTCTACGACCGGATGCCCAACGCGCAGCTAGATCACGCGTCCTAGGGACTTAATAAAATCTCCGATCCGGGAGGCAAGCTCTATGACCGGATGCCCGACGCGAAGCAAGATCACGGGTCCTAGGGACTTAATAAATTTTCCAATCCGGGAGGGAATCTCTACAACCGGATGCCCGACGCGGAGCAAGATCACGCAACCTAGGGACTTAATAAAATCTCCGATCCGGGAGGCAAGCTCTACGACCGGATATCCGACGCGGAGCAAGATCACGAGTAATAGGGACTTAATAAAATCTTCGATCCGGGAGGCAAGCTCTACGATCGGATGCCCGACGCGGAGCAAGATCACGCGTCCTAGGGACTTAATAAAATCTCCGATCCGGGAGGCAAGCTCTATGACGGAATGCCCGACGCGGAGCAAGATCACGGGTCCTAGGGACTTAATAAATTCTCCGATCTGGGAGGCAAACTCTACGATGGGATGCCCGACGTGGAGCAAGATCACGAGTCCTAGGGACTTAATAAAATATCTGATCCGGGACGCGAGCTCTACGACCGGATGCCCAACGCGGAGCAAGATCACGCGTCCTAGGGACTTAATAAATTCTCCGATCCGGGAGGCGAACTCTACGACGGGATGCCCAACGCGCAGCTAGATCACGCGTCCTAGGGACTTAATAAAATCTCCGATACGGGAGGCAAGCTCTATGACCGGATGCCCGACGCGAAGCAAGATCACGGGTCCTAGGGACTTAATAAATTTTCCAATCCGGGAGGGAATCTCTACGACCGGATGCCCGACGCGGAGCAAGATCACGCGTCCTAGGGACTTAATAAATTCTCCGATCCGGGAGGCAAGCTCTACGATCGGATGCCCGACGCGGAGCAAGATCACGAGTCCTAGGGACTTAATAAAATATCCGATCCGGGACGCGATCTCTACGACCGGATGCCCGACGCGGAGCAAGATCACTCGTCCTAGGGACTTAATAAAATCTCCGATCCGGGAGGCAAGCTCTATGACCGGATGCCCGACGCGGAGCAAGATCATGGGTCCTAGGGACTTAATAAATTCTCCGATCCGGGAGGCAAACTCTACGATCGGATGCCCGACGCGGAGCAAGATCACGAGTCCTATGGACTTAATAAAATATCCGATCCGAGACGCGAGCTCTACGACCGGATGCCCAACGGGGAGCAAGATCACGCGTCCTAGGGACTTAATAAATTCTCCGATCCGGGAGGTGAACTCTACGACCGGATGCCCAACGCGCAGCTAGATCACGCGTCCTAGGGACTTAATAAAATCTCCGATCCAGGAGGCAAGCTCTATGACCGGATGCCCGACGCGAAACAAGATCACGGGTCCTAGGGACTTAATAAATTTTCCAATCCGGGAGGGAATCTCTACAACCGGATGCCCGACGCGGAGCAAGATCACGCAACCCAGGGACTTAATAAAATCTCCGATCCGGGAGGCAAGCTCTACGACCGGATGCCCGACGCGGAGCAAGATCACGAGTCCTAGTGACTTAATAAAATATCCGATCCGGGAGGCAAGCTCTACGATCGGATGCCCGACGCGGAGCAAGATCACGCGTCCTAGGGACTTAATAAAATCTCCGATCCGGGAGGCAAGCTCTATGACGGAATGCCCGACGCGGAGCAAGATCACGGGTCCTAGGGACTTAATAAATTCTCCGATCTGGGAGGCAAACTCTACGATGGGATGCCCGACGTGGAGCAAGATCACGAGTCCTAGGGACTTAATAAAATATATGATCCGGGACGCGAGCTCTACGACCGGATGCCCAACGCGGAGCAAGATCACGCGTCCTAGGGACTTAATAAATTCTCCGATCCGGGAGGCGAACTCTACGACCGGATGCCCAACGCGCAGCTAGATCACGCGTCCTAGGGACTTAATAAAATCTCCGATACGGGAGGCAAGCTCTATGACCGGATGCCCGACGCGAAGCAAGATCACGGGTCCTAGGGACTTAATAAATTTTCCAATCCGGGAGGGAATCTCTACGACCGGATGCCCGACGCGGAGCAAGATCACGCGTCCTAGGGACTTAATAAATTCTCCGATCCGGGAGGCAAGCTCTACGATCAGATGCCCGACGCGGAGCAAGATCACGAGTCCTAGGGACTTAATAAAATATCCGATCCGGGACGCGATCTCTACGACCGGATGCCCGACGCGGAGCAAGATCACTCGTCCTAGGGACTTAATAAAATCTCCGATCCGGGAGGCAAGCTCTATGACCGGATGCCCGACGCGGAGCAAGATCATGGGTCCTAGGGACTTAATAAATTCTCCGATCCGGGAGGCAAACTCTACGATCGGATGCCCGACGCGGAGCAAGATCACGAGTCCTATGGACTTAATAAAATATCCGATCCGAGACGCGAGCTCTACGACCGGATGCCCAACGGGGAGCAAGATCACGCGTCCTAGGGACTTAATAAATTCTCCGATCCGGGAGGTGAACTCTACGACCGGATGCCTAACGCGCAGCTAGATCACGCGTCCTAGGGACTTAATAAAATCTCCGATCCGGGAGGCAAGCTCTATGACCGGATGCCCGACGCGAAGCAAGATCACGGGTCCTAGGGACTTAATAAAATATCCGATCCGGGACGCGATCTCTACGACCGGATGCCCGACACAGAGCAAGATCACGCGTCCTAGGGACTTAATAAAATCTCCGATCCGGGAGGAAAGCTCTATGACCGGATGCCCGACGCGGAGCAAGATCACGGGTCCTAGGGACTTAATAAATTCTCCGATCTGGGAGGCAAACTCTACGATCGGATGCCCGACGCGGAGCAAGATCACGAGTCCTAGGGACTTAATAAAATATCCGATCCGGGACGCGAGCTCTGCGACCGGATGCCCAACGCGGAACAAGATCACGCGTCCTAGGGACTTAATAAATTCTCCGATCCGAGAGGCGAACTCTACGACCGGATGCCCAACGCGCAGCTAGATCACGCGTCCTAGGGACATAATAAAATCTCCGATACGGGAGGCAAGCTCTATGACCGGATGCCCGACGCGAAGCAAGATCACGGGTCCTAGGGGCTTAATAAATTTTCCAATCCGGGAGGGAATCTCTACGACCGGATGCCCAACGCGGAGCAAGATCACGCGTCCTAGGGACTTAATAAATTCTCCGATCCGGGAGGCGAACTCTACGACCGGATGCCCAACGCGCAGCTAGATCACGCGTCCTAGGGACTTAATAAAATCTCCGATACGGGAGGCAAGCTCTATGACCGGATGCCCGACGCGAAGCAAGATCACGGGTCCTAGGGATTTAATAAATTTTCCAATCCTGGAGGGAATCTCTACGACCGGATGCCCGACGCGGAGCAAGATCACGCGTCCTAGGGACTTAATAAATTCTCCGATCCGGGAGGCAAGCTCTACGATCGGATGCCCGACGCGGAGCAAGATCACGAGTCCTAGGGACTTAATAAAATATCCGATCCGGGACGCGATCTCTACGACCGGATGCCCGACGCGGAGCAAGATCACTCGTCCTAGGGACTTAATAAAATCTCCGATCCGGGAGGCAAGCTCTATGACCGGATGCCCGACGCGGAGCAAGATCATGGGTCCTAGGGACTTAATAAATTCTCCGATCCGGGAGGCAAACTCTACGATCGGATGCCCGACGCGGAGCAAGATCACGAGTCCTATGGACTTAATAAAATATCCGATCCGAGATGCGAGCTCTACGACCGGATGCCCAACGGGGAGCAAGATCACGCGTCCTAGGGACTTAATAAATTCTCCGATCCGGGAGGTGAACTCTACGACCGGATGCCCAACGCGCAGCTAGATCACGCGTCCTAGGGACTTAATAAAATCTCCGATCCGGGAGGCAAGCTCTATGACCGGATGCCCGACGCGAAGCAAGATCACGGGTCCTAGGGACTTAATAAATTTTCCAATCCGGGAGGGAATCTCTACAACCGGATGCCCGACGCGGAGAAAGATCACGCAACCTAGGGACTTAATAAATTCTCCGATCCGGGAGGCAAGCTCTACGATCGGATGCCCGACGCGGAGCAAGATCACGAGTCCTAGTGACTTAATAAAATATCCGATCCGGGACGCGATCTCTACGACCGGATGCCCGACGCGGAGCAAGATCACGCGTCCTAGGGACTTAATAAAATCTCCGATCCGGGAGGAAAGCTCTATGACCGGATGCCCGACGCGGAGCAAGATCACGGGTCCTAGGGACTTAATAAATTCTCCGATCTGGGAGGCAAACTCTACGATCAGATGCCCGACGCGGAGCAAGATCACGAGTCCTAGGGACTTAATAAAATATCCGATCCGGGACGCGAGCTCTGCGACCGGATGCCCAACGCGGAACAAGATCACGCGTCCTAGGGACTTAATAAATTCTCCGATCCGAGAGGCGAACTCTACGACCGGATGCCCAACGCGCAGCTAGATCACGCGTCCTAGGGACATAATAAAATCTCCGATACGGGAGGCAAGCTCTATGACCGGATGCCCGACGCGAAGCAAGATCACGGGTCCTAGGGGCTTAATAAATTTTCCAATCCGGGAGGGAATCTCTACGACCGGATGCCCTACGCGGAGCAAGATCACGCGTCCTAGGGACTTAATAAATTCTCCGATCCGGGAGGCAAGCTTTACGATCGGATGCCCGACGCGGAGCAAGATCACGAGTCCTAGGGACTTAATAAAATATCCGATCCGGGACGCGATCTCTACGACCGGATGCCCGACGCGGAGCAAGATCACGCGTCCTAGGGACTTAATAAATTCCCCGATCCGGGAGGCAAGCTCTACGACCGGATGCCCGACGCGGAGCGAGATCACGCGTCCTAGGGACTTAATAAATTCTCTGATCCAGAAGGCAAGCTCTACGACCGGATCCCAAATGCGGAGCCAGACCACGAGTCCTAGGGACTTAATAAAATCTCCGATCCGGGAGGCAAGCTCTACGACCGGATGCCCGACGTAGAGCAAGATCACGAGTACTAGGGACATAATAAAATCTTCGATCCGGGAGGCAAGCTGTATGACCGGATGCCTGACACGGAGCAAGATCACGCGTCCTAGGGACTTAATAAAATCTCCGATCCGGGAGGCAAGCTCTATGACCGGATGCCCGACGCGGAGCAAGATCACGGGTCCAAGGGACTTAATAAATTCTCCGATACGGGAGGCAAACTCTACGATCGGATGCCCGACGCGGAGCAAGATCACGAGTCCTAGGGACTTAATAAAATATCCGATCCGAGACGGGAGCTCTACGACTGGATGCCCGAAGCGGAGCAAGATCACGCGTCCTAGGGACTTAATAAATTCTCCGATCCGGGAGGCGAACTCTACGACCGGATGCCCAACGCGCAGCTAGATCACGCGTCCTAGGGACTTAATAAAATCTCCGATACGGGAGGCAAGCTCTATGACCGGATGCCAGACGCGAAGCAAGATCATGGGTCCTAGGGACTTAATAAATTTTCCAATCCGGGAGGGAATCTCTACAACCGGATGCCCGACGCGAAGCAAGATCACGCGTCCTAGGGACTTAATAAATTCTCCGATCCGGGAGGCAAGCTCTACGATCGGATGCCCGACGCGGAGCAAGATCACTAGTCCTAGGGACTTAATAAAATATCCGATCCGGGACGCGATCTCTACGACCGGATGCCCGACGCGGAGCAAGATCACTCGTCCTAGGGACTTAATAAAATCTCCGATCCGGGAGGCAAGCTCTATGACCGGATGCCCGACGCGGAGCAAGATCATGGGTCCTAGGGACTTAATAAATTCTCCGATCCGGGAGGCAAACTCTACGACCGGATGCCCGACGTGGAGCAAGATCACGAGTACTAGGGACATAATAAAATCTTCGATCCGGGAGGCAAGCTCTATGACCGGATGCCCGACACGGAGCAAGATCACGCGTCCTAGGGACTTAATAAAATCTCCGATCCGGGAGGCAAGCTCTATGACCGGATGCCCGACGCGGAGCAAGATCACGGGTCCAAGGGACTTAATAAATTCTCCGATCCGGGAGGCAAACTCTACGATCGGATGCCCGACGCGGAGCAAGATCACGAGTCCTAGGGACTTAATAAAATATCCGATCCGAGACGCGAGCTCTACGACTGGATGCCCGACGCGGAGCAAGATCACGCGTCCTAGGGACTTAATAAAATCTCCGATCCGGGAGGCAAGCTCTATGACCGGATGCCCGACGCGGAGCAAGATCACTAGTCCTAGGGACTTAATAAAATATCCGATCCGGGACGCGATCTCTACGACCGGATGCCCGACGCGGAGCAAGATCACTCGTCCTAGGGACTTAATAAAATCTCCGATCCGAGACGCGAGCTCTACGACTGGAAGCCCGACGCGGAGCAAGATCACGCGTCCTAGGGACTTAAAAAATTCTCCGATCCGGGAGGCGAACTCTACGACCGGATGCCCAACGCGCAGCTAGATCACGCGTCCTAGGGACTTAATAAAATCTCCGATACGGGAGGAAAGCTCTATGACCGGATGCCCGACGCGAAGCAAGATCACGCAACCTAGGGACTTAATAAATTCTCCGATCCGGGAGGCAAGCTCTACGACCGGATGCCCGACGCGGAGCAAGATCACTAGTCCTAGGGACTTAATAAAATATCCGATCCGGGACGCGATCTCTACGACCGGATGCCCGACGCGGAGCAAGATCACTCGTCCTAGGGACTTAATAAAATCTCCGATCCGGGAGGCAAACTCTACGACCGGATGCCCGACGTGGAGCAAGATCACGAGTACTAGGGACATAATAAAATCTTCGATCCGGGAGGCAAGCTCTATGACCGGATGCCCGACACGGAGCAAGATCACGCGTCCTAGGGACTTAATAAAATCTCCGATCCGGGAGGGAAGCTCTATGACCGGATGCCCGACGCGGAGCAAGATCATGGGTCCTAGGGACTTAATAAATTCTCCGATCCGGGAAGCAAACTCTACGATCGGATGCCCGACGCGGAGCAAGATCACGAGTCCTATGGACTTAATAAAATATCCGATCCGAGACGCGAGCTCTACGACCGGATGCCCAACGGGGAGCAAGATCACGCGTCCTAGGGACTTAATAAATTCTCCGATCCGGGAGGTGAACTCTACGACCGGATGCCCAACGCGCAGCTAGATCACGCGTCCTAGGGACTTAATAAAATCTCCGATCCGGGAGGCAAGCTCTATGACCGGATGCCCGACGCGAAGCAAGATCACGGGTCCTAGGAACTTAATAAATTTTCCAATCCGGGAGGGAATCTCTACAACCGGATGCCCGACGCGGAGCAAGATCACGCAACCTAGGGACTTAATAAATTCTCCGATCCGGGAGGCAAGCTCTACGATCGGATGCCCGACGCGGAGCAAGATCACGAGTCCTAGGGACTTAATAAAATATCCGATCCGAGACGGGAGCTCTACGACTGGATGCCCGAAGCGGAGCAAGATCACGCGTCCTAGGGACTTAATAAATTCTCCGATCCGGAAGGCGAACTCTACGACCGGATGCCCAACGCGCAGCTAGATCACGCGTCCTAGGGACTTAATAAAATCTCCGATACGGGAGGCAAGCTCTATGACCGGATGCCAGACGCGAAGCAAGATCACGGGTCCTAGGGACTTAATAAATTTTCCAATCTGGGAGGGAATCTCTACGACCGGATGCCCGACGCGAAGCAAGATCACGCGTCCTAGGGACTTAATAAATTCTCCGATCCGGGAGGCCAGCTCTACGATCGGATGCCCGACGCGGAGCAAGATCACTAGTCCTAGGGACTTAATAAAATATCCGATCCGGGACGCGATCTCTACGACCGGATGCCCGACGCGGAGCAAGATCACTCGTCCTAGGGACTTAATAAAATCTCCGATCCGGGAGGCAAGCTCTATGACCGGATGCCCGACGCGGAGCAAGATCATGGGTCCTAGGGACTTAATAAATTCTCCGATCCGGGAGGCAAACTCTACGACCGGATGCCCGACGTGGAGCAAGATCACGAGTACTAGGGACATAATAAAATCTTCGATCCGGGAGGCAAGCTCTATGACCGGATGCCCGACACGGAGCAAGATCACGTGTCCTAGGGACTTAATAAAATCTCCGATCCGGGAGGCAAGCTCTATGACCGGATGCCCGACGCGGAGCAAGATCACGGGTCCAAGGGACTTAATAAATTCTCCGATCCGGGAGGCAAACTCTACGATCGGATGCCCGACGCGGAGCAAGACCACGAGTCCTAGGGACTTAATAAAATATCCGATCCGAGACGCGAGCTCTACGACTGGATGCCCGACGCGGAGCAAGATCACGCGTCCTAGGGACTTAATAAAATCTCCGATCCGGGAGGCAAGCTCTATGACCGGATGCCCGACGCGGAGCAAGATCACGGGTCCAAGGGACTTAATAAATTCTCTCATCCGGGAGGCAAACTCTACGATCGGATGCCCGACGCGGAGCAAGATCACGAGTCCTAGGGACTTAATAAAATATCCGATCCGAGACGCGAGCTCTACGACTGGAAGCCCGACGCGGAGCAAGATCACGCGTCCTAGGGACTTAAAAAATTCTCCGATCCGGGAGGCGAACTCTACGACCGGATGCCCAACGCGCAGCTAGATCACGCGTCCTAGGGACTTAATAAAATCTCCGATACGGGAGGAAAGCTCTATGACCGGATGCCTGACGCGAAGCAAGATCACGCAACCTAGGGACTTAATAAATTCTCCGATCCGGGAGGCAAGCTCTACGATCGGATGCCCGACGCGGAGCAAGATCACTAGTCCTAGGGACTTAATAAAATATCCGATCCGGGACGCGATCTCTACGACCGGATGCCCGACGCGGAGCAAGATCACTCGTCCTAGGGACTTAATAAAATCTCCGATCCGGGAGGCAAACTCTACGACCGGATGCCCGACGTGGAGCAAGATCACGAGTACTAGGGACATAATAAAATCTTCGATCCGGGAGGCAAGCTCTATGACCGGATGCCCGACACGGAGCAAGATCACGCGTCCTAGGGACTTAATAAAATCTCCGATCCGGGAGGCAAGCTCTATGACCGGATGCCCGACGCGGAGCAAGATCACGGGTCCAAGGGACTTAATAAATTCTCCGATCCGGGAGGCAAACTCTACGATCGGATGCCCGACGCGGAGCAAGATCACGAGTCCTAGGGACTTAATAAAATATCCGATCCGAGACGCGAGCTCTACGACTGGATGCCCGACGCGGAGCAAGATCACGCGTCCTAGGGACTTAATAAAATCTCCGATCCGGGAGGCAAGCTCTATGACCGGATGCCCGACGCGGAGCAAGATCACTAGTCCTAGGGACTTAATAAAATATCCGATCCGGGACGCGATCTCTACGACCGGATGCCCGACGCGGAGCAAGATCACTCGTCCTAGGGACTTAATAAAATCTCCGATCCGAGACGCGAGCTCTACGACTGGAAGCCCGACGCGGAGCAAGATCACGCGTCCTAGGGACTTAAAAAATTCTCCGATCCGGGAGGCGAACTCTACGACCGGATGCCCAACGCGCAGCTAGATCACGCGTCCTAGGGACTTAATAAAATCTCCGATACGGGAGGAAAGCTCTATGACCGGATGCCCGACGCGAAGCAAGATCACGCAACCTAGGGACTTAATAAATTCTCCGATCCGGGAGGCAAGCTCTACGACCGGATGCCCGACGCGGAGCAAGATCACTAGTCCTAGGGACTTAATAAAATATCCGATCCGGGACGCGATCTCTACGACCGGATGCCCGACGCGGAGCAAGATCACTCGTCCTAGGGACTTAATAAAATCTCCGATCCGGGAGGCAAACTCTACGACCGGATGCCCGACGTGGAGCAAGATCACGAGTACTAGGGACATAATAAAATCTTCGATCCGGGAGGCAAGCTCTATGACCGGATGCCCGACACGGAGCAAGATCACGCGTCCTAGGGACTTAATAAAATCTCCGATCCGGGAGGGAAGCTCTATGACCGGATGCCCGACGCGGAGCAAGATCATGGGTCCTAGGGACTTAATAAATTCTCCGATCCGGGAAGCAAACTCTACGATCGGATGCCCGACGCGGAGCAAGATCACGAGTCCTATGGACTTAATAAAATATCCGATCCGAGACGCGAGCTCTACGACCGGATGCCCAACGGGGAGCAAGATCACGCGTCCTAGGGACTTAATAAATTCTCCGATCCGGGAGGTGAACTCTACGACCGGATGCCCAACGCGCAGCTAGATCACGCGTCCTAGGGACTTAATAAAATCTCCGATCCGGGAGGCAAGCTCTATGACCGGATGCCCGACGCGAAGCAAGATCACGGGTCCTAGGAACTTAATAAATTTTCCAATCCGGGAGGGAATCTCTACAACCGGATGCCCGACGCGGAGCAAGATCACGCAACCTAGGGACTTAATAAATTCTCCGATCCGGGAGGCAAGCTCTACGATCGGATGCCCGACGCGGAGCAAGATCACGAGTCCTAGGGACTTAATAAAATATCCGATCCGAGACGGGAGCTCTACGACTGGATGCCCGAAGCGGAGCAAGATCACGCGTCCTAGGGACTTAATAAATTCTCCGATCCGGAAGGCGAACTCTACGACCGGATGCCCAACGCGCAGCTAGATCACGCGTCCTAGGGACTTAATAAAATCTCCGATACGGGAGGCAAGCTCTATGACCGGATGCCAGACGCGAAGCAAGATCACGGGTCCTAGGGACTTAATAAATTTTCCAATCTGGGAGGGAATCTCTACGACCGGATGCCCGACGCGAAGCAAGATCACGCGTCCTAGGGACTTAATAAATTCTCCGATCCGGGAGGCCAGCTCTACGATCGGATGCCCGACGCGGAGCAAGATCACTAGTCCTAGGGACTTAATAAAATATCCGATCCGGGACGCGATCTCTACGACCGGATGCCCGACGCGGAGCAAGATCACTCGTCCTAGGGACTTAATAAAATCTCCGATCCGGGAGGCAAGCTCTATGACCGGATGCCCGACGCGGAGCAAGATCATGGGTCCTAGGGACTTAATAAATTCTCCGATCCGGGAGGCAAACTCTACGACCGGATGCCCGACGTGGAGCAAGATCACGAGTACTAGGGACATAATAAAATCTTCGATCCGGGAGGCAAGCTCTATGACCGGATGCCCGACACGGAGCAAGATCACGTGTCCTAGGGACTTAATAAAATCTCCGATCCGGGAGGCAAGCTCTATGACCGGATGCCCGACGCGGAGCAAGATCACGGGTCCAAGGGACTTAATAAATTCTCCGATCCGGGAGGCAAACTCTACGATCGGATGCCCGACGCGGAGCAAGACCACGAGTCCTAGGGACTTAATAAAATATCCGATCCGAGACGCGAGCTCTACGACTGGATGCCCGACGCGGAGCAAGATCACGCGTCCTAGGGACTTAATAAAATCTCCGATCCGGGAGGCAAGCTCTATGACCGGATGCCCGACGCGGAGCAAGATCACGGGTCCAAGGGACTTAATAAATTCTCTGATCCGGGAGGCAAACTCTACGATCGGATGCCCGACGCGGAGCAAGATCACGAGTCCTAGGGACTTAATAAAATATCCGATCCGAGACGCGAGCTCTACGACTGGAAGCCCGACGCGGAGCAAGATCACGCGTCCTAGGGACTTAAAAAATTCTCCGATCCGGGAGGCGAACTCTACGACCGGATGCCCAACGCGCAGCTAGATCACGCGTCCTAGGGACTTAATAAAATCTCCGATACGGGAGGAAAGCTCTATGACCGGATGCCTGACGCGAAGCAAGATCACGCAACCTAGGGACTTAATAAATTCTCCGATCCGGGAGGCAAGCTCTACGATCGGATGCCCGACGCGGAGCAAGATCACTAGTCCTAGGGACTTAATAAAATATCCGATCCGGGACGCGATCTCTACGACCGGATGCCCGACGCGGAGCAAGATCACTCGTCCTAGGGACTTAATAAAATCTCCGATCCGGGAGGCAAACTCTACGACCGGATGCCCGACGTGGAGCAAGATCACGAGTACTAGGGACATAATAAAATCTTCGATCCGGGAGGCAAGCTCTATGACCGGATGCCCGACACGGAGCAAGATCACGCGTCCTAGGGACTTAATAAAATCTCCGATCCGGGAGGTGAACTCTACGACCGGATGCCCAACGCGCAGCTAGATCACGCGTCCTAGGGACTTAATAAAATCTCCGATCCGGGAGGCAAGCTCTATGACCGGATGCCCGACGCGAAGCAAGATCACGGGTCCTAGGAACTTAATAAATTTTCCAATCCGGGAGGGAATCTCTACAACCGGATGCCCGACGCGGAGCAAGATCACGCAACCTAGGGACTTAATAAATTCTCCGATCCGGGAGGCAAGCTCTACGATCGGATGCCCGACGCGGAGCAAGATCACGAGTCCTAGTGACTTAATAAAATATCCGATCCGGGACGCGATCTCTACGACCGGATGCCCGACGCGGAGCAAGATCACGCGTCCTAGGGACTTAATAAAATCTCCGATCCGGGAGGAAAGCTCTATGACCGGATGCCCGACGCGGAGCAAGATCACGGGTCCTAGGGACTTAATAAATTCTCCGATCTGGGAGGCAAACTCTACGATCGGATGCCCGACGCGGAGCAAGATCACGAGTCCTAGGGACTTAATAAAATATCCGATCCGGGACGCGAGCTCTGCGACCGGATGCCCAACGCGGAACAAGATCACGCGTCCTAGGGACTTAATAAATTCTCCGATCCGAGAGGCGAACTCTACGACCGAATGCCCAACGCGCAGCTAGATCACGCGTCCTAGGGACATAATAAAATCTCCGATACGGGAGGCAAGCTCTATGACCGGATGCCCGACGCGAAGCAAGATCACGGGTCCTAGGGGCTTAATAAATTTTCCAATCCGGGAGGGAATCTCTACGACCGGATGCCCTACGCGGAGCAAGATCACGCGTCCTAGGGACTTAATAAATTCTCCGATCCGGGAGGCAAGCTTTACGATCGGATGCCCGACGCGGAGCAAGATCACGAGTCCTAGGGACTTAATAAAATATCCGATCCGGGACGCGATCTCTACGACCGGATGCCCGATGCGGAGCAAGATCACGCGTCCTAGGGACTTAATAAATTCCCCGATCCGGGAGGCAAGCTCTACGACCGGATGCCCGACGCGGAGCGAGATCACGCGTCCTAGGGACTTAATAAATTCTCTGATCCAGAAGGCAAGCTCTACGACCGGATCCCAAACGCGGAGCCAGACCACGAGTCCTAGGGACTTAATAAAATCTCCGATCCGGGAGGCAAGCTCTACGACCGGATGCCCGACGTAGAGCAAGATCACGAGTACTAGGGACATAATAAAATCTTCGATCCGGGAGGCAAGCTCTATGACCGGATGCCTGACACGGAGCAAGATCACGCGTCCTAGGGACTTAATAAAATCTCCGATCCGGGAGGCAAGCTCTATGACCGGATGCCCGATGCGGAGCAAGATCAAGGGTCCAAGGGACTTAATAAATTCTCCGATACGGGAGGCAAACTCTACGATCGGATGCCCGACGCGGAGCAAGATCACGAGTCCTAGGGACTTAATAAAATATCCGATCCGAGACGGGAGCTCTACGGCTGGATGCCCGAAGCAGAGCAAGATCACGCGTCCTAGGGACATAATAAATTCTCCGATCCGGGAGGCGAACTCTACGACCGGATGCCCAACGCGCAGCTAGATCACGCGTCCTAGGGACTTAATAAAATCTCCGATACGGGAGGCAAGCTCTATGACCGGATGCCAGACGCGAAGCAAGATCACGGGTCCTAGGGACTTAATAAATTTTCCAATCCGGGAGGGAATCTCTACGACCGGATGCCCGACGCGAAGCAAGATCACGCGTCCTAGGGACTTAATAAATTCTCCGATCCGGGAGGCAAGCCCTACGATCGGATGCCCGACGCGGAGCAAGATCACTAGTCCTAGGGACTTAATAAAATATCCGATCCGGGACGCGATCTCTACGACCGGATGCCCGACGCGGAGCAAGATCACTCGTCCTAGGGACTTAATAAAATCTCCGATCCGGGAGGCAAGCTCTATGACCGGATGCCCGACGCGGAGCAAGATCATGGGTCCTAGGGACTTAATAAATTCTCCGATCCGGGAGGCAAACTCTACGACCGGATGCCCGACGTGGAGGAAGATCACGAGTACTAGGGACATAATAAAATCTTCGATCCGGGAGGCAAGCTCTATGACCGGATGCCCGACACGGAGCAAGATCACGCGTCCTAGGGACTTAATAAAATCTCCGATCCGGGAGGCAAGCTCTATGACCGGATGCCCGACGCGGAGCAAGATCACGGGTCCAAGGGACTTAATAAATTCTCCGATCAGGGAGGCAAACTCTACGATCGGATGCCCGACGCGGAGCAAGATCACGAGTCCTAGGGACTTAATAAAATATCCGATCCGAGACGCGAGCTCTACGACTGGATGCCCGACGTGGAGCAAGATCACGCGTCCTAGGGACTTAATAAAATCTCCGATCCGGAAGGCAAGCTCTATGACCGGATGCCCGACGCGGAGCAAGATCACGGGTCCAAGGGACTTAATAAATTCTCCGATCCGGGAGGCAAACTCTACGATCGGATGCCCGACGCGGAGCAAGATCACGAGTCCTAGGGACTTAATAAAATATCCGATCCGAGACGCGAGCTCTATGACTGGAAGCCCGACGCGGAGCAAGATCACGCGTCCTAGGGACTTAATAAATTCTCCGATCCGGGAGGCGAACTCTACGACCGGATGCCCAACGCGCAGCTAGATCACGCGTCCTAGGGACTTAATAAAATATCCGATACGGGAGGAAAGCTCTATGACCGGATGCCCGACGCGAAGCAAGATCACGCAACCTAGGGACTTAATAAATTCTCCGATCCGGGAGGCAAGCTCTACGATCGGATGCCCGACGCGGAGCAAGATCACTAGTCCTAGGGACTTAATAAAATATCCGATCCGGGACGCGATCTCTACGACCGGATGCCCGACGCGGAGCAAGATCACTCGTCCTAGGGACTTAATAAAATCTCCGATCCGGGAGGCAAGCTCTATGACCGGATGCCCGACGCGGAGCAAGATCATGGGTCCTAGGGACTTAATAAATTCTCCGATCCGGGAGGCAAACTCTACGACCGGATGCCCGACGTGGAGCAAGATCACGAGTACTAGGGACATAATAAAATCTTCGATCCGGGAGGCAAGCTCTATGACCGGATGCCCGACACGGAGCAAGATCACGCGTCCTAGGGACTTAATAAAATCTCCGATCCGGGAGGCAAGCTCTATGACCGGATGCCCGACGCGGAGCAAGATCACGGGTCCAAGGGACTTAATAAATTCTCCGATCCGGGAGGCAAACTCTACGATCGGATGCCCGACGCGGAGCAAGATCACGAGTCCTAGGGACTTAATAAAATATCCGATCCGAGACGCGAGCTCTACGACTGGATGCCCGACGCGGAGCAAGATCACGCGTCCTAGGGACTTAATAAATTCTCCGATCCGGGAGGCGAACTCTACGACCGGATGCCCAACGCGCAGCTAGATCACGCGTCCTAGGGACTTAATAAAATCTCCGATACGGGAGGAAAGCTCTATGACCGGATGCCCGACGCGAAGCAAGATCACGCAACCTAGGGACTTAATAAATTCTCCGATCCTTGAGGCAAGCTCTACGATCGGATGCCCGACGCGGAGCAAGATCACTAGTCCTAGTGACTTAATAAAATATCCGATCCGGGACGCGATCTCTACGACCGGATGCCCGACGCGGAGCAAGATCACGCGTCCTAGGGACTTAATAAATTCTCCGATCCGGGAGGCAAGCTCTACGACCGGATGCCCGACGCGGAGCGAGATCACGCGTTCTAGGGACTTAATAAATTCTCCGATCCAGGAGGCAAGCTCTACGACCGGATCCCAGACGCGGAGCAAGACCACGAGTCCTAGGGACTTAATAAAATCTCCGATTCGGGAGGCAAGCTCTACGACCGGATGCCCGACGCGGAGCAAGATCACGAGTACTAGGGACTTAATAAAATCTTCGATCCGCGAGGCAAGCTCTACGACCGGATGCCCGACGCGGGGCGAGATCACGCGTCCTAGAGACTTAATGAATTCTCTGATCCGGGAGGCAAGGTCTACGACCGGATGCCCGACGCGGAGCAAGATCACTCGTCCAAGGGACTTAACAAAATATCCGATTCGGGGGCCGAGTTAGGCAAGCTCTACGACACGTGGCAAGATCACTAGTTCTAGGGACTTAATAAAATCTCTGATCCGGGAGGCGAGCCCTACGACCGGATGCCCGATGCGGAGCAAGATCACGCGTCCAAGGGACTTAACCAAATATCCGATTCGGGAGCCGAGTTCTACGACCAGATGCCTGACACGGAGCAAAATAACGCATCATAGGGACTTAATAAATTCTCCGATTCGGGAGGCAAGCTCTACGACCAGATGCTCGACGCGGAGCAAGATTACAAGTACTAGAGACTTAATCAAATCTCCGATCCGGGAGGCAAGCTCTATGACCAGATGCCCGACGCGGAGCAAAATCACGCAACCTAGGGACTTAATAAATTCTCCGATCCGGGAGGCAAGCTCTACGATCGGATGCCCGACGCGGAGCAAGATCACTAGTCCTAGTGACTTAATAAAATATCCGATCCGGGACGCGATCTCTACGACCGGATGCCAGACGCGGAGCAAGATCACGCGTCCTAGGGACTTAATAAATTCTCCGATCCGGGAGGCAAGCTCTACGACCGGATGTCCGACGCGGATTGAGATCACGCGTTCTAGGGACTTAATAAATTCTCCGATCCGGGAGGCGAACTCTACGACCGGATGCCCAACGCGCAGCTAGATCACGCGTCCTAGGGACTTAATAAAATCTCCAATCCGGGAGGGAAGCTCTATGACCAGATGCCTGACGCGGAGCGAGATCACGCGATCTAGGGACTTAATAAATTCTCCGATCCAGGAGGCAAGCTCTACGACCGGATCCCAGACGCGGAGCAAGACCACGAGTAATAGGGACTTAATAAAATCTCCGATCCGGGAGGCAAGCTCTACGACCGGATGCCCGACGCGGAGCAAGATCACGAGTCATAGGGACTTAATAAAATCTCTGATCCGGGAGGCGAGCCCTACGACCGGATGCCCGACGCGGAGCAAGATCACGCGTCTTGGGGACTTAATGAATTCTCTGATCCGGGAGGCAAGGTCTACGACCGGATGCCCGACGAGGAGCAAGATCACGCGTCCAAGGGACTTAACCAAATATCCGATTCGGGAGCCGAGTTCTACGACCAGATGCCTGACACGGAGCAAAATAACGCATCATAGGGACTTAATAAATTCTCCGATTCGGGAGGCAAGCTCTACGACCAGATGCCCGACGCGGAGCAAGATTGCAAGTACTAGAGACTTAATCAAATCTCCGATCCGGGAGGCGAGCACTCTGACCGGATGCCCGACGCGGAGCAAGATTACGCGTCCTAGGGACTTATTAAATTCTCTTATCCGGGAGGGAAGCTCTACGACCGGATGCCCGTTGCGGAGCAAGATCACGCGTCCTAGGGACTTAAAAAATTCTCCGATCCGGGAGGCAAGCTCTACGACCGGATGCCCGACGCGGAGCGAGATCATGCGTCCTAGGGACTTAATAAATTCTCCGATCCGGGAGGCAAGCTCTACGACCAGATGCCCGACGCGGAGCAAGATCACGAATCCTAGGGACTTAGTAAAATATCCGATCTGGGAAGCGAGCTCTACGACCAGATGCCCGACGCGGAGCAAGATCACGCGTCCTAGGGACTTAATAAATTCTCCGATCCGGGAGGCAAGCTCTACGACCGGATGCCCGACGCGGAGCAAGATCACGAGTACTAGGGACTTAATAAAATCTTCAATCCGGGAGGCAAGCTCTACGACCGGATGACGACGCGGAGCAAGATCACGCGTCCGAGGGACTTAATAAAATCTCCGATCCGGGAGGCAAACTCTATGACCGGATGCCCGACGCGGAGCAAGATCACGAGTCCTAGGGACTTAATAAAATATCCGATCCGGGACGCGAGCTCTACGACCGGATGTCCGACGCGGAGCAAGATCACGCGTCCTAGGGACTTTATAAATTTTCCGATCCAGGAGGCGAACTCTACGACCGGATGCCCGACGCGCAGCTAGTTCACGCGTCCTAGGGACTTAATAAATTCTCCGATCCGGGAGGCAAGCTCTACGACCGGATGCCCGACGCGGAGCAAGATCACGAGAACTAGGGACTTAATAAAATCTTCAATCCGGGAGGCAAGCTCTATGACCGGATGCTCGACGCGGAGCAAAATCACGCGTCCAAGGGACTTAACCAAATATCCGATTCGGGAGCCGAGTTCTACGACCAGATGCCTGACACGGAGCAAAATAACGCATCATAGGGACTTAATAAATTCTCCGATTCGGGAGGGAAGCTCAACAACCGGATGCCTGACGCGAAGCAAGATCATGAATCCTAGGGACTTAATAAAATATCCGATCCGGGAGGCGAGCTCTATGACCGGATGCCCGTTGCGGAGCAAGATCACGCGTCCTAGGGACTTAATAAATTTTCAGATCCGGGAGGCAAGCTCTACGACCGGATGCCCGACGCGGAGCGAGATCATGCGTCCTAGGGACATAATAAATTCTCCGATCCAAGAGGCAAGCTCTACGACCAAATGCCCGACGCGGAGAAAGATCAGGCGTCCGAGGGACTTAATAAAATCTCCGATCCGGGAGGCAAACTCTATGACCGGATGCCCGACGCGGAGCAAGATCACGGGTCTTAGGGACTTAATAAATTCTCCGATCCTGGAGGCAAACTCTACGATCGGATGCCCGACGCGGAGCAAGATCACGAGTCCTAGGGACTTAATAAAATATCATCTCCGGGACGCGAGCTCTACGACCGGATGTCCGACGCGGAGCAAGATCACGCGTCCTAGGGACTTTATAAATTTTCCGATCCGGGAGGCGAACTCTACGACCGGATGCCCGACGCGCAGCTAGTTCACGCTTCCTAGGGACTTAATAAAATCTTCGATCCGGGAGGCAAGCTCTATGACCGGATGCCCGACGCGGAGCAAGATCACGGGTCCTAGGGACTTAATAAATTTTCCAATCCGGGAGGGAATCTCAACGACCGGATGCCCGACGCGGAGAAAGATCACGCGTCCTAGGGACTTAATAAATTCTCCGATCCGGGAGGCAAGCTCTACGATCGGATGCCCGACGCGGAGCAAGATCACGAGTCCTAGGGACTTAATAAAATATCCGATCCGGGACGCGATCTCTACGACCGGATGCCCGACGCGGAGCAAGATCACGCGTCCTAGGGACTTAATAAATTCCCCGATCCGGGAGGCAAGCTCTACGACCGGATGCCCGACGCGGAGCGAGATCACGCGTACTAGGGACTTAATAAATTCTCCGATTAAGGAGGCGAGCTCTACGACCGGATGCCCGTTGCGGAGCAAGATCACGCGTCCTAGGGACTTAATAAATTTTCCGATCCGGGAGGCAAGCTCTACGACCGGGTGCCCGACGCGGAGTGAGATCATGCGTCCTAGGGACTTAATAAATTCTCCGATCCGGGAGGCAAGCTCTACGACCAGATGCCCGACGCGGAGCAAGATCACGAATCCTAGGGACTTAGTAAAATATCCGATCCGGGAAGCGAGCTCTACGACCGGATGCCCGACGCGGAGTGAGATCATGCGTCCTAGGGACTTAATAAAATCTTCAATCCGGGAGGCAAGCTCTCCGACCGGATGCCCGATGCGGAGCAAGATCACGCGTCCGAGGGACTTAATAAAATCTCCGATCCGGGAGGAAAACTCTATGACCGGATGCCCGACGCGGAGCAAGATCACGAGTCCTAGGGACTTAATAAAATATTCGATCCGGGACGCGAGCTCTACGACCGGATGTCCGACGCGGAGCAAGATCACGAATCCTAGGGACTTAATAAAATATCGGATCCGGGACGTGAGCTCTACGACCGGATGTCCAACGCAGAGTGAGATCATGCGTCCTAGGGATTTAATAAATTCTCCGATCCGGGAGGCAATCTCTACGACCGGATGCCCGACGTGGAGCAAGATCACGAATCCTAGGGACTTAGTAAAATATCCGATCCGGGAAGCCAGCTCTACGACCGGATGCCCGACGCGGAGCAAGATCACGCGTCCTAGGGACTTAATAAATTCTCCGATCCGGGAGGCAAGCTCTACGACCGGATGCCCGACGCGGAGCAAGATCACGAGTACTAGGGACTTAATAAAATCTTCAATCCGGGAGGCAAGCTCTACGACCGGATGCCCGACGCGGAGCAAGATCACGCGTCCGAGGGACTTAATAAAATCTCCGATCCGGGAGGCAAACTCTATGACCGGATGCCCGACGCGGAGCAAGATCACGAGTCCTAGGGACTTAATAAAATATCCGATCCGGGACGCGAGCTCTACGACCGGATGTCCGACGCGGAGCAAGATCACGCGTCCGATGGACATTATAAATTTTCCGATCCAGGAGGCGAACTCTACGACCGGATGCCCGACGCGCAGCTAGTTCACGCGTCCTAGGGACTTAATAAAATCTTCGATCCGGGAGGCAAGCTCTATGACCGGATGCCTGACACGGAGCAAAATAACGCATCATAGGGACTTAATAAATTCTCCGATTCGGGAGGCAAGCTCTACGACGAGATGCCCGACGCGGAGCAAGATTACAAGTACTAGAGACTTAATCAAATCTCCAATCCGGGAGGCAAGCTCTACGACCGGATGCCCGACGCGGAGCAAGATAACGCGTCCGATGGACTTAATAAAATCTCCGATCCGGGAGGCAAACTCTATGACCGGATGCCTGACGCGGAGCAAGATCACGGGTCTTAGGGACTTAATAAATTCTCCGATCCTGGAGGCAAACTCTACGATCGGATGCCCGACGCGGAGCAAGATCACGAGTCCTAGGGACTTAATAAAATATCCGATCCGGGACGTGAGCTCTACGACCGGATGTCCGACGCGGAGCAAGATCACGCGTCCTAGGGACTTTATAAATTTTCCGATCCGGGAGGCGAACTCTACGACCGGATGCCCGACGCGCAGCTAGTTCACGCGTCCTAGGGACTTAATAAAATCTTCGATCTGGGAGGAAAGCTCTATGACCGGATGCCCGACGCGGAGCAAGATCACGGGTCCTAGGGACTTAATAAATTTTCCAATCCGGGAGGGAATCTCAACGACCGGATGCCCGACGGGGAGAAAGATCACGCGTCCTAGGGACTTAATAAATTCTCCGATCCAGGAGGCAAGCTCTACGATCGGATGCCCGACGCGGAGCAAGATCACCAGTCCTAGGGACTTAATAAAATATCCGATCCGGGACGCGATTTCTACGACCGGATGCCCGACGCGGAGCAAGATTACGAGTCCTAGGGACTTAATAAATTCCCCGATCCGGGAGGCAAGCTCTACGACCGGATGCCCGACGCGGAGCGAGATCACGCATACTAGGGACTTAATAAATTTTCCGATTAAGGAGGCAAGCTCTACGACCGGATCCCAGACGCGGAGCAAAACCACGAGTCCTAGGGACTTAATAAAATCTCCGATCCGGGAGGCAAGCTCTACGACCGAATGCCCGACGCGGAGCAAGATCACGAGTACTAGGGACTTAATAAAATATCCGATCCGGGAGGCGAGCTCTACAACCGGATGCCCGTTGCGGAGCAAGATCACGCGTCCTAGGGACTTAATAAATTTTCCGATCCGGGAGGCAAGCTCTACGACCGGATGCCCGACGCGGAGCGAGATCATGCGTCCTAGGGACTTAATAAATTCTCCGATCCGGGAGGCAAGCTCTACGACAAGATGCCCGACGCGGAGCAAGATCACGAATCCTAGGGACATAGTAAAATATCCGATCCGGGAAGCGAGCTCTACGACCGGATGCCCGACGCGGAGTGAGATCATGCGTCCTAGGGACTTAATAAAATCTTCAATCCGGGAGGCAAGCTCTCCGACCGGATGCCCGATGCGGAGCAAGATCACGCGTCCGAGGGACTTAATAAAATCTCCGATCCGGGAGGCAAACTCTATGACCGGATGCCCGACGCGGAGCAAGATCACGAGTCCTAGGGGCTTAATAAAATATCCGATCCGGGACGCGAGCTCTACGACCGGATGTCCGACGCGGAGCAAGATCACGAATCCTAGGGACTTAATAAAATATCGGATCCGGGACGTGAGCTCTACGACCGGATGTCCAACGCGGAGTGAGATCATGCGTCCTAGGGATTTAATAAATTCTCCGATCCGGGAGGCAATCTCTACGACCGGATGCCCGACGCGGAGCAAGATCACGCATCCTAGGGACTTAATAAATTCTCCGATCCGGGAGGCAAGCTCTACGACCGGATGCCCGACGCGGAGCAAGATCACGAGTACTAGGGACTTAATAAAATCTTCAATCCGGGAGGCAAGCTCTATGACCGGATGCTCGACGCGGAGCAAGATCACGCGTCCAAGGGACTTAACCAAATATCCGATTCGGGAGCCGAGTTCTACGACCAGATGCCTGACACAGGGCAAAATAACGCATCATAGGGACTTAATAAATTCTCCGATTCGGGAGGCAAGCTCTACGACCAGATGACCGACGCGGAGCAAGATTACAAGTACTAGAGACTTAATCAAATCTCCGATCCGGGAGGCGAGCACTATGACCGGATGCCCGACGCGGAGCAAGATCACGCGTCCTAGGGACTTATTAAATTCTCCGATCCGGGAGGGAAGCTCTACGACCGGATGTCCGACGCGAAGCAAGATCATGAATCCTAGGGACTTAATAAAATATTCGATCCGGGAGGCGAGCTCTACGACCGGATGCCCGTTGCGGAGCAAGATCACGCGTCCTAGGGACTTAAAAAATTCTCCGATCCGGGAGGCAAGCTCTACGACCGGATGCCCGACGCGGAGCGAGATCATGCGTCCTAGGGACTTAATAAATTCTCCGATCCGGGAGGCAAGCTCTACGACCAGATGCCCGACGCGGAGCAAGATCACGAATCCTAGGGACTTAGTAAAATATCCGATCTGGGAAGCGAGCTCTACGACCAGATGCCCGACGCGGAGCAAGTTCACGCGTCCTAGGGACTTAATAAAATCTTCGATCCGGGAGGCAAGCTCTATGACCGGATGCCTGACACGGAGCAAAATAACGCATCAGAGGGACTTAATAAATTCTCCGATTCGGGAGGCAAGCTCTACGGCGAGATGCCCGACGCGGAGCAAGATTACAAGTACTAGAGACTTAATCAAATCTCCAATCCGGGAGGCAAGCTCTACGACCGGATGCCCGACGCGGAGCAAGATAACGCGTCCGATGGACTTAATAAAATCTCCGATCCGGGAGGCAAACTCTATGACCGGATGCCCGACGCGGAGCAAGATCACGGGTCTTAGGGACTTAATAACTTCTCCGATCCTGGAGGCAAACTCTACGATCGGATGCCCGACGCGGAGCAAGATCACGAGTCCTAGGGACTTAATAAAATATCCGATCCGGGACGTGAGCTCTACGACCGGATGTCCGACGCGGAGCAAGATCACGCGTCCTAGGGACTTTATAAATTTTCCGATCCGGGAGGCGAACTCTACGACCTGATGCCCGACGCGCAGCTAGTTCACGCGTCCTAGGGACTTAATAAAATCTTCGATCTGGGAGGCAAGCTCTATGACCGGATGCCCGACGCGGAGCAAGATCACGGGTCCTAGGGACTTAATAAATTTTCCAATCCGGGAGGGAATCTCAACGACCGGATGCCCGACGGGGAGAAAGATCACGCGTCCTAGGGACTTAATAAATTCTCCGATCCAGGAGGCAAGCTCTACGATCGGATGCCCGACGCGGAGCAAGATCACCAGTCCTAGGGACTTAATAAAATATCCGATCCGGGACGCGATCTCTACGACCGGATGCCCGACGCGGAGCAAGATTACGAGTCCTAGGGACTTAATAAATTCCCCGAGCCGGGAGGCAAGCTCTACGACCGGATGCCCGACGCGGAGCGAGATCACGCATACTAGGGACTTAATAAATTTTCCGATTAAGGAGGCAAGCTCTACGACCGGATCCCAGACGTGGAGCAAAACCACGAGTCCTAGGGACTTAATAAAATCTCCGATCCGGGAGGCAAGCTCTACGACCGAATGCCCGACGCGGAGCAAGATCACGAGTACTAGGGACTTAATAAAATATCCGATCCGGGAGGCGAGCTCTACAACCGGATGCCCGTTGCGGAGCAAGATCACGCGTCCTAGGGACTTAATAAATTTTCCGATCCGGGAGGCAAGCTCTACGACCGGATGCCCGACGCGGAGCGAGATCATACGTCCTAGGGACTTAATAAATTCTCCGATCCGGGAGGCAAGCTCTACGACCAGATGCCCGACGCGGAGCAAGATCACGAATCCTATGGACTTAGTAAAATATCCGATCCGGGAAGCGAGCTCTACGACCGGATGCCCGACGCGGAGCAAGATCACGCATCCTAGGGACTTAATAAATTCTCCGATCCGGGAGGCAAGCTCTACGACCGGATGCCCGACGCGGAGCAAGATCACGAGTACTAGGGACATAATAAAATCTTCAATCCGGGAGGCAAGCTCTATGACCGGATGCTCGACGCGGAGCAAGATCACGCGTCCAAGGGACTTAACCAAATATCCGATTCGGGAGCCGAGTTCTACGACCAGATGCCTGACACAGGGCAAAATAACGCATCATAGGGACTTAATAAATTCTCCGATTCGGGAGGCAAGCTCTACGACCAGATGCCCGACGCGGAGCAAGATTACAAGTACTAGAGACTTAATCAAATCTCCGATCCGGGAGGCGAGCACTATGACCGGATGCCCGACGCGGAGCAAGATCACGCGTCCTAGGGACTTATTAAATTCTCCGATCCGGGAGGGAAGCTCTACGACCGGATGTCCGACGCGAAGCAAGATCATGAATCCTAGGGACTTAATAAAATATCCGATCCGGGAGGCGAGCTCTACGACCGGATGCCCGTTGCGGAGCAAGATCACGCGTCCTAGGGACTTAAAAAATTCTCCGATCCGGGAGGCAAGCTCTACGACCGGATGCCCGACGCGGAGCGAGATCATGCGTCCTAGGGACTTAATAAATTCTCCGATCCGGGAGGCAAGCTCTACGACCAGATGCCCGACGCGGAGCAAGATCACGAATCCTAGGGACTTAGTAAAATATCCGATCTGGGAAGCGAGCTCTACGACCAGATGCCCGACGCGGAGCAAGATCACGCGTCCTAGGGACTTAATAAATTCTCCGATCCGGGAGGCAAGCTCTACGACCGGATGCCCGACGCGGAGCAAGATCACGAGTACTAGGGACTTAATAAAATCTTCAATCCGGGAGGCAAGCTCTACGACCGGATGCCCGACGCGGAACAAGATCACGCGTCCGAGGGACTTAATAAAATCTCCGATCCGGGAGGCAAACTCTATGACCGGATGCCCGACGCGGAGCAAGATCACGAGTCCTAGGGACTTAATAAAATATCCGATCCGGGACGCGAGCTCTACGACCGGATGTCCGACGCGGAGCAAGATCACGCGTCCTAGGGACTTTATAAATTTTCCGATCCAGGAGGCGAACTCTACGACCGGATGCCCGACGCGCAGCTAGTTCACGCGTCCTAGGGACTTAATAAATTCTCCGATCCGGGAGGCAAGCTCTACGACCGGATGCCCGACGCGGAGCAAGATCACGAGAACTAGGGACTTAATAAAATCTTCAATCCGGGAGGCAAGCTCTATGACCGGATGCTCGACGCGGAGCAAGATCACGCGTCCAAGGGACTTAACCAAATATCCGATTCGGGAGCCGAGTTCTACGACCAGATTCCTGACACGGAGCAAAATAACGCATCATAGGGACTTAATAAATTCTCCGATTCGGGAGGGAAGCTCAACGACCGGATGCCTGACGCGAAGCAAGATCATGAATCCTAGGGACTTAATAAAATATCCGATCCGGGAGGCGAGCTCTACGACCGGATGCCCGTTGCGGAGCAAGATCACGCGTCCTAGGGACTTAATAAATTTTCCGATCCGGGAGGCATACTCTACGACCGGATGCCCGACGCGGAGCGAGATCATGCGTCCTAGGGACATAATAAATTCTCCGATCCAGGAGGCAAGCTCTACGACCAAATGCCCGACGCGGAGAAAGATCAGGCGTCCGAGGGACTTAATAAAATCTCCGATCCGGGAGGCAAACTCTATGACCGGATGCCCGACGCGGAGCAAGATCACGGGTCTTAGGGACTTAATAAATTCTCCGATCCTGGAGGCAAACTCTACAATCGGATGCCCGACGCGGAGCAAGATCACGAGTCCTAGGGACTTAATAAAATATCATCTCCGGGACGCGAGCTCTACGACCGGATGTCCGACGCGGAGCAAGATCACGCGTCCTAGGGACTTTATAAATTTTCCGATCCGGGAGGCGAACTCTACGACCGGATGCCCGACGCGCAGCTAGTTCACGCGTCCTAGGGACTTAATAAAATCTTCGATCCGGGAGGCAAGCTCTATGACCGGATGCCTGACGCGGAGCAAGATCACGGGTCCTAGGGACTTAATAAATTTTCCAATCCGGGAGGGAATCTCAACGACCGGATGCCCGACGCGGAGCAAGATTACGCGTCCTAGGGACTTAATAAATTCCCCGATCCGGGAGGCAAGCTCTACGACCGGATGCCCGACGCGGAGCGAGATCACGCATACTAGGGACTTAATAAATTTTCCGATTAAGGAGGCAAGCTCTACGACCGGATCCCAGACGCGGAGCAAAACCACGAGTCCTAGGGACTTAATAAAATCTCCGATCCGGGAGGCAAGCTCTACGACCGAATGCCCGACGCGGAGCAAGATCACGAGTACTAGGGACTTAATAAAATATCCGATCCGGGAGGCGAGCTCTACAACCGGATGCCCGTTGCGGAGCAAGATCACGCGTCCTAGGGACTTAATAAATTTTCCGATCCGGGAGGCAAGCTCTACGACCGGATGCCCGACGCGAAGCGAGATCATGCGTCCTAGGGACTTAATAAATTCTCCGATCCGGGAGGCAAGCTCTACGACCAGATGCCCGACGCGGAGCAAGATCACGAATCCTATGGACTTAGTAAAATATCCGATCCGGGAAGCGAGCTCTACGACCGGATGCCCGACGCGGAGCAAGATCACTCATCCTAGGGACTTAATAAATTCTCCGATCCGGGAGGCAAGCTCTACGACCGGATGCCCAACGCGGAGCAAGATCACGAGTACTAGGGACTTAATAAAATCTTCAATCCGGGAGGCAAGCTCTATGACCGGATGCTCGACGCGGAGCAAGATCACGCGTCCAAGGGACTTAACCAAATATCCGATTCGGGAGCCGAGTTCTACGACCAGATGCCTGACACAGGGCAAAATAACGCATCATAGGGACTTAATAAATTCTCCGATTCGGGAGGCAAGCTCTACGACCAGATGCCCGACGCGGAGCAAGATTACAAGTACTAGAGACTTAATCAAATCTCCGATCCGGGAGGCGAGCACTATGACCGGATGCCCGACGCGGAGCAAGATCACGCGTCCTAGGGACTTATTAAATTCTCCGATCCGGGAGGGAAGCTCTACGACCGGATGTCCGACGCGAAGCAAGATCATGAATCCTAGGGACTTAATAAAATATCCGATCCGGGAGGCGAGCTCTACGACCGGATGCCCGTTGCGGAGCAAGATCACGCGTCCTAGGGACTTAAAAAATTCTCCGATCCGGGAGGCAAGCTCTACGACCGGATGCCCGACGCGGAGCGAGATCATGCGTCCTAGGGACTTAATAAATTCTCCGATCCGGGAGGCAAGCTCTACGACCAGATGCCCGACGCGGAGCAAGATCACGAATCCTAGGGACTTAGTAAAATATCCGATCTGGGAAGCGAGCTCTACGACCAGATGCCCGACGCGGAGCAAGATCACGCGTCCTAGGGACTTAATAAATTCTCCGATCCGGGAGGCAAGCTCTACGACCGGATGCCCGACGCGGAGCAAGATCACGAGTACTAGGGACTTAATAAAATCTTCAATCCGGGAGGCAAGCTCTACGACCGGATGCCCGACGCGGAACAAGATCACGCGTCCGAGGGACTTAATAAAATCTCCGATCCGGGAGGCAAACTCTATGACCGGATGCCCGACGCGGAGCAAGATCACGAGTCCTAGGGACTTAATAAAATATCCGATCCGGGACGCGAGCTCTACGACCGGATGTCCGACGCGGAGCAAGATCACGCGTCCTAGGGACTTTATAAATTTTCCGATCCAGGAGGCGAACTCTACGACCGGATGCCCGACGCGCAGCTAGTTCACGCGTCCTAGGGACTTAATAAATTCTCCGATCCGGGAGGCAAGCTCTACGACCGGATGCCCGACGCGGAGCAAGATCACGAGAACTAGGGACTTAATAAAATCTTCAATCCGGGAGGCAAGCTCTATGACCGGATGCTCGACGCGGAGCAAGATCACGCGTCCAAGGGACTTAACCAAATATCCGATTCGGGAGCCGAGTTCTACGACCAGATTCCTGACACGGAGCAAAATAACGCATCATAGGGACTTAATAAATTCTCCGATTCGGGAGGGAAGCTGAACGACCGGATGCCTGACGCGAAGCAAGATCATGAATCCTAGGGACTTAATAAAATATCCGATCCGGGAGGCGAGCTCTACGACCGGATGCCCGTTGCGGAGCAAGATCACGCGTCCTAGGGACTTAATAAATTTTCCGATCCGGGAGGCAAGCTCTAGGACCGGATGCCCGACGTGGAGCGAGATCATGCGTCCTAGGGACATAATAAATTCTCCGATCCAGGAGGCAAGCTCTACGACCAAATGCCCGACGCGGAGAAAGATCAGGCGTCCGAGGGACTTAATAAAATCTCCGATCCGGGAGGCAAACTCTATGACCGGATGCCCGACGCCGAGCAAGATCACGGGTCTTAGGGAATTAATAAATTTTCCGATCCTGGAGGCAAACTCTACAATCGGATGCCCGACGCGGAGCAAGATCACGAGTCCTAGGGACTTAATAAAATATCATCTCCGGGACGCGAGCTCTACGACCGGATGTCCGACGCGGAGCAAGATCACGCGTCCTAGGGACTTTATAAATTTTCCGATCCGGGAGGCGAACTCTACGACCGGATGCCCGACGCGCAGCTAGTTCACGCGTCCTAGGGACTTAATAAAATCTTTGATCCGGGAGGCAAGCTCTATGACCGGATGCCTGACGCGGAGCAAGATCACGGGTCCTAGGGACTTAATAAATTTTCCAATCCGGGAGGGAATCTCAACGACCGGATGCCCGACGCGGAGCAAGATTACGCGTCCTAGGGACTTAATAAATTCCCCGATCCGGGAGGCAAGCTCTACGACCGGATGCCCGACGCGGAGCGAGATCACGCATACTAGGGACTTAATAAATTTTCCGATTAAGGAGGCAAGCTCTACGACCGGATCCCAGACGCGGAGCAAAACCACGAGTCCTAGGGACTTAATAAAATCTCCGATCCGGGAGGCAAGCTCTACGACCGAATGCCCGACGCGGAGCAAGATCACGAGTACTAGGGACTTAATAAAATATCCGATCCGGGAGGCGAGCTCTACAACCGGATGCCCGTTGCGGAGCAAGATCACGCGTCCTAGGGACTTAATAAATTTTCCGATCCGGGAGGCAAGCTCTACGACCGGATGCCCGACGCGGAGCGAGATCATGCGTCCTAGGGACTTAATAAATTCTCCGATCCGGGAGGCAAGCTCTACGACCAGATGCCCGACGCGGAGCAAGATCACGAATCCTATGGACTTAGTAAAATATCCGATCCGGGAAGCGAGCTCTACGACCGGATGCCCGACGCGGAGCAAGATCACGCATCCTAGGGACTTAATAAATTCTCCGATCCGGGAGGCAAGCTCTACGACCGGATGCCCAACGCGGAGCAAGATCACGAGTACTAGGGACTTAATAAAATCTTCAATCCGGGAGGCAAGCTCTATGACCGGATGCTCGACGCGGAGCAAGATCACGCGTCCAAGGGACTTAACCAAATATCCGATTCGGGAGCCGAGTTCTACGACCAGATGCCTGACACAGGGCAAAATAACGCATCATAGGGACTTAATAAATTCTCCGATTCGGGAGGCAAGCTCTACGACCAGATGCCCGACGCGGAGCAAGATTACAAGTACTAGAGACTTAATCAAATCTCCGATCCGGGAGGCGAGCACTATGACCGGATGCCCGACGCGGAGCAAGATCACGCGTCCTAGGGACTTATTAAATTCTCCGATCCGGGAGGGAAGCTCTACGACCGGATGCCCGATGCGAAGCAAGATCATGAATCCTAGGGACTTAATAAAATATCCGATCCGGGAGGCGAGCTCTACGACCAGATGCCCGTTGCGGAGCAAGATCACGCGTCCTAGGGACTTAAAAAATTCTCCGATCCGGGAGGCAAGCTCTACGACCGGATGCCCGACACGGAGCGAGATCATGCGTCCTAGGGACTTAATAAATTCTCCGATCCGGGAGGCAAGCTCTACGACCAGATGCCCGACGCGGAGCAAGATCACGAATCCTAGGGACTTAGTAAAATATCCGATCTGGGAAGCGAGCTCTACGACCAGATGCCCGACGCGGAGCAAGATCACGCGTCCTAGGGACTTTATAAATTTTCCGATCCTGGAGGCGAACTCTACGACCGGATGCCCGACGCGCAGCTAGTTCACGCGTCCTAGGGACTTAATAAATTCTCCGATCCGGGAGGCAAGCTCTACGACCGGATGCCCGACGCGGAGCAAGATCACGAGAACTAGGGACTTAATAAAATCTTCAATCCGGGAGGCAAGCTCTATGACCGGATGCTCGACGCGGAGCAAGATCACGCGTCCAAGGGACTTAACCAAATATCCGATTCGGGAGCCGAGTTCTACGACCAGATGCCTGACACGGAGCAAAATAACGCATCGTAGGGACTTAATAAAATCTCCGATCCGGGAGGCAAGCTCTACGACCGAATGCCCGACGCGGAGCAAGATCACGAGTACTAGGGACTTAATAAAATATCCGATCCGGGAGGCGAGCTCTACAACCGGATGCCCGTTGCGGAGCAAGATCACGCGTCCTAGGGACTTAATAAATTTTCCGATCCGGGAGGCAAGCTCTACGACCGGATGCCCGACGCGAAGCGAGATCATGCGTCCTAGGGACTTAATAAATTCTCCGATCCGGGAGGCAAGCTCTACGACCAGATGCCCGACGCGGAGCAAGATCACGAATCCTATGGACTTAGTAAAATATCCGATCCGGGAAGCGAGCTCTACGACCGGATGCCCGACGCGGAGCAAGATCACTCATCCTAGGGACTTAATAAATTCTCCGATCCGGGAGGCAAGCTCTACGACCGGATGCCCAACGCGGAGCAAGATCACGAGTACTAGGGACTTAATAAAATCTTCAATCCGGGAGGCAAGCTCTATGACCGGATGCTCGACGCGGAGCAAGATCACGCGTCCAAGGGACTTAACCAAATATCCGATTCGGGAGCCGAGTTCTACGACCAGATGCCTGACACAGGGCAAAATAACGCATCATAGGGACTTAATAAATTCTCCGATTCGGGAGGCAAGCTCTACGACCAGATGCCCGACGCGGAGCAAGATTACAAGTACTAGAGACTTAATCAAATCTCCGATCCGGGAGGCGAGCACTATGACCGGATGCCCGACGCGGAGCAAGATCACGCGTCCTAGGGACTTATTAAATTCTCCGATCCGGGAGGGAAGCTCTACGACCGGATGTCCGACGCGAAGCAAGATCATGAATCCTAGGGACTTAATAAAATATCCGATCCGGGAGGCGAGCTCTACGACCGGATGCCCGTTGCGGAGCAAGATCATGCGTCCTAGGGACTTAAAAAATTCTCCGATCCGGGAGGCAAGCTCTACGACCGGATGCCCGACGCGGAGCGAGATCATGCGTCCTAGGGACTTAATAAATTCTCCGATCCGGGAGGCAAGCTCTACGACCAGATGCCCGACGCGGAGCAAGATCACGAATCCTAGGGACTTAGTAAAATATCCGATCTGGGAAGCGAGCTCTACGACCAGATGCCCGACGCGGAGCAAGATCACGCGTCCTAGGGACTTAATAAATTCTCCGATCCGGGAGGCAAGCTCTACGACCGGATGCCCGACGCGGAGCAAGATCACGAGTACTAGGGACTTAATAAAATCTTCAATCCGGGAGGCAAGCTCTACGACCGGATGCCCGACGCGGAACAAGATCACGCGTCCGAGGGACTTAATAAAATCTCCGATCCGGGAGGCAAACTCTATGACCGGATGCCCGACGCGGAGCAAGATCACGAGTCCTAGGGACTTAATAAAATATCCGATCCGGGACGCGAGCTCTACGACCGGATGTCCGACGCGGAGCAAGATCACGCGTCCTAGGGACTTTATAAATTTTCCGATCCAGGAGGCGAACTCTACGACCGGATGCCCGACGCGCAGCTAGTTCACGCGTCCTAGGGACTTAATAAATTCTCCGATCCGAGAGGCAAGCTCTACGACCGGATGCCCGACGCGGAGCAAGATCACGAGAACTAGGGACTTAATAAAATCTTCAATCCGGGAGGCAAGCTCTATGACCGGATGCTCGACGCGGAGCAAGATCACGCGTCCAAGGGACTTAACCAAATATCCGATTCGGGAGCCGAGTTCTACGACCAGATTCCTGACACGGAGCAAAATAACGCATCATAGGGACTTAATAAATTCTCCGATTCGGGAGGGAAGCTGAACGACCGGATGCCTGACGCGAAGCAAGATCATGAATCCTAGGGACTTAATAAAATATCCGATCCGGGAGGCGAGCTCTACGACCGGATGCCCGTTGCGGAGCAAGATCACGCGTCCTAGGGACTTAATAAATTTTCCGATCCGGGAGGCAAGCTCTAGGACCGGATGCCCGACGCGGAGCGAGATCATGCGTCCTAGGGACATAATAAATTCTCCGATCCAGGAGGCAAGCTCTACGACCAAATGCCCGACGCGGAGAAAGATCAGGCGTCCGAGGGACTTAATAAAATCTCCGATCCGGGAGGCAAACTCTATGACCGGATGCCCGACGCGGAGCAAGATCACGGGTCTTAGGGAATTAATAAATTTTCCGATCCTGGAGGCAAACTCTACAATCGGATGCCCGACGCGGAGCAAGATCACGAGTCCTAGGGACTTAATAAAATATCATCTCCGGGACGCGAGCTCTACGACCGGATGTCCGACGCGGAGCAAGATCACGCGTCCTAGGGACTTTATAAATTTTCCGATCCGGGAGGCGAACTCTACGACCGGATGCCCGACGCGCAGCTAGTTCACGCGTCCTAGGGACTTAATAAAATCTTTGATCCGGGAGGCAAGCTCTATGACCGGATGCCTGACGCGGAGCAAGATCACGGGTCCTAGGGACTTAATAAATTTTCCAATCCGGGAGGGAATCTCAACGACCGGATGCCCGACGCGGAGCAAGATTACGCGTCCTAGGGACTTAATAAATTCCCCGATCCGGGAGGCAAGCTCTACGACCGGATGCCCGACGCGGAGCGAGATCACGCATACTAGGGACTTAATAAATTTTCCGATTAAGGAGGCAAGCTCTACGACCGGATCCCAGACGCGGAGCAAAACCACGAGTCCTAGGGACTTAATAAAATCTCCGATCCGGGAGGCAAGCTCTACGACCGAATGCCCGACGCGGAGCAAGATCACGAGTACTAGGGACTTAATAAAATATCCGATCCGGGAGGCGAGCTCTACAACCGGATGCCCGTTGCGGAGCAAGATCACGCGTCCTAGGGACTTAATAAATTTTCCGATCCGGGAGGCAAGCTCTACGACCGGATGCCCGACGCGGAGCGAGATCATGCGTCCTAGGGACTTAATAAATTCTCCGATCCGGGAGGCAAGCTCTACGACCAGATGCCCGACGCGGAGCAAGATCACGAATCCTATGGACTTAGTAAAATATCCGATCCGGGAAGCGAGCTCTACGACCGGATGCCCGACGCGGAGCAAGATCACGCATCCTAGGGACTTAATAAATTCTCCGATCCGGGAGGCAAGCTCTACGACCGGATGCCCAACGCGGAGCAAGATCACGAGTACTAGGGACTTAATAAAATCTTCAATCCGGGAGGCAAGCTCTATGACCGGATGCTCGACGCGGAGCAAGATCACGCGTCCAAGGGACTTAACCAAATATCCGATTCGGGAGCCGAGTTCTACGACCAGATGCCTGACACAGGGCAAAATAACGCATCATAGGGACTTAATAAATTCTCCGATTCGGGAGGCAAGCTCTACGACCAGATGCCCGACGCGGAGCAAGATTACAAGTACTAGAGACTTAATCAAATCTCCGATCCGGGAGGCGAGCACTATGACCGGATGCCCGACGCGGAGCAAGATCACGCGTCCTAGGGACTTATTAAATTCTCCGATCCGGGAGGGAAGCTCTACGACCGGATGCCCGATGCGAAGCAAGATCATGAATCCTAGGGACTTAATAAAATATCCGATCCGGGAGGCGAGCTCTACGACCAGATGCCCGTTGCGGAGCAAGATCACGCGTCCTAGGGACTTAAAAAATTCTCCGATCCGGGAGGCAAGCTCTACGACCGGATGCCCGACACGGAGCGAGATCATGCGTCCTAGGGACTTAATAAATTCTCCGATCCGGGAGGCAAGCTCTACGACCAGATGCCCGACGCGGAGCAAGATCACGAATCCTAGGGACTTAGTAAAATATCCGATCTGGGAAGCGAGCTCTACGACCAGATGCCCGACGCGGAGCAAGATCACGCGTCCTAGGGACTTAATAAATTCTCCGATCCGGGAGGCAAGCTCTACGACCGGATGCCCGACGCGGAGCAAGATCACGAGTACTAGGGACTTAATAAAATCTTCAATCCGGGAGGCAAGCTCTACGACCGGATGCCCGACGCGGAACAAGATCACGCGTCCGAGGGACTTAATAAAATCTCCGATCCGAGAGGCAAACTCTATGACCGGATGCCCGACGCGGAGCAAGATCACGAGTCCTAGGGACTTAATAAAATATCCGATCCGGGACGCGAGCTCTACGACCGGATGTCCGACGCGGAGCAAGATCACGCGTCCTAGGGACTTTATAAATTTTCCGATCCAGGAGGCGAACTCTACGACCGGATGCCCGACGCGCAGCTAGTTCACGCGTCCTAGGGACTTAATAAATTCTCCGATCCGGGAGGCAAGCTCTACGACCGGATGCCCGACGCGGAGCAAGATCACGAGAACTAGGGACTTAATAAAATCTTCAATCCGGGAGGCAAGCTCTATGACCGGATGCTCGACGCGGAGCAAGATCACGCGTCCAAGGGACTTAACCAAATATCCGATTCGGGAGCCGAGTTCTACGACCAGATGCCTGACACGGAGCAAAATAACGCATCATAGGGACTTAATAAATTCTCCGATTCGGGAGGGAAGCTCAACGACCGGATGCCTGACGCGAAGCAAGATCATGAATCCTAGGGACTTAATAAAATATCCGATCCGGGAGGCGAGCTCTACGACCGGATGCCCGTTGCGGAGCAAGATCACGCGTCCTAGGGACTTAATAAATTTTCCGATCCGGGAGGCAAGCTCTACGACCGGATGCCCGACGCGGAGCGAGATCATGCGTCCTAGGGACATAATAAATTCTCCGATCCAGGAGGCAAGCTCTACGACCAAATGCCCGACGCGGAGAAAGATCAGGCGTCCGAGGGACTTAATAAAATCTCCGATCCGGGAGGCAAACTCTATGACCGGATGCCCGACGCGGAGCAAGATCACGGGTCTTAGGGACTTAATAAATTCTCCGATCCTGGAGGCAAACTCTACGATCGGATGCCCGACGCGGAGCAAGATCACGAGTCCTAGGGACTTAATAAAATATCATCTCCGGGACGCGAGCTCTACGACCGGATGTCCGACGCGGAGCAAGATCACGCGTCCTAGGGACTTTATAAATTTTCTGATCCGGGAGGCGAACTCTACGACCGGATGCCCGACGCGCAGCTAGTTCACGCGTCCTAGGGACTTAATAAAATCTTCGATCCGGGAGGCAAGCTCTATGACCGGATGCCTGACGCGGAGCAAGATCACGGGTCCTAGGGACTTAATAAATTTTCCAATCCGGGAGGGAATCTCAACGATCGGATGCCCGACGCGGAGAAAGATCACGCGTCCTAGGGACTTAATAAATTCTCCGATCCGGTAGGCAAGCTCTACGATCGGATGCCCGACGCGGAGCAAGATCACGAGTCCTAGGGACTTAATAAAATATCCGATCCGGGACGCGATCTCTACGACCGGATGCCCGACGCGGAGCAAGATCACGCGTCCTAGGGACTTAATAAAATCCCCGATCCGGGAGGCAAGCTCTACGACCGGATGCCCGACGCGGAGCGAGATCACGCGTACTAGGGACTTAATAAATTCTCCGATTAAGGAGGCAAGCTCTACGACCGGATTCCAGATGCGGAGCAAAACCACGAGTCCTAGGGACTTAATAAAATCTCCGATCTGGGAGGTAAGCTCTACGACCGAATGCCCGACGCGGAGCAAGAACACGAGTACTAGGGACTTAATAAAATATCCGATCCGGGAGGCGAGCTCTACGACCGGATGCCCGTTGCGGAGCAAGATCACGCGTCCTAGGGACTTAATAAATTTTCCGATCCGGGAGGCAAGCTCTACGACCGGGTGCCCGACGCGGAGTGAGATCATGCGTCCTAGGGACTTAATAAATTCTCCGATCCGGGAGGCAAGCTCTACGACCAGATGCCCGACGCGGAGCAAGATCACGAATCCTAGGGACTTAGTAAAATATCCGATCCGGGAAGCGAGCTCTACGACCGGATGCCCGACGCGGAGTGAGATCATGCGTCCTAGGGACTTAATAAAATCTTCAATCCGGGAGGCAAGCTCTCCGACCGGATGCCCGATGCGGAGCAAGATCACGCGTCCGAGGGACTTAATAAAATCTCCGATCCGGGAGGCAAACTCTATGACCGGATGCCCGACGTGGAGCAAGATCACGAGTCCTAGGGACTTAATAAAATATCCGATCCGGGACGCGAGCTCTACGACCGGATGTCCGACGCGGAGCAAGATCACGAATCCTAGGGACTTAATAAAATATCCGATCCGGGACGTGAGCTCTACGACCGGATGTCCGACGCGGAGTGAGATCATGCGTCCTAGGGACTTAATAAATTCTCCGATCCGGGAGGCAATCTCTACGACCGGATGCCCGACGTGGAGCAAGATCACGAATCCTAGGGACTTAGTAAAATATCCGATCCGGGAAGCCAGCTCTACGACCGGATGCCCGACGCGGAGCAAGATCACGCGTCCTAGGGACTTAATAAATTCTCCGATCCGGGAGGCAAGCTCTACGACCGGATGCCCGACGCGGAGCAAGATCACGAGTACTAGGGACTTAATAAAATCTTCAATCCGGGAGGCAAGCTCTACGACCGGATGCCCGACGCGGAGCAAGATCACGCGTCCGAGGGACTTAATAAAATCTCCGATCCGGGAGGCAAACTCTATGACCGGATGCCCGACGCGGAGCAAGATCACGAGTCCTAGGGACTTAATAAAATATCCGATCCGGGACGCGAGCTCTACGACCGGATGTCCGACGCGGAGCAAGATCACGCGTCCTAGGGACTTTATAAATTTTCCGATCCAGGAGGCGAACTCTACGACCGGATGCCCGACGCGCAGCTAGTTCACGCGTCCTAGGGACTTAATAAAATCTTCGATCCGGGAGGCAAGCTCTATGACCGGATGCCTGACACGGAGCAAAATAACGCATCATAGGGACTTAATAAATTCTCCGATTCGGGAGGCAAGCTCTACGACCAGATGCCCGACACGGAGCAAGATTACAAGTACTAGAGACTTAATCAAATCTCCGATCCGGGAGGCGAGCACTACGACCGGATGCCCGACGCGGAGCAAGATCACGCGTCCTAGGGACTTATTAAATTCTCCGATCCGGGAGGGAAGCTCTACGATCGGATGCCCGACGCGAAGGAAGATCATGAATCCAAGGGACTTAATAAAATATCCGATCCGGGAGGCGAGCTCTACGACCGGATGCCCGTTGCGGAGCAAGATCACGCGTCCTAGGGACTTAAAAAATTCTCCGATCCGGGAGGCAAGCTCTACGACCGGATGCCCGACGCGGAGCGAGATCATGCGTCCTAGGGACTTAATAAATTCTCCGATCCGGGAGGCAAGCTCTACGACCAGATGCCCAACGCGGAGCAAGATCACGCGTCCTAGGGACTTAATAAATTCTCCGATCCGGGAGGGAAGCTCTACGACCGGATGCCCGACGCGGAGCAAGATCACGAGTACTAGGGACTTAATAAAATCTTCAATCCGGGAGGCAAGCTCTACGACCGGATGCCCAACGCGGAGCAAGATCAAGCGTCCGAGGGACTTAATAAAATCTCCGTCCGGGAAGCAAACTCTATGACCGGATGCCCGACGCGGAGCAAGATCACGAGTCCTAGGGACTTAATAAAATATCCGATCCGGGACGCGAGCTCTACGACCGGATGTCCGACGCAGAGCAAGATCACGCGTCCTAGGGACTTTAAAAATTCTCCGATCCAGGAGGCGAACTCTACGACCGGATGCCCGACGCGCAGCTAGTTCACGCGTCCTAGGGACTTAATAAAATCTTCGATCCGGGGGGCAAGCTCTATGACCGGATGCCTGACACGGAGAAAAATAACGCATCATAGGGACTTAATAAATTCTCCGATTCGGGAGGCAAGCTCTACGACCAGATGCCCGACGCGGAGCAAGATTACAAGTACTAAAGACTTAATCAAATCTCCGATCCGGGAGGCGAGCACTACGACCGGATGCCCGACGCGGAGCAAGATCACGCGTCCTAGGGACTGATTAAATTCTCCGATCCGGGAGGGAAGCTCTACGACCGGATGCCCGACGCGAAGCAAGATCATGACTCCTAGGGACTTAATAAAATATCCAATCCGGGAGGCGAGCTCTACGACCGGATGCCCGTTGCGAAGCAAGATCACGCGTCCTAGGGACTTAAAAAATTCTCCGATCCGGGAGGCAAGCTCTACGACCGGATGCCCGACGCGGAGCGAGATCATGCGTCCTAGAGACTTAATAAATTCTCCGATCCGGGAGGCAAGCTCTACGACCAGATGCCCGACGCGGAGCAAGATCACGAATCCTAGGGACTTAGTAAAATATCCGATCCGGGAAGCCAGCGCTACGACCAGATGCCCGACGCGGAGCAAGATCACGCGTCCTAGGGACTTAATAAATTCTCCGATCCGGGAGGCAAGCTCTACGACCGGATGCCCGACGCGGAGCAAGATCACGAGGACTAGGGACTTAATAAAATCTTCAATCCGGGAGGCAAGCTCTACGACCGGATGCCCGACGCGGAGCAAGATCAAGCGTCCGAGGGACTTAATAAAATCTCCGATCCGGGAGGCAAACTCTATGACCGGTTGCCCGACGCGGAGCAAGATCACGGGTCTTAGGGACTTAATAAATTCTCCGATCCGGGAGGCAAGCTCTACGACCGGATGCCCGACGCGGAGCAAGATCACGAGTACTAGGGACTTAATAAAATCTTCAATCCGGGAGGCAAGCTCTACGACCGGATGCTCGACGCGGAGCAAGATCAAGCGTCCGAGGGACTTAATAAAATCTCCGATCCGGGAGGCAAACTCTATGACCGGTTGCCCGACGCGGAGCAAGATCACGGGTCTTAGGGACTTAATAAATTCTCCGATCCTGGAGGCAAACTCTACGAACGGATGCCCGACGCGGAGCAAGATCACGAGTCCTAGGGACTTAATAAAATATCATATCCGGGACGCGAGCTCTACGACCGGATGTCCGACGCGGAGCAAGATCACGCGTCCTAGGGACTTTATAAATTTTCCGATCCGGGAGGCGAACTCTACGACCGGATGCCCGACGCGCAGCTAGTTCACGCGTCCTAGGGACTTAATAAAATCTTCGATCCGGGGGGCAAGCTCTATGACCGGATGCCTGACACGGAGAAAAATAACGCATCATAGGGACTTAATAAATTCTCCGATTCGGGAGGCAAGCTCTACGACCAGATGCCCGACGCGGAGCAAGATTACAAGTACTAAAGACTTAATCAAATCTCCGATCCGGGAGGCGAGCACTACGACCGGATGCCCGACGCGGAGCAAGATCACGCGTCCTAGGGACTGATTAAATTCTCCGATCCGGGAGGGAAGCTCTACGACCGGATGCCCGACGCGAAGCAAGATCATGACTCCTAGGGACTTAATAAAATATCCAATCCGGGAGGCGAGCTCTACGACCGGATGCCCGTTGCGAAGCAAGATCACGCGTCCTAGGGACTTAAAAAATTCTCCGATCCGGGAGGCAAGCTCTACGACCGGATGCCCGACGCGGAGCGAGATCATGCGTCCTAGAGACTTAATAAATTCTCCGATCCGGGAGGCATGCTCTACGACCAGATGCCCGACGCGGAGCAAGATCACGAATCCTAGGGACTTAGTAAAATATCCGATCCGGGAAGCCAGCGCTACGACCAGATGCCCGACGCGGAGCAAGATCACGCGTCCTAGGGACTTAATAAATTCTCCGATCCGGGAGGCAAGCTCTACGACCGGATGCCCGACGCGGAGCAAGATCACGAGGACTAGGGACTTAATAAAATCTTCAATCCGGGAGGCAAGCTCTACGACCGGATGCCCGACGCGGAGCAAGATCAAGCGTCCGAGGGACTTAATAAAATCTCCGATCCGGGAGGCAAACTCTATGACCGGTTGCCCGACGCGGAGCAAGATCACGGGTCTTAGGGACTTAATAAATTCTCCGATCCGGGAGGCAAGCTATACGACCGGATGCCCGACGCGGAGCAAGATCACGAGTACTAGGGACTTAATAAAATCTTCAATCCGGGAGGCAAGCTCTACGACCGGATGCTCGACGCGGAGCAAGATCAAGCGTCCGAGGGACTTAATAAAATCTCCGATCCGGGAGGCAAACTCTATGACCGGTTGCCCGACGCGGAGCAAGATCACGGGTCTTAGGGACTTAATAAATTCTCCGATCCTGGAGGCAAACTCTACGAACGGATGCCCGACGCGGAGCAAGATCACGAGTCCTAGGGACTTAATAAAATATCATATCCGGGACGCGAGCTCTACGACCGGATGTCCGACGCGGAGCAAGATCACGCGTCCTAGGGACTTTATAAATTTTCCGATCCGGGAGGCGAACTCTACGACCGGATGCCCGACGCGCAGCTAGTTCACGCGTCCTAGGGACTTAATAAAATCTTCGATCCGGGAGGCAAGCTTTATGACCGGATGCCCGACGCGGAGCAAGATCACGGGTCCTAGGGACTTAATAAATTTTCCAATCCGGGAGGGAATCTCAACGACCGGATGCCCGACGCGGAGAAAGATCACGCGTCCTAGGGACTTAATAAATTCTCCGATCCGGGAGGCAAGCTCTACGATCGGATGCCCGGCGCGGAGCAAGATCACGAGTCCTAGGGACTTAATAAATTCCCCGATCCGGGAGGCAAGCTCTACGACCGGATGCCCGACGCGGAGCGAGATCACGCGTACTAGGGACATAATAAATTCTCCGATTAAGGAGGCAAGCTGTACGACCGGATCCTAGACGCGGAGCAAAACCACGAGTCCTAGGGACTTAATAAAATCTCCGATCCGGGAGGCAAGCTCTACGACCGAATGCCCGACGCGGAGCAAGATCACGAGTACTAGGGACTTCATAAAATATCCGATCCGGGAGGCGAGCTCTACGACCGGATGCCCGTTGCGGAGCAAGATCACGCGTCCTAGGGAATTAATAAATTTTCCGATCCGGGAGGCAAGCTCTACGACCGGATGCCCGACGCGGAGCGAGATCATGCGTCCTAGGGACTTAATAAATTCTCCGATCCGGGAGGCAAGCTCTACGACCGGATGCCCGACGCGGAGCAAGATCACGAGTACTAGGGACTTAATAAAATCTTCAATCCGGGAGGCAAGCTCTATGACCGGATGCTCGACGCGGAGCAAGATCACGCGTCCAAGGGACTTAACCAAATATCCGATTCGGGAGCCGAGTTCTACGACCAGATGCCTGACACGGAGCAAAATAACGCATCATAGGGAGTTAATAAATTCTCCGATTTGGGAGGCAAGCTCTACGACCAGATGCCCGACACGGAGCAAGATTACAAGTACTAGAGACTTAATCAAATCTCCGATCCGGGAGGCGAGCACTATGACCGGATGCCCGACGCGGAGCAAGATCACGCGTCCTAGGGACTTATTAAATTCTCCGATCCGGGAGGGAAGCTCTACGACCGGATGCCCGACGCGAAGCAAGATCATGAATCCTAGGGACTTAATAAAATATCTGATCCGGGAGGCGAGCTCTACGACTGGATGCCCGTTGCGGAGCAAGATCACGCGTCCTAGGGACTTAAAAAATTCTACGATCCGGGAGGCAAGCTCTACGACCGGATACCCGACGCGGAGCGAGATCATGCGTCCTAGGGAGTTAATAAATTCTCCGATCCGGAGGCAAGCTCTACGACCAGATGCCCGACGCGGAGCAAGATCACGAATCCTAGGGACTTAGTAAAATATCCGATCCGGGAAGCAAGCTCTACGACCGGATGCCCGACGCGGAGCAAGATCACGCGTTCTAGGGACTTAACAAATTCTCCGATCCGGGAGGCAAGCTCTACGACCGGATGACCGACGCGGAGCAAGATCACGAGTACTAGGGACTTAATAAAATCTTCAATCCAGGAGGCAAGCTCTACGACCGGATGCCCGACGCGGAGCAAGATCACGCGTCCGAGGGACTTAATAAAATCTCCGATCCGGGAGGCAAACTCTATGACCGGATGCCCGACGCGGAGCAAGATCGCGGGTCTTAGGGACTTAATAAATTCTCCGATCCTGGAGGCAAACTCTACGATCGGATGCCCGACGCGGAGCAAGATCACGAGTCCTAGGGACTTAATAAAATATCCGATCCGGGATGCGAGCTCTACGACCGGATGTCCGACGCGGAGCAAGATCACGCGTCCTAGGGACTTTATAAATTTTCCGATCCAAGAGGCGAACTCTACGACCGGATGCCCGACGCGCAGCTAGTTCACGCGTCCTAGGGACTTAATAAAATCTTTGATCCGGGAGGCAAGCTCTATGACCGGATGCCCGACGCGGAGCAACATCACGGGTCCTAGGGACTTAATAAATTTTCCAATCCGGGAGGGAATCTCAACGACCGGATGCCCGGCGCGGAGAAAGATCACGCGTCCTAGGGACTTAAGAAATTCTCCGATCCGGGAGGCAAGCTCTATGATCGGATGCCCGACGCGGAGCAAGATCACGAGTCCTAGGGACTTAATAAAATATCCGATCCGGGACGCGATCTCTACGACCGGATGCCCGATGCGGAGCAAGATCACGCGTCCTAGGGACTTAATAAATTCCCCGATCCGAGAGGCAAGCTCTACGACCGGATGCCCGACGCGGAGCGAGATCACGCGTACTAGGGACTTAATAAATTCTCCGATTAAGGAGGCAAGCTCTACGACCGGATCCCAGACGCGGAGCAAAACCACGAGTCCTAGGGACTTAATAAAATCTCCGATCCGGGAGGCAAGCTCTACGACCGAATGCCCGACGCGGAGCAAGATCACGAGTACTAGGGACTTAATAAAATCTTCGATCCGGGAGGCATGCTCTACGACCGGATGCCCGACGCGGAGCAAGATCACGCGTCCTAGGGACTTAATAAAATCTCCGATCCGGGAAACAAGCTCTAGGACCGGATGCCCGATGCGGAGCAAGATCACGGGTCCTAGGGACTTAATAAATTTTCCGATCCGGGAGGCAAACTCTACGATCGGATGCTCGACGCGGAGCAAGATCACGTGTCTTAGGGACTTAATAAAATATCCGATCCGGGACCCGAGCTCTACGACCGGATGCCCGACGCGGAGCAAGATCACGGGTCCTAGGGACTTAATAAATTCTCCGATCGGGGAGTCGAACTCTACGATCAGATGCCCAACGCGCAGCTAGATTACGCGTCCTAGGGACTTAATAAAATCTCCGATCCGGGAGGTAAGCTCTATGACCAGATGCCCGATGCGGAGCAAGATCACGGGTCCTAGGGACTTAATAAATTTTACAATCCGGGAGGGAATCTCTACGACCGGATGCCCGACGCGGAGCAAGATCAGGCGTACTAGGGACTTAATAAATTCTCCGATTAAGGAGGCAAGCTCTACGACCGGATCCCAGACGCGGAGCAAAACCACGAGTCCTAGGGGCTTAATAAAATCTCCGATCCGGGAGGCAAGCTCTACGACCGAATGCCCGACGCGGAGCAAAATCACGAGTACTAGGGACTTAATAAAATCTTCGATCCGGGAGGCAAGCTCTACGACCGGATGCCCGACGCGGAGCAAGATCACGCGTCCTAGGGACTTAATAAAATCCCCGATCCGGGAGGCAAGCTCTACGACCGGATGCCCGACGCGGAGCGAGATCACGCGTACTAGGGACTTAATAAATTCTCCGATTAAGGAGGCAAGCTCTACGACCGGATCCCAGATGCGGAGCAAAACCACGAGTCCTAGGGACTTAATAAAATCTCCGATCCGGGAGGTAAGCTCTACGACCGAATGCCCGACGCGGAGCAAGAACACGAGTACTAGGGACTTAATAAAATATCCGATCCGGGAGGCGAGCTCTACGACCGGATGCCCGTTGCGGAGCAAGATCACGCGTCCTAGGGACTTAATAAATTTTCCGATCCGGGAGGCAAGCTCTACGACCGGGTGCCCGACGCGGAGTGAGATCATGCGTCCTAGGGACTTAATAAATTCTCCGATCCGGGAGGCAAGCTCTACGACCAGATGCCCGACGCGGAGCAAGATCACGAATCCTAGGGACTTAGTAAAATATCCGATCCGGGAAGCGAGCTCTACGACCGGATGCCCGACGCGGAGTGAGATCATGCGTCCTAGGGACTTAATAAAATCTTCAATCCGGGAGGCAAGCTCTCCGACCGGATGCCCGATGCGGAGCAAGATCACGCGTCCGAGGGACTTAATAAAATCTCCGATCCGGGAGGCAAACTCTATGACCGGATGCCCGACGCGGAGCAAGATCACGAGTCCTAGGGACTTAATAAAATATCCGATCCGGGACGCGAGCTCTACGACCGGATGTCCGACGCGGAGCAAGGTCACGAATCCTAGGGACTTAATAAAATATCCGATCCGGGACGTGAGCTCTACGACCGGATGTCCGACGCGGAGTGAGATCATGCGTCCTAGGGACTTAATAAATTCTCCGATCCGGGAGGCAATCTCTACGACCGGATGCCCGACGTGGAGCAAGATCACGAATCCTAGGGACTTAGTAAAATATCCGATCCGGGAAGCCAGCTCTACGACCGGATGCCCGACGCGGAGCAAGATCACGCGTCCTAGGGACTTAATAAATTCTCCGATCCGGGAGGTAAGCTCTACGACCGGATGCCCGACGCGTAGCAAGATCACGAGTACTAGGGACTTAATAAAATCTTCAATCCGGGAGGCAAGCTCTACGACCGGATGCCCGACGCGGAGCAAGATCACGCGTCCGAGGGACTTAATAAAATCTCCGATCCGGGAGGCAAACTCTATGACCGGATGCCCGACGCGGAGCAAGATCACGAGTCCTAGGGACTTAATAAAATATCCGATCCGGGACGCGCGCTCCACGACCGGATGTCCGACGCGGAGCAAGATCACGCGTCCTAGGGACTTTATAAATTTTCCGATCCAGGAGGCGAACTCTACGACCGGATGCCCGACGCGCAGCTAGTTCACGCGTCCTAGGGACTTAATAAAATCTTCGATCCGGGAGGCAAGCTCTATGACCGGATGCCTGACACGGAGCAAAATAACGCATCATAGGGACTTAATAAATTCTCCGATTCGGGAGGCAAGCTCTACGACCAGATGCCCGACACGGAGCAAGATTACAAGTACAAGAGACTTAATCAAATCTCCGATCCGGGAGGCGAGCACTACGACCGGATGCCCGACGCGGAGCAAGATCACGCGTCCTAGGGACTTATTAAATTCTCCGATCCGGGAGGGAAGCTCTACGATCGGATGCCCGACGCGAAGGAAGATCATGAATCCAAGGGACTTAATAAAATATCCGATCCGGGAGGCGAGCTCTACGACCAGATGCCCGTTGCGGAGCAAGATCACGCGTCCTAGGGACTTAAAAAATTCTCCGATCCGGGAGGCAAGCTCTACGACCGGATGCCCGACGCGGAGCGAGATCATGCGTCCTAGGGACTTAATAAATTCTCCGATCCGGGAGGCAAGCTCTACGACCAGATGCCCGACGCGGAGCAAGATCACGAATCCTAGGGACTTAGTAAAATATCCGATCCGGGAAGCCAGCTCTACGACCGGATGCCCGACGCGGAGCAAGATCACGCGTCCTAGGGACTTAATAAATTCTCCGATCCGGGAGGGAAGCTCTACGACCGGATGCCCGACGCGGAGCGAGATCACGCGTACTAGGGACTTAATAAATTCTCCGATTAAGGAGGCAAGCTCTACGACCGGATCCCAGACGCGGAGCAAAACCACGAGTCCTAGGGACTTAATAAAATCTCCGATCCGGGAGGCAAGCTCTACGACCGAATGCCCGACGCGGAGCAAGATCACGAGTACTAGGGACTTAATAAAATCTTCGATCCGGGAGGCATGCTCTACGACCGGATGCCCGACGCGGAGCAAGATCACGCGTCCTAGGGACTTAATAAAATCTCCGATCCGGGAAACAAGCTCTAGGACCGGATGCCCGATGCGGAGCAAGATCACGGGTCCTAGGGACTTAATAAATTTTCCGATCCGGGAGGCAAACTCTACGATCGGATGCTCGACGCGGAGCAAGATCACGTGTCTTAGGGACTTAATAAAATATCCGATCCGGGACCCGAGCTCTACGACCGGATGCCCGACGCGGAGCAAGATCACGGGTCCTAGGGACTTAATAAATTCTCCGATCGGGGAGTCGAACTCTACGATCAGATGCCCAACGCGCAGCTAGATTACGCGTCCTAGGGACTTAATAAAATCTCCGATCCGGGAGGTAAGCTCTATGACCAGATGCCCGATGCGGAGCAAGATCACGGGTCCTAGGGACTTAATAAATTTTACAATCCGGGAGGGAATCTCTACGACCGGATGCCCGACGCGGAGCAAGATCACGCGTACTAGGGACTTAATAAATTCTCCGATTAAGGAGGCAAGCTCTACGACCGGATCCCAGACGCGGAGCAAAACCACGAGTCCTAGGGGCTTAATAAAATCTCCGATCCGGGAGGCAAGCTCTACGACCGAATGCCCGACGCGGAGCAAAATCACGAGTACTAGGGACTTAATAAAATCTTCGATCCGGGAGGCAAGCTCTACGACCGGATGCCCGACGCGGAGCAAGATCACGCGTCCTAGGGACTTAATAAAATCCCCGATCCGGGAGGCAAGCTCTACGACCGGATGCCCGACGCGGAGCGAGATCACGCGTACTAGGGACTTAATAAATTCTCCGATTAAGGAGGCAAGCTCTACGACCGGATCCCAGATGCGGAGCAAAACCACGAGTCCTAGGGACTTAATAAAATCTCCGATCCGGGAGGTAAGCTCTACGACCGAATGCCCGACGCGGAGCAAGAACACGAGTACTAGGGACTTAATAAAATATCCGATCCGGGAGGCGAGCTCTACGACCGGATGCCCGTTGCGGAGCAAGATCACGCGTCCTAGGGACTTAATAAATTTTCCGATCCGGGAGGCAAGCTCTACGACCGGGTGCCCGACGCGGAGTGAGATCATGCGTCCTAGGGACTTAATAAATTCTCCGATCCGGGAGGCAAGCTCTACGACCAGATGCCCGACGCGGAGCAAGATCACGAATCCTAGGGACTTAGTAAAATATCCGATCCGGGAAGCGAGCTCTACGACCGGATGCCCGACGCGGAGTGAGATCATGCGTCCTAGGGACTTAATAAAATCTTCAATCCGGGAGGCAAGCTCTCCGACCGGATGCCCGATGCGGAGCAAGATCACGCGTCCGAGGGACTTAATAAAATCTCCGATCCGGGAGGCAAACTCTATGACCGGATGCCCGACGCGGAGCAAGATCACGAGTCCTAGGGACTTAATAAAATATCCGATCCGGGACGCGAGCTCTACGACCGGATTTCCGACGCGGAGCAAGGTCACGAATCCTAGGGACTTAATAAAATATCCGATCCGGGACGTGAGCTCTACGACCGGATGTCCGACGCGGAGTGAGATCATGCGTCCTAGGGACTTAATAAATTCTCCGATCCGGGAGGCAATCTCTACGACCGGATGCCCGACGTGGAGCAAGATCACGAATCCTAGGGACTTAGTAAAATATCCGATCCGGGAAGCCAGCTCTACGACCAGATGCCCGACGCGGAGCAAGATCACGCGTCCTAGGGACTTAATAAATTCTCCGATCCGGGAGGTAAGCTCTACGACCGGATGCCCGACGCGTAGCAAGATCACGAGTACTAGGGACTTAATAAAATCTTCAATCCGGGAGGCAAGCTCTACGACCGGATGCCCGACGCGGAGCAAGATCACGCGTCCGAGGGACTTAATAAAATCTCCGATCCGGGAGGCAAACTCTATGACCGGATGCCCGACGCGGAGCAAGATCACGAGTCCTAGGGACTTAATAAAATATCCGATCCGGGACGCGCGCTCCACGACCGGATGTCCGACGCGGAGCAAGATCACGCGTCCTAGGGACTTTATAAATTTTCCGATCCAGGAGGCGAACTCTACGACCGGATGCCCGACGCGCAGCTAGTTCACGCGTCCTAGGGACTTAATAAAATCTTCGATCCGGGAGGCAAGCTCTATGACCGGATGCCTGACACGGAGCAAAATAACGCATCATAGGGACTTAATAAATTCTCCGATTCGGGAGGCAAGCTCTACGACCAGATGCCCGACACGGAGCAAGATTACAAGTACAAGAGACTTAATCAAATCTCCGATCCGGGAGGCGAGCACTACGACCGGATGCCCGACGCGGAGCAAGATCACGCGTCCTAGGGACTTATTAAATTCTCCGATCCGGGAGGGAAGCTCTACGATCGGATGCCCGACGCGAAGGAAGATCATGAATCCAAGGGACTTAATAAAATATCCGATCCGGGAGGCGAGCTCTACGACCAGATGCCCGTTGCGGAGCAAGATCACGCGTCCTAGGGACTTAAAAAATTCTCCGATCCGGGAGGCAAGCTCTACGACCGGATGCCCGACGCGGAGCGAGATCATGCGTCCTAGGGACTTAATAAATTCTCCGATCCGGGAGGCAAGCTCTACGACCAGATGCCCGACGCGGAGCAAGATCACGAATCCTAGGGACTTAGTAAAATATCCGATCCGGGAAGCCAGCTCTACGACCGGATGCCCGACGCGGAGCAAGATCACGCGTCCTAGGGACTTAATAAATTCTCCGATCCGGGAGGGAAGCTCTACGACCGGATGCCCGACGCGGAGCAAGATCACGAGTACTAGGGACTTAATAAAATCTTCAATCCGGGAGGCAAGCTCTACGACCGGATGCCCAACGCGGAGCAAGATCAAGCGTCCGAGGGACTTAATAAAATATCCGTCCGGGAGGCAAGCTCTACGACCGGATGCCCGACGCGGAGCAAGATCACGAGTACTAGGGACTTAATAAAATCTTCAATCCGGGAGGCAAGCTCTACGACCGGATGCCCGACGCGGAGCAAGATCAAGCGTCCGAGGGACTTAATAAAATCTCCGATCCGGGAGGCAAACTCTATGACCGGTTGCCCGACGCGGAGCAAGATCACGGGTCTTAGGGACTTAATAAATTCTCCGATCCTGGAGGCAAACTCTACGATCGGATGCCCGACGCGGAGCAAGATCACGAGTCCTAGGGACTTAATAAAATATCATATCTGGGACGCGAGCTCTACGACCGGATGTCCGACGCGGAGCAAGATCACGCGTCCTAGGGACTTTATAAATTTTCCGATCCGGGAGGCGAACTCTACGACCGGATGCCCGACGCGCAGCTAGTTCACGCGTCCTAGGGACTTAATAAAATCTTCGATCCGGGAGGCAAGCTTTATGACCGGATGCCCGACGCGGAGCAAGATCACGGGTCCTAGGGACTTAATAAATTTTCCAATCCGGGAGGGAATCTCAACGACCGGATGCCCGACGCGGAGAAAGATCACGCGTCCTAGGGACTTAATAAATTCTCCGATCCGGGAGGCAAGCTCTACGATCGGATGCCCGACGCGGAGCAAGATCACGAGTCCTAGGGACTTAATAAATTCCCCGATCCGGGAGGCAAGCTCTACGACCGGATGCCCGACGCGGAGCGAGATCACGCGTACTAGGGACTTAATAAATTCTCCGATTAAGGAGGCAAGCTCTACGACCGGATCCTAGACGCGGAGCAAAACCACGAGTCCTAGGGACTTAATAAAATCTCCGATCCGGGAGGCAAGCTCTATGACCGAATGCCCGACGCGGAGCAAGATCACGAGTACTAGGGACTTCATAAAATATCCGATCCGGGAGGCGAGCTCTACGACCGGATGCCCGTTGCGGAGCAAGATCACGCGTCCTAGGGAATTAATAAATTTTCCGATCCGGGAGGCAAGCTCTACGACCGGATGCCCGACGCGGAGCGAGATCATGCGTCCTAGGGACTTAATAAATTCTCCGATCCGGGAGGCAAGCTCTACGACCGGATGCCCGACGCGGAGCAAGATCACGAGTACTAGGGACTTAATAAAATCTTCAATCCGGGAGGCAAGCTCTATGACCGGATGCTCGACGCGGAGCAAGATCACGCGTCCAAGGGACTTAACCAAATATCCGATTCGGGAGCCGAGTTCTACGACCAGATGCCTGACACGGAGCAAAATAACGCATCATAGGGAGTTAATAAATTCTCCGATTTGGGAGCCAAGCTCTACGACCAGATGCCCGACACGGAGCAAGATTACAAGTACTAGAGACTTAATCAAATCTCCGATCCGGGAGGCGAGCACTATGACCGGATGCCCGACGCGGAGCAAGATCACGCGTCCTAGGGACTTATTAAATTCTCCGATCCGGGAGGGAAGCTCTACGACCGGATGCCCGACGCGAAGCAAGATCATGAATCCTAGGGACTTAATAAAATATCCGATCCGGGAGGCGAGCTCTACGACCGGATGCCCGTTGCGGAGCAAGATCACGCGTCCTAGGGACTTAAAAAATTCTACGATCCGGGAGGCAAGCTCTACGACCGGATGCCCGACGCGGAGCGAGATCATGCGTCCTAGGGACTTAATAAATTCTCCGATCCGGGAGGCAAGCTCTACGACCAGATGCCCGACGCGGAGCAAGATCACGAATCCTAGGGACTTAGTAAAATATCCGATCCGGGAAGCAAGCTCTACGACCGGATGCCCGACGCGGAGCAAGATCACGCGTCCTAGGGACTTAACAAATTCTCCGATCCGGGAGGCAAGCTCTACGACCGGATGCCCGACGCGGAGCAAGATCACGAGTACTAGGGACTTAATAAAATCTTCAATCCAGGAGGCAAGCTCTACGACCGGATGCCCGACGCGGAGCAAGATCACGCGTCCGAGGGACTTAATAAAATCTCCGATCCGGGAGGCAAACTCTACGATCGGATGCCCGACGCGGAGCAAGATCACGAGTCCTAGGGACTTAATAAAATATCCGATCCGGGATGCGAGCTCTACGACCGGATGTCCGACGCGGAGCAAGATCACGCGTCCTAGGGACTTTATAAATTTTCCGATCCGGGAGGCGAACTCTACGACCGGATGCCCGACGCGCAGCTAGTTCACGCGTCCTAGGGACTTAATAAAATCTTCGATCCGGGAGGCAAGCTCTATGACCGGATGCCCGACGCGGAGCAACATCACGGGTCCTAGGGACTTAATAAATTTTCCAATCCGGGAGGGAATCTCAACGACCGGATGCCCGGCGCGGAGAAAGATCACGCGTCCTAGGGACTTAATAAATTCTCCGATCCGGGAGGCAAGCTCTATGATCGGATGCCCGACGCGGAGCAAGATCACGAGTCCTAGGGACTTAATAAAATATCCGATCCGGGACGCGATCTCTACGACCGGATGCCCGATGCGGAGCAAGATCACGCGTCCTAGGGACTTAATAAATTCCCCGATCCGAGAGGCAAGCTCTACGACCGGATGCCCGACGCGGAGCGAGATCACGCGTACTAGGGACTTAATAAATTCTCCGATTAAGGAGGCAAGCTCTACGACCGGATCCCAGACGCGGAGCAAAACCACGAGTCCTAGGGACTTAATAAAATCTCCGATCCGGGAGGCAAGCTCTACGACCGAATGCCCGACGCGGAGCAAGATCACGAGTACTAGGGACTTAATAAAATCTTCGATCCGGGAGGCATGCTCTACGACCGGATGCCCGACGCGGAGCAAGATCACGCGTCCTAGGGACTTAATAAAATCTCCGATCCGGGAAACAAGCTCTAGGACCGGATGCCCGATGCGGAGCAAGATCACGGGTCCTAGGGACTTAACAAATTTTCCGATCCGGGAGGCAAACTCTACGATCGGATGCTCGACGCGGAGCAAGATCACGTGTCTTAGGGACTTAATAAAATATCCGATCCGGGACCCGAGCTCTACGACCGGATGCCCGACGCGGAGCAAGATCACGGGTCCTAGGGACTTAATAAATTCTCCGATCGGGGAGTCGAACTCTACGATCAGATGCCCAACGCGCAGCTAGATCACGCGTCCTAGGGACTTAATAAAATCTCCGATCCGGGAGGTAAGCTCTATGACCAGATGCCCGATGCGGAGCAAGATCACGGGTCCTAGGGACTTAATAAATTTTACAATCCGGGAGGGAATCTCTACGACCGGATGCCCGACGCGGAGCAAGATCACGCGTACTAGGGACTTAATAAATTCTCCGATTAAGGAGGCAAGCTCTACGACCGGATGCCCGACGCGGAGCGAGATCACGCGTACTAGGGACTTAATAAATTCTCCGATTAAGGAGGCAAGCTCTACGACCGGATCCCAGATGCGGAGCAAAACCACGAGTCCTAGGGACTTAATAAAATCTCCGATCCGGGAGGTAAGCTCTACGACCGAATGCCCGACGCGGAGCAAGAACACGAGTACTAGGGACTTAATAAAATCTTCGATCCGGGAGGCAAGCTCTACGACCGGATGCCCGACGCGGAGCAAGATCACGCGTCCTAGGGACTTAATAAAATCCCCGATCCGGGAGGCAAGCTCTACGACCGGATGCCCGACGCGGAGCGAGATCACGCGTACTAGGGACTTAATAAATTCTCCGATTAAGGAGGCAAGCTCTACGACCGGATCCCAGATGCGGAGCAAAACCACGAGTCCTAGGGACTTAATAAAATCTCCGATCCGGGAGGTAAGCTCTACGACCGAATGCCCGACGCGGAGCAAGAACACGAGTACTAGGGACTTAATAAAATATCCGATCCGGGAGGCGAGCTCTACGACCGGATGCCCGTTGCGGAGCAAGATCACGCGTCCTAGGGACTTAATAAATTTTCCGATCCGGGAGGCAAGCTCTACGACCGGGTGCCCGACGCGGAGTGAGATCATGCGTCCTAGGGACTTAATAAATTCTCCGATCCGGGAGGCAAGCTCTACGACCAGATGCCCGACGCGGAGCAAGATCACGAATCCTAGGGACTTAGTAAAATATCCGATCCGGGAAGCGAGCTCTACGACCGGATGCCCGACGCGGAGTGAGATCATGCGTCCTAGGGACTTAATAAAATCTTCAATCCGGGAGGCAAGCTCTCCGACCGGATGCCCGATGCGGAGCAAGATCACGCGTCCGAGGGACTTAATAAAATCTCCGATCCGGGAGGCAAACTCTATGACCGGATGCCCGACGCGGAGCAAGATCACGAGTCCTAGGGACTTAATAAAATATCCGATCCGGGACGCGAGCTCTACGACCGGATGTCCGACGCGGAGCAAGGTCACGAATCCTAGGGACTTAATAAAATATCCGATCCGGGACGTGAGCTCTACGACCGGATGTCCGACGCGGAGTGAGATCATGCGTCCTAGGGACTTAATAAATTCTCCGATCCGGGAGGCAATCTCTACGACCGGATGCCCGACGTGGAGCAAGATCACGAATCCTAGGGACTTAGTAAAATATCCGATCCGGGAAGCCAGCTCTACGACCGGATGCCCGACGCGGAGCAAGATCACGCGTCCTAGGGACTTAATAAATTCTCCGATCCGGGAGGTAAGCTCTACGACCGGATGCCCGACGCGTAGCAAGATCACGAGTACTAGGGACTTAATAAAATCTTCAATCCGGGAGGCAAGCTCTACGACCGGATGCCCGACGCGGAGCAAGATCACGCGTCCGAGGGACTTAATAAAATCTCCGATCCGGGAGGCAAACTCTATGACCGGATGCCCGACGCGGAGCAAGATCACGAGTCCTAGGGACTTAATAAAATATCCGATCCGGGACGCGCGCTCCACGACCGGATGTCCGACGCGGAGCAAGATCACGCGTCCTAGGGACTTTATAAATTTTCCGATCCAGGAGGCGAACTCTACGACCGGATGCCCGACGCGCAGCTAGTTCACGCGTCCTAGGGACTTAATAAAATCTTCGATCCGGGAGGCAAGCTCTATGACCGGATGCCTGACACGGAGCAAAATAACGCATCATAGGGACTTAATAAATTCTCCGATTCGGGAGGCAAGCTCTACGACCAGATGCCCGACACGGAGCAAGATTACAAGTGCAAGAGACTTAATCAAATCTCCGATCCGGGAGGCGAGCACTACGACCGGATGCCCGACGCGGAGCAAGATCACGCGTCCTAGGGACTTATTAAATTCTCCGATCCGGGAGGGAAGCTCTACGATCGGATGCCCGACGCGAAGGAAGATCATGAATCCAAGGGACTTAATAAAATATCCGATCCGGGAGGCGAGCTCTACGACCAGATGCCCGTTGCGGAGCAAGATCACGCGTCCTAGGGACTTAAAAAATTCTCCGATCCGGGAGGCAAACTCTACGACCGGATGCCCGACGCGGAGCGAGATCATGCGTCCTAGGGACTTAATAAATTCTCCGATCCGGGAGGCAAGCTCTACGACCAGATGCCCGACGCGGAGCAAGATCACGAATCCTAGGGACTTAGTAAAATATCCGATCCGGGAAGCCAGCTCTACGACCGGATGCCCGACGCGGAGCAAGATCACGCGTCCTAGGGACTTAATAAATTCTCCGATCCGGGAGGGAAGCTCTACGACCGGATGCCCGACGCGGAGCAAGATCACGAGTACTAGGGACTTAATAAAATCTTCAATCCGGGAGGCAAGCTCTACGACCGGATGCCCAACGCGGAGCAAGATCAAGCGTCCGAGGGACTTAATAAAATATCCGTCCGGGAGGCAAGCTCTACGACCGGATGCCCGACGCGGAGCAAGATCACGAGTACTAGGGACTTAATAAAATCTTCAATCCGGGAGGCAAGCTCTACGACCGGATGCCCGACGCGGAGCAAGATCAAGCGTCCGAGGGACTTAATAAAATCTCCGATCCGGGAGGCAAACTCTATGACCGGTTGCCCGACGCGGAGCAAGATCACGGGTCTTAGGGACTTAATAAATTCTCCGATCCTGGAGGCAAACTCTACGATCGGATGCCCGACGCGGAGCAAGATCACGAGTCCTAGGGACTTAATAAAATATCATATCTGGGACGCGAGCTCTACGACCGGATGTCCGACGCGGAGCAAGATCACGCGTCCTAGGGACTTTATAAATTTTCCGATCCGGGAGGCGAACTCTACGACCGGATGCCCGACGCGCAGCTAGTTCACGCGTCCTAGGGACTTAATAAAATCTTCGATCCGGGAGGCAAGCTTTATGACCGGATGCCCGACGCGGAGCAAGATCACGGGTCCTAGGGACTTAATAAATTTTCCAATCCGGGAGGGAATCTCAACGACCGGATGCCCGACGCGGAGAAAGATCACGCGTCCTAGGGACTTAATAAATTCTCCGATCCGGGAGGCAAGCTCTACGATCGGATGCCCGATGCGGAGCAAGATCACGAGTCCTAGGGACTTAATAAATTCCCCGATCCGGGAGGCAAGCTCTACGACCGGATGCCCGACGCGGAGCGAGATCACGCGTACTAGGGACTTAATAAATTCTCCGATTAAGGAGGCAAGCTCTACGACCGGATCCTAGACGCGGAGCAAAACCACGAGTCCTAGGGACTTAATAAAATCTCCGATCCGGGAGGCAAGCTCTACGACCGAATGCCCGACGCGGAGCAAGATCACGAGTACTAGGGACTTCATAAAATATCCGATCCGGGAGGCGAGCTCTACGACCGGATGCCCGTTGCGGAGCAAGATCACGCGTCCTAGGGAATTAATAAATTTTCCGATCCGGGAGGCAAGCTCTACGACCGGATGCCCGACGCGGAGCGAGATCATGCGTCCTAGGGACTTAATAAATTCTCCGATCCGGGAGGCAAGCTCTACGACCGGATGCCCGACGCGGAGCAAGATCACGAGTACTAGGGACTTAATAAAATCTTCAATCCGGGAGGCAAGCTCTATGACCGGATGCTCGACGCGGAGCAAGATCACGCGTCCAAGGGACTTAACCAAATATCCGATTCGGGAGCCGAGTTCTACGACCAGATGCCTGACACGGAGCAAAATAACGCATCATAGGGAGTTAATAAATTCTCCGATTTGGGAGCCAAGCTCTACGACCAGATGCCCGACACGGAGCAAGATTACAAGTACTAGAGACTTAATCAAATCTCCGATCCGGGAGGCGAGCACTATGACCGGATGCCCGACGCGGAGCAAGATCACGCGTCCTAGGGACTTATTAAATTCTCCGATCCGGGAGGGAAGCTCTACGACCGGATGCCCGACGCGAAGCAAGATCATGAATCCTAGGGACTTAATAAAATATCCGATCCGGGAGGCGAGCTCTACGACCGGATGCCCGTTGCGGAGCAAGATCACGCGTCCTAGGGACTTAAAAAATTCTACGATCCGGGAGGCAAGCTCTACGACCGGATGCCCGACGCGGAGCGAGATCATGCGTCCTAGGGACTTAATAAATTCTCCGATCCGGGAGGCAAGCTCTACGACCAGATGCCCGACGCGGAGCAAGATCACGAATCCTAGGGACTTAGTAAAATATCCGATCCGGGAAGCAAGCTCTACGACCGGATGCCCGACGCGGAGCAAGATCACGCGTCCTAGGGACTTAACAAATTCTCCGATCCGGGAGGCAAGCTCTACGACCGGATGCCCGACGCGGAGCAAGATCACGAGTACTAGGGACTTAATAAAATCTTCAATCCAGGAGGCAAGCTCTACGACCGGATGCCCGACGCGGAGCAAGATCACGCGTCCGAGGGACTTAATAAAATCTCCGATCCGGGAGGCAAACTCTACGATCGGATGCCCGACGCGGAGCAAGATCACGAGTCCTAGGGACTTAATAAAATATCCGATCCGGGATGCGAGCTCTACGACCGGATGTCCGACGCGGAGCAAGATCACGCGTCCTAGGGACTTTATAAATTTTCCGATCCGGGAGGCGAACTCTACGACCGGATGCCCGACGCGCAGCTAGTTCACGCGTCCTAGGGACTTAATAAAATCTTCGATCCGGGAGGCAAGCTCTATGACCGGATGCCCGACGCGGAGCAACATCACGGGTCCTAGGGACTTAATAAATTTTCCAATCCGGGAGGGAATCTCAACGACCGGATGCCCGGCGCGGAGAAAGATCACGCGTCCTAGGGACTTAATAAATTCTCCGATCCGGGAGGCAAGCTCTATGATCGGATGCCCGACGCGGAGCAAGATCACGAGTCCTAGGGACTTAATAAAATATCCGATCCGGGACGCGATCTCTACGACCGGATGCCCGATGCGGAGCAAGATCACGCGTCCTAGGGACTTAATAAATTCCCCGATCCGAGAGGCAAGCTCTACGACCGGATGCCCGACGCGGAGCGAGATCACGCGTACTAGGGACTTAATAAATTCTCCGATTAAGGAGGCAAGCTCTACGACCGGATCCCAGACGCGGAGCAAAACCACGAGTCCTAGGGACTTAATAAAATCTCCGATCCGGGAGGCAAGCTCTACGACCGAATGCCCGACGCGGAGCAAGATCACGAGTACTAGGGACTTAATAAAATCTTCGATCCGGGAGGCATGCTCTACGACCGGATGCCCGACGCGGAGCAAGATCACGCGTCCTAGGGACTTAATAAAATCTCCGATCCGGGAAACAAGCTCTAGGACCGGATGCCCGATGCGGAGCAAGATCACGGGTCCTAGGGACTTAACAAATTTTCCGATCCGGGAGGCAAACTCTACGATCGGATGCTCGACGCGGAGCAAGATCACGTGTCTTAGGGACTTAATAAAATATCCGATCCGGGACCCGAGCTCTACGACCGGATGCCCGACGCGGAGCAAGATCACGGGTCCTAGGGACTTAATAAATTCTCCGATCGGGGAGTCGAACTCTACGATCAGATGCCCAACGCGCAGCTAGATCACGCGTCCTAGGGACTTAATAAAATCTCCGATCCGGGAGGTAAGCTCTATGACCAGATGCCCGATGCGGAGCAAGATCACGGGTCCTAGGGACTTAATAAATTTTACAATCCGGGAGGGAATCTCTACGACCGGATGCCCGACGCGGAGCAAGATCACGCGTACTAGGGACTTAATAAATTCTCCGATTAAGGAGGCAAGCTCTACGACCGGATCCCAGACGCGGAGCAAAACCACGAGTCCTAGGGGCTTAATAAAATCTCCGATCCGGGAGGCAAGCTCTACGACCGAATGCCCGACGCGGAGCAAAATCACGAGTACTAGGGACTTAATAAAATCTTCGATCCGGGAGGCAAGCTCTACGACCGGATGCCCGACGCGGAGCAAGATCACGCGTCCTAGGGACTTAATAAAATCTCCGATCCGGGAGGCAAGCTCTAGGACCGGATGCCCGATGCGGAGCAAGATCACGGGTCCTAGGGACTTAATAAATTCTCCGATCCGGGAGGCAAACTCTACGATCGGATGCTCGACGCGGAGCAAGATCACGAGTCTTAGGGACTTAATAAAATATCCGATCCGGGACACGAGCTCTACGACCGGATGCCCGACGCGGAGCAAGATCACGCGTCCTAGGGACTTAATAAATTCTCCGATCGGGGAGGCAAACTCTACGACCGGATGCCCAACGCGCAGCTAGATCACGCGTCCTAGGGACTTAATAAAATCTCCGATCCGGGAGGTATGCTCTATGACCGGATGCCCGACGCGGAGCAAGATCACGGGTCCTAGGGACTTAATAAATTTTCCAATCCGGGAGGGAATCTGAACGACCGGATGCCCGACGCGGAGAAAGATCACGCGTCCTAGGGACTTAATAAATTCTCCGATCCGGGAGGTAAGCTCTATGACCGGATGCCCGACGCGGAGCAAGATCACGGGTCCTAGGGACTTAATAAATTTTCCAATCCGGGAGGGAATCTCAACGACCAGATGCCCGACGCGGAGCAAGATCACGAATCCTAGGGAATTAGTAAAATATCCGATCCGGGAAGCAAGCTCTACGACCGGATGCCCGACGCGGAGCAAGATCACGCGTCCTAGGGACTTAACAAATTCTCCGATCCGGGAGGCAAGCTCTACGACCGGATGCCCGACGCGGAGCAAGATCACGAGTACTAGGGACTTAATAAATTCTTCAATCCAGGAGGCAAGCTCTACGACCGGATGCCCGACGCGGAGCAAGATCACGCGTCTGAGGGACTTAATAAAATCTCCGATCCGGGAGGCAAACTCTATGACCGGATGCCCGACGCGGAGCAAGATCGCGGGTCTTAGGGACTTAATAAATTCTCCGATCCGGGAGGCAAGCTCTACGACCGGATGTCCGACGCGGAGCGAGATCACGCATTCTAGGGACTTAATAAATTCTCCGATCCGGGAGGCGAACTCTACGACCGGATGCCCAACGCGCAGCTAGATCACGCGTCCTAGGGACTTAATAAAATCTCCAATCCGGGAGGGAAGCTCTATGACCAGATGCCCGACGCGGAGCGAGATCACGCGATCTAGGGACTTAATAAATTCTCCGATCCAGGAGGCAAGCTCTACGACCGGATCCCAGACGCGGAGCAAGACCACGAGTAATAGGGACTTAATAAAATCTCCGATCCGGGAGGCAAGCTCTACGACCGGATGCCCGACGCGGAGCAAGATCACGAGTCATAGGGACTTAATAAAATCTCTGATCCGGGAGGCGAGCCCTACGACCGGATGCCCGACGCGGAGCAAGATCACGCGTCTTGGGGACTTAATGAATTCTCTGATCCGGGAGGCAAGGTCTACGACCGGATGCCCGACGCGGAGCAAGATCACGCGTCCAAGGGACTTAACCAAATATCCGATTCGGGAGCCGAGTTCTACGACCAGATGCCTGACACGGAGCAAAATAACGCATCATAGGGACTTAATAAATTCTCCGATTCGGGAGGCAAGCTCTACGACCAGATGCCCGACGCGGAGCAAGATTACAAGTACTAGAGACTTAATCAAATCTCCGATCCGGGAGGCGAGCACTCTGACCGGATGCCCGACGCGGAGCAAGATTACGCGTCCTAGGGACTTATTAAATTCTCTTATCCGGGAGGGAAGCACTACGACCGGATGCCCGACGCGAAGCAAGATCTCGAATCCTAGGGACTTAATAAAATATCCGATCCGTGACGCGAGCTCTACGACCGGATGCCCGTTGCGGAGCAAGATCACGCGTCCTAGGGACTTAAAAAATTCTCCGATCCGGGAGGCAAGCTCTACGACCGGATGCCCGACGCGGAGCGAGATCATGCGTCCTAGGGACTTAATAAATTCTCCGATCCGGGAGGCAAGCTCTACGACCAGATGCCCGACGCGGAGCAAGATCACGAATCCTAGGGACTTAGTAAAATATCCGATCTGGGAAGCGAGCTCTACGACCAGATGCCCGACGCGGAGCAAGATCACGCGTCCTAGGGACTTAATAAATTCTCCGATCCGGGAGGCAAGCTCTACGACCGGATGCCCGACGCGGAGCAAGATCACGAGTACTAGGGACTTAATAAAATCTTCAATCCGGGAGGCAAGCTCTACGACCGGATGCCCGACGCGGAGCAAGATCACGCGTCCGAGGGACTTAATAAAATCTCCGATCCGGGAGGCAAACTCTATGACCGGATGCCCGACGCGGAGCAAGATCACGAGTCCTAGGGACTTAATAAAATATCCGATCCGGGACGCGAGCTCTACGACCGGATGTCCGACGCGGAGCAAGATCACGCGTCCTAGGGACTTTATAATTTTCCGATCCAGGAGGCGAACTCTACGACCGGATGCCCGACGCGCAGCTAGTTCACGCGTCCTAGGGACTTAATAAAATCTCTGATCCGGGAGGCAAGCTCTATGACCGGATGCCCGACGCGGAGCAAGATCACGGGTCCTAGGGACTTAATAAATTCTCCGATCCGGGAGGCAAGCTCTACGAACGGATGCCCGACGCGGAGCAAGATCACGAGAACTAGGGACTTAATAAAATCTTCAATCCGGGAGGCAAGCTCTATGACCGGATGCTCGACGCGGAGCAAGATCACGCGTCCAAGGGACTTAACCAAATATCCGATTCGGGAGCCGAGTTCTACGACCAGATGCCTGACACGGAGCAAAATAACGCATCATAGGGACTTAATAAATTCTCCGATTCGGGAGGGAAGCTCAATGACCGGATGCCTGACGCGAAGCAAGATCATGAATCCTAGGGACTTAATAAAATATCCGATCCGGGATGCGAGCTCTACGACCGGATGCCCGTTGCGGAGCAAGATCACGCGTCCTAGGGACTTAATAAATTTTCAGATCCGGGAGGCAAGCTCTACGACCGGATGCCCGACGCGGAGCGAGATCATGCGTCCTACGGACATAATAAATTCTCCGATCCAAGAGGCAAGCTCTACGACCAAATGCCCGACGCGGAGAAAGATCAGGCGTCCGAGGGACTTAATAAAATCTCCGATCCGGGAGGCAAACTCTATGACCGGATGCCCGACGCGGAGCAAGATCACGGGTCTTAGGGACTTAATAAATTCTCCGATCCTGGAGGCAAACTCTACGATCGGATGCCCGACGCGGAGCAAGATCACGAGTCCTAGGGACTTAATAAAATATCATCTCCGGGACGCGAGCTCTACGACCGGATGTCCGACGCGGAGCAAGATCACGCGTCCTAGGGACTTTATAAATTTTCCGATCCGGGAGGCGAACTCTACGACCGGATGCCCGACGCGCAGCTAGTTCACGCGTCCTAGGGACTTAATAAAATCTTCGATCCGGGAGGCAAGCTCTATGACCGGATGCCCGACGCGGAGCAAGATCACGGGTCCTAGGGACTTAATAAATTTTCCAATCCGGGAGGGAATCTCAACGACCGGATGCCCGACGCGGAGAAAGATCATGCGTCCTAGGGACTTAATAAATTCTCCGATCCGGGAGGCAAGCTCTACGATCGGATGCCCGACGCGGAGCAAGATCACGAGTCCTAGGGACTTAATAAAATATCCGATCCGGGACGCGATCTCTACGACCGGATGCCCGACGCGGAGCAAGATCACGCGTCCTAGGGACTTAATTAATTCCCCGATCCGGGAGGCAAGCTCTACGACCGGATGCCCGACGCGGAGCGAGATCACGCGTACTAGGGACTTAATAAATTCTCCGATTAAGGAGGCGAGCTCTACGACCGGATGCCCGTTGCGGAGCAAGATCACGCGTCCTAGGGACTTAATAAATTTTCCGATCCGGGAGGCAAGCTCTACGACCGGGTGCCCGACGCGGAGTGAGATCATGCGTCCTAGGGACTTAATAAATTCTCCGATCCGGGAGGCAAGCTCTACGACCAGATGCCCGACGCGGAGCAAGATCACGAATCCTAGGGACTTAGTAAAATATCCAATCCGGGAAGCGAGCTCTATGACCAGATGCCCGACGCGGAGCAAGATCACGGGTCCTAGGGACTTAATAAAATCTTCAATCCGGGAGGCAAGCTCTCCGACCGGATGCCCGACGCGGAGCAAGATCACGCGTACTAGGGACTTAATAAATTCTCCGATTAAGGAGGCAAGCTCTACGACCGGATCCCAGATGCGGAGCAAAACCACGAGTCCTAGGGGCTTAATAAAATCTCCGATCCGGGAGGCAAGCTCTACGACCGAATGCCCGACGCGGAGCAAGATCACGAGTACTAGGGACTTAATAAAATCTTCGATCCGGGAGGCAAGCTCTACGACCGGATGCCCGACGCGGAGCAAGATCACGCGTCCTAGGGACTTAATAAAATCTCCGATCCGGGAGGCAAGCTCTAGGACCAGATGCTCGACGCGGAGCAAGATCACGAGTCTTAGGGACTTAATAAAATATCCGATCCGGGACGCGAGCTCTACGACCGGATGCCCGACGCGGAGCAAGATCACGCGTCCTATGGACTTAATAAATTCTCCGATCGGGGAGGCAAACTCTACGACCGGATGCCCAACGCACAGCTAGATCACGCGTCCTAGGGACTTAATAAAATCTCCGATCCGGGAGGTATGCTCTATGACCGGATGCCCGACGCGGAGCAAGATCACGGGTCCTAGGGACTTAATAAATTTTCCAATCCGGGAGGGAATCTCAACGACCGGATGCCCGACGCGGAGAAAGATCACGCGTCCTAGGGACTTAATAAATTCTCCGATCCGGGAGGTAAGCTCTATGACCGGATGCCCGACGCGGAGCAAGATCACGGGTCCTAGGGACTTAATAAATTTTCCAATCCGGGAGGGAATCTCAACGACCGGATGCCCGACGCGGAGAAAGATCACGAGTACTAGGGACATAATAAAATATCCGATCCGGGAGGCGAGCTCTACGACCGGATGCCCGTTGCGTAGCAAGATCACGCGTCCTAGGGACTTAAAAAATTCTACGATCCGGGAGGCAAGCTCTACGACCGGATGCCCGACGCGGAGCGAGATCATGCGTCCTAGGGACTTAATAAATTCTCCGATCCGGGAGGCAAGCTCTACGACCAGATGCCCGACGCGGAGCAAGATCACGAATCCTAGGGACTTAGTAAAATTTCCGATCCGGGAAGCAAGCTCTACGACCAGATGCCCGACGCGGAGAAAGATCACGCGTCCTAGGGACTTAACAAATTCTCTGATCCTCGAGGCAAGCTCTACGACCGGATGCCCGACGCGGAGCAAGATCACGAGTACTAGGGACTTAATAAATTCTTCAATCCAGGAGGCAAGCTCTACGACCGGATGTCCGACGCGGAGCAAGATCACGCGTCCGAGGGACTTAATAAAATCTCCGATCCGGGAGGCAAACTCTATGACCGGATGCCCGACGCGGAGCAAGATCGCGGGTCTTAGGGACTTAATAAATTCTCCGATCCTGGAGGCAAACTCTACGATCGGATGCCCGATGCGGAGCAAGATCACGAGTCCTAGGGACTTAATAAAATATCCGATCCGGGATGCGAGCTCTACGACCGGATGTCCAACGCGGAGCAAGATCACGCGTCCTAGGGACTTTATAAATTTTCCGATCCGGGAGGCGAACTCTACGACCGGATGCCCGACGCGCAGCTAGTTCACGCGTCCTAGGGACTTAATAAAATCTTCGATCCGGGAGGCAAGCTCTATGACCGGATGCCCGACGCGGAGCAACATCACGGGTCCTAGGGACTTAATAAATTTTCCAATCCGGGAGGGAATCTCAACGACCGGATGCCCGGCGCGGAGAAAGATCACGCGTCCTAGGGACTTAATAAATTCTCCGATCCGGGAGGCAAGCTCTATGATCGGATGCCCGACGCGGAGCAAGATCACGAGTCCTAGGGACTTAATAAAATATCCGATCCGGGACGCGATCTCTACGACCGGATGCCCGATGCGGAGCAAGATCACGCGTCCTAGGGACTTAATAAATTCCCCGATCCGGGAGGCAAGCTCTACGACCGGATGCCCGACGCGGAGCGAGATCACGCGTACTAGGGACTTAATAAATTCTCCGATTAAGGAGGCAAGCTCTACGACCGGATCCCAGACGCGGAGCAAAACCATGAGTCCTAGGGACTTAATAAAATCTCCGATCCGGGAGGCAAGCTCTACGACCGAATGCCCGACGCGGAGCAGGATCACGAGTACTAGGGACTTAATAAAATCTTCGATCCGGGAGGCATGCTCTACGACCGGATGCCCGACGCGGAGCAAGATCACGCGTCCTAGGGACTTAATAAAATCTCCGATCCGGGAAACAAGCTCTAGGACCGGATGCCCGATGCGGAGCAAGATCACGGGTCCTAGGGACTTAATAAATTCTCCGATCCGGGAGGCAAACTCTACGATCGGATGCTCGACGCGGAGCAAGATCACGTGTCTTAGGGACTTAATAAAATATCCGATCCGGGACCCGAGCTCTACGACCGGATGCCCGACGCGGAGCAAGATCACGGGTCCTAGGGACTTAATAAATTCTCCGATCGGGGAGTCGAACTCTACGATCGGATGCCCAACGCGCAGCTAGATCACACGTCCTAGGGACTTAATAAAATCTCCGATCCGGGAGGTAAGCTCTATGACCAGATGCCCGACGCGGAGCAAGATCACGGGTCCTAGGGACTTAATAAATTTTACAATCCGGGAGGGAATCTCTACGACCGGATGCCCGACGCGGAGCAAGATCACGCGTACTAGGGACTTAATAAATTCTCCGATTAAGGAGGCAAGCTCTACGACCGGATCCCAGATGCGGAGCAAAACCACGAGTCCTAGGGGCTTAATAAAATCTCCGATCCGGGAGGCAAGCTCTACGACCGAATGCCCGACGCGGAGCAAGATCACGAGTACTAGGGACTTAATAAAATCTTCGATCCGGGAGGCAAGCTCTACGACCGGATGCCCGATGCGGAGCAAGATCACGCGTCCTAGGGACTTAATAAAATCTCCGATCTGGGAGGCAAGCTCTAGGACCGGATGCCCGATGCAGAGCAAGATCACGGGTCCTAGGGACTTAATAAATTCTCCGATCCGGGAGGCAAACTCTACGATCGGATGCTCGACGCGGAGCAAGATCACGAGTCTTAGGGACTTAATAAAATATCCGATCCGGGATGCGAGCTCTACGACCGGATGCCCGACGCGGAGCAAGATCACGCGTCCTAGGGACTTAATAAATTCTCCGATCGGGGAGGCAAACTCTACGACCGGATGCCCAACGCGCAGCTAGATCACGCGTCCTAGGGACTTAATAAAATCTCCGATCCGGGAGGTATGCTCTATGACCGGATGCCCGACGCGGAGCAAGATCACGGGTCCTAGGGACTTAATAAATTTTCCAATCCGGGAGGGAATCTCAACGACCGGATGCCCGATGCGGGGAAAGATCACGCGTCCTAGGGACTTAATAAATTCTCCGATCCGGGAGGTAAGCTCTATGACCGGATGCCCGACGCGGAGCAAGATCACGGGTCCTAGGGACTTAATAAATTTTACAATCCGGGAGGGAATCTCTACGACCGGATGCCCGACGCGGAACAAGATCACGCGTACTAGGGACTTAATAAATTCTCCGATTAAGGAGGCAAGCTCTACGACCGGATCCCAGACGCGGAGCAAAACCACGAGTCCTAGGGACTAAATAAAATCTCTGATCCGGGAGGCAAGCTCTAAGACCGAATGCCCGACGCGGAGCAAGATCACGAGTACTAGGGACTTAATAAAATCTTCGATCCGGGAGGCAAGCTCTACGATCGGATGCCCGACGCGGAGCAAGATCACGCGTCCTAGGGACTTAATAAAATCTCCGATCCGGGAGGCAAGCTCTAGGACCGGATGCCCGATGCGGAGCAAGATCACGGGTCCTAGGGACTTAATAAATTCTCCGATCCGGGAGGCAAACTCTACGATCAAATGCTCGACGCGGAGCAAGATCACGAGTCTTAGGGACTTAATTAAATATCTGATCCGGGACGCGAGCTCTACGAACGGATGCCCGACGCGGAGCAAGATCACGCGTCCTAGGGACTTAATAAATTCTCCGATCGGGGAGGCAAACTCTACGACCGGATGCCCAACGCGCAGCTAGATCACGCGTCCTAGGGACTTAATAAAATCTCCGATTCGGGAGGTATGCTCTATGACCGGATGCCCGACGCGGAGCAAGATCACGGGTCCTAGGGACTTAATAAATTTTCCAATCCGGGAGGGAATCTCAACGACCGGATGCCCGACGCGGAGAAAGATCACGCGTCCTAGGGACTTAATAAATTCTCCGATCCGGGAGGCAAGCTCTACGATCGGATGCCCGACGCGGAGCAAGATCACGAGTCCTAGGGACTTAATAAAATATCCGATCCGGGAGGCGATCTCTACGACCGGATGCCCGACGCGGAGCAAGATCACGCGTCCTAGGGACTTAATAAATTCCCCGATCCGGGAGGCAAGCTCTACGACCGGATGCCCGACGCGGAGCGAGATCACATGTACTAGGGACTTAATAAATTCTCCGATTAAGGAGGCAAGCTCTACGACCGGATCCCAGACGCGGAGCAAAACCACGAGTCCTAGGGACTTAGTAAAATCTCCGATCTGGGAGGCAAGCTCTACGACCGAATGCCCGACGCGGAGCAAGATCACGAGTACTAGGGACTTAATAGAATCTTCGATCCGGGAGGCAAGCTCTACGACCGGATGCCCGACGCAGAGCAAGATCACGCGTCCTAGGGACTTAATAAAATCTCCGATCCGGGAGGCAAGCTCTAGGACCGGATGCCCGATGCGGAGCAAGATCACGGGTCCTAGGGACTTAATAAATTCTCCGATCCGGGAGGCAAACTCTACGATCGGATGCTCGACGCGGAGCAAGATCACGAGTCTTAGGGACTTAATAAAATATCCGATCCGGGACACGAGCTCTACGACCGGATGCCCGACGCGGAGCAAGATCACGCGTCCTAGGGACTTAATAAATTCTCCGATCGGGGAGGCGAACTCTACGACCGGATGCCCAACGCGCAGCTAGATCACACGTCCTAGGGACTTAATAAAATCTCCGATCCGGGAGGTAAGCTCTAGGACCGGATGCCCGACGCGGAGCAAGATCACGGGTCCTAGGGACTTAATAAATTTTCCAATCCGGGAGGGAATCTCAACGACCGGATGCCCGACGCGGAGAAAGATCACGCGTCCTAGGGACTTAATAAATTCTCCGATCCGGGAGGCAAGCTCTACGATCGGATGCCCGACGCGGAGCAAGATCACGAGTCCTAGGGACTTAATAAAATATCCGATCCGGGACGCGATCTCTACGACCGAATGCCCGACGCGGAGCAAGATCACGCGTACTAGGGACTTAATAAATTCCCCGATCCGAGAGGCAAGCTCTACGACCGGATGCCCGACGCGGAGCGAGATCACGCGTACTAGGGACTTAATAAATTCTCCGATCCAGGAGGCAAGCTCTACGACTGGATCCCAGACGCGGAGCAAAACCACGAGTCCTAGGAACTTAATAAAATCTCCGATCCGGGAGGCAAGCTCTACGATCGAATGCCCGACGCGGAGCAAGATCACGAGTACTAGGGACTTAATAAAATCTTCGATCCGTGAGGCAAGCTCTACGACCGGATGCCCGACGCGGAGAAAGATCACGCGTCCTAGGGACTTAATAAAATCTCCGATCCGGGAGGCAAGCTCTATGACCGGATGCCCGACGCGGAGCAAGATCACGGGTCCTACGGACTTAATAAATTCTCCGATCCGGGAGGCAAACTCTACGATCGGATGTTCGACGAGGAGCAAGATCACGAGTCTTAGGGACTTAATAAAATATCCGATCCGGGACGCGAGCTCTACGACCGGATTGCCGACGCGGAGCAAGATCAAGCGTCCTAGGGACTTAATAAATTCTCCGATCGGGGAGGCGAACTCTACGACCGGATGCCCAACGCGCAGCTAGATCACGCGTCCTAGGGACTTAATAAAATCTCCGATCCGGGAGGTAAGCTCTATGACCGGATGCCCGACGCGGTGCAAGATTACGGGTCCTAGGGACTTAATAAATTCTCCGATCCGGGAGGCAAGCTCTACGACCGAATGCCCGACGCGGAGCAAGATCACGAGTACTAGGGACTTAATAAAATCTCCGATCCGGGAGGCAAGCTCTATGACCGGATGCCCGACGCGGAGCAAGATCACGGGTCCTAGGGACTTAATAAATTCTCCGATCCGGGAGGCAAACTCTACGATCGGATGCTCGACGCGGAGCAAGATCACGAGTCTTAGGGACTTAATAAAATATCCGATCCGGGACGAGAGCTCTACGACCGGATGGCCGACGCAGAGCAAGATCACGCGTCCTAGGGACTTAATAAATTCGCCGATCGCGGAGGCGAACTCTACGACCGGATGCCCAACGCGCAGCTAGATCACGCGTCCTAGGGACTTAATAAAATCTCCGATCCGGGAGGTAAGCTCTATGACCGGATGCCCGACGCGGAGCAAGATCACGGGTCCTAGGGACTTAATAAATTCTCCGATCCGGGAGGCAAGCTCTACGATCGGATGCCCGACGCGGAGCAAGATCACGCGTCCTAAGGACTTAATAAATTCTCCGATCCGGGAGGCAAGCTCTACGATCGGATGCCCGACGCGGAGCAAGATCACGAGTCTTAGTGACTTAATAAAATATCCGATCCGGGACGCGATCTCTACGACCGGATACCCGACACAGAGCAAGATCACGCGTCCTAGGGACTTAATAAATTCTCCGATCCGGGAGGAAAGCTCTACGACCGGATGCCCGACGCGGAGCTAGATCACGCGTCCTAGGGACTTAATAAATTCTCTGATCCGGGAGGCAAGCTCTACGATCGGATCCCAGACGCGGAGCAAGATCACGAGTCCTAGGGATTTAATAAAATCTCCGATCCAGGAGGCAAGCTCTACGACCGGATGCCCGACACGGAGCAAGATCACGCGTCCTAGGGACTTAATAAAATCTTTGATCCGGGAGGCAAGCTCTACGACCGGATGCCCGACGCGGAGCGAGATCACGCGTCCTAGGGACTTAATGAATTCTCTAATCCGGGAGGCAAGGTCTACGACCGGATGCCCGACGCGGAGCAAGATCACGAGTCCTAGGGACTTAATAAAATATCCGATCCGGGACGCGAGCTCTGCGACCGGATGTCCGACGCGGAGCAAGATCACGCGTCCTAGGGACTTAATAAATTCTCCGATCCGGGAGGCGAACTCTACGACCGGATTCCCGATGCGCAGCTAGTTCACGCGTCCTAGGGACTTAATAAAATCTCCGATCCAGGAGGCAAGCTCTATGACCGGATGCCCGACGCGGAGCAAGATCACGGGTCCTAGGGACTTAATAAATTTTCCAATCCGGGAGGGAATCTCAACGACCGGATGCCCGACTCGGAGCAAGATCACGCGTCCTAGGGACTTAATAAATTCTCCGATCCGGGAGGCAAACTCTACGATCGGATGCCCGACGCGGAGCAAGATCACGAGTCCTAGGGACTTAATAAAATATCCAATCCGGGACGCGATCTCTACGACCGAATGCCCGACGCAGAGCAAGATCACGCGTCCTAGGGACTTAATAAATTCCCCGATCCGAGAGGCAAGCTCTACGACCGGATGCCCGACGCGGAGCGAGATCACGCGTACTAGGGACTTAATAAATTCTCCGATCCAGGAGGCAAGCTTTACGACCGGATCCTAGACGCGGAGCAAAACCACGAGTCTTAGGGACTTAATAAAATCTCCGATCCGGGAGGCAAGCTCTACGACCGGATGGCCGACGCGGAGCAAGATCACGCGTCCTAGGGACTTAATAAATTCTCCGATCGGGGAGGCGAACTCTACGACCGGATGCCCAACGCGCAGCTAGATCACGCGTCCTAGGGACTTAATAAAATCTCCGATCCGGGAGGTAAGCTCTATGACCGGATGCGCGACGCGGTGCAAGATTACGGGTCCTAGGGACTTAATAAATTCTTCGATCCGGGAGGCAAGCTCTACGATCGGATGCCCGACGCGGAGCAAGATCACGCGTCCTAAGGACTTAATAAATTCTCCGATCCGGGAGGCAAGCTCTACGATCGGATGCCCGACGCGGAGCAAGATCACGAGTCCTAGGGACTTAATAAAATATCCGATCCGGGACGCGATCTCTACGACCGAATGCCCGACGCGGAGCAAGATCACGCGTCCTAGGGACTTAATAAATTCCCCGATCCGAGAGGCAAGCTCTACGACCGGATGCCCGACGCGGAGCGAGATCACGCGTACTAGGGACTTAATAAATTCTCCGATCCAGGAGGCAAGCTCTACGACCGGATCCCAGACGCGGAGCAAAACCACGAGTCCTAGGGACTTAATAAAATCTCCGATCCGGGAGGCAAGCTCTACGACCGAATGCCCGACGCGGAGCAAGATCACGAGTACTAGGGACTTAATAAAATCTCCGATCCGGGAGGCAAGCTCTCTGACCGGATGCCCGACGCGGAGCAAGATCACGGGTCCTAGGGACTTAATAAATTCTCCGATCCGGGAGGCAAACTCTACGATCGGATGCTCGACGCGGAGCAAGATCACGAGTCTTAGGGACTTAATAAAATATCCGATCCGGGACGAGAGCTCTACGACCGGATGGCCGACGCAGAGCAAGATCACGCGTCCTAGGGACTTAAGAAATTCTCCGATCGGGGAGGCGAACTCTACGACCGGATGCCCAACGCGCAGCTAGATCACGCGTCCTAGGGACTTAATAAAATCTCCGATCCGGGAGGTTAGCTCTATGACCGGATGCCCGACGCGGTGCAAGATTACGGGTCCTAGGGACTTAATAAATTCTCCGATCCGGGAGGCAAGCTCTACGACCGAATGCCCGACGCGGAGCAAGATCACGAGTACTAGGGACTTAATAAAATCTCCGATCCGGGAGGCAAGCTCTATGACCGGATGCCCGACGCGGAGCAAGATCACGGGTCCTAGGGACTTAATAAATTCTCCGATCCGGGAGGCAAACTCTACGATCGGATGCTCGACGCGGATCAAGATCACGAGTCTTAGGGACTTAATAAAATATCCGATCCGGGACGAGAGCTCTACGACCGGATGGCCGACGCAGAGCAAGATCACGCGTCCTAGGGACTTAATAAATTCTCCGATCGGGGAGGCGAACTCTACGACCGGATGCCCAACGCGCAGCTAGATCACGCGTCCTAGGGACTTAATAAAATCTCCGATCCGGGAGGTAAGCTCTATGACCGGATGCCCGACGCGGAGCAAGATCACGGGTCCTAGGGACTTAATAAATTCTCCGATCCGGGAGGCAAACTCTACGATCGGATGCTCGACGCGGAGCAAGATCACGAGTCTTAGGGACTTAATAAAATATCCGATCCGGGACGAGAGCTCTACGACCGGATGGCCGACGCAGAGCAAGATCACGCGTCCTAGGGACTTAATAAATTCTCCGATCGGGGAGGCGAACTCTACGACCGGATGCCCAACGCGCAGCTAGATCACGCGTCCTAGGGACTTAGTAAAATCTCCGATCTGGGAGGCAAGCTCTACGACCGAATGCCCGACGCGGAGCAAGATCACGAGTACTAGGGACTTAATAGAATCTTCGATCCGGGAGGCAAGCTCTACGACCGGATGCCCGACGCAGAGCAAGATCACGCGTCCTAGGGACTTAATAAAATCTCCGATCCGGGAGGCAAGCTCTAGGACCGGATGCCCGATGCGGAGCAAGATCACGGGTCCTAGGGACTTAATAAATTCTCCGATCCGGGAGGCAAACTCTACGATCGGATGCTCGACGCGGAGCAAGATCACGAGTCTTAGGGACTTAATAAAATATCCGATCCGGGACACGAGCTCTACGACCGGATGCCCGACGCGGAGCAAGATCACGCGTCCTAGGGACTTAATAAATTCTCCGATCGGGGAGGCGAACTCTACGACCGGATGCCCAACGCGCAGCTAGATCACACGTCCTAGGGACTTAATAAAATCTCCGATCCGGGAGGTAAGCTCTAGGACCGGATGCCCGACGCGGAGCAAGATCACGGGTCCTAGGGACTTAATAAATTTTCCAATCCGGGAGGGAATCTCAACGACCGGATGCCCGACGCGGAGAAAGATCACGCGTCCTAGGGACTTAATAAATTCTCCGATCCGGGAGGCAAGCTCTACGATCGGATGCCCGACGCGGAGCAAGATCACGAGTCCTAGGGACTTAATAAAATATCCGATCCGGGACGCGATCTCTACGACCGAATGCCCGACACGGAGCAAGATCACGCGTCCTAGGGACTTAATAAATTCCCCGATCCGAGAGGCAAGCTCTACGACCGGATGCCCGACGCGGAGCGAGATCACGCGTACTAGGGACTTAATAAATTCTCCGATCCAGGAGGCAAGCTCTACGACTGGATCCCAGACGCGGAGCAAAACCACGAGTCCTAGGAACTTAATAAAATCTCCGATCCGGGAGGCAAGCTCTACGATCGAATGCCCGACGCGGAGCAAGATCACGAGTACTAGGGACTTAATAAAATCTTCGATCCGTGAGGCAAGCTCTACGACCGGATGCCCGACGCGGAGAAAGATCACGCGTCCTAGGGACTTAATAAAATCTCCGATCCGGGAGGCAAGCTCTATGACCGGATGCCCGACGCGGAGCAAGATCACGGGTCCTACGGACTTAATAAATTCTCCGATCCGGGAGGCAAACTCTACGATCGGATGTTCGACGAGGAGCAAGATCACGAGTCTTAGGGACTTAATAAAATATCCGATCCGGGACGCGAGCTCTACGACCGGATTGCCGACGCGGAGCAAGATCAAGCGTCCTAGGGACTTAATAAATTCTCCGATCGGGGAGGCGAACTCTACAACCGGATGCCCAACGCGCAGCTAGATCACGCGTCCTAGGGACTTAATAAAATCTCCGATCCGGGAGGTAAGCTCTATGACCGGATGCCCGACGCGGTGCAAGATTACGGGTCCTAGGGACTTAATAAATTCTCCGATCCGGGAGGCAAGCTCTACGACCGAATGCCCGACGCGGAGCAAGATCACGAGTACTAGGGACTTAATAAAATCTCCGATCCGGGAGGCAAGCTCTATGACCGGATGCCCGACGCGGAGCAAGATCACGGGTCCTAGGGACTTAATAAATTCTCCGATCCGGGAGGCAAACTCTACGATCGGATGCTCGACGCGGAGCAAGATCACGAGTCTTAGGGACTTAATAAAATATCCGATCCGGGACGAGAGCTCTACGACCGGATGGCCGACGCAGAGCAAGATCACGCGTCCTAGGGACTTAATAAATTCTCCGATCGGGGAGGCGAACTCTACGACCGGATGCCCAACGCGCAGCTAGATCACGCGTCCTAGGGACTTAATAAAATCTCCGATCCGGGAGGTAAGCTCTATGACCGGATGCCCGACGCGGAGCAAGATCACGGGTCCTAGGGACTTAATAAATTCTCCGATCCGGGAGGCAAGCTCTACGATCGGATGCCCGACGCGGAGCAAGATCACGCGTCCTAAGGACTTAATAAATTCTCCGATCCGGGAGGCAAGCTCTACGATCGGATGCCCGACGCGGAGCAAGATCACGAGTCTTAGTGACTTAATAAAATATCCGATCCGGGACGCGATCTCTACGACCGGATACCCGACACAGAGCAAGATCACGCGTCCTAGGGACTTAATAAATTCTCCGATTCGGGAGGAAAGCTCTACGACCGGATGCCCGACGCGGAGCTAGATCACGGGTCCTAGGGACTTAATAAATTCTCTGATCCGGGAGGCAAGCTCTACGATCGGATCCCAGACGCGGAGCAAGATCACGAGTCCTAGGGATTTAATAAAATCTCCGATCCAGGAGGCAAGCTCTACGACCGGATGCCCGACGCGGAGCAAGATCACGCGTCCTAGGGACTTAATAAAATCTTTGATCCGGGAGGCAAGCTCTACGACCGGATGCCCGACGCGGAGCGAGATCACGCGTCCTAGGGACTTAATGAATTCTCTAATCCGGGAGGCAAGGTCTACGACCGGATGCCCGACGCGGAGCAAGATCACGAGTCCTAGGGACTTAATAAAATATCCGATCCGGGACGCGAGCTCTGCGACCGGATGTCCGACGCGGAGCAAGATCACGCGTCCTAGGGACTTAATAAATTCTCCGATCCGGGAGGCGAACTCTACGACCGGATTCCCGATGCGCAGCTAGTTCACGCGTCCTAGGGACTTAATAAAATCTCCGATCCAGGAGGCAAGCTCTATGACCGGATGCCCGACGCGGAGCAAGATCACGGGTCCTAGGGACTTAATAAATTTTCCAATCCGGGAGGGAATCTCAACGACCGGATGCCCGACTCGGAGCAAGATCACGCGTCCTAGGGACTTAATAAATTCTCCGATCCGGGAGGCAAACTCTACGATCGGATGCCCGACGCGGAGCAAGATCACGAGTCCTAGGGACTTAATAAAATATCCAATCCGGGACGCGATCTCTACGACCGAATGCCCGACGCAGAGCAAGATCACGCGTCCTAGGGACTTAATAAATTCCCCGATCCGAGAGGCAAGCTCTACGACCGGATGCCCGACGCGGAGCGAGATCACGCGTACTAGGGACTTAATAAATTCTCCGATCCAGGAGGCAAGCTTTACGACCGGATCCTAGACGCGGAGCAAAACCACGAGTCTTAGGGACTTAATAAAATCTCCGATCCGGGAGGCAAGCTCTACGACCGGATGGCCGACGCGGAGCAAGATCACGCGTCCTAGGGACTTAATAAATTCTCCGATCGGGGAGGCGAACTCTACGACCGGATGCCCAACGCGCAGCTAGATCACGCGTCCTAGGGACTTAATAAAATCTCCGATCCGGGAGGTAAGCTCTATGACCGGATGCGCGACGCGGTGCAAGATTACGGGTCCTAGGGACTTAATAAATTCTTCGATCCGGGAGGCAAGCTCTACGATCGGATGCCCGACGCGGAGCAAGATCACGCGTCCTAAGGACTTAATAAATTCTCCGATCCGGGAGGCAAGCTCTACGATCGGATGCCCGACGCGGAGCAAGATCACGAGTCCTAGGGACTTAATAAAATATCCGATCCGGGACGCGATCTCTACGACCGAATGCCCGACGCGGAGCAAGATCACGCGTCCTAGGGACTTAATAAATTCCCCGACCCGAGAGGCAAGCTCTACGACCGGATGCCCGACGCGGAGCGAGATCACGCGTACTAGGGACTTAATAAATTCTCCGATCCAGGAGGCAAGCTCTACGACCGGATCCCAGACGCGGAGCAAAACCACGAGTCCTAGGGACTTAATAAAATCTCCGATCCGGGAGGCAAGCTCTACGACCGAATGCCCGACGCGGAGCAAGATCACGAGTACTAGGGACTTAATAAAATCTCCGATCCGGGAGGCAAGCTCTCTGACCGGATGCCCGACGCGGAGCAAGATCACGGGTCCTAGGGACTTAATAAATTCTCCGATCTGGGAGGCAAACTCTACGATCGGATGCTCGACGCGGAGCAAGATCACGAGTCTTAGGGACTTAATAAAATATCCGATCCGGGACGAGAGCTCTACGACCGGATGGCCGACGCAGAGCAAGATCATGCGTCCTAGGGACTTAAGAAATTCTCCGATCGGGGAGGCGAACTCTACGACCGGATGCCCAACGCGCAGCTAGATCACGCGTCCTAGGGACTTAATAAAATCTCCGATCCGGGAGTTAAGCTCTATGACCGGATGCCCGACGCGGAGCAAGATCACGGGTCCTAGGGACTTAATAAATTCTACGATCCGGGAGGCAAGCTCTACGATCGGATGCCCGACGCGAAGCAAGATCACGCGTCCTAAGGACTTAATAAATTCTCCGATCCGGGAGGCAAGCTCTACGATCGGATGCCCGACGCGGAGCAAGATCACGAGTCTTAGTGACTTAATAAGATATCCGATCCGGGACGCGATCTCTACGACCGGATACCCGACACAGAGCAAGATCACGCGTCCTAGGGACTTAATAAATTCTCCGATCCGGGAGGAAAGCTCTACGACCGGATGCCCGACGCGGAGCGAGATCACGCGTACTTGGGACTTAATAAATTCTCCGATCCAGGAGGCAAGCTTTACGACCGGATCCTAGACGCGGAGCAAAACCACGAGTCTTAGGGACTTAATAAAATCTCCGATCCGGGAGGCAAGCTCTACGACCGGATGGCCGACGCGGAGCAAGATCACGCGTCCTAGGGACTTAATAAATTCTCCGATCGGGGAGGCGAACTCTACGACCGGATGCCCAACGCGCAGCTAGATCACGCGTCCTAGGGACTTAATAAAATCTCCGATCCGGGAGGTAAGCTCTATGACCGGATGCGCGACGCGGTGCAAGATTACGGGTCCTAGGGACTTAATAAATTCTTCGATCCGGGAGGCAAGCTCTACGATCGGATGCCCGACGCGGAGCAAGATCACGCGTCCTAAGGACTTAATAAATTCTCCGATCCAGGAGGCAAGCTCTACGATCGGATGCCCGACGCGGAGCAAGATCACGAGTCCTAGGGACTTAATAAAATATCCGATCCGGGACGCGATCTCTACGACCGAATGCCCGACGCGGAGCAAGATCACGCGTCCTAGGGACTTAATAAATTCCCCGATCCGAGAGGCAAGCTCTACGACCGGATGCCCGACGCGGAGCGAGATCACGCGTACTAGGGACTTAATAAATTCTCCGATCCAGGAGGCAAGCTCTACGACCGGATCCCAGACGCGGAGCAAAACCACGAGTCCTAGGGACTTAATAAAATCTCCGATCCGGGAGGCAAGCTCTACGACCGAATGCCCGACGCGGAGCAAGATCACGAGTACTAGGGACTTAATAAAATCTCCGATCCGGGAGGCAAGCTCTCTGACCGGATGCCCGACGCGGAGCAAGATCACGGGTCCTAGGGACTTAATAAATTCTCCGATCCGGGAGGCAAACTCTACGATCGGATGCTCGACGCGGAGCAAGATCACGAGTCTTAGGGACTTAATAAAATATCCGATCCGGGACGAGAGCTCTACGACCGGATGGCCGACGCAGAGCAAGATCACGCGTCCTAGGGACTTAAGAAATTCTCCGATCGGGGAGGCGGACTCTACGACCGGATGCCCAACGCGCAGCTAGATCACGCGTCCTAGGGACTTAATAAAATCTCCGATCCGGGAGGTAAGCTCTATGACCGGATGCCCGACGCGGAGCAAGATCACGGGTCCTAGGGACTTAATAAATTCTACGATCCGGGAGGCAAGCTCTACGATCGGATGCCCGACGCGAAGCAAGATCACGCGTCCTAAGGACTTAATAAATTCTCCGATCCGGGAGGCAAGCTCTACGATCGGATGCCCGACGCGGAGCAAGATCACGAGTCTTAGTGACTTAATAAGATATCCGATCCGGGACGCGATCTCTACGACCGGATACCCGACCCAGAGCAAGATCACGCGTCCTAGGGACTTAATAAATTCTCCGATCCGGGAGGCAAGCTCTACGATCGGATCCCAGACGCGGAGCAAGATCACGAGTCCTAGGGATTTAATAAAATCTCCGATCCGGGAGGCAAGCTCTACGACCGGATGCCCGACGCGGAGCAAGATCACGCGTCCTAGGGACTTAATAAAATCTTTGATCCGGGAGGCAAGCTCTACGACCGGATGCCCGACGCGGAGCGAGATCACGCGTCCTAGGGACTTAATGAATTCTCTAATCCGGGAGGCAAGGTCTACGACCGGATGCCCGACGCGGAGCAAGATCACGAGTCCTAGGGACTTAATAAAATATCCGATCCGGGACGCGAGCTCTACGACCAGATGTCCGACGCGGAGCAAGATCACGCGTCCTAGGGACTTAATAAATTCTCCGATCCGGGAGGCGAACTCTACGACCGGATTCCCGATGCGCAGCTAGTTCACGCGTCCTAGGGACTTAATAAAATCTCCGATCCGGGAGGCAAGCTCTATGACCGGATGCCCGACGCGGAGCAAGATCACGGGTCCTAGGGACTTAATAAATTTTCCAATCCGGGAGGGAATCTCAACGACCGGATGCCCGACGCGGAGCAAGATCACGCGTCCTAGGGACATAATAAATTCTCCGATCCGGGAGGCAACCTCTACGATCGGATGCCCGACGCGGAGCAAGATCACGAGTCCTAGGGACTTAATAAAATATCCAATCCGGGACGCGATCTCTACGACCGAATGCCCGACGCGGAGCAAGATCACGCGTCCTAGGGACTTAATAAATTCCCCGATCCGAGAGGCAAGCTCTACGACCGGATGCCCGACGCGGAGCGAGATCACGCGTACTAGGGACTTAATAAATTCTCCGATCCAGGAGGCAAGCTTTACGACCGGATCCTAGACGCGGAGCAAAACCACGAGTCTTAGGGACTTAATAAAATCTCCGATCCGGGAGGCAAGCTCTACGACCGAATCCCCGACGCGGAGCAAGATCACGAGTACTAGGGACTTAATAAAATCTTCGATCCGTGAGGCATGCTTTACGACCGGATGCCCGACGCGGTGCAAGATCACGCGTCCTAGGGACTTAATAAAATCTCCGATCCGGGAGGTAAGCTCTATGTTCGGATGCCCGACGCGGAGCAAGATCACGGGTCCTAGGGACTTAATAAATTCTCCGATCCGGGAGGCAAACTCTACGATCGGATGCTCGACGCGGAGCAAGATCACGAGTCTTAGGGACTTAATAAAATATCCGATCTAGGACGCGAGCTCTACGACCGGATGGCCGACGTGGAGCAAGATCACGCGTCCTAGGGACTTAATAAATTCTCCGATCGGGGAGGCGAACTCTACGACCGGATGCCCAACGCGCAGCTAGATCACGCGTCCTAGGGACTTAATAAAATCTCCGATCCGGGAGGTAAGCTCTATGACCGGATGCCCGACGCGGAGAAAGATCACGGGTCCTAGGGACCTAATAAATTCTCCGATCCGGGAGGCAAGCTCTACGATCGGATGCCCGACGCGGAGCAAGATCACGCGTCCTAAGGACTTAATAAATTCTCCGATCCGGGAGGCAAGCTCTACGATCGGATGCCCGACGCGGAGCAAGATCACGAGTCCTAGTGACTTAATAAAATATCCGATCCGGGACGCGATCTCTACGACCGGATACCCGACACAGAGCAAGATCACGGGTCCTAGGGACTTAATAAATTCTCCGATCCGGGAGGAAAGCTCTTCGACCGGATGCCCGACGCGGAGCTAGATCACGCGTCCTAGGGACTTAATAAATTCTCCGATCCGGGAGGCAAACTCTACGACCGGATGCCCGACGCGGAGCAAGATCACGAGTACTAGGGACTTAATAAAATCTTCGATCCGGGAGGCAAGCTCTACGACCGGATGCCCGACGCAGAGCGAGATCACGCGTCCTAGGGACTTAATGAATTCTCTAATCCGGGAAGCATGGTCTACGACCAGATGCCCGACGCGGAGCAAGATCACGCGTCCAAGGGACTTAACAAAATATCCGATTCCGGAGCCGAGTTAGGCAAGCTCTACGACACGTGGCAAGATCACTAGTTCTAGGGACTTAATAAAATCTCTGATCCGGGAGGCGAGCCCTACGACCGGATGCCCGACGCGGAGCAAGATCACGCGTCCTGGGGACATAATAAATTCCCCGATCCGAGAGGCAAGCTCTACGACCGGATGCCCGACGCGGAGCGAGAGCACGCGTACTAGGGACTTAATAAATTCTCCGATCCAGGAGGCAAGCTCTACGACCGGATCCCAGACGCGGAGCAAAACCACGAGTCCTAGGGACTTAATAAAATCTCCGAACCGGGAGGCAAGCTCTACGACCGAATGCCCGACGCGGAGCAAGATCACGAGTACTAGGGACTTAATAAAATCTTCGATCCGTGAGGCAAGCTCTACGACCGGATGCCCGACGCGGAGCAAGATCACGCGTCCTAGGGACTTAATAAAATCTCCGATCCGGGAGGTAAGCTCTATGACCGGATGCCCGACGCGGAGCAAGATCACGGGTCCTAGGGTCTTAATAAATTCTCCGATCCGGGAGGCAAGCTCTACGATCGGATGCCCGACGCGGAGCAAGATCACGCGTCCTAAGGACTTAATAAATTCTCCGATCCGGGAGGCAAGCTCTACGATCGGATGCCCGACGCGGAGCAAGATCACGAGTCCTAGTGACTTAATAAAATATCCGATCCGGGACGCGATCTCTACGACCGGATACCCGACACAGAGCAAGATCACGCGTCCTAGGGACTTAATAAATTCTCCGATCCGGGAGGAAAGCTCTACGACCGGATGCCCGACGCGGAGCTAGATCACGCGTCCAAGGGACTTAATAAATTCTCCGATCCGGGAGACAAGCTCTACGACCGGATCCCAGACGCGGAGCAAGACCACGAGTCCTAGGGATTTAATAAAATCTCCGATCCGGGAGGCAAGCTCTACGACCGGATGCCCGACGCGGAGCAAGATCACGAGTACTAGGGACTTAATAAAATCTTTGATCCGGGAGGCAAGCTCTACGACTGGATGCCCGACGCGGAGCGAGATCACGCGTCCTAGGGACTTAATGAATTCTCTAATCCGGGAAGCAAGGTCTACGACCGGATGCCCGACGCGGAGCAAGATCACGCGTCCAAGGGACTTAACAAAATATCCGATTCCGGAGCCGAGTTAGGCAAGCTCTACGACACGTGGCAAGATCACTAGTTCTAGGGACTTAATAAAATCTCTGATCCGGGAGGCGAGCCCTACGACCGAATGCCCGACGCGGAGCAAGATCACGCGTCCTAGGGACTTAATAAATTCCCCGATCCGAGAGGCAAGCTCTACGACCGGATGCCCGACGCGGAGCGAGATCACGCGTACTAGGGACTTAATAAATTCTCCGATCCAGGAGGCAAGCTCTACGACCGGATCCCAGACGCGGAGCAAAACCACGAGTCCTAGGGAATTAATAAAATCTCCGATCCGGGAGGCAAGCTCTACGACCGAATGCCCGACGCGGAGCAAGATCACGAGTTCTAGGGACTTAATAAAATCTTCGATCCGTGAGGAAAGCTCTACGACCGGATGCCCGACGCGGAGCAAGATCACGCGTCCTAGGGACTTAATAAAATCTCCGATCCGGGAGGCAAGCTCTATGACCGGATGCCCGACGCGGAGCAAGATCACGGGTCCTAGGGACTTAATAAATTCTCCGATCCGGGAGGCAAACTCTACGATCGGATGCTCGACGCGGAGCAAGATCACGAGTCTTAGGGACTTAATAAAATATCCGATCCGGGACGCGAGCTCTACGACCGGATGGCCGACGTGGAGCAAGATCACGCGTCCTAGGGACTTAATAAATTCTCCGATCGGGGAGGCGAACTCTACGACCGGATGCCCAACGCGCAGCTAGATCACGCGTCCTAGGGACTTAATAAAATCTCCGATCCGGGAGGCAAGCTCTATGACCGGATGCCCGACGCGGAGCAAGATCACGGGTCCTAGGGACTTAATAAATTTTCCAATCCGGGAGGGAATCTCAACGACCGGATGCCCGACGCGGAGCAAGATCACGCGTCCTAGGGACTTAATAAATTCTCCGATCCGGGAGGCAAGCTCTACGATCGGATGCCCGACGCGGAGCAAGATCACGAGTCCTAGGGACTTAATAAAATATCCAATCCGGGACGCGATCTCTACGACCGAATGCCCGACGCGGAGCAAGATCACGCGTCCTAGGGACTTAATAAATTCCCCGATCCGAGAGGCAAGCTCTACGACCGGATGCCCGACGCGGAGCGAGATCACGCGTACTAGGGACTTAATAAATTCTCCGATCCAGGAGGCAAGCTTTACGACCGGATCCTAGACGAGGAGCAAAACCACGAGTCTTAGGGACTTAATAAAATCTCCGATCCGGGAGGCAAGCTCTACGACCGAATGCCCGACGCGGAGCAAGATCACGAGTACTAGGGACTTAATAAAATCTTCGATCCGTGAGGCATGCTTTACGACAGGATGCCCGACGCGGTGCAAGATCACGGGTCATAGGGACTTAATAAATTCTCCGATCCGGGAGGCAAACTCTACGATCGGATGCGCGACGCGGAGCAAGATCACGAGTCTTAGGGACTTAATAAAATATCCGATCCGGGACGCGAGCTCTACGACCGGATGGCCGACGTGGAGCAAGATCACGCGTCCTAGGGACTTAATAAATTCTCCGATCGGGGAGGCGAACTCTACGACCGGATGCCCAACGCGCAGCTAGATCAAGCGTCCTAGGGACTTAATAAAATCTCCGATCCGGGAGGTAAGCTCTATGACCGGATGCCCGACGCGGAGCAAGATCACGGGTCCTAGGGACTTAATAAATTCTCCGATCCGGGAGGCAAGCTCTACGATCGGATTCCCGACGCGGAGCAAGATCACGCGTCCTAAGGACTTAATAAATTCTCCGATCCGGGAGGCAAGCTCTACGATCGGATGCCCGACGCGGAGCAAGATCACGAGTCCTAGTGACTTAATAAAATATCCGATCCGGGACGCGATCTCTACGACCGGATACCCGACACAGAGCAAGATCACGCGTCCTAGGGACTTAATAAAATATCCAATCTGGGACGCGATCTCTACGACCGAATGCCCGACGCGGAGCAAGATCACGCGTCCTAGGGACTTAATAAATTCCCCGATCCGAGAGGCAAGCTCTACGACCGGATGCCTGACGCGGAGCGAGATCACGCGTACTAGGGACTTAATAAATTCTCCGATCCAGGAGGCAAGCTTTACGACCGGATCCTAGACGCGGAGCAAAACCACGAGTCTTAGGGACTTAATAAAATCTCCGATCCGGGAGGCAAGCTCTACGACCGAATGCCCGACGCGGAGCAAGATCACGAGTACTAGGGACTTAATAAAATATCCAATCCGGGACGCGATCTCTACGACCGAATGCCCGACGCGGAGCAAGATCACGCGTCCTAGGGACTTAATAAATTCCCCGATCCGAGAGGCAAGCTCTACGACCGGATGCCCGACGCGGAGCGAGATCACGCGTACTAGGGACTTAATAAATTCTCCGATCCAGGAGGCAAGCTTTACGACCGGATCCTAGACGCGGAGCAAAACCACGAGTCTTAGGGACTTAATAAAATCTCCGATCCGGGAGGCAAGCTCTACGACCGAATGCCCGACGCGGAGCAAGATCACGAGTACTAGGGACTTAATAAAATCTTCGATCCGTGAGGCATGCTTTACGACCGGATGCCCGACGCGGTGCAAGATCACGCGTCCTAGGGACTTAATAAAATCTCCGATCCGGGAGGCAAGCTCTATGACCGGATGCCCGACGCGGAGCAAGATCACGGGTCCTAGGGACTTAATAAATTCTCCGATCCGGGAGGCAAACTCTACGATCGGATGCTCGACGCGGAGCAAGATCACGAGTCTTAGGGACTTAATAAAATATCCGATCCAGGACGCGAGCTCTACGACCGGATGGCCGACGTGGAGCAAGATCACGCGTCCTAGGGACTTAATAAATTCTCCGATCGGGGAGGCGAACTCTACGACCGGATGCCCAACGCGCAGCTAGATCACGCGTCCTAGGGACTTAATAAAATCTCCGATCCGGGAGGTAAGCTCTATGACCGGATGCCCGACGCGGAGCAAGATCACGGGTCCTAGGGACCTAATAAATTCTCCGATCCGGGAGGCAAGCTCTACGATCGGATGCCCGACGCGGAGCAAGATCACGCGTCCTAAGGACTTAATAAATTCTCCGATCCGGGAGGCAAGCTCTACGATCGGATGCCCGACGCGGAGCAAGATCACGAGTCCTAGTGACTTAATAAAATATCCGATCCGGGACGCGATCTCTACGACCGGATACCCGACACAGAGCAAGATCACGCGTCCTAGGGACTTAATAAATTCTCCGATCCGGGAGGAAAGCTCTTCGACCGGATGCCCGACGCGGAGCTAGATCACGCGTCCTAGGGACTTAATAAATTCTCCGATCCGGGAGGCAAGCTCTACGACCGGATCCCAGACGCGGAGCAAGACCACGAGTCCTAGGGATTTAATAAAATCTCCGATCCGGGAGGCAAGCTCTACGACCGGATGCCCGACGCGGAGCAAGATCACGAGTACTAGGGACTTAATAAAATCTTCGATCCGGGAGGCAAGCTCTACGACCGGATGCCCGACGCAGAGCGAGATCACGCGTCCTAGGGACTTAATGAATTCTCTAATCCGGGAAGCATGGTCTACGACCAGATGCCCGACGCGGAGCAAGATCACGCGTCCAAGGGACTTAACAAAATATCCGATTCCGGAGCCGAGTTAGGCAAGCTCTACGACACGTGGCAAGATCACGAGTTCTAGGGACTTAATAAAATCTCTGATCCGGGAGGCGAGCCCTACGACCGGATGCCCGACGCGGAGCAAGATCACGCGTCCTGGGGACATAATAAATTCCCCGATCCGAGAGGCAAGCTCTACGACCGGATGCCCGACGCGGAGCGAGAGCACGCGTACTAGGGACTTAATAAATTCTCCGATCCAGGAGGCAAGCTCTACGACCGGATCCCAGACGCGGAGCAAAACCACGAGTCCTAGGGACTTAATAAAATCTCCGATCCGGGAGGCAAGCTCTACGACCGAATGCCCGACGCGGAGCAAGATCACGAGTACTAGGGACTTAATAAAATCTTCGATCCGTGAGGCAAGCTCTACCACCGGATGCCCGACGCGGAGCAAGATCACGCGTCCTAGGGACTTAATAAAATCTCCGATCCGGGAGGTAAGCTCTATGACCGGATGCCCGACGCGGAGCAAGATCACGGGTCCTAGGGACTTAATAAATTCTCCGATCCGGGAGGCAAGCTCTACGATCGGATGCCCGACACGGAGCAAGATCACGCGTCCTAAGGACTTAATAAATTCTCCGATCCGGGAGGCAAGCTCTACGATCGGATGCCCGACGCGGAGCAAGATCACGAGTCCTAGTGACTTAATAAAATATCCGATCCGGGACGCGATCTCTACGACCGGATACCCGACACAGAGCAAGATCACGCGTCCTAGGGACTTAATAAATTCTCCGATCCGGGAGGCAAGCTCTACGACCGGATGCCCGACGCGGAGCGAGATCACGCGTACTAGGGACTTAATAAATTCTCCGATCCAGGAGGCAAGCTTTACGACCGGATCCTAGACGCGGAGCAAAACCACGAGTCTTAGGGACTTAATAAAATCTCCGATCCGGGAGGCAAGCTCTACGACCGAATGCCCGACGCGGAGCAAGATCACGAGTACTAGGGACTTAATAAAATATCCAATCCGGGACGCGATCTCTACGACCGAATGCCCGACGCGGAGCAAGATCACGCGTCCTAGGGACTTAATAAATTCCCCGATCCGAGAGGCAAGCTCTACGACCGGATGCCCGACGCGGAGCGAGATGACGCGTACTAGGGACATAATAAATTCTCCGATCCAGGAGGCAAGCTTTACGACCGGATCCTAGACGCGGAGCAAAACCACGAGTCTTAGGGACTTAATAAAATCTTCGATCCGGGAGGCAAGCTCTACGACCGAATGCCCGACGCGGAGAAAGATCACGAGTACTAGGTACTTAATAAAATCTTCGATCCGTGAGGCATGCTTTACGACCGGATGCCCGACGCGGTGCAAGATCACGCGTCCTAGGGACTTAATAAAATCTCCGATCCGGGAGGCAAGCTCTATGACCGGATGCCCGACGCGGAGCAAGATCACGGGTCCTATGGACTTAATAAATTCTCCGATCCGGGAGGCAAACTCTACGATCGGATGCTCGACGCGGAGCAAGATCACGAGTCTTAGGGACTTAATAAAATATCCGATCCAGGACGCGAGCTCTACGACCGGATGGCCGACGTGGAGCAAGATCACGCGTCCTAGGGACTTAATAAATTCTCCGATCGGGGAGGCGAACTCTACGACCGGATGCCCAACGCGCAACTAGATCACGCGTCCTAGGGACTTAATAAAATCTCCGATCCGGGAGGTAAGCTCTATGATCGGATGCCCGACGCGGAGCAAGATCACGGGACCTAGGGACCTAATAAATTCTCCGATCCGGGAGGCAAGCTCTACGATCGGATGCCCGACGCGGAGCAAGATCACGCGTCCTAAGGACTCAATAAATTCTCCGATCCGGGAGGCAAGCTCTACGATCGGATGCCCGACGCGGAGCAAGATCACGAGTCCTAGTGACTTAATAAAATATCCGATCCGGGACGCGATCTCTACGACCGGATACCCGACACAGAGCAAGATCACGCGTCCTAGGGACTTAATAAATTCTCCGATCCGGGAGGAAAGCTCTTCGACCGGATGCCCGACGCGGAGCTAGATCACGCGTCCTAGGGACTTAATAAATTCTCCGATCCAGGAGGCAAGCTCTACGACCGGATCCCAGACGCTGAGCAAGACCACGAGTCCTAGGGATTTAATAAAATCTCCGATCCGGGAGGCAAGCTCTACGACCGGATGCCCGACGCGGAGCAAGATCACGAGTACTAGGGACTTAATAAAATCTTCGATCCGGGAGGCAAGCTCTACGACCGGATGCCCGACGCAGAGCGAGATCACGCGTCCTAGGGACTTAATGAATTCTCTAATCCGGGAAGCATGGTCTACGACCAGATGCCCGACGCGGAGCAAGATCACGCGTCCAAGGGACTTAATAAAATATCCGATTTCGTAGCCGAGTTAGGCAAGCTCTACGACACGTGGCAAGATCACTAGTTCTAGGGACTTAATAAAATCTCTGATCCGGGAGGCGAGCCCTACGACCGAATGCCCGACGCGGAGCAAGATCACGCGTCCTAGGGACTTAATAAATTCCCCGATCCGAGAGGCAAGCTCTACGACCGGATGCCCGACGCGGAGCGAGATCACGCGTACTAGGGACTTAATAAATTCTCCGATCCAGGAGGCAAGCTCTACGACCGGATCCCAGACGCGGAGCAAAACCACGAGTCCTAGGGAATTAATAAAATCTCCGATCCGGGAGGCAAGCTCTACGACCGAATGCCCGACGCGGAGCAAGATCACGAGTTCTAGGGACTTAATAAAATCTTCGATCCGTGAGGAAAGCTCTACGACCGGATGCCCGACGCGGAGCAAGATCACTCGTCCTAGGGACTTAATAAAATCTCCGATCCGGGAGGCAAGCTCTATGACCGGATGCCCGACGCGGAGCAAGATCACGGGTCCTAGGGACTTAATAAATTCTCCGATCCGGGAGGCAAACTCTACGATCGGATGCTCGACGCGGAGCAAGATCACGAGTCTTAGGGACTTAATAAAATATCCGATCCGGGACGCGAGCTCTACGACCGGATGGCCGACGTGGAGCAAGATCACGCGTCCTAGGGACTTAATAAATTCTCCGATCGGGGAGGCGAACTCTACGACCGGATGCCCAACGCGCAGCTAGATCACGTGTCCTAGGGACTTAATAAAATCTCCGATCCGGGAGGCAAGCTCTATGACCGGATGCCCGACGCGGAGCAAGATCACGGGTCCTAGGGACTTAATAAATTTTCCAATCCGGGAGGGAATCTCAACGACCGGATGCCCGACGCGGAGCAAGATCACGCGTCCTAGGGACTTAATAAATTCTCCGATCCGGGAGGCAAGCTCTACGATCGGATGCCCGACGCGGAGCAAGATCACGAGTCCTAGGGACTTAATAAAATATCCAATCCGGGACGCGATCTCTACGACCGAATGCCCGACGCGGAGCAAGATCACGCGTCCTAGGGACTTAATAAATTCCCCGATCCGAGAGGCAAGCTCTACGACCGGATGCCCGACGCGGAGCGAGATCACGCGTACTAGGGACATAATAAATTCTCCGATCCAGGAGGCAAGCTTTACGACCGGATCCTAGACGCGGAGCAAAACCACGAGTCTTAGGGACTTAATAAAATCTCCGATCCGGGAGGCAAGCTCTACGACCGAATGCCCGACGCGGAGCAAGATCACGAGTACTAGGGACTTAATAAAATCTTCGATCTGTGAGGCATGCTTTACGACCGGATGCCCGACGCGGTGCAAGATCACGGGTCATAGGGACTTAATAAATTCTCCGATCCGGGAGGCAAACTCTACGATCGGATGCTCGACGCGGAGCAAGATCACGAGTCTTAGGGACTTAATAAAATATCCGATCCGGGACGCGAGCTCTACGACCGGATGGCCGACGTGGAGCAAGATCACGCGTCCTAGGGACTTAATAAATTCTCCGATCGGGGAGGCGAACTCTACGACCGGATGCCCAACGCGCAGCTAGATCACGCGTCCTAGGGACTTAATAAAATCTCCGATCCGGGAGGTAAGCTCTATGACCGGATGCCCGACGCGGAGCAAGATCACGGGTCCTAGGGACTTAATAAATTCTCCGATCCGGGAGGCAAGCTCTACGATCGGATTCCCGACGCGGAGCTAGATCACGCGTCCTAGGGACTTAATAAATTCTCCGATCCGGGAGGCAAGCTCTACGACCGGATCCCAGACGCGGAGCAAGACCACGAGTCCTAGGGATTTAATAAAATCTCCGATCCGGGAGGCAAGCTCTACGACCGGATGCCCGACGCGGAGCAAGATCACGAGTACTAGGGACTTAATAAAATCTTCGATCCGGGAGGCAAGCTCTACGACCGGATGCCCGACGCAGAGCGAGATCACGCGTCCTAGGGACTTAATGACTTCTCTAATCCGGGAAGCATGGTCTACGACCAGATTCCCGACGCGGAGCAAGATCACGCGTCCAAGGGACTTAACAAAATATCCGATTCCGTAGCCGAGTTAGGCAAGCTCTACGACACGTGGCAAGATCACTAGTTCTAGGGACTTAATAAAATCTCTGATCCGGGAGGCGAGCCCTACGACCGAATGCCCGACGCGGAGCAAGATCACGCGTCCTTTGGACTTAATAAATTCCCCGATCCGAGAGGCAAGCTCTACGACCGGATGCCCGACGCGGAGCGAGATCACGCGTACTAGGGACTTAATAAATTCTCCGATCCAAGAGGCAAGCTCTACGACCGGATCCCAGACGCGGAGCAAAACCACGAGTCCTAGGGAATTAATAAAATCTCCGATCCGGGAGGCAAGCTCTACGACCGAATGCCCGACGCGGAGCAAGATCATGAGTTCTAGGGACTTAATAAAATCTTCGATCCGTGAGGAAAGCTCTACGACCGGATGCCCGACGCGGAGCAAGATCACGCGTCCTAGGGACTTAATAAAATCTCCGATCCGGGAGGCAAGCTCTATGACCGGATGCCCGACGCGGAGCAAGATCACGGGTCCTAGGGACTTAATAAATTCTCCGATCCGGGAGGCAAACTCTACGATCGGATGCTCGACGCGGAGCAAGATCACGAGTCTTAGGGACTTAATAAAATATCCGATCCGGGACGCGAGCTCTACGACCGGATGGCCGACGTGGAGCAAGATCACGCGTCCTAGGGACTTAATAAATTCTCCGATCGGGGAGGCGAACTCTACGACCGGATGCCCAACGCGCAGCTAGATCACGTGTCCTAGGGACTTAATAAAATCTCCGATCCAGGAGGCAAGCTCTATGACCGGATGCCCGACGCGGAGCAAGATCACGGGTCCTAGGGACTTAATAAATTTTCCAATCCGGGAGGGAATCTCAACGACCGGATGCCCGACGCGGAGCAAGATCACGCGTCCTAGGGACTTAATAAATTCTCCGATCCGGGAGGCAAGCTCTACGATCGGATGCCCGACGCAGAGCAAGATCACGAGTCCTAGGGACTTAATAAAATATCCAATCCGGGATGCGATCTCTACGACCGAATGCCCGACGCGGAGCAAGATCACGCGTCCTAGGGACTTAATAAATTCCCCGATCCGAGAGGCAAGCTCTACGACCGGATGCCCGACGCGGAGCGAGATCACGCGTACTAGGGACATAATAAATTCTCCGATCCAGGAGGCAAGCTTTACGACCGGATCCTAGACGCGGAGCAAAACCACGAGTCTTAGGGACTTAATAAAATCTCCGATCCGGGAGGCAAGCTCTACGACCGAATGCCCGACGCGGAGCAAGATCACGAGTACTAGGGACTTAATAAAATCTTCGATCCGTGAGGCATGCTTTACGACCGGATGCCCGACGCGGTGCAGGATCACGGGTCATAGGGACTTAATAAATTCTCCGATCCGGGAGGCAAACTCTACAATCGGATGCTCGACGCGGAGCAAGATCACGAGTCTTAGGGACTTAATAAAATATCCGATCCGGGACGCGAGCTCTACGACCGGATGGCCGACGTGGAGCAAGATCACGCGTCCTAGGGACTTAATAAATTCTCCGATCGGGGAGGCGAACTCTACGACCGGATGCCCAACGCGCAGCTAGATCACGCGTCCTAGGGACTTAATAAAATCTCCGATCCGGGAGGTAAGCTCTATGACCGGATGCCCGACGCGGAGCAAGATCACGGGTCCTAGGGACATAATAAATTCTCCGATCCGGGACGCAAGCTCTACGATCGGATTCCCGACGCGGAGCAAGATCACGCGTCCTAAGGACTTAATAAATTCTCCGATCCGGGAGGCAAGCTCTACGATCGGATGCCCGACGCGGAGCAAGATCACGAGTCCTAGTGACTTAATAAAATATCCGATCCGGGACGCGATCTCTACGACCGGATACCCGACACAGAGCAAGATCACGCGTCCTAGGGACTTAATAAAATATCCAATCCGGGACGCGATCTCTACGACCGAATGCCCGACGCGGAGCAAGATCACGCGTCCTAGGGACTTAATAAATTCCCCGATCCGAGAGGCAAGCTCTACGACCGGATGCCCGACGCGGAGCGAGATCACGCGTACTAGGGACTTAATAAATTCTCCGATCCAGGAGGCAAGCTTTACGACCGGATCCTAGACGCGGAGCAAAATCACGAGTCTTAGGGATTTAATAAAATCTCCGATCCGGGAGGCAAGCTCTACGACCGAATGCCCGACGCGGAGCAAGATCACGAGTACTAGGGACTTAATAAAATATCCAATCCGGGACGCGATCTCTACGACCGAATGCCCGACGCGGAGCAAGATCACGCGTCCTAGGGACTTAATAAATTCCCCGATCCGAGAGGCAAGCTCTACGACCGGATGCCCGACGCGGAGCGAGATCTCGCGTACTAGGGACTTAATAAATTCTCCGATCCAGGAGGCAAGCTTTACGACCGGATCCTAGACGCGGAGCAAAACCACGAGTCTTAGGGACTTAATAAAATCTCCGATCCGGGAGGCAAGCTCTACGACCGAATGCCCGACGGGGAGCAAGATCACGAGTACTAGGGACTTAATAAAATCTTCGATCCGTGAGGCATGCTTTACGACCGGATGCCCGACGCGGTGCAAGATCACGCGTCCTAGGGACTTAATAAAATCTCCGATCCGGGAGGCAAGCTCTATGACCGGATGCCCGACGCGGAGCAAGATCACGGGTCCTAGGGACTTAATAAATTCTCCGATCCAGGAGGCAAACTCTACGATCGGATGCTCGACGCGGAGCAAGATCACGAGTCTTAGGGATTTAATAAAATATCCGATCCAGGACGCGAGCTCTACGACCGGATGGCCGACGTGGAGCAAGATCACGCGTCCTAGGGACTTAATAAATTCTCCGATCGGGGAGGCGAACTCTACGACCGGATGCCCAACGCGCAGCTAGATCACGCGTCCTAGGGACTTAATAAATTCTCCGATCGGGGAGGCGAACTCTACGACCGGATGCCCAACGCGCAGCTAGATCACGCGTCCTAGGGACTTAATAAAATCTCCGATCCGGGAGGTAAGCTCTATGACCGGATGCCCGACGCGGAGCAAGATCACGGGTCCTAGGGACTTAATAAATTCTCCGATCCGGGAGGCAAGCTCTACGATCGGATTCCCGACGCGGAGCTAGATCACGCGTCCTAGGGACTTAATAAATTCTCCGATCCGGGAGGCAAGCTCTACGACCGGATCCCAGACGCGGAGCAAGACCACGAGTCCTAGGGATTTAATAAAATCTCCGATCCGGGAGGCAAGCTCTACGACCGGATGCCCGACGCGGAGCAAGATCACGAGTACTAGGGACTTAATAAAATCTTCGATCCGGGAGGCAAGCTCTACGACCGGATGCCCGACGCAGAGCGAGATCACGCGTCCTAGGGACTTAATGACTTCTCTAATCCGGGAAGCATGGTCTACGACCAGATGCCCGACGCGGAGCAAGATCACGCGTCCAAGGGACTTAACAAAATATCCGATTCCGTAGCCGAGTTAGGCAAGCTCTACGACACGTGGCAAGATCACTAGTTCTAGGGACTTAATAAAATCTCTGATCCGGGAGGCGAGCCCTACGACCGAATGCCCGACGCGGAGCAAGATCACGCGTCCTTTGGACTTAATAAATTCCCCGATCCGAGAGGCAAGCTCTACGACCGGATGCCCGACGCGGAGCGAGATCACGCGTACTAGGGACTTAATAAATTCTCCGATCCAGGAGGCAAGCTCTACGACCGGATCCCAGACGCGGAGCAAAACCACGAGTCCGAGGGAATTAATAAAATCTCCGATCCGGGAGACAAGCTCTACGACCGAATGCCCGACGCGGAGCAAGATCACGAGTTCTAGGGACTTAATAAAATCTTCGATCCGTGAGGAAAGCTCTACGACCGGATGCCCGACGCGGAGCAAGATCACGCGTCCTAGGGACTTAATAAAATCTCCGATCCGGGAGGCAAGCTCTATGACCGGATGCCCGACGCGGAGCAAGATCACGGGTCCTAGGGACTTAATAAATTCTCCGATCCGGGAGGCAAACTCTACGATCGGATGCTCGACGCGGAGCAAGATCACGAGTCTTAGGGACTTAATAAAATATCCGATCCGGGACGCGAGCTCTACGACCGGATGGCCGACGTGGAGCAAGATCACGCGTCCTAGGGACTTAATAAATTCTCCGATCGGGGAGGCGAACTCTACGACCGGATGCCCAACGCGCAGCTAGATCACGTGTCCTAGGGACTTAATAAAATCTCCGATCCAGGAGGCAAGCTCTATGACCGGATGCCCGACGCGGAGCAAGATCACGGGTCCTAGGGACTTAATAAATTTTCCAATCCGGGAGGGAATCTCAACGACCGGATGCCCGACGCGGAGCAAGATCACGCGTCCTAGGGACTTAATAAATTCTCCGATCCGGGAGGCAAGCTCTACGATCGGATGCCCGACGCAGAGCAAGATCACGAGTCCTAGGGACTTAATAAAATATCCAATCCGGGATGCGATCTCTACGACCGAATGCCCGACGCGGAGCAAGATCACGCGTCCTAGGGACTTAATAAATTCCCCGATCCGAGAGGCAAGCTCTACGACCGGATGCCCGACGCGGAGCGAGATCACGCGTACTAGGGACATAATAAATTCTCCGATCCAGGAGGCAAGCTTTACGACCGGATCCTAGACGCGGAGCAAAACCACGAGTCTTAGGGACTTAATAAAATCTCCGATCCGGGAGGCAAGCTCTACGACCGAATGCCCGACGCGGAGCAAGATCACGAGTACTAGGGACTTAATAAAATCTTCGATCCGTGAGGCATGCTTTACGACCGGATGCCCGACGCGGTGCAGGATCACGGGTCATAGGGACTTAATAAATTCTCCGATCCGGGAGGCAAACTCTACAATCGGATGCTCGACGCGGAGCAAGATCACGAGTCTTAGGGACTTAATAAAATATCCGATCCGGGACGCGAGCTCTACGACCGGATGGCCGACGTGGAGCAAGATCACGCGTCCTAGGGACTTAATAAATTCTCCGATCGGGGAGGCGAACTCTACGACCGGATGCCCAACGCGCAGCTAGATCACGCGTCCTAGGGACTTAATAAAATCTCCGATCCGGGAGGTAAGCTCTATGACCGGATGCCCGACGCGGAGCAAGATCACGGGTCCTAGGGACATAATAAATTCTCCGATCCGGGACGCAAGCTCTACGATCGGATTCCCGACGCGGAGCAAGATCACGCGTCCTAAGGACTTAATAAATTCTCCGATCCGGGAGGCAAGCTCTACGATCGGATGCCCGACGCGGAGCAAGATCACGAGTCCTAGTGACTTAATAAAATATCCGATCCGGGACGCGATCTCTACGACCGGATACCCGACACAGAGCAAGATCACGCGTCCTAGGGACTTAATAAAATATCCAATCCGGGACGCGATCTCTACGACCGAATGCCCGACGCGGAGCAAGATCACGCGTCCTAGGGACTTAATAAATTCCCCGATCCGAGAGGCAAGCTCTACGACCGGATGCCCGACGCGGAGCGAGATCACGCGTACTAGGGACTTAATAAATTCTCCGATCCAGGAGGCAAGCTTTACGACCGGATCCTAGACGCGGAGCAAAATCACGAGTCTTAGGGATTTAATAAAATCTCCGATCCGGGAGGCAAGCTCTACGACCGAATGCCCGACGCGGAGCAAGATCACGAGTACTAGGGACTTAATAAAATATCCAATCCGGGACGCGATCTCTACGACCGAATGCCCGACGCGGAGCAAGATCACGCGTCCTAGGGACTTAATAAATTCCCCGATCCGAGAGGCAAGCTCTACGACCGGATGCCCGACGCGGAGCGAGATCTCGCGTACTAGGGACTTAATAAATTCTCCGATCCAGGAGGCAAGCTTTACGACCGGATCCTAGACGCGGAGCAAAACCACGAGTCTTAGGGACTTAATAAAATCTCCGATCCGGGAGGCAAGCTCTACGACCGAATGCCCGACGGGGAGCAAGATCACGAGTACTAGGGACTTAATAAAATCTTCGATCCGTGAGGCATGCTTTACGACCGGATGCCCGACGCGGTGCAAGATCACGCGTCCTAGGGACTTAATAAAATCTCCGATCCGGGAGGCAAGCTCTATGACCGGATGCCCGACGCGGAGCAAGATCACGGGTCCTAGGGACTTAATAAATTCTCCGATCCAGGAGGCAAACTCTACGATCGGATGCTCGACGCGGAGCAAGATCACGAGTCTTAGGGATTTAATAAAATATCCGATCCAGGACGCGAGCTCTACGACCGGATGGCCGACGTGGAGCAAGATCACGCGTCCTAGGGACTTAATAAATTCTCCGATCGGGGAGGCGAACTCTACGACCGGATGCCCAACGCGCAGCTAGATCACGCGTCCTAGGGACTTAATAAATTCTCCGATCGGGGAGGCGAACTCTACGACCGGATGCCCAACGCGCAGCTAGATCACGCGTCCTAGGGACTTAATAAAATCTCCGATCCGGGAGGTAAGCTCTATGACCGGATGCCCGACGCGGAGCAAGATCACGGGTCCTAGGGACTTAATAAATTCTCCGATCCGGGAGGCAAGCTCTACGATCGGATTCCCGACGCGGAGCTAGATCACGCGTCCTAGGGACTTAATAAATTCTCCGATCCGGGAGGCAAGCTCTACGACCGGATCCCAGACGCGGAGCAAGACCACGAGTCCTAGGGATTTAATAAAATCTCCGATCCGGGAGGCAAGCTCTACGACCGGATGCCCGACGCGGAGCAAGATCACGAGTACTAGGGACTTAATAAAATCTTCGATCCGGGAGGCAAGCTCTACGACCGGATGCCCGACGCAGAGCGAGATCACGCGTCCTAGGGACTTAATGACTTCTCTAATCCGGGAAGCATGGTCTACGACCAGATGCCCGACGCGGAGCAAGATCACGCGTCCAAGGGACTTAACAAAATATCCGATTCCGTAGCCGAGTTAGGCAAGCTCTACGACACGTGGCAAGATCACTAGTTCTAGGGACTTAATAAAATCTCTGATCCGGGAGGCGAGCCCTACGACCGAATGCCCGACGCGGAGCAAGATCACGCGTCCTTTGGACTTAATAAATTCCCCGATCCGAGAGGCAAGCTCTACGACCGGATGCCCGACGCGGAGCGAGATCACGCGTACTAGGGACTTAATAAATTCTCCGATCCAGGAGGCAAGCTCTACGACCGGATCCCAGACGCGGAGCAAAACCACGAGTCCGAGGGAATTAATAAAATCTCCGATCCGGGAGACAAGCTCTACGACCGAATGCCCGACGCGGAGCAAGATCACGAGTTCTAGGGACTTAATAAAATCTTCGATCCGTGAGGAAAGCTCTACGACCGGATGCCCGACGCGGAGCAAGATCACGCGTCCTAGGGACTTAATAAAATCTCCGATCCGGGAGGCAAGCTCTATGACCGGATGCCCGACGCGGAGCAAGATCACGGGTCCTAGGGACTTAATAAATTCTCCGATCCGGGAGGCAAACTCTACGATCGGATGCTCGACGCGGAGCAAGATCACGAGTCTTAGGGACTTAATAAAATATCCGATCCGGGACGCGAGCTCTACGACCGGATGGCCGACGTGGAGCAAGATCACGCGTCCTAGGGACTTAATAAATTCTCCGATCGGGGAGGCGAACTCTACGACCGGATGCCCAACGCGCAGCTAGATCACGTGTCCTAGGGACTTAATAAAATCTCCGATCCGGGAGGCAAGCTCTATGACCGGATGCCCGACGCGGAGCAAGATCACGGGTCCTAGGGACTTAATAAATTTTCCAATCCGGGAGGGAATCTCAACGACCGGATGCCCGACGCGGAGCAAGATCACGCGTCCTAGGGACTTAATAAATTCTCCGATCCGGGAGGCAAGCTCTACGATCGGATGCCCGACGCGGAGCAAGATCACGAGTCCTAGGGACTTAATAAAATATCCAATCCGGGATGCGATCTCTACGACCGAATGCCCGACGCGGAGCAAGATCACGCGTCCTAGGGACTTAATAAATTCCCCGATCCGAGAGGCAAGCTCTACGACCGGATGCCCGACGCGGAGCGAGATCACGCGTACTAGGGACATAATAAATTCTCCGATCCAGGAGGCAAGCTTTACGACCGGATCCTAGACGCGGAGCAAAACCACGAGTCTTAGGGACTTAATAAAATCTCCGATCCGGGAGGCAAGCTCTACGACCGAATGCCCGACGCGGAGCAAGATCACGAGTACTAGGGACTTAATAAAATCTTCGATCCGTGAGGCATGCTTTACGACCGGATGCCCGACGCGGTGCAGGATCACGGGTCATAGGGACTTAATAAATTCTCCGATCCGGGAGGCAAACTCTACGATCGGATGCTCGACGCGGAGCAAGATCACGAGTCTTAGGGACTTAATAAAATATCCGATCCGGGACGCGAGCTCTACGACCGGATGGCCGACGTGGAGCAAGATCACGCGTCCTAGGGACTTAATAAATTCTCCGATCGGGGAGGCGAACTCTACGACCGGATGCCCAACGCGCAGCTAGATCATGCGTCCTAGGGACTTAATAAAATCTCCGATCCGGGAGGTAAGCTCTATGACCGGATGCCCGACGCGGAGCAAGATCACGGGTCCTAGGGACTTAATAAATTCTCCGATCCGGGAGGCAAGCTCTACGATCGGATTCCCGACGCGGAGCAAGATCACGCGTCCTAAGGACTTAATAAATTCTCCGATCCGGGAGGCAAGCTCTACGATCGGATGCCCGACGCGGAGCAAGATCACGAGTCCTAGGGACTTAATAAAATATCCGATCCGAGACGCGATCTCTACGACCGGATGCCCGACGCGGAGCAAGATCACGCGTCCTAGGGACTTAATAAAATATCCAATCCGGGACGCGATCTCTACGACCGAATGCCCGACGCGGAGCAAGATCACGCGTCCTAGGGACTTAATAAATTCCCCGATCCGAGAGGCAAGCTCTACGACCGGATGCCCGACGCGGAGCGAGATCACGCGTACTAGGGACTTAATAAATTCTCCGATCCAGGAGGCAAGCTTTACGACCGGATCCTAAACGCGGAGCAAAATCACGAGTCTTAGGGACTTAATAAAATCTCCGATCCGGGAGGCAAGCTCTACGACCGAATGCCCGACGCGGAGCAAGATCACGAGTACTAGGGACTTAATAAAATATCCAATCCGGGACGCGATCTCTACGACCGAATGCCCGACGCGGAGCAAGATCACGCGTCCTAGGGACTTAATAAATTCCCCGATCCGAGAGGCAAGCTCTACGACCGGATGCCCGACGCGGAGCGAGATCTCGCGTACTAGGGACTTAATAAATTCTCCGATCCAGGAGGCAAGCTTTACGACCGGATCCTAGACGCGGAGCAAAACCACGAGTCTTAGGGACTTAATAAAATCTCCGATCCGGGAGGCAAGCTCTACGACCGAATGCCCGACGGGGAGCAAGATCACGAGTACTAGGGACTTAATAAAATCTTCGATCCGTGAGGCATGCTTTACGACCGGATGCCCGACGCGGTGCAAGATCACGCCTCCTAGGGACTTAATAAAATCTCCGATCCGGGAGGCAAGCTCTATGACCGGATGCCCGACGCGGAGCAAGATCACGGGTCCTAGGGACTTAATAAATTCTCCGATCCAGGAGGCAAACTCTACGATCGGATGCTCGACGCGGAGCAAGATCACGAGTCTTAGGGATTTAATAAAATATCCGATCCAGGACGCGAGCTCTACGACCGGATGGCCGACGTGGAGCAAGATCACGCGTCCTAGGGACTTAATATATTCTCCGATCGGGGAGGCGAACTCTACGACCGGATGCCCAACGCGCAGCTAGATCACGCGTCCTAGGGACTTAATAAAATCTCCGATCCGGGAGGTAAGCTCTATGACCGGATGCCCGACGCGGAGCAAGATCACGGGTCCTAGGGACCTAATAAATTCTCCGATCCGGGAGGCAAGCTCTACGATCGGATGCCCGACGCGGAGCAAGATCACGAGTCCTAGTGACTTAATAAAATATCCGATCCGGGACGCGATCTCTACGACCGGATACCGGACACAGAGCAAGATCACGCGTCCTAGGGACTTAATAAATTCTCCGATCCGGGAGGAAAGCTCTTCGACCGGATGCCCGACGCAGAGCTAGATCACGCGTCCTAGGGACTTCATAAATTCTCCGATCCGGGAGGCAAGCTCTACGACCGGATCCCAGACGCGGAGCAAGACCACGAGTCCTAGGGATTTAATAAAATCTCCGATCCGGGAGGCAAGCTCTACGACCGGATGCCCGACGCGGAGCATGATCACGAGTACTAGGGACTTAATAAAATCTTCGATCCGGGAGGCAAGCTCTACGACCGGATGCCCGACGCAGAGCGAGATCACGCGTCCTAGGGACTTAATGAATTCTCTAATCCGGGAAGCATGGTCTACGACCAGATGCCCGACGCGGAGCAAGATCACGCGTCCAAGGGACTTAACAAAATATCCGATTCCGGAGCCGAGTTAGGCAAGCTCTACGACACGTGGCAAGATCACTAGTTCTAGGGACTTAATAAAATCTCTGATCCGGGAGGCGAGCCCTACGACCGGATGCCTGACGCGGAGCAAGATCACGCGTCCTGGGGACATAATAAATTCCCCGATCCGAGAGGCAAGCTCTACGACCGGATGCCCGACGCGGAGCGAGATCACGCGTACTAGGGACTTAATAAATTCTCCGATCCAGGAGGCAAGCTTTACGACCGGATACTAGACGTGGAGCAAAACCACGAGTCTTAGGGACTTAATAAAATCTCCGATCCGGGAGGCAAGCTCTACAACCGAATGCCCGACGCGGAGCAAGATCACGAGTACTAGGGACTTAATAAATTCTCCGATCCGGGAGGCAAGCTCTACGATCGGATGCCCGACGCGGAGCAAGATCACGAGTCCTAGGGACTTAATAAAATATCCGATCCGAGACGCGATCTCTACGACCGGATGCCCGACGCGGAGCAAGATCACGCGTCCTAGGGACTTAATAAAATATCCAATCCGGGACGCGATCTCTACGACCGAATGCCCGACGCGGAGCAAGATCACGCGTCCTAGGGACTTAATAAATTCCCCGATCCGAGAGGCAAGCTCTACGACCGGATGCCCGACGCGGAGCGAGATCACGCGTACTAGGGACTTAATAAATTCTCCGATGCAGGAGGCAAGCTTTACGACCGGATCCTAGACGCGGAGCAAAACCACGAGTCTTAGGGACTTAATAAAATCTCCGATCCGGGAGGCAAGCTCTACGACCGAATGCTTGACGCGGAGCAAGATCACGAGTACTAGGGACTTAATAAAATATCCAATCCGGGACGCGATCTCTACGACCGAATGCCCGACGCGGAGCAAGATCACGCGTCCTAGGGACTTAATAAATTCCCCGATCCGAGAGGCAAGCTCTACGACCGGATGCCCGACGCGGAGCGAGATCTCGCGTACTAGGGACTTAATAAATTCTCCGATCCAGGAGGCAAGCTTTACGACCGGATCCTAGACGCGGAGCAAAACCACGAGTCTTAGGGACTTAATAAAATCTCCGATCCGGGAGGCAAGCTCTACGACCGAATGCCCGACGCGGAGCAAGATCACGAGTACTAGGGACTTAATAAAATCTTCGATCCGTGAGGCATGCTTTACGACCGGATGCCCGACGCGGTGCAAGATCACGCGTCCTAGGTACTTAATAAAATCTCCGATCCGGGAGGCAAGCTCTATGACCGGATGCCCGACGCGGAGCAAGATCACGGGTCCTAGGGACTTAATAAATTCTCCGATCCAGGAGGTAAACTCTACGATCGGATGCTCGACGCGGAGCAAGATCACGAGTCTTAGGGATTTAATAAAATATCCGATCCAGGACGCGAGCTCTACGACCGGATGGCCGACGTGGAGCAAGATCACGCGTCCTAGGGACTTAATAAATTCTCCGATCGGGGAGGCGAACTCTACGACCGGATGCCCAACGCGCAGCTAGATCACGCGTCCTAGGGACTTAATAAAATCTCCGATCCGGGAGGTAAGCTCTATGACCGGATGCCCGACGCGGAGCAAGATCACGGGTCCTAGGGACCTAATAAATTCTCCGATCCGGGAGGCAAGCTCTACGATCGGATGCCCGACGCGGAGCAAGATCACGCGTCCTAAGGACTTAATAAATTCTCCGATCCGGGAGGCAAGCTCTACGATCGGATGCCCGACGCGGAGCAAGATCACGAGTCCTAGTGACTTAATAAAATATCCGATCCGGGACGCGATCTCTACGACCGGATACCGGACACAGAGCAAGATCACGCGTCCTAGGGACTTAATAAATTCTCCGATCCGGGAGGAAAGCTCTTCGACCGGATGCCCGACGCGGAGCTAGATCACGCGTCCTAGGGACTTAATAAATTCTCCGATCCGGGAGGCAAGCTCTACGACCGGATCCCAGACGCGGAGCAAGACCACGAGTCCTAGGGATTTAATAAAATCTCCGATCCGGGAGGCAAGCTCTACGACCGGATGCCCGACGCGGAGCAAGATCACGAGTACTAGGGACTTAATAAAATCTTCGATCCGGGAGGCAAGCTCTACGACCGGATGCCCGACGCAGAGCGAGATCACGCGTCCTAGGGACTTAATGAATTCTCTAATCCGGGAAGCATGGTCTACGACCAGATGCCCGACGCGGAGCAAGATCACGCGTCCAAGGGACTTAACAAAATATCCGATTCCGGAGCCGAGTTAGGCAAGCTCTACGACACGTGGCAAGATCACTAGTTCTAGGGACTTAATAAAATCTCTGATCCGGGAGGCGAGCCCTACGACCGGATGCCCGACGCGGAGCAAGATCACGCATCCTGGGGACATAATAAATTCCCCGATCCGAGAGGCAAGCTCTACGACCGGATGCCCGACGCGGAGCGAGAGCACGCGTACTAGGGACTTAATAAATTCTCCGATCCAGGAGGCAAGCTCTACGACCGGATCCTAGACGCGGAGCAAAACCACGAGTCCTAGGGACTTAATAAAATCTCCGATCCGGGAGGCAAGCTCTACGACCGAATGCCCGACGCGGAGCAAGATCACGAGTACTAGGGACTTAATAAAATCTTCGATCCGTGAGGCAAGCTCTACCACCGGATGCCCGACGCGGAGCAAGATCACGCGTCCTAGGGACTTAATAAAATCTCCGATCCGGGAGGTAAGCTCTATGACCGGATGCCCGACGCGGAGCAAGATCACGGGTCCTAGGGACTTAATAAATTCTCCGATCCGGGAGGCAAGCTCTACGATCGGATGCCCGACGCGGAGCAAGATCACGCGTCCTAAGGACTTAATAAATTCTCCGATCCGGGAGGCAAGCTCTACGATCGGATGCCCGACGCGGAGCAAGATCACGAGTCCTAGTGACTTAATAAAATATCCGATCCGGGACGCGATCTCTACGACTGGATACCCGACACAGAGCAAGATCACGCGTCCTAGGGACTTAATAAATTCTCCGATCCGGGAGGAAAGCTCTACGACCGGATGCCCGACGCGGAGCTAGATCACGCGTCCAAGGGACTTAATAAATTCTCCGATCCGAGAGGCAAGCTCTACGACCGGATCCCAGACGCGGAGCAAGACCACGAGTCCTAGGGATTTAATAAAATCTCCGATCCGGGAGGCAAGCTCTACGACCGGATGCCCGACGCGGAGCAAGATCACGAGTACTAGGGACTTAATAAAATCTTTGATCCGGGAGGCAAGCTCTACGACTGGATGCCCGACGCGGAGCGAGATCACGCGTCCTAGGGACTTAATGAATTCCCTAATCCGGGAAGCAAGGTCTACGACCGGATGCCCGACGCGGAGCAAGATCACGCGTCCAAGGGACTTAACAAAATATCCGATTCCGGAGCCGAGTTAGGTAAGCTCTACGACACGTGGCAAGATCACTAGTTCTAGGGACTTAATAAAATCTCTGATCCGGGAGGCGAGCCCTACGACCGAATGGCCGACGCGGAGCAAGATCACGCGTCCTAGGGACTTAATAAATTCCCCGATCCGAGAGGCAAGCTCTACGACCGGATGCCCGACGCGGAGCGAGATCACGCGTACTAGGGACTTAATAAATTCTCCGATCCAGGAGGCAAGCTCTACGACCGGATCCCAGACGCGGAGCAAAACCACGAGTCCTAGGGAATTAATAAAATCTCCGATCCGGGAGGCAAGCTCTACGACCGAATGCCCGACGCGGAGCAAGATCACGAGTTCTAGGGACTTAATAAAATCTTCGATCCGTGAGGCAAGCTCTACGACCGGATGCCCGACGCGGAGCAAGATCACGCGTCCTAGGGACTTAATAAAATCTCCGATCCGGGAGGCAAGCTCTATGACCGGATGCCCGACGCGGAGCAAGATCACGGGTCCTAGGGACTTAATAAATTCTCCGATCCGGGAGGCAAACTCTACGATCGGATGCTCGACGCGGAGCAAGATCACGAGTCTTAGGGACTTAATAAAATATCCGATCCGGGACGCGAGCTTTACGACCGGATGGCCGACGTGGAGCAAGATCACGCGTCCTAGGGACTTAATAAATTCTCCGATCGGGGAGGCGAACTCTACGACCGGATGCCCAACGCGCAGCTAGATCACGCGTCCTAGGGACTTAATAAAATCTCCGATCCGGGAGGCAAGCTCTATCACCGGATGCCCGACGCGGAGCAAGATCACGGGTCCTAGGGACTTAATAAATTTTCCAATCCGGGAGGGAATCTCAACGACCGGATGCCCGACGCGGAGCAAGATCACGCGTCCTAGGGACTTAATAAATTCTCCGATCCGGGAGGCAAGCTCTACGATCGGATGCCCGACGCGGAGCAAGATCACGAGTCCTAGGGACTTAATAAAATATCCAATCCGGGACGCGATCTCTACGACCGAATGCCCGACGCGGAGCAAGATCACGCGTCCTAGGGACTTAATAAATTCCCCGATCCGAGAGGCAAGCTCTACGACCGGATGCCCGACGCGGAGCGAGATCACGCGTACTAGGGACTTAATAAATTCTCCGATCCAGGAGGCAAGCTTTACGACCGGATCCTAGACGCGGAGCAAAACCACGAGTCTTAGGGACTTAATAAAATCTCCGATCCGGGAGGCAAGCTCTACGACCGAATGCCCGACGCGGAGCAAGATCACGAGTACTAGGGACTTAATAAAATCTTCGATCCGTGAGGCATGCTTTACGACCGGATGCCCGACGCGGTGCAAGATCACGGGTCCTAGGGACTTAATAAATTCTCCGATCCGGGAGGCAAACTCTACGATCGGATGCTCGACGCGGAGCAAGATCACGAGTCTTAGGGACTTAATAAAATATCCGATCCGGGACGCGAGCTCTACGACCGGATGGCCGACGTGGAGCAAGATCACGCGTCCTAGGGACTTAATAAATTCTCCGATCGGGGAGGCGAACTCTACGACCGGATGCCCAACGCGCAGCTAGATCACGCGTCCTAGGGACTTAATAAAATCTCCGATCCGGGAGGTAAGCTCTATGACCGGATGCCCGACGCGGAGCAAGATCACGGGTCCTAGGGACTTAATAAATTCTCCGATCCGGGAGGCAAGCTCTACGATCGGATTCCCGACGCGGAGCAAGATCACGCGTCCTAAGGACTTAATAAATTCTCCGATCCGGGAGGCAAGCTCTACGATCGGATGCCCGACGCGGAGCAAGATCACGAGTCCTAGTGACTTAATAAAATATCCGATCCGGGACGCGATCTCTACGACCGGATACCCGACACAGAGCAAGATCACGCGTCCTAGGGACTTAATAAATTCTCCGATCCGGGAGGAAAGCTCTTCGACCGGATGCCCGACGCGGAGCTAGATCACGCGTCCTAGGGACTTAATAAATTCTCCGATCCGGGAGGCAAACTCTACGATCGGATGCTCGACGCAGAGCAAGATCACGAGTCTTAGGGACTTAATAAAATATCCGATCCGGGAGGCGAGCTCTACGACCGGATGGCCGACGTGGAGCAAGATCACGCGTCCTAGGGACTTAATAAATTCTCCGATCGGGGAGGCGAACTCTACGACCGGATGTCCAACGCGCAGCTAGATCACGCATCCTAGGGACTTAATAAAATCTCCGATCCGGGAGGTAAGCTCTATGACCGGATGCCCGACGCGAAGCAAGATCACGGGTCCTAGGGACTTAATAAATTCTCCGATCCGGGAGGCAAGCTCTACGATCGGATGCCCGACGCGGAGCAAGATCACGCGTCCTAAGGACTTAATAAATTCTCCGATCCGGGAGGCAAGCTCTACGATCGGATGCCCGACGCGGAGCAAGATCACGAGTCCTAGTGACTTAATAAAATATCCGATTCGGGACGCGATCTCTACGACCGGATACCCGACACAGAGCAAGATCACGCGTCCTAGGGACTTAATAAATTCTCCGATCCGGGAGGAAAGCTCTTCGACCGGATGCCCGACGCGGAGCTAGATCACGCCTCCTAGGGACTTAATAAATTCTCCGATCCGGGAGGCAAGCTCTACGACCGGATCCCAGACGCGGAGCAAGACCACGAGTCCTAGGGATTTAATAAAATCTCCGATCCGGGAGGCAAGCTCTACGACCGGATGCCCGACGCGGAGCAAGATCACGAGTACTAGGGACTTAATAAAATCTTCGATCCGGGAGGCAAGCTCTACGACCGGATGCCCGACGCAGAGCGAGATCACGCGTCCTAGGGACTTAATGAATTCTCTAATCCGGGAAGCAAGGTCTACGACCAGATGCCCGACGCGGAGCAAGATCACGCGTCCAAGGGACTTAACAAAATATCCGATTCCGGAGCCGAGTTAGGCAAGCTCTACGACACGTGGCAAGATCACGAGTCCTAGTGACTTAATAAAATATCCGATCCGGGACGCGATCTCTACGACCGGATACCCGACACAGAGCAAGATCACGCGTCCTGGGAACTTAATAAATTCTCCGATCCTGGAGGAAAGCTCTACGATCGGATGCCCGACGCGGAGCTAGATCACGCGTCCTAGGGACTTAATAAATTCTCCGATCCGGGAGGCAAGCTCTACGATCGGATCCCAGACGCGGAGCAAGACCACGAGTCCTAGGGATTTAATAAAATCTCCGATCCGGGAGGCAAGCTCTACGACCGGATGCCCGACGCGGAGCAAGATCACGAGTACTAGGGACTTAATAAAATCTTCGATCCGGGAGGCAAGCTCTACGACTGGATGCCCGACGCGGAGCGAGATCACGCGTCCTAGGGACTTAATGAATTCTCTAATCCGGGAAGCAAGGTCTACGACCGGATGCCCGACGCGGAGCAAGATCACGCGTCCAAGGGACTTAACAAAATATCCGATTCCGGAGCCGAGTTAGGCAAGCTCTACGACACGTGGCAAGATCACTAGTTCTAGGGACTTAATAAAATCTCTGATCCGGGAGGCGAGCCCTACGACCGAATGCCCGACGCGGAGCAAGATCACGCGTCCTAGGGACTTAATAAATTCCCCGATCCGAGAGGCAAGCTCTACGACCGGATGCCCGACGCGGAGCGAGATCACGCGTACTAGGGACTTAATAAATTCTCCGATCCAGGAGGCAAGCTCTACGACCGGATCCCAGACGCGGAGCAAAACCACGAGTCCTAGGGACTTAATAAAATCTCCGATCCGGGAGGCAAGCTCTACGACCGAATGCCCGACGCGGAGCAAGATCACGAGTACTAGGGACTTAATAAAATCTTCGATCCGTGAGGCATGCTTTACGACCGGATGTCCGACGCGGTGCAAGATCACGGGTCCTAGGGACTTAATAAATTCTCCGATCCGGGAGGCAAACTCTACGATCGGATGCTCGACGCGGAGCAAGATCACGAGTCTTAGGGACTTAATAAAATATCCGATCCGGGACGCGAGCTCTACGACCAGATGGCCGACGTGGAGCAAGATCACGCGTCCTAGGGACTTAATAAATTCTCCGATCGGGGAGGCGAACTCTACGACCGGATGCCCAACGCGCAGCTAGATCACGCGTCCTAGGGACTTAATAAAATCTCCGATCCGGGAGGTAAGCTCTATGACCGGATGCCCGACGCGGAGCAAGATCACGGGTCCTAGGGACTTAATAAATTCTCCGATCCGGGAGGCAAGCTCTACGATCGGATTCCCGACGCGGAGCAAGATCACGCGTCCTAAGGACTTAATAAATTCTCCGATCCGGGAGGCAAGCTCTACGATCGGATGCCCGACGCGGAGCAAGATCACGAGTCCTAGTGACTTAATAAAATATCCGATCCGGGACGCGATCTCTACGACCGGATACCCGACACAGAGCAAGATCACGCGTCCTAGGGACTTAATAAATTCTCCGATCCGGGAGGAAAGCTCTTCGACCGGATGCCCGACGCGGAGCTAGATCACGCGTCCTAGGGACTTAATAAATTCTCCGATCCGGGAGGCAAACTCTACGATCGGATGCTCGACGCGGAGCAAGATCACGAGTCTTAGGGACTTAATAAAATATCCGATCCGGGAGGCGAGCTCTACGACCGGATGGCCGACGTGGAGCAAGATCACGCGTCCTAGGGACTTAATAAATTCTCCGATCGGGGAGGCGAACTCTACGACCGGATGCCCAACGCGCAGCTAGATCACGCATCCTAGGGACTTAATAAAATCTCCGATCCGGGAGGTAAGCTCTATGACCGGATGCCCGACGCGAAGCAAGATCACGGGTCCTAGGGACTTAATAAATTCTCCGATCCGGGAGGCAAGCTCTACGATCGGATGCCCGACGCGGAGCAAGATCACGCGTCCTAAGGACTTAATAAATTCTCCGATCCGGGAGGAAAGCTCTTCGACCGGATGCCCGACGCGGAGCTAGATCACGCCTCCTAGGGACTTAATAAATTCTCCGATCCGGGAGGCAAGCTCTACGACCGGATCCCAGACGCGGAGCAAGACCACGAGTCCTAGGGATTTAATAAAATCTCCGATCCGGGAGGCAAGCTCTACGACCGGATGCCCGACGCGGAGCAAGATCACGAGTACTAGGGACTTAATAAAATCTTCGATCCGGGAGGCAAGCTCTACGACCGGATGCCCGATGCAGAGCGAGATCACGCGTCCTAGGGACTTAATGAATTCTCTAATCCGGGAAGCAAGGTCTACGACCAGATGCCCGACGCGGAGCAAGATCACGCGTCCAAGGGACTTAACAAAATATCCGATTCCGGAGCCGAGTTAGGCAAGCTCTACGACACGTGGCAAGATCACGAGTCCTAGTGACTTAATAAAATATCCGATCCGGGACGCGATCTCTACGACCGGATACCCGACACAGAGCAAGATCACGCGTCCTGGGAACTTAATAAATTCTCCGATCCTGGAGGAAAGCTCTACGACCGGATGCCCGACGCGGAGCTAGATCACGCGTCCTAGGGACTTAATAAATTCTCCGATCCGGGAGGCAAGCTCTACGACCGGATCCCAGACGCGGAGCAAGACCACGAGTCCTAGGGATTTAATAAAATCTCCGATCCGGGAGGCAAGCTCTACGACCGGATGCCCGACGCGGAGCAAGATCACGAGTACTAGGGACTTAATAAAATCTTCGATCCGGGAGGCAAGCTCTACGACTGGATGCCCGACGCGGAGCGAGATCACGCGTCCTAGGGACTTAATGAATTCTCTAATCCGGGAAGCAAGGTCTACGACCGGATGCCCGATGCGGAGCAAGATCACGCGTCCAAGGGACTTAACAAAATATCCGATTCCGGAGCCGAGTTAGGCAAGCTCTACGACACGTGGCAAGATCACTAGTTCTAGGGACTTAATAAAATCTCTGATCCGGGAGGCGAGCCCTACGACCGAATGCCCGACGCGGAGCAAGATCACGCGTCCTAGGGACTTAATAAATTCCCCGATCCGAGAGGCAAGCTCTACGACCGGATGCCCGACGCGGAGCGAGATCACGCGTACTAGGGACTTAATAAATTCTCCGATCCAGGAGGCAAGCTCTACGACCGGATCCCAGACGCGGAGCAAAACCACGAGTCCTAGGGACTTAATAAAATCTCCGATCCGGGAGGCAAGCTCTACGACCGAATGCCCGACGCGGAGCAAGATCACGAGTACTAGGGACTTAATAAAATCTTCGATCCGTGAGGCATGCTTTACGACCGGATGCCCGACGCGGTGCAAGATCACGGGTCCTAGGGACTTAATAAATTCTCCGATCCGGGAGGCAAACTCTACGATCGGATGCTCGACGCGGAGCAAGATCACGAGTCTTAGGGACTTAATAAAATATCCGATCCGGGACGCGAGCTCTACGACCGGATGGCCGACGTGGAGCAAGATCACGCGTCCTAGGGACTTAATAAATTCTCCGATCGGGGAGGCGAACTCTACGACCGGATGCCCAACGCGCAGCTAGATCACGCGTCCTAGGGACTTAATAAAATCTCCGATCCGGGAGGTAAGCTCTATGACCGGATGCCCGACGCGGAGCAAGATCACGGGTCCTAGGGACTTAATAAATTCTCCGATCCGGGAGGCAAGCTCTACGATCGGATTCCCGACGCGGAGCAAGATCACGCGTCCTAAGGACTTAATAAATTCTCCGATCCGGGAGGCAAGCTCTACGATCGGATGCCCGACGCGGAGCAAGATCACGAGTCCTAGTGACTTAATAAAATATCCGATCCGGGACGCGATCTCTACGACCGGATACCCGACACAGAGCAAGATCACGCGTCCTAGGGACTTAATAAATTCTCCGATCCGGGAGGAAAGCTCTTCGACCGGATGCCCGACGCGGAGCTAGATCACGCGTCCTAGGGACTTAATAAATTCTCCGATCCGGGAGGCAAACTCTACGATCGGATGCTCGACGCGGAGCAAGATCACGAGTCTTAGGGACTTAATAAAATATCCGATCCGGGAGGCGAGCTCTACGACCGGATGGCCGACGTGGAGCAAGATCAAGCTTCCTAGGGACTTAATAAATTCTCCGATCGGGGAGGCGAACTCTACGACCGGATGCCCAACGCGCAGCTAGATCACGCATCCTAGGGACTTAATAAAATCTCCAATCCGGGAGGTAAGCTCTATGACCGGATGCCCGACGCGAAGCAAGATCACGGGTCCTAGGGACTTAATAAATTCTCCGATCCGGGAGGCAAGCTCTACGATCGGATGCCCGACGCGGAGCAAGATCACGCGTCCTAAGGACTTAATAAATTCTCCGATCCGGGAGGAAAGCTCTTCGACCGGATGCCCGACGCGGAGCTAGATCACGCCTCCTAGGGACTTAATAAATTCTCCGATCCGGGAGGCAAGCTCTACGACCGGATCCCAGACGCGGAGCAAGACCACGAGTCCTAGGGATTTAATAAAATCTCCGATCCGGGAGGCAAGCTCTACGACCGGATGCCCGACGCGGAGCAAGATCACGAGTACTAGGGACTTAATAAAATCTTCGATCCGGGAGGCAAGCTCTACGACCGGATGCCCGACGCAGAGCGAGATCACGCGTCCTAGGGACTTAATGAATTCTCTAATCCGGGAAGCAAGGTCTACGACCAGATGCCCGACGCGGAGCAAGATCACGCGTCCAAGGGACTTAACAAAATATCCGATTCCGGAGCCGAGTTAGGCAAGCTCTACGACACGTGGCAAGATCACGAGTCCTAGTGACTTAATAAAATATCTGATCCGGGACGCGATCTCTACGACCGGATACCCGACACAGAGCAAGATCACGCGTCCTGGGAACTTAATAAATTCTCCGATCCTGGAGGAAAGCTCTACGACCGGATGCCCGACGCGGAGCTAGATCACGCGTCCTAGGGACTTAATAAATTCTCCGATCCGGGAGGCAAGCTCTACGACCGGATCCCAGACGCGGAGCAAGACCACGAGTCCTAGGGATTTAATAAAATCTCCGATCCGGGAGGCAAGCTCTACGACCGGATGCCCGACGCGGAGCAAGATCACGAGTACTAGGGACTTAATAAAATCTTCGATCCGGGAGGCAAGCTCTACGACTGGATGCCCGACGCGGAGCGAGATCACGCGTCCTAGGGACTTAATGAATTCTCTAATCCGGGAAGCAAGGTCTACGACCGGATGCCCGACGCGGAGCAAGATCACGCGTCCAAGGGACTTAACAAAATATCCGATTCCGGAGCCGAGTTAGGCAAGCTCTACGACACGTGGCAAGATCACTAGTTCTAGGGACTTAATAAAATCTCTGATCTGGGAGGCGAGCCCTACGACCGAATGCCCGACGCGGAGCAAGATCACGCGTCCTAGGGACTTAATAAATTCCCCGATCCGAGAGGCAAGCTCTACGACCGGATGCCCGACGCGGAGCGAGATCACGCGTACTAGGGACTTAATAAATTCTCCGATCCAGGAGGCAAGCTCTACGACCGGATCCCAGACGCGGAGCAAAACCACGAGTCCTAGGGACTTAATAAAATCTCCGATCCGGGAGGCAAGCTCTACGACCGAATGCCCGACGCGGAGCAAGATCACGAGTTCTAGGGACTTAATAAAATCTCCGATCCGTGAGGCAAGCTCTACGACCGGATGCCCGACGCGGAGCAAGATCACGCGTCCTAGGGACTTAATAAAATCTCCGATCCGGGAGGCAAGCTCTATGACCGGATGCCCGACGCGGAGCAAGATCACGGGTCCTAGGGACTTAATAAATTCTCCGATCAGGGAGGCAAACTCTATGATCGGATGCTCGACGCGGAGCAAGATCACGAGTCTTAGGGACTTAATAAAATATCCGATCCGGGACGCGAGCTCTACGACCGGATGGCCGACGCAGAGCAAGATCACGCGTCCTAGGGACTTAATAAATTCTCCGATCGGGGAGGCGAACTCTACGATCGGATGCCCAACGCGCAGCTAGATCACGCGTCCTAGGGACTTAATAAAATCTCCGATCCGGGAGGTAAGCTCTATGACCGGATGCCCGATGCGGAGCAAGATCACGGGTCCTAGGGACTTAATAAATTCTCCGATCCGGGAGGCAAGCTCTACGATCGGATGCCCGACGCGGAGCAAGATCACGCGTCCTAAGGACTTAATAAATTCTCCGATCCGGGAGGCAAGCTCTACGATCGGATGCTTGACGCGGAGCAAGATCACGAGTCCTAGTGACTTAATAAAATATCCGATCCGGGACGCGATCTCTACGACCGGATACCCGACACAGAGCAAGATCACGCGTCCTAGGGACTTAATAAATTCTCCGATCCGGGAGGAAAGCTCTTCGACCGGATGCCCGACGCGGAGCTAGATCACGCGTCCTAGGGACTTAATAAATTCTCCGATCCGGGAGGCAAGCTCTACGACCGGATCCCAGACGCGGAGCAAGACCACGAGTCCTAGGGATTTAATAAAATCTCCGATCCGGGAGGGAAGCTCTACGACCGGATGCCCGACGCGGAGCAAGATCACGAGTACTAGGGACTTAATAAAATCTTCGATCCGGAAGGCAAGCTCTACGACCGGATGCCCGACGCAGAGCGAGATCACGCGTCCTAGGGACTTAATGAATGCTCTAATCCGGGAAGCAAGGTCTACGACCGGATGCCCGACGCGGAGCAAGATCACGCGTCCAAGGGACTTAACAAAATATCCGATTCCGGAGCCGAGTTAGGCAAGCTCTACGACACGTGGCAAGATCACTAGTTCTAGGGACTTAATAAAATCTCTGATCCGGGAGGCGAGCCCTACGACCGGATGCCCGACGCGGAGCAAGATCACGCGTCCTGGGGACATAATAAATTCCCCGATCCGAGAGGCAAGCTTTACGACCGGATGCCCGACGCGGAGCGAGATCACGCGTAGTAGGGACTTAATAAATTCTCCGATCCAGGAGGCAAACTCTACGACCGGATCCCAGACGCGGAGCAAAACCACGAGTCCTAGGGACTTAATAAAATCTCCGATCCGGGAGGCAAGCTCTACGACCGAATGCCCGACGCGGAGCAAGATCACGAGTACTAGGGACTTAATAAAATCTTCGATCCGTGAGGCAAGCTCTACGACCGGATGCCCGACGCGGAGCAAGATAACGCGTCCTAGGGACTTAATAAAATCTCCGATCCGGGAGGTAAGCTCTATGACCGGATGCCCGACGCGGAGCAAGATCACGGGTCCTAGGGACTTAATAAATTCTTCGATCCGGGAGGCAAGCTCTACGATCGGATGCCCGACGCGGAGCAAGATCACGCGTCCTAAGGACTTAATAAATTCTCCGATCCGGGAGGCAAGCTCTACGATCGGATGCCCGACGCAGAGCTAGATCACCCGTCCTAGGGACTTAATAAATTCTCCGATCCGGGAGGCAAGCTCTACGACCGGATCCCAGACGCGGAGCAAGACCACGAGTCCTAGGGATTTAATAAAATCTCCGATCCGGGAGGCAAGCTCTACGACCGGATGCCCGACGCGGAGCAAGATCACGAGTACTAGGGACTTAATAAAATCTTCGATCCGGGAGGCAAGCTCTACGACTGGATGCCCGACGCGGAGCGAGATCACGCGTCCTAGGGACTTAATGAATTCTCTAATCCGGGAAGCAAGGTCTACGACCGGATGCCCGACGCGGAGCAAGATCACGCGTCCAAGGGACTTAACAAAATATCCGATTCCGGAGCCGAGTTAGGCAAGCTCTACGACACGTGGCAAGATCACTAGTTCTAGGGACTTAATAAAATCTCTGATCCGGGAGGCGAGCCCTACGACCGAATGCCCGACGCGGAGCAAGATCACGCGTCCTAGGGACTTAATAAATTCCCCGATCCGAGAGGCAAGCTCTACGACCGGATGCCCGACGCGGAGCGAGATCACGCGTACTAGGGACTTAATAAATTCTCCGATCCAGGAGGCAAGCTCTACGACCGGATCCCAGACGCGGAGCAAAACCACGAGTCCTAGGGACTTAATAAAATCTCCGATCCGGGAGGCAAGCTCTACGACCGAATGCCCGACGCGGAGCAAGATCACGAGTTCTAGGGACTTAATAAAATATTCGATCCGTGAGGCAAGCTCTACGACCGGATGCCCGACGCGGAGCAAGATCACGCGTCCTAGGGACTTAATAAAATCTCCGATCCGGGAGGCAAGCTCTATGACCGGATGCCCGACGCGGAGCAAGATCACGGGTCCTAGGGACTTAATAAATTCTCCGATCCGGGAGGCAAACTCTACGATCGGATGCTCGACGCGGAGCAAGATCACGAGTCTTAGGGACTTAATAAAATATCCGATCCGGGACGCGAGCTCTACGACCGGATGGCCGACGTGGAGCAAGATCACGCGTCCTAGGGACTTAATAAATTCTCCGATCGGGGAGGCGAACTCTACGACCGGATGCCCAACGCGCAGCTAGATCACGCGTCCTAGGGACTTAATAAAATCTCCGATCCGGGAGGTAAGCTCTATGACCGGATGCCCGACGCGGAGCAAGATCACGGGTCCTAGGGACTTAATAAATTCTCCGATCCGGGAGGCAAGCTCTACGATCGGATGCCCGACGCGGAGCAAGATCACGCGTCCTAAGGACTTAATAAATTCTCCGATCCGGGAGGCAAGCTCTACGATCGGATGCCCGACGCGGAGCAAGATCACGAGTCCTAGTGACTTAATAAAATATCCGATCCGGGACGCGATCTCTACGACCGGATACCCGACACAGAGCAAGATCACGCGTCCTAGGGACTTAATAAATTCTCCGATCCTGGAGGAAAGCTCTACGACCGGATGCCCGACGCGGAGCTAGATCACGCGTCCTAGGGACTTAATAAATTCTCCGATCCGGGAGGCAAGCTCTACGACCGGATCCCAGACGCGGAGCAAGACCACGAGTCCTAGGGATTTAATAAAATCTCCGATCCGGGAGGCAAGCTCTACGACCGGATGCCCGACGCGGAGCAAGATCACGAGTACTAGGGACTTAATAAAATCTTCGATCCGGGAGGCAAGCTCGACGACCGGATGCCCGACGCGGAGCGAGATCACGCGTCCTAGGGACTTAATGTATTCTCTAATCCGGGAAGCAAGGTCTACGACCGGATGCCCGACGGGGAGCAAGATCACGCGTCCAAGGGACTTAACAAAATATCCGATTCCGGAGCCGAGTTAGGCAAGCTTTACGACACGTGGCAAGATCACTAGTTCTAGGGACTTAATAAAATCTCTGATCCGGGAGGCGAGCCCTACGACCGGATGCCCGACGCGGAGAAAGATCACGCGTCCTAGGGACTTAATAAATTCTCCGATCCGGGAGGCAAGCTCTACGATCGGATGCCCGACGCGGAGCAAGATCACGAGTCCTAGGGACTTAATAAAATATCCGATCCGGGACGCGATCTCTACGACCGGATGCCCGACGCGGAGCAAGATCACGCGTCCTAGGGACTTAATAAATTCCCCGATCCGGGAGGCAAGCTCTACGACCGGATGCCCGACGCGGAGCGAGATCACATGTACTAGGGACTTAATAAATTCTCCGATTAAGGAGGCAAGCTCTACGACCGGATCCCAGACGCGGAGCAAAACCACGAGTCCTAGGGACTTAATAAAATCTCCGATCCGGGAGGCAAGCTCTACGACCGAATGCCCGACGCGGAGCAAGATCACGAGTACTAGGGACTTAATAAAATATCCGATCCGGGAGGGGAGCTCTACGACCGGATGCCCGTTGCAGAGCAAGATCACGCGTCCTAGGGACTTAATAAATTCTCCGATCCGGGAGGCAAGCTCTACGACCGGATGCCCGACGCGGAGCGAGATCATGCGTCCTAGGGACTTAATAAATTCTCCGATCCGGGAGGCAAGCTCTACGACCAGATGCCCGACGCGGAGCAAGATCACGAATCCTAGGGACTTAGTAAAATATCCGATCCGGGAAGCGAGCTCTACGACCGGATGCCCGACGCGGAGCAAGATCACGCATCCTAGGGACTTAATAAATTCTCCGATCCGGGAGGCAAGCTCTACGACCGGATGCCCGACGCGGAGCGAGATCACACGTACTAGGGACTTAATAAATTCTCCGATCCAGGAGGCAAGCTCTACGACCGGATCCCAGACGCGGAGCAAAACCACGAGTCCTAGGGACTTAATAAAATCTCCGATCCGGGAGGCAAGCTCTACGACCGAATGCCCGACGCGGAGCAAGATCACGAGTTCTAGGGACTTAATAAAATCTTCGATCCGTGAGGCAAGCTCTACGACCGGATGCCCGACGCGGAGCAAGATCACGGGTCCTAGGGACTTAATAAATTCTCCGATCCGGGAGGCAAACTCTACGATCGGATGCTCGACGCGGAGCAAGATCACGAGTCTTAGGGACTTAATAAATTCTCCGATCCGGGAGGCAAGCTCTACGATCGGATGCCCGACGCGGAGCAAGATCACGAGTCCTAGTGACCTAATAAAATATCCGATCCGGGACGCGATCTCTACGACCGGATACCCGACACAGAGCAAGATCACGCGTCCTAGGGACTTAATAAATTCTCCAATCCGGGACGCGAGCTCTACGACCGGATGGCCGACGTGGAGCAAGATCACGCGTCCTAGGGACTTAATAAATTCTCCGATCGGGGAGGCGAAATCTACGACCGGATGCCCAACGCGCAGCTAGATCACGCGTCCTAGGGACTTAATAAAATCTCCGATCCGGGAGGTAAGCTCTATGACCGGATGCCCGACGCGGAGCAAGATCACGGGTCCTAGGGACTTAATAAATTCTCCGAACCGTGAGGCAAGCTCTACGATCGGATGCCCGACGCGGAGCAAGATCACGCGTCCTAAGGACTTAATAAATTCTCCGATCCGGGAGGCAAGCTCTACGATCGGATGCCCGACGCGGAGCAAGATCACGAGTCCTAGTGACTTAATAAAATATCCGATCCGGGACGCGATCTCTACGACCGGATACCCGACACAGAGCAAGATCACGCGTCCTGGGAACTTAATAAATTCTCCGATCCTGGAGGAAAGCTCTACGACCGGATGCCCGACGCGGAGCTAGATCACGCGTCCTAGGGACTTAATAAATTCTCCGATCCGGGAGGCAAGCTCTACGACCGGATCCCAGACGCGGAGCAAGACCACGAGTCCTAGGGATTTAATAAAATCTCCGTTCCGGGAGGCAAGCTCTACGACCGGATGCCCGACGCGGAGCAAGATCACGAGTACTAGGAACTTAATAAAATCTTCGATCCGGGAGGCAAGCTCTACGACTGGATGCCCGACGCGGAGCGAGATCATGCGTCCTAGGGACTTAATGAATTCTCTAATCCGGGAAGCAAGGTCTACGACCGGATGCCCGACGCGGAGCAAGATCACGCTACCAAGGGACTTAACAAAATATCCGATTCCGGAGCCGAGTTAGGCAAGCTTTACGACACGTGGCAAGATCACTAGTTCTAGGGACTTAATAAAATCTCTGATCCGGGAGGCGAGGCCTACGACCGGATGCCCGACGCGGAGAAAGATCACGCATCCTAGGGACTTAATAAATTCTCCGATCCGGGAGGCAAGCTCTACGATCGGATGCCCGACGCGGAGCAAGATCACGAGTCCTAGGGACTTAATAAAATATCCGATCCGGGACGCGATCTCTACGACCGGATGCCCGACGCGGAGCAAGATCACGCGTCCTAGGGACTTAATAAATTCCCCGATCCGGGAGGCAAGCTCTACGACCGGATGCCCGACGCGGAGCGAGATCACATGTACTAGGGACTTAATAAATTCTCCGATTAAGGAGGCAAGCTCTACGACCGGATCCCAGACGCAGAGCAAAACCACGAGTCCTAGGGACTTAATAAAATCTCCGATCCGGGAGGCAAGCTCTACGACTGAATGCCCGACGCGGAGCAAGATCACGAGTACTAGGGACTTAATAAAATATCCGATCCGGGAGGGGAGCTCTACGACCGGATGCCCGTTGCGGAGCAAGATCACGCGTCCTAGGGACTTAATAAATTCTCCGATCCGGGAGGCAAGCTCTACGACCGGATGCCCGACGCGGAGCGAGATCATGCGTCCTAGGGACTTAATAAATTCTCCGATCCGGGAGGCAAGCTCTACGACCAGATGCCCGACGCGGAGCAAGATCACGAATCCTAGGGACTTAGTAAAATATCCGATCCGGGAAGCGAGCTCTACGACCGGATGCCCGACGCGGAGCAAGATCACGCATCCTAGGGACTTACTAAATTCTCCGATCCGGGAGGCAAGCTCTACGACCGGATGCCCGACGCGGAGCGAGATCACGCGTACTAGGGACTTAATAAATTCTCCGATTAAGGAGGCAAGCTCAACGACCGGATCCCAGACGCGGAGCAAAACCACGAGTCCTAGGGACTTAATAAAATCTCCGATCTGGGAGGCAAGCTCTACGACCGAATGCCCGACGCGGAGCAAGATCACGAGTACTAGGGACTTAATAAAATCTTCGATCCGGGAGGCAAGCTCTACGACCGGATGCCCGACGCAGAGCAAGATCACGCGTCCTAGGGACTTAATAAAATCTCCGATCCGGGAGGCAAGCTCTAGGACCGGATGCCCGATGCGGAGCAAGATCACGGGTCCTAGGGACTTAATAAATTCTCCGATCCGGGAGGCAAACTCTACGATCGGATGCTCGACGCGGAGCAAGATCACGAGTCTTAGGGACTTAATAAAATATCCGATCCGGGACGCGAGCTCTACGACCGGATGGCCGACGCGGAGCAAGATCACGCGTCCTAGGGACTTAATAAATTCTCCGATCGGGGAGGCGAACTCTACGACCGGATGCCCAACGCGCAGCTAGATCACGCGTCCTAGGGACTTAATAAAATCTCCGATCCGGGAGGTAAGCTCTATGACCGGATGCCCGACGCGGAGGAAGATCACGGGTCCTAGGGACTTAATAAATTCTCCGATCCGGGAGGCAAGCTCTACGATCGGATGCCCGACGCGGAGCAAGATCACGCGTCCTAAGGACTTAATAAATTCTCCGATCCGGGAGGCAAGCTCTACGATCGGATGCCCGACGCGGAGCAAGATCACGAGTCCTAGTGACTTAATAAAATATCCGATCCGGGACGCGATCTCTACGACCGGATACCCGACACAGAGCAAGATCACGCGTCCTAGGGACTTAATAAATTCTCCGATCCGGGAGGAAAGCTCTACGACCGGATGCCAAACGCGGAGCTAGATCACGCGTCCTAGGGACTTAATAAATTCTCCGATCCGGGAGGCAAGCTCTACGACCGGATCCCAGACGCGGAGCAAGACCACGAGTCCTAGAGATTTAATAAAATCTCCGATCCGGGAGGCAAGCTCTACGACCGGATGCCCGACGCGGAGCAAGATCACGAATACTAGGGACTTAATAAAATCTTCGATCCGGGAGGCAAGCTCTACGACTGGATGCCCGACGCGGAGCGAGATCACGCGTCCTAGGGACTTAATGAATTCTCTAATCCGGGAAGCAAGGTCTACGACCGGATGCCCGACGCGGAGCAAGATCACGCGTCCAAGGGACTTAACAAAATATCCGATTCCGGAGCCGAGTTAGGCAAGCTCTACGACACGTGGCAAGATCACTAGTTCTAGGGACTTAATAAAATCTCTGATCCGGGAGGCGAGCCCTACGACCGAATGCCCGACGCGGAGCAAGATCACGCATCCTAGGGACTTAATAAATTCCCCGATCCGAGAGGCAAGCTCTACGACCGGATGCCCGACGCGGAGCGAGATCACGCGTACTAGGGACTTAATAAATTCTCCGATCCAGGAGGCAAGCTCTACGACCGGATCCCAGACGCGGAGCAAAACCACGAGTCCTAGGGACTTAATAAAATCTCCGATCCGGGAGGCAAGCTCTACGACCGAATGCCCGACGCGGAGCAAGATCACGAGTTCTAGGGACTTAATAAAATATTCGATCCGTGAGGCAAGCTCTACGACCGGATGCCCGACGCGGAGCAAGATCACGCGTCCTAGGGACTTAATAAAATCTCCGATCCGGGAGGCAAGCTCTATGACCGGATGCCCGACGCGGAGCAAGATCACGGGTCCTAGGGACTTAATAAATTCTCCGATCCGGGAGGCAAACTCTACGATCGGATGCTCGACGCGGAGCAAGATCACGAGTCTTAGGGACTTAATAAAATATCCGATCCGGGACGCGAGCTCTACGACCGGATGGCCGACGTGGAGCAAGATCACGCGTCCTAGGGACTTAATAAATTCTCCGATCGGGGAGGCGAACTCTACGACCGGATGCCCAACGCGCAGCTAGATCACGCGTCCTAGGGACTTAATAAAATCTCCGATCCGGGAGGTAAGCTCTATGACCGGATGCCCGACGCGGAGCAAGATCACGGGTCCTAGGGACTTAATAAATTCTCCGATCCGGGAGGCAAGCTCTACGATCGGATGCCCGACGCGGAGCAAGATCACGCGTCCTAAGGACTTAATAAATTCTCCGATCCGGGAGGCAAGCTCTACGATCGGATGCCCGACGCGGAGCAAGATCACGAGTCCTAGTGACTTAATAAAATATCCGATCCGGGACGCGATCTCTACGACCGGATACCCGACACAGAGCAAGATCACGCGTCCTAGGGACTTAATAAATTCTCCGATCCTGGAGGAAAGCTCTACGACCGGATGCCCGACGCGGAGCTAGATCACGCGTCCTAGGGACTTAATAAATTCTCCGATCCGGGAGGCAAGCTCTACGACCGGATCCCAGACGCGGAGCAAGACCACGAGTCCTAGGGATTTAATAAAATCTCCGATCCGGGAGGCAAGCTCTACGACCGGATGCCCGACGCGGAGCAAGATCACGAGTACTAGGGACTTAATAAAATCTTCGATCCGGGAGGCAAGCTCTACGACCGGATGCCCGACGCGGAGCGAGATCACGCGTCCTAGGGACTTAATGAATTCTCTAATCCGGGAAGCAAGGTCTACGACCGGATGCCCGACGGGGAGCAAGATCACGCGTCCAAGGGACTTAACAAAATATCCGATTCCGGAGCCGAGTTAGGCAAGCTTTACGACACGTGGCAAGATCACTAGTTCTAGGGACTTAATAAAATCTCTGATCCGGGAGGCGAGCCCTACGACCGGATGCCCGACGCGGAGAAAGATCACGCGTCCTAGGGACTTAATAAATTCTCCGATCCGGGAGGCAAGCTCTACGATCGGATGCCCGACGCGGAGCAAGATCACGAGTCCTAGGGACTTAATAAAATATCCGATCCGGGACGCGATCTCTACGACCGGATGCCCGACGCGGAGCAAGATCACGCGTCCTAGGGACTTAATAAATTCCCCGATCCGGGAGGCAAGCTCTACGACCGGATGCCCGACGCGGAGCGAGATCACATGTACTAGGGACTTAATAAATTCTCCGATTAAGGAGGCAAGCTCTACGACCGGATCCCAGACGCGGAGCAAAACCACGAGTCCTAGGGACTTAATAAAATCTCCGATCCGGGAGGCAAGCTCTACGACCGAATGCCCGACGCGGAGCAAGATCACGAGTACTAGGGACTTAATAAAATATCCGATCCGGGAGGGGAGCTCTACGACCGGATGCCCGTTGCAGAGCAAGATCACGCGTCCTAGGGACTTAATAAATTCTCCGATCCGGGAGGCAAGCTCTACGACCGGATGCCCGACGCGGAGCGAGATCATGCGTCCTAGGGACTTAATAAATTCTCCGATCCGGGAGGCAAGCTCTACGACCAGATGCCCGACGCGGAGCAAGATCACGAATCCTAGGGACTTAGTAAAATATCCGATCCGGGAAGCGAGCTCTACGACCGGATGCCCGACACGGAGCAAGATCACGCATCCTAGGGACTTAATAAATTCTCCGATCCGGGAGGCAAGCTCTACGACCGGATGCCCGACGCGGAGCGAGATCACACGTACTAGGGACTTAATAAATTCTCCGATTAAGGAGGCAAGCTCAACGACCGGATCCCAGACGCGGAGCAAAACCACGAGTCCTAGGGACTTAATAAAATCTCCGATCTGGGAGGCAAGCTCTACGACCGAATGCCCGACGCGGAGCAAGATCACGCGTCCTAGGGACTTAATAAATTCTCCGATCGGGGAGGCGAACTCTACGACCGGATGCCCAACGCGCAGCTAGATCACGCGTCCTAGGGACTTAATAAATTCTCAGATCCGGGAGGCAAGCTCTACGATCGGATGCCCGACGCGGAGCAAGATCACGAGTCCTAGGGACTTAATAAAATATCCGATCCGGGACGCGATCTCTACGACCGAATGCCCGACGCGGAGCAAGATCACGCGTCCTAGGGACTTAATAAATTCCCCGATCCGAGAGGCAAGCTCTACGACCGGATGCTCGACGCGGAGCGAGATCACGCGTACTAGGGACTTAATAAATTCTTCGATCCGTGAGGCAAGCTCTACGACCGGATGCCCGACGCGGAGCAAGATCACGTGTCCTTGGGACATAATAAAATCTCCGATCCGGGAGGCAAGCTCTATGACCGGATGCCCTACGCGGAGCAACATCACGGGTCCTAGGGACTTAATAAATTCTCCGATCCGAGAGGCAAACTCTACGATCGGATGCTCGACGCGGAGCAAGGTCACGAGTCTTAGGGACTTAATAAAATATCCGATCCGGGACGCGAGCTCTACGACCGGATGGCCAACGCGGAGCAACATCACGGGTCCTAGCGACTTAATAAATTCTCCGATCCGGGGGGCCAGCTCTACGATCGGATGCCCGACGCGGAGCAAGATCACGCGTCCTAAGGACTTAATAAATTCTCCGATCCTCGAGGCAATCTCTACGATCGGATGCCCGACGCGGAGCAAGATCACTAGTCCAAGGGACTTAATAAAATCTCTGATCCGGGACGCGATCTCTACGACCGAATGCCCGACGCGGAGCAAGATCACGCGTCCTAGGGACTTAATAAATTCCCCGATCCGAGAGGCAAGCTCTACGACCGGATGCCCGACGCGGAGCGAGATCACGCGTACTAGGGACTTAATAAATTCTCCGATCCAGGAGGCAAGCTCTACGACCGGATCCCAGACGCGGAGCAAAACCACGAGTCCTAGGGACTTAATAAAATCTCCGATCCGGGAGGCAAGCTCTACGACCGAATGCCTGACGCGGAGCAAGATCACGAGTACTAGGGACTTAATAAAATCTCCGATCCGGGAGGCAAGCTCTATGACCGGATGCCCGACGCGGAGCAAGATCACGGGTCCTAGGGACTTAATAAATTCTCCGATCCGGGAGGCAAACTCTACGATCAGATGCTCGACGCGGAGCAAGATCACGAGTCTTAGGGACTTAATAAAATATCCGATCCGGGACGAGAGCTCTACGACCGGATGGCCGACGCGGAGCAAGATCACGCGTCCTAGGGACTTAATAAATTCTCCGATCGGGGAGGCGAACTCTACGACCGGATGCCCAACGCGCAGCTAGATCACACGTCCTAGGGACTTAATAAAATCTCCGATCCGGGAGGTAAGCTCTATGACCGGATGCCCGACGCGGAGCAAGATCACGGGTCATAGGGACTTAATAAATTCTCCGATCCGGGAGGCAAGCTCTACGATCGGATGCCCGACGCGGAGCAAGATCAGGCGTCCTAAGGACTTAATAAATTCTCCGATCCGGGAGGCAAGCTCTACGATCGGATGCCCGACGCGGAGCAAGATCACGAGTCCTAGTGACTTAATAAAATATCCGATCCGGGACGCGATCTCTACGTCCGGATACCCGACACAGAGCAAGATCACGCGTCCTAAGGACTTAATAAATTCTCCGATCCGGGAGGAAAGCTCTACGACCGGATGCCCGACGCGGAGCTAGATCACGCGTCCTAGGGACTTAATTAATTCTCCGATCCGGGAGGCAAGCTATACGACCGGATCCCAGACGCGGAGCAAGACCACGAGTCCTAGGGATTTAATAAAATCTCCGATCCGGGAGGCAAGCTCTACGACCGGATGCCCGACGCGGAGCAAGATCACGAGTACTAGGGACTTAATAAAATCTTCGATCCGGGAGGCAAGCTCTACGACCGGATGCCCGACGTGGAGCGAGATCATGCGTCCTAGGGACTTAATGAATTCTCTAATCCGGGAGGCAAGGTCTACGACCGGATGCCCGACGCGGAGCAAGATCACGAGTCCTAGGGACTTAATAAAATATCCGATCCGGGACGCGAGCTCTACGACCGGATGTCCGACGCGGAGCAAGATCACGCGTCCTAGGGACTTAATAAAATATCCGATCTGGGACGCGATCTCTACGACCGAATGCCCGACGCGGAGCAAGATCACGCGTCCTAGGGACTTAATAAATTCCCCGATCCGAGAGGCAAGCTCTACGACCGGATGCTCGACGCGGAGCGAGATCACGCGTACTAGGGACTTAATAAATTCTTCGATCCGTGAGGCAAGCTCTACGACCGGATGCCCGACGCGGAGCAAGATCACGTGTCCTTGGGACATAATAAAATCTCCGATCCGGGAGGCAAGCTCTATGACCGGATGCCCGACGCGGAGCAACCTCACGGGTCCTAGGGACTTAATAAATTCTCCGATCCGGGAGGCAAACTCTACGATCGGATGCTCGACGCGGAGCAAGGTCACGAGTCTTAGGGACTTAATAAAATATCCGATCCGGGACGCGAGCTCTACGACCGGATGGCCAACGTGCATCCTAGGGACTTAATAAATTCTCTGATCGGGGAGGCGAACTCTACGACCGGATGCCCAACGCGCATCCAGTCGTAGAGTTCGCCTCCCCGATTAGAGAATTTATTAAGTCCCTAGGACGCGTGATCTTGCTCTGCGTTGGCCATCCGGTCGTAGAGCTCGCGTCCCGGATCGGATATTTTATTAAGTCCCTAAGACTCGTGACCTTGCTCCGTCCTAGGGACTTAATAAAATCTCCGATCCGGGAGGTAAGCTCTATGACCGGATGCCCGACGCGGAGCAAGATCACGGGTCCTAGGGACTTAATAAATTTTCCAATCCGGGAGGGAATCTCAACGACCGGATGCCCGACGCGGAGAAAGATCACGCGTCCTAGGGACTTAATAAATTCTCAGATCCGGGAGGCAAGCTCTACGATCGGATGCCCGACGCGGAGCAAGATCACGAGTCCTAGGGACTTAATAAAATATCCGATCCGGGACGCGATCTCTACGACCGAATGCCCGACGCGGAGCAAGATCACGCGTCCTAGGGACTTAATAAATTCCCCGATCCGAGAGGCAAGCTCTACGACCGGATGCTCGACGCGGAGCGAGATCACGCGTACTAGGGACATAATAAATACTTCGATCCGTGAGGCAAGCTCTACGACCGGATGCCCGACGCGGAGCAAGATCACGTGTCCTTGGGACATAATAAAATCTCCGATCCGGGAGGCAAGCTCTATGACCGGATGCCCGACGCGGAGCAACATCACGGGTCCTAGGGACTTAATAAATTCTCCGATCCGGGAGGCAAACTCTACGATCGGATGCTCGACGCGGAGCAAGGTCACGAGTCTTAGGGACTTAATAAAATATCCGATCCGGGACGCGAGCTCTACGACCGGATGGCCAACGCGGAGCAACATCACGGGTCTTAGGGACTTAATAAAATATCCGATCCGGGACGAGAGCGAGATCACGGGTCCTAGGGACTTAATAAATTCTCCGATCCGGGAGGCAAGCTCTCCGATCCGGGCGAACTCTACGACCGGATGCCCAACGCGCAGCTAGATCACACGTCCTAGGGACTTAATAAAATCTCCGATCCGGGAGGTAAGCTCTATGACCGGATGCCCGACGCGGAGCAAGATCACGGGTCCTAGGGACTTAATAAATTCTCCGATCCGGGAGGCAAGCTCTACGATCGGATGCCCGATGCGGAGCAAGATCACGAGTCCTAGTGACTTAATAAAATATCCGATCCGGGACGCGATCTCTACGACCGGATACCCGACACAGAGCAAGATCACGCGTCCTAGGGACTTAATAAATTCTCCGATCCGGGAGGAAAGCTCTACGACCGGATGCCCGACGCGGAGCTAGATCACGCGTCCTAGGGACTTAATAAATTCTCCGATCCGGGAGGCAAGCTCTACGACCGGATCCCAGACGCGGAGCAAGACCACGAGTCCTAGGGATTTAATAAAATCTCCGATCCGGGAGGCAAGCTCTACGACCGGATGCCCGACGCGGAGCAAGATCACGAGTACTAGGGACTTAATAAAATCTTCGATCCGGGAGGCAAGCTCTACGACCGGATGCCCGACGCGGAGCGAGATCACGCGTCCTAGGGACTTAATGAATTCTCTAATCCGGGAGGCAAGGTCTACGACCGGATGCCCGACGCGGAGCAAGATCACGAGTCCTAGGGACTTAATAAAATATCCGATCCGGGACGCGAGCTCTACGACCGGATGTCCGACGCGGAGCAAGATCACGCGTCTTAGGGACTTAATAAATTCTCCGATCCGGGAGGCGAACTCTACGACCGGATTCCCGATGCGCAGCTAGTTCACGCTTCCTAGGGACTTAATAAAATCTCCGATCCGGGAGGCAAGCTCTATGACCGGATGCCCGACGGGGAGCAAGATCACGGGTCCTAGGGACTTAATAAATTTTCCAATCCGGGAGGGAATCTCAATGACCGGATGCCCGACGCAGAGCAAGATCACGCGTCCTAGGGACTTAATAAATTCTCCGATCCGGGACTCAAGCTCTACGATCGGATGCCCGACGCGGAGCAAGATCACGAGTCCTAGGGACTTAATAAAATATCCAATCCGGGACGCGATCTCTACGACCGAATGCCCGACGCGGAGCAAGATCACGCGTCCTAGGGACTTAATAAATTCCCCGATCCGAGAGGCAAGCTCTACGACCGGATGCCCGACGCGGAGCAAGATCACGAGTACTAGGGACTTAATAAAATCTTCGATCCGTGAGGCAAGCTTTACGACCGGATGCCCGACGCGGAGCAGGATCACGCGTCCTAGGGACTTAATAAAATCTCCGATCCGGGAGGCAAGCTCTATGACCGGATGCCCGACGCGGAGCAAGATCACGGGTCCTAGGGACTTAATAAATTCTCCGATCCGGGAGGCAAACTCTACGATCGGATGCTCGACGCGGAGCAAGATCACGAGTCTTAGGGACTTAATAAAATATCCGATCCGGGACGCGAGCTCTACGACCGGATGGCCGACGTGGAGCAAGATCACGCGTCCTAGGGACTTAATAAATTCTCCGATCGGGGAGGCGAACTCTACGACCGGATGCCCAACGCGCAGCTAGATCACGCGTCCTAGGGACTTAATAAAATCTCCGATCCGGGAGGTAAGCTCTATGACCGGATGCCCGACGCGGAGCAAGATCACGGGTCCTAGGGACTTAATAAATTCTCCGATCCGGGAGGCAAGCTCTACGATCGGATGCCCGACGCGGAGCAAGATCACGCGTCCTAAGGACTTAATAAATTCTCCGATCCGGGAGGCAAGCTCTACGATCGGATGCCCGACGCGGAGCAAGATCACGAGTCCTAGTGACTTAATAAAATATCCGATCCGGGACGCGATCTCTACGACCGGATACCCGACACAGAGCAAGATCACGCGTCCTAGGGACTTAATAAATTCTCCGATCCTGGAGGAAAGCTCTACGACCGGATGCCCGACGCGGAGCTAGATCACGCGTCCTAGGGACTTAATAAATTCTCCGATCCGGGAGGCAAGCTCTACGACCGGATCCCAGACGCGGAGCAAGACCACGAGTCCTAGGGATTTAATAAAATCTCCGATCCGGGAGGCAAGCTCTACGACCGGATGCCCGACGCGGAGCAAGATCACGAGTACTAGGGACTTAATAAAATCTTCGATCCGGGAGGCAAGCTCTACGACCGGATGCCCGACGCGGAGCGAGATCACGCGTCCTAGGGACTTAATGAATTCTCTAATCCGGGAAGCAAGGTCTACGACCGGATGCCCGACGGGGAGCAAGATCACGCGTCCAAGGGACTTAACAAAATATCCGATTCCGGAGCCGAGTTAGGCAAGCTTTACGACACGTGGCAAGATCACTAGTTCTAGGGACTTAATAAAATCTCTGATCCGGGAGGCGAGCCCTACGACCGGATGCCCGACGCGGAGAAAGATCACGCGTCCTAGGGACTTAATAAATTCTCCGATCCGGGAGGCAAGCTCTACGATCGGATGCCCGACGCGGAGCAAGATCACGAGTCCTAGGGACTTAATAAAATATCCGATCCGGGACGCGATCTCTACGACCGAATGCCCGACGCGGAGCAAGATCACGCGTCCTAGGGACTTAATAAATTCCCCGATCCGGGAGGCAAGCTCTACGACCGGATGCCCGACGCGGAGCGAGATCACGCGTACTAGGGACTTAATAAATTCTCCTATCCAGGAGGCAAGCTCTACGACCGGATCCCAGACGCGGAGCAAAACCACGAGTCCTAGGGACTTAATAAAATCTCCGATCCGGGAGGCAAGCTCTACGACCGAATGCCCGACGCGGAGCAAGATCACGAGTACTAGGGACTTAATAAAATATCCGATCCGGGAGGGGAGCTCTACGACCGGATGCCCGTTGCAGAGCAAGATCACGCGTCCTAGGGACTTAATAAATTCTCCGATCCGGGAGGCAGGCTCTACGACCGGATGCCCGACGCGGAGCGAGATCATGCGTCCTAGGGACTTAATAAAATATCCGATCCGGGACGCGATCTCTACGACCGGATACCCAACACAGAGCAAGATCACGCGTCCTAGGGACTTAATAAATTCTCCGATCCGGGAGGAAAGCTCTACGACCGGATGCCCGACGTGGAGCTAGATCACGCATCCTAGGGACTTAATAAATTCTCCGATCCGGCAGGCAAGCTCTACGACCGGATCCCAGACGCGGAGCAAGACCACGAGTCCTAGGGATTTAATAAAATCTCCGATCCGGGAGGCAAGCTCTACGACTGGATGCCCGACGCGGAGCAAGATCACGAGTACTAGGGACTTAATAAAATCTTCGATCCGGGAGGCAAGCTCTACGACCGGATGCCCGACGCGGAGCGAGATCACGCGTCCTAGGGACTTAATGAATTCTCTAATCCGGGAAGCAAGGTCTACGACCGGATGCCCGACGCGGAGCAAGATCACGCGTCCAAGGGACTTAACAAAATATCCGATTCCGGAGCCGAGTTAGGCAAGCTCTACGACACGTGGCAAGATCACTAGTTCTAGGGACTTAATAAAATCTCTGATCCGGGAGGCGAGCCCTACGACCGAATGCCCGACGCGGAGCAAGATCACGCGTCCTTGGGACTTAATAAATTCCCCGATCCGAGAGGCAAGCTCTACGACCGGATGCCCGACACAGAGCGAGATCAGGCGTACTAGGGACTTAATAAATTCTCCGATCCAGGAGGTAAGCTCTACGACCGGATCACAGACGCGGAGCAAAACCACGAGTCCTAGGGACTTATTAAAATCTCCGATCCGGGAGGCAAGCTCTACGACCGATTGCCCGACGCGGAGAAAGATCACGAGTACTAGGGACTTAATAAAATCTTCGATCCGTGAGGCAAGCTCTACGACCGGATGCCCGACGCGGAGGAAGATCACGCGTCCTAGGGACTTAATAAAATCTCCGATCCGGGAGGCAAGCTCTATGACCGGATGCCCGACGCGGAGAAAGATCACGGGTCCTAGGGACTTAATAAATTCTCCGATCCGGGAGGCAAACTCTACGATCGGATGCTCGACGCGGAGCAAGATCACGAGTCTTAGGGACTTAATAAAATATCCGATCCGGGACGCGAGCTCTACGACCGGATGGCCGACGTGGAGCAAGATCACGCGTCCTAGGGACTTAATAAATTCTCCGATCGGGGAGGTGAACTCTACGATCGGATGCCCAACGCGCAGCTAGATCACGCGTCCTAGGGACTTAATAAAATCTCCGATCCGGGAGGTAAGCTCTATGACCGGATGCCCGACGCGGAGCAAGATCACGGGTCCTAGGGACTTAATAAATTCTCCGATCCGGGAGGCAAGCTCTATGATCGGATGCCCGACGCGGAGCAAGATCACGCGTCCTAAGGACATAATAAATTCTCCGATCCGGGAGGCAAGCTCTACGATCGGATGCCCGACGCGGAGCAAGATCACGAGTCCTAGTGACTTAATAAAATATCCGATCCGGGACGCGATCTCTACGACCGGATACCCGACACAGAGCAAGATCACGCGTCCTAGGGACTTAATAAATTCTCCGATCCGGGAGGAAAGCTCTACGACCGGATGCCCGACGCGGAGCTAGATCACGCGTCCTAGGGACTTAATAAATTCTCCGATCCGGGAGGCAAGCTCTACGACCGGATCCCAGACGCGGAGCAAGACCACGAGTCCTAGGGATTTAATAAAATCTCCGATCCGGGAGGCAAGCTCTACGACCGGATGCCCGACGCGGAGCAAGATCACGAGTCCTAGGGACTTAATAAAATCTCCGATCCGGGAGGCAAGCTCTACGACCGCATGCCCGACGCGGAGCAAGATCACGAGTACTAGGGACTTAATAAAATATCCGATCCGGGAGGGGAGCTCTACGACCGGATGCCCGTTGCGGAGCAAGATCACGCGTCCTAGGGACTTAATAAATTCTCCGATCCGGGAGGCAAGCTCTACGACCGGATGCCCGATGCGGAGCGAGATCATGCGTCCTAGGGACTTAATAAATTCTCCGATCCGGGAGGCAAGCTCTACGACCAGATGCCCGACGCGGAGCAAGATCACGAATCCTAGGGACTTAGTAAAATATCCGATCCGGGACGCGAGCTCTACGACCGGATGGCCGACGTGGAGCAAGATCACGCGTCCTAGGGACTTAATAAATTCTCCGATCGGGGAGGTGAACTCTACGATCGGATGCCCAACGCGCAGCTAGATCACGCGTCCTAGGGACTTAATAAAATCTCCGATCCGGGAGGTAAGCTCTATGACCGGATGCCCGACGCGGAGCAAGATCACGGGTCCTAGGGACTTAATAAATTCTCCGATCCGGGAGGCAAGCTCTACGATCGGATGCCCGATGCGGAGCAAGATCACGAGTCCTAGTGACTTAATAAAATATCCGATCCGGGACGCGATCTCTACGACCGGATACCCGACACAGAGCAAGATCACGCGTCCTAGGGACTTAATAAATTCTCCGATCCGGGAGGAAAGCTCTACGACCGGATGCCCGACGCGGAGCTAGATCACGCGTCCTAGGGACTTAATAAATTCTCCGATCCGGGAGGCAAGCTCTACGACCGGATCCCAGACGCGGAGCAAGACCACGAGTCCTAGGGATTTAATAAAATCTCCGATCCGGGAGGCAAGCTCTACGACCGGATGCCCGACGCGGAGCAAGATCACGAGTACTAGGGACTTAATAAAATCTTCGATCCGGGAGGCAAGCTCTACGACCGGATGCCCGACGCGGAGCGAGATCACGCGTCCTAGGGACTTAATGAATTCTCTAATCCGGGAGGCAAGGTCTACGACCGGATGCCCGACGCGGAGCAAGATCACGAGTCCTAGGGACTTAATAAAATATCCGATCCGGGACGCGAGCTCTACGACCGGATGTCCGACGCGGAGCAAGATCACGCGTCTTAGGGACTTAATAAATTCTCCGATCCGGGAGGCGAACTCTACGACCGGATTCCCGATGCGCAGCTAGTTCACGCGTCCTAGGGACTTAATAAAATCTCCGATCCGGGAGGCAAGCTCTATGACCGGATGCCCGACGGGGAGCAAGATCACGGGTCCTAGGGACTTAATAAATTTTCCAATCCGGGAGGGAATCTCAATGACCGGATGCCCGACGCAGAGCAAGATCACGCGTCCTAGGGACTTAATAAATTCTCCGATCCGGGAGGCAAGCTCTACGATCGGATGCCCGACGCGGAGCAAGATCACGAGTCCTAGGGACTTAATAAAATATCCAATCCGGGACGCGATCTCTACGACCGAATGCCCGACGCGGAGCAAGATCACGCGTCCTAGGGACTTAATAAATTCCCCGATCCGAGAGGCAAGCTCTACGACCGGATGCCCGACGCGGAGCAAGATCACGAGTACTAGGGACTTAATAAAATCTTCGATCCGTGAGGCAAGCTTTACGACCGGATGCCCGACGCGGAGCAGGATCACGCGTCCTAGGGACTTAATAAAATCTCCGATCCGGGAGGCAAGCTCTATGACCGGATGCCCGACGCGGAGCAAGATCACGGGTCCTAGGGACTTAATAAATTCTCCGATCCGGGAGGCAAACTCTACGATCGGATGCTCGACGCGGAGCAAGATCACGAGTCTTAGGGACTTAATAAAATATCCGATCCGGGACGCGAGCTCTACGACCGGATGGCCGACGTGGAGCAAGATCACGCGTCCTAGGGACTTAATAAATTCTCCGATCGGGGAGGCGAACTCTACGACCGGATGCCCAACGCGCAGCTAGATCACGCGTCCTAGGGACTTAATAAAATCTCCGATCCGGGAGGTAAGCTCTATGACCGGATGCCCGACGCGGAGCAAGATCACGGGTCCTAGGGACTTAATAAATTCTCCGATCCGGGAGGCAAGCTCTACGATCGGATGCCCGACGCGGAGCAAGATCACGCGTCCTAAGGACTTAATAAATTCTCCGATCCGGGAGGCAAGCTCTACGATCGGATGCCCGACGCGGAGCAAGATCACGAGTCCTAGTGACTTAATAAAATATCCGATCCGGGACGCGATCTCTACGACCGGATACCCGACACAGAGCAAGATCACGCGTCCTAGGGACTTAATAAATTCTCCGATCCTGGAGGAAAGCTCTACGACCGGATGCCCGACGCGGAGCTAGATCACGCGTCCTAGGGACTTAATAAATTCTCCGATCCGGGAGGCAAGCTCTACGACCGGATCCCAGACGCGGAGCAAGACCACGAGTCCTAGGGATTTAATAAAATCTCCGATCCGGGAGGCAAGCTCTACGACCGGATGCCCGACGCGGAGCAAGATCACGAGTACTAGGGACTTAATAAAATCTTCGATCCGGGAGGCAAGCTCTACGACCGGATGCCCGACGCGGAGCGAGATCACGCGTCCTAGGGACTTAATGAATTCTCTAATCCGGGAAGCAAGGTCTACGACCGGATGCCCGACGGGGAGCAAGATCACGCGTCCAAGGGACTTAACAAAATATCCGATTCCGGAGCCGAGTTAGGCAAGCTTTACGACACGTGGCAAGATCACTAGTTCTAGGGACTTAATAAAATCTCTGATCCGGGAGGCGAGCCCTACGACCGGATGCCCGACGCGGAGAAAGATCACGCGTCCTAGGGACTTAATAAATTCTCCGATCCGGGAGGCAAGCTCTACGATCGGATGCCCGACGCGGAGCAAGATCACGAGTCCTAGGGACTTAATAAAATATCCGATCCGGGACGCGATCTCTACGACCGAATGCCCGACGCGGAGCAAGATCACGCGTCCTAGGGACTTAATAAATTCCCCGATCCGGGAGGCAAGCTCTACGACCGGATGCCCGACGCGGAGCGAGATCACGCGTACTAGGGACTTAATAAATTCTCCTATCCAGGAGGCAAGCTCTACGACCGGATCCCAGACGCGGAGCAAAACCACGAGTCCTAGGGACTTAATAAAATCTCCGATCCGGGAGGCAAGCTCTACGACCGAATGCCCGACGCGGAGCAAGATCACGAGTACTAGGGACTTAATAAAATATCCGATCCGGGAGGGGAGCTCTACGACCGGATGCCCGTTGCAGAGCAAGATCACGCGTCCTAGGGACTTAATAAATTCTCCGATCCAGGAGGCAGGCTCTACGACCGGATGCCCGACGCGGAGCGAGATCATGCGTCCTAGGGACTTAATAAAATATCCGATCCGGGACGCGATCTCTACGACCGGATACCCAACACAGAGCAAGATCACGCGTCCTAGGGACTTAATAAATTCTCCGATCCGGGAGGAAAGCTCTACGACCGGATGCCCGACGTGGAGCTAGATCACGCATCCTAGGGACTTAATAAATTCTCCGATCCGGCAGGCAAGCTCTACGACCGGATCCCAGACGCGGAGCAAGACCACGAGTCCTAGGGATTTAATAAAATCTCCGATCCGGGAGGCAAGCTCTACGACTGGATGCCCGACGCGGAGCAAGATCACGAGTACTAGGGACTTAATAAAATCTTCGATCCGGGAGGCAAGCTCTACGACCGGATGCCCGACGCGGAGCGAGATCACGCGTCCTAGGGACTTAATGAATTCTCTAATCCGGGAAGCAAGGTCTACGACCGGATGCCCGACGCGGAGCAAGATCACGCGTCCAAGGGACTTAACAAAATATCCGATTCCGGAGCCGAGTTAGGCAAGCTCTACGACACGTGGCAAGATCACTAGTTCTAGGGACTTAATAAAATCTCTGATCCGGGAGGCGAGCCCTACGACCGAATGCCCGACGCGGAGCAAGATCACGCGTCCTTGGGACTTAATAAATTCCCCGATCCGAGAGGCAAGCTCTACGACCGGATGCCCGACACAGAGCGAGATCAGGCGTACTAGGGACTTAATAAATTCTCCGATCCAGGAGGTAAGCTCTACGACCGGATCACAGACGCGGAGCAAAACCACGAGTCCTAGGGACTTATTAAAATCTCCGATCCGGGAGGCAAGCTCTACGACCGATTGCCCGACGCGGAGAAAGATCACGAGTACTAGGGACTTAATAAAATCTTCGATCCGTGAGGCAAGCTCTACGACCGGATGCCCGACGCGGAGCGAGATCACGCGTCCTAGGGACTTAATGAATTCTCTAATCCGGGAGGCAAGGTCTACGACCGGATGCCCGACGCGGAGCAAGATCACGAGTCCTAGGGACTTAATAAAATATCCGATCCGGGACGCGAGCTCTACGACCGGATGTCCGACGCGGAGCAAGATCACGCGTCTTAGGGACTTAATAAATTCTCCGATCCGGGAGGCGAACTCTACGACCGGATTCCCGATGCGCAGCTAGTTCACGCGTCCTAGGGACTTAATAAAATCTCCGATCCGGGAGGCAAGCTCTATGACCGGATGCCCGACGGGGAGCAAGATCACGGGTCCTAGGGACTTAATAAATTTTCCAATCCGGGAGGGAATCTCAATGACCGGATGCCCGACGCAGAGCAAGATCACGCGTCCTAGGGACTTAATAAATTCTCCGATCCGGGAGGCAAGCTCTCCGATCCGGGCGAACTCTACGACCGGATGCCCAACGCGCAGCTAGATCACACGTCCTAGGGACTTAATAAAATCTCCGATCCGGGAGGTAAGCTCTATGACCGGATGCCCGACGCGGAGCAAGATCACGGGTCCTAGGGACTTAATAAATTCTCCGATCCGGGAGGCAAGCTCTACGATCGGATGCCCGATGCGGAGCAAGATCACGAGTCCTAGTGACTTAATAAAATATCCGATCCGGGACGCGATCTCTACGACCGGATACCCGACACAGAGCAAGATCACGCGTCCTAGGGACTTAATAAATTCTCCGATCCGGGAGGAAAGCTCTACGACCGGATGCCCGACGCGGAGCTAGATCACGCGTCCTAGGGACTTAATAAATTCTCCGATCCGGGAGGCAAGCTCTACGACCGGATCCCAGACGCGGAGCAAGACCACGAGTCCTAGGGATTTAATAAAATCTCCGATCCGGGAGGCAAGCTCTACGACCGGATGCCCGACGCGGAGCAAGATCACGAGTACTAGGGACTTAATAAAATCTTCGATCCGGGAGGCAAGCTCTACGACCGGATGCCCGACGCGGAGCGAGATCACGCGTCCTAGGGACTTAATGAATTCTCTAATCCGGGAGGCAAGGTCTACGACCGGATGCCCGACGCGGAGCAAGATCACGAGTCCTAGGGACTTAATAAAATATCCGATCCGGGACGCGAGCTCTACGACCGGATGTCCGACGCGGAGCAAGATCACGCGTCTTAGGGACTTAATAAATTCTCCGATCCGGGAGGCGAACTCTACGACCGGATTCCCGATGCGCAGCTAGTTCACGCGTCCTAGGGACTTAATAAAATCTCCGATCCGGGAGGCAAGCTCTATGACCGGATGCCCGACGGGGAGCAAGATCACGGGTCCTAGGGACTTAATAAATTTTCCAATCCGGGAGGGAATCTCAATGACCGGATGCCCGACGCAGAGCAAGATCACGCGTCCTAGGGACTTAATAAATTCTCCGATCCGGGAGGCAAGCTCTACGATCGGATGCCCGACGCGGAGCAAGATCACGAGTCCTAGGGACTTAATAAAATATCCAATCCGGGACGCGATCTCTACGACCGAATGCCCGACGCGGAGCAAGATCACGCGTCCTAGGGACTTAATAAATTCCCCGATCCGAGAGGCAAGCTCTACGACCGGATGCCCGACGCGGAGCAAGATCACGAGTACTAGGGACTTAATAAAATCTTCGATCCGTGAGGCAAGCTTTACGACCGGATGCCCGACGCGGAGCAGGATCACGCGTCCTAGGGACTTAATAAAATCTCCGATCCGGGAGGCAAGCTCTATGACCGGATGCCCGACGCGGAGCAAGATCACGGGTCCTAGGGACTTAATAAATTCTCCGATCCGGGAGGCAAACTCTACGATCGGATGCTCGACGCGGAGCAAGATCACGAGTCTTAGGGACTTAATAAAATATCCGATCCGGGACGCGAGCTCTACGACCGGATGGCCGACGTGGAGCAAGATCACGCGTCCTAGGGACTTAATAAATTCTCCGATCGGGGAGGCGAACTCTACGACCGGATGCCCAACGCGCAGCTAGATCACGCGTCCTAGGGACTTAATAAAATCTCCGATCCGGGAGGTAAGCTCTATGACCGGATGCCCGACGCGAAGCAAGATCACGGGTCCTAGGGACTTAATAAATTCTCCGATCCGGGAGGCAAGCTCTACGATCGGATGCCCGACGCGGAGCAAGATCACGCGTCCTAAGGACTTAATAAATTCTCCGATCCGGGAGGCAAGCTCTACGATCGGATGCCCGACGCGGAGCAAGATCACGAGTCCTAGTGACTTAATAAAATATCCGATCCGGGACGCGATCTCTACGACCGGATACCCGACACAGAGCAAGATCACGCGTCCTAGGGACTTAATAAATTCTCCGATCCTGGAGGAAAGCTCTACGACCGGATGCCCGACGCGGAGCTAGATCACGCGTCCTAGGGACTTAATAAATTCTCCGATCCGGGAGGCAAGCTCTACGACCGGATCCCAGACGCGGAGCAAGACCACGAGTCCTAGGGATTTAATAAAATCTCCGATCCGGGAGGCAAGCTCTACGACCGGATGCCCGACGCGGAGCAAGATCACGAGTACTAGGGACTTAATAAAATCTTCGATCCGGGAGGCAAGCTCTACGACCGGATGCCCGACGCGGAGCGAGATCACGCGTCCTAGGGACTTAATGAATTCTCTAATCCGGGAAGCAAGGTCTACGACCGGATGCCCGACGGGGAGCAAGATCACGCGTCCAAGGGACTTAACAAAATATCCGATTCCGGAGCCGAGTTAGGCAAGCTTTACGACACGTGGCAAGATCACTAGTTCTAGGGACTTAATAAAATCTCTGATCCGGGAGGCGAGCCCTACGACCGGATGCCCGACGCGGAGAAAGATCACGCGTCCTAGGGACTTAATAAATTCTCCGATCCGGGAGGCAAGCTCTACGATCGGATGCCTGACGCGGAGCAAGATCACGAGTCCTAGGGACTTAATAAAATATCCGATCCGGGACGCGATCTCTACGACCGAATGCCCGACGCGGAGCAAGATCACGCGTCCTAGGGACTTAATAAATTCCCCGATCCGGGAGGCAAGCTCTACGACCGGATGCCCGACGCGGAGCGAGATCACGCGTACTAGGGACTTAATAAATTCTCCTATCCAGGAGGCAAGCTCTACGACCGGATCCCAGACGCGGAGCAAAACCACGAGTCCTAGGGACTTAATAAAATCTCCGATCCGGGAGGCAAGCTCTACGACCGAATGCCCGACGCGGAGCAAGATCACGAGTACTAGGGACTTAATAAAATATCCGATCCGGGAGGGGAGCTCTACGACCGGATGCCCGTTGCAGAGCAAGATCACGCGTCCTAGGGACTTAATAAATTCTCCGATCCGGGAGGCAGGCTCTACGACCGGATGCCCGACGCGGAGCGAGATCATGCGTCCTAGGGACTTAATAAAATATCCGATCCGGGACGCGATCTCTACGACCGGATACCCAACACAGAGCAAGATCACGCGTCCTAGGGACTTAATAAATTCTCCGATCCGGGAGGAAAGCTCTACGACCGGATGCCCGACGTGGAGCTAGATCACGCATCCTAGGGACTTAATAAATTCTCCGATTCGGCAGGCAAGCTCTACGACCGGATCCCAGACGCGGAGCAAGACCACGAGTCCTAGGGATTTAATAAAATCTCCGATCCGGGAGGCAAGCTCTACGACTGGATGCCCGACGCGGAGCAAGATCACGAGTACTAGGGACTTAATAAAATCTTCGATCCGGGAGGCAAGCTCTACGACCGGATGCCCGACGCGGAGCAAGATCACGCGTCCTAAGGACATAATGAATTCTCCGATCCGGGAGGCAAGCTCTACGATCGGATGCCCGACGCGGAGCAAGATCACGAGTCCTAGTGACTTAATAAAATATCCGATCCGGGACGCGATCTCTACGACCGGATACCCGACACAGAGCAAGATCACGCGTCCTAGGGACTTAATAAATTCTCCGATCCGGGAGGAAAGCTCTACGACCGGATGCCCGACGCGGAGCTAGATCACGCGTCCTAGGGACTTAATAAATTCTCCGATCCGGGAGGCAAGCTCTACGACCGGATCCCAGACGCGGAGCAAGACCACGAGTCCTAGGGATTTAATAAAATCTCCGATCCGGGAGGCAAGCTCTACGACCGGATGCCCGACGCGGAGCAAGATCACGAGTCCTAGGGACTTAATAAAATCTCCGATCCGGGAGGCAAGCTCTACGACCGCATGCCCGACGCGGAGCAAGATCACGAGTACTAGGGACTTAATAAAATATCCGATCCGGGAGGGGAGCTCTACGACCGGATGCCCGTTGCGGAGCAAGATCACGCGTCCTAGGGACTTAATAAATTCTCCGATCCGGGAGGCAAGCTCTACGACCGGATGCCCGATGCGGAGCGAGATCATGCGTCCTAGGGACTTAATAAATTCTCCGATCCGGGAGGCAAGCTCTACGACCAGATGCCCGACGCGGAGCAAGATCACGAATCCTAGGGACTTAGTAAAATATCCGATCCGGGACGCGAGCTCTACGACCGGATGGCCGACGTGGAGCAAGATCACGCGTCCTAGGGACTTAATAAATTCTCCGATCGGGGTGGTGAACTCTACGATCGGATGCCCAACGCGCAGCTAGATCACGCGTCCTAAGGACTTAATAAAATCTCCGATCCGGGAGGTAAGCTCTATGACCGGATGCCCGACGCGGAGCAAGATCACGGGTCCTAGGGACTTAATAAATTCTCCGATCCGGGAGGCAAGCTCTACGATCGGATGCCCGACGCGGAGCAAGATCACGCGTCCTAAGGACATAATAAATTCTCCGATCCGGGAGGCAAGCTCTACGATCGGATGCCCGACGCGGAGCAAGATCACGAGTCCTAGTGACTTAATAAAATATCCGATCCGGGACGCGATCTCTACGACCGGATACCCGACACAGAGCAAGATCACGCGTCCTAGGGACTTAATAAATTCTCCGATCCGGGAGGAAAGCTCTACGACCGGATGCCCGACGCGGAGCTAGATCACGCGTCCTAGGGACTTAATAAATTCTCCGATCCGGGAGGCAAGCTTTACGACCGGATCCCAGACGCGGCGCAAGACCACGAGTCCTAGGGATTTAATAAAATCTCCGATCCGGGAGGCAAGCTCTACGACCGGATGCCCGACGCGGAGCAAGATCACGAGTCCTAGGGACTTAATAAAATCTCCGATCCGGGAGGCAAGCTCTACGACCGAATGCCCGACGCGGAGCAAGATCACGAGTACTAGGGACTTAATAAAATATCCGATCCGGGAGGGGAGCTCTACGACCGTATGCCCGTTGCGGAGCAAGATCACGCGTCCTAGGGACTTAATAAATTCTCCGATCCGGGAGGCAAGCTCTACGACCGGATGCCCGATGCGGAGCGAGATCATGCGTCCTAGGGACTTAATAAATTCTCCGATCCGGGAGGCAAGCTCTACGACCAGATGCCCGACGCGGAGCAAGATCACGAATCCTAGGGACTTAGTAAAATATCCGATCCGGGAAGCGAGCTCTACGACCGGATGCCCGACGCGGAGCAAGATCACGCATCCTAGGGACTTAATCAATTCTCCGATCCGGGAGGCAAGCTCTACGACCGGATGCCCGACGCGGAGCGAGATCACGCGTACTAGGGACTTAATAAATTCTCCGATTAAGGAGGCAAGCTCAACGACCGGATCCCAGACGCGGAGCAAAACCACGAGTCCTAGGGACTTAATAAAATCTCCGATCTGGGAGGCAAGCTCTACGACCGAATGCCCGACGCGGAGCAAGATCACGAGTACTAGGGACTTAATAAAATCTTCGATCCGGGAGGCAAGCTCTACGACCGGATGCCCGACGCAGAGCAAGATCACGCGTCCTAGGGACTTAATAAAATCTCCGATCCGGGAGGCAAGATCTAGGACCGGATGCCCGATGTGGAGCAAGATCACGGGTCCTAGGGACTTAATAAATTCTCCGATCCGGGAGGCAAACTCTACGATCGGATGCTCGACGCGGAGCAAGATCACGAGTCTTAGGGACTTAATAAAATATCCGATCCGGGACGCGAGCTCTACGACCGGATGCCCGACACAGAGCAAGATCACGCGTCCTAGGGACTTAATAAATTCTCCGATCGGGGAGGCGAACTCTACGACCGGATGCCCAACGTGCAGCTAGATCACGCGTCCTAGGCACTTAATAAAATCTCCGATCCGGGAGGTAAGCTCTATGACCGGATGCCCGACGCGGAGCAAGATCACGGGTCCTAGGGACTTAATAAATTTTCCAATCCGGGAGGGAATCTCAACGACCGGATGCCTGACGCGGAGAAAGATCACGCGTCCTAGGGACTTAATAAATTCTCAGATCCGGGAGGCAAGCTCTACGATCGGATGCCCGACGCGGAGCAAGATCACGAGTCCTAGGGACTTAATAAAATATCCGATCCGGGACGCGATCTCTACGACCGAATGCCCGACGCGGAGCAAGATCACGCGTCCTAGGGACTTAATAAATTCCCCGATCCGAGAGGCAAGCTCTACGACCGGATGCCCGACGCGGAGCGAGATCACGCGTACTAGGGACTCAATAAATTCTCCGATCCGGGAGGCAAGCTCTACGACCGAATGCCCGACGCGGAGCAAGATCACGAGTACTAGGGACTTTATAAAATCTTCGATCCGTGAGGCAAGCTCTACGACCGGATGCCCGACGCGGAGCAAGATCACGCGTCCTAGGGACTTAATAAAATCTCCGATCCGGGAGGCAAGCTCTAAGACCGGATGCCCGACGCGGAGCAAGATCACGGGTCCTAGGGACTTAATAAATTCTCCGATCAGGGAGGCAAACTCTACGATCGGATGCTCGACGCGGAGCAAGATCACGAGTCTTAGGGACTTAATAAAATATCCGATCCGGGACGCGAGCTCTACGACCGGATGGCCGACGCGGAGCAAGATCACGCGTCCTAGGGACTTAATAAATTCTCCGATCAGGGAGGCGAACTCTACGACCGGATGCCCAACGCGCAGCTAGATCACGCGTCCTAGGGACTTAATAAAATCTCCGATCCGGGAGGTAAGCTCTATGACCGGATGCCCGACGCGGAGCAAGATCACAGGTCCTAAGGACTTAATAAATTCTCCGATCCGGGAGGCAAGCTCTACGATCGGATGCCCGACGCGGAGCAAGATCACGAGTCCTAGGGACTTAATAAAATATCCGATCCGGGACGCGATCTCTACGACCGAATGCCCGACGCGGAGCAAGATCACGCGTCCTAGGGACTTAATAAATTCCCCGATCCGAGAGGCAAGCTCTACGACCGGATGCCCGACGCGGAGCGAGATCACGCGTACTAATGACTTAATAAATTCTCCTATCCAGGAGGCAAGCTCTACGACCGTATCCCAGACGCGGAGCAAAACCACGAGTCCTAGGGACATAATAAAATCTCCGATCCGGGAGGCAAGCTCTACGACCGAATGCCCGACGCGGAGCAAGATCACGAGTACTAGGGACTTAATAAAATCTCCGATCCGGGAGGCAAGCTCTATGCCCGGATGCCCGACGCGGAGAAAGATCACGGGTCCTAGGGACTTAATAAATTCTCCGATCCGGGAGGCAAACTCTACGATCGGATGCTCGACGCGGAGCAAGATCACGAGTCTTAGGGACTTAATAAAATATCCGATCCGGGACGCGAGCTCTACGACCGGATGGCCGACGTGGAGCAAGATCACGCGTACTAGGGACTCAATAAATTCTCCGATCCGGGAGGCAAGCTCTACGACCGAATGCCCGACGCGGAGCAAGATCACGAGTACTAGGGACTTTATAAAATCTTCGATCCGTGAGGCAAGCTCTACGACCGGATGCCCGACGCGGAGCAAGATCACGCGTCCTAGGGACTTAATAAAATCTCCGATCCGGGAGGTAAGCTCTATGACCGGATGCCCGACGCGGAGCAAGATCACGGGTCCTAGGGACTTAATAAATTCTCCGATCCGGGAGGCAAGCTCTACGACCGGATGCCCGACGCGGAGCGAGATCACGCGTACTAGGGACTTAATAAATTCTCCGATCAAGGAGGCAAGCTCTACGACCGGATCCCAGACGCGGAGCAAAACCACGAGTCCTAGGGACTTAATAAAATCTCCGATCTGGGAGGCAAGCTCTACGACCGAATGCCCGACGCGGAGCAAGATCACGAGTACTAGGGACTTAATAAAATCTTCGATCCGTGAGGCAAGCTCTACGACCGGATGCCCGACGCGGAGCAAGATCACGCGTCCTAGGGACTTAATAAAATCTCCGATCCGGGAGGTAAGCTCTATGACCGAATGCCCGACGCGGAGCAAGATCACGGGTCCTAGGGACTTAATAAATTCTCCGATCCGGGAGGCAAGCTCTACGATCGGATGCCCGACGCGGAGCAAGATCACGCGTCCTAAGGACTTAATAAATTCTCCGATCCGTGAGGCAAGCTCTACGATCGGATGCCCGACGCGGAGCAAGATCACGAGTCCTAGTGACTTAATAAAATATCCGATCCGGGACGCGATCTCTACGACCGGATACCCAACACAGAGCAAGATCACGCGTCCTAGGGACTTAATAAATTCTCCGATCCGGGAGGAAAGCTCTACGACCGGATGCCCGACGTGGAGCTAGATCACGCATCCTAGGGACTTAATAAATTCTCCGATCCGGCAGGCAAGCTCTACGACCGGATCCCAGACGCGGAGCAAGACCACGAGTCCTAGGGATTTAATAAAATCTCCGATCCGGGAGGCAAGCTCTACGACTGGATGCCCGACGCGGAGCAAGATCACGAGTACTAGGGACTTAATAAAATCTTCGATCCGGGAGGCAAGCTCTACGACCGGATGCCCGACGCGGAGCGAGATCACGCGTCCAAGGGACTTAATGAATTCTCTAATCCGGGAAGCAAGGTCTACGACCGGATGCCCGACGCGGAGCAAGATCACGCGTCCAAGGGACTTAACAAAATATCCGATTCTAGAGCCGAGTTAGGCAAGCTTTACGACACGTGGCAAGATCACTAGTTCAAGGGACTTAATAAATTCTCTGATCCGGGAGGCGAGCCCTACCACCGGATGCAAGACGCGGAGAAAGATCACGCGTCCTAGGGACTTAATAAATTCTCCGATCCGGGAGGCAAGCTCTACGATCGGATGCCCGACGCGGAGCAAGATCACGAGTCCTAGGGACTTAATAAAATATCCAATCCGGGACGCGATCTCTATGACCGGATGCCCGACGCGGAGCAAGATCACGCGTCCTAGGGACTTAATAAATTCCCCGATCCGGGAGGCAAGCTCTACGACGGGATGCCCGACGCGGAGCGAGATCACATGTACTAGGGACTTAATAAATTCTCCGATTAAGGAGGCAAGCTCTACGACCGGATCCCAGACGCGGAGCAAAACCACGAGTCCTAGGGACTTAATAAAATCTCCGATCCGGGAGGCAAGCTCTACGACCGAATACCCGACGCGGAGCAAGATCACGAGTACTAGGGACTTAATAAAATATCCGATCCGGGAGGGGAGCTCTACGACCGGATGCCCGTTGCGGAGCAAGATCACGCGTCCTAGGGACTTAATAAATTCTCCGATCCGGGAGGCAAGCTCTACGACCGGATGCCCGATGCGGAGCGAGATCATGCGTCCTAGGGACTTAATAAATTCTCCGATCCGGGAGGCAAGCTCTACGACCAGATGCCCGACGCGGAGCAAGATCACGAATCCTAGGGACTTAGTAAAATATCCGATCCGGGAAGCGAGCTCTACGACCGGATGCCCGACGCGGAGCAAGATCACGCATCCTAGGGACTTAATCAATTCTCCGATCCGGGAGGCAAGCTCTACGACCGGATGCCCGACGCGGAGCGAGATCACGCGTACTAGGGACTTAATAAATTCTCCGATTAAGGAGGCAAGCTCAACGACCGGATCCCAGACGCGGAGCAAAACCACGAGTCCTAGGGACTTAATAAAATCTCCGATCTGGGAGGCAAGCTCTACGACCGAATGCCCGACGCGGAGCAAGATCACGAGTACTAGGGACTTAATAAAATCTTCGATCCGGGAGGCAAGCTCTACGACCGGATGCCCGACGAAGAGCAAGATCACGCGTCCTAGGGACTTAATAAAATCTCCGATCCGGGAGGCAAGCTCTAGGACCGGATGCCCGATGCGGAGCAAGATCACGGGTCCTAGGGACTTAATAAATTCTCCGATCCGGGAGGCAAACTCTACGATCGGATGCTCGACGCGGAGCAAGATCACGAGTCTTAGGGACTTAATAAAATATCCGATCCGGGACGCGAGCTCTACGACCGGATGCCCGACACAGAGCAAGATCACGCGTCCTAGGGACTTAATAAATTCTCCGATCGGGGAGGCGAACTCTACGACCGGATGCCCAACGTGTAGCTAGATCACGCGTCCTAGGCACTTAATAAAATCTCCGATCCGGGAGGTAAGCTCTATGACCGGATGCCCGACGCGGAGCAAGATCACGGGTCCTAGGGACATAATAAATTTTCCAATCCGGGAGGGAATCTCAACGACCGGATGCCTGACGCGGAGAAAGATCACGCGTCCTAGGGACTTAATAAATTCTCAGATCCGGGAGGCAAGCTCTACGATCGGATGCCCGACGCGGAGCAAGATCACGAGTCCTAGGGACTTAATAAAATATCCGATCCGGGACGCGATCTCTACGACCGAATGCCCGACGCGGAGCAAGATCACGCGTCCTAAGGACTTAATAAATTCCCCGATCCGAGAGGCAAGCTCTACGACCGGATGCCCGACGCGGAGCGAGATCACGCGTACTAGGGACTCAATAAATTCTCCGATCCGGGAGGCAAGCTCTACGACCGAATGCCCGACGCGGAGCAAGATCACGAGTACTAGGGACTTTATAAAATCTTCGATCCGTGGGGCAAGCTCTACGACCGGATGCCCGACGCGGAGCAAGATCACGCGTCCTAGGGACTTAATAAAATCTCCGATCCGGGAGGCAAGCTCTAAGACCGGATGCCCGACGCGGAGCAAGATCACGGGTCCTAGGGACTTAAAAAATTCTCCGATCAGGGAGGCAAACTCTACGATCGGATGCTCGACGCGGAGCAAGATCACGAGTCTTAGGGACTTAATAAAATATCCGATCCGGGACGCGAGCTCTACGACCGGATGGCCGACGCGGAGCAAGATCACGCGTCCTAGGGACTTAATAAATTCTCCGATCAGGGAGGCGAACTCTACGACCGGATGCCCAACGCGCAGCTAGATCACGCGTCCTAGGGACTTAATAAAATCTCCGATCCGGGAGGTAAGCTCTATGACCGGATGCCCGACGCGGAGCAAGATCACGGGTCCTAAGGACTTAATAAATTCTCCGATCCGGGAGGCAAGCTCTACGATCGGATGCCCGACGCGGAGCAAGATCACGCGTCCTAAGGACTTAATAAATTCTCCGATCCTGGAGACAATCTCTACGATCGGATGCCGAACGCGGAGCAAGATCACGAGTCCTAGGGACTTAATAAAATATCCGATCCGGGACGCGATCTCTACGACAGAATGCCCGACGCGGATGAAGATCACGCGTCCTAGGGACTTAATAAATTCCCCGATCCGAGAGGCAAGCTCTACGACCGGATGCCCGACGCGGAGCGAGATCACGCGTACTAGGGACTTAATAAATTCTCCGATCCAGGAGGCAAGCTCTACGACCGTATCCCAGACGCGGAGCAAATCCACGAGTCCTAGGGACTTAATAAAATCTCCGATCCGGGAGGCAAGCTCTACGACCGAATGCCCGACGCGGAGCAAGATCACGAGTACTAGGGACTTAATAAAATCTCCGATCCGGGAGGCAAGCTCTATGACCGGATGCCCGACGCGGAGAAAGATCACGGGTCCTAGGGACTTAATAAATTCTCCGATCCGGGAGGCAAGCTCTACGATCGGATGCTCGACGCGGAGCAAGATCACGAGTCTTAGGGACTTAATAAAATATCCGATCCGGGACGCGAGCTCTACGACCGGATGGCCGACGTGGAGCAAGATCACGCGTCCTAGGGACTTAATAAATTCTCCGATCGGGGAGGTGAACTCTACGATCGGATGCCCAACGCGCAGCTAGATCACGCGTCCTAGGGACTTAATAAAATCTCCGATCCGGGAGGTAAGCTCTATGACCGGATGCCCGACGCGGAGCAAGATCACGGGTCCTAGGGACTTAATAAATTCTCCGATCCGGGAGGCAAGCTCTACGATCGGATGCCCGACGCGGAGCAAGATCACGCGTCCTAAGGACAAAATAAATTCTCCGATCCGGGAGGCAAGCTCTACGATCGGATGCCCGACGCGGAGCAAGATCACGAGTCCTAGTGACTTAATAAAATATCCGATCCGGGACGCGATCTCTACGACCGGATACCCGACACAGAGCAAGATCACGCATCCTAGGGACATAATAAATTCTCCGATCCGGGAGGAAAGCTCTACGACCGGATGCCCGACGCGGAGCTAGATCACGCGTCCTAGGGACTTAATAAATTCTCCGATCCGGGAGGCAAGCTCTACGACCGGATCCCAGACGCGGAGCAAGACCACGAGTCCTAGGGATTTAATAAAATCTCCGATCCGGGAGGCAAGCTCTACGACCGGATGCCCGACGCGGAGCAAGATCACGAGTACTAGGGACTTAATAAAATCTTCGATCCGGGAGGCAAGCTCTACGACCGGATGCCCGACGCGGAGCGAGATCACGCGTCCTAGGGACTTAATGAATTCTCTAATCCGGGAAGCAAGGTCTACGACCGGATGCCCGACGCGGAGCAAGATCACGCGTCCAAGGGACTTAACAAAATATCCGATTCCGGAGCCGAGTTAGGCAAGCTTTACGACACGTGGCAAGATCACTAGTTCAAGGGACTTAATAAATTCTCTGATCCGGGAGGCGAGCCCTACGACCGGATGCCCGACGCGGAGAAAGATCATGCGTCCTAGGGACTTAATAAATTCTCCGATCCGGGAGGCAAGCTCTACGATCGGATGCCTGACGCGGAGCAAGATCACGAGTCCTAGGGACTTAATAAAATATCCAATCCGGGACGCGATCTCTATGACCGGATGCCCGACGCGGAGCAAGATCACGCGTCCTAGGGACTTAATAAATTCCCCGATCCGGGAGGCAAGCTCTACGACGGGATGCCCGACGCGGAGCGAGATCACATGTACTAGGGACTTAATAAATTCTCCGATTAAGGAGGCAAGCTCTACGACCGGATCCCAGACGCGGAGCAAAACCACGAGTCCTAGGGACTTAATAAAATCTCCGATCCGGGAGGCAAGCTCTACGACCGAATGCCCGACGCGGAGCAAGATCACGAGTACTAGGGACTTAATAAAATATCCGATCCGGGAGGGGAGCTCTACGACCGGATGCCCGTTGCGGAGCAAGATCACGCGTCCTAGGGACTTAATAAATTCTCCGATCCGGGAGGCAAGCTCTACGACCGGATGCCCGATGCGGAGCGAGATCATGCGTCCTAGGGACTTAATAAATTCTCCGATCCGGGAGGCAAGCTCTACGACCAGATGCCCGACGCGGAGCAAGATCACGAATCCTAGGGACTTAGTAAAATATCCGATCCGGGAAGCGAGCTCTACGACCGGATGCCCGACGCGGAGCAAGATCACGCATCCTAGGGACTTAATCAATTCTCCGATCCGGGAGGCAAGCTCTACGACCGGATGCCCGACGCGGAGCGAGATCACGCGTACTAGGGACTTAATAAATTCTCCGATTAAGGAGGCAAGCTCAACGACCGGATCCCAAACGCGGAGCAAAACCACGAGTCCTAGGGACTTAATAAAATCTCCGATCTGGGAGGCAAGCTCTACGACCGAATGCCCGACGCGGAGCAAGATCACGAGTACTAGGGACTTAATAAAATCTGCGATCCGGGAGGCAAGCTCTACGACCGGATGCCCGACGCAGAGCAAGATCACGCGTCCTAGGGACTTAATAAAATCTCCGATCCGGGAGGCAAGCTCTAGGACCGGATGCCCGATGCGGAGCAAGATCACGGGTCCTAGGGACTTAATAAATTCTCCGATCCGGGAGGCAAACTCTACGATCGGATGCTCGACGCGGAGCAAGATCACGAGTCTTAGGGACTTAATAAAATATCCGATCCGGGACGCGAGCTCTACGACCGGATGCCCGACACAGAGCAAGATCACGCGTCCTAGGGACTTAATAAATTCTCCGATCGGGGAGGCGAACTCTACGACCGGATGCCCAACGTGCAGCTAGATCACGCGTCCTAGGCACTTAATAAAATCTCCGATCCGGGAGGTAAGCTCTATGACCGGATGCCCGACGCGGAGCAAGATCACGGGTCCTAGGGACTTAATAAATTTTCCAATCCGGGAGGGAATCTCAACGACCGGATGCCTGACGCGGAGAAAGATCACGCGTCCTAGGGACTTAATAAACTCTCAGATCCGGGAGGCAAGCTCTACGATCGGATGCCCGACGCGGAGCAAGATCAGGAGTCCTAGGGACTTAATAAAATATCCGATCCGGGACGCGATCTCTACGACCGAATGCCCGACGCGGAGCAAGATCACGCGTCCTAGGGACTTAATAAATTCCCCGATCCGAGAGGCAAGCTCTACGACCGGATGCCCGACGCGGAGCGAGATCACGCGTACTAGGGACTCAATAAATTCTCCGATCCGGGAGGCAAGCTCTACGACCGAATGCCCGATGCGGAGCAAGATCACGAGTACTAGGGACTTTATAAAATCTTCGATCCGTGAGGCAAGCTCTACGACCGGATGCCCGACGCGGAGCAAGATCACGCGTCCTAGGGACTTAATAAAATCTCCGATCCGGGAGGCAAGCTCTAAGACCGGATGCCCAACGCGGAGCAAGATCACGGGTCCTAGGGACTTAATAAATTCTCCGATCAGGGAGGCAAACTCTACGATCGGATGTTCGACGCGGAGCAAGATCACGAGTCTTAGGGACTTAATAAAATATCCGATCCGGGACGCGAGCTCTACGACCGGATGGCCGACGCGGAGCAAGATCACGCGTCCTAGGGACTTAATAAATTCTCCGATCAGGGAGGCGAACTCTACGACCGGATGCCCAACGCGCAGCTAGATCACGCGTCCTAGGGACTTAATAAAATCTCCGATCCGGGAGGTAAGCTCTATGACCGGATGCCCGACGCGGAGCAAGATCACGGGTCCTAAGGACTTAATAAATTCTCCGATCCGGGAGGCAAGCTCTACGATCGGATGCCCGACGCGGAGCAAGATCACGCGTCCTAAGGACTTAATAAATTCTCCGATCCTGGAGACAATCTCTACGATCGGATGCCCGACGCGGAGCAAGATCACGAGTCCTAGGGACTTAATAAAATATCCGATCCGGGACGCGATCTCTACGACCGAATGCCCGACGCGGACCAAGATCACGCGTCCTAGGGACTTAATAAATTCCCCGATCCGAGAGGCAAGCTCTACGACCGGATGCCCGACGCGGAGCGAGATCACGCGTACTAGGGACTTAATAAATTCTCCGATCCAGGAGGCAAGCTCTACGACCGTATCCCAGACGCGGAGCAAAACCACGAGTCCTAGGGACTTAATAAAATCTCCGATCCGGGAGGCAAGCTCTACGACCGAATGCCCGACGCGGAGCAAGATCACGAGTACTAGGGACTTAACAAAATCTCCGATCCGGGAGGCAAGCTCTATGACCGGATGCCCGACGCGGAGCAAGATCACGAGTCTTAGGGACTTAATAAAATATCCGATCCGGGACGAGAGCTCTACGACCGGATGGCCGACGCGGAGCAAGATCACGCGTCCTAGGGACTTAATAAATTCTCCGATCGGGGAAGCGAACTCTACGACCGGATGCCCAACGCGCAGCTAGATCACGCGTCCTAGGGACTTAATAAATTCTCCGATCCGGGAGGCAAGCTCTACGACCGGATCCCAGACGCGGAGCAAGACCACGAGTCCTAGGGATTTAATAAAATCTCCGATCCGGGAGGCAAGCTCTACGACCGGATGCCCGACGCGGAGCAAGATCACCAGTACTAGGGACTTAATAAAATCTACGATCTGGGAGGCAAGCTCTACGACCGGATGCCCGACGCGGAGCGAGATCACGCGTCCTAGGGACTTAATGAATTCTCTAATCCGGGAGGCAAGGTCTACGATCGGATGCCCGACGCGGAGCAAGATCACGAGTCCTAGGGACTTAATAAAATATCCGATCCGGGACGCGAGCTCTACGACCGGATGTCCGACGCGGAGCAAGATCACGCGTCCTAGGGACTTAATAAATTCTCCGATCCGGGAGGCGAACTCTACGACCGGATTCCCGATGCGCAGCTAGTTCACGCGTCCTAGGGACTTAATAAAATCTCCGATCCGGGAGGCAAGCTCTATGACCGGATGCCCGACGCGGAGCAAGATCACGGGTCCTAGGGACTTAATAAATTTTCCAATCCGGGAGGGAATCTCAACGACCGGATGCCCGACGTGGAGCAAGATCACGCGTCCTAGGGACTTAATAAATTCTCCGATCCGGGAGGCAAGCTCTACGATCGGATGCCCGACGCGGAGCAAGATCACGAGTCCTAGGGACTTAATAAAATATCCAATCCGGGACGCGATCTCTACGATCGAATGCCCGACGCGGAGCAAGATCACGCGTCCTAGGGACTTAATAAATTCCCCGATCCGAGAGGCAAGCTCTACGACCGGATGCCCGACGCGGAGCAAGATCACGAGTACTAGGGACTTAATAAAATCTTCGATCCGTGAGGCAAGCTTTACGACCGGATGCCCGACGCGGAGCAAGATCACGCGTCCTAGGGACTTAATAAAATCTCCGATCCGGGAGGCAAGCTCTATGACCGGATGCCCGACGCGGAGCAAGATCACGGGTCCTAGGGACTTAATAAATTCTCCGATCCGGGAGGCAAACTCTACGATCGGATGCTCGACGCGGAGCAAGATCACGAGTCTTAGGGACTTAATAAAATATCCGATCCGGGACGCGAGCTCTACGACCGGATGGCCGACGTGGAGCAAGATCACGCGTCCTAGGGACTTAATAAATTCTCCGATTGGGGAGGCGAACTCTACGACCGGATGCCCAACGCGCAGCTAGATCACGCGTCCTAGGGACTTAATAAAATCTCCGATCCGGGAGGTAAGCTCTATGACCGGATGCCCGACGCGGAGCAAGATCACGTGTCCTATGGACTTAATAAATTCTCCGATCCGGGAGGCAAGCTCTACGATCGGATGCCCGACGCGGAGCAAGATCACGAGTCCTAGTGACTTAATAAAATATCCGATCCGGGACGCGATCTCTACGACCGGATACCCGACACAGAGCAAGATCACGCGTCCTAGGGACTTAATAAATTCTCCGATCCGGGAGGAAAGCTCCACGACCGGATGCCCGACGCGGAGCTAGATCACGCGTCCTAGGGACTTAATAAATTCTCCGATCCGGGAGGCAAGCTCTACGACCGGATCCCAGACGCGGAGCAAGACCATGAGTCCTAGGGATTTAATAAAATCTCCGATCCGGGAGGCAAGCTCTACGACCGGATGCCCGACGCGGAGCAAGATCACTAGTACTAGGGACATAATAAAATCTTCGATCCGGGAGGCAAGCTCTAAGACCGGATGCCCGACGCGGAGCGAGATCACGCGTCCTAGGGACTTAATGAATTCTCTAATCCGGGAAGCAAGGTCTACGACCGGATGCCCGACGCGGAGCAAGATCACGCGTCCAAGGGACTTAACAAAATATCCGATTCCGGAGCCGAGTTAGGCAAGCTCTACGACACGTGGCAAGATCACTAGTTCTAGGGACTTAATAAAATCTCTGATCCGGGAGGCGAGCCCTACGACCGGATGCCCGACGCGGAGCAAGATCACGCGTCCTGGGGACATAATAAATTCCCCGATCCGAGAGGCAAGCTCTACGACCGGATGCCCGACGCGGAGCGAGATCACGCGTACTAGGGACTTAATAAATTCTCCGATCCAGGAGGCAAGCTCTACGACCGGATCCCAGACGCGGAGCAAAACCACGAGTCCTAGGGACTTAATAAAATCTCCGATCTGGGAGGCAAGCTCTACGACCGAATGCCCGACGCGGAGCAAGATCACGAGTACTAGGGACATAATAAAATCTTCGATCCGTGAGGCAAGCTCTACGACCGGATGCCCGACGCGGAGCAAGATCACGCGTCCTAGGGACTTAATAAAATCTCCGATCCGGGAGGTAAGCTCTATGACCGGATGTCCGACGCGGAGCAAGATCACGGGTCCTAGGGACTTAATAAATTCTCCGATCCGGGAGGCAAGCTCTACGATCGGATGCTCGACGCGGAGCAAGATCACGCGTCCTAAGGACTTAATAAATTCTCCGATCCGGGAGGCAAGCTCTACGATCGGATGCCCGACGCGGAGCAAGATCACGAGTCCTAGTGACTTAATAAAATATCCGATCCGGGACGCGATCTCTACGACCGGATACCCGACACAGAGCAAGATCACGCGTCCTAGGGACTTAATAAATTCTCCGATCCGGGAGGAAAGCTCTACGACCGGATGCCCGACGTGGAGCTAGATCACGCGTCCTAGGGACTTAATAAATTATCCGATCCGGGAGGCAAGCTCTACGACCGGATCCCAGACGCGGAGCAAGACCACGAGTCCTAAGGATTTAATAAAATCTCCGATCCGGGAGGCAAGCTCTACGACCGGATGCCCGACGCGGAGCAAGATCACGAGTACTAGGGACTTAATAAAATCTTCGATCCGGGAGGCAAGCTCTACGACCGGATGCCCGACGCGGAGCGAGATCACGCGTCCTAGGGACTTAATGAATTCTCTAATCCGGGAAGCAAGGTCTACGACCGGATGCCCGACGCGGAGCAAGATAACGCGTCCAAGGGACTTAACAAAATATCCGATTCCGGATCCGAGTTAGGCAAGTTCTACGACACGTGGCAAGATCACTAGTTCTAGGGACTTAATAAAATCTCTGATCCGGGAGGCGAGCCCTACGACCGAATGCCCGACGCGGAGCAAGATCACGCGTCCTTGGGACTTAATAAATTCCCCGATCCGAGAGGCAAGCTCTACGACCGGATGCCCGACGCGGAGCGAGATCACGCGTACTAGGGACTTAATAAATTCTCCGATCCAGGAGGCAAGCTCTACGACCGGATCCCAGACGCGGAGCAAAACCACGAGTCCTAGGGACTTAATAAAATCTCCGATCCGGGAGGCAAGCTCTACGACCGAATGCCCGACGCGGAGCAAGATCACGAGTACTAGGGACTTAATAAAATCTTCGATCCGTGAGGCAAGCTCTACGACCGGATGCCCGACGCGGAGCAAGATCACGCGTCCTAGGGACTTAATAAAATCTCCGATCCGGGAGGCAAGCTCTATGACCGGATGCCCGACGCGGAGCAAGATCACGGGTCCTAGGGACTTAATAAATTCTCCGATCCGGGAGGCAAACTCTACGATCGGATGCTCGACGCGGAGCAAGATCACGAGTCTTAGGGACTTAATAAAATATCCGATCCGGGACGCGAGCTCTACGACCGGATGGCTGACGTGGAGCAAGATCACGCGTCCTAGGGACTTAATAAATTCTCCGATCGGGGAGGCGAACTCTACGACCGGATGCCCAACGCGCAGCTAGATCACGCGTCCTAGGGACTTAATAAAATCTCCGATCCGGGAGGTAAGCTCTATGACCGGATGCCCGACGCGGAGCAAGATCACGGGTCCTAGGGACTTAATAAATTCTCCGATCCGGGAGGCAAGCTCTACGATCGGATGCCCGACGCGGAGCAAGATCACGCGTCCTAAGGACTTAATAAATTCTCCGATCTGGGAGGCAAGCTCTACGATCGGATGCCCGACGCGGAGCAAGATCACGAGTCCTAGTGACTTAATAAAATATCCGATCCGGGATGCGATCTCTACGACCAGATACCCGACACAGAGCAAGATCACGCGTCCTAGGGACTTAATAAATTCTCCGATCCGGGAGGAAAGCTCTACGACCGGATGCCCGACGTGGAGCTAGATCACGCATCCTAGGGACTTAATAAATTCTCCGATCCGGGAGGCAAGCTCTACGACCGGATCCCAGACGCGGAGCAAGACCACGAGTCCTAGGGATTTAATAAAATCTCCGATCCGGGAGGCAAGCTCTACGACCGGATGCCCGACGCGGAGCAAGATCACGAGTACTAGGGACTTAATAAAATCTTCGATCCGGGAGGCAAGCTCTACGACCGGATGCCCGACGCGGAGCGAGATCACGCGTCCTAGGGACATAATGAATTCTCTAATCCGGGAAGCAAGGTCTACGACCGGATGCCCGACGCGGAGCAAGATCACGCGTCCAAGGGACATAACAAAATATCCGATTCCGGAGCCGAGTTAGGCAAGCTCTACGACACGTGGCAAGATCACTAGTTCTAGGGACTTAATAAAATCTCTGATCCGGGAGGCGAGCCCTACGACCGGATGCCCGACGCGGAGCAAGATCACGCGTCCTGGGGACATAATGAATTCTCTGATCCGGGAGGCAAGGTCTACGACCGGATGCCCGACGCGGAGGAAGATCACGCGTCCAAGGGACTTAACAAAATATCCGATTCGGGAGCAGAGTTATACGACCAGATGCCTGACACGGAGCAAAATCACGCATCATAGGGGCTTAATAAATTCTCCGATTCGGGAGGCAAGCACTACGACCAGATGCCCGACGCGGAGCAAGATTACGAGTACTAGGGACTTAATAAAATCTCCGATCCGGGAGGCGAGCACTACGACCGGATGACCGACGCGGAGCAAGATCACGGGTCCTAGGGACTTAATAAATTTTACAATCCGGGAGGGAATCTCTACGACCGGATGCCCGACGCGGAGCAAGATCACGCGTCCTAAGGACTTAATAAATTCTCCGATCCGGGAGGCAAGCTCTACGACCGAATGCCCGACGGGCAGCTAGATCACGTGTCCTAGGGACTTAATAAAATCTCCGATCCGGGAGGTAAGCTCTATGACCGGATGCCCGACGCGGAGCAAGATCACGGGTCCTAGGGACTTAATAAATTCTCCGATCCGGGAGGCAAGCTCTACGATCGGATGCCCGACGCGGAGCAAGATCACGCGTCCTAAGGACTTAATAAATTCTCCGATCCGGGAGGCAAGCTCTACGATCGGATGCCCGACGCGGAGCAAGATCACGAGTCCTAGTGACTTAATAAAATACCCGATCCGGGACGCGATCTCTACGACCGGATACCCGACACAGAGCAAGATCACGCGTCCTAGGGACTTAATAAATTCTCCGATCCGGGAGGAAAGCTCTACGACCGGATGCCCGACGTGGAGCTAGATCACGCATCCTAGGGACTTAATAAATTCTCCGATCCGGGAGGCAAGCTCTACGACCGGATCCCAGACGCGGAGCAAGACCACGAGTCCTAGGGATTTAATAAAATCTCCGATCCGGGAGGCAAGCTCTACGACCGGATGCCCGACGCGGAGCAAGATCACGAGTACTAGGGACTTAATAAAATCTTCGATCCGGGAGGCAAGCTCTACGACCGGATGCCCGACGCGGAGCGAGATCACGCGTCCTAGGGACATAATGAATTCTCTAATCCGGGAAGCAAGGTCTACGACCGGATGCCCGACGCAGAGCAAGATCACGCGTCCAAGGGACATAACAAAATATCCGATTCCGGAGCCGAGTTAGGCAAGCTCTACGACACGTGGCAAGATCACTAGTTCTAGGGACTTAATAAAATCTCTGATCCGGGAGGCGAGCCCTACGACCGGATGCCCGACGCGGAGCAAGATCACGCGTCCTGGGGACATAATGAATTCTCTGATCCGGGAGGCAAGGTCTACGACCGGATGCCCGACGCGGAGGAAGATCACGCGTCCAAGGGACTTAACAAAATATCCGATTCGGGAGCAGAGTTATACGACCAGATGCCTGACACGGAGCAAAATCACGCATCATAGGGGCTTAATAAATTCTCCGATTCGGGAGGCAAGCACTACGACCAGATGCCCGACGCGGAGCAAGATTACGAGTACTAGGGACTTAATAAAATCTCCGATCCGGGAGGCGAGCACTACGACCGGATGCCCGACGCGGAGCAAGATCACGGGTCCTAGGGACTTAATAAATTTTACAATCCGGGAGGGAATCTCTACGACCGGATGCCCGACGCGGAGCAAGATCACGCGTCCTAAGGACTTAATAAACTCTCCGATCCGGGAGGCAAGCTCTACGACCGAATGCCCGACGGGCAGCTAGATCACGTGTCCTAGGGACTTAATAAAATCTCCGATCCGGGAGGTAAGCTCTATGACCGGATGCCCGACGCGGAGCAAGATCACGGGTCCTAGGGACTTAATAAATTCTCCGATCCGGGAGGCAAGCTCTACGATCGGATGCCCGACGCGGAGCAAGATCACGCGTCCTAAGGACTTAATAAATTCTCCGATCCGGGAGGCAAGCTCTACGATCGGATGCCCGACGCGGAGCAAGATCACGAGTCCTAGTGACTTAATAAAATACCCGATCCGGGACGCGATCTCTACGACCGGATACCCGACACAGAGCAAGATCACGCGTCCTAGGGACTTAATAAATTCTCCGATCCGGGAGGAAAGCTCTACGACCGGATGCCCGACGTGGAGCTAGATCACGCGTCCTAGGGACTTAATAAATTCTCCGATCCGGGAGGCAAGCTCTACGACCGGATCCCAGACGCGGAGCAAGACCACGAGTCCTAGGGATTTAATAAAATCTCCGATCTGGGAGGCAAGCTCTACGACCGGATGCCCGACGCGGAGCAAGATCACGAGTACTAGGGACTTAATAAAATCTTCGATCCGGGAGGCAAGCTCTACGACCGGATGCCCGACGCGGAGCGAGATCACGCGTCCTAGGGACATAATGAATTCTCTAATCCGGGAAGCAAGGTCTACGACCGGATGCCCGACGCGGAGCAAGATCACGCGTCCAAGGGACTTAACAAAATATCCGATTCCGGAGCCGAGTTAGGCAAGCTCTACGACACGTGGCAAGATCACTAGTTCTAGGGACTTAATAAAATCTCTGATCCGAGAGGCGAGCCCTACGACCGGATGCCCGACGCGGAGCAAGATCACGCGTCCTGGGGACATAATGAATTCTCTGATCCGGGAGGCAAGGTCTACGACCGGATGCCCGACGCGGAGCAAGATCACGCGTCCAAGGGACTTAACAAAATATCCGATTCGGGAGCAGAGTTATACGACCAGATGCCTGACACGGAGCAAAATCACGCATCATAGGGACTTAATAAATTCTCCGATTCGGGAGGCAAGCACTACGACCAGATGCCCGACGCGGAGCAAGATTACGAGTACTAGGGACTTAATAAAATCTCCGATCTGGGAGGCGAGCACTACGACCGGATGCCCGACGCGGAGCAAGATCACGGGTCCTAGGGACTTAATAAATTTTACAATCCGGGAGGGAATCTCTACGACCGGATGCCCGACGCGGAGCAAGATCACGCGTCCTAAGGACTTAATAAATTCTCCGATCCGGGAGGCAAGCTCTACGACCGAATGCCCGACGCGGAGCAAGATCACGAGTACTAGGGACTTAATAAAATCTTCGATCCGTGAGGCAAGCTCTACGACCGGATGCCCGACGCGGAGCAAGATCACGCGTCCTAGGGACTTAATAAAATCTCTGATCCGGGAGGCAAGCTCTATGACCGGATGCCCGACGCGGAGCAAGATCACGGGTCCTAGGGACTTAATAAATTCTCCGATCCGGGAGGCAAACTCTACGATCGGATGCTCGACGCGGAGCAAGATCACGAGTCTTAGGGACATAATAAAATATCCGATCCGGGACGCGAGCTCTACGACCGGATGGCCGACGCGGAGCAAGATCACGCGTCCTAGGGACTTAATAAATTCTCCGATCGGGGAGGCGAACTCTACGACCGGATGCCCAACGCGCAGCTAGATCACGCGTCCTAGGGACTTAATAAAATCTCCGATCCGTGAGGAAAGCTCTATGACCGGATGCCCGACGCGGAGCAAGATCACGGGTCCTAGGGACTTAATAAATTCTCCGATCCGGGAGGCAAGCTCTACGATCGGATGCCCGACGCGGAGCAAGATCACGAGTCCTAGTGACTTAATAAAATATCCGATCTGGGACGCGATCTCTACGACCGGATACCCGACACAGAGCAAGATCACGCGTCCTAGGGACTTAATAAATTCTCCGATCCGGGAGGAAAGCTCTACGACCGGATGCCCGACGCGGAGCTAGATCACGCGTCCTAGGGACTTAATAAATTCTCCGATCCGGGAGGCAAGCTCTACGACCGGATCCCAGACGCGGAGCAAGACCACGAGTCCTAAGGATTTAATAAAATCTCCGATCCGGGAGGCAAGCTCTACGACCGGATGCCCGACGCGGAGCAAGATCACGAGTACTAGGGACTTAATAAAATCTTCGATCCGGGAGGCAAGCTCTACGACCGGATGCCCGACGCGGAGCGACATCACGCGTCCTAGGGACTTAACAAAATATCCGATTTCGGAGCCGAGTTAGGCAAGCTCTACGACACGTGGCAAGATCACTAGTTCTAGGGACTTAATAAAATCTCTGATCCGGGAGGCGAGCCCTACGACCGGATGCCCGACGCGGAGCAAGATCACGCGTCCTGGGGACATAATGAATTCTCTGATCCGGGAGGCAAGGTCTACGACCGGATGCCCGACGCGGAGCAAGATCACGCGTCCAAGGGACTTAACAAAATATCCGATTCGGGAGCAGAGTTATACGACCAGATGCCTGACACGGAGCAAAATCACGCATCATAGGGACTTAATAAATTCTCCGATTCGGGAGGCAAGCACTACGACCAGATGCCCGACGCGGAGCAAGATTACGAGTACTAGAGACTTAATAAAATCTCCGATCCGGGAGGCGAGCACTACGACCGGATGCCCGACACGGAGCAAGATCACGGGTCCTAGGGACTTAATAAATTTTACAATCCGGGAGGGAATCTCTACGACCGGATGCCCGACGCGGAGCAAGATCACGCGTCCTAAGGACTTAATAAATTCTCCGATCTGGGAGGCAAGCTCTACGACCGGATGCCCGACGCGGAGCTAGATCACGCGTCCTAGGGGCTTAATAAATTCTCCGATCCGGGAGGCAAGCTCTACGACCGGATCCCAGACGCGGAGCAAGACCACGAGTCCTAGGGATTTAATAAAATCTCCGATCCGGGAGGCAAGCTCTACGACCGGATGCCCGACGCGGAGCAAGATCACGAGTACTAGGGACTTCATAAAATCTTCGATCCGGGAGACAAGCTCTACGACCGGATGCCCGACGCAGAGTGAGATCACGCGTCCTAGGGACTTAATGAATTCTATGATCCGGGAGGCAAGGTCTACGACCGGATGCTCGACGCGGAGCAAGATCACGCGTCCAAGGGACTTAACAAAATATCCGATTCCGGAGCCGAGTTAGGCAAGCTCTACGACACGTGGAAAGATCACCAGTTCTAGGGACTTAATAAAATCTCTGATCCGGGAGGCGAGCCCTACGACCGGATGCCCGACGCGGAGTGAGATCACGCGTCCTGGGGACTTAATGAATTCTCTGATCCGGGAGGCAAGGTCTACGACCGGATGCCCGACGCGGAGCAAGATCACGCGTCCTAGGGACTTAATGAATTCTCTGATCCGGGAGGCAAGGTCTACGACCGGATGCCCGACGCGGAGCAAGATCACGCGTCCAAGGGACTTAACAAAATATCCGATTCGGGAGCCGAGTTATACGACCAGATGCCTGACACGGAGCAAAATCACGCATCATAGGGACTTAATAAATTCTCCGATTCGGGAGGCAAGCTCTACGACCAGATGCCCGACGCGGAGCAAGATTACGAGTACTAGAGACTTAATAAAATCTCCGATCCGGGAGGCGAGCTCTACGACCGGATGCCCGACGCGGAGCAAGATCACGCGTCCTAGGGACTTATTAAATTCTCCGATCCGGGAGGCATGCTCTACGACCGGATGCCCGACGCGAAACAAGATCACGATTCCTAAGGACTTAATAAAATATCCGATCCGGGAGGCGAGCTCTACGACCGGAGGGCCGTTGCGGAGCAAGATCACGCGTCCTAGGGACTTAATAAATTCTCCGATCCGGGAGGCAAGCTCTACGACCAGATGCCCGACGCGGAGCGAGATCATGCGTCCTAGGGACTTAGTAAAATATCCGATCCGGGAAGCGAGCTCTAGGACCGGATGCCCGACGCGGAGCAAGATCACGCGTCCTAGGGACTTAATAAATTCTCCGATCGGGGAGGCGAACTCTACGACCGGATGCCCAACGCGCAGCTAGATCACGCGTCCTAGGGACTTAATAAAATCTCCGATCCGTGAGGTAAGCTCTATGACCGGATGCCCGACGCGGAGCAAGATCACGGGTCCTAGGGACTTAATAAATTCTCCGATCCGGGAGGCAAGCTCTACGATCGGATGCCCGACGCGGAGCAAGATCACGCGTCCTAAGGACTTAATAAATTCTCCGATCCGGGAGGCAAGCTCTACGATCGGATGCCCGACGCGGAGCAAGATCACGAGTCCTAGTGACTTAATAAAATATCCGATCCGGGACGCGATCTCTACGACCGGATACCCGACACAGAGCAAGATCACGCGTCCTAGGGACTTAATAAATTCTCCGATCCGGGAGGAAAGCTCTACGACCGGATGCCCGACGCGGAGCTAGATCACGCGTCCTAGGGACTTAATAAATTCTCCGATCCGGGAGGCAAGCTCTACAACCGGATCCCAGACGCGGAGCAAGACCACGAGTCCTAGGGATTTAATAAAATCTCCGATCCGGGAGGCAAGCCCTACGACCGGATGCCCGACGCGGAGCGAGATCACGCGTCTTAGGGACTTAATGAATTCTCTAATCCGGGAGGCAAGGTCTACGACTGGATGCCCGACGCGGAGCAAGATCACGCGTCCAACGGACTTAACAAAATATCCGATTTCGGAGCCGAGTTAGGCAAGCTCTACGACAGATGCAAGATCACTGGTTCTAGGGACTTAATAAAATCTCTGATCCGGGAGGCGAGCCCTACGACCGGATGCCCGACGCGGAGCAAGATCACGCGTCCTGGGGACATAATGAATTCTCTCATCCAGGAGGCAAGGTCTACGACCGGATGCCCGACGCGGAGCAAGATCACGCGTCCAAGGGACTTAACAAAATATCCGATTCGGGAGCAGAGTTATACGACCAGATGCCTGACACGGAGCAAAATCACGCATCATAGGGACTTAATAAATTCTCCGATTCGGGAGGCAAGCACTACGACCAGATGCCCGACGCGGAGCAAGATTACGAGTACTAGAGACTTAATAAAATCTCCGATCCTGGAGGCGAGCACTACGACCGGATGCCCGACGCGGAGCAAGATCACGGGTCCTAGGGACTTAATAAATTTTACAATCCGGGAGGGAATCTCTACGACCGGATGCCCGACGCGGAGCAAGATCACGCGTCCTAAGGACTTAATAAATTCTCCGATCCGGGAGGCAAGCTCTACGACTGGATGCCCGACGCGGAGCTAGATCACGCGTCCTAGGGGCTTAATAAATTCTCCGATCTGGGAGGCAAGCTCTACGACCGGATCCCAGACGCGGAGCAAGACCACGAGTCCTAGGGATTTAATAAAATCTCCGATCCGGGAGGCAAGCTCTACGACCGGATGCCCGACGCGGAGCAAGATCACAAGTACTAGGAACTTAATAAAATCTTCGATCCGGGAGGCAAGCTCTACGACCGGATGCCCGACGCGGAGTGAGATCACGCGTCCTAGGGACTTAATGAATTCTATGATCCGGGAGGCAAGGTCTACGACCGGATGCTCGACGCGGAGCAAGATCACGCGTCCAAGGGACTTAACAAAATATCCGATTCCGGAGCCGAGTTAGCCGAGCTCTACGACACGTGGAAAGATCACCAGTTCTAGGGACTTAATAAAGTCTCTGATCCGGGAGGCGAGCCCTACGACTGGATGCCCGACGCGAAGCAAGATCACGATTCCTAAGGACTTAATAAAATATCCGATCCGGGAGGCGAGCTCTACGACCGGAGGGCCGTTGCGGAGCAAGATCACGCGTCCTAGGGACTTAATAAATTCTCCGATCCGGGAGGAAAGCTCTACGACCAGATGCCCGACGCGGAGCGAGATCATGCGTCCTAGGGACTTAGTAAAATATCCGATCCGGGAAGCGAGCTCTAGGACCGGATGCCCGACGCGGAGCAAGATCACGCGTCTTAGGGACTTAATAAAATCTCTGATCCGGGAGGCAAACTCTATGACCGGATGCTCGACGCGGAGCAAGATCACGGGTCCTAGGGACTTAATAAATTCTCCGATCCGGGAGCCAAACTCTACGATTGGATGCCCGACGCGGAGCAAGATCACGAGTCCTAGGGACTTAATAAAATATCCGATCCGGGACGCGAGCTCTACGACCGGATGTCCGACGCGGAGCAAGATCACGCGTCCTAGGGACTTAATAAATTCTCCGATCCGGGAGGCGGACTCTACGACCGGATACCCGATGCGCAGCTAGTTCACGCGTCCTAGGGACGTAATAAAATCTCCGATCCAGGAGGCAAGCTCTATGATCGGATGCCCGACGCGGAGCAAGATCACGGGTCCTAGGGACTTATTAAATTTTCCAATCTAGGAGGGAATCTCAACGACCGGATGCCCGACGCGGAGCAAGATCACGCGTCCTAGGGACTTAATAAATTCTCCGATCCGGGAGCCAAGCTCTACGATCGGATGCCCGACGCGGAGCAAGATCACGAGTCCTAGGGACTTAATAAAATATCAAATCCGGGACACGATCTCTACGACCGGATGCACGACGCGGAGCAAGATCACGCGTCCTAGGGACTTAATAAATTCCCCGATCTGAGAGGCAAGCTCTACGACCGGATGCCCGACGCGGAGCGAGATCACGCGTACTAGGGACTTCATAAATTCTCGGATCCAGGAGGCAAGCTTTACGACCGGATCCCAGACACGGAGCAAAACCACGAGTCCTAGGGACTTAATAAAATCTCCGATCCGGGAGGCAAGCTCTACGACCGAATGCCCGACGCGGAGCAAGATCACGAGTACTAGGGACTTAATAAAATCTTCGATCCGTGAGGCAAGCTCATCGACCGGATGCCCGACGCGAAGCAAGATCACGCGTCCTAGGGACTTAATAAAATCTCCGATCCGGGAGGCAAGCTCTATGACCGGATGCCCGACGCGGAGCATGATCACGGGTCCTAGGGACTTAATAAATTCTCCGATCCGGGAGGCAAACTCTACGATCGGATGCTCGATGCGGAGCAAGATCACGAGTCTTAGGGACTAAATAAAATATCCGATCCGGGACGCGAGCTCTACGACCGGATGGCCGACGCGGAGCAAGATCACGCGTCCTAGGGAATTAATAAATTCTCCGATCGTAGAGGCGAACTCTACGACCGGATGCCCAACGCGCAGCTAGATCACGCGTCATAGGGACTTAATAAAATCTCCGATCCGGGAGGTAAGCTCTATGACCGGATGCCCGACGCGGAGCAAGATCACGGGTGCTAGGGACTTAATAAATTTTACAATCCGGGAGGGAATCTCTACGACCGGATGCCCGACGCGGAGCAAGATCACGCGTCCTAAGGACTTAATAAATTCTCCGATCCGGGAGGCAAGCTCTACGATCGGATGCCCGAAGCGGAGCAAGATCACGAGTCCTAGTGACTTAATAAAATATCCGATCCGGGACGCGATCTATACGACCGGATACCCGACACAGAGCAAGATCACGCGTCCTAGGGACTTAATAAATTCTCCGATCCGGGAGGAAAGCTCTACGACCGGATGCCCGACGCGGAGCTAGATCACGCGTCCTAGGGACTTAATAAAATCTCCGATCCTGGAGGCAAGCTCTACGACCCGATCCCAGACGCGGAGCAAGACCACGAGTCCTAGGGATTTAATAAAATCTCCGATCCGGGAGGCAAGCTCTACGACCGGATGCCCGACGCCGAGCAAGATCACGAGTACTAGGGACTTAATAAAATCTTCGATCCGGGAGGCAAGCTCTACGACCGGATGCCCGACGCGGAGCGAGATCACGCGTCCTAGGGACTTAATGAATTCTCTGATCCGAGAGGCAAGGTCTACGACCGGATGCCCGACGCGGAGCAAGATCACGCGTCCAAGGGACTTAACAAAATATCCGATTCCGGAGCCGAGTTAGGCAAGCTCTACGACACGTGGCAAGATCACTAGTTCTAGGGACTTAATAAAATCTCTGATCCGGGAGGCGAGCCCTACGACTGGATGCCCGACGCGGAGCAAGATCACGCGTCCAAGGGACTTAACAAAATATCCGATTCGGGAGCCGAGTTATACGACCAGATGCCTGACACGGAGCAAAATCACGCATCATAGGGACTTAATAAATTCTCCGATTCGGGAGGCAAGCTCTACGACCAGATGCCCGACGCGGAGCAAGATCACGAGTACTAGAGACTTAATAAAATCTCCGATCCGGGAGGCGAGCACTACGACCGGATGCCCGACGCGGAGCAAGATCACGGGTCCTAGGGACTTAATAAATTTTACAATCCGGGAGGGAATCTCTACGACCGGATGCCCGACACGGGGCAAGATCACGCGTCCTAAGGACTTAATAAATTCTCCGATCCGGGAGGCAAGCTCTACGATCGGATGCCCGACGCGGAGCAAGATCACGAGTCCTAGTGACTTAATAAAATATCCGATCCGGGACGCGATCTCTACGACCGGATACCCGGCACAGAGCAAGATCACGCGTCCTAGGGACTTAATAAATTCTCCGATCCGGGAGGAAAGCTCTACGACCGGATGCCCGACGCGGAGCTAGATCACGCGTCCTAGGGACTTAATAAATTCTCCGATCCGGGAGGCAAGCTCTACGACCGGATCCCAGACGCGGAGCAAGACCACGAGTCCTAGGGATTTAATAAAATCTCCGATCCGGGAGGCAAGCTCTACGACCGGATGTCCGACGCGGAGCAAGATCACGAGTACTAGGGACTTAATAAAATCTTCTATCCGGGAGGCAAGCTCTACGACCGGATGCCCGACGCGGAGCGAGATCACGCGTCCTAGGGACTTAATGAATTCACTTATCCGGGAGGCAAGGTCTACGACCGGATGCCCGACGCGGAGCAAGATCACGCGTCCAAGGGACTTAACAAAATATCCGATTCTGGAGCCGAGTTAGGCAAGCTCTACGACACGTGGCAAGATCACTAGTTCTAGGGACTTAATAAAATCTCTGATCCGGGAGACGAGCCCTACGACCGGATGCCCGACGCAGAGCAAGATCACGCATCCTGGGGACTTAATGAATTCTCTGATCCGGGAGGCAAGGTCTACGACCGGATGCCCGACGCGGAGCAAGATCACGCGTCCAAGGGACTTAACAAAATATCTGATTCGGGAGCAGAGTTATACGACCAGATGCCAGACACGGAGCAAAATCACGCATCATAGGGACTTAATAAATTCTCCGATTCGGGAGGCAAGCTCTACGACCAGATGCCCGACGCGGAGCAAGATCACGGGTCCTAGGGACTTAATAAATTTTACAATCCGGGAGGGAATCTCTACGACCGGATGCCCGACGCGGAGCAAGATCATGCGTCCTAAGGACTTAATAAATTCTCCGATCCGGGAGGCAAGCTCTACGATCGGATGCCCGACGCGGAGCAAGATCACGAGTCCTAGTGACTTAATAAAATATCCGATCCGGGACGCGATCTCTACGACCAGATACGCGACGCAGAGCAAGATCAGGCGTCCTAGGGACTTAATAAATTCTCCGATCCGGGAGGAAAGCTCTACGACCGGATGCCCGACGCGGAGCTAGATCACGCGTCCTAGGGACTTAATAAATTCTCCGATCCGGGAGGCAATCTCTACGACCGGATCCCAGACGCGGAGCAAGACCACGAGTCCTAGGGATTTAATAAAATCTCCGATCCGGGAGGCAAGCTCTACGACCGGATGCCCGACGCGGAGCAAGATCACGAGTACTAGGGACTTAATAAAATCTTCGATCCGGGAGGCAAGCTCTACGACCGGATGCCCGACACGGAGCGAGATCACGCGTCCTAGGGACTTAATGAATTCTATGATCCGGGAGGCAAGGTCTACGACCGGATGCCCGACGCGGAGCAAGATCACGCGTCCAAGGGACTTAACAAAATATCCGATTCCGGAGCCGAGTTAGGCAAGCTCTACGACACGTGGAAAGATCACCAGTTCTAGGGACTTAATAAAATCTCTGATCCGGGAGGCGAGCCCTACGACCGGATGCCCGACGCGGAGCAAGATCACGCGTCCTGGGGACTTAATGAATTCTCTGATCCGGGAGGCAAGGTCTACGACCGGATGCCCGACGCGGAGCAAGATCACGCGTCCAAGGGACTTAACAAAATATCCGATTCGGGAGCCGAGTTATACGACCAGATGCCTGACACGGAGCAAAATCACGCATCATAGGGACTTAATAAATTCTCCGATTCGGGAGGCAAGCTCGACGATCAGATGCCCGACGCAGAGCAAGATTACGAGTACTAGAGACTTAATAAAATCTCCGATCCGGGAGGCGAGCACTACGACCGGATGCCCGACGCGGAGCAAGATCACGCGTCCTAGGGACTTATTAAATTCTCCGATCCGAGAGGCAAGCTCTACGACCGGATGCCCGACGCGCAGCTAGTTCACGCATCGTAGGGACTTAATAAAATCTCCGATCCGGGAGGCAAGCTCTATGACCGGATGTCCGACGCGGAGCAAGATCACGGGTCCTAGGGACTTAATAAATTTTCCAATCCGGGAGGGAATCTCAACGACCGGATGCCCGACGCGGAGCAAGATCACGCGTCCTAGGGACTTAATAAATTCTCCGATCCGGGAGGCAAGCTCCACGATCGGATGCCCGACGCGGAGCAAGATCACGAGTCCTAGGGACTTAATAAAATATCCAATCCGGGACGCGATCTCTACGACCGGATGCCCGACGCGGAGCAAGATCACGTGTCCTAGGGACTTAATAAATTCCCCGATCCGAGAGGCAAGCTCTACGACCGGATGCCCGACGCGGAGCGAGATCACGCGTACTAGGGACTTAATAAATTCTCCGATCCAGGAGGCAAGCTCTACGACCGGATCCCAGACGCGGAGCAAAACCACGAGTCCTAGGGACTTAATAAAATCTCCGATCCGGGAGGCAAGCTCTACGACCGAATGCCCGACGCGGAGCAAGATCATGAGTACTAGGGACTTAATAAAATCTTCGTTCCGTGAGGCAAGCTCTACGACCGGATGCCCGGCGTGGAGCAAGATCACGCGTCCTAGGGACTTAATAAAATATCCGATCCGGGAGGCAAGCTCTGTGACCGGATGCCCGACGCGGAGCAAGATCACGGGTCCTAGGGACTTAATAAATTCTCCGATCCGGGAGGCAAACTCTACGATCGGATGCTCGACGCAGAGCAAGATCACGAGTCTTAGGGACTTAATAAAATATCCGATCCGGGACACGCGCTCTACGACCGGATGGCCGACGCGGAGCAAGATCACGCGTCCTAGGGACTTAATAAATTCTCCGATCGGGGAGGCGAACTCTACGACCGGATGCCCAACGCGCAACTAGATCACGCGTCCTAGGGACTTAATAAAATCTTCGATCCGGGAGGTAAGCTCCATGACCGGATGCCCGACGCGGAGCAAGATCACGGGTCCTAGGGACTTAATAAATTTTACAATCCGGGAGGGAATCTCTACGACCGGATGCCCGACGCGGAGCAAGATCACGCGTCCTAAGGACTTAATAAATTCTCCGATCCGGGAGGCAAGCTCTACGATCGGATGCCCGATGCGGAGCAAGATCACGAGTCCAAGTGACTTAATAAAATATCCGATCCGGGACGCGATCTCTACGACCGGATACCCGACACAGAGCAAGATCACGCGTCCTAGGGACTTAATAAATTCTCCGATCCGGAGGAAAGCTCTACGACCGGATGCCCGACGCGGAGCTAGATCACGCGTCCTAGGGACTTAATAAATTCTCCGATCCGGGAGGCAAGCTCTACGACCGGATCCCAGACGCGGAGCAAGACCACGAGTCCTAGGGATTTAATAAAATCTCCGATCCGGGAGGCAAGCTCTACGACCGGATGCCCGACGCGGAGCAAGATCACGAGTACTAGGGACTTAATAAAATCTTCGATCCGGGAGGCAAGCTCTACGACCGGATGCCCGACGCGGAGCGAGATCACGCGTCCTAGGGACTTAATGAATTCTCTGATCCGGGAGGCAAGGTCTACGACCGGATGCCCGACGCGGAGCAAGATCACGCGTCCAAGGGACTTTACAAAATATCCGATTCCGGAGCCGAATTAGGCAAGCTCTACGACACGTGGCAAGATCACTAGTTCTAGGGACTTAATAAAATCTCTGATCCGGGAGGCGAGCCCTACGACCGGATGCCCGACGCGGAGCAAGATCACGCGTCCTGGGGACATAATGAATTCTCTGATCCGGGAGGCAAGGTCTACAACCGGATGCCCGACGCGGAGCAAGATCGCGCGTCCAAGGGACTTAAAAAAATATCCGATTCGGGAGCCGAGTTATACGACCAGATGCCTGACACGGAGCAAAATTACGCATCATAGGGACTTAATAAATGCTCCGATTCGGGAGGCAAGCTCTACGACCAGATGCCCGACGCGGAGCAAGATTACGAGTACTAGAGACTTAATAAAATCTCCGATCCGGGAGGCGAGCACTACGATCGGATGCCCGACGCAGAGCAAGATCACGCGTCCTAGTGACTTATTAAATTCTCCGATCCGGGAGACTAGCTCTACGACCGGATGCCCGACGCGAAGCAAGATCACGATTCCTAGGGACTTAATAAAATATCCGATCCGGGACGCGAGCTCTACGACCGGATGCCCGTTGCGGAGCAAGATCAAGCGTCCTAGGGACTTAATAAATTCTCCGATCCGGGAGGCAAGCTCTACGACCGGATGCCCGACGCGGAGCGAGATCATGCGTCCTAGGGACTTAATAAATTCTTCGATCCGGGAGGCAAGCTCTACGACCAGATGCCCGACGCGGAGCAAGATCACGAATCCTAGGGACTTAATAAAATCTTCGATCCGGGAGGCAAGCTCTACAACCTGATGCCCGATGGGGAGCGAGATCACGCGTCCTAAGGACTTAATGAATTCTCTGATCCGGGAGGCAAGGTCTACGACAGGATGCCCGACGCGGAGCAAGATCACACGTCCTAGGGACTTAATGAATTCTCTGATCCGAGAGGCAAGGTCTACGACCGGATGCCCGACGCGGAGCAAGATCACGCGTCCAAGGGACTTAACAAAATATCCGATTCGGGAGCCGAGTTGTACGACCAGATGCCTGACACGGAGCAAAATCACCCGTCATAGGGACTTAATATATTCTCCGATTCGGGAGGCAAGCTCGACGACCATATGCCCGACGCGGAGCAAGATCACGAGTACTAGAAACTTAATAAAATCTCCGATCCGGGAGGCGAGCTCTACCACTACGACCGAATGCCCGACGCGGAGCTAGATCACGCGTCCTAGGGACTTAATAAATTCTCCGATCGGGGAGGCAAGCTCTACGACCGGATGCCCGACACGGAGCAAGATCACTAGTCCTAGGGGCTTAATAAAATCTCTGATCCGGGAGGCGAGCTCTACGATCGGATGGCCGACGCGGAGCAAGATCACGCGTCCTAGGGACTTAATAAATTGTCCGATCCGGGAGGCAAGCTCTACGACTGGATGCCCGACGTGGAGCAAGATCACGAGTCCTAGGGACTTAATAAAATCTCCGATCCGGGAGGCAAACTCTACGACAAGATGCCCGACGCGAAGCAAGATCACTAATCCTAGGGTCTTAATGAATTCTCTGATCCATGAGGCAAGATCTACGACCGAATGCCCGACACGGAGCCAGATCACGCGTCCTAGGGACTTAATAAAATCTTCGATCCGGGAGGCGAGCTCTACGACCGGATTCCCAACGCGGAGCAAGATTACACGTCCTAGGGACTTAATAAAATCTCTGACCCGGGAGGCGAGCTCTACGACCGGATGCCCGATGCGGAGCAAGATCACGAGTACTAGGGACTTAATAAAATCTCCGATCCGGGAGGCGAGCTCTACGACGGGATGCCCGACGGGGAGCAAGATCACGAGTCCTAGGGACTTAATAAAATCTTCGATCCGGGAGGCGAGCTATACGACCGGATGCCCAACGCGGAGCATGTTTACGCGTCCTAGGGACTTAATAAAATCTCCGACCCGGGAGGCGAGCTCTATGACCGGATGCCCGACGCGGAGCAAGATCACGAGTCTTAGGGACTTAATAAAAACTCTGAACCGGGAGGCGAGCTCTACGACCGGATGGCCGATGTGGAGCAAGATCACGAGTCCTAGGGGCTTAATAAAATCTCAGATCTGGGAGGCGAGCTCTATGACCGGATGCCGGACGCGGAGCAAGATCATGCATCCTAGGGACTTAATAAAATCTCCGATCCAGGAGGCGAGCTCCACGACCGAAGGCCCGACGCGGAGCCAGATCACGCGTCCTAGGGACTTAATAAAATCTTCGATCCGCGAGGCGAGCTCTACGATCGAATGCCCGACGTGGAGCAAAATCACTAATCCTAGGGACTTAATAAAATTTCTGATTCGGGAGGTAAGCTCTATGACCGGATGCAAGACGTGGAGCAAGATTACGCGTCCTAGGGACTTAATAAAATATCCGATCCGGGAGGCGAGCTCTACGATGGGATGCCCGACGCGGATCAAGATCACCAGTCCTAGGGTCTTAATAAAATCTCCGATCCAGGAGGCGAGCTTTACGACCGCATGCCCGACGCAGAGCGAGATCGCGCGTCCTAGGGACTTAATAAATTCTCCGATCCGGGACGCAAGCTCTACGACCGGATGCCCGACGCGGAGCGAAATCACGCATCCTAAGGACTTAATAAATTCTCCGATCCGTGAGGCAAGCTCTACGACCGGATGCCCGACGCGGAGCAAAATCACTAATCCTAGGGACTTAATAAAATCTTCGATTCGGGAGGCGAGCTCTACGATCGGATGCCCGACGCAGAGCAAGATTACGCGTCCCAGGGACTTAATAAAATCTCTGACCCGGGAAGCAAGCTCTACGACCGAATGCCCGACGTGGAGCAAGATCACGAGTCCTATGGACTTAAAAAAATCTCCGATCCGGGAGGCGAGCTCTACGACCGGATGCCGGACGTGGAGCGAGATCACGCATCCTAGGTACATAATAAATTTTTTGATCTGGGAGGCAAGCTCCACGACTGGATGCCCGACGCGGAGAAAGATCACGAGTCCTAGGGACTTAATAAAATCTCCGATCCGGTAGGCAAGCTCTAGGACCGGATGCCCGACGCGGAGCAAGATCACGAGTACTATGGACTTAATAAAATCTTTGATCCGGGAGGCGAGCTCTACGACCGAATGCCCGACGAGGGGCAAAATCACGCGTCCTATGGACTTATAAAATTCTTCGATCCGGGACGCAAGCTCTACGACCGGATGCCCGACGCGGAGCATAATCACGCGTCCTAGGGACTTAATAAATTCTTCGATCCGGGAGGCAAGCTCTATGACCGGATGCCCGACGCGGAGCAAGATCAAGCATCCTAGGGACTTAATAAAATCTCCGATCCGGGAGGCGAGCTCTACGACCGGATGCCCGACGCGGAGCAAGATTACGCATCCTAGGGACTTAATAAAATCTCCGACCCATGAGGCGAGCTCTACGACCGGATGCCCGACGCGGAGCAAGATCACGAGTCCTAGGGACTTAATAAAATCTCCGATCCGGGAGGCGAGCTCTACGACCGCATGCCCGACGCGGAGCGAGATCACGCGTCCTAGGGACTTAATAAATTCTCCGATCCGGGACACAAGCTCTACGACCGGATGCCCGACGCGGAGCGAAATCACGCATCCTAAGGACTTAATAAATTCTCCGATCCGGGAGGCAAGCTCTACGACTGGATGCCCGACGCGGAGCAAAATCACTAATCCTAGGGACTTAATAAAATCTTCGATTCGGGAGGCGAGCTCTACGATCGGATGCCCGACGCAGAGCAAGATTACGCGTCCCATGGACTTAATAAAATCTCCGACCCAGGAAGCAAGCTCTACGACCGAATGCCCAACGTGGAGCAAGATCACGAGTCCTAGGGACTTAATAAAATCTCCAATCCGGGAGGCAAGCTCTATGACCGGATGCCGGACGCGGAGCAAGATCATGCATCCTAGGGACTTAATAAAATCTCCGATCCAGGAGGCGAGCTCTACGACTGAAGGCCCGACGCGGAGCCAGATCACGCGTCCTAGGGACTTAATAAAATCTTCGATCCGCGAGGCGAGCTCTACGATCGAATGCACGACGTGGAGCAAAATCCTTAATCCTAGGGACTTAATAAAATCTCTGATTCGGGAGGTAAGCTCTATGACCGGATGCAAGACGCGGAGCAAGATTACGCGTCCTAGGGACTTAATAAAATATCCGATCCGGGAGGCGAGCTCTACGACGGGATGCCCGACGCGGAGCAAGATCACGAGTCCTAGGGTCTTAATAAAATCTCCGATCCAGGAGGCGAGCTCTACGACCGCATGCCCGACGCAGAGCGAGATCGCGCGTCCTAGGGACTTAATAAATTCTCCGATCCGGGACGCAAGCTCTACGACCGGATGCCCGACGCGGAGCGAAATCACGCATCCTAAGGACTTAATAAATTCTCCGATCCGGGAGGCAAGCTCTACGACCGGATGCCCGACGCGGAGCAAAATCACTAATCCTAGGGACTTAATAAAATCTTCGATTCGGGAGGCGAGCTCTACGATCGGATGCCCGACGCAGAGCAAGATTACGCGTCCCAGGGACTTAATAAAATCTCTAACCCGGGAAGCAAGCTCTACGACCGAATGCCCGACGTGGAGCAAGATCACGAGTCCTATGGACTTAAAAAAATCTCCGATCCGGGAGGCGAGCTACCCGACCGGATGCCGGACGCGGAGCGAGATCACGCATCCTAGGTACATAATAAATTTTTTGATCTGGGAGGCAAGCTCCACGACTGGATGCCCGACGCGGAGAAAGATCACGAGTCCTAGGGACTTAATAAAATCTCCGATCCGGTAGGCAAGCTCTAGGACCGGATGCCCGACGCGGAGCAAGATCACGAGTACTATGGACTTAATAAAATCTTTGATCCGGGAGGCGAGCTCTACGACCGGATGCCCGACGAGGAGCAAAATCACGCGTCTTATGGACTTATAAAATTCTTCGATCCGGGACGCAAGCTCTACGACCGGATGCCTGACGCGGAGCATAATCACGCGTCCTAGGGACTTAATAAATTCTTCGATCCGGGAGGCAAGCTCTATAACCGGATGCCCGACGCGGAGCAAGATCAAGCATCCTAGGGACTTAATAAAATCTCCGATCCGGGAGGCGAGCTCTACGACCGGATGCCCGACGCGGAGCAAGATTACGCATCCTAGGGACTTAATAAAATCTCCGACCTATGAGGCGAGCTCTACGACCGGATGCCCGACGCGGAGCAAGATCACGAGTCCTAGGGACTTAATAAAATCTCCGATCCTGGAGGCGAGCTCTACGACCGCATGCCCGACGCGGAGCGAGATCACGCGTCCTAGGGACTTAATAAATTCTCCGATCCGGGACGCAAGCTCTACGACCGGATGCCCGACGCGGAGCGAAATCACGCATCCTAAGGACTTAATAAATTCTCCGATCCGGGAGGCAAGCTCTACGACTGGATGCCCGACGCGGAGCAAAATCACTAATCCTAGGCACTTAATAAAATCTTCGATTCGGGAGGCGAGCTCTACGATCGGATGCCCGACGCAGAGCAAGATTACGCGTCCCAGGGACTTAATAAAATCTCCGACCCGGGAAGCAAGCTCTACGACCGAATGCCCAACGTGGAGCAAGATCACGAGTCCTAGGGACTTAATAAAATCTCCAATCCGGGAGGCGAGCTCTATGACCGGATGCCGGACGCGGAGCAAGATCATGCATCCTAGGGACTTAATAAAATCTCCGATCCAGGAGGCGAGCTCTACGACCGAAGGCCCGACGCGGAGCCAGATCACGCGTCCTAGGGACTTAATAAAATCTTCGATCCGGGAGGCAAGCTCTACGACCGGATGCCCGACGCGGAGCGAAATCACTAATCCTAGGGACTTAATAAAATCTCCGATTCGGGAGGCAAGCTCTACGACCGGATGCCCGACGCGGAGCAAAATCACTAATCCTAGGGACTTAATAAAATCTCCGATTCGGGAGGCGAGCTCTACGATCGGATGCCCGACGCAGAGCAAGATCACGAGTCCTTGGGACTTAATAAAATCTCTGACCCGGGAAGCAAGCTCTACGACCGGATGCCGGCCGCGGAGCGAGATCACGCATCCTAGGTACATAATAAATTTTTTGATCTGGGAGGCAAGCTCCACGACTGGATGCCCGACGTGGAGAAAGATTACGACTCCTAGGGACTTAATAAAATCTCCGATCCGGTAGGCAAGCTCTAGGACCGGATGCCCGACGCGGAGCAAGATCACGAGTACTATGGACTTAATAAAATCTTTGATCCGGGAGGCGAGCTCTACGACCGGATGCCCGACGAGGAGCAAAATCACGCGTCCTATGGACTTATAAAATTCTTCGATTCGGGACGCAAGCTCTACGACCGGATGCCCGACGCGGAGCATAATCACGCGTCCTAGGGACTTAATAAATTCTTCGATCCGGGAGGCAAGCTCTATGACCGGATGCCCGACGCGGAGCAAGATCAAGCATCCTAAGGACTTAATAAAATCTCCGATCTGGGAGGCGAGCTCTACGACCGGATGCCCGACGCGGAGCAAGATTACGCATCCTAGGGACTTAATAAAATCTCCGACCCATGAGGCGAGCTCTACGACCGGATGCCCGACGCGGAGCAAGATCACGAGTCCTAGGAACTTAATAAAATCTCCGATCCGGGAGGCGAGCTCTACGACCGCATGCCCGACGCGGAGCGAGATCACTCGTCCTAGGGACATAATAAATTCTCCGATCTGGGACACAAGCTCTACGACCGGATGCCCGACGCGGAGCGAAATCACGCATCCTAGGGCCTTAATAAATTCTCCGATACGGGAGGCAAGCTCTACGACCGAATGCCCGACGCGGAGTAAAATCACTAATCCTAGGGACATAATAAAATCTCTGATCCGGGAGGCGAGCTCTACGACCAGATGCTCGACGCGGAGCAAGATTACGCGTCCTAGGGACTTAATAAAATACCCGATCCGGGAAGCGAGCTCTCCGACGAGATGCCCGACGCAGAGCAAGATCACGCGTCCTAGGGACTTAATAAATTCTCCGGTTCATGAGGCAAGCTCTACGACCGGATGCCCGACATGGAGCAAGATCACTAGTCCTAGGGACTTAATAAAATCTCTGATCCGGGAGGCGAGCTCTACGATCGGATGCCCGACACGGAGCAAGATCACGCGTCCTAGGGACTTAATAAATTCTCCGGTTCGGGAGGCAAGTTCTACCACCGGATGCCCAACGCGGAGCGAGATCACTCGTCCTAGGGACTTAATAAATTGTCCGATCCGGGAGGCAAGCTCTACGACTGGATGCCCGACGTGGAGCAAGATCACGAGTCCTAGGGACATAATAAAATCTCCGATCCGGGAGGCAAGCTCTACGACAAGATGCCCGACGCGGAGCAAGATCACTAATCCTAGGGTCTTAATGAATTCTCTGATCCATGAGGCAAGATCTACGACCGAATGCCCGACACGGAGCCAGATCACGCGTCCTTGGGACTTAATAAAATCTTTGATCCGGGAGGCGAGCTCTACGACCGGATTCCCAACGCGGAGCAAGATTACACGTCCTAGGGACTTAATAAAATCTCCGATCAGGAAGGGGAGCTTTACGACTGGATGCCCGATGCGGAGCAAGATCACGAGTACTAGGGACTTAATAAAATCTCCGATCCGGGAGGCGAGCTCTACGACTGCATGCCCGACGTGGAGCGAGATCACACGTCCTGGGGACTTAATAAATTCTCCGATCCGGGACACAAGCTCTACCACCGGATGCCCGACGCGGAGCGAAATCACGCATCCTAGGGACTTAATAAATTCTCCGATACGGGAGGCAAGCTCTACGACCGAATGCCCGACGCGGAGTAAAATCACTAATCCTAGGGACTTAATAAAATCTCTGATCCGGGAGGCGAGCTCTACGACCAGATGCTCGACGCGGAGCAAGATTACGCGGACTAGGGACTTAATAAAATACCCGATCCGGGAGGCGAGCTCTACGACGAGATGCCCGACGCAGAGTAAGATCACGCGTCCTAGGGACTTAATAAATTCTCCGGTTCATGAGGCAAGCTCTACGACCGGATGCCCGACACGGAGCAAGATCACTAGTCCTAGGGACTTAATAAAATCTCTAATCCGGGAGGCGAGCTCTACGATCGGATGCCCGACGCGGAGCAAGATCACGCGTCCTAGGGACTTAATAAATTCTCCGGTTCGGGAGGCAAGTTCTACCATCGGATGCCCGACTCGGAGCGAGATCACTCGTCCTAGGGACTTAATAAATTGTCCGATCCGGGAGGCAAGCTCTACGACTGGATGCCCGACGTGGAGCAAGATCACGAGTCCTAGGGACTTGATAAAATCTCCGATCCGGGAGGCAAGCTCTACGACAAGATGCCCGACGCGGAGCAAGATCACTAATCCTAGGGTCTTAATGAATTCTCTGATCCATGAGGCAAGATCTACGACCGAATGCCCGACATGGAGCCAGATCACGCGTCCTAGGGACTTAATAAAATCTTCGATCCGGGAGGCGAGCTCTACGACCGGATTCCCAACGTGGAGCAAGATTACACGTCCTAGGGACTTAATAAAATCTCCGACCAGGGAGGGGAGCTTTACGACCGGATGCCCGATGCGGAGCAAGATCACGAGTACTAGGGACTTAATAAAATCTCCGATCCGGGAGGCGAGCTCTTCGACTGCATGCCCGACGTGGAGCGAGATCACACGTCCTAGGGACTTAATAAAATCTCCGATCCGATAGGCATGCTCTACGACCGGATGCCCAACGCGAAACAAGATCACGAGTACTATGGACTTAATAAAATCTTCGATCCGGGAGGCGAGCTCTACAACCGGATGCCCGACGAGGAGCAAGATCACGGGTCCTATGGACTTATAAAATTCTTCAATCGAGGACGCAAGCTCTACGACCGGATGGCCGACGTGGAGCAAAATCACACGTCCTAGGGACTTAATAAATTCTTCGATCCGGGAGGCAAGCTCTACGACCGGATGCCCGACGCGGAGCAAGATCACGATTCCTAGGGGCTTAATAAAATCTCCGATATGGGAGGCGAGCTCTATGACCGGATGCCGGACGCGGAGCAAGATCATGCATCCTAGGGACTTAATAAAATCTCCGATCCAGGAGGGGAGCTCTACGACCGAAGGCCCGACACGGAGCCAGATCACGCGTCCTAGGGACTTAATAAAATCTTCGATCCGGGAGGCAAGCTCTACGAACGAATGCCCGACGTGGAGCAAAATCACTAATCCTAGGGACTTAATAAAATCTCTGATTCGGGAGGTAAGCTCTACGACCGGATGCAAGACGCGGAGCAAGATTACGCGTCCTATGGACTTAATAAAATATCCGATCCGGGAGGCGAGCTCTACGACGGGATGCCCGACGCGGAGCAAGATCACGAGTCCTAGGGACTTAATAAAATCTCCGATCCAGGAGGCGAGCTCTACGACCGCATGCCCGATGCGGAGCGAGATCGCGCGTCCTAGGGACTTAATAAATTCTCCGATCCGGGACGCAAGCTCTACGACCGGATGCCCGACGCGGAGCGAAATCACGCGTCCTAGGGACTTAATAAATTCTCCGATCCGGGAGGCGAGCTCTACGACCGGATGCCCGACCTAGAGCAAGATTACGCGTCCCAGGGACTTAATAAAATCACCGACCCGGGAGGCAAGCTCTACGACCGAATGCCCGGCGTGGAGCAAGATCACGAGTCCTAGGGACTTAATAAAATCTCCGATCCGGGAGGCGAGCTCTACGACCGGCTGCCAGATGCGGAGCGAGATCACGCATCCTAGGTACTTAATAAATTTTTTGATCTGGGAGGCAAGCTCCACGACCGGATGCCCGACGCGGAGAAAGATCACGAGTCCTAGGGACTTAATAAAATCTCCGATCCGGTAGGCAAGCTCTACGACCGGATGCCCGACGCGGAGCAAGATCACGAGTACTATGGACTTAATAAAATCTTCGATCCGGGAGGCGAGCTCTACGACCGGATGCCCGACGAGGAGCAAAATCACGCGTCCTATGGACTTATAAAATTCTTCGATCCGGGACGCAAGCTCTACGACCGGATGCCCGAAGCGGAGCATAATCACGCGTCCTAGGGACTTAATAAATTCTTCGATCCGGGAGGCAAGCTCTATGACCGGATGCCCGACGCGGAGCAAGATCAAGCATCCTAGGGACTTAATAAAATCTCCGATCCGGGAGGCGAGCTCTACGACCGGATGCCCGACGCGGAGCAAGATTACGCATCCTAGGGACTTAATAAAATCTCCGACCCATGAGGCGAGCTCTACGACCGGATTCCCAACGCGGAGCAAGATCACGAGTCCTAGGGACTTAATAAAATCTCCGATCCGGGAGGCGAGCTCTACGACCGCATGCCCGACGAGGAGCGAGATCACGCGTCCTAGGGACTTAATAAATTCTCCGATCCGGGACACAAGCTCTACAACCGGATGCCCGACGCGGAGCGAAATCACGCATCCTAGGGACTTAATAAATTCTCCGATACAGGAGGCAAGCTCTACGACCGGATGCCCGACGCGGAGTAAAATCACTAATCCTAGGGACTTAATAAAATCTCTGATCTGGGAGGCGAGCTCTACGACCAGATGCCCGACGCGGAGGAAGATTACGCGTCCTAGGGACTTAATAAAATATCCAATCCGGGAGGCGAGCTCTACGACGAGATGCCCGACGCGGAGGAAGATCACGCGTCCTAGGGACTTAATAAATTCTCCGGTTCATGAGGCAAGCTCTACGACCGGATGCCTGACGCGGAGCGAGATCACTCGTCCTAGGGACTTAATAAATTGTCCGATCTGGGAGGCAAGATCTACGACCGGATGCCCGACGCGGAGCAAGATCACGAGTCCTAGGGACTTAATAAAATCTCCGATCCGGGAGGCAAGCTCTACGACTGGATGCCCGACGTGGAGCAAGATCACGAGTCCTAGGGACTTAATAAAATCTCCGGTCTAGGGGGCAAGCTCTACGACCGGATGCCCGACGCGGTGCAAGATCACGAGTACTAGGGACTTAACAAAATCTCCGATCTGGGAGGCAAGCTCTACGACCGGATGCCCGACGAGGAGCAAGATCACGCGCGTCCTAGGGACTAAATAAATTCTCCGATTCGGGAGACAAGCTCTACGACCGGGTGCCCGACGCGGAGCAAGATCACTAATCCTAGGGACTTAATAAAATCTCTTATCCAGGAGGCGAGCTCTACGACCGGATTCCCGATGCAGAGTAAGATTACGCGTCCTTGGGATTTAATAAAATCTCTGATTCGGGAGGCAAGCTCTACGTCCGGAAGCCCGACGCGGAGCAAGATAACGAGTCCTAGGGACTTAATAAAATATCCGATCCGAGAGGGGAGCTCTACGTCCGGATGCCCGACGTGGAGCAAGATCATGCGTCCTAGGGATTTAATAAATTCTCCTGTTCGGGAGGCAAGCTCTACGACCGGATGCCCGACGCGGAGCGAGATCACTCGTCTTAGGGACTTAATAAATTGTCCGATCCGGGAGGCAATGTCTACGACTGGATGCCCGACGTGGAGCAAGATCACGAGTCCTAGGGACATAATAAAATCTCCAATCCGGGAGGCAAGCTCTACGACCGGATGCCCGACGCGGAGCAAGATCACTAATCCTAGGGACTTAATAAATTCTTCGATCCGGGAGGCAAGATTTACGACCGGATGCCCGACGCGGAGCAAGATCACTAATCCTAGGGGCTTTATAAAATCTCCTATCCGGGAGGCTAGCTCTACGACCGGATGCCCGACGCGGAGCAAGATTACGCGTCCTAGGGACATAATAAAATCTCCGACCCGGGAGGCAAGCTCCACGACCGGATCCCCGACGTGGAGCAAGATCAGGAGTCCTAGGGACTTAATAAAATCTCCGATCCGGGAGGGGAGCTCTACGACCGGATGCCAGACGCGGAGCGAGATCACGCATCCTAGGTACTTAATAAATTCTCTGATCCGGGACAGAAGCTCTACGACCGGATGCCCGACGCGGAGCAAGATCACGAGTCCTAGGGACTTAATAAAATCTCCGATCCGTCAGGCGAGCTCTACGACCACATGCCCGACGCGGAGCGAGATCACGCGTCTTAGGGACTTAATAAATTCTCCGATCCGGGACACAAGCTCTACGACCGGATGCCCGACGCGGAGCGAAATCACGCATCCTAGGGACTTAATAAATTCTCCGATACGGGAGGCCAGCTCTACGATCGGATGCCCGACGCGGAGTAAAATCACTAATCCTAGGGACTTAATAAAATCTCTGATCCGGGAGGCGAGCTCTATGACCAGATGCCCGACGCGGAGCAAGATTACGCGTCCTAGGGACTTAATAAAATATCCGATCCGGGAGGTGAGCTCTACGACGAGATGCCCGACGCGGAGTAAGATCACGCGTCCTAGGGACTTAATAAATTCTTCGGTTCATGAGGCAAGCTCTACGACCGGATGCCTGACGCGGAGCGAGATCACTCGTCCTAGGGACTTAATAAATTGTCCGATCCGGGAGGCAAGCTCTACAACTGGATGCCCGACGTGGAGGAAGATTACGAGTCCTAGGGACTTAATAAAATCTCCGATCTAGGAGGCAAGCTCTACGACCGGATGCCATGCGCAAAGCAAGAATCCTATTGACTTAATAAATTCTCTGATCCATGAGGCAAGATCTACAACCGGATTTCCGACGCGGAGCAAGATCACTAATCCTAGGGACTTAATAAATTCTCCGATCCGGGAGGCGAGCTCTACGACCGGATGCCCGACGTGGAGCAAGATCACGAGTGATAGGGACTTAATAAAATCTCTGATCCGGTAGGCAAGCTCTACGACCGGATGCCCGACGCGGTGCAAGATCATGAGTACTAGGGACTTAATAAAATCTCTGATCTGGGAGGCAAGCTCTACGACCGGATGCCCGACGAGGAGCAAGATCACGCGTCCTAGGGACTAAATAAATTCTCCGATCCGGGAGACAAGCTCTACGACCGGGTGCCCGACGCGGAGCAAGATCACTAATCCTAGGGGCTTAATAAAATCTTCGATCCGGGAGGCGAGCTCTACGACCGGATTCCCGACGCGGAGCAAGATTACGCGTCCTAGGGATTTAATAAAATCTCCGATCCGGGAGGCGAGCTCTACGACCGGATGCCCGACGCGGAGCAAGATTACGCATCCTAGGGACTTAATAAAATATCTGATCCGAGAGGGGAGCTCTATGTCCGGATGCCCGACGCAAAGCAAGATCACGCGTCCAATGGACTTAATAAAATCTCCGATCCGGGAGGCGAGCTCTACGACCGCATGCCCGACGCGAAGCGAGATCACGCGTCCTAGGGACTTAATAAATTCTCCGATCCGGGACACAAGCTCTACAACCGGATGCCCGACGCGGAGCGAAATCACGCATCCTAGGGACTTAATAAATTCTCCGATACAGGAGGCAAGCTCTACGACCGGATGCCCGACGCGGAGTAAAATCACTAATCCTAGGGACTTAATAAATTCTTCGATCCGGGAGGCAAGATTTACGACCGGATGCCCGACGCGGAGCAAGATCACTAATCCTAGGGACTTAATAAAATCTCCGATCCGGGAGGCTAGCTCTACGACCGGATGCCCGACGCGGAGCAAGATTACGCGTCCTAGAGACATAATAAAATGTCCGACCCGGGAGGCAAGCTCTACGACCGGATCCCCGACGTGGAGCAAGATCAGGAGTCCTAGGGACTTAATAAAATCTCCGATCCGGGAGGCAAGCTCTACGACCGGATGCCGGACGCGGAGCGAGATCACGCGTCCTAGGTAATAAATAAATTCTCTGATCCGGGCGGCAAGCTCTACGACCGGATGCCCGACGCGGAGCAAGATCACGAGTCCTAGGGACTTAATAAAATCTCCGATCCGGGAGGCAAGCTCTACGACCGGATGCCCGACATGGAGCAAGATCACGAGTCCTAGGGACTTAATAAAATCTCCGATCTAGGGGGCAAGCTCTACGACCGGATGCCCGACGCGGTGCAAGATCACGAGTACTAGGGACTTAATAAAATCTCCGATCTGGGAGGCAAGCTCTACGACCGGATGCCCGACGAGGAGCAAGATCACTAATCCTAGGGACTTAATAAATTCTTCGATCCGGGAGGCAAGATTTACGACCGGATGCTCGACGTGGAGCAAGATCACTAATCCTAGGGGCTTCATAAAATCTCCGATCCGGGAGGCTAGCTCTACGACCGGATGCCCGACGCAGAGCAAGATTACGCGTCCTAGGGACATAATAAAATCTCCGACCCGGGAGGCAAGCTCCATGACCGGATCCCCGACGTGGAGCAAGATCAGGAGTCCTAGGGACTTAATAAAATCTCCGATCCGGGAGGGGAGCTCTACGACCGGATGCCGGACGCAGAGCGATATCACGCATCCTAGGTACTTAATAAATTCTCCGACCCGGGACACAAGCTCTACGACCGGATGCCCGACGCGGAGCAAGATCACGAGTCCTAGGGACTTAATAAAATCTCCGATCCGGGAGGCGAGCTCTACGACCACATGCCCGACGCGGAGAGAGATCACGCGTCTTAGGGACTTAATAAATTCTCCGATCCGGGACACAAGCTCTACGACCGGATGCCCGACGCGGAGCGAAATCACGCCTCCTAGGGACTTAATAAATTCTCCGATACGGGAGGCAAGCTCTACGATCGGATGCCCGACGCGGAGTAAAATCACTAATCCTAGGGACTTAATAAAATCTCTGACCCGGGAGGCGAGCTCTACGACCAGATGCCCAACGCGGAGCAAGATTACACGTCCTAGGGACTTAATATAATATCCGATCCGGGAGGTGAGCTCTACGACGAGATGCCCGACGCGGAGCAAGATCACGCGTCCTAGGGACTTAATAAATTCGCCGGTTCATGAGGCAAGCTCTACGACCGGATGCCTGACGCGGAGCGAGATCACTCGTCCTAGGGACTTAATAAATTTTCCGATCCGGGAGGCAAGCTCTACAACTGGATGCCCGACGTGGAGGAAGATTACGAGTCCTAGGGACTTAATAAAATCTCCGATCTAGGAGGCAAGCTCTACGACCGGATGCCATGCGCAGAGCAAGAATCCTATTGACTTAATAAATTCTCTGATCCATGAGGCAAGATCTACAACCGGATGCCCGACACGGAGCAAGATCACTAATCCTAGGGACTTAAGAAATTCTCCGATCCGGTAGGCAAGCTCTACGACCGGATGCCCGACGCGGTGCAAGATCACGAGTGATAGGGACTTAAAAAAATCTCTGATCCGGTAGGCAAGCTCTACGACCGGATGCCCGACGCGATGCAAGATCACGAGTACTAAGGACTTAATAAAATCTCTGATCTGGGAGGCAAGCTCTAAGACCAGATGCCCGACGAGGAGCAAGATCACGCGTCCTAGGGACTAAATAAATTCTCCGATCCGGGAGACAAGCTCTACGACCGGGTGCCCGACGCGGAGCAAGATCACTAATCCTAGGGACTTAATAAAATCTCTTATCCAGGAGGCGAGCTCTACGACCGGATTCCCGACGCGGAGCAAGATTACGCGTCCTAGGGATTTAATAAAATCTCTGATTCGGGAGGCATGCTCTACGTCCGGAAGCCCGACGCGGAGAAAGATCACGAGTCCTAGGGACTTAATAAAATATCTGATCTGAGAGGGGAGCTCTACGTTCGGATTCCCGACGCGGAGCAAGATCACGCGTCCAAGGGACATAATAAATTCTCCTGTTCGGTAGGCAAGCTCTACGACCGGATGCCCGACGCAGAGCGAGATCACTCGTCTTAGGGACTTAATAAATTGTCCGATCCGGGAGGCAAGGTCTACGACTGGATGCCCTACGTGGAGCAAGATCACGAGTACTAGGGACTTAATAAAATCTCCAATCCGGGAGGCAAGCTCTACGACCGGATGCCCGACGCGGAGCAAGATCACTAATCCTAGGGACTTAATAAATTCTTCGATCCGGGAGGCAAGATTTATGACCGGATGCCCGACGCGGAGCAAGATCACTAATCCTAGGGACTTAATAAAATCTCCGATCCGGGAGGCTAGCTCTACGACCGTATGCCCGACGCGGAGCAAGATTACGCGTCCTAGAGACATAATAAAATCTCCGACCCGGGAGGCAAGCTCTACGACCGGATCCCCGACGTGGAGCAAGATCAGGACTCCTAGGGACTTAATAAAATCTCCGATCCGGGAGGCAAGCCCTACGACCGGATGCCGGATCCGGAGCGAGATCACGCGTCCTAGGTACTAAATAAATTCTCTGATCCGGGAGGCAAGCTCTACGACCGGATGCCCGACGCGGAGCAAGATCACGAGTCCTAGGGACATAATAAAATCTCCGATCCGGTATGCAAGCCCTACGACCGGATGCCCGACGTGGAGCAAGATCACGAGTCCTAGGGACTTAATAAAATCTTCGATCCGGGAGGCAAGCTCTACGACCGGATGCCCGACATGGAGCAAGATCACGAGTCCTAGGGACTTAATAAAATCTCCGATCTAGGGGGCAAGCTCTACGACCGGATGCCCGATGCGGTGCAAGATCACGAGTACTAGGGACTTAATAAAATCTCCGATCTGGGTGGCAAGCTCTACGACCGGATGCCCGACGAGGAGCAAGATCACGCGTCCTAGAGACTAAATAAATTCTCCGATCCGGGAGACAAGCTCTACGACCGGGTGCCCGACGCGGAGCAAGATCACTAATCCTAGGGACTTAATAAAATCTCTTATCCAGGAGGCGAGCTCTACGACCGGATTCCCAATGCGGAGCAAGATTACGCGTCCTAGGGACTTAATAAAAACTCTGATACGGGAGGCAAGCTCTACGACCGGAAGCCCGACGCGGAGCAAGATCACGAGTCCTAGGGACATAATAAAATATCCGATCCGAGAGGGGAGCTCTACGTCTGGATGCCCGACGCGGAGCAAGATCACGCGTCCTAGGGACTTAATAAATTCTCCTGTTCGGGAGGCAAGCTCTACGACCTGAGGCCCGACGCGGAGCGAGATCACTCGTCTTATGGACTTAATAAATTGTCCGATCCGGGAGGCAAGGTCAACGACTGAATGCCCGACATGGAGCAAGATCACGAGTCCTAGGGACTTAATAAAATCTCCGATCCGGTAGGCAAGCTCTACGACCGGATGCCCGACGCGGAGCAAGATCACTAATCCTAGGGACTTAATAAATTCTTCGATCCGTGAGGCAAGATTTACGACCGGATGCCCGACGCGGAGCAAGATCACTAATCCTAGGGACTTAATAAAATCTCCGATCCGGGAGGCTAGCTCTACGACCGGATGCCCGACGCGGAGCAAGATTACGCGTCCTAGGGACATAATAAAATCTCCGACCCTGGAGGCAAGCTCTACGACCGGATCCCCGACGTGGAGCAAGATCAGAAGTCCTAGGGACTTCATAAAATCTCCGATCCGGGAGGCGAGCTCTACGACCGCATGCCCGACGCGGAGCGAGATCACGCATCCTTGGTAGGCAAGCCCTACGACCGGATGCCGTACGACCGGTAGGCAAGCCCTACGACCGGTAGGCGAGCCCTACGACCAGGGGACATAATAAAATCTCTTATCCAGGGGGCGAGCTCTACGACCGGATGCCCGAAGCGGAGCAAGATTACGCGTCCTAGGGACTTAATAAAATCTCTGATTCGGGAGGCAAGCTCTACAACCGGAAGCCCGACGCGGAGCAAGATCACGAGTCCTAGGGACATTATAAAATATCCGATCCGGTAGGCAAGCCCTACGACTGGATGCCCGACGCGGAGCAAGATCACGAGTCCTAGGGACTTAATAAAATCTCCGATCCGGGAGGCAAGCTCTACGACCGGATGCCCGACGCGGAGCAAGATCACTAATCCTAGGGACTTAATAAATTCTCCAATCCAGGAGGCAAGATTTACGACCGGATTCCCGATGCGGAGCAAGATCACTAATCCTAGGGACTTAATAAAATCTCCGATCCGGTAGGCAAGCTCTACGACCAGATGCTCGACGCGGAGCGAGATCACTCGTCCTGGGGACTTAATAAAATCTCTGACCCGGGAGGCAAGCTCTACGACCGGATGCCCGACGTGGAGCAAGATCACGCGTCTTAGGGACTTAATAAATTCTCCGGTTCGGGAGGCAATCTCTACGACCGGATGCCCGACGCGGAGTGAGATCACTCGTCATAGGGACTTAATAAATTGTCCGATCCGGGAGGCAAGCTCTACGACTGGATGCCCGAGGTGGAGCAAAATCACGCGTCCTAGGGACTTAATAAATTCTTCGATCCGGGAGGCAAGCTCTACGACCGGATGCCCGACACGGAGCAAGATCACGCATCCTAGGGACTTAATAAAATCTCCGATCCAGGAGGCGAGCTCTACGATCGAAGGCCCGACGCGGAGCCAGATCACGCGTCCTAGGGACATAATAAAATCTTCAATCCGGGAGGCGAGCTCTACGAACGAATGCCCGACGCGGAGAAAAATCACTAATCCTAGGGACTTAATAAAATCTCTGATTCGGGAGGCAAGCTCTACGACCGGATACAAGACGCGGAGCAAGATTACGCGTCCTAGGGACTTAATAAAATATCCGATCCGGGAGGCGAGCTCTACGTCTGGATGCCCGACGCGGAGCAAGATCACGCGTCCTAGGGACTTAATAAATTCTCTGTTCGGGAGGCAAGCTCTACGACCGGAGGCCCGACGCGGAGCAAGATCACTCGTCTTAGGGACTTAATAAATTTTCCGATCCGGGAGGCAAGGTCTACGACTGGATGCCTGACGTGGAGCAAGATCACGAGTCCTAGGGACTTAATAAAATCTCCAATCCGGGAGGCAAGCTCTGCGACCGGATGCCCGACGCAGCACAAGATCACTAATCCTAGGGACTTAATAAATTCTTCGATCCGGGAGGCAAGATTTACGACCGGATGCCCGACGCGGAGCAAGATCACTAATCCTAGGGACTTAATAAAATCTCCGATCCGGGAGGCTAGCTCTCCGACCGGATGCCCGACGCGGAGCAAGATTACGTGTCCTAGGGACAAAATAAAATCTCCGACCCAGGAGGCAAGCTCTACGACCGGATCCCCGACGTGGAGCAAGGTCAGGAGTCCTAGGGACTTAATAAAATCTCCAATCCGGGAGGGGAGCTCTACGACCGGATGCCGGACGCGGAGCGAGATCACGAGTCCTAGGGACATAATAAAATCTCCGATCCGGTAGGCAAGCCCTACGACCGGATGCCCGACGCGGAGCAAGATAACGAGTCCTAGGGACTTAATAAAATCTCCGATCCGGGAGGCAAGCTCTACGACCGGATGCCCGACGCGGAGCAAGATCACTAATCCTAGGGACTTAATAAATACTCCGATCCAGGAGGCAAGATTTACGACCAGATGCCCGACGCGGAGCAAGATCACTAATCATAGGGACTTAATAAAATCTCCGATCCGGTAGGCAAGCTCTACGACCGAATGCCCGACGCGGAGCAAGATCACGAGTACTAGGGACTTAACAAAATCTTCGGTTTTGGACGCGAGCTCTACGACCGGATCCCCGACGAGGAGCAAGATCTTGCGTCATAGGGACTTAATAAATTCTCCGATCCGGGACGCAAGCTCTACGATCGGATGCCCAACGCGGAGCGAGATCACTCGTCATAGGGACTTAATAAATTGTCTGATCCGGGAGGCAAGCTCTACGACTGGATGCCCGAGGTGGAGCAAGATCACGAGTCCTAGGGACTTAATAAAATCTCCGATCCGGGAGGCAAACTCTACAATCGGATGCCCGACGCGGAGCAAGATCACTAATCCTAGGGACTAAATAAATACTCCGATCCAGGAGGCAAGATTTACGACCGTATGCCCGACGCGGAGCAAGATCACGAGTCCTAGGGACATAATAAAATCTCCGATCCGGGAGGTGAGCTCTACGACCGCATGCCCGACGCGGAGCGAGATCGCGCGTCCTAGGGACTTAATAAATTCTCCGATCCGGGAGGCAAGCTCTACGACTGGATGCCCGACGCGGAGCAAAATCACTAATCCTAGGGACTTAATAAAATCTTCGATCCGGGAGGCGAGCTCTACGACCGGATGCCCGACGCAGAGCAAGATTACGCGTCCTAGGGACTTAATAAAATCTTCGACCCGGGAGGCAAGCTCTACGACCGAATGCCCGACGTGGAGAAAGATCACGAGTCCTAGGGACTTAATAAAATCTCCGATCCGGGAGGCGAGCTCTACGACCGGATGCCGGACGCGGAGCGAGATCACGCATCCTAGGTACTTAATAAATTTTTTGATCTGGGAGGCAAGCTCTACGACCGGATGCCCGACGCGGAGAAAGATCACGAGTCCTAGGGACTTAATAAAATCTCCGATCCGGTAGGCAAGCTCTACGACCGGATGCCCGACGCAGAGCAAGATCACGAGTACTATGGACTTAATAAAATCTGCGATCCGGGAGGCGAGCTCTACTACCGGATGCCCGACGAGGAGCAAAATCACGCGTCCTATGGACTTATAAAATTCTTCGATCCGGGACGCAAGATCTACGACCGGATGCCCGACGCGGAGCATACTCACGCGTCCTAGGGACTTAATAAATTCTTCGATCCAGGAGGCAAGCTCTATGACCGGATGCCCGACGCGGAGCAAGATCAAGCATCCTAGGGACTTAATAAAATCTTCGATCCGGGAGGCGAGCTCTACGACCAGATGCCCGACGCGGAGCAAGATTACACGTCCTAGGGACTTAATAAAATCTCTGACCCATGAGGCGAGCTCTACGACCGGATGCCTAACGCGGAGCAAGATCACGAGTCCTAGGGACTTAATAAAATATCCGATCCGGGAGGCGAGCTCTACGACCGCATGCCCGACGCGGAGCGAGATCACGCGTCCTAGGGACTTAATAAATTCTCCGATCCGGAACACAAGCTCTACGACCGGATGCCCGACGCGGAGCGAAATCACGCATCCTAGGGTCTTAATAAATTCTCCGATCCGGGAGGCAAGCTCTACGACCAGATGCCCGACGCGGAGTAAAATCACTAATCCTAGGGACTTAATAAAATCTCTGATCCGGGAGGCGAGCTCTACAACCAGATGCCCGACGCGGAGCAAGATTACGCGTCCTAGGGACTTAATAAAATATCCGATCCGGGAGGCGAGCTCTACGACGAGATGCCCGACGCGGAGCAAGATCACGCGTCCTAGGGACTTAATAAATTCTCCGGTTCGGAAGGCAAGCTCTACGACCGGATGCCCGATGCGGAGCGAGATCACTCATCCTAGGGACTTAATAAATTGTCCGATCCGGGAGGCAAGCTCTACGCCTGGATGCCCGACGTGGAGCAGGATCACGAGTCCTAGGGACTTAATAAAATCTCCGATCTAGGAGGCAAGCTCTACGACCGGATGCCATGCGCGGAGCAAGAATCCTATTGACTTAATAAATTCTCTGATCCATGAGGCAAGATCTACGACCGGATGCCCGACCCGGAGCAAGATCACTAATCCTAGGGACTTAATAAATTCTCCGATCCGGGAGGCGAGCTCTACGACCGGATGCCCGACGTGGAGCAAGATCACGAGTCATTGGGACTTAATAAAATCTCTGATCCGGTAGGCAAGCCCTACGACCGGATGCCCGACGCGGTGCAAGATCACGAGTACTAGGGACTTAATAAAATCTCTGATCTGGGAGGCAAGCTCTACAACCGGATGCCCGATGAGGAGCAAGATCACGCGTCCTAGGGACATTATAAAATCTCCGATCCGGTAGGCAAGCCCTACGACCGGATGCCCGACGCGGAGCAAGATCACGAGTCCTAGGGACTTAATAAAATCTCCGATCCGGGAGGCAAGCTCTACGACCGGATGCCCGACGCGGAGCAAGATCACTAATCCTAGGGACTTAATAAATTCTCCGATCCAGGAGGCAAGATTTACGACCGGATTCCCGACGCGGAGCAAGATCACTAATCCTAGGGACTTAATAAAATCTCCGATCCGGTAGGCAAGCTCTACGACCGGATCCTCGACGCGGAGCGAGATCACTCGTCCTGGGGACTTAATAAAATCTCCGACCCGGGAGGCAAGCTCTACGACCGGATGCCCGACGTGGAGCAAGATCACGAGTCATAGGGACTTAATAAAATCTCTTATCCAGGGGGCGAGCTCTACGACCGGATGCCCGAAGCGGAGCAAGATTACGCGTCCTAGGGACTTAATAAAATCTCTGATTCGGGAGGCAAGCTCTACAACCGGAAGCCCAACGCGGAGCAAGATCACGAGTCCTAGGGACATTATAAAATCTCCGATCCGGTAGGCAAGCCCTACGACTGGATGCCCGACGCGGAGCAAGATCACGAGTCCTAGGGACTTAATAAAATCTCCGATCCGGGAGGCAAGCTCTACGACCGGATGCCCGACGCGGAGCAAGATCACTAATCCTAGGGACTTAATAAATTCTCCAATCCAGGAGGCAAGATTTACGACCGGATTCCCGACGCGGAGCAAGATCACTAATCATAGGGACTTAATAAAATCTCCGATCCGGTAGGCAAGCTCTACGACCAGATGCTCGACGCGGAGCGAGATCACTCGTCCTGGGGACTTAATAAAATCTCCGACCCGGGAGGCAAGCTCTACGACCGGATGCCCGACGTGGAGCAAGATCACGCGTCTTAGGGACTTAATAAATTCTCCGGTTCGGGAGGCAATCTCTACGACCGGATGCCCGACGCGGAGTGAGATCACTCGTCATAGGGACTTAATAAATTGTCCGATCCGGGAGGCAAGCTCTACGACTGGATGCCCGAGGTGGAGCAAAATCACGCGTCCTAGGGACTTAATAAATTCTTCGATCCGGGAGGCAAGCTCTACGACCGGATGCCCGACACGGAGCAAGATCACGCATCCTAGGGACTTAATAAAATCTCCGATCCAGGAGGCGAGCTCTACGACCGAAGGCCCGACGCGGAGCCAGATCACGCGTCCTAGAGACATAATAAAATCTTCAATCCGGGAGGCGAGCTCTACGAACGAATGCCCGACGCGGAGCAAAATCACTAATCCTAGGGACTTAATAAAATCTCTGATCCGGGAGGCGAGCTCTACGACCGGATGCAAGACGCGGAGCAAGATTACGCGTCCTAGGGACTTAATAAAATATCCGATCCGGGAGGCGAGCTCTACGACGGGATGCCCGACGCGGAGCAAGATCACGAGTCCTAGGGACTTAATAAAATCTCCGATCCGGGAGGCGAGCTCTACGACCGCATGCCCGACGCGGAGCGAGATCGCGCGTCCTAGGGACTTAATAAATTCTCCGATCCGGGAGGCAAGCTCTACGACCGGATGCCCGACGCGGAGCAAAATCACTAATCCTAGGGACTTAATAAAATCTTCGATCCGGGAGGCGAGCTCTACGACCGGATGCCCGACGCAGAGCAAGATTACGCGTCCTAGGGACTTAATAAAATCTCCGACCCGGGAGGCAAGCTCTACGACCGAATGCCCGACGTGGAGCAAGATCACCAGTCCTAGGGACTTAATAACATCTCCGATCCGGGAGGCGAGCTCTACGACCGGATGCCGGACGCGGAGCGAGATCACCCATCCTAGGTACTTAATAAATTTTTTGATCTGGGAGGCAAGCTCTACGACCGGATGCCCGACGTGGAGAAAGATAACGAGTCCTAGGGACTTAATAAAATCTCTGACCCATGAGGCGAGCTCTACGACCGGATGCCTAACGCGGAGCAAGATCACGAGTCCTAGGGACTTAATAAAATATCCGATCCGGGAGGCGAGCTCTACGACCGCATGCCCGACGCGGAGCGAGATCACGCGTCCTAGGGACTTAATAAATTCTCCGATCCGGGACACAAGCTCTACGACCGGATGCCCGACGCGGAGCGAAATCACGCATCCTAGGGTCTTAATAAATTCTCCGATCCGGGAGGCAAGCTCTACGACCAGATGCCCGACGCGGAGTAAAATCACTAATCCTAGGGACTTAATAAAATCTCTGATCCGGGAGGCGAGCTCTACAACCAGATGCCCGACGCGGAGCAAGATTACGCGTCCTAGGGACTTAATAAAATATCCGATCCGGGAGGCGAGCTCTACGACGAGATGCCCGACGCGGAGCAAGATCACGCGTCCTAGGGACTTAATAAATTCTCCGGTTCGGAAGGCAAGCTCTACGACCGGATGCCCGATGCGGAGCGAGATCACTCATCCTAGGGACTTAATAAATTGTCCGATCCGGGAGGCAAGCTCTACGCCTGGATGCCCGACGTGGAGCAGGATCACGAGTCCTAGGGACTTAATAAAATCTCCGATCTAGGAGGCAAGCTCTACGACCGGATGCCATGCGCGGAGCAAGAATCCTATTGACTTAATAAATTCTCTGATCCATGAGGCAAGATCTACGACCGGATGCTCGACCCGGAGCAAGATCACTAATCCTAGGGACTTAATAAATTCTCCGATCCGGGAGGCGAGCTCTACGACCGGATGCCCGACGTGGAGCAAGATCACGAGTCATTGGGACTTAATAAAATCTCTGATCCGGTAGGCAAGCCCTACGACCGGATGCCCGACGCGGTGCAAGATCACGAGTACTAGGGACTTAATAAAATCTCTGATCTGGGAGGCAAGCTCTACAACCGGATGCCCGATGAGGAGCAAGATCACGCGTCCTAGGGACATTATAAAATCTCCGATCCGGTAGGCAAGCCCTACGACCGGATGCCCGACGCGGAGCAAGATCACGAGTCCTAGGGACTTAATAAAATCTCCGATCCGGGAGGCAAGCTCTACGACCGGATGCCCGACGCGGAGCAAGATCACTAATCCTAGGGACTTAATAAATTCTCCGATCCAGGAGGCAAGATTTACGACCGGATTCCCGACGCGGAGCAAGATCACTAATCCTAGGGACTTAATAAAATCTCCGATCCGGTAGGCAAGCTCTACGACCGGATCCTCGACGCGGAGCGAGATCACTCGTCCTGGGGACTTAATAAAATCTCCGACCCGGGAGGCAAGCTCTACGACCGGATGCCCGACGTGGAGCAAGATCACGAGTCATAGGGACTTAATAAAATCTCTTATCCAGGGGGCGAGCTCTACGACCGGATGCCCGAAGCGGAGCAAGATTACGCGTCCTAGGGACTTAATAAAATCTCTGATTCGGGAGGCAAGCTCTACAACCGGAAGCCCGACGCGGAGCAAGATCACGAGTCCTAGGGACATTATAAAATCTCCGATCCGGTAGGCAAGCCCTACGACTGGATGCCCGACGCGGAGCAAGATCACGAGTCCTAGGGACTTAATAAAATCTCCGATCCGGGAGGCAAGCTCTACGACCGGATGCCCGACGCGGAGCAAGATCACTAATCCTAGGGACTTAATAAATTCTCCAATCCAGGAGGCAAGATTTACGACCGGATTCCCGACGCGGAGCAAGATCACTAATCATAGGGACTTAATAAAATCTCCGATCCGGTAGGCAAGCTCTACGACCAGATGCTCGACGCGGAGCGAGATCACTCGTCCTGGGGACTTAATAAAATCTCCGACCCGGGAGGCAAGCTCTACGACCGGATGCCCGACGTGGAGCAAGATCACGCGTCTTAGGGACTTAATAAATTCTCCGGTTCGGGAGGCAATCTCTACGACCGGATGCCCGACGCGGAGTGAGATCACTCGTCATAGGGACTTAATAAATTGTCCGATCCGGGAGGCAAGCTCTACGACCGGATGCCCGACACGGAGCAAGATCACGCATCCTAGGGACTTAATAAAATCTCCGATCCAGGAGGCGAGCTCTACGACCGAAGGCCCGACGCGGAGCCAGATCACGCGTCCTAGAGACATAATAAAATCTTCAATCCGGGAGGCGAGCTCTACGAACGAATGCCCGACGCGGAGCAAAATCACTAATCCTAGGGACTTAATAAAATCTCTGATCCGGGAGGCGAGCTCTACGACCGGATGCAAGACGCGGAGCAAGATTACGCGTCCTAGGGACTTAATAAAATATCCGATCCGGGAGGCGAGCTCTACGACGGGATGCCCGACGCGGAGCAAGATCACGAGTCCTAGGGACTTAATAAAATCTCCGATCCGGGAGGCGAGCTCTACGACCGCATGCCCGACGCGGAGCGAGATCGCGCGTCCTAGGGACTTAATAAATTCTCCGATCCGGGAGGCAAGCTCTACGACCGGATGCCCGACGCGGAGCAAAATCACTAATCCTAGGGACTTAATAAAATCTTCGATCCGGGAGGCGAGCTCTACGACCGGATGCCCGACGCAGAGCAAGATTACGCGTCCTAGGGACTTAATAAAATCTCCGACCCGGGAGGCAAGCTCTACGACCGAATGCCCGACGTGGAGCAAGATCACCAGTCCTAGGGACTTAATAACATCTCCGATCCGGGAGGCGAGCTCTACGACCGGATGCCGGACGCGGAGCGAGATCACCCATCCTAGGTACTTAATAAATTTTTTGATCTGGGAGGCAAGCTCTACGACCGGATGCCCGACGTGGAGAAAGATAACGAGTCCTAGGGACTTAATAAAATCTGCGATCCGGTAGGCAAGCTCTACGACCGGATGCCCGACGCAGAGCAAGATCACGAGTACTATGGACTTAATAAAATCTTCGATCCGGGAGGCGAGCTCTACGACCGGATGCCCGACGAGGAGCAAAATCACGCGTCCTATGGACTTATAAAATTCTTCGATCCGAGACGCAAGCTCTACGACCGAATGCCTGACGCGGAGCAAGATCAAGCATCCTAGGGACTTAATAAAATCTTCGATCCGGGAGGGGAGCTCTAAGACCAGATGCCCGACGCGGAGCAAGATTACGCGTCCTAGGGACTTAATAAAATCTCTGACCCATGAGGCGAGCTCTACGACCGGATGCCCGACGCGGAGCAAGATCACGAGTCCTAGGGACTTAATAAAATATCCGATCCGGGAGGCGAGCTCTACGACCGCATGCCCGACGCGGAGCGAGATCACGCGTCCTAGAGACTTAATAAATTCTCCGATCCGGGACACAAGCTCTACGACCGGATGCCCGACGCGGAGCGAAATCACGCATCCTAGGGTCTTAATAAATTCTCCGATCCGGGAGGCAAGCTCTACGACCGGATGCCCGACGCGGAGGAAAATCACTAATCCTAGGGACGTAATAAAATCTCTGATCCGGGAGGCGAGCTCTACGACCAGATGCCCGACGCGGAGCAAGATTACGCGTCCTAGGGACTTAATAAAATATCCGATCCGGGAGGCGAGCTCTACGACGGCATGCCCGACGCGGAGCAAGATCACGAGTCCTAGGGACTTAATAAAATCTCCGATCCGGGAGGCGAGCTCTACGACCGCATGCCCGACGCGGAGCGAGATCACGCGTCCTAGGGACTTAATAAATTCTCCGATCCGGGAGGCAAGCTCTATGACCGGATGCCCGACGCGGAGCAAAATCACTAATCCTAGGGACTTAATAAAATCTTCGATCCGGGAGGCGAGCTCTACGACCGGATGCCCGACGCAGAGCAAGATTACGCGTCCTAGGGACTTAATAAAATCTCCGACCCGGGAGGCAAGCTCTACGACCGAATGCCCGACGTGGAGCAAGATCACCAGTCCTAGGGACTTAATAAATTTTTTGATCTGGGAGGCAAGCTCTACGACCGGATGCCCGACGTGGAGAAAGATAACGAGTCCTAGGGACTTAATAAAATCTGCGATCCGGTAGGCAAGCTCTACGACTGGATGCCCGACGCAGAGCAAGATCACGAGTACTATGGACTTAATAAAATCTTCGATCCGGGAGGCGAGCTCTACGACCGGATGCCCGACGAGGAGCAAAATCACGCGTCCTATGGACTTATAAAATTCTTCGATCCGAGACGCAAGCTCTACGACCGTATGCCCGACGCGGAGCATAATCACGCGTCCTAGGGACTTAATAAATTCTTCGATCCGGGAGGCAAGCTCTATGACCGAATGCCCGACGCGGAGCAAGATCAAGCATCCTAGGGACTTAATAAAATCTTCGATCCGGGAGGGGAGCTCTAAGACCAGATGCCCGACGCGGAGCAAGATTACGCGTCCTAGGGACTTAATAAAATCTCTGACCCATGAGGCGAGCTCTACGACCGGATGCCCGACGCGGAGCAAGATCACGAGTCCTAGGGACTTAATAAAATATCCGATCCGGGAGGCGAGCTCTACGAGCACATGCCCGACGCAGAGCGAGATCACGCGTCCTAGAGACTTAATAAATTCTCAGATCCGGGACACAAGCTCTACGACCGGATGCCCGACGCGGAGCGAAATCACGCATCCTAGGGTCTTAATAAATTCTCCGATCCGGGAGGCAAGCTCTACGACCGGATGCCCGACGCGGAGTAAAATCACTAATCCTAGGGACTTAATAAAATCTCTGATCCGGGAGGCGAGCTCTACGACCAGATGCCCGACGCGGAGCAAGATTACGCGTCCTAGGGACTTAATAAAATATCCGATCCGGGAGGCGAGCTCTACGACGGGATGCCCGACGCGGAGCAAGATCACGAGTCCTAGGGACTTAATAAAATCTCCGATCCGGGAGGCGAGCTCTACGACCGCAAGCCCGACGCGGAGCGAGATCGCGCGTCCTAGGGACTTAATAAATTCTCCGATCCGGGAGGCAAGCTCTACGACCGGATGCCCGACGCGGAGCAAAATCACTAATCCTAGGGACTTAATAAAATCTTCGATCCGGGAGGCGAGCTCTACGACCGGATGCCCGACGCAGAGCAAGATTACGCATCCTAGGGACTTAATAAAATCTCCGACCCGGGAGGCAAGCTCTACGACCGAATGCCCGACGTGGAGCAAGATCACCAGTCCTAGGGACTTAATAACATCTCCGATCCGGGAGGCGAGCTCTACGACCGGATGCCGGACGCGGAGCGAGATCACCCATCCTAGGTACTTAATAAATTTTTTGATCTGGGAGGCAAGCTCTACGACCGGATGCCCGACGTGGAGAAAGATAACGAGTCCTAGGGACTTAATAAAATCTGCGATCCGGTAGGCAAGCTCTACGACCGGATGCCCGACGCAGAGCAAGATCACGAGTACTATGGACTTAATAAAATCTTCGATCCGGGAGGCGAGCTCTACGACCGGATGCCCGACGAGGAGCAAAATCACGCGTCCTATGGACTTATAAAATTCTTCGATCCGAGACGCAAGCTCTACGACCGTATGCCCGACGCGGAGCATAATCACGCGTCCTAGGGACTTAATAAATTCTTCGATCCGGGAGGCAAGCTCTATGACCGAATGCCCGACGCGGAGCAAGATCAAGAATCCTAGGGACTTAATAAAATCTTCGATCCGGGAGGGGAGCTCTAAGACCAGATGCCCGACGCGGAGCAAGATTACGCGTCCTAGGGACTTAATAAAATCTCTGACCCATGAGGCGAGCTCTACGACCGGATGCCCGACGCGGAGCAAGATCACGAGTCCTAGGGACTTAATAAAATATCCGATCCAGGAGGCCAGCTCTACGACCGCATGCCCGATGCGGAGCGAGATCACGCGTCCTAGAGACTTAATAAATTCTCCGATCCGGGACACAAGCTCTACGACCGGATGCCCGACGCGGAGCGAAATCACGCATCCTAGGGTCTTAATAAATTCTCCGATCCGGGAGGCAAGCTCTACGACCGGATGCCCGACGCGGAGTAAAATCACTAATCCTAGGGACTTAATAAAATCTCTGATCCGGGAGGCGAGCTCTACGACCAGATGCCCGACGCGGAGCAAGATTACGCGTCCTAGGGACTTAATAAAATATCCGATCCGGGAGGCGAGCTCTACGACGGGATGCCCGACGCGGAGCAAGATCACGAGTCCTAGGGACTTAATAAAATCTCCGATCTGGGAGGCGAGCTCTACGACCGCATGCCCGACGCGGAGCGAGATCGCGCGTCCTAGGGACTTAATAAATTCTCCGATCCGGGAGGCAAGCTCTACGACCGGATGCCCGACGCGGAGCAAAATCACTAATCCTAGGGACTTAATAAAATCTTCGATCCGGGAGGCGAGCTCTACGACCGAATGCCCGACGCAGAGCAAGATTACGCGTCCTAGGGACTTAATAAAATCTCCGACCCGGGAGGCAAGCTCTACGACCGAATGCCCGACGTGGAGCAAGATCACCAGTCCTAGGGACTTAATAACATCTCCGATCCGGGAGGCGAGCTCTACGACCGGATGCCGGACGCGGAGCGAGATCACCCATCCTAGGTACTTAATAAATTTTATGATCTGGGAGGCAAGCTCTACGACCGGATGCCCGACGCGGAGAAAGATAACGAGTCCTAGGGACTTAATAAAATCTCCGATCCGGTAGGCAAGCTCTACGACCGGATGCCCGACGCAGAGCAAGATCACGAGTACTATGGACTTAATAAAATCTTCTATCCGGGAGGCGAGCTCTACGACCGGATGCCCGACGAGGAGCAAAATCACGCGTCCTATGGACTTATAAAATTCTTCGATCCGAGACGCAAGATCTACGACCGGATGCCCGACGCGGAGCATAATCACGCGTCCTAGGGACTTAATAAATTCTTCGATCCGGGAGGCAAGCTCTATGATCGGATGCCCGACGCGGAGCAAGATCAAGCATCCTAGGGACTTAATAAAATCCTCGATCCGGGAGGCGAGCTCTACGACCAGATGCCCGACGCGGAGCAAGATTACGCGTCCTAGGGACTTAATAAAATCTCTGACCCATGAGGTGAGCTCTACGACCGGATGCCCGACGCGGAGCAAGATCACGAGTCCTAGGGACTTAATAAAATATCCGATCCGGGAGGCGAGCTCTACGACCGCATGCCCGACGCAGAGAAAGATTACGCATCCTAGGGACTTAATAAAATCTCCGACCCGGGAGGCAACCTCTACGACCGAATGCCCGACGTGGAGCAAGATCACCAGTCCTAGGGACTTAATAACATCTCCGATCCGGGAGGCGAGCTCTACGACCGGATGCCCGACGCGGAGTAAAATCACTAATCCTAGGGACTTAATAAAATCTCTGATCCGGGAGGCGAGCTCTACGACCAGATGCCCGACGCGGAGCAAGATTACGCGTCCTAGGGACTTAATAAAATATCCGATCCGGGAGGCGAGCTCTACGATGAGATGCCCGATGCGGAGCAAGATCACGCGTCCTAGGGACTTAATAAATTCTCCGGTTCGGGAGGCAAGCTCTACGACTGGATGCCCGACGTGGAGCAGGATCACGAGTCCTAGGGACTTAATAAAATCTCCGATCTAGGAGGCAAGCTCTACGACTGGATGCCATGCGCGGAGCAAGAATCCTATTGACTTAATAAATTCTCTGATCCATGAGGCAAGATCTACGACCGGATCCCCGACCCGTTGCAAGATCACTAATCCTAGGGACTTAATAAATTCTCCGATCCGGGAGGTGAGCTCTACGACCGGATGCCCGACGTGGAGCAAGATCACGAGTCATAGGGACTTAATAAAATCTCTGATTCGGTAGGCAAGCTCTACGACCGGATGCCCGACGCGGTGCAAGATCACGAGTACTAGGGACTTAATAAAATCTCCGATCTGGGAGGCAAGCTCTACGACCGGATGCCCGACGAGGAGCAAGATCACGCGTCCTAGGGACTTAATAAATTCTTCGATCTGAGAGGCAAGCTCTATGACCGGATACCCGACGCGGAGCAAGATCAAGCATCCTAGGGACTTAATAAAATCTCCGACCCAGGAGGTGAGCTCTACGATCGTATGCCCGACGTGGAGCAAGATCACGAGTCCTAGGGATTTTATAAAATCTCCTATCCGGGAGGCGAGCTCTACGACCGCATGCTCGACGCGGAGCGAGATCACGCGTCCTAGGGACTTAATAAATTCTCTGATCCGGGACGCAAGCTCTATGACCGGATGCCCGACGCGAAGCCAAATCACTCATCCTAGGGACTTAATAAATTCTCCGATCCGGGAGGCAAGCTCTACGACCGGATGCCCGACGCGGAGCGAGATCACGCGTCATGGGGACTTAATAAATTCTCTGATCCGGGAGGCGAGCTCTACGACCGAATGCCCGACGCGGAGCAAGATTACGGGTCCTAGGGACTTAATAAAATATCTGATCCGAGAGGCGAGCTCTACGACGAGATGCCCGACGCGGAGCTAGATCACGCATCCTAGGGACTTAATAAATTCTCCGGTTCAGGAGGCAAGCTCTACAACCGGATGCCCGACGCGGAGCGAGATCACTCGTCCTAGGGACTTAATAAATTGTCCAATCCGGGAGGGAAGCTCTACGACTGGATGCCCGACGTGGAGCAGGATCACGAGTCCTAGGGACTTAATAAAATCTCCGATCTAGGAGGCAAGCTCTACGACCGGATGCCATGCGCGGAGCAAGAATCCTATTGACTTAATAAATTCTCTGATCCATGAGGCAAGATCTACGACCGGATGCCCGACCCGGAGCTAGATCACTAATCCTAGGGACTTAATAAATTCTCCGATCCGGGAGGTGAGCTCTACGACCGGATGCCCGACGTGGAGCAAGATCACGAGTCATAGGGACTTAATAAAATCTCTGATCCGGTAGGCAAGCTCTACGACCGGATGCCCGACGCGGTGCAAGATCACGAGTACTAGGGACTTAATAAAATCTCCGATCTGGGAGGCAAGCTCTACGACCGGATGCCCGACGAGGAGCAAGATCACGCGTCCTAGGGACTTAATAAATTCTTCGATCTGAGAGGCAAGCTCTATGACCGGATGCCCGACGCGGAGCAAGATCAAGCATCCTAGGGACTTAATAAAATCTCCGACCCAGGAGGTGAGCTCTACGATCGTATGCCCGACGCGGAGCAAGATCACGAGTCCTAGGGATTTTATAAAATCTCCTATCCGGGAGGCGAGCTCTACGACCGCATGCTCGACGCGGAGCGAGATCACGCGTCCTAGGGACTTAATAAATTCTCTGATCCGGGACGCAAGCTCTATGACCGGATGCCCGACGCGAAGCCAAATCACTCATCCTAGGGACTTAATAAATTCTCCGATCCGGGAGGCAAGCTCTACGACCGGATGCCCGACGCGGAGCGAGATCACGCGTCATGGGGACTTAATAAATTCTCTGATCCGGGAGGCGAGCTCTACGACCGAATGCCCGACGCGGAGCAAGATTACGCGTCCTAGGGACTTAATAAAATATCTGATCCGGGAGGCGAGCTCTACGACGAGATGCCCGACGCGGAGCTAGATCACGCATCCTAGGGACTTAATAAATTCTCCGGTTCAGGAGGCAAGCTCTACAACCGGATGCCCGACGCGGAGCGAGATCACTCGTCCTAGGGACTTAATAAATTGTCCAATCCGGGAGGGAAGCTCTACGACTGGATGCCCGACGTGGAGCAGGATCACGAGTCCTAGGGACTTAATAAAATCTCCGATCTAGGAGGCAAGCTCTACGACCGGATGCCATGCGCGGAGCAAGAATCCTATTGACTTAATAAATTCTCTGATCCATGAGGCAAGATCTACGACCGGATGCCCGACCCGGAGCTAGATCACTAATCCGAGGGACTTAATAAATTCTCCGATCCGGGAGGTGAGCTCTACGACCGGATGCCCGACGTGGAGCAAGATCACGAGTCATAGGGACTTAATAAAATCTCTGATCCGGTAGGCAAGCTCTACGACCGGATGCCCGACGCGGTGCAAGATCACGAGTACTAGGGACTTAATAAAATCTCCGATCTGGGAGGCAAGCTCTACGACCGGATGCCCGACGAGGAGCAAGATCACGCGTCCTAGGGACTTAATAAATTCTTCGATCCGAGAGGCAAGCTCTATGACCGGATGCCCGAGGCGGAGCAAGATCAAGCATCCTTGGGACTTAATAAAATCTCCGAACCAGGAGGCGAGCTCTACGACCGGATGCCCGACGCGGAGAAAGATCACGAGTCCTAGGGACTTAATAAAATCTCCTATCCGGGAGGCGAGCTCTACGACCGCATGCCCGACGCGGAGCGAGATCACGCGTCCTAGGGACTTAATAAATTCTCTGATCCGGGACGCAAGCTCTATGACCGGATGCCCGACGCGAAGCCAAATCACTCATCCTAGGGACTTAATAAATTCTCCGATCCGGGAGGCAAGCTCTACGACCAGATGACCGACGCGGAGCGAGATCACGCGTCCTAGGGACTTAATAAATTCTCCGATCCGGGAGGCGAGCTCTACGACCGGATGCCCGACGCGGAGCAAGATTACGCGTCCTAGGGACTTAATAAAATATCTGATCCGGGAGGCGAGGTCTACGACGAGATGCCCGACGCGGAGCAAGATCACGCATCCTAGGGACTTAATAAATTCTCCGGTTCAGGAGGCAAGTTCTACAACCGGATGCCCGATGCGGAGCGAGATCACTCGTCCTAGGGACTTAATAAATTGTCCAATCCGGGAGGCAAGCTCTACGACTGGATGCCCGACGTGGAGCAAAATCACGAGTCTTAGGGACTTAATAAAACCTCCGATCTAGGAGGCAAGCTCTACGACCGGATGCCATACGTGGAGCAAGAATCCTAGGGACTTAATAAATTCTCTGATCCATGAGGCAAGATCTACGACCGGATGCCCGACGCGGAGCAAGATCACTAATCCTAGGGACTTAATAAATTTTCCGATCCGGGAGGCGAGCTCTACGACCGGATGCCCGGCATGGAGCAAGATCACGAGTGATAGGGACTTAATAAAATCTCTGATCCGGTAGGCAAGCTCTACGACCGGATGCCCGACGCGGTGCAAGATCACGAGTACTAGGGACATTATAAAATCTCTGATCTAGGAGGCAAGCTCTACGACCGGATGCCCGACGAGGAGCAAGATCACGCCTCCTAGGGACTAAATAAATTCTCCGATCCGGGAGACAAGCTCTACGACCGGGTGCCCGACGCGGAGCAAGATCACTAATCCTAGGGACTTAATAAAATCTCTTATCCAGGAGGCGAGCTCTACGACCGAATTCCCGACGCGGAGCAAGATTACGCGTCCTAGGGATTTAATGAAATCTCTGATTCGGGAGGCAAGCTCTACGTCCAGAAGCCCGACGCGGAGCAAGATCACGAGTCCTAGGGACATAATAAAATATCCGATCCGAGAGGGGAGCTCTACGTCCGGATGCCCGACGCGAAGCAAGATCACGCGTCCTAGGGACTTAATAAATTCTCCTGTTCGGGAGGCAAGCTCTACGACCGGATGCCCGACGCGGAGCGAGATCACTCGTCTTAGGGACTTAATAAATTGTCCGATCCGGGAGGCAAGGTCCACGACTGGATGCCCGACATGGAGCAAGATCACGAGTCCTAGGGACTTAATAAAATCTCCAATCCGGGAGGCAAGCTCTACGACCGGATGCCCGACGCGGAGCAAGATCACTAATCCTAGGGACTTAATAAATTATTCGATCCGGGAGGCAAGATTTACGACCGGATGCCCGACGCGGAGCAAGATCACTAATCCTAGGGACTTAATAAAATCTCCGATCCGGGAGGCTAGCTCTATGACCGGATGCCCGACGCAGAGCAAGATTACGCGTCCTAGGGACATAATAAAATCTCCGACCCGGGAGGCAAGCTCTACGACCGGATCCCCGACGTGGAGCAAGATCAGGAGTCCTAGAGACTTAATAAAATCTCCGATCCGGGAGGCGAGCTCTACGACCGGATGCCGGACGCGGAGCGAGATCACGCATCCTAGGTACTTAATAAATTCTCTGATCTGGGAGGCAAGCTCTACGACCGGATGCCCGACGCGGAGCAAGATCACGAGTCCTAGGGATTTAATAAAATCTCCGACCCGGGAGGCAAGCTCTACGACCGGATCCCTGACGTGGAGCAAGATCAGGAGTCCTAGGGACTTAATCAAATCTCCGATCCGGGAGGCGAGCTCTACGACCGGATGCCGGACGCGGAGCGAGATCACGCATCTTAGGTACTTAATAAATTCTCTGATCTGGGAGGCAAGCTCTACGACCGGATGCCCGACGAAGAGCAAGATCACGAGTCCTAAGGACATAATAAAATCTCCGATCCGGTAAGCAAGCCCTACGACCGGATGCCCGACGCGGAGCAAGATCACGAGTCCTAGGGACTTAATAAAATCTCCGATCTGGGAGGCAAGCTCTACGACCGGATGCCCGACGCGGTGCAAGATCACGAGTACTAGGGACTTAATAAAATCTCCGATCTGGGAGGCAAGCTCTACGACCGGGTGCCCGACGCGGAGCAAGTTCACTAATCCTAGGGACTTAATAAAATCTCTTATCTAGGAGGCGAGCTCTACGACCGGATTCCCGATGCGGAGCAAGATTACGCGTCCTAGGGATTTAATAAAATCTCTGATTTGGGAGGCAACTTTACGACCGGAAGCCCGACGAAGAGCAAGATCACGAGTCCTAGGGACTTATTAAAATATCCGATCTGAAAGGGGAGCTCTACGTCCGGATGCCCGACGTGGAGCAAGATCACGCGTCCTAGGGACTTAATAAATTCTCGTGTTCAGGAGGCAAGCTCTACGACCAGATGCCCGACGTGTAGCGAGATCACTCGTCTTAGGGACTTAATAAATTGTCCGATCCGGGAGGCAAGGTCTACGACTGGATGCCCGACGTGAAGCAAGATCACGAGTCCTAGGGACTTAATAAAATCTCCAATCCGGGAGGCAAGCTCTACGATCGGATGCCCGACGCGGAGCAAGATCACTAATCCTAGGGACTTATAAAATTCTTCGATCCGGGAGGCAAGATATACGATCGGATGCCCGACGCGGAGCAAGATCACTAATCCTAGGGACTTAATAAAATCTCCGATCCGGGAGGCTAGCTCTACGACCGGATGCCCGAAGCGGAGCAAGATTACGCGTCCTAGGGACATAATAAAGTCTCCGACCCGGGAGGCAAGCTCTACGACCGGATCCCCGACGTGGAGCAAGATCAGGAGTCCTAGGGACTTTATAAAATCACCGATTCGGGTGGCGAGCTCTACGACCGGATGCCGGACGCGGAGCGAGATCACGCATCCTAGGTACTTATTAAATTCTCTGATCCGGGAGGCAAGCTCTACGACCGGATGCCCGACGCGGAGCAAGATCACGAGTCCTAGGGACATAATAAAATCTCCGATCCGGTAGGCAAGCCCAACGACCGGATGCCCGACGCGGAGCAAGATCATGAGTCCTAGGGACATAATAAAATCTCCGATCCGGGAGGCAAGCTCTACGACCGGATGCCCGACGCGGAGCAAGATCACTAATCCTAGGGACTTAATAAATACTCCGATCCAGGAGGCAAGATTTACGACCGGATGCCCGACGCGGAGCAACCTCACTAATCCTAGGGACTTAATAAAATCTCTGATCCGGTAGGCAAGCTCTACGACCGAATGCCCGACGCGGAGCAAGATCACGAGTACTAGGGACTTAACAAAATCTCCGACCCGGGACGCAAGCTCTACGACCGGATGCCCGACGCGGAGTGAAATAACGCGTCCTAGGGACTTAATAAATTCTTCGATCCGTGCGGCAAGCTCTACGACCGGATGCCCGACGCGGAGCAAGAGCACGAATCCTAGGGACTTAATAAAATCTCCGTTCCGGGAGGCGAACTCTACGACCGGATGCCCGACGCAGAGCAAGATCACTAATCCTAGGGACTTTATAAAATCTCTTATCCAGGAGGCGAGCTCTACGACCGGATGCCCGACATGGAGCAAGATCACGAGTGATAGGGCCTTAATAAAATCTCTGATCCGGTAGGCAAGATCTACGACCAGATGGCCGACGCGGTGCAAGATCACGACTACTAGGGACATAATAAAATCTCTGATCTGGGAGGCAAGCTCTACGACCGGATGCCCGACGAGGAGCAAGATCACGCCTCCTAGGGACTAAATAAATTCTCCGATCCGGGAGACAAGCTCTACGACCGGGTGCCCGACGCGGAGCAAGATCACTAATCCTAGGGACTTAATAAAATCTCTTATCCAGGAGGCGAGCTCTACGACCGAATTCCCGACGCGGAGCAAGATTACGCGTCCTAGGGATTTAATGAAATCTCTGATTCGGGAGGCAAGCTCTACGTCCAGAAGCCCGACGCGGAGCAAGATCACGAGTCCTAGGGACTTAATAAAATATCCGATCCGAGAGGGGAGCTCTACGTCCGGATGCCCGATGCGAAGCAAGATCACGCGTCCTAGGGACTTAATAAATTCTCCTGTTCGGGAGGCAAGCTCTACGACCGGATGCCCGATGCGGAGTGAGATCACTCGTCTTAGGGACTTAATAAATTGTCCGATCCGGGAGGCAAGGTCTACGACTGGATGCCCGACGTGGAGCAAGATCACGAGTCCTAGGGACTTAATAATATCTCCAATCCGGGAGGCAAGCTCTACGACCGGATGCCCGACGCGGAGCAAGATCACTAATCCTAGGGACTTAATAAATTCTTCGATCCGGGAGGCAAGATTTACGACCGGATGCCCGACGCGGAGCAAGATCACTAATCCTAGGGACTTAATAAAATCTCCGATCCGGGAGGCTAGCTCTATGACCGGATGCCCGACGCAGAGCAAGATTACGCGTCCTAGGGACATAATAAAATCTCCGACCCGGGAGGCAAGCTCTACGACCGGATCCCCGACGTGGAGCAAGATCAGGGGTCCTAGGGACTTAATAAAATCTCCGATCCGGGAGGCGAGCTCTACGACCGGATGCCGGACGCGGAGCGAGATCACGCATCCTAGGTACTTAATAAATTCTCTGATCTGGGAGGCAAGCTTTACGACCGGATGCCCGACGCGAAGCAAGATCACGAGTCCTAGGGATTTAATAAAATCTCCGACCCGGGAGGCAAGCTCTACGACCGGATCCCCGACGTGGAGCAAGATCAGGAGTCCTAGGGACTTAATCAAATCTCCGATCCGGGAGGCGAGCTCTACGACCGGATGCCGGACGCGGAGCGAGATCACGCATCTTAGGTACTTAATAAATTCTCTGATCCGGGAGGCAAGCTCTACGACCGGATGCCCGACGCAGAGCAAGATCACGAGTCCTAAGGACATAATAAAATCTCCGATCCGTTAGGCAAGCCCTACGACCGGATGCCCGACGCGGAGCAAGATCACGAGTCCTAGGGACTTAATAAAATCTCCGATCTGGGAGGCAAGCTCTACGACCGGATGCCCGACGCGGTGCAAGATCACGAGTACTAGGGACTTAATAAAATCTCCGATCTGGGACGCAAGCTCTACGACTGGGTGCCCGACGCGGAGCAAGTTCACTAATCCTAGGGACTTAATAAAATCTCTTATCTAGGAGGCGAGCTCTACGACCGGATTCCCGATGCGGAGCAAGATTACGCGTCCTAGGGATTTAATAAAATCTCTGATTTGGGAGGCAACTTTACGACCGGAAGCCCGACGAAGAGCAAGATCACGAGTCCTAGGGACTTATTAAAATATCCGATGTGAGAGGGGAGCTCTACGTCCGGATGCCCGACGTGGAGCAAGATCACGCGTCCTAGGGACTTAATAAATTCTCCTGTTCAGGAGGCAAGCTCTACGACCAGATGCCCGACGTGGAGCGAGATCACTCGTCTTAGGGACTTAATAAATTGTCCGATCCGGGAGGCAAGGTCTACGACTGGATGCCCGACGTGGAGCAAGATCACGAGTCCTAGGGACTTAATAAAATCTCCAATCTGGGAGGCAAGCTCTACGACCGGATGCCCGACGCAGAGCAAGATCACTAATCCTAGGGACTTATAAAATTCTTCGATCCGGGAGGCAAGATTTACGATCGGATGCCCGACGCGGAGCAAGATCACTAATCCTAGGGACTTAATAAAATCTCCGATCCGGGAGGCTAGCTCTACGACCGGATGCCCGAAGCGGAGCAAGATTACGCGTCCTAGGGACATAATAAAGTCTCCGACCCGGGAGGCAAGCTCTACGACCGGATCCCCGACGTGGAGCAAGATCAGGAGTCCTAGGGACTTTATAAAATCACCGATTCGGGTGGCGAGCTCTACGACCGGATGCCGGACGCGGAGCGAGATCACGCATCCTAGGTACTTATTAAATTCTCTGATCCGGGAGGCAAGCTCTACGACCGGATGCCCGACGCGGAGCAAGATCACGAGTCCTAGGGACATAATAAAATCTCCGATCCGGTAGGCAAGTCCAACGACCGGATGCCCGACGCGGAGCAAGATAATGAGTCCTAGGGACATAATAAAATCTCCGATTCGGGAGGCAAGCTCTACGACCGGATGCCCGACGCGGAGCAAGATCACTAATCCTAGGGACTTAATAAATACTCCGATCCAGGAGGCAAGATTTACGACCGGATGCCCGACGCGGAGCAACCTCACTAATCCTAGCGACTTAATAAAATCTCTGATCCGGTAGGCAAGCTCTACGACCGAATGCCCGACGCGGAGCAAGATCACGAGTACTAGGGACTTAACAAAATCTCCGATCCGGGACGCAAGCTCTACGACCGGATGCCCGACGCGGAGTGAAATAACGCGTCCTAGGGACTTAATAAATTCTTCGATCCGTGCGGCAAGCTCTACGACCGGATGCCCGAAGCGGAGCAAGAGCACGAATCCTAGGAACTTAATAAAATCTCCGTTCCGGGAGGCGAACTCTACGACCGGATGCCCGACGCAGAGCAAGATCACTAATCCTAGGGACTTAATAAAATCTCTTATCCAGGAGGCGAGCTCTACGACCGGATGCCCGACATGGAGCAACATCACGAGTGATAGGGCCTTAATAAAATCTCTGATCCGGTAGGCAAGATCTACGACCGGATGGCCGACGCGGTGCAAGATCACGAGTACTAGGGACATAATAAAATCTCTGATCTGGGAGGCAAGCTCTACGACCGGATGCCCGACGAGGAGCAAGATCACGCCTCCTAGGGACTAAATAAATTCTCCGATCCGGGAGACAAGCTCTACGACCGGGTGCCCGACGCGGAGCAAGATCACTAATCCTAGGGACTTAATAAAATCTCTTATCCAGGAGGCGAGCTCTACGACCGAATTCCCGACGCGGAGCAAGATTACGCGTCCTAGGGATTTAATGAAATCTCTGATTCGGGAGGCAAGCTCTACGTCCAGAAGCCCGACGCGGAGCAAGATCACGAGTCCTAGGGACTTAATAAAATATCCGATCCGAGAGGGGAGCTCTACGTCCGGATGCCCGATGCGAAGCAAGATCACGCGTCCTAGGGACTTAATAAATTCTCCTGTTCGGGAGGCAAGCTCTACGACCGGATGCCCGATGCGGAGTGAGATCACTCGTCTTAGGGACTTAATAAATTGTCCGATCCGGGAGGCAAGGTCTACGACTGGATGCCCGACGTGGAGCAAGATCACGAGTCCTAGGGACTTAATAATATCTCCAATCCGGGAGGCAAGCTCTACGACCGGATGCCCGACGCGGAGCAAGATCACTAATCCTAGGGACTTAATAAATTCTTCGATCCGGGAGGCAAGATTTACGACCGGATGCCCGACGCGGAGCAAGATCACTAATCCTAGGGACTTAATAAAATCTCCGATCCGGGAGGCTAGCTCTATGACCGGATGCCCGACGCAGAGCAAGATTACGCGTCCTAGGGACATAATAAAATCTCCGACCCGGGAGGCAAGCTCTACGACCGGATCCCCGACGTGGAGCAAGATCAGGGGTCCTAGGGACTTAATAAAATCTCCGATCCGGGAGGCGAGCTCTACGACCGGATGCCGGACGCGGAGCGAGATCACGCATCCTAGGTACTTAATAAATTCTCTGATCTGGGAGGCAAGCTTTACGACCGGATGCCCGACGCGAAGCAAGATCACGAGTCCTAGGGATTTAATAAAATCTCCGACCCGGGAGGCAAGCTCTACGACCGGATCCCCGACGTGGAGCAAGATCAGGAGTCCTAGGGACTTAATCAAATCTCCGATCCGGGAGGCGAGCTCTACGACCGGATGCCGGACGCGGAGCGAGATCACGCATCTTAGGTACTTAATAAATTCTCTGATCCGGGAGGCAAGCTCTACGACCGGATGCCCGACGCAGAGCAAGATCACGAGTCCTAAGGACATAATAAAATCTCCGATCCGTTAGGCAAGCCCTACGACCGGATGCCCGACGCGGAGCAAGATCACGAGTCCTAGGGACTTAATAAAATCTCCGATCTGGGAGGCAAGCTCTACGACCGGATGCCCGACGCGGTGCAAGATCACGAGTACTAGGGACTTAATAAAATCTCCGATCTGGGACGCAAGCTCTACGACTGGGTGCCCGACGCGGAGCAAGTTCACTAATCCTAGGGACTTAATAAAATCTCTTATCTAGGAGGCGAGCTCTACGACCGGATTCCCGATGCGGAGCAAGATTACGCGTCCTAGGGATTTAATAAAATCTCTGATTTGGGAGGCAACTTTACGACCGGAAGCCCGACGAAGAGCAAGATCACGAGTCCTAGGGACTTATTAAAATATCCGATGTGAGAGGGGAGCTCTACGTCCGGATGCCCGACGTGGAGCAAGATCACGCGTCCTAGGGACTTAATAAATTCTCCTGTTCAGGAGGCAAGCTCTACGACCAGATGCCCGACGTGGAGCGAGATCACTCGTCTTAGGGACTTAATAAATTGTCCGATCCGGGAGGCAAGGTCTACGACTGGATGCCCGACGTGGAGCAAGATCACGAGTCCTAGGGACTTAATAAAATCTCCAATCTGGGAGGCAAGCTCTACGACCGGATGCCCGACGCAGAGCAAGATCACTAATCCTAGGGACTTATAAAATTCTTCGATCCGGGAGGCAAGATTTACGATCGGATGCCCGACGCGGAGCAAGATCACTAATCCTAGGGACTTAATAAAATCTCCGATCCGGGAGGCTAGCTCTACGACCGGATGCCCGAAGCGGAGCAAGATTACGCGTCCTAGGGACATAATAAAGTCTCCGACCCGGGAGGCAAGCTCTACGACCGGATCCCCGACGTGGAGCAAGATCAGGAGTCCTAGGGACTTTATAAAATCACCGATTCGGGTGGCGAGCTCTACGACCGGATGCCGGACGCGGAGCGAGATCACGCATCCTAGGTACTTATTAAATTCTCTGATCCGGGAGGCAAGCTCTACGACCGGATGCCCGACGCGGAGCAAGATCACGAGTCCTAGGGACATAATAAAATCTCCGATCCGGTAGGCAAGTCCAACGACCGGATGCCCGACGCGGAGCAAGATAATGAGTCCTAGGGACATAATAAAATCTCCGATTCGGGAGGCAAGCTCTACGACCGGATGCCCGACGCGGAGCAAGATCACTAATCCTAGGGACTTAATAAATACTCCGATCCAGGAGGCAAGATTTACGACCGGATGCCCGACGCGGAGCAACCTCACTAATCCTAGCGACTTAATAAAATCTCTGATCCGGTAGGCAAGCTCTACGACCGAATGCCCGACGCGGAGCAAGATCACGAGTACTAGGGACTTAACAAAATCTCCGATCCGGGACGCAAGCTCTACGACCGGATGCCCGACGCGGAGTGAAATAACGCGTCCTAGGGACTTAATAAATTCTTCGATCCGTGCGGCAAGCTCTACGACCGGATGCCCGAAGCGGAGCAAGAGCACGAATCCTAGGAACTTAATAAAATCTCCGTTCCGGGAGGCGAACTCTACGACCGGATGCCCGACGCAGAGCAAGATCACTAATCCTAGGGACTTAATAAAATCTCTTATCCAGGAGGCGAGCTCTACGACCGGATGCCCGACATGGAGCAACATCACGAGTGATAGGGCCTTAATAAAATCTCTGATCCGGTAGGCAAGATCTACGACCGGATGGCCGACGCGGTGCAAGATCACGAGTACTAGGGACATAATAAAATCTCTGATCTGGGAGGCAAGCTCTACGACCGGATGCCCGACGAGGAGCAAGATCACGCCTCCTAGGGACTAAATAAATTCTCCGATCCGGGAGACAAGCTCTACGACCGGGTGCCCGACGCGGAGCAAGATCACTAATCCTAGGGACTTAATAAAATCTCTTATCCAGGAGGCGAGCTCTACGACCGAATTCCCGACGCGGAGCAAGATTACGCGTCCTAGGGATTTAATGAAATCTCTGATTCGGGAGGCAAGCTCTACGTCCAGAAGCCCGACGCGGAGCAAGATCACGAGTCCTAGGGACTTAATAAAATATCCGATCCGAGAGGGGAGCTCTACGTCCGGATGCCCGATGCGAAGCAAGATCACGCGTCCTAGGGACTTAATAAATTCTCCTGTTCGGGAGGCAAGCTCTACGACCGGATGCCCGATGCGGAGTGAGATCACTCGTCTTAGGGACTTAATAAATTGTCCGATCCGGGAGGCAAGGTCTACGACTGGATGCCCGACGTGGAGCAAGATCACGAGTCCTAGGGACTTAATAATATCTCCAATCCGGGAGGCAAGCTCTACGACCGGATGCCCGACGCGGAGCAAGATCACTAATCCTAGGGACTTAATAAATTCTTCGATCCGGGAGGCAAGATTTACGACCGGATGCCCGACGCGGAGCAAGATCACTAATCCTAGGGACTTAATAAAATCTCCGATCCGGGAGGCTAGCTCTATGACCGGATGCCCGACGCAGAGCAAGATTACGCGTCCTAGGGACATAATAAAATCTCCGACCCGGGAGGCAAGCTCTACGACCGGATCCCCGACGTGGAGCAAGATCAGGGGTCCTAGGGACTTAATAAAATCTCCGATCCGGGAGGCGAGCTCTACGACCGGATGCCGGACGCGGAGCGAGATCACGCATCCTAGGTACTTAATAAATTCTCTGATCTGGGAGGCAAGCTTTACGACCGGATGCCCGACGCGAAGCAAGATCACGAGTCCTAGGGATTTAATAAAATCTCCGACCCGGGAGGCAAGCTCTACGACCGGATCCCCGACGTGGAGCAAGATCAGGAGTCCTAGGGACTTAATCAAATCTCCGATCCGGGAGGCGAGCTCTACGACCGGATGCCGGACGCGGAGCGAGATCACGCATCTTAGGTACTTAATAAATTCTCTGATCCGGGAGGCAAGCTCTACGACCGGATGCCCGACGCAGAGCAAGATCACGAGTCCTAAGGACATAATAAAATCTCCGATCCGTTAGGCAAGCCCTACGACCGGATGCCCGACGCGGAGCAAGATCACGAGTCCTAGGGACTTAATAAAATCTCCGATCTGGGAGGCAAGCTCTACGACCGGATGCCCGACGCGGTGCAAGATCACGAGTACTAGGGACTTAATAAAATCTCCGATCTGGGACGCAAGCTCTACGACCGGGTGCCCGACGCGGAGCAAGTTCACTAATCCTAGGGACTTAATAAAATCTCTTATCTAGGAGGCGAGCTCTACGACCGGATTCCCGATGCGGAGCAAGATTACGCGTCCTAGGGATTTAATAAAATCTCTGATTTGGGAGGCAACTTTACGACCGGAAGCCCGACGAAGAGCAAGATCACGAGTCCTAGGGACTTATTAAAATATCCGATCTGAGAGGGGAGCTCTACGTCCGGATGCCCGACGTGGAGCAAGATCACGCGTCCTAGGGACTTAATAAATTCTCCTGTTCAGGAGGCAAGCTCTACGACCAGATGCCCGACGTGGAGCGAGATCACTCGTCTTAGGGACTTAATAAATTGTCCGATCCGGGAGGCAAGGTCTACGACTGGATGCCCGACGTGGAGCAAGATCACGAGTCCTAGGGACTTAATAAAATCTCCAATCTGGGAGGCAAGCTCTACGACCGGATGCCCGACGCAGAGCAAGATCACTAATCCTAGGGACTTATAAAATTCTTCGATCCGGGAGGCAAGATTTACGATCGGATGCCCGACGCGGAGCAAGATCACTAATCCTAGGGACTTAATAAAATCTCCGATCCGGGAGGCTAGCTCTACGACCGGATGCCCGAAGCGGAGCAAGATTACGCGTCCTAGGGACATAATAAAGTCTCCGACCCGGGAGGCAAGCTCTACGACCGGATCCCCGACGTGGAGCAAGATCAGGAGTCCTAGGGACTTTATAAAATCACCGATTCGGGTGGCGAGCTCTACGACCGGATGCCGGACGCGGAGCGAGATCACGCATCCTAGGTACTTATTAAATTCTCTGATCCGGGAGGCAAGCTCTACGACCGGATGCCCGACGCGGAGCAAGATCACGAGTCCTAGGGACATAATAAAATCTCCGATCCGGTAGGCAAGTCCAACGACCGGATGCCCGACGCGGAGCAAGATAATGAGTCCTAGGGACATAATAAAATCTCCGATTCGAGAGGCAAGCTCTACGACCGGATGCCCGACGCGGAGCAAGATCACTAATCCTAGGGACTTAATAAATACTCCGATCCAGGAGGCAAGATTTACGACCGGATGCCCGACGCGGAGCAACCTCACTAATCCTAGCGACTTAATAAAATCTCTGATCCGGTAGGCAAGCTCTACGACCGAATGCCCGACGCGGAGCAAGATCACGAGTACTAGGGACTTAACAAAATCTCCGATCCGGGACGCAAGCTCTACGACCGGATGCCCGACGCGGAGTGAAATAACGCGTCCTAGGGACTTAATAAATTCTTCGATCCGTGCGGCAAGCTCTACGACCGGATGCCCGAAGCGGAGCAAGAGCACGAATCCTAGGAACTTAATAAAATCTCCGTTCCGGGAGGCGAACTCTACGACCGGATGCCCGACGCAGAGCAAGATCACTAATCCTAGGGACTTAATAAAATCTCTTATCCAGGAGGCGAGCTCTACGACCGGATGCCCGACATGGAGCAACATCACGAGTGATAGGGCCTTAATAAAATCTCTGATCCGGTAGGCAAGATCTACGACCGGATGGCCGACGCGGTGCAAGATCACGAGTACTAGGGACATAATAAAATCTCTGATCTGGGAGGCAAGCTCTACGACCGGATGCCCGACGAGGAGCAAGATCACGCCTCCTAGGGACTAAATAAATTCTCCGATCCGGGAGACAAGCTCTACGACCGGGTGCCCGACGCGGAGCAAGATCACTAATCCTAGGGACTTAATAAAATCTCTTATCCAGGAGGCGAGCTCTACGACCGAATTCCCGACGCGGAGCAAGATTACGCGTCCTAGGGATTTAATGAAATCTCTGATTCGGGAGGCAAGCTCTACGTCCAGAAGCCCGACGCGGAGCAAGATCACGAGTCCTAGGGACTTAATAAAATATCCGATCCGAGAGGGGAGCTCTACGTCCGGATGCCCGATGCGAAGCAAGATCACGCGTCCTAGGGACTTAATAAATTCTCCTGTTCGGGAGGCAAGCTCTACGACCGGATGCCCGATGCGGAGTGAGATCACTCGTCTTAGGGACTTAATAAATTGTCCGATCCGGGAGGCAAGGTCTACGACTGGATGCCCGACGTGGAGCAAGATCACGAGTCCTAGGGACTTAATAATATCTCCAATCCGGGAGGCAAGCTCTACGACCGGATGCCCGACGCGGAGCAAGATCACTAATCCTAGGGACTTAATAAATTCTTCGATCCGGGAGGCAAGATTTACGACCGGATGCCCGACGCGGAGCAAGATCACTAATCCTAGGGACTTAATAAAATCTCCGATCCGGGAGGCTAGCTCTATGACCGGATGCCCGACGCAGAGCAAGATTACGCGTCCTAGGGACATAATAAAATCTCCGACCCGGGAGGCAAGCTCTACGACCGGATCCCCGACGTGGAGCAAGATCAGGGGTCCTAGGGACTTAATAAAATCTCCGATCCGGGAGGCGAGCTCTACGACCGGATGCCGGACGCGGAGCGAGATCACGCATCCTAGGTACTTAATAAATTCTCTGATCTGGGAGGCAAGCTTTACGACCGGATGCCCGACGCGAAGCAAGATCACGAGTCCTAGGGATTTAATAAAATCTCCGACCCGGGAGGCAAGCTCTACGACCGGATCCCCGACGTGGAGCAAGATCAGGAGTCCTAGGGACTTAATCAAATCTCCGATCCGGGAGGCGAGCTCTACGACCGGATGCCGGACGCGGAGCGAGATCACGCATCTTAGGTACTTAATAAATTCTCTGATCCGGGAGGCAAGCTCTACGACCGGATGCCCGACGCAGAGCAAGATCACGAGTCCTAAGGACATAATAAAATCTCCGATCCGTTAGGCAAGCCCTACGACCGGATGCCCGACGCGGAGCAAGATCACGAGTCCTAGGGACTTAATAAAATCTCCGATCTGGGAGGCAAGCTCTACGACCGGATGCCCGACGCGGTGCAAGATCACGAGTACTAGGGACTTAATAAAATCTCCGATCTGGGACGCAAGCTCTACGACCGGGTGCCCGACGCGGAGCAAGTTCACTAATCCTAGGGACTTAATAAAATCTCTTATCTAGGAGGCGAGCTCTACGACCGGATTCCCGATGCGGAGCAAGATTACGCGTCCTAGGGATTTAATAAAATCTCTGATTTGGGAGGCAACTTTACGACCGGAAGCCCGACGAAGAGCAAGATCACGAGTCCTAGGGACTTATTAAAATATCCGATCTGAGAGGGGAGCTCTACGTCCGGATGCCCGACGTGGAGCAAGATCACACGTCCTAGGGACTTAATAAATTCTCCTGTTCAGGAGGCAAGCTCTACGACCAGATGCCCGACGTGGAGCGAGATCACTCGTCTTAGGGACTTAATAAATTGTCCGATCCGGGAGGCAAGGTCTACGACTGGATGCCCGACGTGGAGCAAGATCACGAGTCCTAGGGACTTAATAAAATCTCCAATCTGGGAGGCAAGCTCTACGACCGGATGCCCGACGCAGAGCAAGATCACTAATCCTAGGGACTTATAAAATTCTTCGATCCGGGAGGCAAGATTTACGATCGGATGCCCGACGCGGAGCAAGATCACTAATCCTAGGGACTTAATAAAATCTCCGATCCGGGAGGCTAGCTCTACGACCGGATGCCCGAAGCGGAGCAAGATTACGCGTCCTAGGGACATAATAAAGTCTCCGACCCGGGAGGCAAGCTCTACGACCGGATCCCCGACGTGGAGCAAGATCAGGAGTCCTAGGGACTTTATAAAATCACCGATTCGGGTGGCGAGCTCTACGACCGGATGCCGGACGCGGAGCGAGATCACGCATCCTAGGTACTTATTAAATTCTCTGATCCGGGAGGCAAGCTCTACGACCGGATGCCCGACGCGGAGCAAGATCACGAGTCCTAGGGACATAATAAAATCTCCGATCCGGTAGGCAAGTCCAACGACCGGATGCCCGACGCGGAGCAAGATAATGAGTCCTAGGGACATAATAAAATCTCCGATTCGGGAGGCAAGCTCTACGACCGGATGCCCGACGCGGAGCAAGATCACTAATCCTAGGGACTTAATAAATACTCCGATCCAGGAGGCAAGATTTACGACCGGATGCCCGACGCGGAGCAACCTCACTAATCCTAGCGACTTAATAAAATCTCTGATCCGGTAGGCAAGCTCTACGACCGAATGCCCGACGCGGAGCAAGATCACGAGTACTAGGGACTTAACAAAATCTCCGATCCGGGACGCAAGCTCTACGACCGGATGCCCGACACGGAGTGAAATAACGCGTCCTAGGGACTTAATAAATTCTTCGATCCGTGCGGCAAGCTCTACGACCGGATGCCCGAAGCGGAGCAAGAGCACGAATCCTAGGAACTTAATAAAATCTCCGTTCCGGGAGGCGAACTCTACGACCGGATGCCCGACGCAGAGCAAGATCACTAATCCTAGGGACTTAATAAAATCTCTTATCCAGGAGGCGAGCTCTACGACCGGATGCCCGACATGGAGCAACATCACGAGTGATAGGGCCTTAATAAAATCTCTGATCCGGTAGGCAAGATCTACGACCGGATGGCCGACGCGGTGCAAGATCACGAGTACTAGGGACATAATAAAATCTCTGATCTGGGAGGCAAGCTCTACGACCGGATGCCCGACGAGGAGCAAGATCACGCCTCCTAGGGACTAAATAAATTCTCCGATCCGGGAGACAAGCTCTACGACCGGGTGCCCGACGCGGAGCAAGATCACTAATCCTAGGGACTTAATAAAATCTCTTATCCAGGAGGCGAGCTCTACGACCGGATTCCCGACGCGGAGCAAGATTACGCGTCCTAGGGATTTAATAAAATCTCTGATTCGGGAGGCAAGATCTACGTCCAGAAGCCCGACGCGGAGCAAGATCACGAGTCCTAGGGACTTAATAAAATATCCGATCCGAGAGGGGAGCTCTACGTCCGGATGCCTGACGCGAAGCAAGATCACCCGTCCTAGGGACTTAATAAATTCTCCTGTTCGGGAGGCAAGCTCTACGACCGGATGCCCGACGCGGAGCGAGATCACTCGTCTTAGGGACTTAATAAATTGTCCGATCCGGGAGGCAATGTCTACGACTGGATGCCCGACGTGGAGCAAGATCACGAGTCCTAGGGACTTAATAAAATCTCCAATCCGGGAGGCAAGCTCTACGACCGGATGCCCGACGCGGAGCAAGATCACTAATCCTAGGGACTTAATAAATTCTTCGATCCGGGAGGCAAGATTTTCGACCGGATGCCCGACGCGGAGCAAGATCACTAATCCTAGGGACTTAATAAAATCTCCGATCCGGGAGGCTAGCTCTAGGACCGGATGCCCGACGCGGAGCAAGATTACGCGTCCTAGGGACATAATAAAATCTCCGACCCGGGAGGCAAGCTCTACGACCGGATCCCCGACGTGCAGCAAGATCAGGAGTCCTAAAGACTTATTAAAATCTCCGATCCGGGAGGCGAGCTCTACGACCGGATCCCGGACGCGGAGCGAGATCACGCATCCTAGGTACTTAATAAATTCTCTGATCTGGAAGGCAAGCTCTACGACCGGATGCCCGACGGGGAGCAAGATCACGAGTCCTAGGGATTTAATAAAATCTCCGACCCGGGAGGCAAGCTCTACGACCGGATCCCCGACGTGGAGCAAGATCAGGAGTCCTAGGGACTTAATCAAATCTCCGATCCGGGAGGCGAGCTCTACGACCGGATGCCGGACGCGGAGCGAGATCACGCGTCCTAGGTACTTAATAAATTCACTGATCTGGGAGGCAAGCTCTACAACCGGATGCCCGACGCAGAGCAAGATCACGAGTCCTAAGGACATAATAAAATCTCCGATCCGGTAGGCAAGCCCTACGACCGGATGCCCGACGCGGAGCAAGATCACGAGTCCTAGGGACTTAATAAAATCTCCGATCTGGGAGGCAAGCTCTAGGACTGGATGCCCGACGCGGTGCAAGATCACCAGTACTAGGGACTTAATAAAATCTCCGATCTGGGAGGCAAGCTCTACGACCGGGTGCCCGACGCGGAGCAAGTTCACTAATCCTAGGGACTTAATAAAATCTCTTATCTAGGAGGCGAGCTCTACGACCGGATTCCCGATGCGGAGTAAGAGAACGCGTCCTAGGGATTTAATAAAATCTCTGATTTGGGAGGCAACTTTACGACCGGAAGCCCGACGAAGAGCAAGATCACGAGTCCTAGGGACTTATTAAAATATCCGATCTGAGAGGGGAGCTCTACGTCCGGATGCCCGACGTGGAGCAAGATCACGCGTCCTAGGGACTTAATAAATTCTCCTGTTCAGGAGGCAAGCTCTACGACCAGATGCCCGACGTGGAGCGAGATCACTCGTCTTAGGGACTTAATAAATTGTCCGATCCGGGAGGCAAGGTCTACGACTGGATGCCCGACGTGGAGCAAGATCACGAGTCCTAGGGACTTAATAAAATCTCCAATCCGGGAGGCAAGCTCTACGACCGGATGCCCGACGCAGAGCAAGATCACTAATCCTAGGGACTTATAAAATTCTTCGATCCGGGAGGCAAGATTTACGATCGGATGCCCGACGCGGAGCAAGATCACTAATCCTAGGGACTTAATAAAATCTCCGATCCGGGAGGCTAGCTCTACGACCGGATGCCCGAAGCGGAGCAAGATTACGCGTCCTAGGGACATAATAAAGTCTCCGACCCGGGAGGCAAGCTCTAAGACCGGATCCCCGACGTGGAGCAAGATCAGGAGTCCTAGGGACTTTATAAAATCACCGATTCGGGTGGCGAGCTCTACGACCGGATGCCGGACGCGGAGCGAGATCACGCATCCTAGGTACTTATTAAATTCTCTGATCCGGGAGGCAAGCTCTACGACCGGATGCCCGACGCGGAGCAAGATCACGAGTCCTAGGGACATAATAAAATCTCCGATCCGGTAGGCAAGCCCAACGACCGGATGCCCGACGCGGAGCAAGATAATGAGTCCTAGGGACATAATAAAATCTCCGATCCGGGAGGCAAGCTCTACGACCGGATGCCCGACGCGGAGCAAGATCACTAATCCTAGCGACTTAATAAAATCTCTGATCCGGTAGGCAAGCTCTACGACCGAATGCCCGACGCGGAGCAAGATCACGAGTACTAGGGACTTAACAAAATCTCCGATCCGGGACGCAAGCTCTACGACCGGATGCCCGACGCGGAGTGAAATAACGCGTCCTAGGGACTTAATAAATTCTTCGATCCGTGCGGCAAGCTCTACGACCGGATGCCCGACGCGGAGCAAGAGCACGAATCCTAGGGACTTAATAAAATCTCCGTTCCGGGAGGCGAACTCTACGACCGGATGCCCGACGCAGAGCAAGATCACTAATCCTAGGGACTTAATAAAATCTCTTATCCAGGAGGCGAGCTCTACGACCGGATGCCCGACATGGAGCAACATCACGAGTGATAGGGCCTTAATAAAATCTCTGATCCGGTAGGCAAGATCTACGACCGGATGGCCGACGCGGTGCAAGATCACGAGTACTAGGGACATAATAAAATCTCTGATCTGGGAGGCAAGCTCTACGACCGGATGCCCGACGAGGAGCAAGATCACGCCTCCTAGGGACTAAATAAATTCTCCGATCCGGGAGACAAGCTCTACGACCGGGTGCCCGACGCGGAGCAAGATCACTAATCCTAGGGACTTAATAAAATCTCTTATCCAGGAGGCGAGCTCTACGACCAGATTCCCGACGCGGAGCAAGATTACGCGTCCTAGGGATTTAATAAAATCTCTGATTCGGGAGGCAAGCTCTACGTCCAGAAGCCCGACGCGGAGCAAGATCACGAGTCCTAGGGACTTAATAAAATATCCGATCCGAGAGGGGAGCTCTACGTCCGGATGCCCGACGCGAAGCAAGATCACGCGTCCTAGGGACTTAATAAATTCTCATGTTCAGGAGGCAAGCTCTACGACCGGATGCCCGACGCGGAGCGAGATCACTCGTCTTAGGGACTTAATAAATTGTCCGATCCGGGAGGCAAGGTCTACGACTGGATGCCCGACGTGGAGCAAGATCATGAGTCCTAGGGACTTAATAAAATCTCCAATCCGGGAGGCAAGCTCTACGACCGGATGCCCGATGCGGAGCAAGATCACTAATCCTAGGGACTTATAAAATTCTTCGATCCGGGAGGCAAGATTTACGATCGGAAGCCCGACGAAGAGCAAGATCACGAGTCCTAGGGACTTATTAAAATATCCGATCTGAGAGGGGAGCTCTACGTCCGGATGCCCGACGTGGAGCAAGATCACGCGTCCTAGGGACTTAATAAATTCTCCTGTTCAGGAGGCAAGCTCTACGACCAGATGCCCGACGTGGAGCGAGATCACTCGTCTTAGGGACTTAATAAATTGTCCGATCCGGGAGGCAAGGTCTACGACTGGATGCCCGACGTGGAGCAAGATCACGAGTCCTAGGGACTTAATAAAATCTCCAATCCGGGAGGCAAGCTCTACGACCGGATGCCCGACGCAGAGCAAGATCACTAATCCTAGGGACTTATAAAATTCTTCGATCCGGGAGGCAAGATTTACGATCGGATGCCCGACGCGGAGCAAGATCACTAATCCTAGGGACTTAATAAAATCTCCGATCCGGGAGGCTAGCTCTACGACCGGATGCCCGAAGCGGAGCAAGATTACGCGTCCTAGGGACATAATAAAGTCTCCGACCCGGGAGGCAAGCTCTAAGACCGGATCCCCGACGTGGAGCAAGATCAGGAGTCCTAGGGACTTTATAAAATCACCGATTCGGGTGGCGAGCTCTACGACCGGATGCCGGACGCGGAGCGAGATCACGCATCCTAGGTACTTATTAAATTCTCTGATCCGGGAGGCAAGCTCTACGACCGGATGCCCGACGCGGAGCAAGATCACGAGTCCTAGGGACATAATAAAATCTCCGATCCGGTAGGCAAGCCCAACGACCGGATGCCCGACGCGGAGCAAGATAATGAGTCCTAGGGACATAATAAAATCTCCGATCCGGGAGGCAAGCTCTACGACCGGATGCCCGACGCGGAGCAAGATCACTAATCCTAGCGACTTAATAAAATCTCTGATCCGGTAGGCAAGATCTACGACCGAATGCCCGACGCGGAGCAAGATCACGAGTACTAGGGACTTAACAAAATCTCCGATCCGGGACGCAAGCTCTACGACCGGATGCCCGACGCGGAGTGAAATAACGCGTCCTAGGGACTTAATAAATTCTTCGATCCGTGCGGCAAGCTCTACGACCGGATGCCCGACGCGGAGCAAGAGCACGAATCCTAGGGACTTAATAAAATCTCCGTTCCGGGAGGCGAACTCTACGACCGGATGCCCGACGCAGAGCAAGATCACTAATCCTAGGGACTTAATAAAATCTCTTATCCAGGAGGCGAGCTCTACGACCGGATGCCCGACATGGAGCAACATCACGAGTGATAGGGCCTTAATAAAATCTCTGATCCGGTAGGCAAGATCTACGACCGGATGGCCGACGCGGTGCAAGATCACGAGTACTAGGGACATAATAAAATCTCTGATCTGGGAGGCAAGCTCTACGACCGGATGCCCGACGAGGAGCAAGATCACGCCTCCTATGGACTAAATAAATTCTCCGATCCGGGAGACAAGCTCTACGACCGGGTGCCCGACGCGGAGCAAGATCACTAATCCTAGGGACTTAATAAAATCTCTTATCCAGGAGGCGAGCTCTACGACCAGATTCCCGACGCGGAGCAAGATTACGCGTCCTAGGGATTTAATAAAATCTCTGATTCGGGAGGCAAGCTCTACGTCCAGAAGCCCGACGCGGAGCAAGATCACGAGTCCTAGGGACTTAATAAAATATCCGATCCGAGAGGGGAGCTCTACGTCCGGATGCCCGACGCGAAGCAAGATCACGCGTCCTAGGGACTTAATAAATTCTCCTGTTCAGGAGGCAAGCTCTACGACCGGATGCCCGACGCGGAGCGAGATCACTCGTCTTAGGGACTTAATAAATTGTCCGATCCGGGAGGCAAGGTCTACGACTGGATGCCCGACGTGGAGCAAGATCACGAGTCCTAGGGACTTAATAAAATCTCCAATCCGGGAGGCAAGCTCTACGACCGGATGCCCGATGCGGAGCAAGATCACTAATCCTAGGGACTTAATAAATTCTTCGATCCGGGAGGCAAGATTTTCGACCGGATGCCCGACGCGGAGCAAGATCACTAATCCTAGGGACTTAATAAAATCTCCGATCCGGGAGGCTAGCTCTAGGACCGGATGCCCGACGCGGAGCAAGATTACGCGTCCTAGGGACATAATAAAATCTCCGACCCGGGAGGCAAGCTCTACGACCGGATCCCCGACGTGGAGCAAGATCAGGAGTCCTAGGGACTTAATAAAATCTCCGATCCGGGAGGCGAGCTCTACGACCGGATCCCGGACGCGGAGCGAGATCACGCATCCTACGTACTTAATAAATTCTCTGATCTGGAAGGCAAGCTCTACGACCGGATGCCCGACGGGGAGCAAGATCACGAGTCCTAGGGATTTAATAAAATCTCCGACCCGGGAGGCAAGCTCTACGACCGGATCCCCGACGTGGAGCAAGATCAGGAGTCCTAGGGACTTAATCAAATCTCCGATCCGGGAGGCGAGCTCTACGACCGGATGCCGGACGCGGAGCGAGATCACGCGTCCTAGGTACTTAATAAATTCACTGATCTGGGAGGCAAGCTCTACGACCGGATGCCCGACGCAGAGCAAGATCACGAGTCCTAAGGACATAATAAAATCTCCGATCCGGTAGGCAAGCCCTACGACCGGATGCCCGACGCGGAGCAAGATCACGAGTCCTAGGGACTTAATAAAATCTCCGATCTGGGAGGCAAGCTCTAGGACTGGATGCCCGACGCGGTGCAAGATCACGAGTACTAGGGACTTAATAAAATCTCCGATCTGGGAGGCAAGCTCTACAACCGGGTGCCCGACGCGGAGCAAGATCACTAATCCTAGGGACTTAATAAAATCTCTTATCTAGGAGGCGAGCTCTACGACCGGATTCCCGATGCGGAGCAAGATTACGCGTCCTAGGGATTTAATAAAATCTCTGATTCGGGAGGCAACTTTACGACCGGAAGCCCGACGAAGAGCAAGATCACGAGTCCTAGGGACTTATTAAAATATCCGATCTGAGAGGGGAGCTCTACGTCCGAATGCCCGACGCGGAGCAAGATCACGCGTCCTAGGGACTTAATAAATTCTCCTGTTCAGGAGGCAAGCTCTACGACCAGATGCCCGACGTGGAGCGAGATCACTCGTCTTAGGGACTTAATAAATTGTCCGATCCGGGAGGCAAGGTCTACGACTTGATGCCCGACGTGGAGCAAGATCACGAGTCCTAGGGACTTAATAAAATCTCCAATCCGGGAGGCAAGCTCTACGACCGGATGCCCGACGCGGAGCAAGATCACTAATCCTAGGGACTTAATAAAATCTCCGATCCGGGAGGCTAGCTCTACGATCGGATGCCCGAAGCGGAGCAAGATTACGCGTCCTAGGGACATAATAAAATCTCCGACCCGGGAGGCAAGGTCTACGACCGGATCCCCGACGTGGAGCAAGATCAGGAGTCCTAGGGACTTTAGAAAATCTCCGATTCGGGTAGCGAGCTCTACGACCGGATGCCGGACGCGGAGCGAGATCACGCATCCTAGGTACTTAATAAATTCTCTGATCCGGGAGGCAAGCTCTACGACCGGATGCCCGACGCGGAGCAAGATCACGAGTCCTAGGGACTTAATAAAATCTCCAATCCGGGAGGCAAGCTCTACGACCGGATGCCCGATGCGGAGCAAGATCACTAATCCTAGGGACTTAATAAATTCTTCGATCCGGGAGGCAAGATTTTCGACCGGATGCCCGACGCGGAGCAAGATCACTAATCCTAGGGACTTAATAAAATCTCCGATCCGGGAGGCTAGCTCTAGGACCGGATGCCCGACGCGGAGCAAGATTACGCGTCCTAGGGACATAATAAAATCTCCGACCCGGGAGGCAAGCTCTACGACCGGATCCCCGACGTGGAGCAAGATCAGGAGTCCTAGGGACTTAATAAAATCTCCGATCCGGGAGGCGAGCTCTACGACCGGATCCCGGACGCGGAGCGAGATCACGCATCCTACGTACTTAATAAATTCTCTGATCTGGAAGGCAAGCTCTACGACCGGATGCCCGACGGGGAGCAAGATCACGAGTCCTAGGGATTTAATAAAATCTCCGACCCGGGAGGCAAGCTCTACGACCGGATCCCCGACGTGGAGCAAGATCAGGAGTCCTAGGGACTTAATCAAATCTCCGATCCGGGAGGCGAGCTCTACGACCGGATGCCGGACGCGGAGCGAGATCACGCGTCCTAGGTACTTAATAAATTCACTGATCTGGGAGGCAAGCTCTACGACCGGATGCCCGACGCAGAGCAAGATCACGAGTCCTAAGGACATAATAAAATCTCCGATCCGGTAGGCAAGCCCTACGACCGGATGCCCGACGCGGAGCAAGATCACGAGTCCTAGGGACTTAATAAAATCTCCGATCTGGGAGGCAAGCTCTAGGACTGGATGCCCGACGCGGTGCAAGATCACGAGTACTAGGGACTTAATAAAATCTCCGATCTGGGAGGCAAGCTCTACAACCGGGTGCCCGACGCGGAGCAAGATCACTAATCCTTGGGACTTAATAAAATCTCTTATCTAGGAGGCGAGCTCTACGACCGGATTCCCGATGCGGAGCAAGATTACGCGTCCTAGGGATTTAATAAAATCTCTGATTCGGGAGGCAACTTTACGACCGGAAGCCCGACGAAGAGCAAGATCACGAGTCCTAGGGACTTATTAAAATATCCGATCTGAGAGGGGAGCTCTACGTCCGAATGCCCGACGCGGAGCAAGATCACGCGTCCTAGGGACTTAATAAATTCTCCTGTTCAGGAGGCAAGCTCTACGACCAGATGCCCGACGTGGAGCGAGATCACTCGTCTTAGGGACTTAATAAATTGTCCGATCCGGGAGGCAAGGTCTACGACTTGATGCCCGACGTGGAGCAAGATCACGAGTCCTAGGGACTTAATAAAATCTCCAATCCGGGAGGCAAGCTCTACGACCGGATGCCCGACGCGGAGCAAGATCACTAATCCTAGGGACTTAATAAAATCTCCGATCCGGGAGGCTAGCTCTACGATCGGATGCCCGAAGCGGAGCAAGATTACGCGTCCTAGGGACATAATAAAATCTCCGACCCGGGAGGCAAGGTCTACGACCGGATCCCCGACGTGGAGCAAGATCAGGAGTCCTAGGGACTTTAGAAAATCTCCGATTCGGGTAGCGAGCTCTACGACCGGATGCCGGACGCGGAGCGAGATCACGCATCCTAGGTACTTAATAAATTCTCTGATCCGGGAGGCAAGCTCTACGACCGGATGCCCGACGCGGAGCAAGATCATGAGGCCTAGGGACATAATAAAATCTCCGATCCGGTAGGCAAGCCCAACGACCGAATGCCCGACGCGTAGCAAGATCATGAGTCCTAGGGACTTAATAAAATCTCCGATCCGGGAGGCAAGCTCTACGACCGGATGCCCGACGCGGAGCAAGATCACTAATCCTAGGGACTTAATAAATACTCCGATCCAGGAGGCAAGATTTACGACCGGATGCCGGACGCGGAGCGAGATCACGCATCCTAGGGACTTAATAAATTCTCTGATCCGGGAGGCAAGCTCTATGACCGGATGCCCGACGCGTAGCAAGATCACGAGGCCTAGGGACATAATAAAATCTCCGATCCGGTAGGCAAGCCCAACGACCGGATGCCCGACGCGGAGCAAGATCACTAATCCTAGGGACTTAATAAAATCTCCGATCCTGTAGGCAAGCTATATGACCGGATGCTCGACGCGGAGAGATATCACTCGTCCTGGGGACTTAATAAAATCTCGGACCCAGGAGGAAAGCTCTACGACCGGATGCCCGACGTGGAACAAGATCACGAGTCCTAGGTACTTAATAAAATCTCCGATCCGGGAGGCAAGCTCTACGACCGGATGCCCGACGAGAAGCAAGATCATGCGTCCTAGGGACTTAATAAATTCTCCGATCCGGGACGCAAGCTCTACGATCGGATGCCCGACGCGGAGTGAAATCACGCGTCCTAGGGACTTAATGAATTCTTTGATCCGGGCGGCAAGCTCTACGACCGGATGCCCGACGCGGAGCAAGAGCACGAATCCTAGGGACTTAATAAAATCTCCGTTCCGGGAGGCGAACTCTACGACCGGATGCCCGACGCAGAGCAAGATCACTAATCCTAGGGACTTAATAAAATCTCTTATCCAGGAGGTGAGCTCTACGACCGGATGCCCGACATGGAGCAACATCACGAGTGATAGGGCCTTAATAAAATCTCTGATCCGGTAGGCAAGATCTACGACCGGATGGCCGACGCGGTGCAAGATCACGAGTACTAGGGACATAATAAAATCTCTGATCTGGGAGGCAAGCTCTACGACCGGATGCCCGACGAGGAGCAAGATCACGCCTCCTAGGGACTAAATAAATTCTCCGATCCGGGAGACAAGCTCTACGACCGGGTGCCCGACGCGGAGCAAGATCACTAATCCTAGGGACTTAATAAAATCTCTTATCCAGGAGGCGAGCTCTACGACCGGATTCCCGACGCGGAGCAAGATTACGCGTCCTAGGGATTTAATAAAATCTCTGATTCGGGAGGCAAGCTCTACGTCCAGAAGCCCGACGCGGAGCAAGATCACGAGTCCTAGGGACTTAATAAAATATCCGATCCGAGAGGGGAGCTCTACGTCCGGATGCCCGACGCGAAGCAAGATCACGCGTCCTAGGGACTTAATAAATTCTCCTATTCGGGAGGCAAGCTCTACGACCGGATGCCCGACGCGGAGCGAGATCACTCGTCTTAGGGACTTAATAAATTGTCCGATCCGGGAGGCAAGGTCTACGACTGGATGCCCGACGTGGAGCAAGATCACGAGTCATAGGGACTTAATAAAATCTCCAATCCGGGAGGCAAGCTCTACGACCGGATGCCCGACGCGGAGCAAGATCACTAATCCTAGGGACATAATAAATTCTTCGATCCGGGAGGCAAGATTTTCGACTGGATGCCCGACGCGGAGCAAGATCACTAATCCTAGGGACTTAATAAAATCTCCGATCCGGGAGGCTAGCTCTATGACCGGATGCCCGACGCGGAGCAAGATTACGCGTCCTAGGGACATAATAAAATCTCCGACCCGGGAGGCAAGCTCTACGACCGGATCCCCGACGTGGAGCAAGATCAGGAGTCCTAGGGACTTAATAAAATCTCCGATCCGGGAGGCGAGCTCTACGACCGGATCCCGGACGCGGAGCGAGATCACGCATCCTAGGTACTTAATAAATTCTCTGATCTGGAAGGCAAGCTCTACGACCGGATGCCCGACGGGGAGCAAGATCACGAGTCCTAGGGATTTAATAAAATCTCCGACCCGGGAGGCAAGCTCTACGACCGGATCCCCGACGTGGAGCAAGATCAGGAGTCCTAGGGACTTAATCAAATCTCCGATCCGGGAGGCGAGCTCTACGACCGGATGCCGGACGCGGAGCGAGATCACGCGTCCTAGGTACTTAATAAATTCACTGATCTGGGAGGCAAGCTCTACGACCGGATGCCCGACGCAGAGCAAGATCACGAGTCCTAAGGACATAATAAAATCTCCGATCCCGTAGGCAAGCCCTACGACCGGATGCCCGACGCGGAGCAAGATCACGAGTCCTAGGGACTTATTAAAATATCCGATCTGAGAGGGGAGCTCTACGACCGGATGCCCGACGCGGAGCAAGATCACTAATCCTAGGGACTTAATAAAATCTCCGACCCGGGAGGCAAGCTCTACGACTGGATCCCCGACGTGGAGCAAGATCAGGAGTCCTAGGGACTTTAGAAAATCTCCGATTCGGGTGGCGAGCTCTACGACCGGATGCCGGACGCGGAGCGAGATCACGCATCCTAGGTACTTAATAAATTCTCTGATCCGGGAGGCAAGCTCTATGACCGGATGCCCGACGCGGAGCAAGATCACGAGGCCTAGGGACATAATAAAATCTCCGATCCGGTAGGCAAGCCCAACGACCGGATGCCCGACGCGTAGCAAGATCATGAGTCCTAGGGACTTAATAAAATCTCCGATCCGGGAGGCAAGCTCTACGACCGGATGCCCGACGCGGAGCAAGATCACTAATCCTAGGGACTTAATAAATACTCCGATCCAGGAGGCAAGATTTACGACCGGATGCCGGACGCGGAGCGAGATCACGCATCCTAGGGACTTAATAAATTCTCTGATCCGGGAGGCAAGCTCTACGACCGGATGCCCGACGCGTAGCAAGATCACGAGGCCTAGGGACATAATAAAATCTCCGATACGGTAGGCAAGCCCAACGACCGGATGCCCGACGCGGAGCAAGATCACTAATCCTAGGGACTCAATAAAATCTCCGATCATGTAGGCAAGCTATATGACCGGATGCTCGACGCGGAGAGATATCACTCGTCCTGGGGACTTAATAAAATCTCGGACCCGGGAGGCAAGCTCTACGACCGGATGCCCGACGTGGAACAAGATCACGAGTCCTAGGGACTTAATAAATTCTCTTGTTCGGGAGGCAAGCTCTACGACCGGAGGCCCGACGCGGAGCGAGATCACTCGTCATAGGGACTTAATTAATTGTCCGATCCGGGAGGCAAGGTCTACGACTGGATGCCCGACGTGGAGCAAGATCACGAGTCCTAGGGACTTAATAAAATCTCCGATCCGGGAGGCAAGCTCTACGACCGGATGCCCGACGCGGAGCAAGATCACTAATCCTAGGGACTTAATAAATTCTTCGATCCGGGAGGCAAGATTTACGACCGGATGCCCGACGCGGAGCAAGATCACTAATCCTAGGGACTTAATAAAATCTCCGATCCGGGAGGCTAGCTCTACGACCGGATGCCCGACGCCGAGCAAGATTACGCATCCTAGGGACATAATAAAATCTCCTACCCAGGAGGTAAGCTCTACGACCGGATCCCCGACGTGGAGCAAGATCAGGAGTCCTAGGGACTTCATAAAATCTCCGATCCGGGAGGCCAGCTCTACGACCGGATGCCGGACCCGGAGCGAGATGACGCATCCTTGGTACTTAATAAATTCTCTGATCTGAGAGGCAAGCTCTACGACCGGATGCCCGACGCGAAGCAAGATCACGAGTCTTAGGGACATAATAAAATCTCCGATCCGGTAGGCAAGCCCTACGACCGGATGCCCAACGCGGAGCAAGATCACTAGTCCTAGGGACTTAATAAAATCTCCGATCCGGGAGGCAAGCTCTACGACCGGATGCCCGACGCGGAGCAAGATCACTAATCATAGGGACTTAATAAATTCTCCGATCCAGGAGGCAAGATTTAAGACCGGATGCCCGACGCGGAGCAAGATCACTAATCCTAGGGACTCAATAAAATCTCCGATCCTGTAGGCAAGCTATACGACCGGATGCTCGACGCGGAGCGATATCACTCGTCCTGGGGACTTAATAAAATCTCGGACCTGGGAGGCAAGCTCTACGACCGGATGCCCGACGTGGAACAAGATCACGAGTCCTAGGGACTTAATAAAATCTCCGATCCGGGAGGCAAGCTCTACGACCGGATGCCCGACGAGAAGCAAGATCATGCGTCCTAGGGACTTAATAAATTCTCCGATCCGGGACGCAAGCTCTACGATCGGATGCCCGACGCGGAGTGAAATCACGCGTCCTAGGGACTTAATGAATTCTTTGATCCGGGCGGCAAGCTCTACGACCGGATGCCCGACGCGGAGCAAGAGCACGAATCCTAGGGACTTAATAAAATCTACGTTCCGGGAGGCGAACTCTACGACCGGATGCCCGACGCAGAGCAAGATCACTAATCCTAGGGACTTAATAAAATCTCTTATCCAGGAGGCGAGCTCTACGACCGGATGCCCGACGCGGAGCAAGATTACGCGTCCTAGGGACTTAATAAAATCTCTTATTCGGGAGGCAAGCTCTACGACCGGAAGCCCGTCGCGGAGCAAGATCACGAGTCCTAGGGACTTAATAAAATATCCGATCCGAGAGGGGAGCTCTACGTCCGGATGCCCGATGCGGAGCAAGATCACGCGTCCTAGGGACTTAATAAATTCTCTTGTTCTGGAGGCAAGCTCTACGACCGGAGGCCCGACGCGGAGCGAGATCACTCGTCTTAGGGACTTAATAAATTGTCCGATCCGGGAGGCAAGGTCTACGACTGGATGCCCGACGTGGAGCAAGATCACGAGTCCTAGGGACTTAATAAAATCTCCGATCCGGGAGGCAAGCTCTACGACCGGATGCCCGATGCGGAGCAAGATCACTAATCCTAGGGACTTAATAAATTCTTCGATCCGGGAGGCAAGATTTACGACCGGATGCCCGACGCGGAGCAAGATCACTAATCCTAGGGACTTAATAAAATCTCCGATCCGGGAGGCTAGCTCTACGACCGGATGCCCGACGCGGAGCAAGATTACGCGTCCTAGGGACATAATAAAATCTCCTACCCAGGAGGCAAGCTCTACGACTGGATCCCCGACGTGGAGCAAGATCAGAAGTCCTAGGGACTTCATAAAATCTCCGATCCGGGAGGCCAGCTCTACGACCGGATGCCGGACCCAGAGCGAGATCACGCATCCTTGGTACTTAATAAATTCTCTGATCTGGGAGGCAAGCTCTACGACCGGATGCCCGACGCAAAGCAAGATCACGAGTCCTAGGGACATAATAAAATCTCCCATCCGGTAGGCAAGCCCTATGACCGGATGTCCGACGCGGAGCAAGATCACGAGTCCTAGGGACTTAATAAAATCTCCGATCCGGGAGGCAAGCTCTACGACCGGATCCCCGACGCGGAGTAAGATCACTAATCCTAGGGACTTAATAAATTCTCTGATCCAGGAGGCAAGATTTACGACCGGATGCCCGACGCGGAGCAAGATCACTAATCCTAGGGACTTAATAAAATCTCCGGTCCGGGACGCAAGCTCTACGATCGGATGCCCGACGCGGAGTGAAATCACGCGTCCTAGGGACTTAATGAATTCTTTGATCCGGGCGGCAAGCTCTACGACCGGATGCCCGACGTGGAGCAAGAGCACGAATCCTAGGGACTTAATAAAATCTACGTTCCGGGAGGCGAACTCTACGACCGGATGCCCGACGCAGAGCAAGATCACTAATCCTAGGGACTTAATAAAATCTCTTATCCAGGAGGGGAGCTCTACGACCGGATGCCCGACGCGAAGCAAGATTACGCGTCCTAGGGACTTAATAAAATCTCTTATTCGGGAGGCAAGCTCTACGACCGGAAGCCCGACGCGGAGCAAGATCACGAGTCCTAGGGACTTAATAAAATATCCGATCCGAGAGGGGAGCTCTACGTCCGGATGCCCGACGCGGAGCAAGATCACGCGTCCTAGGGACTTAATAAATTCTCTTGTTCGGGAGGCAAGCTCTACGACCGGAGGCCCGACGCGGAGCGAGATCACTCGTCATAGGGACTTAATTAATTGTCCGATCCGGGAGGCAAGGTCTACGACTGGATGCCCGACGTGGAGCAAGATCACGAGTCCTAGGGACTTAATAAAATCTCCGATCCGGGAGGCAAGCTCTACGACCGGATGCCCGATGCGGAGCAAGATCACTAATCCTAGGGACTTAATAAATTCTTCGATCCGGGAGGCAAGATTTACGACCGGATGCCCGACGCGGAGCAAGATCACTAATCCTAGGGACTTAATAAAATCTCCGATCCGGGAGGCTAGCTCTACGACCGGATGCCCGACGCGGAGCAAGATTACGCGTCCTAGGGACATAATAAAATCTCCTACCCAGGAGGCAAGCTCTACGACTGGATCCCCGACGTGGAGCAAGATCAGAAGTCCTAGGGACTTCATAAAATCTCCGATCCGGGAGGCCAGCTCTACGACCGGATGCCGGACCCAGAGCGAGATCACGCATCCTTGGTACTTAATAAATTCTCTGATCTGGGAGGCAAGCTCTACGACCGGATGCCCGACGCAAAGCAAGATCACGAGTCCTAGGGACATAATAAAATCTCCCATCCGGTAGGCAGCCCTATGACCGGATGTCCGACGCGGAGCAAGATCACGAGTCCTAGGGACTTAATAAAATCTCCGATCCGGGAGGCAAGCTCTACGACCGGATCCCCGACGCGGAGTAAGATCACTAATCCTAGGGACTTAATAAATTCTCTGATCCAGGAGGCAAGATTTACGACCGGATGCCCGACGCGGAGCAAGATCACTAATCCTAGGGACTTAATAAAATCTCCGGTCCGGGACGCAAGCTCTACGATCGGATGCCCGACGCGGAGTGAAATCACGCGTCCTAGGGACTTAATGAATTCTTTGATCCGGGCGGCAAGCTCTACGACCGGATGCCCGACGCGGAGCAAGAGCACGAATCCTAGGGACTTAATAAAATCTACGTTCCGGGAGGCGAACTCTACGACCGGATGCCCGACGCAGAGCAAGATCACTAATCCTAGGGACTTAATAAAATCTCTTATCCAGGAGGCGAGCTCTACGACCGGATGCCCGACGCGGAGCAAGATTACGCGTCCTAGGGACTTAATAAAATCTCTTATTCGGGAGGCAAGCTCTACGACCGGAAGCCCGACGCGGAGCAAGATCACGAGTCCTAGGGACTTAATAAAATATCCGATCCGAGAGGGGAGCTCTACGTCCGGATGCCCGACGCGGAGCAAGATCACGCGTCCTAGGGACTTAATAAATTCTCTTGTTCGGGAGGCAAGCTCTACGACCGGAGGCCCGACGCGGAGCGAGATCACTCGTCATAGGGACTTAATTAATTGTCCGATCCGGGAGGCAAGGTCTACGACTGGATGCCCGACGTGGAGCAAGATCACGAGTCCTAGGGACTTAATAAAATCTCCGATCCGGGAGGCAAGCTCTACGACCGGATGCCCGACGCGGAGCAAGATCACTAATCCTAGGGACTTAATAAATTCTTCGATCCGGGAGGCAAGATTTACGACCGGATGCCCGACGCGGAGCAAGATCACTAATCCTAGGGACTTAATAAAATCTCCGATCCGGGAGGCTAGCTCTACGACCGGATGCCCGACGCGGAGCAAGATTACGCGTCCTAGGGACATAATAAAATCTCCTACCCAGGAGGCAAGCTCTACGACTGGATCCCCGACGTGGAGCAAGATCAGAAGTCCTAGGGACTTCATAAAATCTCCGATCCGGGAGGCAAGCTCTACGACCGGATGCCGGACCCAGAGCGAGATCACGCATCCTTGGTACTTAATAAATTCTCTGATCTGGGAGGCAAGCTCTACGACCGGATGCCCGACGCAAAGCAAGATCACGAGTCCTAGGGACATAATAAAATCTCCCATCCGGTAGGCAAGCCCTATGACCGGATGTCCGACGCGGAGCAAGATCACGAGTCCTAGGGACTTAATAAAATCTCCGATCCGGGAGGCAAGCTCTACGACCGGATCCCCGACGCGGAGTAAGATCACTAATCCTAGGGACTTAATAAATTCTCTGATCCAGGAGGCAAGATTTACGACCGGATGCCCGACGCGGAGCAAGATCACTAATCCTAGGGACTTAATAAAATCTCCGGTCCGGGACGCAAGCTCTACGATCGGATGCCCGACGCGGAGTGAAATCACGCGTCCTAGGGACTTAATGAATTCTTTGATCCGGGCGGCAAGCTCTACGACCGGATGCCCGACGCGGAGCAAGAGCACGAATCCTAGGGACTTAATAAAATCTACGTTCCGGGAGGCGAACTCTACGACCGGATGCCCGACGCAGAGCAAGATCACTAATCCTAGGGACTTAATAAAATCTCTTATCCAGGAGGCGAGCTCTACGACCGGATGCCCGACGCGGAGCAAGATTACGCGTCCTAGGGACTTAATAAAATCTCTTATTCGGGAGGCAAGCTCTACGACCGGAAGCCCGACGCGGAGCAAGATCACGAGTCCTAGGGACTTAATAAAATATCCGATCCGAGAGGGGAGCTCTACGTCCGGATGCCCGACGCGGAGCAAGATCACGCGTCCTAGGGACTTAATAAATTCTCTTGTTCGGGAGGCAAGCTCTACGACCGGAGGCCCGACGCGGAGCGAGATCACTCGTCATAGGGACTTAATTAATTGTCCGATCCGGGAGGCAAGGTCTACGACTGGATGCCCGACGTGGAGCAAGATCACGAGTCCTAGGGACTTAATAAAATCTCCGATCCGGGAGGCAAGCTCTACGACCGGATGCCCGACGCGGAGCAAGATCACTAATCCTAGGGACTTAATAAATTCTTCGATCCGGGAGGCAAGATTTACGACCGGATGCCCGACGCGGAGCAAGATCACTAATCCTAGGGACTTAATAAAATCTCCGATCCGGGAGGCTAGCTCTACGACCGGATGCCCGACGCGGAGCAAGATTACGCGTCCTAGGGACATAATAAAATCTCCTACCCAGGAGGCAAGCTCTACGACTGGATCCCCGACGTGGAGCAAGATCAGAAGTCCTAGGGACTTCATAAAATCTCCGATCCGGGAGGCAAGCTCTACGACCGGATGCCGGACCCAGAGCGAGATCACGCATCCTTGGTACTTAATAAATTCTCTGATCTGGGAGGCAAGCTCTACGACCGGATGCCCGACGCAAAGCAAGATCACGAGTCCTAGGGACATAATAAAATCTCCCATCCGGTAGGCAAGCCCTATGACCGGATGTCCGACGCGGAGCAAGATCACGAGTCCTAGGGACTTAATAAAATCTCCGATCCGGGAGGCAAGCTCTACGACCGGATCCCCGACGCGGAGTAAGATCACTAATCCTAGGGACTTAATAAATTCTCTGATCCAGGAGGCAAGATTTACGACCGGATGCCCGACGCGGAGCAAGATCACTAATCCTAGGGACTTAATAAAATCTCCGGTCCGGGACGCAAGCTCTACGATCGGATGCCCGACGCGGAGTGAAATCACGCGTCCTAGGGACTTAATGAATTCTTTGATCCGGGCGGCAAGCTCTACGACCGGATGCCCGACGCGGAGCAAGAGCACGAATCCTAGGGACTTAATAAAATCTACGTTCCGGGAGGCGAACTCTACGACCGGATGCCCGACGCAGAGCAAGATCACTAATCCTAGGGACTTAATAAAATCTCTTATCCAGGAGGCGAGCTCTACGACCGGATGCCCGACGCGGAGCAAGATTACGCGTCCTAGGGACTTAATAAAATCTCTTATTCGGGAGGCAAGCTCTACGACCGGAAGCCCGACGCGGAGCAAGATCACGAGTCCTAGGGACTTAATAAAATATCCGATCCGAGAGGGGAGCTCTACGTCCGGATGCCCGACGCGGAGCAAGATCACGCGTCCTAGGGAATTAATAAATTCTCTTGTTCGGGAGGCAAGCTCTACGACCGGAGGCCCGACGCGGAGCGAGATCACTCGTCATAGGGACTTAATTAATTGTCCGATCCGGGAGGCAAGGTCTACGACTGGATGCCCGACGTGGAGCAAGATCACGAGTCCTAGGGACTTAATAAAATCTCCGATCCGGGAGGCAAGCTCTACGACCGGATGCCCGATGCGGAGCAAGATCACTAATCCTAGGGACTTAATAAATTCTTCGATCCGGGAGGCAAGATTTACGACCGGATGCCCGACGCGGAGCAAGATCACTAATCCTAGGGACTTAATAAAATCTCCGATCCGGGAGGCTAGCTCTACGACCGGATGCCCGACGCGGAGCAAGATTACGCGTCCTAGGGACATAATAAAATCTCCTACCCAGGAGGCAAGCTCTACGACTGGATCCCCGACGTGGAGCAAGATCAGAAGTCCTAGGGACTTCATAAAATCTCCGATCCGGGAGGCCAGCTCTACGACCGGATGCCGGACCCAGAGCGAGATCACGCATCCTTGGTACTTAATAAATTCTCTGATCTGGGAGGCAAGCTCTACGACCGGATGCCCGACGCAAAGCAAGATCACGAGTCCTAGGGACATAATAAAATCTCCCATCCGGTAGGCAAGCCCTATGACCGGATGTCCGACGCGGAGCAAGATCACGAGTCCTAGGGACTTAATAAAATCTCCGATCCGGGAGGCAAGCTCTACGACCGGATCCCCGACGCGGAGTAAGATCACTAATCCTAGGGACTTAATAAATTCTCTGATCCAGGAGGCAAGATTTACGACCGGATGCCCGACGCGGAGCAAGATCACTAATCCTAGGGACTTAATAAAATCTCCGGTCCGGGACGCAAGCTCTACGATCGGATGCCCGACGCGGAGTGAAATCACGCGTCCTAGGGACTTAATGAATTCTTTGATCCGGGCGGCAAGCTCTACGACCGGATGCCCGACGCGGAGCAAGAGCACGAATCCTAGGGACTTAATAAAATCTACGTTCCGGGAGGCGAACTCTACGACCGGATGCCCGACGCAGAGCAAGATCACTAATCCTAGGGACTTAATAAAATCTCTTATCCAGGAGGCGAGCTCTACGACCGGATGCCCGACGCGGAGCAAGATTACGCGTCCTAGGGACTTAATAAAATCTCTTATTCGGGAGGCAAGCTCTACGACCGGAAGCCCGACGCGGAGCAAGATCACGAGTCCTAGGGACTTAATAAAATATCCGATCCGAGAGGGGAGCTCTACGTCCGGATGCCCGACGCGGAGCAAGATCACGCGTCCTAGGGACTTAATAAATTCTCTTGTTCGGGAGGCAAGCTCTACGACCGGAGGCCCGACGCGGAGCGAGATCACTCGTCATAGGGACTTATTTAATTGTCCGATCCGGGAGGCAAGGTCTACGACTGGATGCCCGACGTGGAGCAAGATCACGAGTCCTAGGGACTTAATAAAATCTCCGATCCGGGAGGCAAGCTCTACGACCGGATGCCCGACGCGGAGCAAGATCACTAATCCTAGGGACTTAATAAATTCTTCGATCCGGGAGGCAAGATTTACGACCGGATGCCCGACGCGGAGCAAGATCACTAATCCTAGGGACTTAATAAAATCTCCGATCCGGGAGGCTAGCTCTACGACCGGATGCCCGACGCCGAGCAAGATTACGCATCCTAGGGACATAATAAAATCTCCTACCCAGGAGGTAAGCTCTACGACCGGATCCCCGACGTGGAGCAAGATCAGGAGTCCTAGGGACTTCATAAAATCTCCGATCCGGGAGGCCAGCTCTACGACCGGATGCCGGACCCGGAGCGAGATGACGCATCCTTGGTACTTAATAAATTCTCTGATCTGAGAGGCAAGCTCTACGACCGGATGCCCGACGCGAAGCAAGATCACGAGTCTTAGGGACATAATAAAATCTCCGATCCGGTAGGCAAGCCCTACGACCGGATGCCCAACGCGGAGCAAGATCACTAGTCCTAGGGACTTAATAAAATCTCCGATCCGGGAGGCAAGCTCTACGACCGGATGCCCGACGCGGAGCAAGATCACTAATCATAGGGACTTAATAAATTCTCCGATCCAGGAGGCAAGATTTAAGACCGGATGCCCGACGCGGAGCAAGATCACTAATCCTAGGGACTCAATAAAATCTCCGATCCTGTAGGCAAGCTATACGACCGGATGCTCGACGCGGAGCGATATCACTCGTCCTGGGGACTTAATAAAATCTCGGACCTGGGAGGCAAGCTCTACGACCGGATGCCCGACGTGGAACAAGATCACGAGTCCTAGGGACTTAATAAAATCTCTGATCCGGGAGGCAAGCTCTACGACCGGATGCCCGACGAGAAGCAAGATCATGCGTCCTAGGGACTTAATAAATTCTCCGATCCGGGACGCAAGCTCTACGATCGGATGCCCGACGCGGAGTGAAATCACGCGTCCTAGGGACTTAATGAATTCTTTGATCCGGGCGGCAAGCTCTACGACCGGATGCCCGACGCGGAGCAAGAGCACGAATCCTAGGGACTTAATAAAATCTACGTTCCGGGAGGCGAACTCTACGACCGGATGCCCGACGCAGAGCAAGATCACTAATCCTAGGGACTTAATAAAATCTCTTATCCAGGAGGCGAGCTCTACGACCGGATGCCCGACGCGGAGCAAGATTACGCGTCCTAGGGACTTAATAAAATCTCTTATTCGGGAGGCAAGCTCTACGACCGGAAGCCCGACGCGGAGCAAGATCACGAGTCCTAGGGACTTAATAAAATATCCGATCCGAGAGGGGAGCTCTACGTCCGGATGCCCGACGCGGAGCAAGATCACGCGTCCTAGGGAATTAATAAATTCTCTTGTTCGGGAGGCAAGCTCTACGACCGGAGGCCCGACGCGGAGCGAGATCACTCGTCATAGGGACTTAATTAATTGTCCGATCCGGGAGGCAAGGTCTACGACTGGATGCCCGACGTGGAGCAAGATCACGAGTCCTAGGGACTTAATAAAATCTCCGATCCGGGAGGCAAGCTCTACGACCGGATGCCCGATGCGGAGCAAGATCACTAATCCTAGGGACTTAATAAATTCTTCGATCCGGGAGGCAAGATTTACGACCGGATGCCCGACGCGGAGCAAGATCACTAATCCTAGGGACTTAATAAAATCTCCGATCCGGGAGGCTAGCTCTACGACCGGATGCCCGACGCGGAGCAAGATTACGCGTCCTAGGGACATAATAAAATCTCCTACCCAGGAGGCAAGCTCTACGACTGGATCCCCGACGTGGAGCAAGATCAGAAGTCCTAGGGACTTCATAAAATCTCCGATCCGGGAGGCCAGCTCTACGACCGGATGCCGGACCCAGAGCGAGATCACGCATCCTTGGTACTTAATAAATTCTCTGATCTGGGAGGCAAGCTCTACGACCGGATGCCCGACGCAAAGCAAGATCACGAGTCCTAGGGACATAATAAAATCTCCCATCCGGTAGGCAAGCCCTATGACCGGATGTCCGACGCGGAGCAAGATCACGAGTCCTAGGGACTTAATAAAATCTCCGATTCGGGAGGCAAGCTCTACGACCGGATCCCCGACGCGGAGTAAGATCACTAATCCTAGGGACTTAATAAATTCTCTGATCCAGGAGGCAAGATTTACGACCGGATGCCCGACGCGGAGCAAGATCACTAATCCTAGGGACTTAATAAAATCTCCGGTCCGGGACGCAAGCTCTACGATCGGATGCCCGACGCGGAGTGAAATCACGCGTCCTAGGGACTTAATGAATTCTTTGATCCGGGCGGCAAGCTCTACGACCGGATGCCCGACGCGGAGCAAGAGCACGAATCCTAGGGACTTAATAAAATCTACGTTCCGGGAGGCGAACTCTACGACCGGATGCCCGACGCAGAGCAAGATCACTAATCCTAGGGACTTAATAAAATCTCTTATCCAGGAGGCGAGCTCTACGACCGGATGCCCGACGCGGAGCAAGATTACGCGTCCTAGGGACTTAATAAAATCTCTTATTCGGGAGGCAAGCTCTACGACCGGAAGCCCGACGCGGAGCAAGATCACGAGTCCTAGGGACTTAATAAAATATCCGATCCGAGAGGGGAGCTCTACGTCCGGATGCCCGACGCGGAGCAAGATCACGCGTCCTAGGGACTTAATAAATTCTCTTGTTCGGGAGGCAAGCTCTACGACCGGAGGCCCGACGCGGAGCGAGATCACTCGTCATAGGGACTTAATTAATTGTCCGATCCGGGAGGCAAGGTCTACGACTGGATGCCCGACGTGGAGCAAGATCACGAGTCCTAGGGACTTAATAAAATCTCCGATCCGGGAGGCAAGCTCTACGACCGGATGCCCGACGCGGAGCAAGATCACTAATCCTAGGGACTTAATAAATTCTTCGATCCGGGAGGCAAGATTTACGACCGGATGCCCGACGCGGAGCAAGATCACTAATCCTAGGGACTTAATAAAATCTCCGATCCGGGAGGCTAGCTCTACGACCGGATGCCCGACGCCGAGCAAGATTACGCATCCTAGGGACATAATAAAATCTCCTACCCAGGAGGTAAGCTCTACGACCGGATCCCCGACGTGGAGCAAGATCAGGAGTCCTAGGGACTTCATAAAATCTCCGATCTGGGAGGCCAGCTCTACGACCGGATGCCGGACCCGGAGCGAGATGACGCATCCTTGGTACTTAATAAATTCTCTGATCTGAGAGGCAAGCTCTACGACCGGATGCCCGACGCGAAGCAAGATCACGAGTCTTAGGGACATAATAAAATCTCCGATCCGGTAGGCAAGCCCTACGACCGGATGCCCAACGCGGAGCAAGATCACTAGTCCTAGGGACTTAATAAAATCTCCGATCCGGGAGGCAAGCTCTACGACCGGATGCCCGACGCGGAGCAAGATCACTAATCATAGGGACTTAATAAATTCTCCGATCCAGGAGGCAAGATTTAAGACCGGATGCCCGACGCGGAGCAAGATCACTAATCCTAGGGACTCAATAAAATCTCCGATCCTGTAGGCAAGCTATACGACCGGATGCTCGACGCGGAGCGATATCACTCGTCCTGGGGACTTAATAAAATCTCGGACCTGGGAGGCAAGCTCTACGACCGGATGCCCGACGTGGAACAAGATCACGAGTCCTAGGGACTTAATAAAATCTCCGATCCGGGAGGCAAGCTCTACGACCGGATGCCCGACGAGAAGCAAGATCATGCGTCCTAGGGACTTAATAAATTCTCCGATCCGGGACGCAAGCTCTACGATCGGATGCCCGACGCGGAGTGAAATCACGCGTCCTAGGGACTTAATGAATTCTTTGATCCGGGCGGCAAGCTCTACGACCGGATGCCCGACGCGGAGCAAGAGCACGAATCCTAGGGACTTAATAAAATCTACGTTCCGGGAGGCGAACTCTACGACCGGATGCCCGACGCAGAGCAAGATCACTAATCCTAGGGACTTAATAAAATCTCTTATCCAGGAGGCGAGCTCTACGACCGGATGCCCGACGCGGAGCAAGATTACGCGTCCTAGGGACTTAATAAAATCTCTTATTCGGGAGGCAAGCTCTACGACCGGAAGCCCGACGCGGAGCAAGATCACGAGTCCTAGGGACTTAATAAAATATCCGATCCGAGAGGGGAGCTCTACGTCCGGATGCCCGATGCGGAGCAAGATCACGCGTCCTAGGGACTTAATAAATTCTCTTGTTCTGGAGGCAAGCTCTACGACCGGAGGCCCAACGCGGAGCGAGATCACTCGTCTTAGGGACTTAATAAATTGTCCGATCCGGGAGGCAAGGTCTACGACTGGATGCCCGACGTGGAGCAAGATCACGAGTCCTAGGGACTTAATAAAATCTCCGATCCGGGAGGCAAGCTCTACGACCGGATGCCCGATGCGGAGCAAGATCACTAATCCTAGGGACTTAATAAATTCTTCGATCCGGGAGGCAAGATTTACGACCGGATGCCCGACGCGGAGCAAGATCACTAATCCTAGGGACTTAATAAAATCTCCGATCCGGGAGGCTAGCTCTACGACCGGATGCCCGACGCGGAGCAAGATTACGCGTCCTAGGGACATAATAAAATCTCCTACCCAGGAGGCAAGCTCTACGACTGGATCCCCGACGTGGAGCAAGATCAGAAGTCCTAGGGACTTCATAAAATCTCCGATCCGGGAGGCCAGCTCTACGACCGGATGCCGGACCCAGAGCGAGATCACGCATCCTTGGTACTTAATAAATTCTCTGATCTGGGAGGCAAGCTCTACGACCGGATGCCCGACGCAAAGCAAGATCACGAGTCCTAGGGACATAATAAAATCTCCCATCCGGTAGGCAAGCCCTATGACCGGATGTCCGACGCGGAGCAAGATCACGAGTCCTAGGGACTTAATAAAATCTCCGATCCGGGAGGCAAGCTCTACGACCGGATCCCCGACGCGGAGTAAGATCACTAATCCTAGGGACTTAATAAATTCTCTAATCCAGGAGGCAAGATTTACGACCGGATGCCCGACGCGGAGCAAGATCACTAATCCTAGGGACTTAATAAAATCTCCGGTCCGGTAGGAAAGCTCTACGACCGCATGGTCGACGAGGAGCGAGATCACTCGTCCTGGGGACTTAATAAAATCTCCGACCCGGGAGGCAAGCTCTACGACCGGATGCCCGACGTGGAACAAGATCACGAGTCCTAGGGACTTAATAAAATCTCCGATCCGGGAGGCAAGCTCTACGACCGGATGCCCGACGCGGAGCAAGATCACGCGTCCTAGGGACTTAATAAATTCTCCGGTTCGGGAGGCAAGCTCTACGACCGGATGCCCGACGCGGAGCGAGATCACTCGTCCTAGGGACTTAATAAATTGTCCGATCCGGGAGGCAAGCTCTGCGACTGGATGCCCGACGTGGAGCAAAATCACGAGTTCTAGGGACTTAATAAAATCTCCGATTCGGGAGGCAAGCTCTACGACCGGATGCCCGACGCGGAGCAAGATCACTAATCCTAGGGACTTAATAAATTCTCCGATCCGAGAGGCAAGCTCTACAACCGGATGCCCGACGCGGAGCAAGATCAGTAATCCTAGGGACTTAATAAATTCTTCGATCCGGGAGGCAAGATTTACGACCGGATGCCCGACGCGGAGCAAGATCACTAATCCTAGGGACTTAATAAAATCTCCGATCCGAGAGGCTAACTCTACGACCGGATGCCCGACGCGGAGCAAGATTACGCGTCCTAGGGACATAATAAAATCTCCTACCTAGGAGGCAAGCTCTACGACCGGATCCCCGACGTGGAGCAAGATCAGGAGTCCTAGGGACTTCATAAAATCTCCGATCCGGGAGGCCAGCTCTACGACCGGATGCCGGACCCGGAGCGAGATCACGCATCCTTGGTACTTAATAAATTCTCTGATCTGGGAGGCAAGCTCTACGACTGGATGCCCGACGCAAAGCAAGATCACGAGTCTTAGGGACATAATAAAATCTCCGATCCGGTAGGCAAGCCCTACGACCGGATGTCCGACGCGGAGCAAGATCACGAGTCCTAGGGACATAATAAAATCTCCGATCCGGGAGGCAAGCTCTACGACCGGATCCCCGACGCGGAGTAAGATCACTAATCCTAGGGACTTAATAAATTCTCTGATCTAGGAGGCAAGATTTACAACCGGATGCCCGACGCAGAGCAAAATCACTAATCCTAGGGACTTAATAAAATCTCCGGTCCGGTAGAAAAGCTCTACGACCGGATGCTCGACGAGGAGCGAGATCACTCGTCCTGGGGACTTAATAAAATCTCCGACCCGGGAGGCAAGCTCTACGACCGGATGCCCGACGTGGAACAAGATCACGAGTCCTAGGGACTTAATAAAATCTCCGATCCGGGAGGCAAGCTCTACGGCCGGATGCCCGACGCGGAGCAAAATCACGCGTCCTAGGGACTTAATAAATTCTCCGGTTCGGGAGGCAAGCTCTACGACCGGATGCCCGACGCGGAGCGAGATCACTCGTCCTAGGGACTTAATAAATTGTCCGATCCGGGAGGCAAGCTCTACGACTGGATGCCCGACGTGGAGCAAAATCACGACTTCTAGGGACTTAATAAAATCTCCGATCCGGGAGGCAAGCTCTACGACCGGATGCCTGACGCGGAGCAAGATCACTAATCCTAGGGACTTAATAAATTCTCTGATCCGGGAGGCAAGCTCTACGACCGAAGGCCCGACGCGGAGCAAGATCAGTAATCCTAGGGACTTAATAAATTCTTCGATCCGGGAGGCAAGATTTACGACCGGATGCCCGACGCGGAGCAAGATCACTAATCCTAGGGACTTAATAAAATCTCCGATCCGGGAGGCTAACTCTACGACCGGATGCCCGACGCGGAGCAAGATTACGCGTCCTAGGGACATAATAAAATCTCCTACCTAGGAGGCAAGCTCTACGACCGGATCCCCGACGTGGAGCAAGATCAGGAGTCCTAGGGACTTCATAAAATCTCCGATCCGGGAGGCCAGCTCTACGACCGGATGCCGGACCCGGAGCGAGATCACGCATCCTTGGTACTTAATAAATTCTCTGATCTGGGAGGCAAGATCTACGACCGGATGCCCTAAGCAAAGCAAGATCACGAGTCCTAGGGACATAATAAAATCTCCGATCCGGTAGGCAAGCCCTACGACCGGATGTCCGACGCGGAGCAAGATCACGAGTCCTAGGGACTTAATAAAATCTCCGATCCGGGAGGCAAGCTCTACGACCGGATCCCCGACGCGGAGTAAGATCACTAATCCTAGGGACTTAATAAATTCTCTGATCCAGGAGGCAAGATTTACGACCGGATGCCCGACGCGGAGCAAGATCACTAATCCTAGGGACTTAATAAAATCTCCGGTCCGGTAGGCAAGCTCTACGACCGGATGCTCGACGAGGAGCGAGATCACTCGTCCTAGGGACTTAATAAAATCTCCGACCCGGGAGGCAAGCTCTACGACCGGATGCCCGACGTGGAACAAGATCACGAGTCCTAGGGACTTAATAAAATCTCCGATCCGGGAGGCAAGCTCTACGACCGGATGCCCGACGCGGAGCAAGATCACGCATCCTAGGGACTTAATAAATTCTCCGGTTCGGGAGGCAAGCTCTACGACCGGATGCCCGACGCGGAGCGAGATCACTCGTCCTAGGGACTTAATAAATTGTCCGATCCGGGAGGCAAGCTCTACGACTGGATGCCCGACGTGGAGCAAAATCACGACTTCTAGGGACTTAATAAAATCTCCGATCCGGGAGGCAAGCTCTACGACCGGATGCTCGACGTGGAGCAATATCACTAATCCTAGGGACTTAATAAATTCTCCGATCCGGGAGGCAAGATTTACGACCGGATGCCCGACGCGGAGCAAGATCACTAATCCTAGGGACTTAGAAAAATCTCCAATCCGGGAGGCGAGCTCTACGACCGGATGCCCGACGCGGAGCAAGATTACGCGTCCTAGGGACTTAATAAAATCTCCGACCCGGGAGGCAAGCTCTACTACCGGATGCCCGACGTGGAGCAAGATCACGAGTCCTATGGACTTAATAAAATCTCCGATCCGGGAGGCGAGCTCTACGACCGGATGCGGATGCGGAGAGAGATCACGTATCCTAGGTACTTAATAAATTCTCTGATTTGGGAGGCAAGCTATACGACCGGATGCCCGACGCGGAGCAAGATCACGAGTCCTAGGGACTTAATAAAATCTCCGATCCGGTAGGCAAGCTCTACGACCGGATGCCCGACGCGGAGCAAAATCACGAGTACTAGGGAATTAACAAAATCTTCGGTCCGAGAGGCGAGCTCTACGACTGATGTCTCCAAAGTGGCCATGTTTTTATGCATATTTTAGTTCCATATTCTTTACATTTTGCATATTTCAGGTTGAGAATATGTTGAATTTATGTAGTATACGCTTATTTGTTAGAAATGGAGATCTACATAAGTTTCTGTTTAATATAGCAGAATATGGAAACATTTCGGGAGAAAACCAAGAAGCAAAGACGGAAGCAGCAAGTCTACTCGATCTCGACTAAGGTCTGATCGAGATCGACATGTGCCAGACCCCATTCCCCGAGCCATGTCGAAGAGATGCTGCTCGGCAACACCAGGCCAAGCCATGCTCTACTCGAGATCGACAAGACCCTTGTCAAGATCGAGGAATCCCAAGAACCTGTGTCCGAGCATGTCGACAAGAGACCACTCGACAACACCAAGCTGGCCGAGTCAATGATCCGTTGTCATCGAGATCGAGGAGCATCATCGAAGTCGACAAGCCCACATCCGAGCATGTCGAGAAGGGTTGCTCGGCAACCTCGGAAGACCAAGTCGAGAACACACCACTCTTCGAGATTGAGGAGCTCTCATCGAGATCGACTAAGGCCAAGAGTCATGACCGAGCCACATCGAGGGCCTGCTAGCCGAGACGCCGAGCCAAGCCCAGTCGACAACTTTCCTACTCGAGATCGAGTACGCCGTACTCGAGATCGACGAAGATTCCCGAAGCCGGGTGACGCATTGATGCAGTCCTACTCGGAGTAGAGTCCTTGGAGCCGAGGATGAGCCTAATCTGTCCGAATTATCAACATCTATCATGAAGAAGAGAGTTTTATCCACTTGAGACACTTTAGATATTATTTCCCTTTTTGATTTAATTTCATTGTAGATTTTATTTATCTTTAAAGTCTTAGATATAGTTTTAGACATAGATATAGATATTCTATCCTTGAGTAGCAAGGAATAGAAGGCTATAAATAAAGCCCTTGGGGCTGATTTCCATTCATTGAATTTCAGAGATACAGTTACACATAGAGATTTAGGAGTTCGAAGGTTTTAAGGTTTTGGCAGTTTACGAAAGTTGATTGCCGGGATTGTAAAGGCTTTGAATTTAGTTAATGCAAGTTATTTCTTTTAAATCAATGTTTACGATTGCGATGAAGCGTGAGTAGTCCACCTACTTCTGGGGTTGGGGTGAGCCTAACGAGAGCCATGTCGGTGGATTAGCGATTGCGAAAAGGAGGTATTTTGTCGTTATCTTAGTCTATTCCCTATGTGCTTCATCTTTGATTGAGAAATTAAAGAACTCATGTTGTGAAACTTGAATTGGGTAGTAATTAGGATTTTTATTCGAAAGATTATAAATGCTAATTATGAAAAGGAATAGATGCAATTAGGATTATTTGTCGCGAGATTTATATTCCTACTTTTCGGATTAGGTGAAGCCTTTTTCCTTTATCGATAAAGTTACCGCCTTTTGTGATTTATATTCTGCTTGCATGGTAATCGTTGTTGCAAACCCTAATCTTGGATGTCCTTTTCATTCATAAAGTTACAAAACCGAATTTGCATTGTTTTTCACTTTCTGCTCTCGTCGATCTAGACCAAGCCTGGTCGATCTCGACTACTGATTCCCGATCCCAGATCGTCGTAGCTTTATTGTTCAGGAACTCGACGAGCCCAACCTGAAGTCGACGAGGACCGTACTCGATCTCGAGTAGCCCCATGTGGAGATCGAGTAGCCTTTGTCGAGAGCTTCTGCCCTGTTCGACTAGCCTGATCTCCTGTCGACTAACCCTAGTCGAGATCTAGCACCTGTTGTCGACTTCTGTCCGTGAGATTCCACCGCTGCCTAGGATCCGCTGACTAGCTTCCTCGACGATTCGAACCTGACTTTCTCTTACAAAATTGGAGGGAGTCTTGAACATTATTTGCTGGGATTCGATCGGTTTGCTTTACTTTGTATACTTACTGTTTTTGCATTCTCGATTTCCTCTCACAGCAACGACCAGATGCCCGACGATGAGCAAGATCACGCGTCCTAGGCACTTAATAAATTCTTCGATCCGGGAGGCAAGCTCTACGACCGGATGCCCGACGCGGAGCAAGATCACGCATCCTAGGGAATTAATAAAATCTCCAATCCGGGAGGAAAGCTCTACGACCGGATGCCTGACGCGGAGCAAGATCACTAATCCTAGGGACTTAAAAAATTCTTCGATCCGGGAGGCAAGATTTACGATCGGATGCCCGACGCGGAGCAAGATCACTAATCCTAGGGACTTAATAAAATCTCCGATCCGGGAGGCTAGCTCTACGACCGGATGCCTGACGCGGAGCAAGATAACGCGTCCTAGGGACTTAATAAAATCTCCGACCCGGGAGGCAAGCTCTACGACCGGATGCCCGACGTGGAGCAAGATCACGAGTCCTATGGACTTAATAAAATCTCCGATCCGGGAGGCGAGCTCTACGACCGGATGCGGATGCGGAGCGAGATCACGTATCCTAGGTACTTAATAAATTCTCTGATTTTGGAGGCAAGCTCTACGACCGGATGCCCGACGCAGAGCAAGATCACGAGTCCTAGGGACTTAATAAAATCTCTTATTCGGGAGGCAAGCTCTACGACCGGAAGCCCGACGCGGAGCAAGATCACGAGTCCTAGGGACTTAATAAAATATTCGATTCGAGAGGGGAGCTCTACGTCCGGATGCCCGACGCGGAGCAAGATCACGCGTCCTAGGGACTTAATAAATTCTCTTGTTCGGGAGGCAAACTCTACGACCGGAGGCCCGACGCGGAGCGAGATCACTCGTATTAGGGACTTAATAAATTGTCCGATCCGGGAGGCAAGGTCTACGACTGGATGCCCGACGTGGAGCAAGATCACGAGTCCTAGGGACTTAATAAAATCTCCGATCCGGGAGGCAAGCTCTACGACCGGATGCCCGACGCGGAGCAAGATCACTAATCCTAGGGACTTAATAAATTCTTCGATCCGGGAGGCAAGATTTACGACCGGATGCCCGACGCGGAGCAAGATCACTAATTCTAGGGACTTAATAAAATCTCCGATCCGGGAGGCTAGCTCTACGACCGGATGCCCAACGCGGAGCAAGATTACGCGTCCTAGGGACATAATAAAATCTCCTACCCAGGAGGCAAGCTCTACGACCGGATCCCCGACGTGGAGCAAGATCAGGAGTCCTAGGGACTTCATAAAATCTTTAATCCGGGAGGCCAGCTCTACGACCGGATGCCGGACCCGGAGCGAGATCACGCATCCTTGGTACTTAATAAATTCTCTGATCTGGGAGGCAAGCTCTACGACCGGATGCCCGACGCGAAGCAAGATCACGAGTCTTAGGGACATAATAAAATCTCCGATCCGGTAGGCAAGCCCTACGACCGGATGCCCAACGCGGAGCAAGATCACTAGTCCTAGGGACCTAATAAAATCTCCGATCCGGGAGGCAAGCTCTACGACTGGATGCCCGATGCGGAGCAAGGTCACTAATCCTAGGGACTTAATAAATTCTCCGATCCAGGAGGCAAGATTTACGACCGGATGCCCGACGCGGAGCAAGATCACTAATCCTAGGGACTTAATAAAATCTCCGATCCTGTAGGCAAGCTATACGACCGGATGCTCGACGCGGAGCGATATCACTCGTCCTGGGGACTTAATAAAATCTCGGACCAGGGAGGCAAGCTCTACGACCGGATGCCCGACGTGGAACAAGATCACGAGTCCTAGGGACTTAATAAAATCTCCGATCCGGGAGGGAAGCTCTACGACCGGATGCCCGACGAGAAGCAAGATCATGCGTCCTAGGGACTTAATAAATTCTCCGATCCGGGACGCATGCTCTACGATCGGATGCCCGACGCGGAGTGAAATCACGCGTCCTAGGGACTTATTGAATTCTTTGATCCGGGCGGCAAGCTCTACGACCGGATGCCCGACGCGGAGCAAGAGCACGAATCCTAGGGACTTAATAAAATCTACGTTCCGGGAGGCGAACTCTACGACCGGATGCCCGACGCAGAGCAAGATCACTAATCCTAGGGACTTAATAAAATCTCTTATCCAGGAGGCGAGCTCTACGGCCGGATGCCCGACGCGGAGCAAGATTACGCGTCCTAGGGACTTAATAAAATCTCTTATTCGGGAGGCAAGCTCTACGACGGGAAGCCCGACGCGGAGCAAGATCACGAGTCCTAGGGACTTAATAAAATATCCGATCCGAGAGGGGAGCTCTACGTCCGGATGCCCGATGCGGAGCAAGATCACGCGTCCTAGGGACTTAATAAATTCTCTTGTTCGGGAGGCAAGCTCTACGACCGGAGGCCCGACGCGGAGCGAGATCACTCGTCTTAGGGACTTAATAAATTGTCCGATCCGGGAGGCAAGGTCTACGACTGGATGCCCGATGTGGAGCAAGATCACGAGTCCTAGGGACTTAATAAAATCTCCGATCCGGGAGGCAAGCTCTACGACCGGATGCCCGACGCGGAGCAAGATCACTAATCCTAGGGACTTAATAAATTCTTCGATCCGGGAGGCAAGATTTACGACCGGATGCCCGACGCGGAGCAAGATCACTAATCCTAGGGACTTAATAAAATCTCCGATCCGGGAGGCTAGATCTACGACCGGATGCCCGACGCGGAGCAAGATTACGCGTCCTAGGGACATAAAAAAATCTCCTACCCAGGAGGCAAGCTCTACGACCGGATCCCCGACGTGGAGCAAGATCAGGAGTCCTAGGGACTTAATAAAATCTCCGATCCGGGAGGCAAGCTCTACGACCGGATCCCCGACGCGGAGTAAGATCACTAATCCTAGGGACTTAATAAATTCTCCGATCCAGGAGGCAAGATTTACGACCGGATGCCCGACGCGGAGCAAGATCACTAATCCTAGGGACTTAATAAAATCTCCGATCCGGTAGGCAAGCTCTACGACCGGATGCTCGACGAGGAGCGAGATCACTCGTCCTGGGGACTTAATAAAATCTCCGACACAGGAGGCAAGCTCTACGACCGGATGCCCGACGTGGAACAAGATCACGAGTCCTAGGGACTTAATAAAATCTCCGATCCGGGAGGCAAACTCTACGACCGGATGCCCGACGCGGAGCAAGATCACGCGTCCTAGGGACTTAATAAATTCTCCGGTTCGGGAGGCAAGCTCTACGACCGGATGCCCGACGCGGAGCGAGATCACTCGTCCTAGGGACTTAATAAATTGTCCAATCCGGGAGGCAAGCTCTACGACTGGATGCCCGGCATGGAGCAAAATCACGAGTTCTAGGGACTTAATAAAATCTCTGATCCGGGAGGCAAGCTCTACGACCGGATGCCCGACGCGGAGCAAGATCACTAATCCTAGGGACTTAATAAATTCTCCGATCCGGGAGGCAAGATTTACGACCGGATGCCCGACGCGGAGCAAGATCACTAATCCTAGGGACTTAGAAAAATCTCCAATTCGGGAGGCGAGCTCTACGACCGGATGCCCGACGCGGAGCAAGATTACGCGTCCTAGGGACTTAATAAAATCTCCGACCCGGGAGGCAAGCTCTACTACCGGATGCCCGACGTGGAGCAAGATCACGAGTCCTATGGACTTAATAAAATCTCCGATCCGGGAGGCGAGCTCTACGACCGGATGCGGATGCGGAGCGAGATCACGTATCCTAGGTACTTAATAAATTCTCTGATTTGGGAGGCAAGCTCTACGACCGGATGCCCGACGCGGAGCAAGATCACGAGTCCTAGGGACTTAATAAAATCTCCGATCCGGTAGGCAAGCTCTGTGACCGGATGCCCGACGCGGAGCAAAATCACGAGTACTAGGGAATTAACAAAATCTTCGGTCCGGGAGGCGAGCTCTACGACTGATGTCTCCAAAGTGGCCATGTTTTTATGCATATTTTAGTTCCATATTCTTTACATTTTGCATATTTCAGGTTGAGAATATGTCGAATTTATGTAGTATAAGCTTATTTGTTAGAAATGGAGATCTACATAAGTTTCTTTTTAATATAGCAGAATATGGAAACATTTCGGGAGAAAACCAAGAAGCAAAGACGGAAGCAGCAAGTCTACTCGATCTCGACTAAGGTCTGATCGAGATCGACATGTGCCAGACCCCATTCCCCGAGCCATGTCGAAGAGATGCTGCTCGGCAACACCAGGCCAAGCCATGCTCTACTCGAGATCGACAAGACCCTTGTCAAGATCGAGGAATCCCAAGAACCTGTGTCCGAGCATGTCGACAAGAGACCACTCGACAACACCAAGCTGGCCGAGTCAATGATCCGTTGTCATCGAGATCGAGGAGCATCATCGAAGTCGACAAGCCCACATCCGAGCATGTCGAGAAGGGTTGCTCGGCAACCTCGGAAGACCAAGTCGAGAACACACCACTCGTCGAGATTGAGGAGCTCTCATCGAGATCGACTAAGGCCAAGAGTCATGACCGAGCCACATCGAGGGCCTGCTAGCCGAGACGCCGAGCCAAGCCCAGTCGACAACTTTCCTACTCACGATCGAGTACGCCGTACTCGAGATCGACGAAGATTCCCGAAGCCGGGTGACGCATTGATGCAGTCCTACTCGGAGTAGAGTCCTTGGAGCCGAGGATGAGCCTAATCTATCCGAATTATCAACATCTATCTTGAAGAAGAGAGTTTTATCCACTTGAGACACTTTAGATATTATTTCCCTTTTTGATTTAATTTCATTGTAGCTTTTATTTATCTTTAAAGTCTTAGATATAGTTTTAGACATAGATATAGATATTCTATCCTTGAGTAGCAAGGAATAGAAGGCTATAAATAAAGCCCTTGGGGCTGATTTCCATTCATTGAATTTCACAGATACAGTTACACATAGAGATTTAGGAGTTCGAAGGTTTTAAGGTTTTGGCAGTTTACGAAAGTTGATTGCCGGGATTGTAAAGGCTTTGAATTTAGTTAATGCAAGTTATTTCTTTTAAATCAATGTTTGCGATTGCGATGAAGCGTGAGTAGTCCACCTACTTCTGGGGTTGGGGTGAGCCCAACGAGAGCCATGTCGGTGGATTAGCGATTGCGAAAAGGAGGTATTTTGTCGTTATCTTAGTCTATTCCCTATGTGCTTCATCTTTGATTGAGAAATTAAAGAACTCATGTTGTGAAACTTGAATTGGGTAGTAATTAGGATTTTTATTCGAAAGATTATAAATGCTAATTATGAAAAGGAATAGATGCAATTAGGATTATTTGTCGCGAGATTTATATTCCTACTTTTCGGATTAGGTGAAGCCTTTTTCCTTTATCGATAAAGTTACCGCCTTTTGTGATTTATATTCTGCTTGCATGGTAATCGTTGTTGCAAACCCTAATCTTGGATGTCCTTTTCATTCATAAAGTTACAAAACCGAATTTGCATTGTTTTTCACTTTCTGCTCTCGTCGATCTAGACCAAGCCTAGTCGATCTCGACTACTGATTCCCGATCCCAGATCGTCGTAGCTTTATTGTTCAGGAACTCGACGAGCCCAACCTGAAGTCGACGAGGACCGTACTCGATCTCGAGTAGCCCCATGTGGAGATCGAGTAGCCTTTGTCGAGAGCTTCTGCCCTGTTCGACTAGCCTGATCTCC